>JAHLJS010000003.1:53944610-56344610 GCA_038502445.1 Eremochloa ophiuroides | reverse complement strand
AGCTAAACAGTGGTACAAACTCACCATAGAGAGAATGCACGGAGATTGGGAGAAGCTATGCTCTAACTTTTGTCTACATTTCTTTCCCATCTATAAAGTTGTTAGGCTTCCCTTAGAGGTTCTAACTTTTAAGCAACTAGAAGAAGAATCTCTTAATACATCATGGGATCGTTTTAATGATCTTATCATCACTGGCCCGGACCATGCTATTCTAGACCCAATACTCATTCAACATTTTTACACGGGTCTTAGTAAGAATTCTAGGGAATCCCTTGATGTAGCCTCTAGAGGATCTTTTCTTTATCTATCTCTTAGTGAAGCAAGGCTTGTCCTTGACAAGATCAATGGACACATCACCTTCACTAGCATTCATGATAAACTCCTAGAGGAAGAGAAGGAACCATCTCCCGAGCAAGAAGAGGATGTTTTGATAACCAAATCACAACCATTCCAATCCCAAGATTTGGCTATCCATCCAGAATCACCAGTATCCCAAAATCCCCTAAGAGAAAGAGGAATTCCACTTTTGGAAAACCCTTTTGAATTTGGGGGCAACCTCAAGGATTTTGGGAGAACAAAGAACTCTCGTCTACATAAGATACCTCCAAGTGAATTTATGGAGGAGTCTCTTAGAAAGCATCCTTGCATAGGACATTGGGAGGAAATTGAAGATGGCATGTCTAGTGATGCCATAGAAGGAGAGCCAAGCCAATTAGAAACCAATCTTATTTTCTCCCCTTCTATGACCACAGTAGATGACTTATCTAAACCCCATCTGTGAACCCATCCTTAATCCCAATGATTCCTCTTGTGCTCTCTCTCCTAAGACTCATGATGATCCTAGAAACCCACTCAGACACTCAAACCATAGGAGTCATCAAGGCCACAAGGAAGATCAAGAAGAGCTACAACAATGGCAAGAATGTGTTGAATGGATGGACAGATATGAAGCCCTATGGATGGAATCCATACTTGGTTCAAATCCAAATGATGAATTTATAGCTCATCCAAGTATGGAGGCCCTAGGTGAGATCAACTTGAGAGACACTCAATCAATAGGTCTCTCTAATATTGCCACACTTGAGATCTTCGACTCCCTCACTCTACCTGTCCATAGAATTTTGAAAAGGGTGGTTGTAGATGCATATGTTTATAATAAACACTGCAAATCTTGAGGTGTGAATCTTGAGGTAGATATATAGAGGTTGGTGTTGGAGGGGAAAGCACTTCACCAACTTGAATGCAATTAGAAGGTTTCCCAAAGGACAACTTTCACCCTTTTTGCTGTGATGTCTCTGTTGCATAGAAACGTAATTGTGAAAATATTCCTTCGGGTATTATTGTCACTAACCATTTCAGGACTGAAGCAAAAAGGATGAAGGATGACAACTCCAAGGAAAACTCTCAAATCAATTTGGGGAAGTCAAAGGATAAAATTAAATCAGAGATGAAGCAAGAGACATGAATCTCGGGTATTATTGTCACTAACCATTTCAGGACTGAAGCAAAAAGGATGAAGGATGATAACTCCAAGGAAAACTCTCAAATCAATTTGGGGAAGTCAAAGGTTAAAATTAAATCAGAGATGAAGCAAGAGACATGAATCTCAATAGTTGTGCATAGGGAGAGGTCTTACTCAGCATACCTAAGAACCAAGAGCCATCGCTGTCCGGTTGAAGCATAAGGAAGGAAGACTAAATTCCACTAAAGTTGATATGACCATGGTCTTCCTCCTCTCAAGCTCCCATCGCTCAGGCATGCTGGTTTGCAATCCATCTACTCACCATTATCTTACTTCTATAAGTTTGATTAGTTCTACAAATGCCACATATGAAAATCAAAATTAAAGACAATGTAACATCAATCCTCCATAGAAGAAGTAATGGTAAATAATAAATGTTATATACAACTTCTCTACATCATAGAAAGTGACCTTTTGCTTTATGACAACACTATCCCTGTCATTACTTGTATATTCTTTCGGGTATGTGTTGTCCACTAATGCTTTGCAGGAATAATAAGAGAAGCAAAAGGTCCGAACACAAGAACAAAAGGATGTCATAGGAGACAAACCATTCATGACCAAGACACTATAGACTCCTGCCCAAGCAGGCACATACTGAAGCAGTGAGGATGATCAAGTCGGTTCAGGCTGAATACGATCACCTCCTTGCATCACCACACCTGCCAAAGCTAGACGATCCAGTCGTGTCAACGATCAGGTGCACCAGAGAATCTTCCACAAGACCTTCTGCAACACTGGATCAAACGGAAAAGATGGCAGACTAGATGTCCAGGTTCCTAGAGATGACTCAGAATCACTATGTCCCCTCTGACTTCATGGTCTTAGACATGGGAGAGGAAGAGTACGATCCACCAATTCTACTTGCAAGACCGTTCCTCAACACCACACGAGCAATCATGAGATCAGGAGAGGTCCACTTCCAATTCCACACAGAAAAGGAGCGCTGCTACTCCAATAGTTATACAACTTATGAGCAGCCAAAGAAGAACAGATCAAGGAGAAGACATCGTTCATCCCAACATCAGAAGAACCAACCACCCAAGGATGGTTAGGCAGATTATGAAGAAGACGTTGTAAGGAGTGATGAGACCACTACATCAGAAGAGAAGAAGAGAAGAATGAAGAGACTATGAAGGATGAGCCCCCAACCTCAACATCAACATTAACTTCACCAACCAGAAAGGAATGGAGGAAGGAGGAGTCACCTTCTAGCTCATCATCAGAAGTACAACCAGGGCCATCTCAACCCAACGATGCACCCGGTAAGGAATGAATAGACCGAGAGTCCTGTTCGGAGGACTATAAACCACCGAGCCTTCGCCAAAAGGTAAACTTGGTACTTATCCATATTTCATTTTAAGAATTGCATTAGCATCTTAGTAGTTGCATATTTACTTTCCTGCATTAAAAAATAAATAAAACTATTTATTGCTTTGCATAATAAAATTTAAAAGCCCCATGTGACTAATCTTGTGGCATAGCTCATAAAGACTATTCACTGTGGTGGCACAAAAATAGTTTGCATGCATCTAGAATAGGCTATTACATCATATTTACTTTCTGCATTCATAAACTTAAATAATAAAAAAAATGTGGGCACAAGAAGGTCCACACCTTTTATGAAAAATCCAAAAATATGTGGGCACATGAGGGTCCACTCATTAAGGGAGCTTTCTGCTAGAAATATTGCCACTAACCATGGAGCGGTTCCTAACCCCCCTCCATGAGAATTGGTATTCTTGTTGGCAACTAAATTTTACAGGACAATATATGATCAAAGAGCTAGTCAACCTGACGCCCTTACGCTGCCGGTACACCTGCTCTAAGAAGGATCACTCAACATCATGACCATACCATCATCTAGCTTGGGGAGAGCATCCTCCACTTAAACCAGCTAAGTATAAACTTTCCATCCTATTACTGTACTAGATTGCTTTTCGAGTGTGTTAGCTAGTGAAATAAAATTTGAAAACCAAATAAAGATTTGTTTAGCTTGATTAGGTTTGTTTAGGTTTGAATAAAATGCTTACAGAAGTTATTGCCTAGATAAAATGAACTCGATAGATCAACATCATGCATGAAATTGATATTTAGCACATTCACTAGAATCCCTTTTACCTAGTGTTCAACCTTGAACTATCCCAAGTTTTAGATACAACTGTTTTAACATGAAGATTTACTTTGAAATCTGAAACTTGTGGGTAGCAAATGCTTGATCTAAGTCTAGGTGATTGAGGGATATGATATGGAAAGTTTGAGCTGCTATTTATCTTGTTCCTAGTGATACTTGAGTCCTGGAGATTTATTTTTTGAAAATCCTTAAAACCACATGATGAGTTCCTGTATGACAAAGCTTAAATTCCCACCACAGCCATACATGCTAGAATAGGAAAACCCACACATTTATATGCTACTTACTTTGCATTGAGTGTTGTCAAGCTTTGTTGATACCTTAGAAACTTGTCATGCTTTCAAAATCAAGATCACATGCACACCACATACACCTGCTGCTCCTACACAAGGAGTATGCAAAAACATGCCTTCCATATCCACCAGAAAATGTTCTACTCCTACACTAGGAGTAGACACAAAAATAAGCCTATAGGATATCCCTGAATAAATGCTCCAAGTTCTTGTTGCTATCTCTCAAAAAGAAAAGAAGAGAGGGAAGTACTGTTGCAGAGAAGAGGCATGTGGCTATGCAAATGTGTGAGATGAGAGAAAACAATGGGTATAAAGATGCCCGCCTGAGAGGTAAAAATGGACAAGTGTCCGAATTATCAAAACAATGGGTACTCTGATGCCCGCCTGAAAAAAAGAAGAAAAGAAGAAAAAAGAAGAGAGATAGCCTATGTTGTCCTGCAGCACAATTTTCCCAGTGTTTGAAAAAGAGAGAAATGTTTTCATGGAGCAAAAGTAGAATTAGGCTAGCCACCATAAACACCTACCACCACATATCGACGCACATGCACATCTTGATTTGATTGTATGACTTGTTTTCTCTGGATCCATTGTTTGACTTTACGATATATGCATTGCAAGTATGTTTGAGCTGTCTCCTTACCCATGGACTCTACATAAGCCATTAGTGATAGGGTGAGGGTGAGAAGGCACACATCACTACTGCCTTGGTGAGGATCCACAAATACCACATATTGAGAGACTTGAGAGGGTCATACAACGGAATCTCTGAGCTTTATTTTGAAAAACTTGTAAAAACTCTAGGATAAGAGTTGAATGACAGAGCTTGAGACATAGTGTTTAACTTAGACATTCTGTCCTTCAATTACCCAAGACCCAAGAAAAGGCTACAAGCTAATAAAGGTAAGTTTGAAAGTCAGAATAATTTACTCTAATCTCGAGGAGAACTCTTGCTTGAAAACTTCTGTATCCATTGCTAAGTTTGGCTTTGCTAAGGGACTAGCAAAGGCTAAGCTTGGGGGAGCTTGTTGACGGTAGTCATTGTATGATTTTACCCGTCAACTAAACATAAAAAGGGTATAAAAGCAAACACCAACATAGCTTTAGGGGTTGAACTGACAGAATTCCATGAGTTTTGGTGAATCAGTGTTTTGCAGGTTGTTATCAGGAAAAGAACCAAAAGAGACCCACATGTCGGACTAAAACATCGAATTCCACTGCGAAAGGAAATCAGGAAGAATCTAGAAGACACCAGAAACTCACCAGAGAAGATGGGACCCGTTTGGACTCTGAAGTGGGTCGGCCGACCTGGCACCTTGGTCGGCCGACCTGTCAGTGTCACGAAACCGCCTCCGCTTCGATGTGGACCCACATCCCAATATTTCACGCAATCTACACCATCCGTCGAAGTCGGTTTGATCCAAAGGCTACGGTTCATCCCACCGGCCTATATAAGGACCCCCAGACCCCCAGGGTTTCAGACCAATTCATTCAATCATATGTAAACCCTAATCGAGAGGTGTCCCATGAAAGAATAACTTCTCATTAGGATCTAGGGACTAGATTGTAGAGAGATGGAGAGCGAGAGAAGAGTTAGGGGGAGATGCCGGCCTGTCGGTGATCCCTCTACGGCTTGTACTTCGGTAGAATCTAGCTCTACTTGAGCTAGCTCTTAAGATGTCTCAGGCAACCAACTTCTGATCTATGTAAGTCTATGTTCATATTGTTTATCTGATTTAGGTCTCTCTTTTGAGTACTTTATTCCTGTTCTAGAGGGAGTAGAGTGGTAATCTATAGTGTAGGCGTGGTGCCTAGACTATAGTTACTCGTAAATGCGTCCTGTCTGGCCGGATCGGTGGTAGATCGTGGGGGTGACCATGCCTGTTGAGTCCTTTGTAGTCCAGCTCCCGTCAGAAGGAAGAGTAGGATAGCTTTGCTAAGGGAAACATCCTCTGTTGATATCTTTCCCTACAGTAATTTCCCTAGATGAACAGTAGAAGACAGAAGCTTGCCCAAGTCAGAAGGAGAAACCCCTAGTTATCCTCTCTACACTCCTATTATCTATAACATAGATCACCATAACCATATTATATACACCCTTGATTAGTTTTACACCTATTAGCCATCATCTTTATTTGCATCACTACATCCATCATTGACTACCACCTTTAACCTTATTTGCACCTTTACTTATTGACTACCCCTGGTTAAGTTAGATCATAGTTAACCAAGCCCGTTTCCCTGTGGATACGATATTTAAAACCCTCCGGGTGAATGCTACAACGGTATCCGTGCGCTTGCGGATTTATCTGTGTGCACACCAAAAAATAACAACAACAAGCACTATACAACTTATCTTTCTCAAATTGTACATTCTTCAATCCTCTCACCATGTCATGCTTGACCAATCTATTGAGTTGCTTCATTCCAACATGACCAAGCCTTCTATGCCATAACCAACCCATACTTGATTTGGTGAACAAGTATGTTGACAATTGAGCTTCACTAGCATTGAAGTCCACCAAATAGAGATTGCCATAAAGAAAACCCTTGAATATCAAGTTGCTTCCATCAACACTAACAATCTCTACATCATCAATATCAAAGATGCATTTGAATCCCAAGTCATACAATTGAGCCACGGACAACAAATTGAAGTTCAAGCTCTCAACTAGCAAGACATTGGAGATAGACATATCATTTGAAATTGCAATCTTTCCAATACCAATAACCTTACCCTTCTTGTTGTCACCAAATGTGATACTATGAAGATTCCCATCTTCATTTGGCTTGATTGAATTGAACATGGTTGATTCTTCGGTCATATGTTGAGTGCACCCACTATCAAGCACCCAATGCCTCCCTCTGGACTTGTAGTTCACCTACAAAGAAATTAATTAGATTTTGATACCAAGTTTGTTTGGGTCCTTGGAGGTTAACGACCAAGCTCTTGGGCACCCAAATAGCTTTCTTCTTTGGGCTCTCCTTAGGTGCACCAATATACTTGACTCTCACTCCCTTTGCACTCTTGGTAAGCACATAGCAAGAATAAAGTATAATGGATGACACATTAGGCTTGTTTTGCTTCATCATCCTCTTTTTGCAATATTGCTCCTTGTGCCCCACTTGCTTGCAACTATAGCAAACCACACTATTGCCCTTCACAAAAGTAGTCTTGTGAGGGACAAAGGCGGCTTTGCCCTTCTTGGGGTATAGCCAAGACCCTCCTTATTAATGGAGAATCTTTCACTACCCATGCACTTAAACAAGCAGGCATCTCCACCATAGGCATTGCCTAATGCTAGAGTGAGCTCATGCACCTCCTTCTTGAGGTTTTTGTTCTCAATGAAGATTATTGTGGCATCACAAGTGACACCAATATCCTTAAATGTGGTAGAGGTGGATGTGCTATAAGAAGTGTTAGTGGAGGCAACAACAATAGGTGTATAAAAAATATCATAAGTAACACCTACGTCACATGTTGTGGGCACATCCTCTATCTTAGTCAACTTGGAAAGTGAAGAATGAGCTTCCTCAAGCTTGGAGTGAGCTTCCTTTAGGTTCTCATGGTCTTCCTTTAGACACTCATGAGAAGCACTAAGCTCATCAAAGGATTGTTCAAGAAGTTTCTACTCCTTGTTCAATGCTTTGCATTCTTTCACTTTCTTCTTAAGATAGGAGTGTATGTCACGCAACATGTCAAGGAGCTCCTCCTTGGAGAAGTCCTCCTCCTCACTCTCACTACCGCTCTCATCGGATTCAGATTGTACCTTAGATGGCTAAGCCATTAGACAAGTCGGTGAATAGTCAAATAAAGATGGCTTGCTAGGAATAGTAAGACTAGCAATGGCCTTCTTCTTGGTGATCTTGTGATCATCAACACTATCATCATCATCATCATCATCGGAAGAAGAAGCATCGCTATCCCATGTGACACAATAAGAATGCCCCTTCTTCTTTTTGAATTGCATCTTCTTGTCCTTCTTGTCCTTCTTGGACTTCTTCTTCTTGTCATCCTCATCATCACTATCATTCTTATGAGGACAATCGGCTATCAAGTGGTCCTTACTCTTGCACTCATAGCATCTCATGGTTGGACCCTTGCCTTTGGTGAAATCTCTTCTCTTTCTAGCACCATAGCCCTTCTTTCACATGAATATTCCAAATCTTCTCACAAGAAGTGCCATCTCCTCATCATCATCACTTGAGCTATCTTCATCATCACTAGATACTTGCTTCTTTGCTTTGCCTTTGTGCCTTGATGAGGTTGCCTTGAAAGCAATGCTCTTCTTCTCATTCTTGTCTTTCTTCTCATCCTCCTCTTCCTTGACTCCTTCATCCTTCTCTACTCGGTATGCCTCATGTGTCATGACATCACCAAGCACTTGTGTTGGAGTCACTTTTGAGAGATCCTCTCTCACAAGAATAAGAACCAAGGTCTCAAACCGGGGAGGTAGAGATCTCAAGAAACGATGTGAGAAGTCCTTGTCACTAATTGTCTCACCAAGAGCCTTGAGATCACTAATGATGACACTCAATCGGTGAAACATCTCCGGTATGCTCTCATCATCCTTCATCTTGAAGCTTGCATATCTATCCTTGAGAATGTATAACTTGGCACTTTTCACGGCGGTGGTGCCCTCATATGTGTCCTCCAATCTCTTCCACACCTCATATGCATACTCCAAATCCTTGATTTGTTCAAAGACCTTCTCATCAAGAGCACTATAGATTGCATTGAGAGCAATGTCATTGAATTGAAACTTTTCTTATTCTCTTGGAGTGGTATCATTCATGTCAATCACAACAAAGTCCTTCTCAACAATCTCCCACATCTTTCTCTTCATTGATTTCAAGTGAGCTTTCATTTGGTTCATCCAATACCCATAGCTTGTGCCATCAAACCGAGGTGGCTTGCCCATATGATTGATCAAGTTGTTGTGAGCCATACTTGACACCGAAGGATGTTAAGCCTTACAACAATGGTGACCACGGCTCTGATACCAATTGATAGGTCCAAAGTGGCTAGAGGGGGGTGAACAACCTATTTTGAAACTCTACAAACAACACTTGACCAACACGTTAGTACAACAAATGGTGAAGCGAGTTTTGCACTAGCCTACTAAAAAATTGCAAGCCTTTCTAACCGTTCTAACTATGTCTCTAGGAGCACACACAAGTTAGCCTAGGTTGCAACTACTTTACTCCTAGGTGGATAAGCAAACTACAAACACTACCACTACACAAGATATGTGCTCAAATATAAGGGGGAGGAGTAGAAGTGTTATACCACCGAGTAGAGTAGCATCAACCAGTCACCAAACGAATATATCAATCAATCGATGGTGATGATCACAATGAAGTCCAAAGCCAACACAATGAAGACCAAGATTTATCCCGAGGTTCATGTGCTTGCCGGCACGCTACGTCGTCGTTGTGTCGACCACTACTCGGTGGTTCGGTGGCTAATTGACAACCAATGTCAAGCTCAACCAATGAGCGCCACTAGAACCTACCACGAGCAAGCTAACTCAATGACACGAGCAATGTATTAGGTTACCTTACGGCTCTCCGCCGGGGAAGGTGCAAACCCCTCACAAAGACCTCCGGGAGTGGCCGGAGACAATCTCCAACTCCGCCAACTCGTCCGCTGCTCCAAGATCGTCTAGGTGACGGCAATCACCAAAAGAATAGATAAAAATCCACAGCAACAATGAACAACAAGTGCCTAAAGATGATCTAGATGAACACAATGCACTTGGATCACTCCCTACCTCACTATGGATGAGAATCAAGCTCTAAAATGAGTGGGAGAGGCTTGGAAGGCTCAAGAGATGCTTAACAATGAGTGAAATGCGCAAGAGAGAGACTCCCAAAACCGTTTGATCGGCAATTTATAAGTGAGGGTGAAAAACTAGCCGTTTTACAGTTTCTGCGTGCACACCGGACGCTGGTTAAGTGAGCACCGGACGCGTCCGGTGGTTGTCCGGTGTACCGCCCGTTGACACGTGTACTAGCCGTTTCAATCTTTCCACAGCGCGCCAACTCACCGGACGCGGATACGTCGCACCAGACGCTCCGACGCCCGTGTCCGGTGCGCGAACAGAGAGCATATAGAGAGTTCAAAGTCACACCGGACGCTGGCAGCGTCCGGTGCTTTCACTCAGTCAGAAAGCACGTTTCTTTACCGGACGCTCAAGGAACAACACCGGACGCACTAGAGTTACTGTTCCAGCGTCCGGTGCTTACACATAGAGGTTTTAGAGAGGCTCTGGCTGCACCGAACGTGTCCGGTGCGCACCCACCGGACACGCCCAGCATCCGGTGCACCTCTGTGAGCTGTTTTTGCCCTCTCTTCAACTACATTGCTTCTAGGTGCTAACAACTAAGTGTATAAGCACTTAAGCACGAGTGTTAACTTGTTTTTAAGTTTATTTGCAAGGTTTTAGGTTAGTTTTCTAGATCTAAATGTATATGCTCAACTATGTCAACTAGAGGCACTTGATGACCGAGGTTGTTAACGAAATTTCATTCCCCTTAATAGTACGGTCATCTAAACTAAATGTGATCACACTCTCCATAGTGTCTTGATCACCAAAATAAAATGAGCCCTATGGAATTTACCTTTACTTTGAGCCCTTTTCCAAATTCCAAGTTGAAAAGCATTTGATCCAACATCTTGATGGACTTACACCACTTGCATGGACGCCATCATAGCTCCCCACTTATCTTCTAATCACACTTGTGATCATAGAGCTTAAGCATAAGGTTGGATACTAGGTCTGAACTAACCGGCTAATGACAAATAGATATACTCGTCTAAACATGATAATCAATTGATATTCAATTAAGCAAGATAGATATAAAGATTTAAGCCAACAAGAACAGATCAAGATTCAGCAGATTGATTATACTTGAAATAAATAAACAATAAGTGATCATAAGCAACATCGGTAACTTAATGAATCTAACTAACATGCCAAGTTAATTAGAGCCGATAACTAACCCTTGATTTAATCTAAGCATGACCTAAATCAAAAGCGAATCGATAACTACCCGAATTCATCAAGCAATGCTGCACGAGCCAGAATCATACTAACAATACATGATAAACACGAGCGTGATGGTACTTACAGCAAGCCTGCGTCCACCGGATGACACCCAACCTGTCGAAGAACTCGCCGGTTCTACGTTACTCCTACTCCTATAGTTTTGGCCGGCGGCCGGAAAAAAGGAAATGTTGTTGTATGATGCTAACCCCCTAGATCTCCATCATCCTTTCCTTCCAATGCATTGCACTTCTCTTCCAAATATGCAAACATATGTGGCCGAATTAATTAATAATTCCTTAAGTCATGACGTGTGCTCTTCCCCTGGTCGCTCTTTGTATAATCAAACAATATTTTTTTTTTCTGGTCGGCGAGAAACACTAGAACAACGTGCAGCTGCAAATATATTGACAAACATTTCTGAACCAAATTCCGGTGTAAACATAGGCCCCCTAGTTTGAAGTATGAATTTCATGCTTCAAACTATTTTGATCCCATGGTCTTCTTACTTTCTTAGTTTTGATTCAGCAGGTACGTGTCGCTTCGATCTTGTGCTGGCCAAACTGGAAGCTTTCATAAATAAAGATCAAGCCCCTCCGTCTTCCAACTTCGGTCATCTAAAAAATAATTAGAAGCTGCTACAATACTAATTATATTTTCACAGTACCATGCATACAACAAAATATTCTTTCTCGAATTGAATCAGTTAGCAATTACTCACCCTTTTCCTCAATCCATGTGGTGCTTTTGGCTTTTCCAAGTCTTGGGCGGTTGCAAGATAGAACGACTATACAGAACCGCTATTCTCTTATTCTTTGATCATCTTTCTATCCAGAGGTTTTAAAGATAAAAGTAAGCTTCTCAAATGATATTCCCAATCATCACATAATTTTGCTATGTCAAAAACTGGATCCATGGAAATACAAATCATATACTATGATCGAGATGTGCAAGTGTGAGGAATTTCCTTTCTCTTTTTTTGAACCCTCTTTATATGACGTTCTCCCTTTGCATTAATTAGAATATATGGGCTATCTCTCTCTGGCGGGTATCTTTGTACCCATTGTTTTCTCTCAGGCGGGCATCTGTGTACTCATTGTTTTCTCTCTTTTATTATTCCCATTTTTTTGTGTGGGCATTTGTACCCCTTTTTTTCAATAAAATATTTTTGCATAGCCCATATCTTCCTCTTTAGTAAAGGAAAACTTCAATGATGGAGTTTCAAATGTTATTCGGTGAATGGATGACATGTTTTCACGTAACCCTCAGTGTAAGAGTTAGCATATCTATTTAGGGAGTGTATGTGGATCTTGATCATGAGTGTATGAAAAGAATTTCTACTCAGGACTCAACAATTTGACAAAGCTTGATGTGATTATAAGCATATCATCGAGGAACTTTTGAATTTCGGTATATATTTTCAAAAATAAAATCTCTGGCTGTCAAGTTTCTTGTAGAATAAAATCATAGCAAATTTCATAATATCATATCATAACTTGCAACAACTTAGACATGGATCATGCACTTCCAAACCACTAAGTTTCAAGTTTTTAGGATGAGAAATGTGGCAACAAACTCAAATCTTGGAGAATAATAAGTTGTAAACTAGGTACAAGAGAAATATAAGGCAGAACAACTAATAATTATTTAAAATTTGAGGAGGTAAAATATTCTTACTTATTACGTGAGGGTCCTCCCCTAAGCCAGCTCTAAGACAATCATGTGCTGCTCCAGTAGTGTATCCATCAGGGTTGGCTCTCCAAAATATGATATCTCTGGCTGTTTATTAGTCTGTCTGCTTTAGCTGATTAGGTGCTAGCCCCCCGAGTCTATAATTACAATCGGCTATATTAGAAGTAATAAGAATAATCATAGGTTTCTTCTGAGTTTGATAGAGCATGGTCTCGTAAAGAATCCAATCGACTCTTGGAACAATGCCTTGAACAAAGTAAAGAGCCGATTCCTTAAATAGCTTAATCATTTGCACAGCTGCCAGACTTTTGATGTCGTGTTTCAAGCCAGCTCCCGTGGTCCGTAACACGCGCAGATTTCAATATATGGGCTGCTAATAATATAGTGTACTCGAAATTTTTCCACAGCCGATTCTTAAATTGACAAATGAATTCCTATCAACAGTCTCCGGCAAACGTCACAGAAAGAGCAAGCCTATGCCAGTACGATTGGCCTGTAGCGACAAGAATAACTGGTGCCGATATCCTTGTTGATCGGCTATCATTAGCTTAACTCTTTTCTGTGAATTAGTCTGATCTTAATTTATTTGCATACTGAGGTGCTTGATAGATCAATCTATAGTTAGCCGAGCTTTCTATCGGCTTTAACCAATAGGACCTTGATGGACCTTGCTCTATTTAATAAACAGCAACAGGGATCCGAGGCGATGTCAGAGCAATTGGTTTATCAGAACCAGTGGGTTGCCTTGGAAGCCACAGAGGTTCCTCTGGACATGTTGCCTTCTAGCCGAACACCAAATATGTTTCAGCTGTATTATTACGCTTGGACAACTCCTGTAGGGCACGGTCATCTTCTCTTCAGGTGCCTCTCAATCGGCTTTTATGAACCGATATTTTTAATGACTCGCTTAGGATCAACCTTCGTGAACTCTTGGTCGCTCCTAGTGTACATGGTCTTGGAATCGGCACTGTAGAATCGATCTTGAGATCTCTGATTAAAATATCCGGCCGATGCAACTCTGAATCTCAATCTTTAATTAATAACGTCATAATCCCACTGGCAACTGAACCAACGACTGCCATCAATTTTGTTGATCTCCATTGGTCTCATTTGATAATTTAGCCGATGACTTCTGACCTATCGACCGCATCTCCTATAATTCCTGCGCGGACTTAATCGGCCTTTGTGTTTTTTTAGTCCGTGCAAAATGCCTTCCATGTTCACATTGCACGCCTCAAGTATAGTAGCCGATCCTTCTTTTATTTTCCATCTTCCATCGGCCCTTTTCTCACTCAGCATAGGAGAATATGGATGACATAACCATGACATCATGATGACTTCTTCAAGCAAAGCGGCTGCCGAACCAGGACTAATGGCAATGTTTGTCTACCGCTTTGGAGAATCTTGCTCTGCTCTCCTACCCAAGATAACAGTCAGTCTGCGGTCTATCAAAAAATTTGTTTTTGACCCGATTAAATTGAACTTCTATTTTAGCTAACCGGGAACCGGCCCCCCTGAGTCTACCATAATCGGGTATGGAGTCAATAAGCATGATTATCAGCTTCGATATTTTGGTAAATCAGTTGTTCAATAGCCGATTGAAATAAACAATGAAGATCCAAGTCCTCGAAAGTGATATGCACTTTTGCCGACACAATCTATCTTGTACATTTGTTGCACTAAGTGATATGAAATAATCCTTCATGATTTCAGCAGCAACAAAAATAATCCAGTATGTGCACAGCAGACCCGCCTCCGAAATAGCCGATTCCATTAACCGATTTTTTTCTTCCTCAGAGCTTATCGACTACTAGTATTATGCTTCCCACTTGTAGTATTTTCCTCTATTATTTTTGATACAAGGTGCATAGTTTATTTCTTTTGCCCGATCGGCTTCTTTGACTGGCCCATCAGCTGACGCCACTATCTCTTCCACCTTGACATGATTAAATGACGGAAGCACGAATATATATTAAATTGGGCCTTCGGCAATTCTTTTTCAATTAATTAAGTAGCCATGATCAACATCGAAGGTTTAATCGGTTTTCCCAAAATAACTCCGCTGGCTTAATATCTTGCTTTTCTAGAATATTATATTCCAAGTTTTCGGGCTCAATGACCTTATCTGATCTCTTTGGCCGATGCCGATCAATGCAACAGTTTCATCGGTCATCTTGGTCTTCCTTTTTGACTTGATCTTGGCAAGATGAGCCGATATCTTTAGCTGACAATATCATCGGCTTTCCCCGAACTGGAATCACTGCTCTGATATTCTTCTTTAATGAAAACATCTTCTGATGCATGAATCTTCCAATATTTCTACAGGTAGCCGACGTCTGGCACTTTGGACTTTTGATGCTTGCGGTATATCTTTGTTTGTGCCAGCAGCCCCCCCTTGTGCCTTCATGGTGCAGTTCACTCCGACGTGAGCATCGGCTATTTATCTGCACCAAAAACAGCCGATGCTCGATAAATAGCCGATGCTCCTTTTCAGCCTATCAGTGTTTTTTTGCTGCTACTCATTGCTGCTTTTACGTGAGGCTCAAATCAATGTATGGTGGCCGGCCTCTCTCTTGCTTCTTTACATTACGTACTCACGTATATACCTAGCCACTCCATCTTTCTCTGTATAAACAGTTATTTGGCTTCCTTAACCTTTCTCCGTTTCAGTAGTAAATGCAACGTATCAGCTTGTACATAACTGATGCCGCGGGTATGTACAAGTTCTCCACGTCACATGCGATCGGCTATTGTTGAGGTGCCTTTGCTAGTGACTACTCTGTCAGAACCGGTCGTGTAACCTTTCCTAAGCCAGATGGCCCTGTTGCCCCTGATGCGTCGGCTAATCTGAAAACTGAGCTAACACTTGGCACATTAGCCGATTCTTGTCTATTTGCTTTTGGAACCGATGGGGATGAGCGGCCGATTCAGTTCACCGTGATGCACCATCCCTGAATTCGTCCTTTGATCATCGGCTATGAAGCCGATTCACTTGGAAAATCGTTTGTCAGAACAATGTTTGGATTTTATCGCTTCATTCAGCAGAACTTCCAATCAAACAATCACGGTCCCACCGAGCATGCCAAAAAGTGTGTTGGCGCGAAATCTGGTTCCCACTCAGCACACCAGCGAAGCCGGAATGGTCCTGCGGAGCACAGAGCCATCGACTAGAGAGCCGACACCCGATCGCGTGAATCGATCGCATAGATTTGACAAAAACATCCGATTCCTTATTTAACCGATACAGAGATAAACATGAATGAAAGCAAATTATATTAAACAGATCTAATTCATACATTGCCTTGTGCGTCGAGATATATCTTAATCTATCACATCTATTAATTAGAATCGACCAGATCGTTGCAGCCAATTAACACACTTGAATCGATCTTGACATGAATCGAAACACAAGACAATGCATAAAAGAGATCGGAAGAATACAACGTGCAGCAAGCAAGCGCAAACCGTATCCGCTGAACAACCGATCTGAAGTATAGGTAACATACAAACCTATAAGGTAAACGATGCTTTGACTCTTTGACTAGTCTACCTAACCCGTCGCTTATGTCAAGGGGATCGACCGGATCGTTGCAGCCCATAACGTAAGCTAATAGTTAGATCTATTAATCAAAGACTCTCCACACAATTTACTTTATCAATTGAGTGCGACCTATACACAATCAAGATCTGAACTAACCGGCTAATGATAAATAGATCTACTCGCCTAAACATGATAATCAATTGATATTCAATTAAGGAAAATAGATACAAAGATTTAAGCCGACAAGAACAGATCAACATTAGGCAGATTGATGATGCTTGAAATAAATAAACAATAAGTGATCATAAGGAACATCGATAACTTAATGAATCTAACTAACATGCCAAGTTAATTAGAGCCGATAACTAACCCTCGATTCAATCTAAGCATGACCTAGATCAAACGAGAATCGATTACTACCCGAATTCATCTAGCAATGCTGCACGAGCCAGAATCGTACTAACAATACATGATAAACACGAGCGTGACGGTACTTACAGCAAGCCTGCGTCCACCGGATGACACCCAACTTGTCGAAGAACTCACCGGTTCTACGTTACTCCTACTCCTAGGGTTTTTGGCCAGTGGCCGAAAAAAGGAACTGTTGTTGTATTGATTGATGTGTTTTACGATCAGCTGTGAACTCGTGTATTTATAAGCACATACACGAGTCCGCGGTTTTGCGTGTACAAGTTGGACTCTGTTTCCAACGGACTAAACTTGCCAAATCTAATTAGGCTGCTAAATAGAAAATATTATTTATTTATTTCTAACTGATCTCCCAAATAAAACATGTAGTCCGTTGAGTTGTCCTTGATCTCGTGCTCTCCCTTGATTTGTCATCGTGAGTCAACACATACACGCACTGCCAACAATAGATGCATCTGAAGTCCATGACGTGCATATGTTTTTTATTGGCCTTCCCAAAATATATAAATAGTATTTCCTGCCTTTACGTGCCAATTATTTCCCTTTTTCTTCGATTTGGATGCATACGTATATTTCGGCCATGATGCTAACCCCGTAGATCTCCATCATTCTTTCCTTCCAATGCATCGCACTTCTCTTCCAAGTATGCAAACATATGTGGCCGAATTAATTAATAATTCCTTAAGTTATGACGGTGTGCTCTTCCCCTGATCGCCCTTTGTATAATCAAACAATATATTTTTCCTGGCCGGCGAGAAACACCAGAACAACGTGTAGCCGCAAATATATTGACAAACATCTCTGAACCAAATTCCGGTGTAAACACCCACGTTTTTCACAAATTCTTGCTGACCTTCGTGGTTGCGGCGGTGTTTCTATTGGCACGAGTATCTCAACTTGTTCTGCTACATTAGCATCACTCGTAGAGTCATTCCCAACTACATCATCTTGAACTTCTTCAAGATACACCTTCTGTCCACTTTTCTTTTGTTTGAGAAACTCTTTCTCTAAGAAAACATCATTCTGAGCAACAAACATTTTGCCCTCTAATCGGTTGTAGAAGTAATACCCTAAAGTTTTCTTTGGGTATCCCACGAAAAAGCATTTGTCCGACTTGGGTGTTAGTTTATCCGATATAAGTTGTTTGACATAAACTTCACAACCCAAAATTTTCAAAAAAGACAAACTGGGAGTCTTACCGATTCACATCTCATATGGTGTCTTAACTACGGACTTTGATGGCACCCTATTTAATGTGAAAGCGGCTGTTTCTAGAGCATATCCCCAAAACGATAAAGGTAGGTCCGACTGGCTCATCATTGATCGAACCATGTCCAACAAAGTCCGATTACACCGCTCAGACACGCCGTTTCTATGAGGCATTCCAGGAGGCGTAAGCTGTGGAACAATTCCGCAACCTTTTAGATGATTGCTAAACTCGTGGCTTAGATATTCACCTCCACGATCAGATCGCAAGGCCTTAATTTTCTTGCCACGTTGATTCTCAACTTTATTCTGAAATTCTTTGAACTTTTCAAATGTCTCAGATTTATGTTTCATTAAGTAGACATAGCCATATCTACTACTAAAATCATCAGTAAAGGTTATGAAGTATTAGAATCCGCCTCTAGCTGTCGTACTCATTGGTCCACATTCCCATAATTAGACCCTCTCAGAAAACCTGTGAAAGGTGTCTTGGTCATCTTTGCCAGCAAGCAAGCCTCACATGTCTCATATGATTCGAAATCAAATGAAGTTAGAAGCCCATCAGAATGGAGCCTCTTCATGCGATTTTCACTTATATGGCCTAAACGACAATGCCATATATATATAAGTAGAACTTAACTCATTAAGCCGAGGCCTTTTAGCACTAATATTACAGACAGGTGCATCATCAAGATTTAAAACAAATAAACTATTCACAATAGATGCAAAAGCCACAAACATATCATTCTTATAGATCACACAACCATTGTCTTTACTCGCAAATGAATAACCATCCTTCATCAAACGTGAAGGTGACACAATGTTTCGACTTAAACTAGGAACAAAATAACAATTATTCAACTTCATAATAAATCCTGACGGGAGGTGGAGTTGCATCGTCTCGATGTTCAACGCAGCAACTCTTGCATTATTGCCCACGCGGAAATCAACTTCTCCCCTTTCCACGCTTCTACTTCTTATGATTCCCTGCATCGTATTGCAAATATGAGCAACCGATCCGGTATCAAATACCCAAGAATTAATATAAGAATCAGCAAGAAAAATGTCTGTAACATAAACAACAAGTGTACTAGCTGCGGGAGTACCTTTACTGCCGCGATCCTTAATGGACTCCAGGTACAGCTTGCAGTTCTTTTTCCAGTGACCTTTCCCATGACAATGAAAGCACTCAGCTTCAGCAGATGGTCCAGCCTTGGGCGCAGGTGGGTTTGGCTTAGAGATCTCATCTTTAGCCTTGCCCTTTTTCTTCTTCCAAGAATTGCCCTTCTTCTTATATTTAGGCTTGTTTTGGACCGCCATCACATGGCTACTGCCAGCACCTTTCTTGATATCAGTTTCTACTATTTTAAGCATGCCACACAATTCATTCAAGCCCTTCTCCGCCCCATGCATATGGTAGTTCACGATGAAGTTCCCATAGCTGGGTGGAAGAGAAGCGAGAATAAAATCAGTAGCTAACTCAGGGCCAATTGGGAAGCCAAGCTTCTCCAACCTTTGGGTGTAACCAACCATTTTGATCACATGTGGCCCAACTACAGCGCCCTCTACTAGCTTGGTTTCAGCAAAAGCCTTTGAGACATTGAACCTTTCAGTCCTGGCTTGAGTCTGGAACATATCATTGAGCGCCACGATCATATCGTAGGCTGCATGGTTGTTGTCGAACTACATCTGCAGACCTGGTTCCATACAAGCAAGCATAAGGCAACTCACCTCATGATCAGCATCGGATGCCTTCTTGTAAGCGTTTTTCTCAGCAGCAGGTGCATTATCAGCAGGTTCTTCAGGTAATGGGGTGTCTGTTGGCATTTCTTAACAGTCGTTACAAAAGGTAGACTAAAAGTCCATCCTCGGCAACGGCGCCAGAAATGCTTGTTGGCGTTTCTTAGCATCACTACTAAAGATAGACTATAAGTCTGTCCTTAATAATAATACTAGAAACGAAAGTTGACATTCCCAACCACCATTTCTTCAGAAAGGTAACCCTGGGCTCTTAAAGGCACCGGCCTAACTAATGCAGTCTAGTAATAGCAGTTAGAAGTGCCGGATTGGTCTTCCTAACCGTCATTACTTACGATATGCAAAACTGTGACACAACACTGTGGGGTGCACAAAAATTACAATCCTTAAGTAATGGTACTTTGGTACGCCAATCGATAGCTCAGTAAGAAATAAGATTACTTTGCAAGCGCACAGAACTATCATTGTAGCATTTCAACCCGTAAGTATTCAAGGGTGTCGTATTTATAATTTCCCGTAGGAGGGCATGATGAATTTCATCTAGCTTTGGTATGAACATGATTACTTATTTGGATGCATAGGTAGGCATAGCATAAGCAGGGGTTAAATCAAGTTTATAAGATAGTGGACACACGCATCGGAGCAACCTCAAGGATAAAAAAGGAATAAAGAATAAAAGAATACAACTAACTGAGCAGGCTTTAGTCGTATACAGCTATGCAAAGAATAGCATTTACATCTAACTAGCAAGACTAGAATTAGGACTATGTCTGGGATGATAGGGAGATCCCCGCAACTGGTCTGCCAGCCGATAGAGACTTTCCGAACTCCTACTCAATACCCGAACGTGGGGGAGTGCTAGGGATGGACAGGGTTGTCACCACCTGCCCACCTACCCCTCTGCCCGTGGGGTACCGACATATTTGCTAATCTCCGCCTACCCGAACACCATGCTCGCGTAATTGGAAACAACTCCTAACCTCCCGGGACCCCAACCCTTCAGATTAACAGGCTCGGCTAGGAGCAACCATGACAGCACAACGAACTATTATCCCATCCATAGTTCTTCCTCTATTCCTACTAATTTGATGAACGATGAAGAACTTTGATGAACATATCAAAAACATAACACATAGACTATGAACTAGTTCATATGTTATGATCATAATATGAACAAGATTATACTCTAATTCAGATGCATTGCTATAAACATAAGATGAGAACTTGCTCATAGAGGAGAACTGAATTATATTCATACCAAGATGTTCTTGATTCCTCCAAGGAGACAAGCTCTCCTTGATAGCTTTGCCTTGCTCTACTACTACTAAACTAGAGAGAACAAGTATGAAATGTGAGGTGTAGTGCTCTAAATGTTGGTGTGTGTGAATGATGAAGGAGCACCATCTATTTATAGCTAGAGTAGGGCGGTTTGGGCGTCTCCAGGTTTGGAAGGAGGTAAAACCGCCCTTGGGAAACCGCCTTGAACACCGCCTCCGAAGACTGGGCCCGAGAGACCCCACTAGGGGGGCGGCCGCACCTGGGGGCGGTCGGTCCCCTGGCTGGACCCACTGGCCACCGCCTTCGGGTGGTCGGTTGCTCTCTGGGCCTAGGCCTGGGCCTCTCCTGTGGTTACGGATGGATCTAGTTCATTGTTTGAGATGGGCTTTCTTCTTTTCTTGGTTTGCGTCCTTCTCTGAATATGTTTCCTGGAAGTGCGCTTTCTTGTGGATTTGATGCATTTTCACGTGTCAAACCTGCATGTTTTATACACGACAAAACTCGTGGAAGGATTAGATAAAAGCTCTACCTTCTATTTGTTTTAGTATTAAAATGATGTTGTATTTTAGTTTGCTAAGGACCGCCAACAGTGTCTAGAATATCTTCCTTTTTCTCAGCCCTGAGAACAATTCTCAGGTTGCGGATCCGGTCCGCATAGTTTGTTCCATTCAACTTATCTTTCTCAAGAATTGAATGCAAAGTAAATAGTTGATTGCTAGGTGCCATTAATCTACAACAAAAGTAATACAAAAATACTAAGACAATGTATCCAAGATGGAGTAAAAAATATTAAACTTTTAATAGAATCTACTCCCACTAAAATTAATATCCCTCTATTGAAACTTAGTAATTCAAGACCCACAACTAACAAGTCTACTAGTGAGCTTTAGCATCACCGATAGAAGACATGGTAGATCGGTAAGCAACTCTTTGCTAATCATATCACATATGACTCTTGTTGTTGGGCAGCATCTCTATGCTATGGCACCTAACTCCTCATGCTCCAAGGTCCCTAACCGTTAGGATGACCTTATTCAAGTAACCAACCCTTCTGCAGTAAGTATCCGATACGAACCTATCTAGTCAAGAAAAACCGGTGGCACCGTAATTTCATAGACCCACCACCGATTGTACAAGACTCGTGACAGTGCAAGGTTTGGGGAAGCATTTGAACTTAAACATTGCCGAGGGATCGTTTCTATTTCACTACCGCATGTAGACAAAAACATTATCGCAGTGAAAATAGAACATAGTAAGAACGACATTAACACAGATATGACTTGGTATAGCCCGTTGTTCCTTTGGGGATCTCCATCTCCATCAATCTGTTCATCATGATGATCTCCATCTCCATGATCCATGTATGCCATCCTCCAGTGATGAGTCCACCAAGACTAGCTATCACTAACGCAAGGCAGTGAAGTAATATTACATAGTCGTGGATAGGATCATCACAGTTTGGCACGCAGACCATTACATCAAATTGACAGTATCTATGTGGCTCCAGCCATATTGTCATGCTCATGACATGCAAGCCATGAATTAATTACATACATGCATCACATACACATAAGGGCTATACCAGTCATAAAATCCTGAAAAACAGAATTAACCGATTCCGACGTCCAAACATCATTTTCCGGGCCGTTTTTCGCAAATCTAAATTAGGCGACACCGCCGTTGACAGTTATCTCTCTCTTCAAAAAATTTTGTAGATACAAATCGATATATTATGGGTCTCTAGCCGAATCCGTATGCAAAAGTTACGGTCTCACCGAAGTAACACATACCAACGGCACCCATCGGCGCCCGGCAGCAGGTCCAACCTACCACCGCCGCACATCACATGCGCTCGACGCTTGACCTAGGTTTGATTCGATCAATCTGATTGATCTCCAACTCACTATGACTAGATTTACATGTATCACTTAACTCAGATGGCGGAATTCCGACCGGTACGAATAGATCGTTACAAGACCAATTCAGCAAGATTACAAACAATTGTCAAAGATTCATCTACAACTGCGCATATCATCATATGCATACAACCGAACCTATAACAATGCAGTAACGGCTCTGATACCACTGTAGGGTTATGAGGAAGCTACGCTAGCCGAAAAACAAAAAATTTTGACCTCATAAACCAGGATCAACTACTAGTTATAGATCACGGGATTACCATTAGATGCGCAGGTGCAGTGGAAGCCGTCTCGATGTAGACGTACGCGTCGCAGCAGTGCCGTGCAGTTGCGTGGTTGTCCGTCCGCCCGTCCCTCTCGTGCGGTTCGTCCTTGTGCTCCAGATGTAGCACCTCCAAGGTATCCACACATACAGGGAAGAAGCGTTGTGCCTCCGGACTGCTAGGTCCACGAGGAGCAATAGGCGCGAGCGTGGGAGGGCGACGGCTGCTGCCAAAAGGCGTGGATCAAACCTGGCCTCACCCTTACCCCTTGCTTATATAGGCATCCCTAATATCTCCCGAGTTAGAGGCCCATTAGAAACCCTAAGCCTAATCTAATTCGGGTCCAATCCGAGTTAGGCTTCCAGCCCCTTAAGCGTGCGACTCTATGGGTTCACGCACACATAGACATGGCCCGAGTACTCTTACTCGCCCAATAGTTGACAGCGGCCTCTAGCAAGGCGTGACAACTTCTATGCGCACGCAAAGATCATATCAGACGAACCACCACAAATCACATACATGTTATTCCCTTGCCACACGATATATGGTCCAACTCGTGGTTAACACTTAACCCAAGCATGGCCATGCATTTATTGA
Source organism: Eremochloa ophiuroides (assembly GCA_038502445.1). NCBI lineage: Eukaryota > Viridiplantae > Streptophyta > Magnoliopsida > Poales > Poaceae > Eremochloa > Eremochloa ophiuroides. Next base: position 56,320,932 of record JAHLJS010000003.1, on the reverse strand, counting down.
TCCAATCATTCGATTGATTCAGTGATATCTCTCTCACATAAAGAGGTGCAAATTCCATCTTGATTGTCTATGTCTCACAGCATGTTTCCCGATAAAACTAAAAGTCACCTTTATAACTACCTTGTCACGGAGTAGCGTTTGATAGCCCCTGAGTAGGTCGTTTGACATCTTGAATACATACAACAATCTCAGGTCTAAGGACGTAGCGTACATGATGTGAATAGAGACAATAATAACATCTCACATTAGGTCAGTCCATCCCCATGTCATACGTATCGACATTGTTAGTTTAACATCTCCATGTTCATGACTTATGAAACATAGTCATCAACTCATAATGTGCTGATCTAGTATTCATTTATGTCTTACACAAACTTCGATCAGAGACAACTTTAGAATAACCATACAAGTAAAATGAGTTTCACAAACAATTCACATAATTGCTAATCAATACAAGTTATCTTTTATGGAAATTCAATGAACTCATAATATATCATGGATATAAGGCAATACAATTATCTCTATGATTATCTCTAGGGCATACTCCCAACATTCACTAGCTGCGAGCAGCTGTGCCTTGCTCTGGATGCTCGCGTCACTCGCCGGACTCGAGCAGTCGAGCTGATCAAGCTATGCTGCCGTTATACACGTGGCACATTCACTCGGCACGAGCTGTTGCACTGTATATCACATCGCTGCTCTAGACAGTGGTGAGCTGGATTCTTAGATGGTGGTGATCAGCCTGCAGTGGCCAGCTCCACGTTGTGATCGCACTTTGTGCATGCCTAGCAACAATACTTTGCTCAAGATCTAGATACTTTCGATGGAGACAACTATTACTAGGGCTCAGTTCATAGCATAACCGGTGGAGCATGGCGTCAAATTGGGCGTACAGAGACTAGCACGACGATGGGGTGTGAGGATGTGGCCTCTGATGGCTGGAAACACACGTTTAACCAAAAGCCTTGATTTTTGTGGCTCCCCAATATGTTGAGCCTGCGCCGTGCCTGGGCAGAGGCATCAAGCTTCCTCACGTCTGGGCCTCTGGGGCCGTGTGTAGACGGTTCTTTCCAATCAGTATTGGGGAGCACGTGCCCATGCTCAACGATGGCAGTAGCGAGCACGGTAATCTTCGAGTCCGGTACCCGGTAGGAAGGGGTACCCCCGAGTGTTTGGTCAGTGATGGTGCCCACCACAAGGCTGGCAGCGGTGATCGCGCGAAAGACGAGCGACCTTGCCCACACAAACTAGAACTAATGGCCACTGCTCGCCAGCGGCAAGAAGAACATCGGTGCTGGCAGCCTAAGAAGCCCCCTGCGGTTGTTCCTCTTGCCTGAACGACAAAAGCTTGTCGAGGCCAACATCTTGCTCTCTGTATCGATATACAAAACAATGATCACACATGCACGACAAACAAACAACAAGTAAATAATGTAATAATAAATACATCACCATGAAATGCACATTTAAATCGTATATAAGCCAAGCAAGAAAATAGTGTGCCCAACTTAGAAATTACATCTATGTATATGTGCCGCCATCCAGTAGGTCAATTGGTCATCATGTCCATGTCCTCTCCGTCCCTAATCCTATCGGGTTGGGATCCCTGTTGTCATGGACAGATGGGTGAGTAAGAGGGTGCCAATAATGTGGCGAATACTATGTAGATCATAATCACTATTTTTCTGTTTGCCTTATGTGGTCATCATCACTGTTTTTCTGTTGTGCGTGATGGGCAGCCGCAACCACTAACCACTCACTATGGAGATCCAGTGATCCACCCCTGCCTATATCGTCCGGGCTTGTGTTCTTAGGCTATTGATTGTGCCATGAGATCAACGCCATGGTGTGTGTCCTCAACGGGATGCTCCGAAGCACAAGCCTGTGGCACGGATCTGAGAATGTTTGCCCCATTTTTCAAAGAAACATGGAAAGCATACAGAGGCAGCTTGTTCTAGGGATGACCAATTAATTGAGCATGATATTCCTAGTGCCTGGCATGCCTAGAGTGTGCCTGTTGTTCAAGAGATGACCAATTGAGCACGTGGCTCATCTTGTGTGGGACAGTGCTACGATCAAGTGAATAGAAGTCAAGAAAACTAACATCATGTTTATATAAGTCACCAGACATGAAGTTTATACTCAAATTATTTCTGTAGAGCTTTGAGCATTTACTGTCCCGAGGGACAAGCAGTAGTTCTAGACGTAAATGAATTAGATATCTAGCATCAATGACCAATAAATTTAACACATGGCTCTCTAAAAGGTAATGAATTGCAGCACAAATCTCTATGAACTATTTCCTACCAGTGTCTCGTATTAACAGATTGATTTTTTTTTTTTTCAGTTTAGTACTGTTTCCTGCATTGGTTAGTCGTACAACATATGCAAAAAGCTAGTTACTATTTGTCATACTTTTGTCACAAATACAGAGGTGTTCCTAATCACTAATACTCTGGTAGGATTTTTTTCTTCTGTGTCAGAACAATTCGCTTGTTCCATTGCCATTAAGTACTGCTCCACAAGAGTTCTAACATAAAGAGGGGTTTGTAGCTACACCGCATTTTATTATTATTATTTCACACTACCATAGGAGCAAAGAATCTTCACACTTTCTTAGAAGCAACACATGCATGGTTACGATATGATTTTTGGGCATGCAATCTCTATGTAAACTAACTGCATGCCGTCCGGTGTTTTTCAAGTTCATTCTCCGATTCATAATAAACTTGTTTCATAGTTCATATATAGATGTACAGAACTGTAAAGTTTTTGTTCAGTATACTTTGTCCTGCAAATCACAGTCCATCATCATGCATACATAAAACTAGGAAACCAAAGACATGCAATAGCATGGATACTTCTGTTAATCTTAAGGAACTCTGAGCTCTGAGCATTTAGCCGAAGCCGGCTATCTGAAACGTATTCAACGCATACAATTTTTATTTCAGTGTGTATCATTTCGATGACGCCCCACCTCTAAACAAAAACATGCCATCATACTGCCCTACAGCACTCCTACCTATGACCAATTCATTGAGTACGGAATTTCTACCGTTTTTTGTTCATGAATCATCAAAGGAAATTTGTTTGCCAAAACTACTATGGACAAAATTTAGCTTGCAGTTCGCTGTTTTTTCGTCTCCTTCTCAATCGTGAAGGCCAGCCCATGAAACGATGGCTTGGCCTACGTGCGGCTAGGGTCAAACGGCTAGTGAATGACTGCACTGATTTACTCATGTGGCAGCAGTATCATAGGTGACCTATATGTGGACAGAGCGATGTCACGGAGAACTATGACGAGTACTCTCTGGTGTTGCATCCTTTTGGCAGTAGAACTGAGCTGTCCCAGGTTCTAATCTGTTGCGAGCTAGCAGTCGCATGTGTGCGATCCATTCCTTTTTCACACAACGCCCATCTCTCCGGCGTGGCTGCACCAGAAGCAGTTTGCACTCCGGGGGAACCAAAGTTTCTTCACACCGATCAAACCTGGGAAGGTCTGACCCTTTTCCTAACAGAAGGGAAGAATGTGGAGACACAGTCGCTGCCCCTAGGTGGTCTAGTATTCCTCATGCCTGCCATGCCTAAAGTTTGCCTAGCTGAAGTTGGGTGCCGAATTTGAGAAAGTTAACCATATACTCCGTATCATAATATTATGTGTGCTACAGCTTTACAAGTGGTTACAAAATCAAGAAATGTGCTCTTTTCAGTCATAATATATATAAAGTCATCACCCTGGAATTTTATACTGAATTAAATAACTTCTTGTTGGTTTCTGTTCTATATGCTTTATCTGACAGTTGTGAGATATTTTAACTAGTTTTACAAGTAGGTGAACTAGTAGTTCTATTGCATCAGCAAACATTCAATATATACCACATGGTCGCTGAAATACAATGAATTGTTGCCCCAATATATCTCCATCAACTGTTATCAATCCACGACTCATATTGACCGATTCATATTTTTCAGTTACGCTCCTGCATCCTATGGTTCAACATTATATGCTGCTTGTAACTAATTAGGTGTTGCGTCTACTGGCAAGTGTTCAAAAATTTAGTTCCACAATCATTCACTCCCTCTGAGTGGCAATCTTACTTTGAATCAAATATACACAATATCTGCACCATACCGTAGTAGCGTTCACCCCTAATATATATTAGACCATGTTTAGTTTTCACCGTAAAAACTTTACACCAATCACATCGGATGTGTTTGACATATGAATGAAGTATTAAATATAGATAAAAAATAATTGATTACACAGATTGCATGTAAATTACAAGACAAATCTTTTAAGTCTAAGCAGTCTATGATTTGGTAATGTTGTGTTATTATAGTAAACATTTGGTAACTACAAATTAATTATGCTTAATAAATCCCTCTTACGGTTTAGAAGCGAGTTATGTAATTAGTTTTTTTCTTAGTATCCAATAAGCCCTTGATATCTCTTGGAACATTCAATGTGACACGCAAAACTATACACCCAAAACTTAAACAGCCCCTTACTTCCACAATCATTTCATCGTGAATAATGGTCACCAGCGGGAATCACATCTGCAATCAAGACAATATCATACATGGTAGATGACAAGAAGAAGCTAACCCCAGATGAGACACACTACTATTGATTGATCTATCGCTAAACCAGCGGTAAGTAGATATTACAGTCGGTTTGTAATATAACCGGCGGAGATGAGCCTATCACCAACAGTTCATAATAGTACCGGTGGTGATAACTATCACTGCCACTTCATATTACAAACCAGCAGTGATAGTCCATCATCACAGCCAGTTTGCATCACCAACTGGCAGTGATTATGCACTCTTCATCAACACTGGCTTGCCATATGAAGCGGCTGTTAAAACATTTATCACTGAAAAAATTTTATTTGATACAACATGCTGCAACACAATAAAATTCATAAGTTTCTAAACTAAAATCAGATGAAAACGACGAGATCTCTACAGCTTTGTAGTTGCTGACATTTTTATTTGAAATCATTTATGGTTCAAGAATTCTATTTGATGCACTCGAATTTTCAAGTTCTCTTTTTTGAATTGTGCAACTATCTTAATTGAAAAAAACAAAAACCAAAGTTACAGATCTTTTTAGTTTATAGTTGACAATGTTTTCAATAAAAAAACTTATGGTCTCAAATTTATATCTGAAGTTCAACATTTTTTAAAATCAAAATTTTCAAACGATTTCGGACGAAAAATCAACCAAAACCAAAGTTGTAGATCTCGATGAAAACTACAACTTTGAAGGTGATGAGTTTTTTTATATAAAATCGTTTGGGGTCCCAATAGTATGGCTGAAGTTTTGACGATTTAAAATTCAAATTTGTCAAACAACCTCGGGTAGCGAAAGGATCGAAATCAAAACTGTAAATTTCAAGTAGAATAACAAGTTTGTAGCTTGTGACTTTTTCATATGAAACCATTTAGGAACCTAATATTTATTTTAAAATCCTAAAAAGTGAATGCTAATGTGACTTTCGGTGGAGTGGTTAGAGGTGCTATGCGCGAGGATAGAGATCTCAAGATTGAATCCGAGGAACAACGTAGCGCGAAGATTTTCAAGTGAAAAAATCGCATGACTTGTGACGCGTGACCGTGGAGCTTGGAACCGGTTGGGGGGGGAGGGGGTTACCAAGATTAAAACAATTTTCTAGCGATTTTTTGGCCTGATTTATGGAAATCTTGATCACCGTCGACTGGTTATAAGAACCAACGATGGTAACATATTATCACCAACGGTGGTCGTAACATATTATCACCGACAGTACGTGATAACATATTATCACCGCCGGTTCAAAAAGTTTTGTGATGGACCATGCTATCACCTCGACACGTTTCTGCCAAGGTCGAAAAGAGTGGGGGATGGGGTTTACGAACCGTTTGCAATAGGTCTGAATGTAGTAGTGAAACTCAGTGCAGCTTGTCGTCATTCAGTATATATAGGTGGTGGATATGTTAACCCTTCCCAAGGTGTCAATCTATGTCTAATCTATGACACTAATTAGGTGAAAGAAATATTGGTATGTCTTCAGGCCATGTTACACAGATTCTCAATTGAGAGAATCAGGCATCTCGGGGGTGCCTGTACGGATGAAACAAACTCGTGGTGACTAGGGCCGTCACCAATTTAGGTGATACAGGTTAAACATATGCTATATATGGGGATGTTGGTAAAGGACAAAGTTGCAGCATTATCGGCAGTATCAGCAAGTAAGCAAGAAGTTAACATGGAGCCCCTATTCATATTTATGCATTTTCTTGTTATGAAATATTACTGAATAAATATTTTCTTCATAATTAAATTTAAACAACAATAAAATCAATCATGGAATGATGATCAATCCGGCCACACAGTATGATTAATTTCAACAAGCACTCTAGTGCATGATGTAAATGATCAAAGTCAACTATCACTAGTACACGGCAAGGTTTTAGTCCCCCGGCTGGGAAACCCTTTTCTCCCGGTTTTTCAACCGGAACTAAGCAATCAAGACTAAAGGTCCACCCTTTAGTCCCGGTTTAACCGGGACTAAAGGGGACCTTTATTTTTGGGCTGTAACACGAACCGAGACAAAAGGGGCGTCCACCCAAGCCACGAGGTAGGTATAGTCCCGGTTCGTGTTAAAGACCAGGGCTAAAGGTCTTTGCCTTTTATGTTCCTATTTTAGCTTATTAATTTATATTTCATTTTGGTTTTAAAATATGCATTCGAAAATGCATTCTACGCTAATGACATATGTATACCCGTATTTGTTTCGTCCATATGTAAATAACACAAACATAGTAAGAAACTATATATGGTTGCTGCTCCCCGAAAGGGTTCATGCCATCTGTACTTAAAGCAAACCTTAAGTTTCTTGCGTCATCTGCTAAATCGGGGAATTCTCTGTTAATTGCTCTCCACTGAGACCCTTCCGCAAGGTGTCTTGACATATTGTCTACCTTACGGTCTTTTTTAGCCATCGCAACAACTTTGCATGGTGTTTGTTTCAGAATAAACGTTTCAAACATGGTATTATAGGAGCTTACCACATAACCTTGGCTGGGATTTTCTTCCTAAACATTCTTCGTCGCCTTCGGCATCACAAGGGTCATCTCGTCTTATATTATAGCGCGATGCATGACATACCGGACATGCTTCTAGATTCTCATAGTCCTTGCCACAGTAAAGGATGCAATCATTAGGACATGCATGTATCTTCTGAATTTATAATTCCAAAGGGCATACAACCTATCTTGCTTCATATGTAGTGGTGGGCAATACGTTTTCTTTTGGAAGCATCTTCTTTTGAATCTGCAGTGACTGCCCAAATCCCTTATCTGATAAACTATTCTTTGTCTTCCATTGCAACAACTCGAGTATAGTACCCAACTTTGTTTGGCCCGGATCACAGGTTAGGTAAAGCAATTTCTTGTGATCCTCTAGTATATAATCGAACTTGATCTTCTCTTTTTCACTGTCTCATTCTCTCTGTGCATCGCAGAAGGCCTGACCAAGATCATCAGCGGGCTTATCTTCTCCAGCTACCTCTTCTTCGTCTTCCCCATTGCAATATCATGTTAGGTACCGTTTTCAGCAACAATACCGTCATCCCCTTTTTGTCCATCTTCGCATTCTCCATTACAACCATGCTTTCTCCATGCTTGGTCCAACATATATAGTTTTGCACATGAAACCCAACGTAAACAACTATCAATGAAGACTCCTTGAGCAAGCATACTCCTTCAAATTCTTACATACAACATATAGATAACACATGAAGCCATCACGCTTGTTTGTCTCGGCCACACGTAAGAAATTATGCACACCTATAATGAATACTTGGAAGCGGCGATCAGCGTTGTACATCCAATGTCGCCTCATCTGCATTGCATGACATACCATATCAAAACCTTCAACATTATTACTTAACTGCACAACATAAGTCATCATGATCAATTTAAAATCCTAGCACACAAATACAACTTATTAATTTATGTTAGCCTCGTTACAATGTATACAATCCCAACTAACACTAAACAAAGTTTGACTAAAATGCACTTGAACAGCACAATGATTTGATGACCAATCCCAACTAGGACAGACGGATCATTCGTTTTCTCAACATCCGTGGGCTCACTGCCTCAACAACGGCCTCATCAATCTCCGCACTCACCTCTACAAGACTGTTTTGCACGTATTCAACATAATCATCCTCCTAATACCAGCCTTTACATCCGGTGCCGTTCCACTGAAATTCGAACAACAAATTTAAAACTTTAATCAAAACCATCAAAAGAACGGAAAAAAATAACCATTGTCGTTAAATGGGATATAATAACTCATATTGTGATCCGGATACTTGTTGAAGATACGTCCCTTGTTGGGACACTCCTTCTCACTTGGTACTCTTCATGACAATCTTCTGCTTACACCGTGCTTCACGTAATGAGAGGGGGTGCGGCCTAAGTCGCTTAGAAACCCGATGAGAGTTCGAAGGCCTAGAAGGAGTCACCATCTACTCTCTATATTTATTTTTTAAAAATTACTATAAATTTAAGCTTAAATGCACACAAATAAAAAATACACTATATAAATTGCTATAAATTCATCATTCTGTAAATGGTATATTAAAAAAACCACTAAAATTCTCAATTTCTCTACACCATGAAGCATGCTATGTAAACTAATAAAAGGTGCATATATATATATATTTATTTTTGTAAATTGCTATAAATTTCTCATTTTCTAAACTAATAAGATATTAAAAAACCACTAAAATTCTCTAGTTTTCATAACCATGAAATAAGCTATATACGCAAACAAAAAAGTGCATACTAGTTAAAATAATCGACTATGAGCTTCCTCCATCCAAAAATACAAACTATCAAATGAATATAAGCATAAGTAGCCACTAATCAAGAAATGCACTGTAAAAGACAATATAGTATATCTCCATATCCCTAATTATTTCTAGACCATGAAATGAGATACAGTAGTGATGGAGGTGTGAGAATGAAGTTAGTAACTTGTAAAACCAAAGAATCGATGTAGAAGTGGAAGAAACCGTATGATGACCAAAGAATAGGGTAAGAACACAAAAGGAAGAGGAAGAGCAGAGCTTGCTCAGGTTAGAGGTGAAAGAAAGGAGCTTGGAGCTTATATATGAGGGGATGTTTAGTTCTGATTGGGATTACCAACCGGAACTAAACGTCGATTTTTAGTCCCGGTTGGTGCCCCAACCGGGATTAGACTTTTAGTCCCGGTTGTGGGCACCAACCGGGACTAAAGACTGACTTTTAGTCCCGTTTGGTAGCCCCAACCGGGACTAACGGGACTAAAAGTCCCCCGCTGCACCGGCCCATGTCAGAAGCCGCTGGGCAAGAAGCTTTAGTCCTGGTTGGTGTCTAGAACCATGACTAAATCTACCACATTTATTCCTTAACATAAAAAATTCCGGGACTAAAACCTAAGACCGGTGTTGGATCAAAAATCCGTTCTCTATCAGTGTGCACACAAACAATATATCATAGTAATCTATAATTGAACTATCAGCTGAACTATTATATGAAGCATCAGAAACCAGCAATGAAATCAGGTGCCATCTACTCCTAGTTGGCTAGTTCCCTCTGCTCCGAGCAATGTGCACTGCATCTGGCTGCCGGCTAACACTACTACACAAAACTTAATGGTGGCGGGCAAAATAGGTTTATGGAGACGGGCAATGCAACCGCCTGCAACCAAACACATGCATTAATCATTGTATAATCGTGGTGGTTAAAGTACCCGTATTGGTTAATACATTAACGCAGGCGGATGCGTTATAACAACCGCTACGGTTAATACACATTAACCGAGGCGGGCATTGTAATGCGACCAGCTGCGTTAATCCTTTAACCAAGGCGGGTTGTTTAAGTAGACCGCCTCCAAATTATGTTCATCGGAGGTGGGCTATTATTATTCGCCCGCCTCGGTTAACATTTTCTAATTAAAAAAATAAAATTTTAAATTGATTTGAATTTAATTTGAAATTAATTTGAACAAAGAAAAGACAATAAATAGAAATATGAAACAGAAATCAATATATACATATCCAAACGTATCTCATCACACACCCAACAAACAAAAATAGTAACTTAATATTGTTTTCACATATTACGCCTTCCCTAAGAAGATACCAGGCAACTTGTAATCGAGAAGGTGTAGCATGGTGCTCCATTTTCTTAACTTCTCGTACTCTTCTAGCTCTGCTAAGGTGTCCGATGGGTTGAAGAATGGTGCCCCTTCAACCAGGTAGCTGTCCATGACAAACTTGCAGATGTCCCTAACCGTTTCTGTTATGGTCTTAAGACCTACCTTCGATTTGTCCCATGACTTTATTGATTTCTTGAGCTGCTTATAGCTAGTGTTGAATTTGCCGCATACTCTGAGGTATGCGCAAATGTAGAATCCGCATAACACTGACCCTGCTGGTTGTTTGGCACACTACACAATATACATAATACACGTTATCACTAGTTGCAACATGTGTAGAGAACGCATACAGTGCACACATAGCTCTTATGGAACGTACCGGGAATTGGTGCCAGACTTTTAGTGTTTTGGGGAACTTCTGCTTCTTCTTATCGGATCTTTGATCAATGCACATGGGATCCTCCACATACTTGCGGTAAGCACTGTAACAAAACAACTAGTTACTATCAATGACAATACACTTTCATAAAGCGTAAAAAGACAAGTACATTCACTTCCAATCTCAATACGTTTGTAAATTCCTGATACCCTTTTTCGGTGTATCCAAAGAGTCGAATACAACGGCCCTACCATCCTGAGGACAGATTAAAAATGCAATCCAAAGGCCGCGAAATCAAATTTGAACTTTGAAATCTAGGATCCATTCTACTTACCCGAACTGGTGGAGGGCAAGGATACAACAATCTCCGTTGAGCTTCTTCATGAATCTGTCCACTTACGTCCCCACGACATATCTCAAATCATTCGCCAATTTTAATTTGACTGCCTTTCTCTCTTCTCGATTAAAGTTGACTAGGTCCTCGTGATCGTCTGGTATGTCATAACCCTTGATGACTCTCTCGTTAATATGCATTGGAGAGAGGTAAAGAATTTTTGTGCCCAATTTATCGCATACATAGGCTTGCATCCTATAAGGACACAAGTCATGATATTATTACTATCGTTGGATCATACAGTGGCATGAAATTAAAGTTTTCATTAACTTACAATGCAAACAAGGTGACTTGAGCGAGGTCGAGGTCCTTGCACCGCAGGAGCCTATGCATGTCGTGGAAATCGATGACCACAATATCATCTGTGCGCAAGGAGAAGTACTCCTTCAGCACGTGGACAATGAAATCTTGCAGGCCTACTTTCGTCGCCTCCATGTACCAAAGATGGAACCGCCTCACATCACACGGCTCCTCCAAGAGCTAGCCCTTGGTTAACATGAACTTGCCATGCTCGCAACGCTCCGGGCAATCATCGGAACGAGGCCAACCAGCTGGAGACTTCGGCCTATGCATTAGATAGTCAGGAGTGAGAAACTTTGCTAGTAACTCCTCATACATATCATTTGGCTATTAATTCACTCCATAAACATACCTTGGGAACGTAGTTGAGCTTCGATATTCTTTTACTAGTGCTGATGACCGTCTTGTCCATGTTTTTGTACCCACGGTTGGGCTCTAGTTTTTGCGGTCCTCTTCTTCTGCTTGCTTTTTTGGTGCAGGCGGACAAGCCTCTTTGCCCTCCTTTGTCATATTTGTAGGCGGTGTAGTGGTGTCTGGTGATGGTGTCGCCCCTTTTCTTGCTTGTGGACTGCCTGGTGGACTGCCCCCTGGTCGTGGACTGCCTCGCGGACTGCGCCCTAGTTGTGGACTGCCCCGTGCTCCTTGACTGCCTAGCGGAGTGCCCCCTGCTCCTTGACTGCCTGGCGGAGTGCCCCCTGCTTGTTGACTGCTTGGCGTAGTAGTGCCCCTGCCTCATGTTGGTCTTTGTCCTCTGGGTATATGTCGACTTGTCCCAGAGCACTTCATGTCATTTTGGTTTAGGCGCTGCCACAGACTTGTTCTCACCGTCGTTGCGTGCCCAGGGCATCATCTTGGTCTTGTTGAAGCTTACCTCGACCCCCTTGATCTTTTGTGGACGATTGATAAAGAGCCCAACCTCTTCATAGTTATTGTATTCTTCTGGACTTTGGACCCCGTCTGATACATTCGGCCCAGGTAGGGTTGGCCCAAGCCCAATTAATTAAGGTTGCCCGGACCCCAACAGTTCTTGGGCACACCCACTTGGGGAAAGGCCCAATCTCCCTAAAAGACTAGTCTGATAGGGGAAGGGTGGCTCTCCCTTTTAAGGTGGCTTCCTCCTCCCAAGCTAAGCAAGGTGGAATTATTCAGAGGCTCACACGTTCACCGCCCGACTACAACTAGGCCCACTTGGCCCATTTGTTGCGTCTTTGCCAACGGTTAATAGTGGAGGATGTCCTCATCATTCGCACCCCCTTAAAGAAGGGCCCAGTTCTTATACCAAATGATACATCCCGCCCAGGTGGGGTTGGTCAAGGCCCAATTAATTAAGGTTTTGCGGACCCCAACAGTTCTTAGGCACACCCACTCGGGGAAAGGCCCAATCTCCCTAAAAGACTAGTCTGATAGGGGAAGGGTGGCTCTCCCTTTTAAGGTGGCTTCCTCCTCCCAAGCTAAGCAAGGTGGGATTATGCGGAGGCTCACATGTTCACCACCCGACTACAACTAGGCCCACTTGGCCCATTTGTTGCGTCTTTGCCAACAGTAAACAGTGGAGGATGTCCTCATCACCGTCAGCTCCAACAATTCTCTACTTTCCTGAGACAACCACATGTCTTGTTGACCGCTTGTCGTTTTCCTTGGGCATCGGATGGTAGGACCAACATTGTCATCATTGTCGCCCACGCCATCATCGAACAAATCCTCTACTGTGATGTAATCACAATGATCATGACAAGCAGCACCAGCCGCATGCCCGCCTCTCGATGATGATGGTGCCTAGTGTGCATTTGTCATCGTTGTCGTTGATGAGTTTCCTCCAGATGCACCGCATACACCCGAATCGGCTCTATGGCCGTGGAAAGTCCAGATTGTGTAACTCTCAACAAAACCAAACCTGATCAAGTGAGATAGAACCACGGTGTCTTCATGGGCTTTCATGTTTTTGCAGCGAGAACACGGACATATAGTTGTTGTTTGATTCAGACTCTCTCGATGCTTCTTCGCGGCAACAACAAATTTTTTAGCCTCAGACACGTACTCGACTTCTACTCTGTTTATTTTGTACATCCACTCTGACCGTTCCATAACTGCAAATCAATGACAACCAACGAAAAAGACATAACCTTCACGTATTAGATAGCAATGAAACACACCACATATCGGAAGAATATTAGGCACAATATGTAGGAAATTAACACCTAATTACACACATCTACTTTCTCTCTTCTAGGTCCATCATGAAAACCTAGTAGCTCTCTCATAGATTTGAAGAGTAAATAACGAAAAAAAGGGGAGATAAATGTATTAGAGAGTACGTGTTATACGAACCTCTAGCAACCGTATAGTGACCCCCTGTAAAAATATGGAGCAAATCAACAACTAAAACAAGTTTCTCTCTCCTCGTGAAGAACTAGATCTAATATAGATCTAGAGAACCTCAAATGATGAAAAAAGTGAAAAATAAAGTATTGAGTGTGTGCACCAACCGCTTGGAACCTCCAAAAATGCCCCCTTTCAAGAAATTTAGTGACAAAACTTGCCCCCCTATTAGAGCTCAAAGTCTTCTAATGGAGGGAGAGGAGCCATCGAGAGGAAGGAGAAGAGGTCCCAGGTATTTATACTGTGCAGCATTAACCGTGGCGGGCAACTTTAATAAAACCGCCTCGGTTAATTTAAAGTTAACTGTGGTGGTTGTTATAAAGCAACCGCTACGGTTAATATATTAACCGCGGCGGTCACTGTTAAGAAAACCGCCTCGGTTAATCGACGCATTAACTGTGGCGGTCCTATTACGATGACCGCCACGGTTAATCGATTAACCGCGGTGGTTGTTGTAATGCAACCGCCATGATTAATGTCGATTAACCGAGGCAGTTGCGTTACAACGACTGCCATATTTAACCGAGGCGGGCGCTCAAGCGGCGGCCAGGGCACCGCTATTCGGAGGCGATCGCTTGACATACCCGCCTCCTTTAATGTTTTGCCAACGCCACGCAAAATCAATTCTGTAGTAGTGTAAGATGATACTCAATAGAGCAACGCGGAAAGGAACCTTCTCTCATCGCTGTGGACTGGATCTATCTTGACACCAGTGACACAATGGCTGTTGAGGCATATAGTTGTTGCGTACGTTGACAGCTCGCCAAAGTAACCACACGTTAAGACTGAGAGTGAGATAAACGTAGGCCTGGTATTGCATTAGAAAAGGACAATCCTTAACCATTTCAAAGGCACACTTTGCATCTCTACTAAATTTTTAATGTTGTGTGTACAGTATGTCTGCCGTTGAAAACAGTGACTGATAATGCTAAATTAGGTGTGCTTGATTGGGTGGATCCAATGGGCTTAGGTAAGTGTAAATAGTAGCATATGTAGACATCTGATGAGATGTCAGAGATGATGTATGGTGTGAGCTCACTGAAACACCTCAGTCAACGGGAACGGGAGAACATATGGATGTCGTCATTTCCCCCAAGGAGCACTCGCTGAAGCGGCACTGAAAGCCCTCTAGGCCATGATACTTGCCTATCAGATAGATGTACCAGTGATGGATTGAGTCAATATCACAATATCAGCAAGTCACCTCTGCACGTGGCCACCTCCAATTCCCAACCCGTGGTTCATAACATAGGTGTTCACCTTCTTGATGCCTGCCATGCTTAGTGATGCTTAAATGTCGTTGACAAAAGATGCTTAGTGTGGTCAACTATAAATGTTGAGGCATTTCTAGGCACATTGCACACTAGTTCTGTTGACAAACTACATAGCATGGTATTTATATAGAAAGACAATGAGGCATTTCTAGGCACATTGCATACTAGTTCTACTTCTGTTGACACTACATGGCATGGTATTTATATACCAATGGACTACTCCAGATATCCCACGAGATGGCAGGAATGATAAATGACACATGTCACCTAATGTGGTATGACACATAAAGATGTACTAACCTATCTTAACTTTTATTATTTTATTATTGTCCGTAGAGTTTATAAGAACTAGTGATTCAGTCAATGAATTTGATTGAAAACATTAAAAAATTGTGTGCTATAAATTAAATTAAAGAAATTAAAGCAACTAACTGTAAACGTGACTTTTCCCACAAAAGCATACTTTATATTTCTGATGCAAAATATATTTTACTATTTTTTATCAAACAATGAATTATATCCGTCCCTTGCTTTGCTACGAATAGAGGAAAAAAGATATGAACAAAGGGCAGTCGATCTTATTTCTTCTCATTTCACACAAACGTGGTAACTATATATGAACAAACGTGAAATCAGAATTTGATTTAGTTATTTGTTTTGTAAACTATGACTTGTACATTTTTAAAATTTTAACACATGCATGAATGCATTATTGTACGCAAAATTTTATTTAATCTTGCACGCATGCATGCTTCTCCCATGGTGAAAGCCCAAAATTGCACGTTCTCAGACTACCGCCTCATGCTGGGACGACATGATCGAAGGATTTGCTCGTCTCCAATAAGTCCAAATATTAAGACAACCTAACACAAGCGGCATAGATAATCCCTGTCCTATCCATTATCCACCATACCGAACATCCCTCATAAAGCAATGCGTACATGACAGCACGTTGCTACTGTTCTGCCCTGCTAAATAATTAATTGCCATCCACAGCCGAATCACGGGAGCTTGACCCTGATCTTCTATGCAGGAATGAGTGAACCGAGCTCCCTCTGCGGCTGTTCATCTTGCCTCACAAGAGCTTGTCGAGGCCAACAAACATCTTGCTCAGTCTCCGTCGCTACTCGTCCGTTCTTGGCCTTGGGTGTTGGGTTGGTGATCATGCCATGGCATGTGTCCAGAGGATGTTCTGAACCACAAGTCGACACGCGCGTCTTGGATGGTTTGTCCCATGTTTTAACAAAAGATGGAAGGCATGAGGAGACAGATATTCTCCCACAGGTAGCTTGGCATTCCTTATGCCTGCAATGCCTAGGCGTGCCTTTTGTTCAAGAGATGACCAACTGAGGCTGTTACTCAGCATGCGAGGGACAGTGCTAGCTCCTTTGAAGCATATATACCGTATCTATATATAAGTCACCGGCCATGAACTTTATACTCAAAATCATTTTCTGGTTTCTGTGGAACTTTAATCATTCTCTGTCCAGACGGACAAGTAGTAGGTATAGACATAAATGAATTAGATAGCATCAGCAACATTCAGTTTACACATATGTCGCTCTCTGAAAGATCATGAATTGCAGCATAAATGTCAATGAACTATTTCCTGGCCAGTGCTCGTAGTAAAAGATTTACATTAGTTTTCCAGTTTAGAACTGTCTCCTGCATTGCTTGGATCTACAATTAATGTATGGAACAAGTTAATATGTGCCATACTTTTGGCAGAAATACAAAGGTGCTATTACTAATAAATAATTGTTGATAATTAGGTATGATTTCTGTTCTGTGTCACAACATTTCGCTTGTTCCATTACCATTAAGTTTCGTTCCACAAGACTTTGAGCACAAAGCTAGAGAGCTATGTAGCTAAACTCTACTTCTTTATTTAGTAGAGACACGACCATATGAACAAAAAAAACCTGTCACTTGACAAGAACTGATTGATAATTGCTATGTTTCTAAATGGTTGCGATACGATTTATTGGCAATTGCTATGATTACCAGACGGCCAATAGATGACGAGGCGGCTCACCAGTTTGTTCCCTGCACTTGACAAGGACTGCTGTCCAATGTTTTGAACGGCCAATAGATGACGAAGCAGCTCACCTGTTTGGTTTCTTGCATTTCACAAGAACTGACTCCTGTGTCCATTGTCTTTTCTGTTCTAAGATCATCAAAAACTTGTATTGTATGCCTTAAAAAAAACTTGTATTGTAGACTTAGAGAACT
Source organism: Eremochloa ophiuroides (assembly GCA_038502445.1). NCBI lineage: Eukaryota > Viridiplantae > Streptophyta > Magnoliopsida > Poales > Poaceae > Eremochloa > Eremochloa ophiuroides. The sequence goes on along the minus strand of JAHLJS010000003.1, from coordinate 56,303,776 downwards.
TTGTATACTTTTCATTGCAAATCATAATCTATTATGAGGCATACACAAAGTTGGGAAACCATCTTAAGGCATGCAACAGCATGGACAGTTTTGTTAATCTTGAGGAACTCAGTCAGCTCTCTGTGCATTCAGCCATGAAAGCAGGCCATTTGAAATGTATTCAACACATGCTTTTTTTTTTCAGAATGTAACATATCAATGTCACCCCAGCTCTCATAAAAACCTTGCCATCATACAGTGCTCCTCCCAATTGGTAGAGTACGCAATCAAAGGCCAAGAACTGTCAGAAAAAAATACAAACTAACTTGAACCATTTCACTCGTGGAGCCCTACAGCCGGCACCATCGCTGAAACTATGGCCTGGCCAACTATGCGTTGCCAGGGACGGCCAGTGAATGATGACTAAACTGATATTCTAAATTTGGGGACGACAGCTTAGCAAGTGGGATACAAAAACTGAGCCGAAGCGCCGTCCAATGTCCTCCTCTGCTGCGACCTACCGAGGTAGCAGTCGTGTGCGTGCAATGCATTCCTTCTTCATGCGACATCCGTCTGAGGAGGGCCTGTGTAGCGAAAGCAGTTTACACAGAGTCCGGATACCCTTTTTGTGAAAAACGATGGAAAGGATGGGGACACACAGGTTGTGCTCCACTAGGTGGCCTCGTATTCCTCATGCCTGCCATGCCTAAAGTTTCCTGTTGAGCTAGGTTCTGAATTTGATGATCATGCGTGGACAGCTAGCTTTATACTAGTGAATACTTGAACTGAGGAATGGGCACTTCTCCGCCATATGCACCCTATCATTTGCAGAGAAATGACTTTTATTAGGTTCCAAACCCCATTTATTCTCAGTTTTCTCTTCAGGCTATCTAATCAGGACTAAAGGTCTCTTCAAGCTAAAATAAAGTAATGTATCGATATCTCACTGCGCCCCATAAAATTCGATCCCAAAACCTCAGGTAGAGCCTCGCACATAACTTATCACCCCATCTACACAGCACATATATATGACCTTGGATAAGATGTTTTACTTTTGAATTAATCTATGGATGACACTTTAATCCGAATTAGTGTTACCAACCGAGACTAAATTGTGTCCAGGCCTTTAGGCCAAGTAGGTAACACGTAACGGACTAATATTGACTCTTTAATTTAGTTCCCGTGAGTGTTATTAACTGTGACAAAAGGCTTTCTGACAACTCATAAAAGTTAGAATCGGTACTAATTCTTCCTTTAGTCCTGAACATAAAAAAAAATATCGAGACTAAAGCTAAAAAACGATGTGGATCAAAAGTATATTTTCTACTAGTGTATATATAATATATACATAAGTCATTGGCCTAGAACATTATACATAATAACTAATCGTTCGGGTCCTCTGAGCTTTCACTGGCCTCAGAGACAACTAATTGAACTAATTATGTTGCATCGGCAAACATTCACTTAACTGCATTTTAGCTGAAACAGAATGAACACCCATCTCCATCAATTCTTACAACATACTTTTGTTCTTGGAAAAAAAAACAATTGTTACTCGTATCACCGTCGCCATACCCTTGAAGACACACAGAAACTCCCTGGGCATCAGAGACCACCTCGAAACATGTAAACACCAAGCCCAAGCCTAAACAAACTCCGAAAAATATAGGGCACCAGAGTATCCACACACACACACACACACACACACACACACACACAAAAGACAGCTCTAAAGTACCCACCACCAGATAGCTGAAACTTCGTGAGAGTGAAAAAAACATCGAGAAAGTATCACCTATTACATATCTTCATACCCTGGAAGAGACACAGAAGACGACCCAGGCATCAGAGACCACCTTGAAACATGTAAACACCAAGCTTACACAAAGCGTAGAAAATATTGGGCACCAGAGCATCCACGCACACAAGACAGGACTACCAGAAAGCTGAAATTTCATGAGAGTTGGGACACATCAAGAAATATATATGATTTTATCCTTGGGACACATCAAGAAATATATATGATTTTATCCTTGCCCGTCAAGCATTAGCCCTCACGATATTGAGGCTAGGAAAATAGCCTTATACTCGCTCCATTCCAAATTGTAAGTTATACTAAAAATCTTGGAAGATCAAACCATCTCAACTTTGACCAAAATTATAAAGAGAAATAAAAAAATTATGACACCAAACAAATACTATGAAAATATATTTAATAAAAGAATCTAATGATATTAGTTGATATTATAAATATTATTATCTTATTATATAAACTTGGTTAAAGTTGAGATGCTTTGACTCTTTAAGATTCTTGGAATGACTTATAATTTGAGATAATGCTAGGACTCTAGGACCGTTTAAATGGTAATTGAAGAGAGATTCTTTTTTCCCCAATTCAGGATTGTTGTCACGTCGTCATACAGCAGAGCTGATGGGCTGATATATAATTTCACTCCTGCTTGCACATGGCTTCACTACTGTCCACACGCCCATCTGTTGTTCTGCTAGGCTCCTTGTCTTCCACAGTTGAACCACAGGAGCTTGACCCCACCGTTCTATGCATGAATCAACACAGAGCTTGTCTTGCTCTTTGTCTAAGCATACAAAACAACGATCGCACATGCACGACAAACAAACAAACAAAAAGAACGAACTAATAAGTAAATCATCATGAAATGCATGTTTAAATCGTAGAGTCCAATGGACAAGCAAAAAAAAAAGTGCCGCAAGTTGCAATTTACAGGTATGTATGGCATCCAACATTTTCTTTTACTCTCCGTTCTTATACTCCAATCGGGTCGGGTTCCCCATTGTTCGTGCATGTGTTAATTAGGCTGGGTGATCATGCCATGAGAATCAACCCCAAGCAGGCATGTCTCCTTAATTGGATGCTCCAAACCACAGGAAGGATTGCACCATTTTCTAATGAAACATGCACGGAAAGCATATCGAGGCAAATATTTTTCCAATGGTAGCCTGTAGTGTGATTCTTTTCCAATTGAGCATGTTACTCATCATGTTAGGGACAGTGCTACGGTCGAGTGAACAGAATGTCAAGAAACTTAGCTCCTTTCAAGCATATATGCCGTATCTATATGTAAGTCGCCGGCCATGAACTTTATACTTAAATCATTTTTTGCTTTCTCTTCTTTATTAAGAATTTACTATCCTGAGGGAGAAGTACTTCTAGACATAATTGAATTAGATCTCTAGCATCAATCAACATTCAGTTCAACGAATGGCTCTCTAAAAGATAATGAATTGCAGCATAAATATCTATGAACTATTGCCTACCGGTGGCGCACTTATAACAACAGATTCGTATTTTTTTAGTTTAAGTACTGTCCCCAGTATTGCTTGGTTCTACTATGAATATATGCAACAAATTAATATTTGCGATACTGTCAGAAATACAAAGGCATACTAAGCAGTAAGCACTAATACTCTGGTAGGATATTTGTTCTCCATCACAACATTTCGCTTGATCCACTACCATTAATGTTCCACTTCTAGCACAATGAGGGGTCTGTAGCTACACCATACTTTTTTATTTAGTTCACACTACCATACGAACAAAAAAGCTTGACACTTTCTTAAAAGAGATGTATGGTTGCCAGAAGATGTTTTGGCAATCCCTATGTTTACCGGACAGCCAATAGATGATGAAGCAGTTCACCTGTTGTCTCCTACATTTGACAAGGAAACTTACTGCTATCCAATGTTTTTTTTTTCTCTTCTCCGATCTATCACAAACTTGTATCATAGAAGTAGAGTTTTTGTTCAGCACACTTTGCACTTCAAATCACAGTATATTGTCATCCATACACAAAGCTTGGAAACCATGCAAAGGGTGAAAGGAATGCAATAGCATGGGCACTTTTGTTAACCTTCAGGAACTCAGTCATCAGCTCTGAATATTGAACCTTGAAAGTGGGCGATTTGAAATGTATTCAACCTTCAACGCATGCTAGGTTCAGTGTGTATCATGTCAATGACGGCCCACATCTAAACAGAAACATGCCATCATACAGGACTCCTACCTCCGATTCGTAGAGTGTGGAATCTGCCATTTCTGTTCATGAATCATCAAAGGCCAAGAAAACATTACACCAACTTAAATTGTGTTGCTCAAAACTATTAGGGCCCAAATTTAGCTTGGAACGTGTCCTTTTCTTGTCTCAATCGTCAACTTCGCGGCTGGCCGGCACCCATGAAACGATGGCTTGGCCTACGCGTGGCTAGGGCCAGACGCCCAGTGAATGACTGGATTGATATACTCCTTGCGGCAGCAGTACCATAGGTGATCAACATGTGGACAGAGACAACAATCCCCATTGCCCAGGCAACTCTGGTGTTACATCCTTGCCACTCGAGCTGAGCCTTCTCAGGTCCTAATCTGGTGCGATCTAGCAGTCGCAAGTGTGCGATCCATTCCTTCTTCACACAGTGTCCTTCTCGGTGGCCTGATTGAAGAGGAAGCAGTTTTCACCCCGGAGGCACCAAATTTTCTTCACACCGATCAAACCTTATAAGGTTTGCCCCTTTTCCCAACAGATGGGAAGCATGTGGAGATACAGGCTGAGCCCTAGGTGGCCTAGTATTCCTCATGCCTGTCATGCCTAATGTTTGCCTAGTTGAAGATTGGGTGCCGAATTTTAGGAAGTCAATCATACATCAAGATTATGTGTGCTACAGCTTGACAAGTGGTTACAAAATCAAGAAATGGGCTCTTTTCAAGCACAAAGCTGTATATATAAAGTCATCAGCCTAGAACTTTATACTGAATTAAATAACTTGTTGGTTTTTGTCCTCTAGGCTTTATCTGAGACAAGCAAACGACGTTCAGTTTACCACATGGCTCGCTGAAATTCAATGAGTTGCTGCACCTATATTTCTCCATCAACTATTACCGATCCATATTGACTGAATCGTATTTTTTCAGTTCAGTACCATCTGGATTGTATGGTTCTACGATATATGATGCAAATTAATTAATATTTGTAAAATTGTGTTAGAAATAAAAAGCCCCTTACGACTAATCACTTATTCCCACAACGGGGAAGTAGGATGGCCAACAGGTAGTCAGAAAGACTAGAAATGGCCAACGGTTAAGATATTACCAATAGTTAAAAGATAACCCGTCGTACTTTCCAACAATGGCCAATGGTGCAATAGATTTCCTATAGTTCAATATTCACCCATCGAGAACTATAATAAATGGCCAACAGTGCAATAGATTTCTGTCAGTTAAATATTCACCCGTCGGAAACTAAAAACAAATGGCTGACAGGGCAAAGTTGTTCCCGACCGTATTGCTTTTTGACCCAGGGCAAATGGTAGTAATTGATGATGGTTCAATAATATATTAAGACCATGCCATAACAATTGTGGGTATTGGAGCAGTATCTAGTTAATATGTTGCCTATTAGTCGATGGTTCAATAATATGCGATGCTTAGATGCATGGGAATTTTGGAGAAATATTTGTGACTTTGAATCAACACCACTTTGTAAGAATTATTGAGACATATTAGTAATTTCGAAGAAATACAAGTTTGACAACAAGCTTGTATGAATTTTAAGGAAGACTAGAAATACATTTGACTAGAAAGTGAAACAAGTTAATTCACAAAAATATAACTATTTTCATTAAACTATCAAGTAATGAGCCAACAATTTTTAAGCTGAGATCAATAGATACTCCCTCCGTATCGTATTTAGAAGTCGTTTAGAACAACGACACAGTCTCCAAAGCATGACTTTGACTTCATATTTCTATAAAAAACATTTATTGGAAAGTAATATATGTATATTTTTATGAAAGTATATTTGAATACAAATCTATTTATATTGTTTTCATATTTCCAAACTCAATAATTTAAAAGTATTCATGATTTATATTCCCAACGTTTGACTAAGTCCTTTTCCAAAACAACTTCTAAATCCGATACGGAGAGAGTATGCAACTAGTTATGAAACTTTGTGTATTCAGGGAAGCCCTTGTTAATCCCAATAAGATTGCCCGATAATAGATCGATTCATCTAAAGCCCGCCCGCTCGCAATAGTCCTATCAATTGCCCATGTAAAAAACATTATACATTCCATCTTTGGAGTCCCTAATTTCAGTGACATTCGATGTTCTTGCTAACATGCGTGTTAGTGACACATATCCTCCTATGAGTCTGCACATAACTTCTGTGGCCGACTTGTAGATGTAAAAATATATTATGTGAAGGTTATAGTGTTGCCAAAAAGATCCAAAGAGTGGTTGTCCTTTGATAGATAGGCCCAAATAGTTTATAAATTTGTGAAATTAATCTAATTGAACGAGGATTTATCATATTTATGACTTTTGTACTAAACTCAAGATCTTCAATGAAAAGCATAAATCATTTGTTTAATTAAGTTAATATGCTCATCTCTAAGCTATTAATTTAGCACATGTGCTTGCATTTGTAACTAACTAGGAGTAGCTGATATGTCCATCAATAGTGGCGTTCGTGGTGACTTCGTCAATACCAATATTTATTACCACATGATATATCCATGTTTATCTTGTATTGGAGTAATTAAATTCTAAATTAATTTTATTCTATATGTCTATGACATTCATCAAGGCATATGGTTTCGTCAACTATTGGTGCATCTTAAAGAAACTCTCTACATGGTTTCATCATAATTTTTCACATGAAGTTTTTAGAATTATTTAGAATTACAAGTCTATTATTTGATTTTGAAATAAAAGTATAAAATTTATTGACAAAATTTACAGTACATTATCACAATTATTAATTATTACTATATTTGTAGAATTTTTAACTGAACGTGTATGATGCCGTCTTGAAAAATAAATAAAGTCCAAAAAATTATAAAAAACTAAACAGTTCGGATTAGAACTCAAAACCACTGCTCTCAAATTCAAGGCAATTTAGTAATAATGGAAAATATTGTTGTACACTATAAAACGTGCACCTTACCTTAAAACCCAAAATCAGAGGGACCAAGTCCAAGAGGTGGGCGAGTTTTTAGCGCGAATCTGGAAATAATCTCCCACTACCATGTCCAATAACTCTGTCACCTCGCGAAAATCACGCCTCCACATTTGACAAACAAGTTAATCTTCTCCCCTTAATCAAACTGATTTATTTCCACTTGGGATTGGTTATCGACTTCCCCGCCCTGTGGGACATGAGACGCGCAGCTCTTCTACCCGCTGAGATGCCTCGGTGGCCGGTGCTGCAAATCTTCAATTGGTAGGTCGGGGCGAGGCTCCTCTGACTTAATGGATCATTTTGTTTGCAAGGTACAACGCGCAACCCTTTCCTATCATTTTCTGTGCCATGACGCTCTATGTATCAATCTTGCTTCCAAGATGGATCTGCAATTAGACAATCCAATGTTGAAAAGAAATTTGTAATCCTACTATTGTTATTTGCGTATCATTGGTAATTGTTTTTTTATTGGGGTTTTATTCAATCTATAATTTCTAAACATTCCGGTTTGTCTGACTGGTGCTATTACGGTTCAGTTAGTTGCTTATTTCAGATAGACTGGTGCCGCACTTATAAGATACCAAGTGATTTAATCGTATAGAGAGAACTGAACAGAACTGAATAGGCATGCTGCTGCAAACTTATAACAATTAGAAACTTGGGCTTAGATGTGCACTCAATTAGTTGCTATTTTGATTTCTCCGTGAAGTTATTACTTCTAAATCCGTTTGTTGTAAAAAACACAACTGATCTGCTATTTTTTTTTTTTCAAATAAATTAGTATGAACTGTATATTCTGAACATGTTAGTTGATAGCAAAATAGTGGCTAAATTCTACTATGTTTTTTCTTCACATATTTCTCTCCTGAATTAAGTTTTTGCTGCTCGAATCGTCCTCTTTTAGTTTGCTTGTGTGCTACAGTGCTGGTGACGGGGGAGATAGGGCAGGTGACCGGCGTTGCCTGAACGCGAACACAGAGGACTGCAGGTCTCATTCTACCCTTCATCTCCCTCCATCCATCTCTGTGTTCAGGGAATTAATTTTCTTGCGGCACTGCAATTATTAATATGTGGGCAGAAGGCCAATTGCTTTGGCACTATTTGAAGCATGCATATATGATGTTTTCTTTTCTTTCCATGAAAGTAACTTGATTTCTTTAAAGTGTGAATTCTAATATTTAGGTAGGTACATACCATGGGTGAGGATCGTAGTTGGATGTACAATGAAGAGAAAGGTAACTTGTTTATTCCAGTTTGGAAAGCTGGTTTGGACCTTTTCATTACCTGAAGCTGTTATAGTTTGGAGATCTAAGTGTCCATGTACTAAGTGTGATTGTCACCACCACAGGAAAATAGGCGAAATTGAAATGCATTTACGCCGCAATGGTTTCCAGTTGGGGTATGAGAGATGGACTAGGCATGGGGAGTCTGATGTAAATGATCAAGCCGATAATGAATATTTAGGTAGCTCAAATAGGACGAATGAAATGCTAATTGATGCTATTGGTGCTGAAGGTGTCCGTCAGAGCGAGGAGCCAACTCAAGCAGCAGAGGGATTATATGAGCTGCTAGAGGAAGTAGATAAACCACTCATAACAAGACAGTCTCACTCACGTCTATCCACTGTAGCACAACTTATGGCCATCAAAACACAATATAATGTTTCATATAATGTTTCTAAAGCCGGTTACAATGAAATAATGAACCTTATAAACATGAAGTTGTTGCAGATGAGGCTGCCAAGGATCTCCCTAGAAACTATTATAGGTGTAAGAAGTTTGTGCGTAGCCTAGGAATGCCTTATGTGAAGATTGATGCATGCCCCAATGGATGCATGATATATTACAAAACTAATAAAATAAAGAAAATTGCTCTATGTGTGGTGAATCTCGGAATGAGGAGCCAACTAGAGGAAAGAAATCTAGGAAAGTACCAAAAAATTTTTTGCGTTACCTTTCAATTACACAAAAGCTACAATGCTTGTACATGTCACAGAACACGACAAAGCACATGATATCATACCCAACCCCGAAACAATGATAATCTTATGGCTCATCCTTCAGATGGAGAGGCTTGGAAGGAATTTAACAAATTGTATCCAGATTTTGCCAAAGAGGTTAGGAACGTGCATCTTGGTTTGGTAACTGATGGTTTTACACCTTTTGGTGCTCATGCTGCCCCCCATACTCTTGTTGCCCTGTCTTTGTTGTTCCGTATAACCTCCCTCCCGAAATGTGCACTAGAAAGAGCAACATCATTCGTTATTCTTGGTCATGAATACCCGGGAAAGAACTTCAATTTGTACATGGAACCACAAGTTGATGAGCTCCTGATTTATGGGAAAAAGGTTCTCTTACTTACGAATGTTATAAGGAAAACTTCAACATGAAGGCAATCGTGCATTCATGATTTTCCTGCATATGGCTTAGTAGCATGCTGGAGCACGCATGGAAAGCTAGCTTGTCCAATTTACGGGTTTGACAATAAGACATTTAATTTGAAGCATGGGCACAAACCGTGCTGCTTTAATTGTCATAGGAGATTCCTTCCAGCTAGCCATGCATTCCACAAAGTGTGAAGTGTTTTTTGCATGAAAACTAGAGTTACATATCCTCCACCAAACCCGAAACCCTTTTTAAAATCTTAGCACATGAATGCATTATTATAACTTATAAGCAATTTTATTTAATCTTGCACGCATGCATGCTTCTCCCATGGTGAAAGCCCAAAATTGCACGTCGTTCCCAGACTACTGCCTCACACTGGGACGACAAGATCGAAGGATTGCTCGTCTCCAGTAAGCGGCATAATCCCTGGCCTATCCATTATCCACCATACCGAACATTCCTCATCAAGCAATGTGCCTACATGACAGCGCTTGACCCTGCATGAATGGCCATCACATTGTTATAAAAATATTTTTATATTTATATAGTTTTCACATTTTAAAACTCAATAAATTAAAAGTTATTCATGATTTATATTTCCAATGCATGTTTGATCAAAACTTTGTCCAAAACGAACAAGCATAGAGGGAATATAGCCCATTGCACAAGGAAAAAAAAATACTGGCCCAAAACATGAACATTTGCAGGTACACACCACGATCCTGAATTTGCTTCCGCGGTCTCCGTCGTTACTCATGTTGGTCACCATCGTCCGTGCATGGCCTTGGATTTTGCTTGGTGATCGACACGCGCGTGTCGGATGGTTTAATTTGCCCCATTTTTTAACAAAAGATGCAAGGCATGATGAGACATATTCTCCCACAGGTAGCTTGGCATTCCCCATGCCTGCCATGCCTAGGCGTGCAGTGTGCCTCTTCTTCAAGAGATGACCAACTGAGGATGTTACTCAGCATGCGAGGGACAGTGCTACAAGTTAATAGAAGTCGAGAAACTAGCTTCTTTGAAGCATATATATACCGTATCTATATATAAGTCACCGATCATGAACTTTATGCTCAAAAATCATTTTCTGGTTTCTGTGGACCTTTAAGCATTTTCTGTCCAGCCGGACAAGTAGTTGTTGTTGACGTAAATGAATTAGATATCTAGCATCAGCAACATTCAGTTTACACATGGCTCTGTCTGAAAGATCATGAATTGCAGCATAAATGTCAATGAACTATTTCCGACCAGTGACACTCGTATATATTAAAAGATTTACATTTGTTTGACAGTTATAACTGTCTCCTGCATTGCTTGGATCTAAAATTAATATATGGAGCAAGATATTATGTGTCATACTTTTAGCAGAAATACAAAGGTGCTATTACTAATCGTTCATAATTAGGTAGGATTTCTATTCTGTGTCACAACATATTGCTTGTTCCATTACCATTAAGTATCGTTCCACAAGACTTCGAGCACAAAGAGAGCTATGTAGCTAATCTACTTTTTTTTATTTAGTTTTTTATTTAGTAGACACTACCATATGAACAAAAAAAACCCGACACTTGACAAGAACTGATTGATAATTGCTATATGTTTCTAAATGGTTGCGATACGATTTATTGGCAATTGCTATGCATGTTTACCAGACGGCCAATAGATGACGAGGCAGCTCACCTGCTTGTTCCATGCATTTGACAAGAACTGACTGCTGTCCAATGTTTTTGAACGGTAAATAGATGACGAAGCAGCTCACCTGTTGGTTTCTTACATTTCACAAGAACTGACTCCTGTGTCCATTGTCTTTTCTGTTCTAAGAACATGAAAAACTTGTATTGCATACGTAGAGAACTTTATATACTTTTCATTGCAAATCATTGTCTATTATGAGGCATACACAAAGTTGGGAAACCAAATTAAGGGATGCAACAGCATGGACACTTTTGTTAATCTTGAGGAACTCAGTCAGCTCTCTATGCATTCAGCCATGAAAGCAGGCCATTTGAAATGTATTCAACACATGCTTTTTTTTCAGGATGTAACATATCAATGTCCTCCCAGCTCTCATAAAAACGTTGCCATCATACGGCTCCTCCCAATTGGTAGAGGACGCAATCAAAGGCCAAGAATAGTCAGGAAAATTACAAACTAACTTAAACCATTTTACTCGTGAAGCCCTATGGCCGGCACCATCGTTGAAAGCATGGCCTGGGCTTAGGGATGAAAACGGATCGGATACGGACGGATATCACTGATATTATATTTGTTTTTATATTTCTGGTCGGATTCGGATTCGAATACGGATAGTGTCAGTCATGCCAGATAGGATACGATTGGACGTCAACATCTTAAATATACGATTTGAGTATTCGGATACGGATATGGTATCGGATATTGAATATCTGGACTCGGATACGAACAAATCTGAACACCTCTAAATGGATTCGGTCGAACGGACGGTCAAATAAATATCCGTACCATTTTCATCCCTACCTGAGCTAACTACGCGTTGCCAGGGACGGCCAGTGAATGATGACTAAACTGATATACTAAATTCAGGAAATCTGAAATTATTTTTTGAGTTTTTCAAATGACCTCGTACGAGAAAACTATCAAAATAAAAATTATAGATCTCAAAAAGTTATAAAAGTTTGTGGTTGACAACTTTTTCATTTGAAATCATCTTACCAATGAAAAATATGTCTGAATATGTCAAATTTGATATTCAAATTTTGTAAACGACCTCGGATGAAGAATCTTCCAACATAAAAGTTGTAAGTTATGCAACTTTGTAGTTGATAACTTTAAAAAATGCTGAATTTTATTGGCTTCTAGCACTGATGGTTCTAAAAAACGTTAGTAGAAATACCTCTACAACCTCCTGTACCTTTGTGTACTAGTGAACCATCCCACGTAGCCGCTGGATCTGTCTCTTGACTCCAGTGACACACACATAGGCACATAGCTGACCGAAGTAAATGGGTTGTTAAGACCGAGGGTGGCCCGATTTTGCCTGAGTAAAGGACAGTCCTCAACCGTCAAGGCCCACTTTGCATTGCTACTAAATTTATAATGCTGTGTGCAGTACGTCTGGAACCCGAGGTCTAGTGCACGTCTTGCACCTGCATTCTCCGCCGCTGGCTTGCGCGTCGCCGTCGATCCTCGGAGGCCGTGGGACGCAGGCCAAGGGCTCCTTCCTCTGCTGACCTTCTCTCCCAGACGAAGCACTCGAGAAAACTGGTGTGGAGAGAAATGAGAACGAGAGAGACAACAAGGGAATGCTAAATGGTGCCAATTGACCGAGTCAAAGGTTCAGTCCTAAGCCACCGTGGATAGCAACGTAGGATCCAAACCTGCTCCCGTAGGGTTATAGACTACCAATAAACTGATGCAAAGATTAGAAATTTAAAACTGCACTTTTAAAGGTCATGGGCCTAAATGACACATAGTCAAAGATAAGAGACCTAAAACTGCACTTTTAAAGATCATTGACCTATATAACACACAGGCAAAAGGCAGTGGACCTAAGGTGCATTTTGCTCTATAGAAAACATGGAGTCAATAAAAATTAGCAAGTTAAGCCAGCGAATTGGCAAAGTTGCATCAGATATCACTACTGCAAGGAGCTTAATGGAGGCAGGCAAATAGGGTTCACGGAGGCGAGCATCGCAACCGTCTCCAATAAAAAACCTTCGTTAATAGCTGATTAACGGAGGTGGTTCCTTTATCCGTTATGGTTAGCCATTTAACGGAGGCGAGCACTGCAATCCGACCGCCTCCGTTAATACTCTTTAATTGATGTGGTCAGGTTAGAGAGCTCTCCTCCATTAAATGTTTAACCGAGGCAGGAACGTTACAGAGCCTGCCTTCAAAACAGGATTAACGGAGGTGGTTGGGCCATATTTGCCTGCTGCCATTAATATTTTTTATTGAAAAATAATCCTGCCATTTGAATCTAATTTTTATTTCATTTATATTTTCATAAAGTAAATTGTCATTTGATTTGAATTTGAATTTAAATTTGTAAACTATCATTTGAATTGTACTTGCACAAATCAAACAAAAGGCAGAAAATACAAATACGAAGCACAAATAGTTATACACATTTGCATATGATATGTGTATCATCGTATCCATGTCTCATTCTTATTGTCACGATATTCAAACAAAGTCATTTTTACATCATGCACAATCACGACGACCTGACATTGCCAATCCAATGTCGGGTATCTTGTAATCCGCATGGTGCTTAATCTTCTCAAACTGCTCTAAGTGCGCTAACTCCCATGGATTTTTATTAACTTGTGTCAGCCTCCCGTTGAGCGGCGCCTTCAACTGTACTCTTGAACCTTATTTTTCCTGGAGGCCTGGACACATGCTAGCCGGATATCGGTTAAAGATGGCAACGGGCAATACCCGCACGGATAGTGCCTTCGCATACCCGCGCCCGCGAGCAAAATTTCATGCCCGCACCCGCGCCCGCCACCCGTCACGGGCAGCAATACGTACCCATGCCCGCTATCCGCGGGCAAGGCTCGCCCGCGGGCGTGCCCGTGTGCCCGCCAGTAGCTCGACGATGACAGCAGCTAGCCAGGGCAAGCAACGAGGGCGACGAGGACGATGGCGGCTGGACGAGGTGCGCAAAGTGGAAGGTTGCCGGCTGGGGCGAGTGAGGAGGAGCTGATAGAGCAACGACGGCGGGCGATGAGGAAGGCGGCCTGCCATGGCGTTCGATGAGGACATGGCCTGTCATGGCGTTCGACGTGGATGCCTGGTGCAGCGACGAGGAAGCAGCTCGTCGGCCGCACCGCCATGCCCCACTCGAGGAAGCAGCTCGCCGGTCGCGCCGCCATGCCCTGCTTGTTAGCAGCCATCTAGCTGAGGCGGCCATGGAAGGCGACCTTCGATCTCCTCCGATACTCCACGCTAGCAAGAGCCCCATAGGAGAATGGAAAGCTCTCGAGATGGAGAACGTGGTGGTGTGACATGCATAGCCTGATTTTTTAGATTTGGGGATGGATTTGGAGGAGGAAGAAGAGTTGTCTGTGTTCTTCTTGTCTTTAGAACGTGAGAGAGAGAGCGCAAAATGAGACTGTTGAGGGAGATGAAGGGTGGTGTCAGGTGTGCACGTGTAGTGTACTGGTGTTGGAGGAGAGTGATGGACTGGTGGTCCACTTGTCAGTGATGGGAGCGGGTCTATCGGATTTGCGGGTGTGGATAGTTTATTTCTTTGCCGTTATCAAATATCCGTCGGGTTAATAGCCGTGCCCGTATCCCTGCCCGCGGGCATAGTTTCGTGCCTGTATCCACGCCCATCGGGTTTGTTGCCCGCGGGTTTGCGGATATTTTCTATCCGTTGCCCTCTTTAATATCGGTGGTTGTCTACCAGCCATCCGATGGTTGGGCCCTCAAAATAGAAAGGTGGGGGGGGGGGGGGGGGGCAGGGTGAGGTGGGTCGCGCCCTCTACTATAGCCGGATGGGTCGCGGCTTTATCCCATCCGGGAGCAGCGACTTTATTATCTATATATATAATTGGAATGTAGCGATAGCTCACACTGATTTTCTTTGATGTTGTTTCCAAGTATTTTGTTGCAACAAAAATATGTACTCTTATCTATAAACAATAATAAAGTGAAAGTGTGAAACTAAAAGTAGTTGCAAGCAATGAATGGTCTATGAAGAACAATTTTCCCGTATGCACAGTTACATAAAGCTAAGAGCCTATTAATATTGTACCGTGTCGTATAAATAGACATTAATCATTCGAATGTGTATATCCATGCTTATTCGACTCCCAGTTTGAAGAAAAAAAAAATGAAAAAGGATATGATATTAACAATATACGTCTGAAATTCTGATCTGATTAGATCCTACTCCCTCGCATGCGTATTCTCAAGACGATAGGAAAAAGCTGCTCGGAAAATGCCATGTCCATCATGACGAAGGGAGCACCAAATGGCTTCCGATGCTAGGGAGGCGCCTGGGAGAAAAAAACACTCTTATGTTCCATCTTTTGATGTTGAGGAGGAAGAATGGAAATACAGGCATACAGGATGCAATCACCATTAGTACGCAGCGACCTAAATGTTAGTACTGCTGCTCCTTGGATTTCTAATGATATAATCGTGTTAAAAAGATTCAACTTCTAGCGTTGCGTGTCTCTACTAATGGATCATCTAAGGTGGTGCCAAGCTTCATCTTCATATTCAAAAATCAGATACAGATATTAAAGATCTTGCTTGTACAGCCAAAGGTGGAACCATAGCTGAGATTGGCGGACACCTAGTCCCCCATGTGATCGGAGCTACCAAAAATGTATATTTGGTATGGGTAAAAACAGATATTTTCGGATCATATTGCAGAGCGAATCCATTTAAAGGAGTTCAAATATGTCCGTATCCGATGTTGAGAAGCAGTAGGAGAGCCCCTTCCTTCCCCCTGCTCCCCGCTTCGCCCCCATGGCAACGGGGCCTAGCTCCACCAGATTCGCAGCCGCTGCACCCCAAGCCCCCCTCCTGTCCGCCGATGCTTCCCCGTCTCGGCACGGCGACCATGACCGTACCACTCTCCACCTTGATTCCGCCCCCTTTGCCGCACCCCCACCTGAATCCCCGTGGCGTCCCTGTCTCAAATCCATCGTCGTAGGCTCGATCCCGGTCACTCTGAGCACCGGCGCCGCCTCAACAAACCCCGAGACCGAGAAGAAGACCGTCTCCTTCGCCTTTACTCCACCCCACCCAGCTGGCCACACCTCCTCAAACAGCCATTACTGCCGCCCAACCACCAACACCTCCCAGACCAAGCCCCCTCAGAAGCCCTGCATCAAGGCTACCAAATCTCTCCATGGATCCGACCCTTCAGTGACTAAAGTTGACTCTACATAGCGCGCCCCCCT
Source organism: Eremochloa ophiuroides (assembly GCA_038502445.1). Taxonomy (NCBI): domain Eukaryota; kingdom Viridiplantae; phylum Streptophyta; class Magnoliopsida; order Poales; family Poaceae; genus Eremochloa; species Eremochloa ophiuroides. The sequence continues at coordinate 56,287,516 of JAHLJS010000003.1, read as the reverse complement.
CAATTAGGGCGTCGTTCCTTCCCAAGACGAAGGTGGCGCCGTACGCGAAGAAGACGATTGGTCCTTGGTCCACCGCAGGCACTGGTGGCGTCAGGGGGAGTTCAATGCCCGGGTGCATTCAAGGCACTCGCCGGCCCACGCGCAGCCGCTGCGTGCTGTCTTCGCCGCCCGGCTCAGAGGTAAATGCCTTCGCTGCCTCTTTCATGGTCACTGTGCAGCAGAGTACAGGGATCAAGTTTGCTGCCTCCGTTGTGGAAGATTTGGTCATAAAAGCAGGGAGTGCCGAGCTCCAGAAGCGCACCATCCTACTCGACGCCCTTCACCTCCGAACTCCGTCACCACATCACAACAGAAGCCCCCCCACCCTTGGATTCTGTCAACTTCCCCGAGCTTCTCCGGAGCACGATGTCGCTGCCGGGGGACCCTTTGCTTCGACCACAGCAGACCTCTACAGTGGTGGCTGCCACCGCAGACATGGAGGAGGAACTGGCACGCCTGTCCGCCTGCGCGGTGGTCGCCTGCATCTACGGAGACCGTGAGGACATCGAGCTGGCGGCCATCAAGAGGGCGTTCTGCTCCACGGTTGGGGTCCTGGAGAGGGACATCACCATCACTCACCATCGCCCTGAAGATTTCCTCATCATCTTCGAGCACCAGCACCACCGCGACAGGGCTGCGGGGATGGACCGCCTTCCGGTAGGCCACAGCAGCGTGGTGATCAAGCCTTGGAGGATCCTCCCCTACAGCGACCTCGCCTAATAGATGGCTCATTCTCGGCGACTTCAACCTTATATATCGGGCAGCGGATAAAAACAATCCCAACCTCAACCATCGCCTAATGCGCACTTTTAAATCAACCATAGACCATCTGGGGCTCAAGGAAATTAAGTTGAATGGACGTCGCTTTACGTGGAGTAATGAGCAATCCTCACCGACCCTAACAAGGATAGATAGACTGCTATGCACTCCAGAGTGGGATTTGCTCTTCCCAACTTGCTTCCTCCACTCATTGCCTTCACTTATGTCGGACCACACGCCACTATTGCTGCTTGGAGAAATTGATCACTACCAAAACCCTCACTTCCGCTTCGAGAATTTCTGGACTAAGATAGAAGGCTTCCAAGAGGTGGTACAGGAAACTTGGAGCAGGCCGGTTCACACAAATTTACCAATAAAACGCCTGCACATCAAACTAGCTAGAGTCTCAATAAGCTTAAAGAGGTGGCGCAGAGAAAGGATAGGGAACACAAAGCTCTAACTCGCCATAGTCAAAGAAATTATACTGCAATTGGAAGCAGCCCAGGAAACCAGAGCTCTCTCAAGCCAAGAAATAGATCTCAAACGTCGCCTCAAAGTCCGCAGCATCGGCCTAGCTGCCATCGAAAAATCTAGGATTAGGCAAAAATCAAGGCTTACATATATTCGCTGCGGGGATGCCAACACAAATTTGTTTCACATTAGAGCCAGCGCACGACGCCGAAAAAACTACATCCACTGCCTGCACACAGAGGATAGGGTGGCGTTTGCACATGAGGAAAAGGAAGCAATAATCAAGGATTACTTCAAAAACCACCTGGGCCAGTCGGCTGTAAGGGAGAGATCCTTCAACTGGCAGGCCCTGGGTTACATGCCAAGGAACCTTGGACAGCTAGAGGCGCCATTCACTCAGGAAGAGATCCGGGCCACAATCAACATGATGCCATCCAACAAAGCCCTGGGCCCGGATGGTTTCACAGGAGCTTTCTTCAAAACTTGTTGGGAAATCATCAAAGAGGATGTTACCGCCGCGATAAATAAACTCTTTGAACTGAACTCCCAAGGTTTCAAATTTCTCAACTCAGCAAATATTGTGGTACTCCCAAAAAAAAAAAGATGATGCGCTGAGAATCACTGACTTCAGGCCCATTAGCCTCATTCACAGCTTCGCCAAGCTCTTTGCAAAACTTCTAGCAAACAGACTAGCCCCGCTTCTCCACTCACTCATCTCAAGTTGCCAAAGTGCTTTCATCAAAGCGAGAAGTATCCATGATAACTTCTTATATCTTCAGACCATTGTGAAGAAATTGCACAAAAATAAAACACCGGCCCTCTTCATGAAGCTTGACATCCACAAAGCCTTCGACACAGTAAACTGGAGCTACTTGTCGGAGGTCCTCCAGGCTTTAGGTTTTGGCTCACGCTGGCGACAATGAATTTCCATTCTATTCCGCACGGCTACCTCGAGGGTGCTTCTCAACGGAAGGCAAGGACCAGGCTTTCACCATGCTAGAGGCGTTCGCCAAGGAGGCCCTCTGTCTCCCATGCTGTTCATCCTCGCCATGGACCCACTATAGCGTCTGCTTGATTTGGCGACTCAACATGGGACACTGTCAGTGACGGCGGCTAGCTGGAGAACTTCTTTATATGCGGATGATGCGGCCATCTTCATAAATCCGCGAAATGAAGATATTGATGCGGTGAAAGACATTCTACAAGTCTTTGGAAATATTTCAGGCCTCCACATAAATCTAGAAAAGAGTTCCATCCACCCAATAAGATGTGAAGAGATCGACCTGGGCCATGTCCTCTCATCCTTTACCGGGGTCAGAGGCAACTTCCCATGTTGTTACCTCGGGCTGCAACTACACACACGTACGCTTCGCAGAGTCCACGTACAGCCGCTAATTGAGCGCATTGGTCGAAGGTTGCCAGGTTGGAAGGGGAACTGGCTTAACAGAGCCGGCCGTCTCACCCTTGTGTCGTCGGTTCTCTCTTCGATACCAACATATCATCTTACTATATTCCCTTTGGCTGCTTGGACAAGAAAAAGAATCGACAAAATCAGAAGATCGTTCCTTTGGAAACGAGAGGAGAATGCAAATGAGGGATATTGCTTGGTTAACTGGCCTTCGGTGACCAGGCCGAAAGACATAGGCGGGCTAGGGGTACCCGACCTAGAGAAGTTTGCAAGAGCCCTCAGGCTTCGTTGGTTATGGCAAGAGTGGGTACAGAGCAATAAACCTTGGGTGGGAGAGGAACTACCTTGTAATGACCTTGACCGTATGCTGTTCAATGCGTCAACAAAGGTCACTATCGGTGATGGCACCAAAGCTCTATTCTGGCACAACAGTTGGTTGGATGGAGAGGCACCAAGGAATTTGGCACCACATTTGTTTGATCTTGCTAGGAGAAAAAACAGAACAGTCAAGCGGGAACTCCACGATAACAATTGGATCCGATCACGAAGTGGTCAAATCACTAATACTGTCCAATTGGAGGAGTTTATTGCCCTGTGGATCAGAGTTCAAGGTATTACACTCACGCCCAAAACCCAAGACTCCATCATGTGGAAATGGACTTTGGATGGAGACTACTCCACCCGATCAGCTTACAGAATCCAATTCATAGGGTCCTATGGGAGTTTCAGAAGTGACCTTATTTGGAAAGCCCATGCGGAGAACAAATGCAAGGTGTTTGCCTAGATCCTAGTTAGAGAAAAATTACTAACAGCGGATAACCTGCAAAAAAGGGGTTGGCCGTGCCATGACCGCTGCGTACTCTGCAATGGACCTCTTGAGACAGCTGCACACTTAGCATTACTTTGCCCCTTCACCTTATCAGTATGGAGCTCCATCCTCTCTTGGGGAAACTTTGACACCCTCCTGATCCAGCCAACTCAGCAACCAGCCAACCTTGCTTCATGGTGGGAGGAGACGGAAACCAAGATACCAAGAGAGGATAGGAGACGTTTTACCTGGTGATCTACGCGCTCTGGAACATTTGGAAGGGGAGGAACCGAAGAATCTTCAACAATGAATATGAATCGGCTATGCAGGTGGCCTCAAGAGCAAAGGACGACATGGAGCAAAGGAAAAGGGCTCTAGATTGGAGGGGCTAAACCACGAGGCAATTTCATAGTTTGTGTTGTTTGCAGATGTTCAGGGGCATGCCCCTCCTCCCCTCCCCCACCTCTTTTTTAACATAAAAACCGTTTCTATCCTTCTTAATTGAAAGGCAGAGCTCCTGCCATTGTGCTTCAAAAAAAATATTCACGATGTTGATATCCAAGTATTTTATCCGAAATAGCTGATATATCCATATTTAAATCCGTAGAAATATGAAAATAAATATAATATCAGTGATATCTATCTGTATCCGATCGGTTTACATCCTAATATTTGAACGAACAGGGATTTCCTAAACTTCTACTAAACCTTACTGATTGTCCATAATGTGTATATATAGGCAGTTGGTTGAGATGTGGCTGACCACCAACAGCATGCCACAATTCGTCACTAGAGCGTAAATTCATAGAAGAGCATACTTCATCTGTTCTTGCATAATTCTATGTGTAGAGCATGGCCAAATACCTTGCAGGTGAAAATTCGAGTTGTTAAGGAGTGGCAAGAGAACTGCTGCTGCTGCTATTCTTGATACCTACCATGCCTATTGGACGCCTTGTTTGTCAAGGGAAGCATTATGCATGAGTGAATGAATTTCTACATCACAACCAGGACCCTTACTTCTATTTTCAAGGATGTCTACATTACTATATATAAGCAATTGGTCTTGAACAACAAAATTACAGCAGTTATCAGTAGCCTGTTGCTCCTTTAATTCCAATTAATTCGCCACTGAGACAAATATATTTTGGATCAGTATATATGCATTTAGTTTCCACATGGCTCCCTGCTACATATGTGCACTGTGCAAGTTCGATTTTGTGCATAACTGATTGATATTTGTTTGTTAGGACATGTACTATCAACTTATTGGATTTTCGAGTACAAGTGTACAACTTCGTCCTAACCTGCTTTACAGTTCAGAAAAGTATAATTTGTAAAAAAATAAAAATAAATAGCAAGCACTCTAGATGATCAGTAGTACTTGTATAGTTCAATACAGAGGAGGAAGGACTAATTAGAATCTTGCTTGCTCTTTCTCAGAAATGTTCTCTGTTTCCTTAATGGATTTCCTCACAAAAGTTGGAGCAGCATACTTGCTGATAGTCAGATGCTCACTGGACGGCCAAGAGATGATGATGTATGTAGTTCACCTGTTAGTACCTTGCATTTCACTAGAAAACTGGCTTCTCTCCGATGTCCATCACGAACTTGTATCACAGAGAAATGTGAATTAGAATTTCTGTTTATGTACTCTGCACTGCATTTCACAATTGATAATGCTGCAGATCAAATCGATTTTGTGATATCTTCATTTCCTTAGCCACCTAGCACTTCACTTCGAATCGGTTTAGTTAGCTCAGTCCACTGGGTCCAGTAGTCAACTGATCAGTCGTGACAATCAGCGGTGCACTCGAACCAGTCAGGTCAGCCCAGAAATAATGGAGTCAGGTTGTCGGTCAGGCCGATTGGTAATGCAATGGGAGGAATAAATCTGAATTGAAGGCTGAACAGTCAATGCTTATAAAAAATCCATATTCTATATGCAAGGCACGACCGCACGAGAGACATGCGAGTCCCAATGGAAGATTTGCAGCCTCATGGCCTCATCCAGCTGTGATTAACAAGAAAAGAAATTATATCTCCGTTGCGTTCCGGATTATGCAAACACAAGGTTGGTAAGACCTTGTAGTTCGAGTGTGTGATGAGTGATTGTCAACGGAGTTCACTTGGCATGTCTCTTAGCTTGTGGTGTGTAGTGTGGAACTCGGAGGCAGTGGTCGATAGCGAGGTGAAGGTCAAGTATAGCGGGCCGTACCGATGGACTGGGAGTGGTGAAGAACGGACGTGAGGCTTGGACCGAGGGACCTGAGTGTCGAAAGACCAGCTGCGGTGGCTGACATCTGAGACATCGGCGAGCGAAAGAGAATGTGTAGTGGTTCGTGGGTCGGCGCGGTCGAGGACCGGCCAGACATGGCCCAAATGGTTTGCTGGTTTGGGTCTCGAAACTAGTGATGGATGGTTTTCGGGTTTTGGCCTCAAGACCCGAGCAGAGTTTCCAAGGGAAGCGTGGTGGTACGTGGCGGAATCTTGGAGTTTGCGTCGGGGTGACGGCGAGTCCAGGCAGGAAGCAGAGCCGTCGGATCAACTTCAATGAGAGGGTTGTTCCAGAATATCTCACGACTAGCTGGCTCACCGGAATACTGGATTAGTGGTAGGGACAAAGTAAGGACTAAAATGAAAATGTGTAATAAGTGGTTAAATGGGTGATAGCAGCCATCCCCTCCTCACCACCTCTTTCATTCTCCTCTCCCTCTCTTTGCTCTCTAGGGTTAGTACTCCATTAGTGAGAGAGGTGTACACTCAAGACACATGGTTGTGTAAACAGCGTTTTGAATCAGAATCAAGGCCCTAACCTTGTAAGTCCTCATGATTCGTCACATGTTCTTGTGATTTTCGTTCTCCAGCATTCTTCGTTGTTCTTCGTTTACCCCCTCTTTGTTCTAGCTGCGTTTCACAAAGTTTAGGGGTGTTTCAATACATTCTTTTTTGCGTGCAGTTGTTCTAAGTCATGTGTTGAATCTTATGACTGCTGGAAATTTCTTGATTCCACTTCAATCCATAGATCGGGTCGATTCAACACCATGACCTAGTTCAATAGCATTTTTTGGGACTTTTCGATTTGCCGTTGATTGAGTTCGAATTGGGCTACGATCTCTTCGGAGTAGTTTCTAGAATGCCTTGTGACCTTTCGGCCAAAATCTAGTGGTAGTTGGTTCAGATTTGATCGTGTGCTCGTCAATTTTGGTTTCGGGCGATTCTGTTTGTGCGCTCTCTGTACAGGCGCGGACAGTCCGCGGGTGATCCCCAGACAGTCCGACCGTCGGGGCTGAGCACAGAGGGCCACAATGGTCTACTCGGTTACCGGTCGCGGACAGTCCACCCTGTGGTAGCGAACAGTCCGGGACTGCTTCCCAACAGTGAACAAAATTGTTCTTCTCGGTGTGTTTTCTGGAGTTTCAATGTCGGACGGTTCGCAGCTTCCACTGGATAGTCTGAGCTTGATTATCCAAGTGTGAACAGCAAGTGTTCAGAACAGTGTTGCCCGTAAGTTTTGCCACCAAACAGTCTGGGCCTCTACCACGGATAATCCGAGCCTTGACCCGTGGACAATCCGCACCAGTCCAGCGGACAGTCCGGGTCTGTGCAGAGTTGATTCTCTTGTGCTTTGCTTCCGTGTCTTCTCCAGTTGTTTGAGTATCATGTTGTGTCTTCTATACTTCCAATCACTAGTTGATTCGCGGATATCTCGTTGGTGTTTACTTGCTTCTTGGGATCATGATTTGGGACAGTGGTCACTAAAGTTCGGAAGAAAATTGCTGAGGATCTCATTCACCCACCCCCCCCCCCCCCCGCCCCCCCTGAGTCGCCTCTCGGTCCTTCAATTGGTATCCGAGCTAGATAATGATTACTCCACCTTAATCGGTTCGTCATCCGCGAAGGTGACATGAATCGTGTTTCCAGCAAACCAACCCTTTTCGATGGGTGGAACTACCCCTATTGAAAGATCCTCATGTTGACGCATCTCCAGGGATCGACTACTCGGTTTGGGAGATGGTTGAGGACCCGACTTACGTTGTGTTTGAGTCTCGTGCACGAATCACACAAGAAAAAAAGTAGAAGCACAAAACCAATAGTCGGGCACGTAGTGTTTTTTTCTCGAAACTTTCGATTTCGGAGTTTGAGAGGGTTTCAAATTGTACGACTGCACGAGAGATCTGGCAGAGGCTCCAACCCTTTCACGAGGGCACAGCCCAAGTCGAAAACCTACTCTTCGAGACGTACAAGAGGGAGTATGAGAACTTCAATCAGATGGATGGTGAGTCCATTGATGCTATGTTCGCTAGTTGATTTGTGGATATCTCGTTGGTGTTTACTTGCTTCTTGGGATCGTGGTTTGGGACAGTGACCACTAAATTTCGAAAGAAATTTTTGAGGCTCCCATTCAACCCCCCCCCCCTCTCTCCTCTGAGTCGCCTCTCGGTCCTTCAGATTACAACACAACAGATGACTGGGTGGAATTGAAGACGGGGAAATGCTGGAGTTTAGGAGAAGAACAGATGAACTGAGCAAAGGTTCAGCAAAACTGTTTCAGAGTTCTTATTTCTTGAGTTCAGAATCAGAATACAACGGGCTTATATATCGGCGGGACAACCCCAAACGACTCGACAATTACAGCCAAGCACAGTTGAAGCCTAACAACCTGAAAGACCCACGCAAAGGCTCCACATACCACCTCAGGCCTCTTCTTTGCCATGCTACTCACAATCTCCTTGATAATTGAGTTGTATATGGTTCGGACTTTTGATTTTGCGAGAATAGAGATTCAGTCCGAATTTTATATTTTCTAGGATTAAGTTTACTTTTGGCCTCTTAACTCTTGTCTTTGTCTAATTTTAAGCTTCAATTATAAAACCGTTTAACTTTGGCACCTCAATTACCAAAATCATTTAATTTTGACCATAGAGTCATCGAAAACCACTCTAAAACACCTGAGGAGTCAAAATTCAATGGTTTGGATAGTTCAAGTGTTAACATGGGACAACCTGATAAGTCTATTTTCTACCAGCATTATTAGAAATTAGAAAAGATCAACCATCCTATAAATATAAAAAGTGATGGAAATGTGTAATTGAACTAAATCAATCAACAACTTTATATTTTCTCTTGTTTTTTGTTTTGTCCTACTTTTGCAGCACTCCTAGCTACCTGTTGTTCATCCTGTAACCCAGCAACCTGAGATGATGTCGTATGTTTGCCGGCCAACATGGGACAACCTGACAACATTCACGCCCTAACGGGAGTTTTTTTTTGTAAGATTTGGTTACCCGGTGTTTTATTAATAAGGAGGAATAGTGGTACAGCTAAGGCGCGAGCAGCGCAAACTAGCGAGAGTTTCGATAATTTCTTTTCTAGTTTGTCAAAAAATTAACTAGTCGTTCATCATAGTTTTTTTTCGAAAAGGGAAGTTTTATTAATTTCAAGAGAGTTACATCAAGGTGATATAACGTCTTGAAATCCTCCCGGCCTCTGCCTTAAAGGCACACAGCCCACACGCAAGAAAAAGAAAAACAAACCCCAAGAAAACCTAATGGCTATCAATCCGTAGACTAGACTGCTACCCATACGTCCGGGTAAAAAATTCCTTGGCTACCTGTGCCAAGAAAAGGGAAGCCGCAATAACCACCTCCTGAGAAGTAGGCTTCTGGAGAGTAGACCATGTACGGAGCCAATGCGTAGTTGAGTAGATGACCTGCAGGAATGAAGGTTGTTTGTTTTCAAATATAAGAGCATTTCTAGATAGCCACAAGGACCAACACAATGCTGATGCTTCCAAGAGAACTAGTGGTTTTAGATCCTTCCTCAATCCATCTAACCAAATCCCGAACATATTAGACACACTAAGGGGTCTAGAGAGCCCCCAGGCTATGTAGACGGTGGTCCAAATTCGGTGAGCAAACTGACAGTCAAAAAACAGATGTTGTATCGTTTTGTTTTCCTGACAGAAGCAATACTGTTTATTATCTTGCCAATTTCTTTTGATTAACTATGTTCATCATAGTTATAGCGTCAAAGTCAAAAATTCCTTTGGAGTCAGTATATAGAGATAATAATTCGTAAATGTTATTATCCTTTTGAGGTTGGCGGTATTGTCCTATCCTAGATCTCACTTTAGGCTTTACCATTAATCTTAAGTGGCTTAATGCAAGTTTAAATGACTATTTATCCTTAGAGTGCAATCTATGATCTAAAATACTTATTTTTAATAAAATGCAAAAGGAGGTTTAACAAATATAAAAAAATTTGGCAACCAATAAGATAAAATATTATTTTAGATTCATGAAATTATGAGACATGAGCTGCAAAAAAAGGTCATCATAATTTATTCTAAGGTTTATGTTTGATGCATATTACAGATATGTGGAGGTGTCATGCAAAATGGAAAAATATAGTTATGGCTGGAAAAAATCTAGGTTAATAAATCATAGCTATTTATCACAACTGGATTAATTAAGCCTACTGTATTAGAGAATGAACAAAGAAAAAACATGCAATCTAATATTGGTAAATATTTAATTAGCCCCTAAAGACCTAGGAAGTACGGTGATATCGGTTGATTAACTAACAAAAGGTCTATTTGGTTCTGCTATGAGTTGTGAAAAAGCTAATGTAAGCTTTGTGCTATTGAAAAAACTATTGTCGCGTGTTATGTACAAACAGTAAGTGACTACTATGAAATCGTTGATTTATTGAAACCGAAGAGTAGATGCGGCTACAGATACTCTTAGTTGTAGTATGTTTTTAAACGACTATAAAACTTACCCCTTTGTCTCTACCATATTCCCACTCATTTGGAAAACTAGAAAACCAAAAACCAGGGTCAATGGTGCTGCGAAAATTATTTACACAAAAATTGCGTCTTCTAAAAAGCAATTTCTGGTTCCATGTACTGTCTTTTCAGAAGAAGTACCTTGTGAACCAAACATAGTCTAAGCACTGGGCATTAGCAGGCGTGGTGCCCGACCAGGAGGCAACTAGTAGACAAAACCCTAGCCGCCGCCCCCGCATCGTCCCCCGCGCGGCTGACTCGGGCGGCTCCCCTCCCGTCGCGCCGCCCCCAACCCTCTCCCTCCTCTCTTGCCTCGCCGTCGCCGGAGTGGGCCGCCGGCAAGACTGCGCAGGCTGCTGTGATGGCGGCGGCGGCGCCCCTCCTATCTGTGGCGACGAAGTGGCAGCGTGGGCGTCTCTTCATCGGTTCCAGCGACCCACGGGCGTGTTGACGGCCATGGAGGCGGTGGTCTGGGTGGCGACGGCTTCGGTTTTCATGGGACCACATCGTGCGGCTGAGGAGCCTCGTGACCACGGGGATGGCGGATTCGGTCCTCCGGCGGTCGGATCCGGTCCTCTCTGGGCTGGATCTGCACATTGACTGGATCATGTTGGCAGAGGAGGAGGAGGTGCGGCCGGAGGGAGCAAAGGTGGAGGAGACCCAGAGACCGTCAATGTGAGGCCATATCTGAGACTTCGAGGCATGGGTGGCTACGCAGGCGGTGGCCGTTCAGCGCCGCTCCCGACGATGCCCGTATCTAGGCTTCAGGCAATAGATCAGGTACCCCTGCCCGGTTCTGGGACTCCGGAGCGCTACTGTGCATGGAGGTGTGGATGGCCCGAGTGGAGGTGTGGGGCCGTCTAGCACCGTCTCCGATTGAGGCCGTATCTGCATGATTGGTGGTGAACTTCCTAAAATCTCTATTGTTACGGATCTGGCGGCGGTCTTCCTCGCTGGTCGCTGGTGTAATGGCGTGGACTTCGGTGAGATAGCTGCTGTGTTTTGATAACGGTGACACCTGTGGGTGCCACTTCTTCGTTGGAGGCGTCATCACTCCTCTCCAACACAGAGTGCCATAGAGATCTTTCAGGGTGAAAATCCAAGACCGGTCTTCCTGGTCGGGCGATGATGGCATCTTCGTATGTCATGCTCTTATTGAAGATGGCGCTTTTGGAAGATTCTCTTCGGTTGTTAGGCCCTGTTTAGTTACACTTCAAAATTCTAAGATTCCCATCACATCGAATGTTGCGGCATATGCATGAAGTATTAAATGTAGATAAAATTTTTGTATGTTTGCACAGTTTGAATGTAAATCACGAGACGAATCTTTTAAACCAACTTAGGCCATGATTGGATACTTATTGTAAAAGATTCATCGGTCAAATTTGCAAAACAAATTGCATCTAAACGGGGCCTTAGTGTTGATGCCAGCATAGTTATCTCCTGAAGTTTTTAGCGCTATTGTCGTGCATTTGGCGATGTATTCTCGTCTTGTAGCAAGCTGGAATGCCGTGGATCTCTAATAGAGTTCCTAGTTTATTTTCTCTTTTGTTTTCTGGCCTATGGCCTTAGCTTTGTTATAATTGGCTTGATTCTACCTGTTGGTAGATGAAGCCAGATATGAAATACTATCCTTTATTAAACAAAAAGTCTAAGCACTGGTGTGACTAGTATCAATTAGCTCAACGTGTTATCAACGACGACAATCATTCATTCCATGACACTTCAGGTTATTACTTTCCTTCCTTAAAAAAAATATGTCACTTTCCTTCCGGGGGTGAAATAATAATTGGTCGCTATTGTTTGTGTGTGTGTGTGTGTGGGTGGGTGGGTGGGGATGATCGATCCATGTTGACTTCAGAGTTCCACCAACAAAAACTAGAGAACTGGGTCCAACGAGCCCGGCCGGCCACATATCAAATGTACATGTATTTCCTGCTCAAAGACTTGTAGAGTTGACCGCTTCTCCTGCTTTAGAAATCTACAACAATGGCAGATGCCATCATCTCCGCCATCATCGGTGATGTGGTCAGTAGAGCTGTTTCTCTTCTCATTGGGCGTTTCAGTAACAACCAGGAGAGCACTGAAGACAAGCTGCAAAGGATGAGGCATCTGCTCATCAGAATTCACAGCGTGGTAGAGGAAGCAAAAGGGCGACAGATCTCCAACCACGGCACCCTCCAGTGGCTCTTGGAGCTCATCGACGGCGAGTACCAGGGCTGTTATCTGCTCGATTCCATCGGCTGCGGCAGTCACCAGCAGGAAGTTGAGAGAGATGATGATGGTAAGGTAATTCCCCAAGTTTCAACCTTGTCCTTGTGTAATCCAGCAAAGCGTGTGAGAGTTGCAGCTGGCCACACCATGAGGCTGAACTATGATGACATAGATATCAGAGTTGATGAGATCGAAAAGGTGCTCCAGAGATTGCAGGGCATGTCTCATGATCTCAGGGATTTTATCCTGCTCTTGCAAAGCTGCAAGCCGGTCCGACGCCCTCTACCCACTAGCATCTTCCGGGACGGGCAGATGTTTGGTCGACATGTCGAGAAAGAGAGGATCATCAATTTTTTGCTGCACGAGGATGATGATCAGGCAACTACTGAATTGAGTGTGCTACCTATTGTTGGTGGCAGTGGAGTTGGGAAGACAACCCTGGTGCAGTACGCGTGTGACGATGCAAGAGTTCGTAGCCACTTCCAGGTGATCATGCTGTGCAATTTTTCATCTACTTATGATGTTAAAAAGAATGAAGGAACCTGTTCAAACGATCCACTTGCTGAGTTGGTCAGTAATGGCAGTACTTTTCGTGACAAGCACGAGAGGTGCCTGGTGATATTTGAGGACGTGGACATGCACAGGAAGCAGATGCTGGAAGAGTTCTTGCATAGATCAAGATGTAGTAGCAATGTGGGGATAATCAAAACGATCATCACCACAAACAATCGGCGTGTCGCGAACATCATCGGGACGGTGGAGCCAATCCTACTAACGATGTTGCCCTGCCATGAGTACTGGTTCTTCTTCAAGGCGCACGCATTCGCCGGGAGAGACGTGGAGGACAACCCGAGGCTGGTATCCGCAGGGAAAGCGATAGCGAGGAAGCTGAACGGGTCATTCTTCGGCGCGAAGATCGTTGGAGGAGTGCTCAGGGATCACCAGGATCCCAGGCTCTGGTGCAAGGTCCTGAGAAGCAGCATTGGTGGGCTGTCGTCTCCCCTTGGTGATGGCATCAGTTACATCTCCGACTTGGCTGAAAGCTTGCTGCCCGGCCATGTGGACATGTGCAAGGTGACACTCTCTAAGGACCCGGCCGCCTTTCCGTCTCAGACGACGAAGACACAGCAGCTGGCTATGTTCAAGGATCTGCACGGTGCTGTTCCTCATGACAGCATGGTGGCCTGCTGGGCAGATGACGACCGGTTTGCCAGAGTGTTGTTGTGCAAGTCAGTACTGCCGTTCTTTAATCATTACTATGTTGCTCGTTGCTCTTGCACTTGCACCGTTGGCTCGGAAAATTCTTGCTCAAAGCTTGTGTTATCTCATGTTTAAGGTCAATGTAGCCTAAGTGCAAGAATTAAAAAAGAACGACCCTCTATATATTGCTCTATCTATATCTCTTATTAATGCACTAGTACAGCCTATGAGACGAATGTAGATGTACTACTTCGTCGTCTATCTTTTGGTTCACATCACGCATGTTCTGTTCAAAGGGAAAACAAAGCTAATTCGTGACTGGAGTTTGATGCAGAAATCCTAGCCACGACCATTGATAATTCCATTAAGCACAATAAGATAAACTACAAGTATCTTCACTGCTGGCTCCATGCATGATTTAAAATTTTATACGACCTGAATATTCGGTTGGAAGGTGTTTACGTCGAGGAGGTTATTAATTTACGTGGAAGACAACAAAATAAGATTCCCATGCTGAGAAAGAGATGAACTCTTATGTATGACGAGTACTACTAGCTACTTTTCCTGGTTGTGTGAACAGCCCGAAACTAGAACCGATAGTATATAGACATTTATTATACAGAATTAGTTAATGGATCGGAGTTTTTTTTCCTTGTTTTTCTCTCATACTATAAGATATATGTCCGCTCCTTGTTCATACAGATAAATCACTAAATCTTGTATCAAGCTTCCGGGACACCAATATAATTATGGTGAAATTCACAAAAATTTAGATCAAATTCATACCGAGTTCAGGTTCATTCTAGAATTTGAATCACATGTCAATTTATCACTGCGCCAGAATATTCAGTCAGTATCGGCTGGCATGATTACTTATCACTACTGGGTCGTAAGTCGAGGAGCTACAAAATTGTCGGGAGAACAATTCACTGTCAGTTTAGGCCAAAAACCATCAGTGGTAGCTAAGATATCACTGTTGGCACATGCTACGACCCAGCAGTAATATAGTCTTGCCAGGTCAAACCACTATATCCGGTAGTTATCTCATATCACTGTTTGCTTAACCAATCGGCGCTTATTTTTTTAACCACGAAACAATATTTTTCTCTCACAACAAATCAGCACCAACCAAAATCAGCGTTTATTTTCAGCTCAAACGAACAGTTTGGTTCCAGCAAACTATAATATTATTGATTCTCCACCGTTGATCCAAGATTCCCGGCCACCATCATAGCTTCCGGTAATAAAACATACGTCTGAGTGCCTCAAAGAATACAGGAACTAGCGTGGTCCCCTGCATGTGTGCCAGCCAATTGTGTATAACCTGAATATATGTTCTATGTGGTACAAAGTTGTGCACATATAAAAAGATCTAAGGCCCTCCACAATGTGGAGCGGTGCCCGAAATTGTTGATGGACCCCATAGCAAGGATGATCATCTGGTTTTGGATGTATGCAGTATGAAAAATAGAGCACCGGTGCCTCTACACACATTGAGACCCACACGACTATTAATGAAGCATCTTTTTTCTCTCATCTGTGGCAGTGAGCATGCAAGTATGCAGAGAGAAGGACCAATAAAATTGTTGTTTATTCATCTAGCACCGACGCAACAACTTGCTTCGCTCCCTGTTTTCTGAGCGGCACTTCAATTTAGCACTACCTGCTGCAATAGGAAGGAGTAGTGCTCCAATATTCTCTCTTTTTCTAGCACCACTCAAACAACTCGCTGTGGAAGGCCTAATGGGGCTGATCGAATAAAATTTTCTAAAAAAAAAAAAAAAACTTAAACGTAACAATTAGGTTTTTGCTAAGCTCTAGTACACAAGCAAGCCAACCTATTCAATTCTAGTCACTATAATCTCTAATTGTATAATCACTCAAGCACATTAACACAAGAAGTCCTAATTAGTGAGCTACTAGGCTAGCTAGAAAGGTAATCACAACTAATTTACACTGGCTACACTAGAGCATTCACAAGCAATATACTGCCAAGTATAAGCTACAAATGTAAATGCAAGGGAGAGGGTTGTGAGGGTGTAAACAAAGCCAGGCAAGCATCAATCACAAGAATAACACTGAAATGCAATGGACATAAGATTTATCCCACGGTTCACTTGCTTGCCGGTAACGTAGTTCGCGTTATGTCAGCCGATTTACATGTTGGCTCACGCGCTAATAGGCATCACCCGCCTAGCCCACACTTGGGCGCCATAAGAATCATACAAGAGAGGGCACTCCTCGACACGAGCAATTTACTAGAGTAGCATTTGGTGTTCCACTGAGGAATAAGCGCAAGAACCCCTCACAATCAACTTATTAGAGCCGGAGACAATCACCACCCTCCGCTCAACAATCCAGAACCACCGGGGGCCGAGGCGTCTAGGTGTCAGCAAACACCAAGAGTAACAAGCCACTTTCACTAAAATTTTATCACAATTGTAGCAAGTGAGTGAAGAGCAGTTCTCAGCCCTCAAGAGGTGTGCACATCAGAATGGGGTGACAAGAGAGTGGCCAAGGCCGGCAACCAGTAGTCAACAGATCAGCCGTGACAATCAGCAGTACTCTCGGACCAGTGGCAAGAAGCTCAGATAGTCAGGTCGGAGGATCAGTCGAAAATGCAATGATGTGGTCAGATCAACAGTAATGCAATGAAGTTGTAATGCCGATGGGTAATGCAATGAGAGGAAGGAATCTGAGTTGAAGAAGGCTGAACAGTTAATGCTTATAAATATCCATATTCCATATGCGAGGCATGGAGTCCCATTTTTGAAGATTTGCAGCCTCACGGCCTCATCCAGCTGTGATTAACAAGAAGGAAGTTATATCTCTTTTGCATTCCGGATTGCAACACAACGGATAACTGAGTGGAATTGGAGATTTAGACAGGGAAAAGCATGTGTGCGGGTGAAGAACAGAGGAACAAAGCAGCCAGGGCTCAGCAGCAAAGTCCAAAGGGATTCTTTTTTATTTGTATATAAGAGTTTCTGTATAATAAGAACCGTCCGTGTATGTATCTTCTCACACATGATCGTTGGTTATTGGTTTGAACGGCTCTCCCCCATGTTTAAATCCTGGCTCGGTCCCTACCTGGGCTCTGCGAAGCCCTCCTCAACACCCAAGGCGAGTGCTGAACCACCGCCTGGACATCTAGGCCCAACTCCTTCTCCGATGACCCCGTGCCCGCGGCACGTGTGGCTGCTGCAGCAGCGGGAAGAGTTGTGTCTGGTGTCCTTTGTGTCACTAAGGTGCGATGTACGGAGGTGCCAATGCTCGTGTCTTCCCGACCGTCTGAGATGGAAAACTGTGCAAGAAGTGCTGCCGGGCCAGGCGGCCAGCAATGCTAAGAGGGGAAGGGCCTGCGACCTAATCTTCAATTCCAAGATCAATGACCTGCTTATGGTTAGAAGCTGTTTGACGAACTGCCGAACAATCATTTTTCACATGGAACATCATAATAATCTCAAGCTGAACGCACCGCGGTATATTGGGGCTGCCATTCTGCAGTCATCTCCAAGCACAGCCAGCAAGGGCACGAGGCTTGGCAAAGTGGCAGCACCAAGATCCAAGAACCTATTCCACTATGCCAAGTAACTTCTCGTATCAAACACTGAAACACATATTGCTCCCATTCTGATTTCTTTTCTTTTTTTAATGTGTGCTCTACACTTACATATCCATGTGTTTTGCTACTTTAATTTGATGATAAGCACATGAGTCAACTACTCATGTCCCTATTTCTAAAAAAAAAAAAAAAAATACTCAGGTCCTACTCGAACTTTCCTTTTGATCTGTTTACTTCTAGGCTTTAATGAACTTCAGGTGATTGCTAAAATGTCAAAGCAAATATGCAAGAATTAAAACAATAAATGGACATTGGTGCGCGATTCAATTTGGAAAAAAAAAATCGTAGGATCTGTACCCTCTTCCAAGTTTGTGGTATTTACTTTTCTCCATATACAACTCTGCCTCTTGATAAGGAGCGGACATAGACACAGCTGGAGTAGTGCATCGAGCTATTTTGGTGAGACATTGCTGCCGATGGCCGATGCAAAGTGCAAAAAAAACTTAACGATGAGAGATACTCCAAAAAGATATTTGACAAGTACTGGTGAGGATTTTTTTATTTTTAATCCTTTTTAAAAGAAAAATTAAAATAACTTGGCTGGAAAAGTAATAGCACATCTAGCCCGTTTGGTCGCGTCATTTCGGATGGCGCGACAAAACAATACTGTCGGTAGCGCAACTGGCTGCCAGTGTGGCCATTGACTGGGGTCACCTGCGGGCGTAGCGACGAGTGGGCCCCACGTTGTCGCCAGGCAGGGTGGCGTGACAAGGCCATATAAATTTGTGGGCCAGATTTTCTTCACTTTGCTCGCTTCTTTCCTCTCCAACAGCAGGTCGAGCATGGGGAGGCGACTTTCACGTGATTCATCCTCTTCCTCCCCTCCTCTCTCTATCTCTCTCTCTCAGTTGTTTAGTTTTGTTGTTGGATTTTGGATTTTGGATTCCTCCCCTCCTCAAGCAATGGATTTTGCATGTGTAACTTTTTTTTACTGTGGACTGCTATTGTATACACTGTTGTGTGCTAGACTGGTTTTTGCTGTGGTTATTCAAACTGTGTACGGGTTATGAATTGCAATATAATCTGATTTAGCAATAAGTGCCAGTAATGTAGAGTCTCACATTTGGGGGAAGTTGGGGGAAGTTGGAGTAATCTAGGGTTTTGATGGGATTAAGAGCTTAGGGTTTCATATTGGAGTTTCCACCTATGATGACAAATGTGTTGTCCTTGGTCATGCATAGATTAGTGCACTCAATATTCAAGAAATTTTGTATGCATGCATGTGTTTGATTTTGACATGTATAATTTTTATGCATGATTAGCAAGAGGCTAGGTAGAAGAGAGTTGTGTAATATGTTAGGGACATTATTTTGGCAGGTTCAATGGTAGATAACAATGACAAGCGCTTTGTTCACCATCCTAAGCATCATGGTGGCATTGGTCCATTCCCTCCAGCTCTACTGACACCCAAGTGTTTATGTGGATTATCGGCCTTTGTGAAGTAATCAAGGCATCCGTTGTCAGCTAGCCATGTGTCGGATACCCAACTTCAACGCAAAAACACACTTCCCGAATGAAGCCTGGCCCAAGAAGGCGTCAACCAAGGCCCATGCGATAACGGCCCACGCGGCCTAAGACAGAGCCGCGCGGAAGCACATCGCCTCCTCCAGGCACGCGGGCCCCTCGGGAGAAATCTTCTGATTCGCCCGAGGCTCCGCGACAGGGCTCGGGAAAGCAGGACCCTCGGGCGACATCATCCGATTCGCCCGAGCCTGCCACCAAATGTCGCGACCTCGGGTAGCTGACTTCCGATTCGCCCGAGCCCCCCGCTATATGCAAACTCCCTCGGGCGCATTCTCTGGTTCGCCCGAGCCCTGCTGACGTCAGCAGGGCAAACTTGACGGCCAAGGGACCTCCCTGACCACTTTACAAGCACAGTCCCATCGGGTGGGCCCCTTGACGCAACTGCACCCCGAACGCGCACGTTCGCCATACCAACTACCACATCTCCTCTAGCAAACGGTCAGATGGCCCCACTCCTCCCACGCCGCTACAGGGACGGTCAACCGTACGACCCCCCTGGGCTGACGAGGAGATTCTCCAACTACGATAGCGACTGCCCATACCCCAGCCGCACGTGTGGCACCAGAAAAGGGGGAACGACAACCGCCCGGTCAACCCGGGAGAATGGGCAGGGCTTACGACCAGGCTCGCCTACCCCCTGGAAAGTACCGCACGTGGGAAGGGACACACCCGAGGAAGGACACTCCCACCGCTCCGTCCCATAACGCCCCCGGCGGCATCAAGAACTCCCGAGCCTCGGGAGCTCATACTCAAAGGTCAACACATCTTCTCGTTGCACTGTGCAGGGTCGGATGCGACGGCATGACGTAGTGCCACGCAACAAACCACGCTCCGCACAGTGCGCCACCTTGGAACTCACCAATGGAACAGTGAGAGATCAACCGAATGACTAAGGCCATACCTTCGAGGTGCCAAGACGAGGGCATGGCTGACGATAGCCACCGGTCACCACTGTCTCCGCCATGCCGAGCACTGCAACCACAGTGAATCACATGTAACTCTAGCCTCTCCCTTGTAACTATAAAAGGGAAGGCAGAGACTGATCACAAGAGGACCTCGTGTCGCTCACAACATCCTACTATCATAAGGACACAAACAGAAACACCCTCACATTCACAAGAGACTTGGGAGCTCCTCCCTCTCTTGCCTAGGCTTGTAACCCCTACAACAAGCACCCCGGTGTAAGGCAACACGACTCGATCCACACTGGACGTAGGGCATTCTTAGCCCGAACCAGTATAATTCCTATGTTCCCCCTTGCACACCATCCGTGATCTCAACCGCAAAGCACAAATTTACTAGCCAGTGTTAGCACCCGCTAATCCTAGTACCGACACCATGCTTTCTACGTGTGTCAACTAAAGCGTTGTCCCCTACAGGTGATCCCTATTTAGCTAGGTGCAATTTCTACCAATGGATCGATGGCGAAGAGATGTTTGATCCGAACATCATGTTGTTCCTATATGACTCTTGGAAGAGTTGTCCCTATGATGAGTATGTTCGATGGGTTCCTCTACATGTGGATTGTTGTCAGTTCTCCAATTCCCTAGCAAGGATGGACTGTTTACTCCCTTCTACCAGTGTGGACTGCGTGATGATAGTATTTTGCCAAAAATGTGTGTATTGACGTGGTATGAGATTTTGGTATTGGAACATTTGTCTTATCTATTTCAATTTCCAAAGAGGTTTCCCATCTTGAGACTTTGAGAAGTTTGGACTAAAATCACATTGGCCTTCTGAGTATGAGGTCTTAGAGTTCAAAGCTAACCTAAAGCCATGGCCAAGCACAAAGAACCCGGACCTTAAGTGCAAGTGTGGCATCAAGGCTCGCGAAGGAGTTGTCCTGTCTGAACTTGGATATGGATTCTATTGTGGCAATGCTTATGGAGGGCCCTCAGAGCTTTGGACAAGTTCGATGAACCTATGAAGTTACTAAAACATCAATTTGCTATGTTTTGAGTGCTCATAGATTTATGTTTGGTTAGGCTGGGATGTCATGCAATTGAGAGTACTTCCATGGTCATGCAGAGTTACTAGAGTCCCATGGTTGTGCAGAGTTACTAGAGTCATTGGAGCCAAGTAGCTCCTAGTAGCTTTGCTCCTCTACTCTACTAGATAGACTAAGGAATTAGAGGGAGGTAGTAAGGTAGAGCTCAAGTGTGATGTGTGAGAGAGAAGGAGCTCTCCCCTTTCTTATATAGGGGCTTGAGGTCGGTTCCAGGGGAATATTTCCCGGATACACCCCATAACCGCCTTCACGCGTCTTCAATGAAGAACCGACCAAGGAAGCCAAGCCAGGGCCGCGTCCAAGGAGCGCGACCGCGCCTCGAGCCTATCTTCCTTGGGTCGGTTGCTGGTTGGGCTTGAAACCAGGTGGTGAAGTGGATTGGCCCAGATTTTGCTCTTGGTTATGCTTCTTTGGCCATTTGCTTGGATTTCGATTCTGCGCTTTCCCGAATGACGTCTTTTTGACTCGATTCCCTTGTAAATGGTTTGGATTCAAGAAAAATGTTGATTCTACCAATACAAGTGGAATTCGTTCAATAGTAAAGGCATATGCATGTATAAATTTTAATTCTCTCCTTTTTATCTCTAGTTGGCAGTAAAAATGTGTCGTTAAGGACCGCCAACACCAACATAGGTTCTATATTTGTGTTTTTTTATTTTTCTTTTTCCTTTTTATTCATTTCTACTATTTTTCTTTTCTGTCGTTTCTTTTCCTTTTCCTTTCTTTTCTTTTTCCTGGCTATAATTTAATATTTCATTTTACCATATTGATATATGTGATGTTTTATGATGTATTTAGTGTTGTTCATGTACTATATATATATATATATATATGAAGCATCTAGGCCCTAGTGGTTTCGGTGCTTAATGACAACAAGAGGTTATTATGACTAATGTGTATTTTGCAAGATAACATAGTGGTTAGGTCATAATAACATGTAGGTTCAAGCACTCGGAGATGGAATTCAATTCGGTTTTTAAAGGATGGACGACAAAGCTAAGGACGGACTAGTGCTAAGTGTCGTTTGGAGTTGAGAGGCATTTAGAGTAGTTTGGGCTTTGTTTTCTACTTTGGCCGTACTATAAAGGAGGGTTTGAATGGGTAGCTTGACCTAGACTTGCCTTGGAGATGGTAGTGTGGTGCACACTTGTCAAACTTAGTGCTAGGTTCTGTAGAGAGAGTCTGGTGATCAAGTTGAACAAACTTCGTTTTGAAAAGTTTTCGATTCGGCGAAGTTTAAACTCAATTTGATGCACCGGATGCTGCACCGAACGCGGGCCAGAGCATCCGATGCAGTCACAGAGAGCAGCAGACACGAGTTTGTGGACACTGGATGCGGAGCAGCTGGTGCACGCGTGTCCAGTGTGCATTCCAGCCTAGGGCTTTGCACTGAACACTGCTCCGGACACTGCATCGGACAAAGCCGGGAGCGTCCGGTGACTGTCCAGAGAGGTTCCAGAGAGAGTTTTTGGCCACCGGACACGTTTGGTGGTACCCCACCAGACGCTAGCATGTCCGGTGTGTTCAAAAACCCTGCTGATACAGTGACCGTTGGAGGACACCGGACAACCACCGGACGCGTCCGGTGTGGACTTAAACAGTGTCCGGTGTTCCCGTAGACAGGGTGTTTTGTCCCTAACGGCCATGGGCTTGTGGGGGGGGTATTTATACTCCTTGTGCTCATCCATAGAGGGTCTCTTGCCACTTCTAATAGCTGAGAACACCTTGAGACCTTGTGAGAGAGCAAGAGCACTAGGGAGGTTGAGTGATTTCCAATCCAAGTGTGCAATCTTCCCTAGAGTGTGATCAAGAGTGATAAATGTGCATCCATTCATCTCTTGGTCCTTGTTCTTGGTCAAGTGAGAGTTCAAGCTTGTTACTCTTAGTAATCGGCATCACCTAGACGGCTCGGTGGCGATCAGAGGCTTGGAGAGCATCCGGAGAGCTTGTCGGTGACCCAAGTCAGTGTTGTGAGCGGTTGTGGGTGATTCACAGCGACGGAGTGTTGAAGGATCAGCCCGTAGAGAGCACTTGATCCTTGCGTGGATCAAGGGAGAGCTGCACCCTTGCGCGGGTGCTCCAACAAGGACTAGTGGGGAGAGCTGACTCTCTGATACCTCGGGAAAAACTCACCGTGTTCCTTCTCTTTACATTTCTACATTTACTTTCCGCACTCTACTTTTCTAGAGTAGTATATCTTGTGTAGGACTTGAACTAAGATGCAAAACTTGTTTTAGGATAGATATCACGATGCACTAGTGGGGTGAAATGGGCTAAACGCGATAGGTTACTTTTGTGTTTCGAAAAATTTAGAATTAGCCCAATTCACCCCCTCTTGGGCATCTCGATCCTTTTGATATGTATATATATATATATATATATATATATATATATATATATATATAATATTCTATAATGTATTTTAGTGTTGTTCTATAGTGTATCTGGGGATATTCACTTAGTATACATGTGATGTTCTATGGTGTATCTTGGGGTGTTCACTTAGTATACATATGATATTCTTTGATATGTCTAGGGTGTTCATTTAGTACACATGCGATGTTCTATGGTGCATGTGGCGGTGTTTATTTATTATACATGCGATGTTCTATGGTGTGTTTGAGGTTGTTCAGTTAATATACATGCGATGTTCTATGGTGTATCTGGGGGTGTTCACTTAGTATAAATGTTGGGGTGTTCACTTAGTCGTCTACATGTGGTGTTCTATGATGTGTATGGCAGTGTTCATTTAGTATACACGCGATGCTCTATGGTGTGTTTAAGGGTGTTCATTTAGTATACATGTAATGTTTTATGGTGTGTCTAGCGGTGTTCATTTAGTATATGGGCAATGTTCCATGGTATGTTTGAGGTTGTTCAGTTAGTATACATGCGATGTTCTATGATGTATCTAGGGGTGTTCACTTAGGGCCTGTTTAGATCGTGTCCTGGTAGGCAGATTCCTACCAGGTAGCTGATCCTGGCCCCAGGCATCCAAAATTGGACGCCTGGGAGCAGCTCTAGTGCTAGGCAAGTTGCCCGGGCGTCAACCCAAACAGGCCCTTTGTATACATGTTGAGTTGTTCACTTAGTAGACATATGGTATTCTATGCCTAAAGTGAACCGTTGGGCCGTTCCTGCACACCCATAGGAACTCAAACTAGGCTGCAACCTGTGAAGCAAACCACACAGGGAGTTGGAATGTTAGCGCGTGAAAGATGCGGATGGTCGGTGGACTGTTTCCTGCCACCCATTAGCAGGTAACAGCACCTGAGTATTGTAGTGTGTAATGTTGCCCTAAGTCCATGGGCCTAAAGCCCAGCCCAATGTACATTGTATCAGAGTCTGAGAACAGATAATTGAGTTCTAGAAACTTGCAAATAGCAGGCTATAGCAGGATATGGCAGCTAAATTATACATGAACACAAATAGCGGCACCCTGCCTCAAAAGGCTATAGCGAACTATAGCGGCAGCCATAGCCGGCTATTTAAAACTATGGCCACACATCACATGTATATATATTTTCTGCTCAAAGACTTGTAGACCTTTTCTCTTCTGCTTTAGAAATCTACAACAATGGCAGATGCCATCATCTCCTCCATCATCGGTGATGTGGTTAGTAGAGCTGTTTCTCTTCTCATTGGGCGTTTCGGTAACCAGGAGAGCACTGAAGACAAGTTGCAAAGGTTGAGGCACCTGCTCATCAGAATCCATAGCGTGGTAGAGGAAGATAAGGGTGACAGATCCCCATCCACGGCACCATCCAGTGCCTCTCAGAGCTTATCGACGGCAAGTACCAGGGCTGTTATCTGCTCGATTCCATTGGCTATGGCGGTGGCCAGCAGGAAGTTGAGAGAGATGATGATGATAAGATAATTTTCCCCAAGTTTCAACCTTGTCCTTGTTTAATCCAGCAAAGCATGTGAGAATGGCAGCTGGCCGCACCATGAGGCTGCACCATGATGACATAGATATCAGAGTTGATGAGATCGAAAAGGTGCTCCAGAGATTGCAGGGCATGTCTCATGATCTCAGGGAGTTCATCCTTCTCTTGCAAAGCTGCAAGCCGGTCCGACGCCGTCTACCCACTAGCATCTTCCGGGACGGGCACATGTTTGGTCGACATGTCGACAAAGAGAGGATCATCAACTTTCTTTGGTACGAGGATGATGATCAGGCAACTGCAAAATTGAGTGTGGTACCTATTGTTGGTGACAGTGGAGTTGGGAAGACAGCCCTGGTGCAAAACGCCTCTGACGATGCAAGAGTGCGTAGCCATTTCCCAGTGATCATGCTGTACAGCTTGTCATCAACTTATGATGTTTTTTTAGAAAAGGTAATATATTTATATTCCAGCCTCTGTATCGATTAATGCATATGACTATCCATTATTACACACCAGTGTTGAAGGACAAAAGTCAAGGAACCTCAAAAACAAAGTTTTGAGACATTAAAAAGGCTAATTATAAGCAGGAAATAACTAAATAGCAATCCTATTGCTAAATCTCCAGCCGTATCTTGCGAATACTTCCATCGTGGCTGTCTCAATAATCCTGCATCCCGTCAACAACATCTGGCGAGCATTCTCCTTTTGAAGAAGTGCCCAGAATCTGATCCAATAAGTTGCTTTGAATAAAACCTGCAAATACGAGGGTATCGAACATTTGTCAAACACAACATTATTCTGGGTTAGCCAGACCACCCAACAAATAGCAGTGGCACCGACAAGCACTATTGATCGTATACGATTATTTACTCTTTGTAACCAACTTGTAAACAAACCATTAACACTGGTTGGAGGATCTAGATTAAACACAATCTGAACAATTCTCCACATAAATTTCCCAACATGGCAATCAAAGAGTAAATGTTGTATTGACTCATTGTAGCAACAGAAAGAACATCTCAAGTCACCCTGCCAGTTTCGTTTGGCTAAATTATACCTTGTTAAAATTACCCCCCTTATACAAATACGACTTTAATTTTTAGTGGCAACTTTAATTTCCAAATTTGAGTATTATAAGGCAGAATGTGTATGTTTAATGATGCTCTATACATAGAATGTACTGAAAACAACCCACTTGGATGTGAACCCTAGATAAAACGGTCTCTCTGATTGGTTAGTTGAACCTGCGCAACCATGAGCATCACACTATGCCATGATTGTAAGTTAGCTACCATCAGAGTTCTCCTAAAGGCTACATTTAGTGGTGTCGTATACAAAACCGTTCGAACAGAAGCACTTTTCTTTCTCACTATGTTATAAAGCGCCGGAAAGATCATTTTTAAAGGACGTGGCGTAATCCACGAATCCTCCCAAAACCGTATCTGAGACCCATCACCTATCTCAAATCTACATCGCTAAAAACTCATCCTTCAACTTCATAAGGCCAGCCCAAAACTGAGTGTCCCCGGGTAAATATTGAGCCTGTGTTAGCGTTTTATGCTTTAAGTACTTCCTTCTAAGTAATTGTTGCCACATCCCATCTCCATTCAAAAGTTTAAATAACCACTTGCATAGGAGGCACTTGTTTTGAACATGGAGGTTTAAAACTCCTAGACCTCCCCGATCCTTTGGTGTACATACTACCTCCCACTCGGTTAATCTATATTTCTTCTTATGCTCATCACTTTGCCAAAACAAGTGCGATCTAAAATAATCCAATTTCTTCAATACTCCTTTAGGTATTTCAAAAAAGGACATCATAAACATTGGCAGACTACTCAAGACCGAATTAAGTAGAGGATTGACATACCTCAAGTGCCAATAGAAGAGAATGTGACTCTGGTGGCCCCATTTAGCGAGGAAGAAATTAGAATGGCGATCTTTTACATGGAACACAACAAGGTACCTGGCCAAGATGGATTTCTGGTAGAGTTCTACCAATTCTTCTAGGAAGTGGTCAAGAAAGACCTTTTGAGCCTGTTTGATGAGTTTCATGTAGGAAGGTTGCCTATACACAGTCTTAATTTTGGGGTGATCACCCTACTACCCAAAGTTTCTCATGCTGTCCGGATACAACAATATAGGCCAACTTGCCTCCTCAATGTCTCCTTCAAGATTTTCACAAAGGTCCTGAATAATAGAATTCTGAAGGTAGCATCCAAACTTATAGGTCCGAGCCAAACGGCCTTTATTCCAGGTTTCTATATAATGGAGGGAGTGGTAGTATTACATGAAACAATCCATGAATTACATAAGAAAAACAGGATGGATTGATTTTAAAGCTAGATTTCGAAAAAGCTTACGATAAGCTTAAGTGGCCTTTTGTACAACAAGTCCTCAGAATGAAAGGATTCTTATCTACTTGGTGTGAATGGATATCTAGGATCATGACTAGAGGAAGTGTTGCTGTAAAGGTCAATGATAATTTAGGCCACTATTTCCAGACAAGGAAAGGGGTAAGGCAGGGAGATCCTTTATCTCTTATCTTGTTTAATATATTGGTAGATATGCTATCAATACTTATCTCGCGAGCAAAAGAAGCTGGACAAATTCATGGTTTAGTACCGCACTTGGTCGATGAAGGGCTCTCGGTTCTCCAGTATGCAGATGACACTATCCTCTTTATGGATAATGATCTTCAGAAGGCTAAGAATATGAAGCTTATGCTTTCTGCATTTGAGCAACTATCAGGAGGACTCAAGATTAACTTTCATAAGGGCGAATTATTCTGCTATGGAGCGACCAAGGCTAATCAAATGGAGTTTATCCAAATCTTTGGATGTGATGTAGGGTCGTTTCCTTTTAGATATCTCAGAATCCCTATGCACCATAGAAGGTTATTAGATAAACATTGGAGTCATGTAGAGGAAAGATTTCAGAAAAAAACTGAGTGGGTGGAAAAGTAAGATGCTGTCAGTAGGGGGGCATTTGGTTCAACTTATGATGTTAAAATGCTAAGGAACTTCAACATCTAATGACACACTAGAGTTAATTAAGGGTAATACTACTTTTCGTGGCAAGCACAAGAGGTGCCTGCTGATTTTTGAACACGTCGACATGCACAGGAAGCAGATGCTGGAAGAGTTCTTGCAGAGCCACCCAAGATGTAGCAAGGTGGGGATAATCAAGATGATCATCACGACAAACAATCGGCGTGTCACGAACATCGTCGGGACGGTGGAGCCAATCATATTAACACCGTTGCCCTGCCCTGAGTACTGATTCTTCTTCAAGGCCCACGCGTTCGCCGCGAGAGACGTGGAGGAGAAGCCAAGGCTGGTCTCAGCAGGGAAAGCCATAGCGAGGAAGCTAAATGGGTCATTTTTCGGTGCCAAGATTGTTGGGGGAGTGCTCAGGGATCACCCGGATCCCTGGGTCTGGTGCAAGGGCCTGAGGAGCAGCACTGGAGGGATGTCTCCACTTGGTGACAGCATCAGCTACATGTCAGACCTGGCTGACAGCTTGCTGCCCGGTCATGTGGACATGTGCCAGGTGACACTTACTAAGGACCCGGCTATCTTTCCTCCTCAGACGACAGGGCAGTTGGCTATGTTCAAGGATCTCCGCGGTGCTGTTCCTCATGACAGCATGTTGTCCTGCTGGGCAGATGACGCCCGGTTCGCCAAAGTGTTGTTGTGCAAGTCAGTACTGCCATTCTTTAATCATTACTATATTGCTCGTTGCTCTTGCACTTGCACCGTAGGATCGGAAAATCCTTGTTCAAAGCTTGTACTATCTAGTCAATTTAATGGACTTTTGCTTACTTTGTAATCGGTCGGTATTAATTCTGTATCCAGTCTAAGAAACAACACGCTTGTACACATACCAACCATGGAACAAACTCAAGGTTTGATCCTCTATAGCTCTATCTATCTCGTGGATGGTTTTTAGTGGTAGCTGAAGGACCGAACTAGGCAACCAGAGGGGGGGTGAATGGGAGCCATATCGAAATTTCTTCCGAAAAAACCACTGTCCCAAAATCACCACCTAAAACTCCTAAACGAGGTGTCCACGAACCAAAAAGTGGTTGGATGTTCTCAGCAATGACTGAAGAAACATAGCTGGACACACACAACAGCGGAAAACAACTCACAACACCAAAACGCTCCGAGAGTCACCAAAACGCTCTGAGAGTCAAAAATGGTGATCTCAACCTCGATAGAAATGAGGCAAGTGCCCAAACCGAAATCACCCAAACCAACTGGTGGTTTGATGATTTGGAAATGTTCTTGGATTGATTACGAACCTATAGGAACAAGTGGTTCGCAAAACGAGCAACCGAAGCACTACAAGCAAGTTTTCAGCCTACTGGTCCGGAGGCTCCACGATCTAGTCTGGAGGTTCCGCGGTCTGGAGGTTCAGCGAAACTGCCCGGAGGCTCCGCGATTCAGCCTGGAGGTTTCGCGGTCTGCAGATTAGCAGTCCGAACTAGTGAAGAAAAAGTCAAATCTCGATCAAAGATTGATCCCAAAATTTGTGGACAGGCTCTCTGGGTAGTTACAAAACTACTCCATGAAAATTGTTGCCTTCCATGCCACACAGGTTCGGGAATCAAAGAAAATCGGTGCAAGAACGAAGAACACCCTCGAAAAGCAAAATCACCCGATCTAAGTGCTCATCCCGAATTGGATCAAATCCTCTGGTTGATAGCTTCCTTAGGACTCATAGCACCTCATGGATCAAACGGTTTGCAAAGAGATGGACCGAAGAGAGAGATCGAGCACCGAAAAGAGAGGGAGAAAGGGAAGAACGCGAAGAACAACCAAACAAAATCAAGAACGAAAACTTGCAAGAGATTGTTCCCAAAATCTCGGAGGACACCGTACACAGATGGATTTGTCTCTAGATCATCTGCGGATCAGCTCTATGAGGGTGAGAGTGAGAGAGAGAGGGGAAAAACTAAATGGCCCTAATAGAAGTGATGGAGGTGAAAGGGAGGGAAGTGGCTGCCCTCTCCTATTTACGGAGGCTTATTACATTTTCTACGTAGCCCACTGCTTACTATCTAAGTTACCAAGCGAACCAGCTAATCCTAGGGCATTCTGAAACAACCCTCTCTACTGATCTGATCCGACGGCCCGCTTCCTGCCTGGACTTGCCATCGCCTCGACGCAACCTCCAGGATTCCGCCATGTGCCATTGCGCTTCCTCGGAAGCTTCGCCCGGGTTTTCAGGGCCAAACTCGAAAAGTGTCCTCCACTAGTTTTGAGGTCCAAACTAGCAAACCATCCTGGGCCATGTCCGGCTAGTCCTCGACCGTCCAAGCCCACGATGCACCATATGTTCTCATCCGCTCGTCGATGTCCCCAGGTGTCAGCCGCCACGGCTAGTCATCCAACTTCTCTGGTCCCTCAGTCCAAGCCCTGACGTCTGTCCTTCAACACTCTCAGTCCATTAAGCACGAACCCGCTTGACCTTCACCATCGCCATAGACCACCGTCTCTGTGCTCCACACCTGCGCACCACCAGCCAAGAGACATGTCGAATAATATCCGTTGATAATCACTCATCACAGACCCGAACCACAAGGATACAAACCCACCTTGTGTTCACAGCAGCTCGTCGTCTTTGTTTTGTCTTCATGCTACGAGCGTCAAGGCCGTTGAAGGCCATGAACGAGGTGAGTGACTGCTTAGGGCCCCAAAAAACCAGAGGGCCCCAAATTTACACCACATGGCTTTATAGCAGTTCAAATTTTGAGTATTTAGCTCAAGCGGTCTAGCACTTCTCTGTTATTTTTCTTGTTTCCCAACTTGTGACATAATCATGTTTAGCTACCATCTGCGGCAATTGAAACGTAGCGACTCACAATCGCTTCTACGTGACTCTGTATATCCGTTCGCCCGTCGGCCATGCTATTGTGATCTCGTTTCATAATTCCACTATTGCGCTGGATGCAACAATCCAGCCCTGATGAACTTGAGGGCCCCAATTTACATTTCGCTCTGGGGCCCCAAATTTATGGGGACGGCCCTGGCTAGTGTAGACCATTGACAATTCTGTGAAGCCGCCAATAAGATATGACTACAAATATCATCATTCCTCACTGAATCTGACTTTATACAAAGGACTATTTAGGCCACCAAAAGATTCCTTGTGTCCCCTTGTGTTCCCTAGATAGCTCTAGAATCGAGGACATAACACAAGTCACCTTGGAAGAAAATGAATTCCTAACCTCGCAATTCTTGGAAAAGGAAGTTCAAGATGCAATTTTTAACATGGAACATAATAAATCACTGGAACCAAATTGTTTCCCAGTTGAGTTTATCAAAACTTTTGGGAAGTCATCAAAGGTGACCTAAAGATGCTTCAACTCCTTCACGATAGCGATTTGTCATTGTTTAGCTTGAATTTTGATGTCATCACCCTTATACTGAAGCTTCTAGAAACAAACTGAATTAAATAGTATAGACCCATTTGTCTTCTCAATGTGAGTTTTAGAACCTTTACTAAGATGGCTACTGACCGCCTCTACTTGGTGGCTGATCATGTAATAAGCCCAGCTCAATCATTTCATGTGAGGACGCAATATCCTGACGGAGTTGTTATCCTGCATGAGACAAAACATGAACTTCACCGAAAGAACATAATGGGGTAATTCTCAAAATACATTTTAAGAAAGCTTATGACTAGGCCAGATGGCCTTTTTTTGTTACAAACGCTGTGTATGAAAATTAAAGATTTTTAACATGAATGACGAAGTTGGGAATTTTTTCCAAACAAATAAAGGACTTTGCCAAGGCGACCCACTGTCTCCTCTTTAATTCAATATTGTAGCAGATGTCAACAATAATAATCAATAGAGCCAAAGATGTTTGGCACCTGTGGAGTGGTGCCACATCTAGTAGATGATGCTTTATCAATCTTGCAATATGTCGATGATACTATTTTCTTTATTGAACGTGAATTTGATCAAGCCCAAAATATGATGTTATTACTTTATAATTAATTAATTATGCTTTTGAGCAAGCATCAAGCCTTAAAATCAATTTCCATAAAAGCAAAGTGTATTGTTTTGGTTATGCCCAATATGTAGTGGAACAATATACTCAATTTTTGTGTTTAAATCTGCGGAATTCTCAATGACCGACTTAGGTATTCCGATTCACTTTAGAAAACTAAGGATAAGGAGAAATGGTTAAGCAACTAGAAAGGCAAAATGAGGTCTTTAGTACATCACATCTAAACATTTTGTGGAGACGTGATTTAATTAGACCCAAATTAGTAGCCTGGAATGACCTTGTCCCCCGCATTACTAATGTTATGCCTACACAAGGCCATGATGATTTCCATTGGAATTTGGATCCAAAGGTCTTAATGAAATCACATTATTTAGCTCTAATACATCAAGACACTCCCAACTTAAACAAACTTATATGGAATTTAAAGGCCCCACTGAGGATAAAGATTTTTCCTTTAGTATTTTCGTAGACGTGTTATCTTAACAAAATATAACATTGCCAAACACAACTGGGCACGGCAGTGAAAAGTCATGCTTAAAAATGGGACAATTAAGCACCTTTTCTTTGAGTGTCATTTTGCGTGTGCGGTTTCGAGCATCATACATATTGCTTTTCGCCTTCCTCAACCTAGTAGTGTTTCGCATATGTTTGAGAGTTGGCTCCGGAGGTTTGGGAGGGATTTAAAACTTTTAGTTCTGCTAGGGGCAGCATCTACTTGTTGATCGCTTTGCACATGCAAAAATGACTTGGTTTCTGAAAAAAGGTAATATTATTCTCCTGTGCAGGTGGTACATACGGTTATCCATTGGCTTCATACATGGGCTATTGTCCAGAAGCATCCTTTGCAGGGTTTAGTTGCAGCGGGTTTGCAATAATTGGTGCAAACGGTTATGGTGTTTTTCTCACAGACATAGGTAGCAATCTAGTCTTATATATATATGATTGATAGTCATTACAATGTCAGTCTCTCCTTTTTTTTTTTTGTTAGGCTGCGTGATTTTGTAGACCAAACGTGAGTTCATATTTATTGTATCAACTCGATGTAATGATTATGAATTAATAAAATCCTTCATTTATAAAAAAAACATCAATGTTATAACTTTATACTGCCTGAATATTCGATGGAAGGTGTTTACATTGAGGAGGTTTACTGCAGACCAACAATAAAGATTACCAACCTGAGAAAATTTTAGGGGGAAGAGATGAACCTTTCTGTGACAAGTGCAACTACTTTTCCTCGATATGTGAACAGCCTGAAATTAAAACCGAATATAGCAAATATGTCCGTCTGTTGCAGATAGAACAAAGTACTTCTCAAAATGAATTCCTTATCATAGTTAGACGTGGGTTGTTCTAA
Organism: Eremochloa ophiuroides; assembly: GCA_038502445.1. NCBI lineage: Eukaryota > Viridiplantae > Streptophyta > Magnoliopsida > Poales > Poaceae > Eremochloa > Eremochloa ophiuroides. The sequence continues at coordinate 56,254,407 of JAHLJS010000003.1, read as the reverse complement.
CTCGTATGAATGAAATCACATATATCACGACTGTAGTATGGGAAATTAAAAAAATAAGACAAAAGAAACCCTTCTATTAACATCCAAAATTGTCCAAATGAAGACGATTCTAGATTTTCTAAAAATACAGGCTTGGTCAGGTTTAGTGTTGTCAAATTGCAGAGTCGACTTTACCATCGCATACCTCTCGTCAAGATGAACAAAGAACACATATGGAATATCCAATTTGGAGTATGAACGAAGAAATTATGCTCTTTGGAATATTCCACCCTACAGAAACATGCTTGGCTGATTTTAAAGCCGGCTAGCCTGGGTTGGAGGCCATCTAGACCAAGTTTAACAGCCAGTCTGGTATTGAGTTGTATTTTGGCTATGTTCGCTTCAGCTAAACAGCACATATTTTTCAGCTCTGGAACAGTATTTCCCCTCACAATAAATCAGCTTCAGCTAAAATCAGCTCAGCTTTTCAGCTGAAGTGAACAGAGCCTTTGATACTATTTTCAAGAGATTTCGACTCCTCACGACCTAAGACCACCCATCCTTATAATTATAAGATGCACCACCGATTGTGGTGCCCAACACACACAATCCTCAAAAACCAATCTACTACATATATCTCTTTGCCCTAATCTCTTTCAACCTCCATGTTGTGTATCACTTAATCTGACGACCAAAGATTATGCTCTAGGCTTGTTTGCCGACCTAGGGGAACACGACGTCGTCCTTGCCCTGACCGGGGCCCTCCTAGGCAAGAGCATCGACATCTTCTTTCCTAGTTTTCTCAAAAACTATCGCTCTTCTCAAAAAGGTCAATAGGTATAAATTTTCCTTTCAAAAATGGCTTACATTTTGCTCTTTTCTCATCAACGTCGTGGTGCAAGAGGCTAAGCAAAAGAAAATTCAAGTGGGGTTCTTGTGCCCTCAGTTATTTTCATTTAGCAGCTTAATAGAGGATGAGGAACATGTTAAGAAGTATTTGAAAAAGGCATTGGCCCACCACACCAACAAGGAATGCACCTTGAGCTTCTGCAACATAGGTGGCCATTAGACCATACTAGTGATAATGCAAAGGTGGAAAAAGGTATTATGCTTGAATTCAATGTAAGAGAAAGCAAAGGATCATGCCCTATTACAAGGTGTCCTCAATGAGTGCCACCCACATCTCATTTCATGTATTTTCCTAACTTGTGAACAAGACCGCATGATCAATGGTTTGTGTGTGTATGTAGAGTGTTGATCAAGAGAAAAGGCAAACCAAGAAGAGATGATACATTTCACGAGACATACAGTAAGTTCAAGAGTTGGCATGAGATGGCGTAGTTTATGCTCTAGTGGTCATTGCTCAACACAACCCTTTTGCAATGCCACCAGCAACCCCATGGCAGAACCAGCTGTGGCTTTTTCGCTGCGCACCACATGATATCCAAGGGAAACACATGCATACACTAGCCTTGAGGTATGTCTTCATCTCTCATGTAAACCTACAATATGTAGCTGGCCTTTATTTCTGAAACATGTGTTTTCATCAATACATGTATAGGAATTTGAAGTGCTGACATCAACCATGAAAGAAGATACACTGCACGATACTACAAAAAAGATTTCAGCGTTCTTTGTCAACCAGGTAATTGATCCAGAAGGGGAGTTCCATACTCATGCAAAAGCACAATGAAAGAGTCGCATGTGATCGAACATGTTGTTGACCGATAGGTTGCCTATGAACTCTATGTTTAAACATTGTGTTACTACTTACTATATATATGCTGATTCGATGGCATGTGAGAAGATGCTATATTTATATGCGTAATAAAATGAGTGATGGTATTGATGGCTCGATGGCTCAACTGTTCGATGCTGATGCATGATTGCTATTGATGGTGCTTCTGTAATAATGGGTATTTGTTCAGTGAAGTTATTATTGATGGTTCAATTATATTGCTTGTATGGATAGATGCGGCTTCTGATGCAACATAATGATCAGATATGTTAATAATCCGCGTCGCTAATAGCAGAATATATGCTGTCATAGCAGAACGTTTGTGGCTTAGAAGAGAAAACAAACAAGCCATATTAATTAAACGTCTATGATATTGGATACATCACAGACAGACAACTCGAAGAACCATCTTTGATATGATATAAATCACAGACGGCTATACACAACTTGTCTGTGATTTTTACATACCACAGACGGGTCCGCACCCTCATCTGTGACACAATGATCACATACGGTGACTTAAATATCTTCATAAATGGGCTTTATAACATCTTTTATTACTCTTATCATAGACTGTTATTTTTCCTGCCCGTGATATGGCCACATCACAGACCCTCACGCACAGACAAGCAATTGTAACGAAGCTGAGGCCCATCGGTATTTATGGATCTAGCACAGTGTGAGTAATCAAATGGAAATTATTTGACGAGTTCTACGCATCCGTGACCTCCGATTGCCAATCTAAAATTTTGTGCCAGGTCAACCCTCACTAGATTTACTTAATTCCTCGCTAAATTTATTCAATTCCTGGGTGTTACACGGCCTCTGGTTGCGCCACCGCAGCCAAGATGCGTGCACAGTGAGAACCTGAGTCGAAAAGACCAAAAAATGATGGGGCGGGAAAAAAACAAAAAGGCGCACCCCTATAACTAGTGGCAGGCGAGTAATTTTGATGAAAGCTTTGCCCCCATAGCCGGTGGAAGCAAGTCATGAGGTAACGTGAGTATTGTACTTTTGGTTTTTTTTTTAGCAAAAGCACTTTTGGAAGCCCAACCAAACACACCCTAATAAAACTACCGTCTCTAAAAATTGTCACGTATTTTGGGAAACATAAATAGTTTTTGACCGCCTTAGTTAATAATAAGTCCTAAAATTAATTTTGTAGTGGTGAATGAACGTGTAGGTTTGTCGATAGAATGTACTTTTCTAATGGTATTTTCATGATAATATTACCCATGCTTTAGGGGTATGCTGTTGCTTGCCTCAACCGATGAATTCGTTGTTTAGATAGAGAGGAGACAGATGTGCTGTACTAAAGAATAAAGGAAAATGGGGGGGGGGGGGGGAGAGAATAAAGGAAAAATTCTTTCAAATTGAGAATAAAGGAAAAAGTGCATATAGCTAGGGACAAAAGTATGAGAATAAAGGAAAAATTCAAAAATTCTTTCACAAGAGAGAACAAAGGAAAAAGGGGATATAGCTAGGGACATAAGTATGAGAATAAAGGAAAATTTCTTTCACAAGAGAGAATAAAGGAAAAAGGGGATATAGCTAGGGACATAAGTCTGAGAATGAAGGGGGGGGGAAAAATCTTTCTAAAAAGAGAATAAAGGTGGAAAGGATGGAGGGACGCGCATGAACTCACTAGTTGTGCAGTGCAGCGATCTGTTTTGGTGAAGTGCTAAACTGCCAGTTACGATACTTGCCATCTCAACCGAAATGAAGAGAAGAAGACAAACTAGAACTAGCTAGGCATATATTGAGGGCAAAGTGGATCATTTGTATTGTATGGACTATCGAGCATGCATGTCGCGCGCACTGTTGTGTGTTGCTCCTAATCAAGTCATCCACTCTATTGGACGACGAACAGCTAGCTAGCCAGTTCAGCTAAATTAACTAGCTAGTGTAAGCCTATCTACCGTACCTTTGCGCTGGAGTGGAGACACACCGGCTAGCCGGCCGGCCGGTGAGAGGCAAGGGGTCGGGTCGGGCCAGGGTCTCAGCGTCGTCTGTTCCGGCCAGCCGCAATGGCTGAGCTCGCGTCAGGCGCCGTGAGCTCGCTGCTGGGCCTCCTCCGGAACGAGGCACTGCTGCTGAGCAGCGTCGGGAGCGACATGTTCTTCATCAAGGAGGAGATGGAGAGCATGCAGAGCTTCCTGGAGCACCTGGCCAGGACGGCTCGTCCCGCCGGCGGGCACGACGAGCAGGTGCGCACGTGGATGAAGCAGGTCCGTGACCTCGCCCGCGACTGCAGCAACTTCATCGAGCTCCACCACCGGCGCGGTGACCACGCGGTATACCGTGCCAGGGGCCGGCGCTGGCGCTACCTCTGGTGGGCTGACTGGCTGGTGCACAAGATGGTCGCCCAGCACAGCGCGGCCACCCGGCTGCGTGAGCTCAAGGAGCGGGCGCGCGACGTCGGCAAGAGGCGGTTGCGGTACGGTGTGGAGATCCCGCGGAAAGACGCGAGAGGGCCTGCTGAGGCAGCAGCATCTATGCTGACGCCGCCTCGTGCTACTGAAGAGGAGGAGGATGACGACGAGGTAGCGGCGGAAGTAGCAGCGACCGACGGTTCCGATCCCCGTCCAAGAGCCCTACTAGAAGAACCTCGTCCTCAGGTGGAGGACTACTGCGCCGAGAAGCTGGCAAGCTGGCTAGAGTTGCAATCCAAGAACAACGAGGGGGTGGCAATAGCATCCACTGCCATTGTTGCGCCGGATGATGCAGAGAACGCCGGCGTCATCGCACGTGAGTCTTTGAATTTGGCCACCAGCCATTTCACGTGCAAGGTCTGGATCAATCTTCCGGATTTGCACTTCCCAGGTGATCTTCCGCTTCTCCCCTCAGAGATTCTCGCCTACATCCTACGTGAATGCGAGATCCAGGAGCGGCAGGATAAATGCAAGCAGCAGCAGCAGCAAGGCGTACAAGACGACGATAAGGTCGAGGACAAGGAAAAGGATCCTCGATGGCAAGCTTACCGCTACAAACAAGATCTCAGAATCAAAATCCGGGATATGATTATTCCAGATATCGATGCCAAGATTGAAAATATCGAGAAGAAGATTGGAGAAGTCGATAGCAACATATTCCAAGGATCATCCAAGAACTTGATGACGAGCATCGGCATGGCAGACAAACGTCTAGGCGTACTGCTCCATGTACTGCGGCTCTTGCAGGAAGCGGTTGACACGGGCTTCCCTCCAACCTGGGATGAGGCCATGTTGGAAACTGCCTCCAGGCTGCAAACACACATGGAACAAGAAGCCGAGACCAAGGCAACTAGTACTACGGAAAAAGAAGTCAAGGATAAGCCAACTAGCAATACAGAACAAGAAGTCAAGGCCAAGCCCCAGATATGTCTCAGTGTTACCCAATATAAGGATATCCTGAAGAAGGTGTTCCGGGAGAGCAACACCCCCCAACCACAGGCCAGGGAAGCCTCCACCTCAACCAGCTCCACTGCGACTACACTGGGCGAGGATCACATCAAAGAAATAATCCACAGCCACAGGATTACACTGGACATCATCTGCAAACTTCTTCCCAAGCAGCAGCAACTAGGAGGCAACTCTGGCACAGGCAGAATCCAGCAGCAGGAGCAGGATGGCCATGATCAAGTCGCCAATAGTACTGCTGCTGCTGAAGCCGTAATCAAACAAACCAGGGAGAAAATGAAGGATGTCTCTGCGGAGGCTGCTAAGGCTAGTGGTGCTGTCGCTATTGCTATCAACGAAACCAAGATAAAGCTATCTGATATCAAGTGGGAGATTACAGATCAGCTGCGTAATAAAGGGGTAGTGGACAAGATTAACAAGCACCTGAAGGATAAGAAGACTCTGATTATCCTCCAAGATGATGAAGACTTTGTATCCCATTGGGAGGAGACCAGATATGCTTTGAATCTATTAGGCTGCGCTGCCGGGAGCGCAGTGATTGTGTCCACAAAGAATAGCCAGAAGGCCAAAGAATTTTGCAATCCACCTGGGGAGCCAGTAACCTGTTCTCTCGTTGGCCTCTACTATGATATTGTGCTCCAGCTTACAGAGCAACGGGTGAACAATGGAAATGATGGCTACAACCCTCAGATCCTCCATGACGTATTGGAGAGTTGTCATCATGAATTCTGCATGAAGATCTTCGCGCACGCTCTTTATGCTAATCCCAACCGGAGCTACCAGGAACTGTGCAAGTTGCATCAAGACCTGGTTGACCAAAAGACATTTGGCAATAAAGCTAAGAAGATGATCAAGTTCTCCTACAAAGAACTACCCAGAGAATACAAGACTTGCTTGCTGTACCTTGCTATCTTCCCTCAAGGCCACAACATCAGGCGGTCGACCTGGATAGGACGGTGGGTCACCGAAGGGCTGATAACTAAGCAAGACTGGCGCACTACTGTGCGTTATGCTGAGCGCTGTTTTGAGACTCTCATCAAACGGGGACTTGTTTTGCCTTCTGCTATTGGAACTGCAGGAAAGGTAAAGAGCTGCATTGTAGGTGATCAAGTCCATGGGTTTATCAGCAAGATCGCAAATAAAGAGCACATTTTGGATGCACGCCTGTCAGATCAATGGGCTCGCCACTTTCTCCATCTTCAGTGGCCTCCGACTCCGTGCCTCTGATCGCATTGACAAGTTTGTGCGCCATCTCCCCAATTATTCACCACAATTGCCATTGCTCAAGGTGCTAGACCTGGAAGGCGTCAACTGTTTTGACAAGAATCAGTACCTCAAAGACATATGCAACAAGATATTACTTCTCAAGTATTTGAGCCTTAGAGGAACAAATGTTACCAAACTGCCCATTGAAATCAACAACCTCCATGAGCTTGAGGTCTTGGATATCCGGCAGACAAGGTTGCCTGGGAACGCCACAAGAAATGTCCTGCTCCTGAAGCTGAGACGCTTGCTGGCGGATCGTGTTGATTCAAGTTCAGGAATGTGTGCCAAGTCATGCTCCGCTGTCCAGATTCCCAACCAAATCGATAGGATGGAAAATTTGGAGGTACTGTCAACTGTCAAGGCTTCAGGGGATGGCAGCGACTTGAAAGAAATAAGAAAACTATGGCAACTGAGGAAGCTCGGTGTGGTTATCCAAGACAACTACAATCACCTCAGGGGGTTGTTCCGTGCTATTAGTGACCTTCATGAGTGCCTTTTGTCTCTTTCAGTCACTATATCACCCATCACCAAAACTAAGAAAGTACCCTCTAGCGAAGAGAGACTACTACAAGAGAATATGGAGATTTGGCGGAAAAAAACTTGCAAGCTTGAGAGCCTAACCATCAACGAAGTCACACGCACAGAAAAGGTGCAGCTTCTCGAATCATTGGCCAAAGGTTGCGACGATCTTGCCAAGGTAACTCTAAGCGGCACCTTGTTGGAACAGAAAAGCCTGATGGTTCTTGCTATGCTTCCCAAATTACGCACTCTCAGGCTCCGATCCAATGCATACAGTGAGACAAAACTCACCTTCAACGAGGAAGGATTCCCACAACTAAAGTGCTTTCTTGTTGAGGGTCCTGACATGACAGATGGAAAAACAAGCATGACTGGGACTGACATCAGGTTTGAAGATGGAGCAACTACTGAGCTCGAGAAGATTGTCTTGTCCTTCACCAACATCAGGTCTCTTTGTGGGATCGACAGCCTTCCAAAACTGAAGGAGCTCGATTTAGAAGCCAACCAATTTCTTCTTTCATTTTCTCATGACGAAGTAGCTCCTGAGCAACAAACTGAGAGCAGAGATGACGAGCAGAACACTCAAAGTGGAGCCCCCAAGAAAAACACAGAGAGTGGAGCTCCTGGGCATGACACCCAAGGCAGAACCCCTGAGCAAAGCACCGAGAGCAGAGCAGCTGCCGAGAAAGACACTCAGAGCACAAACCCTGATGAGCAAAACACCAATGCAAGATCTACTGAGCTAGGCATTCAGAGTAGAGTCCCTGAGCAAAATCCTGAGAGGAATATAGTTCCTGAGCAATACACGGAGACGGAGAGCAGGTTCACCTTCAAGAAGGACAAATTCCAACATCTTGTGTGCTTTCGCTTTAAGGACTCCAAAAGGACCGACATCATCTTTGAAACTGGAGCAGCATCTGAGCTGAAGAAGATAATTCTGTCCTTGGATGACAGAAGGTCCAAGCTTACTGGGGTCAGTGACCTTCCAAAACTGAATGAGGTTGAGTTGAAGGGTGACAAGTTCCTTCTTCCGTTCTTTTACAACGCCAATCATATTACCAAGATGACCCTTCGAGGTACTCAACTGAAGCAAGAAGATATACATGAACTTGGCAAGAAACAAAAAAGCCTACGCTGCCTAGTGCTATCAGACAATTCTTATGATGAAAGCCAGCTTACCTTCAACGAGTTCCCAATGCTTGACCTTGTTATTGTCGAGTGTCCTAACATCAGCAGCATCAGCTTCACCGACGAATCAGCTGCTCCTAAGCTATTGAGGATCGTTTGGTCCTTTAGCGAGATGAAGTCTCTCTCTGGCATCAGCAATCTTCCGAAGTTGAAGGAGATCGAGTGCAGTGGTGAACATGTGCCTTATCAGGTGAGGAAAGAAATTTCAGCACATGAAGGGAAACCTGTTCTTACACATAAGAGGCCGCCGCAACAAAGCCAGGCAACAGGAGAAGAGGGCGATGATACAGGATCTCCACTGATCTCCTGCTTTTGAAGACCAAGAGTCAAGGCTAGTTGACTAAGGACAGGTTTACAAGGAATTCACTTTCCATTCATCCCAGTTCTCTACACTCATCACTGATTTCCAGGACTGCTGGCCTCGTTTGTGTGCATGCTATCGGTATTACGCTCTGTGCTTGTGTGCGTCTTTGTGTCTGTTACCTCCTGCAAAGGGACTGTGCGCGTCTGCAGTTGTGTGCATGCATGCATGCTTGAGCATAGCAGCTAGTATGCTTATATGTATCGATTTGGATTTCCGTTGTTGCGTGTGTGGCTTTCCTCTCGATTTGCACAGCATGCCTGCCTGCCTGCATGCTTGCTTATCTTATGGTATGAGTCTGCTTTGAGCATATATATGGGGCATGTGGCTCTTCCGGGTGTCCCATGCCATGTATTCGGATGTGTTTCTGGGGATTTATTTTCTCTGGATCATCGTCGGGTATGGTTCCATCTGTAGTAAGTGTGACAATTTGCTTGTTAAGTTTATTTCCTTATGTTCCATCTGTAATAAGTGCGACAATTTGCTTGTTAAGTTTATTTCCTTATGTGTGCTATATATGCTTAAGCTTTAGAAAATGTGTGCTACAACGACAAAGTGTTGTCATATACTTTTCTTTTTAGATTCAGGTATAAAAAGTATTCCGGCGTCCTCCATCCACGCAGGTTCAAACGATCAAACAATGATCCACAACAAAAGATAAGGAGAACTTAGTTCTTTATTCTTCTTTGGCGACTCCAACCCATCTTCCCAATGACTTCGATCACCATAATTTTTAAGTTGTGTCCCATTGCAGGGAATGGGTATGTCTCACTAACCTCTGCTCTTGTATCTCAGGATAGTGAATACACCATTATTTCCTAAAGTTAGGTAGCTCATCAGCAATGTTCCTGCAGACAGTATAGAAGTAAAAACATGGATAAAATAAATTACGACTAATGTAGTGGCACACTATTTGACACAGATGGTAACAGATATACTACATGACAAATTCAGAATAGGTGAACGCCTATGTGGCATACCTCTGAAATTATGTATGTGCGCACTGTGCATTTTTGTCATTTGGTGCTTTGAAGTTACACTGGTGCTCTCATTCTTCAAAAACCTCGGTACTGCATAACATACAAATGAATCTACCAGTAAGCAAATAATGACAGGATGAGTAAGCATAGGCACATAGAAACCTAATTTGAACTTTTGAAGTCCTTGACGGTGCTTTCAGAAAATGCTTGACATGCTATGAACTCCTAGACTTTAGGAAAACAATAGCAGCTGAACCATCATGTCCAAATTAGTCCAGCAAGAATCAAACCACTGCTACTACATCACTTCCGTGCTCTCAGAATGTTCTCTTTGCAATCTCTGTCCAGGTATATACTTAGATACACTTGAGAATATGCTTTTAAAACAATTGGGATGAGCAGCTCAGCTCATTAGAAATAATTTCAACATCAGTGGGGCTGATACTGACAGTAGAGATAATCCCAACAGCATTAGAATTGATCGAATGCTACACGAAAATTTGAAGAAAGAAGACGATCTGATGGCTCTATTCACGGACTTTCATCATGGTTCATTGCCGCTAAATAGTCTCAACTTCGGAACAACAATTTTGTTGCCTAAACAGAAGGATGTCAAAGTCATCCAACAATATAGGCCGATCTGTTTGTTGAATGTTTCATTCAAAATATTTACCAAAGTGGCTACCAACAGATTGTCCACCATCTCCCATAAAGTTATTAGACCAACACAAACAACTTTCCTTCCGGGTACAAACATCATGGAGGGGGCAGTAATTCTTCATGAGACTATACATGAATTACACACAAAAAAACAGGATGGAGTTATTTTTAAAATTGATTTTGAAAAGGTGTATGATAATGTAAAATGGAGTTTCCTACAACAATCACTAAGGATGAATGGGTTTTCACAAAAATGGTGCAAATGGGTGGAGCAGTTCACGCAAAGAGGCAATGTCAATATTAAAGTTAATGACCAACTTCGTCCATATTTCCAAACTAGGAAGGGCCTACTGCAGGCTGACCCAATGTTACCAATACTATTTAATATAGTGACAGACATGCTAGCCATACTAATTCCTAAAGCAAAGGAAGCAGGGACGAGTGAAAGGGGTTATCCCCCATCTTATCCAAGATGGTTTGTCTATCCTACAGTATGCGGATGACACAGTGATTTTTATGAGTCACGATGTTGAGAAAGCAATAAATATGAAATTAATATTGAGTAGTTTTGAACAATTATCGTGGCTCAAAATAAACTTCCATAAAAGCGAGGTCTTTTGTTTTGGTAAAGCAAAGGATCAGAAAGCATATTATGCGCAACTATTTGGTGCAAAGTTGGGAAATATCCCTTTCGTTATCTTGGTCTACCTATGCATATTAGGAAGTTAAATAACAAAGACTAGCAAGTGATTGAGAATAGAATTGAAAAGAGGCTTAGTGGGTGGAAAGATAAATTGCTCTCGGTTGTGGGGGTGACTAGCCTTAATAAACTCGGTGCTGTCTAGCTTACCGATGTTTATGATGTCGTTTTTTGAAATCCCAAGAGGAGTGCTTCAAAAAATCGATTGCTTTAGATCAAGATTCTATTGGCAAAACGACCAACACAAGCGCAAATATAGATTAGCCAGGTGAGAAATTTTGTGTCAGCCAAAATTAAAAGGTGGTTTAGGCATACAGAATCTAGATATACAGAATAAATGCTTGTTGAGCAAATGGCTATTTAAGTTGCTGAATGAGGATGACATGTGGCAAGAGTTGGTAAGAAATAAATACATAAAGGATAAGACCTTAGGGGCCTGCGTAAAAAACCCAATAGATTCCCACTTTTGGAAAAGCCTTATGAATGTTAAAGACACCTTTATAGGGTTTGGTTCATTAAAAGTGAAAGACAGGTCACAAATCCGATTCTGGATTGATTCTTGGATAGGGGACAAACCCCTAAAAGACATATTTCCATCGTTGTTCAATATTGTAAGGAGAAAGCAAGATTCTGTGGCACAAGTACTTGGTTCAGAACCACTAAATATTTTGTTTCACTGAAATTTAGTGGGAGCAAATCTAAGGAATTGGCATAGAATTGTTACCTCTTTACAGGACGTGAGCATACAAGAAGAAAGAGATGTCTTTGTCTGGGCTTTACGTTCATCAGTAAATTTCTCGATCAAATCTATTTATGCTGCGTTAATTAACAATGAGATAAGAGTATCGCAAGATATCTGGCAAATTAAGGTTCCTACAAAAATAAAAATATTTTTGTGGTATCTAAAGAAAGGAGTGACATTAACCAAGGACAACCTTGCTAGATGGCAATGGAGCGGTGACACGAAGTGTTGCTTCTGTCAATATCCAGAGGCCATTCATCATCTCTTCCTTGACTGTTTCTACGCCAAATTCTTGTGGCGTGCTGCACATTTATTGTTTGGAATTGCGCCCCCACAAAGTATAGATGATCTTTTTAACATGTGGTCAAAGAGGGCTAGTAAAATTTTCAACACCTTGATTAACTGCAGCATCGGTACTCTGTTGGACTATTTGGATAACAAGAAACGAGGTGATTTTTGACAAGTGTAGACCAAAATCATTTTTGCAGGTTCTTTCCAGGGGAACTCATTGGCTCCGACAATGGGCAAAATTGCAGCGGCGTGACGATTTACGGGATGCGCTAGTCTCAGTAGGGCAGCATCTTGAGACGTCAGGGTTGCATTTCTTTAGTTCCAATGGATGGCTGTCAATAAGATTTTTTGGTTTTACTTAGTCAGAACCTTTTGCTCGTTGTGTTGGTCCTTGTTTTCTTGTTGTTGCTGGAACTTGTTACACTTTATGAGTTAGCCTGCGGGCTGTTCTTTGTAATAATTGGTCTGATTCTATCGTTTGATAGATGAAGCCGGATATGAACTATCCATTATCTAAAAAAAATCAATTTTATCAGCTAATGGAGGAGGTGAACTATCTGCTTATTGTGTATATTTCTAATGGGAGCTCATTTTGCCCAAACCAAACAAAAACTTATAACTATAGAATAATAGGATTGATTTTGGAAGCAATTTAGCTCTTTCTCCCTGATGATGAGTAAATGCATCGAACTTATGTGAGAACTGTCATATAACATTTTTCAGCAAAGAAGAATAATTCATTTTATCACCCAAAGGAGATGATCTCTGCTTATTCTGTACATTTTAAATGGGATTTCATATTGCCCAAACAAATACTATCCTATCAGAACCAAAATGGTAGAAGCAAGAATACCATTAGTGTAAAATTTTCTTTCAATTTTCATTCCACTTTATGCTCATCTAAAACAATTTAAATAGTGGTTAAATCTGCAAAAAGTGAGTGTTGTAGAAGCTACCATAGTTGAATGTGTTGTAAGGAGCCTAACAGTTGTGGATACAGTAGATGCTAACCTCAGCCAAATCGCATTCCAATCAAATTCTTTGGATGAAGCAGGTGCTGCTTAACTGTAAATGACGTAAGGAAATATGCAAACTCTGCATCATATTGACTCTAGTTAGGGGAGTAGTGTCCCAAATTCTCTGACAATTTCATAAGTTATTTTGCTTGGCGAGACTAAATCACACCAAATTTGCGGATAAGAAAGCTAGATATCAGTGTATGATTGCTGACCAAGGCTGACAAAAAAATTAGAGATAAATAAAGATAAGCAGAACACTATTTGAATGACAGTACCAGTACTGATGGCTTCCGCAAATTAGAGGCATCACATTCTTGAATATAGAAGGACTAAGGTCAACTGACAGAAGTACTAAGGTCAACTGACAGAAGTACTTACGACTACTCACCTGCTAGTATTCCGAGTTGATCTCATTACTCCTGAATATGAAGTTCTGTTGAGCATGGAAAATTTAGGTTGTAGTGTGAGGGAAGAGACAGGTAGTTAAGCACCAACATGGACTCACCAGTTGTGATCATATAGAAGAATATAAAAGGATTAACCCAAAAAAACTATGCAGTACCTCAAGAAGGAAATTTTCTTCCTGAAACTGGCCTATCAAGTCTTCTAAGCTAGGTGCATAAGATGACGAAGATCTGGTGCCAAAATTTAAACTGCAAAAAAGGGCAGAACGAAGATAAAAAAAATCAGGTTATCATCTACTTTAGTTGTCGTGATTTTTCAGTACATAACTGTAAAGAATTCATTATATAATATACTAAAACTATAAAAAAATCTCAGAATATTAAGTCATGCATTGTTTCAACAGAAGGACCATGAGATATTATCATTAGATAAATTATAGCACTAAGATACAGACACCAGAAGTTGTCTTACAGAAAATTGTGTTTAGGCTTTAAACATATTAAGAGTACATGGCTACTATGTTTTTTCCTTTTATGAAAGATGGGTACCTCTTTCCTTTGTGTTGCTAACTCTTGGATTTCATAGTGAAAACCACATTAGGATAGATTTGTCTACATCTACCATTATATGTATTATAGATCACGGATGACAGTACATGCATTATATTATGTTGCTTACCAACACAATGTCCCACTGATTATTAGGTAAACTGTGTATGAATTCTAACATATGCTGGAAACACTCAAAGCATGGACCACATCTGTAAACCATATACTTCTCTATGACAGCTAATCTGTGCTTATATTTGAAATTAGTGATCAGGACAACTAGTTGGCCTCACAGCATGTGCTACTTCAGAAAAAGACAATTGAACATAAAGGACTGCATATCCACCGGCGGGGCTCTCCCTCACGGCGCCGTGCCAGGAGGCTGCCACCGCCAGGGCCCGACGTGGAGCTGCGCTGCAGACCTAGGGTGCCGCTGCTGCCTCCGCACGCAGCGTGCGGAGGCAGCCACGGTATGGGCCTCCCCGGTGTGCCGTCGTGTGGGAAGAGAGGGAGAGAGAGAGGTGAAGGTGTAACACCCTAAAAATTGTATTTTATTAAATAGGGTAAGATTGAATTTATTTATGCAATTGTTGGCATTTAATCTAGAGAGTAATCAATTTTGGAAAAATTAAAAATATATCATAAGGCAATAGAAACTTGGTTGACTGCATTCATGCTGCCCAGTATTTATTTTGAATTACCTGCATTTCATTTTAACTAAAAGAGATTCAAAATTCTATTTGAAAGCTCATTTGGAAAATTGATTTTAGAAAATAAAAAGGAGAAAACCTCCCTCCTCTCTCCCCTGTCTGAGTCGGCCCAGTTCCCTGCGCTGGCCCAAGCCTGCAGCCTAGGGCGCCACCCGACTCCCTCTTCCCTCCTCTGCTTGGGCCAAGCCCAGCTGGAAGCCAAGCCAAGCCCTGCCTCCCCCTCCTTCCCTTCTTTCCCCATCACGGAAGCCCAACCGAGCCGGCCCACACCCCTCTTCCCTCTCTCCACCCTGCATCGCCCCTTGGGCCAAGCCAATCGTAGCGCTGGCCCGCCAACACGCAGAGTCACGCGCTCCTCCCTCCTTCTCGGAGACCGACACGCGGGGCCGCATGACAGGTCCTTCTCCTTCCTCGCATCAGAGGCGGACTCCGCCCGGCATCGTGAGCCACCCGACCTCCTCCTTGGCATGCGTGCCATGCTAATCAGCCCCATATAAGCCGCCCGAACCGCACTGTCCTCCCCCACGAATCCTAGAACGCACAGCAGCCTTCACCCGAGCCACAGCAAGTGACCAGAACAGCCGCCGGACCGAGCTTCCGCTGCCGTCGTCGAATCCGCGTCGGAGAGATTTCTCCGGTGCAATTAAAGCTACCCTGAGGACCGCAGGAGCATCGCGAAGACGCCGGGGCCCTTCTTCTCCGAGCTTGACGCCACCGGCCCTCGACACCGCGAGCAGCACACCCTGACCGCCATCCCGAGCAGAGAAGGCATCCCCGAGCATTCACCGACAACGTGAGGCCCCTAGGTGAGTTCGCGATCGTCTCCTCATTCTCCAGAGCACTTACCCGCACCAAACCGAGCCTCCTAGCCCTAAATCCACCATCTCCGGCTAGCCGCCAGCAAGAAAGCCGCTGCTGGCCACAGTAACCCCCACCGGAGCTCCTCCCTGTCCTCTTTGCCTTTTAATCGGCAGCGTCCAAGCGAGATCCAACGAACTCGAGGCATCCATACCCCTTCGCCGGCCACTTTTGCAGAAAGAACCCCCACCTTTTTAATGTTATCACCTGCAGTCCAAGGCACCTTTCACTCTTTACGTTTTCACCGTAGGGAAACATATTTCTTGTCGGGTTTAAACAGAAAGTAATTATTTTAATTTAAAAATAGTTCTGTTTATTCACAGTTTTGCCACTGATATGTTTTAGACATAATTTCTTTGTTTTAGATCCGATTTGATCCGCTCAAGTCTCGTTAGATTCATAATTTCGTAATCTACCTGATGATACTACTGTTACACATATTTTCAACTTTTTAATTCCATAGTTAGATTTAATCTATTATTTTTAAAGGAAATCTTGTTTAATTCATAACTTATTCGTTTGAACTCCGATTTGCGTGAACTTTATATCGTTAGAATCATAGCGACGTGTAGATTAGTTTTATACACTTTTCAATCTATTTTGCTATTGTTAGTGTACTATTTCTAATTAAGATCTTGTTTGCTTCGGGTATGATTGCTTGGATGTTTATATGGTGATGTTGTGATCGAGTTTAGATGGAGAGCAATTCATTGGTGATCAAGAGTACTACGTTGAGGATCCAAATCCCCAGGAGAACTTTGATCAAGGCAAGTATAGTATGGACCATCCTTGTTGCCTATTTCACCGTAATCATTAAAATCATGATGCATGTGTCTACCTTGGGAACCGTAGTGTTTATCCTAGCTATTTGATGACTTGATCCTTGTTACCTATTGGTTTATGCATTGGATAATTGATGCTAGTGCTCTATTGGTACCATGATCACTTAAACTTGATTAATTGAATATGCAATTAAAAATTAAAACTTGTTTTTAAGAAACATGGATTTAGGGGACTGGAGCATTGGGCTTTTTTGTTGGTGCTCTAGATTCCTCTCCTTAAGGACTTATCTGTTAGCAAAAGCTGGGACATACAGCGCAACCATGAGGGCCATATGGCTCTGATTTTAGTCAAGAAGGAAGTTACTTCCTATCACGTAATTAATATTGGAAGGTTCCTTGATGAGCTGGTTGTTGTGCAGCCTCTGCCTTTTTTAGTACTATTGCGTGAGTGTGCCACCTGGAAGGGGAGCTCTACCGCCCCTTTCCATTGCG
The DNA here is from genome assembly GCA_038502445.1 of Eremochloa ophiuroides. NCBI lineage: Eukaryota > Viridiplantae > Streptophyta > Magnoliopsida > Poales > Poaceae > Eremochloa > Eremochloa ophiuroides. The sequence goes on along the minus strand of JAHLJS010000003.1, from coordinate 56,237,771 downwards.
CCCGGATTGATTAGTAGCATGTTAGGAAGGTTTTTGAAAGACTTCATAGTGAACCCTGCCGATCTTCCTCGGTAGTGGATCGAGGGGTTCATGAGCCACGAGAAAGGGTAAATCACGACTCATGGTGAAAGTGTGCAACCTCTGTAGAGTGTAAAATTGGTATATCAGCCGTGCTCACGGTCACGAGCAGCCCAGAAAACTCACAGAACCGTAAAAATTGGGATTTAATGAAAATATGCTTTATTTATGCTATCCTTTAATTGCTATTCGTTATTCATGTTTAAATTTGATCATGTATCCATGTGCTTGGGTAATTCAACTTGCTGCCTACTCAATTGCTAAAAGATGACCAATTCAAAGCAACCGCTGTCAAACATGTTTGAGCCTCATGAACCCATGCTATTCTTGTTAAGTACCAGCAGGTACTTACGCCTGCTTTATTTTTCATACTTGGATAAAAATTCCTGTTGGTATAAATTAACTGCACTCTATTAAAGATTAATAATATCAAGGTATCCGCAAGCGTACAGATAAAACAACCGATGTAGCACTTCACCAGACAATCCAGGTTTTAATATCAAACCCAATGGAACACTAGGTGATACTGACTAAGTCTATTGGCTCTTAACCCGATAATACAATCAATCCAGATAATATCAAGAATGAGGAGATAACAAATGATTATCTAGATCCGACAACCGGTAAACTTTGAATAATATCGCTCTAATCGGGCAGTGACATGAACGAGAGGCGAAATCAGAGTTCCCTCCTACCAGACACTTATACACCTATCGATCCTATCAACGGGAAGTGGACTACAGAGGACTCAACGCAGCTGTCACCTACGCGATCTACCACTATCCGGCCAATCAGGGGACATTCACAAGTAATTATAGCCCAGACACCACGTCTACTACTACAAACTACTACTTCAACCAAGGAGCTACCAAGATCAAAGCACTCAAATAGAGTTGTAAACTTAAGAACGAATAAGAACAAATGCTTACTTAATCGGTGCTTCGGGTGTGTTCCAGATGCTTCTAGTGTTCTCGTGAAGATGTTTTCTTGGCGGTTAAGTTTTGTGGTTATTATGCTCTTTAATCCTTCTTTTAAGCTTTTCTGGAAAATCCCCTGGGAAATAGACAATTCACCAAAACTCGTGGAATCTGTCAGTAATAACCCTATTCTACTGGATATTCATGTTTAGTGCAGGGATAATTGAATAAAATTTGAATGATAACAGGTGTCAACAATCTCGGATAAGTAACAGATGACTATGGTTATGAGAACTTCCCTGAGGATTACTAGGATTATAGGTTCACCAGTCAACTATTCCCTATGATTGGAGCTTCTACGAGAGAGTTATCTTTATTATTCCGCTGCTATTTGTGTAAAGACTCTGATATTATTCGTTATGTAAGAAACCTTGTGATGGTAGTATGTAATTTGTTGTTATGTGTGTGATTGATCCTGCGGCGCACATAAGTTCTTGCATTCAATTTTATCCTTAAAATTGGATGTGACAAATTGGTATCGGAGCAAAGATTGACTCTATGGCGCAAGCCTAGATAGAATGAACACTTTATGATAAGCTTTTCTTACCTTATTCATGCTTTCTACCTTAATCTTGTTCCCGTACCCTTTTTCCAGTATGAAAATGCTTATTCTATTCTAATTCTAACTCTATCTTGGTCTGTGATAAAGAAGATGGCATGTGGTCGTCAACTCGCATGAGCACTAGAGGCTACTTGCCACGGCAGGCTCTCTACACACTGGAAGAAGACGACATGGTGATCATCTCGGCCGACGAAGAGGAAGTCGCGTACATGGAGGAGGATCCTGAGATGGCCGAGGAATAGGATGAAGAAGATCATGAAGATATCCTTTCGTCTCCAACACCTACTGCGCCACCATCCCTAGCTCCAGCTCCTGCTACACCACCCACATCCGATGCCCCCGCCGGAGGTGAACCGCCCGAGGAGATGGGATGGACTTGCACCAAGTATTCCAAGACTGGGGACCCCGAGAGCTATGCTCATGGTGAATTGATAAAGTTGCTTGAAGCCTATCATCCTGGACCCATGTTTGCCGGGGATTATCTTTGCAAAGAGTACAAGCACCCCAAGGAAGCTACCTACTGCAAGACCAAGTTGCGCATCTATGACTGGGAAGAGCAGCACCAAGCTTTTCGTGTGGAATCCGTCTACTACCACCTCGTTAGCCATTTTACTATCGAAGAAAGCATGGAAGAAGCTGCCTTGGAAGCTTTCATGGACATCCATGGTAAGCATTATGAGAAACTTGCAACAGTAGATAGCCGCTATGTGCCTATGTTCCTCTTGGTGACAAGGACATAGGATGAGCTATTCCACAACCTACAGAAGAAGATGATCCCGCCATTCGAGAGTTGATTCACTTTTCTCATGAGTTGTTGCGGAAGGTGGTTGGCTTGGAGATTGACTTGAAACAAGAGAAGTGTAACACCCTAGGTGTTGTTCTTGCATTAAGCCTTGCATTAGCATTTATTAACATAAGCATCCCATGAGCATCACCATCTCATCATCATCGCATGTGGTATAATAAATAATCCCTGTTTGTATTTCTTATGCTTGCTAGTTAGTAAACTAGTGCTAGCCCTTGGCATGCTAGACACCTGAAATAACTTTCAAACAGTTTAAAAAATAATTAGGGGCAGAGTGGAAACCAACTCCAAGTAAGATTTGAATTACAAATTTTGTTTTCGGTTTTTCCATTTAGGGTCTATTTTGGCTTTCTATTTCCAATTCATAATCTAAAAGGAATCTGGCAAAACTCCTTACAGCAAAGTTGTAGAGAAAAATATTTGGAACAACTTTTATTTTTGGACCAAACTCTGAAATTGATCAGAACTGTTCAAATTACCAAAATGGGAAAGAAATAAAATGAAAAACAGCTTTCCTTTTCTTAACGGGCCACCGCCTCCTATTCGGCCCAGCCAGTGAAGCCGGCCGGTGCTCGCCCGCCCGCGCCGTGCCGTCCACCGCAGCCACCAACCCGCGCTCGCCACGCGTCGTCCGTACGTCGGCGGCGAGGTGCGGTGGCACACTTGTCTGGTTCCGACCGTGCCTTGAAGACTGCCCGCACCCCTCCTGTCAGCTCACTCCCTCCACTTTGCCTCCCCAAGCGCCAGAAAGCGAGAGAGACAGAGAGAGAGAGAGAGAGAGAGAGAGAGCGAGCGCAGCGGAGCGCCGCCGCGCAGAGCTCGCCGAAGCTCGCGTTCCGGCCGTGTCGCTTCACCACCGACGCCTCCATCTTCACCGGAGCTCCGCCTCTTCCCCGTGCAACTTCCGCACACCTCAGCTTGTCGTGGTAAGCCTCCTAGCGCCGGAAATCGCTCGCCGGAGTTCAGCCGAGCCCCGCCAACATCCCTAGGCGCGTGGCCAGCCCCGCACGGTTCTTGTTCTTCTTCCTTCTTTTGGCGCGCATCGTGTTCGCCTCGAGCTCCCAAAGCTCGGACGACCTTCCCCGAGTCGCATCATGGTCGGAGTCGGTCCGCCGCCGTCGAGCAGCGTGCCGCTCCGCCAGGCGAACTGACGAGCTCACTCCCGAGCGCCGCTGGCGCCTAGAGCTACATCGTTAGGTCCGCCTTGAGACAGGGAACCCGACGAGGCAACCCTCCTCGCCAGAGACCTCGCCGACGGCGAGTTGGCGCCGGTCAGCACCACCTCTCCCACACTCTCTGTCGCGTAGGCCCAGCTTGACCATGGGTCCTGCCTGTCTGTCCCTCCCTGGGCGGCTGTGTGCACAGATCCAGGTGTCCTTAGCATTTTCAGTTCAGTTTGAAAAAGGAAATTCGTTTTTATCTTTTCTAGAAATTGGGAAAATGCTTCCAAAATTCATATCTCAAGAAATATTGATCCAAATCTGATGAAACAAATTTTGTTGGATTCCTCTGGACCACATCTATGGTTTAAAAATGTTGCATGTCATTTTTGTGAACATTTTATATAGAGTTTATTTTAAATCTTTAATCTACAGCAAATTAGAGAAATGCATAACTAAATATGTATAGCTCAGAAAAATGTGATTCCAAATTTGTTAGGTTTCTTAGGTCAAGTGCTTGCTAAGAAAAATATACCATGCACATGTTCTGTGTAAATAGTTAGGGTTAGGGATTTTATTTTATTAAAGGTCATAGTAAATAAATTACAAGGTAAAAATGGTTAGAAATTTTTGTGGACTGTCCTTGGGCTAATAAGAAGCTAGGAAAATAATGAAATCTGTTTTTTGATACTTTTTGCAGTACAAAGTATTTTCACTTAGTAATTGGCCTGGTTGCTTGTTATTTTTGTGTAGGGCGGAATACTTAATGAAATGGCATGAAAATTTTATGGTAGCCTCTGTTAGGCAGTAGGAAGATTCTGTAATTTTTTTTAGGATTTTAGGAGTTCTGGACAAGTAGGTCACTGTTGTAAGCTAATATAGAATGAATAAGCTAACAAAAGGGGATTAGGATTAATAAGTTATATGCTTATGTTTGGCGTACCTTTGAAGCATGTTGTTGCTGCAGTAATTGCTATAGTCCATTTAGGATAAAAGATAAAGAACTTGTGCAAGTATTCACTAGGGCGTTGCTAAGGAATGTATATGTTATATACTGCTGGCACAAAAAGTGGTTTTTCGCGCTCAATACACCAGCGAAGCCGGAAGCGATCCCAAAAGCGCTGGAGCTTTCGCAGATCTAGCTAGCTTCAAACCCAGTCTGAGAGTGTCGATGACTCCCAAGTGTGCCAGTCAATTTGACCTGCAATTGATAAGGAAAAAGATAATGATCAGTAACACAAGGCGGAACTAACTGGTGTGTCCAGGCAGTTCCAAATATTCGGCCTCACAGGCCCTTTTTCTAGGCTATTGACTAAAGAGTCGATATCTAAATTACATGAATCGACTTTCTTGAAATAGCCATTACAGTGTCATATAACCGATTCATACGCATCAATGAGGATAATAATTCGTATATGGTGAATCATAACATAATTAATGCATGTGTATCAAACTTATTTAATACAATGTGTCTGAGTGCAAAATAGAGAGAAATCGGCTATTTAGCCGATTCAGCGAATACATGCAACATACAAGCCTAAGATGAACAATGTTTTGACCTTCAAACCAACACATTCAATTCATCGTTTACAACATTGGGGATCGAACGAATTGAGACAGCCGTAATGTAAATCATGACTCAAATCTATTGGTTATCGAATCTGGACAATATTTATCTTATTACTTGAGTGCAACCCGTATACAATCAAGATCTAGATCTATCCACTGATGCAAATACATTCTATTTATCAATGCATAAATACGTAATAATTATCATTCATTGAGCAAATAGATCTATAAAATATAAGGTCGATATAACTAGATCAAGATTGGAAAATTTGGTGAGTGTTATATATAATCAAACAAATGAACTCAAACATCACCGGTAACTTAATGAATCTAACTAAGATGCTAATTTAGTTAGAGCTGATAACTAATTCATACTCATTAGCCAGCCTAATCTAAGCCCTCGTCCACCGGATGACGCTAAACATAGATTAATCAAGAGAATAAACATGAATCGATAAATAATCCTTATTTGATCTGAGCCCACGTCCACCGGATGACGTTAAACCCATGCCAAACAAGAATCAACCCCGATCTACTATGCTCCCATGTCCACCGGATGACATTAAAGAAACAAAACTTAGCGAGGCATGACGGTACTTACAAGCAATCCTGTGTCCACTGGATGACACTCAGCCCGTTCGAAGAAATTTGCCGAGATCTACTCTACTCCTACTCCTAAGGGTTTGGCCGGGGCCGAAAGTGTGTTGTATTGATGTGTGTCGTTTACAATGGCCAGGGTTTATATTTATACCCTGGGCTGATAAGATAGAGTTCTAGTCGAATTACAATTTGTAACAAACATGGAAACTAACAAACTCTCCTATTTTAAAGATAACTTAGAGCCCAATCTTTCCTTTCCTGAACGGACTCTAGACGTGATTGCTTTCCGGCGTCAAAGATCCATGCTGACATCATCTATCAATCGATCCCATCTTCGACTGCGCCTTCCTTTCTTTAGCCCAACACTCGATCTGGGACCCAATCGGCAATCTCAGCTTCCGTCTAATCGACTCTTCTCTTGAAATCGACTATCGGCTCTCGGTCCAAATTTTGGTGTAAACATATACTAAGAAAGTATATTAGACCGCGAAGAAATATGCACCTACTCAGTAAATAAAAGTACACTAAGTTCGGTGAGCTAAACTTAAAAGTACTTCCTCATGCACATCACTCATGATCATCATTCCGCATATCATGCACTACATCATTACTATAGTAACATATGCACCTTCATCATACAGGATCACAGGAGGAACTAACAGCAGCAACAGTCGAGGAGCCGAACGAGATCGAGCCTGAAGCTTCGGCACAGGAGGTGCTAGAAGGAGGAGAGTTACAGGAGTGTCCTGATCACCAGCCGAGCTCAGTTTCAGAAAGGCAAGGCCCAGAGCATTTCTAACCCACGGTTTGCAATTATAATTATTGCGTCCTTTTATGTTTGTGTGCATTAAGTTATAGGAGTTGCTTGATACCATTATTGCATTATACTATATCCCTTGTCTACTTGATAATACCATATCCTTGTTACCTAATTAAGTCAGGGACGGGTTAAATGATTAGCCTTACTTAGTTTGGTAGAGTTGGTGATTCCTGTCACCAGCACTCATAGGAGGGCAATGAATATTTTTAGCAGATGCTATTCATGGATAATCATGGAGAATGATTAATTGGAGACCAGGCGGGATAATGGGGCAGCAAGGCATGGGACTTGCGTGCTTGTAGTTCCCGTCTGTGTCGATTAAGGACCGATCTTTGGTGGCCCTCTTGTCATGTTGAGCACAGCCTCACATTTAGCTAGCCGGATAAGTAGTTCCGACCATGAAGTTAGTGCGCTTTCCGGACTGGGCCAATCCACAGATGCGTGGGCTGGTGCAATGGTAGAGGAGGAGATGGGGACGTGAAGAGTGAGCCCAAGGGCAGGCAAGGCCTGAACATCCTGGCAGTCGGGCGATCCCCAGGTCGAGCGGTCCCTGCTTGTCTCGTGTCTCGGAAAGTTGCTTTGATAACCAACGCGACCCTAACAGGGGAAGCGTAGTTTGTGTGAGGAATACCCCTCCAGCTGGATAGGAGTTCCACTCAAATCGCTGGTCTCTCCCCGTTAGTGAGAACTTGACTTGAGCTTCGGCATCGTAGTAATGATAATGGAACAATGATGGTTATATGAAGGATGAGAAAAGGCTAAAAGATAACTGGGATACCGTTGATCGTATTAATCAAGTGATTGCTTTAGTGCAGGTGCTAATGTAGTTACTAGATTAATAATTACTAAAACTGGGCTCATTAAACCTGATCTAAATAGCATAAGTGCTTTTCCGCAAAAGAGTCAAGCCAGACTATTATATTGATAAAGCCTTGCATACTCCTTGGTGCCAATTTATTTTTAGTTTATGACGAGTAAGTCTTGCTGAGTACCTTCTCGTACTCAAGGGCTTGTTCCCAATGTTGTTGCAGATGGCGAGATGTATAACAGAACCGACCAATTTATACGAGCACAAGTACGGCGATCGCCAATTTAGTAGCAATCAAGTCACACTTGAGCCAATATAAACCCAGTAGTCCAGAAATCTCGAAGGATTTCAAACATTTTAAACAGAACATACCCCAAGGATCTTACAAATTCAGCAACAACCCATCACATGATACATAAGTTCACAACCGAATTAAAACATCAAAGTACAACATAGTCTTTTACATAAATGTAACAGTAGCGGAAATCAACATAATTTTGAAACAACGTAGTTCACATACGAGTACCACCAGCTGACCGTGTCACAGCATCTTACAAAAGTTAAAGATGGATAACGACCTTGCCCCAGGTCTATTCTTCTTCGCCCGCTAGGGGTGAAGCAGTTCTTGCAATAAGCATAGTAGACCACTTCCTTCTGCAACAATGGGAATAAAACCCTGAGTACTCAATTGTACTCAGCTAGACTTACCCGACAGGAAGTAAATAAAAAGACTCTCAAGGATATGCAGGCTTATTTGGTGGAGCTCAGAGGATAGCAACATTTTGCATAAAAAGCATTACTGCAGTAGTTCCTCAACTTATAAATTTTAGATATGGTTTAGCTTCGATTTCAGTTAAGCTATTAAGCTAAGGATTTGCAGCTATACTAAACAGTCACTTGATATTATAGCAAACAATACAACCATATTTCTGATATCCACAGATATCAACCTCATCTCACCATAATCAATATGTTCAAGTTGTTAACCTCTACCTCACCAAAAGATCAGTTCAGTTTCTCACTAATCAGGAGAGATCGCGATTCGAATCGATTGTACCAGCTAGCAAACATGCCAATCACAAACCCTGTCGGCCTGATCAGTGGCTTCTTGGGTCACCGTTAGATCTTTCTAAGTCATATTATATCGTGAGCTTGGCGGGGGCCATATTCTCGGAGATAAACCCACTCACAGGAAGTGCAGGTCCCTGACCTGACTATGGCAAAATGGTGTCTCCGCACATCCTTTCTACCCCCAGAATATGTCTATCCATGTCACACCAATTCTCGGCTCAGAAAGAACTACTCAGTTTCGCGGTCAGAACAACTTATCTGGCCAGCTATGTGACGTCGTCCTTCAATCTCAACTGATGTCTGGTGGCCTCAGTCCTAGTCGGCTGCAAGCAGCACCGAAGACAGCATGACCTCAACCATGTCATGCGGCTCCCCGCTACCTAGCCTTGATTCTCTCATTATCATTGTGGCATGGTGGCACATATAGTCAACCATGTAAAATCCATCCCCATCATTATTAGTCACCACCTATGCTCGCGAAGGACAGGAAATCCCTCGACTTCTACCGGTCTAAGCATGGCTAAGCATAAGATCGAACCCATCCCTTGTCTAGTAATATTTCCTGGATAAATATATATATATAGTGGACAAGGTATAATTGCAGCAACGGTATCAAATCAACTCCTATATTTAAGTGCACAATCATACAATTTAAAAAAGACCGGTGCATTTATAAAAAAGGATAGGTGGAGGCTTAGGGATGCTCCGGGGCTTGCCTGTCACAAAGTTAGATGGCAGGTGGTCAGTGCACTCTGGCAGTTCAGTTTCCTCCTCGGCCTCGGGAGCTTCCGGCACCTCGATCTCCGGGGGCACTCCTTCCTCCGGCGGATCGAATTGCAGCAGTGTAACTCCTCCCGACGATCCTGTATGCATGATATGCATATATGAGAACTGAGAATGCACACGGAATGCAATATAGAGATGCACAACTTGAGCCATGCGATGCATTAGACAACATGTGAGCATCCAAATAATTTATCAAACATTTACCGAGTATGTGCATATTTCTTCTCTAAACAACAACACATACTCACCCTTCTTAAGCAAGCTATAGAATAATTTCTCGTCTTGCGTAAGAGGTCTACAACCTACACTAAATTAATTTGAATCAAACTTCCCTACCACACCCACCTTTTAACTAATAACCACGAATAAAGCATATAAGCAAAGACATTTGACCTAGCTGCCCTACACATGAACAAGATCAACCCCAAAGTGTTCAGCAAGGTTACCAAGCTAGAGCATCACAGAAATGCATGAAAACATCTTCAAACCAATTATTACTCAATTAAAAACAATTAAACAAGCATTAGCTTATAACTGGACCTTACATCTGTTGTACCCAGAAAATTCTAGGAAAAATTACAGCAGATAGCACACCCCATATTAGGCTACTGGCAAAATTTCAAGTCATTTGGACAGATATAACATGCTACACAAAAATGACAAGCAGACTAGCCATTTAAGTAATGGAAAATACTTACTACAATGAAAAGTATCAAACAACAGATTTCCCATTTTTCTTAGTTTCTTTATCACAAAACAAGTCCTCAAGAAAAATATTCATAGCCATTACTTATTCCCATCAAACATGGTGAATTTAGCAAGAGTATAGCATGAAAGGCATGTTACCCATAACATCATATAAATAACAGTAAGCACCAAGTGGAATCACTATTTTTAGCACCTTCCTACATTTAGTTATGCATTTTCCAAGTTTGCAAGCATATAACAATTTAAATAAAGTTGCACAGAAAACTTATCCCAAAAGCACATTTTATATTTTTCCTGGATAGTTCTCAGAAAGACAAACACAACAAAATCTGGTTCACCTCCATTGGATATGCCTAGCTTCATCTATGATTTTTAGAAGATTTTACACCTTTTATGAAAATCCAATTTCCTAATTCATTTAAAACGAAACCAAGTTTAAACGCTACACGCACCCGGTCCAGTGAACTAGAGATGCACCCGAGGAGCTGACCGGTGGGAACTCCAGTCAACACAGCCCCACGGGACAGAGAGGGAGGGAGAGCCGCCGGCGCTGACCGGCGATATCTCGCCGACGGCGAGGTCACCGGCGACACCGAGGGTACCAACGTGTTCACGGGAACGAGGCGAACCCGAATAACTAACTTTCGAGACCTAACCCGCACTGGAGCTGGCTCGTCGGTGGCAATGGCGGACGGCGAAGGTCCGGTGAAGTCGCGCCGTCCGATTCCGGCCGTTACCGGCGAAACTGAGCTTCGTTCCACTGACCCTAGAACCCTAACGCTTCTTTGTGCACGACTAATTCGAACTATTGTGCATGAGAACATGCTAACCGCATGTCTATGGCGACACGGTGGCGAGCGGAACCTCGGCGGGCTCGGGTTCCGGCGAACTTAGGGGGCGAACGGCCCGAACCAACTCTCTAGGCCAGATCTACAGCTAACGGAGACGCCAAGACAAACAAGAACGGAAGCAAGGGGCTACGGCATTGCGCTCGTCGCTACGAGCAGAGAGCTCGGTGGCCTCCGGCAATGGCGCGGCGGCGAGGAGCTTGCTACGGCTATACCTTCGGTCGACTTGGCCTGGAAAGGAGTAGAGGATGTAGAGTAGAGAATGGCGAAGCTACGAGGGAGATGGAGCGGCCGGAGACTGGACGGCGGTGGCGGATTTCACCGCGAAGCCGACTCGGCGGCCATGGCGACGGCGGAGCAGAGGAGAGAGAAACGAGAGAACGAGAGAGGGAGAGAGTGAATAGGAGCGGCCAGGGGACAGGGTGGAGTGTCGCCTTCGGCTTTGCTAGGGCGACGGCAGGCGAACGCCGGCGTACGGTCGCCACCTTGTTACGAATCACTGCGGCGGCGCCAGCTGTTCGACACGATTCAAACTGAATCGGTCGATTCAGTTCAGCGAGCAGGGCTTGAAACCCATTTTTGATCGAGCCATAACTCGCGAATCTAGGGCGTTTCAGCGAAAACTTCACTAATATGGGTCAAAGAGCTACACGAGTACTCCAATCCATATTAGAACACCTTCAACTGAAACAGCTTGGTTTGAGAGATATCGGTTGAAGACCATGGGTACTTTGAAACTAGAAACAGCTTGGGACTTAGAGAGAATTTGAAACTTGAAAACTGCTCCCAAACTGCACAATTTCACAATTTTGACCACCTTACACCCATTTTCATGAGTTGACCCTAAAAATAAAGTTTGTTGCTTATAAAATCCTACACAACTTTAATTAAGGGTGCTCTGACATGTAAAGTCTCTAAATTAACTTTCTTGTTTGGTTAAACAAAATAGGTTTAGGAGGGCTTTCTAGTCAACTATGAGCTAGAGGGGTATTTTGGGGATTTCACCAACATGAATATTGTTCCAAATGTTGACCCAAACATGTTTAAGGCATTTAGAACAGTAATCCACCATTACACTTGCATGCTAACACATCTATGACATTGTAGGCATATAAGCAAACAAATAGCATATAAAGGAATGTAAATCAAATCAAATGGTGATGATGCATGAAATGACATGATCAATGCTTGATGTCATGCAAATGTAAGTGTAAAAATAGTAACTAACACTAGGGTGTTACAGCCCTTCTCCCCTTAAAAGAATCCCATCCCCGAGATTAGAGTTAATTACCATTGTTTATAGAAAGAAGGATAAACTTCCTTGAAATAATCTTCGCTTTCCCAAGTCGCATCCCAGTCACTTTGGTTATTCCAAATCACCTTGTAGAACTTGACCACTCGGCTACGAGTGACTCTTTCCTTGTAATCTACCACTTGTATAGGCTTCTCTTCATATGTCAAATCTGATTTTAACTTGATATCACCAAGATCCACTTGTTCTTTCGGTACTCGCAAACATTTCTTGAGTTGCGATACATGAAAGACATTGAAAATAGTGGACATGTGTGGTGGCAACCGTAACTTGTATGCTACTTTCCCACTTCTTTCCAGAATTTGAAAAGGACCCACAAACCTTGGAGCTAACTTTCAGTTTCACCCTGAAACGTTGTACGCCCTTCATGGGTGACACCTTCATGTACACATAGTCACCAACTTGAAATTCCAACGGTCTTCGACGCTTGTCCGCATAACTCTTTTGGCGAGTTTGTGCGGCTCTGAGATGTTGCTGAATGGTATGCACTCGTTCTTCGGCCTCTTTCACAAAGTCAATTCCGTAGTACCTCCTTTCTCCTGGTTCAACCCAGTTAAGAGGAGTTCTACATTTGTGCCCATACAAAGCTTCAAAAGGAGCCATCTGAATACTCTCTTGATAGCTATTGTTGTATGAGAACTCTGCTAATGGTAACCATTCTTCCCACAAACCTTTGGACGAAATGACACAGGCTCTCAACATATCTTCCAATATCTGATTTACTCTTTCAGTCTAACCCGAAGTCTGAGGATGATAAGCTGAACTACGAACCAAATTGGTTCCCAAACACTTGTGTAGATGCTCCCAGAAGCGTGTAATAAATTACGGGCCTCTGTCGGAAACTATCGTTCTCGGCACACCGTGTAACCGAAGTATCTGAGCAAAGTAGAGCTGTGCCAGATGATGAGGACGATCCGTAGTTCGAACTGGTAAGAAATGTGCAATCTTAGTCAGTCGATCTACAATCACCCAAATAGAATCATGGCCTTTTTGCGTTAAGGGTAAACCCGTTATGAAGTCCATGGTTATCTCATCCCACTTCCAGCCGAGAACTGGCAAAGGTTGTAATAAAGGTGAATAGCTTTCACACGACAGTAGGTATCACACCTAGCCACATAAGCTGCAATTTCTTTCTTCATTTTTGTCCACCAAAATCTAGGCTTCAAGTCTTGATACATTTTACTACTACCAGGATGAATAGATAACTTGGAAAGATGAGCCTCATCCATAATCTGATTCCTCAGCTCACAATCTTTTGGTACTACTAATCAGTCTTTGAACCATAATATACCTCTTTCATCTACCTGGAAGTGAAGTGTTTCTTGCTCTTGCATCTTTCTCTTGATGTGATATGTACCCAGATCTGTTTTCTGACCTTCAATGATTTTGCTTTCCAAAGTACAACTGAGAGTAATATTATTCAATATCCACTGGATGCATAAGATTAAACCCGTTCGCTAGCAACGGCTACAATGCATTGCAATGAGACTTTCGACTCAAAGCATCAGCAACTACATTAGCCTTGCTCGGATGGTAATGTACCTCCAAATCATAATCTTTGATCAACTCCAACCACCTTCTTTGCCTCATGTTCAACTCAGGTTGAGTAAAAATGTACTTAAGACTCTTGTGATCAAAATAGACATGACATTTATGGCCCATCAAGTAGTGACGCCAAATCTTCAGTGCGTGTACTACTGCAGCAAGCTCCAAATCAATGGGTAGGATAATTCTGCTCAGTGTTTTCTCAATTGACGCGAGGCATAAGTAATGACTCGGCCTTCTTGCATGAGCACACAACCTAACCCAGTGCCACAGGCATCACAGTACATATCAAAGGGCTTCTCAATATCAGGTTGTGCAAGAACCGGAGCAGTGGTCAGCAACGTTCGCAAGGTGCGAAAAGCTGCTTCACACTCCTCACTCCAAACAAACTTGGTATCTTTATGCAATAATTTGGTCATAGGTTGAGCTATCTTGGAGAAATCTTGAATGAAACAACGATAATACCCAGCTAACCCCAAGAAACTACGAACCTCTGACACATTGGTGGGCGATTTCCAATCCAACACCTGCTGAACCTTTGAGGGATCTACAGAAATACCCTCAGCAGACAAGATATGACCCAGAAAAGGTACTTTGCTTAGCCAAAACTCACACTTGCTAAACTTAGCACATAGCTTATGCTCTCTGACTTTAGTCAAGACTATCCTCAAATGTTCAGCATGATCCTCCATGTTCTCAGAATAAATCAGAATGTCATCAATAAAGACTACCACAAATTTATCCAACTCCGGCATGAAAACTGAATTCATTAGATACATGAAATGTGCAGGAGCATTGGTCAACCCAAAAGACATAACCAAATACTCGTACAGTTCATACCGAGTGGAGAAAGCCATCTAGGGAATATCTTATGGCCTAATCTTAATTTGATGATACCCAGATCTCAGATCAATCTTGGAGAAAACCTTAGCCTTGGACAATTGATCAAACAAGATATCAATACGAGGTAAAGGATACTTGTTCTTAATCGTCACAGCATTAAGTGGCCTGTAGTCCACACACATACGTAAAGTTTCATCTTTCTTCTTCACAAAGATAGCAGGACAAGCCCCACGGAGAAGAACTAGGGCGAATGAACCCCTTGTCCAATAACTCCTGGAGTTGTTTCTTAAGCTCAGCTAACTCATGTGGTGGCATTCTGTATGCCCTCCGAGAGATAGGTGCTTGTTCCGAGAATAAGTTCTATCGCAAACTCCACATCCCGGTCAGGAGGAAGTCCAGGAAGATCGTCCGGAAAGACATCAGGAAATTCACACACTACAGGGATATTATGAAGGGTTGCAGCCCCAACCGCAAAACAGAGATTAAAAAGATCTCCCCTACGGGGCAAATAAACCTGAAAGGTGCCTTCACCCTGTGGTTCCCTTAATGTCAACATCCGGTTGGGAATATTTATAACCACATCCCACTGTTTCATCCAACACACCCCCAGAATAACATCCAGCCCTAACCCAGGCAACACAATGAGACTACTGACAAATACCCTGCCACCAATCTCAATGGCCACACTTTCGACACACTGATGAGTACAAATTTCAGCCCCAGCTGAAGTTATCCGGAAACTACAGTTCAATTCAACAATTGGAAATGCATGCTTTTGTGCAAATGCTTGACTCACAAAAGAATGTGATGATCCTGAGTCGAACAATACAATAGCAGGATGTTGATTTACAGAAAACATACCCGCAGTGACTGGTTCACCTTCCGGAATTTCCTTCAGCGGCAGTGTGGTGCACACGGCCCTGCCTTGGTTGAGGACAATAGCGAGCGAGATGCCCCTGTTGACCACAATTAAAACACAGCCCCAAACCTTGGTTGGTTTTTACCTGAACAGTATTGCCTGGAGGATCATTATTCTTGTTCAAAGGTACAGTGAAACCCTTCTTAAAGCGCTGCGGTGCAGACTGCTGCTTCTTGGGAGGAGGCCTGAACTTTGCTCCAGGAACAGCCGGACGATAAGCAGGGCGATTTGCCACAGCATGACCTGCTGCTGGAGCCCTTGGCTGAGAAGAGCCTCCTTCCAAAGGCCTCTTGCCTCCCTTGGAAGCAGTGTGCAGATTGTTCTGTTTCTCTTGAATGAAAGCATCATTGATAAACTCATTGAAAGTTGTACGAGTGTTGTTAGCCAAAGTCTTCATGAGCTTGGTGCTAAGGCCTCTCTTGAAAGTTTCAATCTTCTTTTCATCGGTGTCCACCGTCCAAGGAGCATACCTTGACAGATTGTTAAAATCATTATGGTACTAAGTAAGGGTCTTGGTACCCTGGGCAAGCTGCATGAACTCATTAACCTTCATCTTGATCAACCCAGCGGGAATGAAATGACCCCTGAAATCCTTAGTGAACTGCTCCCAGGTGATATCAGCAACCACAGGATAGGCGGTCTTGCGATTTGCCCACCATATCCCTGCAGGTCCTTGCAGCAAGAGAGCAGCAAAACTAGCCTTCATGGTCTCGGTCAACCTCAGCACTAAGAATGACTGCTCGATTGTATTCAACCACTCATCTGCCTCCAATGGTTCAACAGCCTGCTTGAACACTGGTGGCTTGGTGTCCAAGAAGTCCTTGTAATCACTGTACTGGCCTTCATCATTTCCACGACGCCTATCTCGGTTGCGATTGTTGTTATTGTTGTTGTTGGCAACCATCTGCTGCAGAATAGCCTGCTGAATATCTAGGAACTGAGCAAACATTTGCTCTTGCGTGCGTGGTGGAGGAGGCGGTGGTAACTCCTCATCCTCGCGCTCATTCCCACCACCACTACCCAACCCACGGCAGGTGTTAACCGCCATCTGCAGTAAGCACAACAACCATTGTCAAGTGTTAGTTATGCAGACGATAACCAAAAAATCATGCCCAGAGGATATCAATGATTATTTTTGATAACATACAAATGGCACAATAATTCAATAACCATCTCACAACCATACAATAACAAGGCGCAACAAAGAAAAATTCTTCGCGAACCGCACGACGATCATTACTTAATTAAAAGTCTGATGGTTCAAGCCTTGAACATACAAGGTTTAAACATTACAAGTCCAACCCAACCATTTAGGGTACATCAAAGTATTTCATTACAAAAGAGTGCCAACATGACAAGTGCACTAGAAAGAGCTACTCATCGTGGTCACTGTCCATACCGAACACGTTCCCAGCAAAGTCATCACTCTCGTCGATAGGCACTATCTCCTCAGGGTCTTCTTCTTCTCCTTCCGAACTTGCCTCACCATCATCAGCTGCTACGAAGATCTCAGGACCGATCTCTGCTGCACCTGGATGGTGAAATGGATCAACACGGTTGTTCAGACGATGAACATCCTGCTGCAGCTCCCAGACCATGCTGCTGACTCGCACGCAACTCGCGCAAAAAGTCATCTCGCTGATGTGCCAGGTTCATATTGCGATTACCAAGCTGATGACGAAGGTCCGCATTCTGCCTCTCAAGCTCAGTAACACGGCGATCAGCTGCCATCAAAGCACCAGTGCATCGTAGCAACTCACTTGCGACAGGCGGTAAGAGCTGCCACCTGATCGTCTACACTGCGACGAGCAATGCGTGCAAACTCTTCCGCTTCCAGCCTCTTCTCAACAGCATCATGCAGGGCGTCAATACACTGCATCCAACCATCCCTAGTGGCAAAGTGCATCTTTAGGACAGCAAACATAGCACTCATAGGAGCCCCAGTGCTATGAGCACGCTCATCTCTGCCTCGCACCAAAGGAGCTTGGCTAGACTGAGCCCACTCCTCCTGTGAAGCATCTGCCCTTGGGAACACATTGGCTGGCCCTAAATCAGCCCTCTTGTCGAACCTGGTGCAAATCTCCATCAACATCTCGAAGGCTGCAAACTGGGCACCACCCCATGGCGTCTTCATGTCTACCTCGACTTTGAGCTCGGGCAAAGACCAATCCCCTTCAAGAGCAGGAATTGTCCACCCAAACATCAAACCAAGGCTGCACCATGGTCTCTGCTGGCATTCAGAAATACAGTGGTGGCTCTGATATCAGCTGTAACAGAACCGACCAATTTATACGAGCACAAGTACGACGATCGCCAATTTAGTAGCAATCAAGTCACACTTGAGCCAATATAAACCCGGTAGTCCGGAAATCTCGAAGGATTTCAAACATTTTAAACAGGAACATACCCCAAGGATCTTACAAATTCAGCAACAACCCATCACATGATACATAAGTTCACAACCGAATTAAAACATCAGAGTACAACATAGTCTTTTACATAAATGTAACAGTAGCGGAAATCAACATAGTTTTGAAACAATGTAGTTCACATACGAGTACCACCAGCTGACCGTGTCACAGCATCTTACAAAAGCTAAAGATGGATAACGACCTTGCCCCAGGTCTAATCTTCTTCGCCCGCAGGGATGAAGCAGTTCTTGCAATAAGCATAGTAGACCACTCCTTCTACAACAATGGGAATAAAACCCTGAGTACTCAATTGTACTCAGCTAAACTTACCCGACAGGAAGTAAATAAAAAGACTCTCAAGGATATGCAGGCTTATTTGGTGGAGTTCAGAGGATAGCAACATTTTGCATAAAAAGCATTACTACAGTAGTTCCTCAACTTATAAATTTTAGATATGGTTTAGCTTCGATTTCAGTTAAGCTATTAAGCTAAGGTTTGTAGCTATACTAAACAATCACTTGATATTATAGCAAACAATACAACCGTATGATTTCTGATATCCACAGATATCAACCTCATCTCACCATAATCAATATGTTCAAGTTGTTAACCTCTACCTCACCAGAAGATCAGTTCAGTTTCTCACTAACCAGGAGAGATGGCGATTCGAATCGATTGTACCAGCTAGCAAACATGCCAATCACAAACCCTGTCGGCCTGATCAGTGGCTTCTTGAGTCACCGTTAGATCTTTCTGAGTCATATTATATCATGAGCTTGGCGGGGGCCATATTCTCGGAGACAAACCCACTCACAGGAAGTGCAGGTCCCTGACCTGACTATGGCAAAATGGTGTCTCCGCACATCCTTCCTACCTCCAGAATATGTCTATCCATGTCACACCAATTCTCGTCTCAGAAAGAACTACTCGGCTTCGCGGTCAGAGCGACTTATCTGGCCAGCTATGTAACGACGTCCTTCAATCTCAACTGATGTCTGGTGGCCTCAGTCCTAGTCGGCCGCAAGCAGCACCAAAGACAGCATGACCTCAACCATGTCATGTGGCCTCCAGCTACATAGCCTTGATTCTCTCATTATCATTGTAGCATGGTGGCACATATAGTCAACCATGTAAAATCCATCCCCATCATCATTAGTCACCACCTATGCTCGCGAAGGACAGGAAATCCCTCGACTTCTACCGGTCTAAGTATGGCTAAGCATAAGATCGAACCCATCCCTTATCTAGTAATATTTCCAGGATAAATATATATATATAGTGGACAAGGTATAATTGCAGCAACGGTATCAAATCAACTCCTATATTTAAGTGCACAATCATACGATTTAAAAAAGACCGGTGCATTTATAAAAAGGGATAGGTGGAGGCTTAGGGATGCTCCGGGGCTTGCCTTTCACAAAGTTAGATGGCTGGTGGTCGGTGCACTCTGGCAGTTCAGTTTCCTCCTCGGCCTCGGGAGCTTCCGGCACCTCGATCTCCGGGGGCACTCCTTCCTCCGGCGGATCGAATTGCAGCAGTGTAACTCCTCCCGACGATCCTGTATGCATGATATGCATATATGAGAACTGAGAATGCACATGGAATGCAAGAGTATAGCCTGAAAGGCATGTTACACATGACATCATATAAATAACAGTAACCAACCAGCAAACATATTTTTCCCATATCCTACTACTCTAAAAAAGATTAAGGCAAGTGGAATCACATTTTTAGCACCTTCATACATTTAGTTATGCATTTTCCAAGTTTGCAAGCATATAACAATTTATATAAAGTTGCACAGAAAACTTATCCCAAAAGCACATTTTATATTTTTCCTGGATAGTTCTCAGAAAGACAAACACAACAAAATTTGGTTCACCTCCATTGGATATGCCTAGCTCCATCTATGATTTTTAGAAGATTTTACACCTTTTTTGAAAATCCAATTTCCGAATTCATTTAAAATGAAACCAGGTTTAAACGCTACACGCACCCGGTCCAGTGAACCAGAGACGCACCTGAGGAGCTGACCGGTGGGACCTCCTGTCAACACGGCCCCACGGGACAGAGAGGGAGGGAGAGCCGCCGGCGCTGACCGGCGATATCTCGCCGACGGCGAGGTCACCGGCGACACCGAGGGTATCAACGTGTTCACGGGAACGAGGCGAACCCGAATAACTAACATTCGAGACATAACCCGCACTGGAGCTGGCTCGTCGGCGGCAATGGCGGACTGGCGGAGGTTTGGCGAAGTCGCGCCGGCCGATTTCGGCCAGTTACCGGTGAAACTGAGATTCGTTCCACGACCCTAGAACCCTAGCGGTTCTTTGTGCACGACTAATCGAACTATTGTGCACGAGAACACGCTAACCGCATGTCTATGGCTACACGGTGGCGAGAGGAATCCTCGGCGAGCTCGGGTTCCGGCGAACTTAGGGGGCGAACGGCCCAACCAACTCTCTAGGCCTAGATCTACAGCTAACGGAGACACCAAGACAAACAAGAATGGAAGCAAGGGGCTACGGCATTGCGCTCGTCGCTATGAGCAGAGAGCTCGGCGGCGCCCCGGCAATGGCGCGGCGGCGAGGAGCTCACTACGGCTATACCTTCGGTCGACTTGGCCTGGAAAGGAGTCGAGGATGTCGAGTAGAGAATGGAGAAGCTACGAGGGAGATGGAGCGGCCGGAGACTGGACGGCGGCGGCGGATTTCACCGTGAAGCCGACTCGGCGGCCATGGCGACGGCGGAGCAGAGGAGAGGGAGAAACGAGAGAACGAGAGAGGGAGAGAGTGAATGGAGCGGCCAGGGGACAGGGTGGAGTGTCGCCTTCGGCTTTGCAGGGCGACGGCAGGCGGACGCCGGCGTACGGTCGCCACCTGGCGACGAATCACTGCGGCGGCGCCAGCTGTTCGACATGATTCAAACTGAATCGGTCGATTCAGTTCAGCAAGCAGGGCCTGAAACCCATTTTTGATCGAGCCATAACTCGCGATCTAGGGCGTTTCAGCGAAAACTTCACTAATATGGGTCAAAGAGCTACACGAGTACTCCAATCCATATTTCGAACACCTTCAACTGAAATGTCTTGGTTTGAGAGATATCGGATTGAAGAACATAGGTACTTTGAAACTGGAAACAGCTTTAGACTTAGAGAGAATTTGAAACTTCAAAACAGCTCCCAAACTGCACAATTTCACAATTTTGACCACCTTACACCCATTTTCATGTGTTGACCCAAAAATAAAGTTTGTTGCTTATAAAATTGTACACAACTTTTATTAAGGGTGCTCTGACATGCAAAGTCTCTAAATTAACTTTCTTGATTGGTCAAACAAAATATGTTTAGGAGGGCTTTCTAGTCAACTATGAGCTAAAGGGGTATTTTGGGGATTTCACCAACATGAACATTGTTCCAAATGTTGACCCAAACATGTTTAAGGCATTTAGAACAGTAATCCACCATTACACTTGCATGCTAACACATCTATGACATTGTAGGCATATAAGCAAACATATAGCATATAAAGGAATGTAAATCAAATCAAATGGTGATGATGCATGAAATGACATGATCAATGCTTCATGTCATGCAAATGTAAGTGTAAAAATAGTAACTAATACTAGGGTGTTACAAGATGTACTATGGTTATTGCATCAACTGTCTCTACCCAACTATGGGCGACAACTAGAACCATGGGCGATGGTCACTCTCGTACCTCAACTTATGCTTTTGCGGATGAACTATGATCTGGCATAGTATTTGAACTACGTGTGTGTGTGTGTGTGTGTGTGTGTGTGTGTGTGTGTGTCGGTTTTAGAGAAGACTATTTGCTTCCGCTATTTTATTTGGAACCTGGTTTGTAATAACTTCTACTTCCTAAACTTTGATATATTTTATTATGTTCGAACTTATGTATTATGTAATGGTTCTGCTAAATCACTACGATCTTGGCGTTGAAAAATTTTGAAATCTTTTGAGATTTCATGGACTACCAAGATTATAGAGGCATAAGTACAGGATTTTAATCACTCCGGTGGTTGATTTTGAACTCGTGTTTCTGTAATTTGATCGGTTCTGTTACAAAGAAGCAAAGCCGCAAGCATGGCTACCAATGTGAGGATGAACTTAGAAGTCAAGCCAAGATGCCCAAGCTCTACAAGAAGCTCTACAAGGAGAATTAAGATAGGAGTCCAATTATGTAATAGAACGATTTTGTTGCGAGTCAAGTTGAGTCGAGTCGAGTCTTGTGTGCGTGTGAACTTTAAGTGTTAGTTGCTTGTTCTTATGAATTATATGTGATTTGGTTCTTTGTAATGAGTGCTGAGAATTGTGGGCATGTCTACAATTCTCTTAATTAAGGTTTAAGGTATAAGGATTATTGAATAAATAGTGGTTGAACAATTCTGGTCTTCTTAGAGTCTGTTTTTTCAGGACCTCTCTGTCTTGTTAATTATGTTTAATTAATTCCGCGAATCCAAAAATTATGAATTTTTTTTGGGAAATAGTAGACTTCCATACCTTTCCATGGCCAGCAAGAATCACATCAATATCTGTTATGGTTTAGGAGATACAGTTGTTGCAAATTGAGGTTTCTGCGCAGTGTGGCAGTCTAGACAGTTTCGGTTAAAGTCTGTTTTTCATTAATTTAACATCAGAATCTGGAAAAGTGTCAGCATAAAAGTTGTAGATAATTTCTTAAGATTTCTAACCGTGTAAATAACGCCTCTGTTTGATTTTGGTAACTCCAGATATGATCATTTTTCTGCACTGCTATTATCGGATCTCACCCAAAAAATTCAAATTCATTGTTTACAAGTGTTTGCATAATGGGAAAAACTCTCCAAATCACTCGTGTGTTGAAAAATAGATGGCCGGTAACAGGAGGAACGCTAGGGGTGGAGCAACTGAGCCCAATGCCAATCCACTGCCACCCCGTAGCATTGAAGATCTCATTGCTTCGTAGACGCAGCTGATGCAGACCATGATGCAATTCATTCAAAACCAACCAGCTGGAGGTCCACCGCATGTTCAACCTCAAGTTAAGACAAGAGAGGTGAATTTCTAAAGGGTCGTCCACCTATGTTCAACCATGTCGCTGACCCGTTGGATGCTGATGATTGGCTTCGTGCTGTGGAGAGGCAGCTCACCATTGCGCAGTGCACCGATCAAGAGAAGATGTTATATGCATCTGGACAGTTGCAAAGAGCTGCTCAAGATTGGTGGGATTCATTTCAGTACTGGCCGCCCCAATAATGCACCTGCTATCACCTGGCAGGAGTTTTGTGACAACTTCAGGTCATACCATATTCCTAAAGGTCTGATAGAGCTGAAGCAGGCAGAGTTCAGATCTTTGCAGCAAGGACAGATGTCTGTGCCGGAGTACCGTGACCAGTTTGTTCAATTGTTGTGGTATGCACCTAATGATGTGGCTGAGGATAAGGACAAGCAACGTCTCTTTCTCAAGGGACTTTACAATGGTTTGCGGCTCTAGTTCATGACAACAACCTACCCCAACTTCCAAGAGCTTGTGAACCGTGCTATCATGATCGACAACATGCGCAGGGAGATGGCTGCTAATAAGAGGAAGATGCAAGGACAGACCTTTTTCAAGGAGTAACAATCCATGTCCCAACCCTCTACAGAAGAATTTCCAGTAGAGGTACCAGGGACATTCAAATCAATGGAACCAAGGATCATCCAGCCAGTGGAACTGCTAGTCAAAACCAACCCCGTCCTCCGTATCCACAGCAGCAGAGGACTCCCACTGAGCCACCTCAACAAGCTACCCCTAGCAAGACCCCCATGAGGACTAATTCACCTGGCACCCCCATCAAGTGTTTTGCCTGTGGAGAACCGGGACATCTCTCTTACAACTATACCAAGGAAAACTAGCAGACTCCCCAGAGTAGCAACCAAAAGGGAAGACTATTAGCCACCACCTAATCAAGGAAGGGTGAACCATGTGTTCGCAGAGACAGCTCAGGAAGCACCAGAGGTTATGATGGGTACGTTCAAGTGTCAACTCCATCCCCGCTATTGTTCTTTTCTATTCCGGTGCTTCGCATTCTTTCATATCGCAAAGTTTTGTTAGAATTCATGGTATACCACTATTGGCTCTACAAAACCCAATATTAGTAAATTCACCAGGTGGGGCTATGGAAGCTCAATATCATTGCCCTTCAGTTAATATTGCTTTAGGGGGTAGACTTTAAAGTAAAGCTTACAGTAATAAGAACAACTGGGATTGATGTCATATTGGGTCTGGATTCGATGATGAAGCATAAGGTAGTTATTCAGTGTGAGGAAAAGGTCATTGTGTTAACTACACCCAATGGAGACAAAGTCAGTGTTGATGTAGTGATGCAACCACCACCTGGCAGCGATCGTTAATCGGCTACATGAAGATGCCAACCAGCTAAACTACGTTGTGGATGAGTTTCTGGATGTGTTCCCCGATGATTTACCAGATATGACACCTGATCGTGACATTGAATTTATCATTGAGCTATTACCTGGAACTGCACCCATAGCTAAACATCCATATAGAATAGGAGTAAATGAGTTAGAAGAACTTAGAAAACAAATCAAAGAATTGTTAGATAAAGGTTTTATTCGTCCCAGTTCTTCATCTTAGGGAGCACCAGTTAATTTTGTTGATAAGAAAGATGGAGGTCAGAGGATGTGTGTAGATTATCGGTCACTTAATGAGGTTACTATGAAGAATAAATACCCACTGCCTAGAATTGATGATTTGTTTGATCAATTGAGAGGAGCTTGTGTCTTTTCCAAGATTGATCTTCATTCTGGCTATCATCAACTAAAGATTCATGCTACGGATATACCTAAGACAGCCTTTACTATGAATTATGGATTATATGAGTACACCGTGATGTCCTTTTGAAAGAGCATCTAGGATCTCTAAGTGTTTTGGTGATTAATAACAACACGATTAAAGGACTAATGAACATTGTGCGATTTGCAGGTATTTATTTACAGGTGCACATTGATGGTTGAACTATTCTAAATCCATATGAGATTGCAAATCTTCGGTTGTCTAGCTTATATTGATGATTGGAAACGATCTAGTTGAAGCAAAAGACAACAATTATACAATTAAAATGGTATTCAAAGCATGATGTGAAGCATGGGTGAAAGCCCTAGTTTGGTTTTGATAATTAATGACATCCTAAGGACTAACCTAAGTTGCTAGGTGATGGCAAGGTTTAGGTTGGTCAAACCATGGAGTGTGAAGCCTAGGAGACTATGTTGATCAAGATGGCTCTACCATGGATCAAGTGAACAAGAAGTGAGGTGATCAAGTGTTAAGCAAAGGCATGAAGGCAAAGGTATAATCCATATAGGTTTTCTTTTTGGTGAACAAGACACCTAGTGGGTGTGTTCACATTTAGGATAGATAGCCGACTATTAAGGGGAGAACGAGTGTTGGATTACCTTCAAGTGCTCTAGGTTGCATTTCATTTGCATTGAACTAACACAACCTAGAGATCAAAGTTAGAAACCCTTGGAAAATGTTTTGGAAAATGCTAACACACTGTGCACAAGTGTTGAAGACCTTGAGTGTTAGCACATAGAAGCAAGGGGTGAGAAATAGACTTGAAAAACCCTGAGAAGTGAGCATCGGACTGTTAGCAGGGGCAGCGTCGGACCATTGTCCAGAGTCCGACGCCTAACCCTAGTTCTGACCAGTGGCGAGCGTCGGACTCTCGTTTTACGAGCATCCGACCATTGCCCACTTCAGTTCGACGGTGCCGAGCAGAGTCGGCGTGACGCGTGGCGTTCGGGAGAGCGTCGGACAGCTAGAGCTTCGTCCGACGACGAGCGTCGGACTGGAGTCTGACGGTTTTGAGCGAGTTGAAACCTCTCTGGAAGCGTCGGACCGTGGTGATCGTTGGTCCGACGGCTAACCTCGCGAGAATCCGACGGCGGCCGAGCTGTGTCTCGTCTGTGAGAGTCAGACGGTCCGATGCCTGGAGCAGTGCGCGCATCGGACCATTAGCTTGAGCGTCCGACGGTTGGGAAAACGGCGCGAGAAGTAGCCGTTGAGATCCAGCGACTGAGGTTGAACAAGAGCTGACACGTGGCAGCCATCCGAGCGTCGGACGCGAAGGATTGGTCCGACGCCCCGAAAAGTGTGTTAACGACTATTTTTTCAGTGGGTAACGGCTAGGATTGATCTTAGGGGTATTTATACTCCTTCCCTAGTCACTTGGTGACAACTCTTGCACTCTTGAATCATTTGCATACTCTTTGTGAGCATCCTAAGCCTCCCACTCACTCATTTGATTATCTCTTGTTCATCCACTTGAGTTGAGTGATCCTCAAGTGCATCTTTGCTTAGTGAATTGCATTCTATAGCACTTGAGAGCAAGCCAAGGCTGAGTTCTTATTCTATTGGGGCATTGCTGTGTCCCTAGCGGCTTGGAGGTGATTCCGGTGTGAGGTTGATTGGTGTTTGTTCAAGCCCACACTGAGGTGATTGATTGTGAGAGGTTTTGTGGTTATCCTCGGCTGGAGTGCCAAAACCAACTCTAGTGGATTGCTCGTGGTTGATAGCCACTTACTCTTGTGTTGGTGAGCGGCTCCCTGGTGAGGGATTGGCGTGTGAAGCCTAGCTCGCAGTCCACCAAGGAAGACCGGTGCCAAAACGAGGAGTAGCGTGACGGCGATCACGTGAACCTCGGTAAAAAATCGAGTGTTCCTTGTCTTCTCCACCATCGAGTGGACTTTTGTCTTTCCGTTATTCTATTGGGTTTGATCTCATGGTTTCATATTGGATATCTCCCGGTGATTGGTCTTCACGGCGTGCGAACTTCACTTCAATCAAGCCCATTGGTATAATCCTCTCGATTTTTCTTCCTTGCGCTTACTACTTGTTTAGGTGCCATCTCCTTAGGAACGGAGGAGTTGGTTTCTTGCGTGTTGAGTTCTTATATTTGTGAGTAGCATATCGTGTTAGGTGGCTTGCATAGAATAGTCTAGAGCTAGCGCTTTGTCTCACTTGCTTATCTTCTAACTTGTGGTCTAGTATTTTGCTAGAATTTTTAATAGGCTATTCACCCCCCATCTAGCCTATACGGTCCTTTCAATGGGCAATGCACATAAATCTTGATGTGGTGTTAATGACAAGTGGGCAACTTCGAGGGACTAAGCGAAAGGTGAAGGGCAAGTGACGACTTGGCGGCCGAGGGACCTAGTTAGCGTGAAGAAGAAGCCAACTTGAAGTTAGCCGTGCAAGTGGTGATTGTCGATGTGGAAGATCAATCAAATGTTCAAAAATGACTTGGATTCGACACAAGTCACATGCTCAAGACTGAAGGGATCATGAAGATAAAGTGATGAAGCTCTCAACAATTCAAAGTTCAAAGCGGCAAAATATTTGAAGATCAAAAACAACTCAAGTGAAGGACAAAGCAAAATTTGTGTGAGTTGTATTTGTGTTTGCCCCTCTTGGAGAGTAGCATCACTAAAGTATTGGAGACAAGTGACAGTGCTCAAGGACAAAAACCAGAGAGAAAAGAGCTTGAGAGAAAAGGAAGTGAGAGAGGCAGCTGGCTGGGCAGCCTAACCCGGCCAAGGCCAGGGTAGCAAAACCGGGCAGGCCGGCATTCCCGGCCAAGCATGGTAGGTGACCCGGACCAAGCCGCCCCTCCAATGGCTAGTTGAGGTTTGAACTGTTGAACCCGGCCAGGCCGGGTGCCCTAACCCAGCTAGGCCGGGTTTGTCGATTCAGCCCCAACGGCTAGTTTTGGAGAGGAGGCTATAAATACCTCTCCCACTCCCTCTTCCAAGGTTGCTGATTCTCCCAATACCCATCCACGACTAGAAAAGCCCTCTTGCTCTCTCTACTCTCTCTTTGCGAGTGAAAAGATTACAACTTCCTAATCCATGATTAGTGAGTGAGCTTGAGCCTTAAGAGATTTGTCTTTGTGGCAAGAGTGATCCAAAGAGCTTGTGTGAGCAATCCCATTCTTGAGCACTTGAGCAAGTCGAAGATTCTCTAGTTCATTGCGTTCTTTCGCTTGGAGCTTTGACTCCGTGGTGGCAAGGCGTCACCGACTGAGCACCCGTGGGGTGTTGTAGGCCGCCTTGGTGGCTATTGTTGTAAGGGTTGCTTCCCCGCTGAAAAAGGAAAGAAAGCTCCTTAGTGAAGAAGGTGGAAAGAGACCGTTTCGGGTCCGGACACGAGTTGACTTTGGTTGGGTCCTCACCGGCTTCCACAACGGAGAGTAGGACACCTTTGGGTGTGCCGAACTTTGGTCAAACAAATCCACTTGTCTTCTCTTGGTTTGCCTCACCCTTTGCTCATTCATCACACATTTACTTGCATATTCCACTTGTGCTACTCAGTTGTTGTGGTTTGTGTTTGCAGGAGGTGTTTGGATTTGTCCATACACTTACATAAGCTCTACAAGTCGAGTTGTAATCTTAGTGAAGAGAAGAAACGGTTCAAACCTCATTTTCAGCTGTGCAGGTCGGAAGTTCCGACTCATACCGGAGGTTCTGACGTGTCGGAAGTTCCGGCTGATACCGGAAGTTCCGACGTGTCGGAAGTTCCGACGCAACCCGGAAGTCATGAAACCCGGGCAAACCGGGTTACCCGGCACAGCCAGGTTGAGGAGCCGGCCTAGCCGGTTTTGTCAGGGTGCAGTTTGTGTACTAACCTTTGTCTAATTATTGAAGAGCCTATTCACCCTCCTCTAGGCATCGATTCGGTCCTTTCAATTGGTATCAAAGCGAGGTCTCACGATTGAAGCTTAACCGCTTGTGAGGATCGATGTCTTCTTCATGTGAGGTACCGTTTGAGTTACTCCAGTAAGGATGGCTCAAACTTCTCTTCTTGGTCACCACATGTTCTCAATGCTTTACGTGCTATGGATCCGATTTGTGAGTGTTGTAGTAGCAAGCATTCCATGCTTGGTACTCAATGCTCATACCTTACTCTTGTTTATGAGAACTATGTGTGCAGAGGTTTACAATGATTGTGTAGTTTGTGATGGTATCTTGAGGATGCTCATTTTGTTTGGATCAAACTTTGCGAAAAGTTTGGGCAACCAAACCTTGACGAACATATGGGAGAAGAGAAGAACTCCGTCACCATCACCTCTGCATCACCCTGCTGTGAGGAGTTGAAGGAAGACGAAGGGAGCATCGCAGGCCAGTTTGCTGCAGAAGAGGCAAACCCGGCTAAGCCGGGTATGGGACCCAGCCAGGCCGGGTTGGCCAACTCAGCAGCAGCCCAGCTTGTTGAAGCTGATCCTCTTCCAGCTGCAGAGAGCACCTCCTTCAGCAGTTTCTCTAACCTGACTTGCCTCATGGCTAAGCAAATATCATTGCAAGTTGAGGAAGAGAAACTGGAGAATAAAGAAGAAGATTGCGAGGGCATTGTGATTGAAGATGATTACTCGGTTGATCATCTTAGTGACAAGGACAAGTATATCTTCATGAAGATTGTCAATCACAATGATAAGCTTGAGATGGCAATTGAGCAACAAAAGCAACTTCGTGAAAGAAAAGATGCATTCATCATCTCAAAGTTGCAAGAGCTAAAGGCAATGACCGAAAGGTATGAAAAATTATCAATTGAGCATGATTTGGATACTAAATCTTCTTCTAGTGTTGTTCAACTAGAAAAGGAGAATTTAGAGCTCAAGACAAGGCTAGATGAACTTGCTAGCAAATATAACATTCTTAAAGCAAACTATGTTCATCTCAAGTGCTCACATGATGATTTAGTGGACTCACACACTATGCTTGAAATGGCTCATGAGGTTGTAACTACATCGATAAAATCAATTCTACCTCATACACATGCACACACACATGCACCCTCTCAATTAAATATATCTTGTGCTAATGTGTGTGTCTCTCAAGCAAGCCAATCCTTGATTGAGCATGATTCAATAGAAAACAAAGAAATCAAAGATAAGTTTGAAAGATCAAAGAAGGATGTGATTCGATTGAAGGGTAAAGAGGAAGCACAACCTTCTCAAGATAACCATGTTATCATGGTGAAGAAGCTTAAGAAGGGATCAAACCTTGCTTCCTCCACAACCCAACAAAAGAATCACACTCCTAGCAATGGCAACACAATCAAGAGCAAGAGACATGGAAAAATAATGTGCTATGGTTGTGGCTTGTATGGGCATGAAGGTGCTATGTGTCCATACAAGACTTGGGCCGACAAGTGTGAAGCGGCCGAAGCCAAAGCGTCCACCAAGATGCAAAAGCAAGCCAAGAGTGATGGTCCAAGTGCTTGCATGAGGTGCAAGAGGAAGGGCCATTCCATCAAGAGTTGCTTCTTGGGACTTAAGAGATAGGAAGCAAAGAAAGCAAGCTCAAAAAGAAACAAGAACATGCTATGGTTGCAATGAGAAGGGTCATTACATTGGTGAATGTCCCAACAAGCAAAACAAGAGCATTGCAAACAATGGTCGCATTTGCTACACTTGTAGAGGTAAAGGACACCTAGCCAAGGATTGCCCCAAAGGTAACATTCCTAAGCCAAACACATTTGATCATGGTAATATGCTTAGGAAGACCACAAATGGAGTTGGTACTAGTAATGAGATGAGCTTACCCAAAACTAGTGCCAATGCCATTTGGGTACCTAAGTGCTTGTCAACTAACTCAAAAGGATCCGACAAACGTTGGATACCAAAACAAGCTTGATAGGAAAATAAGCAAATGGAGGTGCATTGGAGGCTTGACCTTGACATGAAAAGATCAAAATCAATACAAGTCAAGACTTTATCACAATACTTACTTCATCCAATGGCATCTCGGTAAGCAAGTTCAATTTATGTTGGCTAGCCATGCTACTTAGTGTAGACATTGAATATATATATGTGCATCTCTTGAAAAGGTTTGTATAGATATATATTCATGAAAGTGGCTAGTCCTTGTGTAAAATTATATTTTGTCTCATATGATGCTCTTAATGGCTCTCTAGTGGAGCAATGCTTATCTATGTTGTAGAAAATCAAATTTGGGACATACAAGTGACAAGGCACAAGGAATGAACCAAAGGAGACCACCCAGGACTGGTACCACTGGTAACGAAGTAATGCCGGAACTACCGACATAGTCGGCTTAGCTGGGTCTCAGACCCGGCCAGGCCGTTTTCTGCGGGGCAGGCAGGGATACCTCTTTTCTGTGGTGTTTTCTCTCCTATAATCATCTTTCACATATTAAACTGGTTCACGCACAAAATGGCTGTGAGTATCACCTTTCTAACCAACTTTTCATGCCTTACATGTTATATGGAAAATAGGTATATGTTGAATCCCTATAGATATAAATTTATCTAAAGTCCCTTGATGAGTAATTCAAGATCTCTAGTGCACTTCTTTAGGGGGAGTTCATCATATATCTAATCTCTTTGTTACTAACCTTGTTGAAAGAGCATGTGTATAGAATGCAAGTTAGAGAGGATTATGTTTCAAGTGGATGTTTCCCATTGTCTATCAAATGCCACTTGAAGATCTATTCCAAGTTAGAACTATACTTCATGTCAATTGATCTTGAGAATAGCTTTGTGAGTATCACTTTGGCACCAGTTTCAATCTTGCTAAATTTCTTTTGCCATGATCTAGACATAGAGTCACTTCCCATATCCTTCATTGAATACAAGTGCTAGTTAGAGTTATTCACATCACTTAAAAGCACATATCAAGGGGGAGCTCACTCTATGACTAGAATTCATGAGACTAATGAGTTTGCTAAGAAAATTGTTGTAATCTCATTGAGAATAAGTTTCTCAAGTATTATCCGTACTCATGCTTAAATGATAAATCTTAAAAGTACTTATGGGATGCTAGAGACCAAGGTATGATTTATTTGAAGAAATTTAAGTATTTAAAGTCCATCTAGGATCCTCGCTTGTTAGAGTGTGCATTTATATGACATAGGGTAGATTTTGCGAAAACCCAACTAGATGTTTTAACTTGTGAAGGATTATTTACAAAAGATTGATTATTGGTCTTTGTGACCTAGTCATGTCTAGAGTGATTATTGTTCATCATGACTGATTGCTTGGCTAATCACTCAAGATATGACTTTACTAAGTCCGCGAATATCAATCTAGATTATACCTTTATCTCTCTCTTTTGGAAAGTGTCAAGTGAAAAAACATGGACATAAGTTGGAATATGTTTGGTGCAAGCATAAAAGGAAAAGAAAGTTTCGATATTTGGAATGAATTTGACATTCATAAAAGATAGCTTGAATGGAATGCAAACATTGAAAAATGGACAGAAAAAAATCTTGGATAAAATAAGAAAAAGTAAATTTGGAGCAAGTATTTGGTGTGGGCCTGAAAGGAAAGCCTTTGTGGCTGAGTGGGCAAACCCGGCCTAGCCGGGTTCCAGACTCGGCCAAACCGGGTATTGCGGGCAGGGCCCTACCTGTCAGTGGTCACGGGTTTACAGTGGGGGACCTCCTCTTCTTCTACCGACGCCATTCACCTCAGTTCACCTATGCTCTCTCTCTCTCTCTCTCAAGTGCTCCCATGGTGGTGTGAAGGTGCCTCTTCCCGATCTCTCTCCCTAGGGCAAGGATTCAAGTTTCCTCTCGGCTAGGGCCTCCCTTGGATCGGCTAAAGCCGGGATTTGGAGCCCAAATCTTCTCCAAGCTCTTCTTCCTCTCTCCCAAAGGTATTATATGTTCATAGTGCCCGATATCCTTTTCTAGGCGACTTCTCTCAATTTCCTTTGGTTGGATGATGGAATATAGTGCCTAGATGCAATGCTCAAAGTTTGGAGGAAGTCCCATGGTGGATTTGTGCAGGGGAATGATTTTTGGTCGATTGGGCGAACCGGCCAGGCTGAGTATCCTTTCTGGCCAGGCCGGCTACCCGGCCAAGCCGGGTATGGGTGGCGGCTCAGCCAGGTTTGACTCCCTGGCTGATCCCCATCCACTGTCTTGCTGGTTTGCTCAGTGGAACTAAAATCATGTCTTTGCACAGATTTTATCATGGTACTTCAAAGTTGATTAACTTGTATAGATATTTCGTATGGTGGTTCACATTAAGTAGAAATCTCTTTGGAAATATGTATATAACACATTGAGCCTTTGTAGCTTTATATTTCCCTAAAGAAGTCCACTTAATGCGTGTCACCATACTATCTTGCACATTAATCAAAAGCATTGCGCCTTATCTTCGTGTGTGATAGCAATAGAAAGAAACTCATGTGGAAATTGTGTTGGTCATCTCAACTAGATTTCGACATAAGTGTCCTTCTAATGCTATTTTACATCCTCTCTAAGCCATATCTTGATATATCCTGTCAGAGGTCTTATGCTATATTGGAAATCCTTTGTGTGTGGCCTCAGGGACAATGCATCAATATGTTAGAAGGAAAAGGATCAGAAGAGGGTCAGATGAACGAGAAGGATCAGGGGCAGAAGATCAGGATGAAACACAGGTTGGACAAGGTTCAGGTGTGACTCGTCCTTAGACCAGGCTTTCCTCAGGTACTCAGCCCAGGGTATCTATGTCAGAGATTCAGGAGAGTGGCTCCTCTAGTGATGACTGATGAGGAAGAGGAATACAAAGTTGAGCACAAAGACCAAGGTCCAGCAGATCCCTCAGTTGATGATGATGATGATGACGATGATGTTGATGAGGCAAATGATGAGGAAGATGAGCAACAGCAGCAGCAGTAGCCAGTCAGAGGCAGTCAGAGAGGTGCTTCAGCTTCTTTTGATCTAGATCAGATGTTCAGGATGCAGCGCCTTCAAGGTCCTCAGAGAAGAGCCAGAGTTGACTACATGGCTAGAGGGATGATAGAGGCTTGCAGAAATGAAAGGAAGGTTGATCCCAGGCTGGCTCCTCACACTGCTACAGATTACAGGTTTCACACTCTCTTTCACCAGGATTTCTATGAGTCAGATATTCTTCCTAGAAATATCCATAGGGCTCAGTGGATTGACTGGAGTACATGAGGAGGAAAAATGATCCAATTTTTAATGATGTCATTAGAGAGTATGAGAGGAAGAAAGTAAAGAATATCATGGGTTTGCAGTATAACTGAAGTGATGAATTGATTGCTCAATTTTATGCCACACCCTATGTTGATGAGACTAATGTAGATCAGAGATTGTGGACCATGAGCTGGATGATAGATGGTGCTTGGTACAGTGTTAACTATGAGAGGTTCAGCACAGTACTTGGGTTTGATGAGCGTGATATGAAGAGGCACAAGATTCACTCAGAGTTGCATTTACCGGGAGCACAGATGAAATTCATGTATTCTCTAAACTCTCAAGGTTACTTTGGCACTGTGAAGGGCATCTACTCTTTTTATGGATATCTCAATAGGATGTATAGGGCCACTCTTGCACCTAAGTCCGGAGACAATGAGAATATCACATTCTATACAAAGAACTTGCTTGCCAAGATGGCTCCTTCTGCAGCACACTTTAGTGTGTTTAACTTTATATGGGACGAGATCAAGGGCATATCTGAGTATCCCATGCAGAGTGCAACATATGGACCATACATTATGAAGATGATTGAGGATGTGACAGGTTTGACATTTGTGAAGGAAGTGGTGCACAAACCACTAAGGATTGCTTGCCTCAAGACACCGATTGTGTCCACTGATCCTGGAGCTTCCACTTCCACTGCTACAGCTCTAAGAGATACCTCTAGTCTTCCTCAGCAGCACGGTGGCTCTCACAGACAGCACTCCCGAGGACATGGTAGGGACAAGCCACCCTCTCCTATCAAAAAGATGTTCAACATGATTTTCGGAATGTGCAAGCGCATTGATGACATTGACAGGAGAGCCTACAGTGAGCAGGCAGAGGCCAGGGCACATAATGCTTGGGTGAGAGACGTGCACCAGGTGCACCTATTCCTCCTGAGCTAGTTTAGCAGCCTTTTCCTCTGGCTCCATGGCCACTTGAGAGTTACCAGGAGCAGTGGGAGCGTGAGGATTTCTACTCTCAGATTTATGGTCCCGGTTCTTCATCTTCACATGGCTATAGATATCAGCAGGAGGTCGGTACGTCGACAGCTCCTCCTCCACCATCCACAGGTCTTAGTTTCTCGTTGCCACCTTTCACACATGCTAGTTCGTCTTCAGGGATTCCGTATCCAGGTTCAACCTCAGGCAGTGGTGCAGCATATGGTACAGGTTCAGGATATGGATCAGAGGCAGGATACAGCATAGTTCTAGCTTACTCTTCAGGACCTCTTGATCAGCCCCATATGTCTGAAAGTGAGCAGGTTACACATAGACTCAGCACTTCCATTTTTGCTCCG
This sequence comes from Eremochloa ophiuroides, assembly GCA_038502445.1. NCBI lineage: Eukaryota > Viridiplantae > Streptophyta > Magnoliopsida > Poales > Poaceae > Eremochloa > Eremochloa ophiuroides. Next base: position 56,202,658 of record JAHLJS010000003.1, on the reverse strand, counting down.
CCATACACTTCAGAGACATACTCAGGCGCAATTCCACCTCAGTGGCAGCAGACAGGAGCTAGCAGCAGCTACTTTGACAGCAGTGGTGGGTTCTATGACAGCACAGGTGGCAGTGGCAATGGTTCATTTGGTGCTTTGTGAGCCCTCTTGTGTCTTCTCCAAATCGTATCTGTCGGGTACCAAAGTACCCAACTTCGATGCAAAAATATACATTCCCAACACGACCCGGCCCAGGTAAGGCCAGCGGAAGCCCACGAAGGCCGCGCCTGCGGAGGCCCATGACGATGATGCATCAACACAAACCTACCCTCGGGGAAGCGGCACCCTCGGGCGCCAATTCTCCGATTCGCCCGAGCCTCCCCAAGAGAGCTCGGGAAAGCAGGCACCCTCAGGCGCCAATTCTCCAATTCGTCTGAGCCTCACCGAGAGAGCTCGGGAAAGCAGCACCCTCGGGCACCAATTCTCCGATTCGCCCGAGCTTCACCATCCCTCTCGAGCACAATCTTTCAAAGGCATCCTACGCATAGTTGACGTCAGCAGAGCAATCTTAGACCACAAGGGACCTCTCTGACCACTTTACAGGCATAGTCCCATCGGATGGGCCCCTTAACACAACACGCCCCGAACGCGCACGTTCGCCGTAGCAACTGCCCCATCTCCTCTAGCAGGCGATCTGACGGTCCTCCTCCTCTCATGCCGCCACTGGGACAGTCAACCGTACAGCTCCCCGGGCTAACAAGGGGAATCGCCAAGTACGACGGCGACCGCCATACCCCGGCCACACGTGTGACACCAGGAAATGAGGGACGACGGTCGTCCGGCCAACCAAGGGGAATGGGCGAGCCTTACGACTGGTCTTGCCAACCCCCTGGAATGCACCTCACAAGGAAAAAGAAGCGCCCGAGGGAGGACACTCCCCCCGCTCTGTCCCATCAGGTCCCCAATGGCACCAAGGCTTCCCGAGCCTCGGGGGCTTGTACCCAGAAGTCAACCTATCTACTCGTTGCACTATGTAAGGACGACACGACGGCATGACGTATCACCATGTAGCCAACCATGACCAAGCACTGTGAGACGCCTTGGAACCCACTAATGGAACAGTGGCGGATCAGCTGAATGACTAATGCCATGCCGTTGAGGCGCCAAGACGAAAGCGTGGCTGACGATCGCCACCAGTCATCACCAACTCCGCTATGCCGAGTCCTGTAACACAGGGCAACACGTGTAACTCTAGCCCTTCCCTTGTAACTATAAAAGGGAGAGCAGAGGCCAGCCTTAGACAATCTCTCTCACAAGCTCACACATACTCACACGCACTCAACAACAAACAGCAACAAGCAATCTGTACGCACTTAGACACTCATAAGAGACTTGGGAGCACTTCCCTCTCTCGCTCAACTTGTAACCCCTACTACGAGCACCCCGGTGCAATGCAACATGACTCGATCCCACACTGGACGTAGGGCACTCATTGCCTGAACCAGTATAAATCCTGTGTTCCCCCTTGCACACCACCCGTAACCTCAACCGCAAAACACAAGTTTACTAGCCGGCGTTAGCACTCGCTAAAACTAACACTGACAGTTGGCGCGCCAGGTAGGGGCTTTTGTGTGGACTCAGGTTACGGATGGCAGACACCTCCATGACGCTTTCTGCTGGTGCGGTGCTCCAGTTCGGGAGTCTTGAGCTCGTGGCCATCGGCCACGGGCTCGAGATGAACCAGCGCCCAACTGAGCCCTGCACCATCATCGTCCTAACTCCGGCCCATCAGGCGGCCGGGGAAAGGACCACGGTGATGCTTCCTCCCGTCCCAGAGGACGAGGGGAACGCCGCACACCGAGCCTCCCGGCAGAACAGGAGGAGGAGGCGTAGCCACACCAACCTGCCCTTGGTCGCGGAAGGCGCGGCCAACCAGGTGCCCCCAGTAGGGGACGCCAACCCGGCATCGGCCGCCACCCTAACACCTCCGGCGCCGGCAGCTGCACACCCGTCTACCGCCCAAAGGCCGGGCGGGGGCGGGATCGCGGCGTCAACGGGTCTCTCTCTCCGCCCTCATGGCTGGAGGGGGACGGCGCCGTCATCTCTCTTCGGGCTCCAGAGCGCTATGGACGCCCACGTCCGCGCGGTCCGCGCTCTGCTGCACGATCTGGTGGAGACACCTGTACACCACCTCGAGCATCTAGATGACCTCGTGGGTGACCACGTGGCCTCCCCACTGTTTTCTCCCGGGAGCAGTCCCAGGGCGTACGGCGGGGGGAGACGGACTCCACTGACAGCCTCACTCCCCGAGAATACTCGGAGGAGTGGGATCATCGCGGTTGGACCTCGCCGTCACGACGGGGCCTCAGCGACGACGATGACGAGTTCTGGGCGAGCATGGACTTCACTGTCCACCTCGACGACTCAAGGGAGGACGCCCCGAGCGTCACCACCGACTCCGACCAGTCCTACATCGACCCTACTCGGGAATGCTACCACTTGGTGCACCCCGAAGATGGACGGGTGGAGGACGTCCATTCAGGGGATGACAACAACGTATCTCCCCTGCTTCAGCCACAGCACACCCCGCCTCCGGTGACTCCGCGGCCTGCGCGATCAGCTCCGCCGCAGGACCCAGGGGCTGGGACATCTCGCCCCGCGCACTAGTCTCCGGAGCTAGAGCAGCTCCGGGAACTCGAGGCACGGATGGACGAGGGCCGCCTACGCCTCGCCCAGCTACGAGCCGCGCTCGAGCACGAGGAGCAGCAGGGCACCAGCGGAGCAGCTCGTCGCTGGGCCCAGGACGTGCAAGCTCGTACCATCGCCGATGATGGAGCCGGAACACCAGGAGCCCTGCCTCGAGCAAGCCGCAAGCTCACAGAGGCGGCAATGCTGCTCCAGAGCCTTCCTGAGCCCTCCACCGAGGACGCACGGCAGCTCCAGAACCAGCTCAAGGACCTCCTGGAGGATGCAGCAGTCCTCCAGGCAGAAAGTTCAGCGTCACGCCAGTGTGGCACTGAAAGCCACCAACGTGGTGGCGCATCACGCCACGAGCGCGAGCCCTCGGTACATCCCGAGGTACCGAGAGCCCCGTTGGTTCACCAACGGCTTGGCAAGGACGTCGACGTCCGAGCCATCATTCAAGCCCGCAGTCGACGGAAGACTGACGGAGCTGCACGTGGCTACCATGTCCATCGGGGTGGGCGCTACGACTCGGACGAGGACCACGAGCCCTCGCCCGAGCCCTCGGGTCCTCGCGTCTTCAGCGAGGTCATCCGAAGGGCCAGGTTCCCGCCCCAGTTCCGACAGCCGGCAAACATAGCCAAGTATTCGGGGGAAACCAACCCCAACTATGGCTAGCGGATCATCGTCTTGCGTGCCAGCTTGGCGGTGCGCAGGATGATCTCATCATCATACACAACCTCCCCCTGTTCCTCGCCGACTCTGCAAGAGCTTGGCTGGAACATCTTCCCCTGCGGTTGATCTTTGACTAGAGCGATCTGATCAAGATCTTCGTAGGGAACTTCCAGGGCACGTACGTGCGCCCTGGCAACTCCTGCGACCTTAGGAGCTGCAAGCAGAAGCCGGGCGAGTCCCTCAGAGACTACATCCGGCGATTCTCCAAGCAGTACAATGAGTTGCCCCAGGTCGCCGACTCCAACGTCGTCGGAGCATTCGCTGCAGGAACTTCCTGCAAAGAGCTCGTTCAAGAGCTCGGACGCCAGACCCCCACTAGCGTTTCCGAGCTCATGAAGATAGCAACCAGCTTCGCCTCGGGGGACGAGGCGGTGGGAGCCCTCTTCTCCGATCCAAAGGGCGAACAGAAGGAGGAGGCCCCCGAGGGCACCTCTTCCCAGGGCCCAAATAGCAAGAAAAAGAAGGGGAAGGGAAAGGCCCCCTCCGCAGCGACCCGCTCGTGGCAGCGACCAAACCCAAGAGGGAACGACCCCCTCGGGGCCACTTCGACGAGATGCTTAGCAAGCCGTGCCCTTATCACCAGGGTCCGGTGCATCACACGCTTGGGCAGTGTGTGATGCTCAAAGAGCATTACGGCCGGCAGGCGTTCCGGGACGCCGCTGGCAAGAAGCCCGCCGAAGACAAGGAGGACAAGGACGGGAAGGGCGACGATTTCCCGCCCATCGACAAGTGCCTCATTATCTTTGGCGGACCCGGGACCGCTCCCACGCCATGCCAGCGAAAGCACGAGCGTCGGGAGGTCTACTCCGTCGGACTAGCGACGCCACGCTTTCTCGACTGGTCCCACGATGCCATCACCTTCAACCGGGACGATCACCCGGACTATGTCCCATCGCCGGGGCGTTACCCGCTCATTGGCGACCCCGTCGTCGGCAACACAAGGCTCTCCAAACTCCTCATGGACGGAGGCAGTGGCCTCAACATTCTCTACGCTGAGACCCTCGACTTGATGGGGATTAGCCGCTCTCTTCTCCGGCCGGTGACTTCCCCGTTCCACGGGATAGTCCCGGGAAAGAGCGTGCAACCCCTCGGGCAGATCGACCTGCCCGTCTACTTTGGGACTCCTGACAACTTCAGGAAGCAGACCCTCACCTTCGAAGTGGTAGGTTTCCACGGCACCTACCACGCCATTCTCGGAAGGCCATGCTACGCCAAGTTCATAGCCATCCCGAACTACACCTACCTCAAGCTCAAGATGCCAGGGCCAAAGGGGGTGATCACCATCGGCACTTCCTACCAGCACGCGAACCAGTGCGACGTCGAGTGCTGCGAGTACGCCGGCGCGCTGATGGAGTCCGAGGCCCTCATCGCCGACACCGGAAGGCTGGCAAAGGAGGTCCCCGACCCCAAAAAGGTCACGGGCACCTTTGAGCCCGCTGAGGGGGTGAAAGAGGTGCCCCTCAACCCAAGCTCTCCCGACGGCAAGGTGCTGAAGATCAGCGCCACCCTCGACCCGAAATAGGAGGCTGTGCTCGTCGACTTCCTCCGCAAGCACGCTAACGTGTTTGCTTGGAGTCCCTCGGATATGCCAGGCGTACTGAGGGAGGTCGCCGAGCACTCCTTGGACATCTGGGCCAGGTCCAAGCCGGTGAAGCAGCGCCTGCGCCGATTCGACGAGGAGAAGCGCCGAGCCATCGGGGAGGAGGTGCAGAAGCTTTTGGCGGCCGGATTCATCAAGGAGGTCTTCCATCCAGAGTGGTTAGCTAATCCTGTTTTGGTTAAAAAGAAAAATGGAAAATGGAGAATGTGTGTTGATTACACTAGTTTAAATAAAGCTTGCCCTAAGTATCCATTTCCATTACCTCGCATTGACCAAATAGTTGATTCCACTGCTGGCTGTGAGGGACTTTGCTTTCTTGATGCATACTCTGGTTACCATCAGATTCATATGAAAGAGTCCAACGAATTAGCAACTTCTTTCATTACTCCTTTCGGCACATATTGTTACATAACCATGCCATTTGGCCTCGAAAACGTGGGCGCAACTTACCAGCGTTGCATGCTCAAAGTTTTTGGGGACCTCATTGGGTGGACCATTGAGGCTTACGTAGACGATATAGTGATAAAATCTAGGAAGGCCAGCGACTTAGTAGCCGACCTAGAAAAGGCATTCGACTGCCTCAAGAAGAAAATATAAAGCTAACTCCGAGAAGTGCATTTTCGGGGTCCCTCGGGGCATGCTCCTCGGGTTCATCGTTTCCGAGCGTGGCATCGAAGCCAACCCGGAAAAGATATCGGCTATCACGCAGATAGGTCCGATTCGGAACCTCAAGGTATGGGATGTCTCGCGGTCTTGAGTCGATTCATCTCGAGGCTCGGCGAAAAGGGACTTTCCTTATATCAGTTGCTAAAGAAAAATGAGCACTTTACCTGGACCACCGAGGCCCAGGAAGCCCTTTAAAGGCTTAAGGCTCTACTTTCGAAAGCACCGGTCCTCGTGCCTCCTACGAAAGAGAAAAATCTCTTGCTGTATGTCGCTGCTACTAACCAAGTTGTAAGCGCAGCAATAGTTGTGGAACGGCAAGAAGAAGGGCACGCATTACCAGTACAGCGGCCGGTCTACTTTATCAGCGAAGTCCTATCCGAGACCAAGACGCACTACCCTCAAATCCAGAAGTTGGTGTACGCAATCGTTCTTGCCCGACGCAAGTTGCGACACTACTTCGAATCCCATCCCGTAATCGTGGTATCATCGTTCCCCCTCGGGGAGGTGATCCAGAATCGGGAGACGACTGGGAGGATCGCTAAATGGGCTATCGAGCTCATGGGTGATGGCATCACCCTACGCACCACGCAAGGCCATTAAGTCCCAGGTGCTTGCGGACTTCGTGGCAGAGTGGACCGAGACACAGCTATCGCCACTCCCGACCCAAGATAAGTATTGTGTCATGTACTTCGATGGGTCAATGATGAAGACCGGTGCTGGCGCAGGCATCGTCTTCGTCTCGCCCCTCGGGGTCTGGCTCAAATACCTGCTGCGGCTGCACTTCACGGCTTCCAACAACATGGCCGAGTACGAGGCTCTGGTCAACGGTCTCCACATCGCCATCGAGCTCGGGATCCGACGCCTCGAGGTCCGAGGGGACTCTCAGCTCGTCGTGGACCAGGTCATGAAGGAGTCGACGTGCCAGAACCCCAAGATGGCCGCCTACTGCAAGCTGGTGAGGTTGCTCGAGGAAAAGTTCGACGGCCTCGAGCTCAACCACATCGCACGACGGTACAATGAAGAGGCCGACGAGTTGGCAAAAATTGCGTCCGAAAGGGCTACGATCCCGACGGGCGTATTTCCAATGACCTCCACAAGCCCTCGGTCAGCATAGATCCCTCGGGGGCCAAGGGAAAGAAGACCCCCGAGCCCCCGGGAGAACTTGGATCGTCTTCAAGCCTCGCAAGCCCCTCGGGGGCTGCCGACCCCTCTAACAAAGGGGAGCCACCTGAGACCCTGGCTGAAGACGGCGACGAAGCCGAGGCGATGGAGATTGAAGCCGAGATGGACAACGACGAGCTGGACTGGCGTGAGCCGCTGGTCAGCAGGCTTGTCCGAGGAGTTTTACCCTCGAACAAAACCAGAGCACGGCGGTTGGCACGTAGAGCCAAGTCTTTTACGATGATTGACGGCGACCTCTATCGACGGAGTCCCTCGGGTGTCCTCCAGCGCCGCATTCCCTTCAGTCAAGGCAAACGCCTACTCGAAGAGATACATGCCGGAGCCTGCGGTCACCACGCCGCACCAAGAACCCTAGTCGGTAACGCCTTTCGACAAGGCTTCTACTGGCCAACCGCCGTGGCCGATGCTACCGAGGTGGTACGCTCCTACGAGGGGTGCCAGTACTACGCTCGGCAGACACACCTACCGGCCCAAGCTCACCAAATGATCCCCCTCACTTGGCCGTTCGCCGTATGGGGACAAACCTTGTCGAGCCCCTCCAAAAGGCGCCCGGGGGCTTCACCCACTTGCTTGTCGCCATCAACAAGTTCTCGAAGTGAATCGAGGCTCGGCCAATCGCCCAAATCAGCTCGGCACAGGCGGTGTTATTCTTCACCGACATCGTTCACCGGTTTGGTGTCCCGAACTACATCGCCACCGACAACGGCACGCAGTTCACCGGAAAGAAGTTTCTGGCCTTCTGCGATGAATACCACATAAGAGTGGACTGGGCGGCCGTAGCCCACCCAAGAATGAATGGCCAAGTAGAACGTGCCAATGGCATGATTCTCCAAAGCCTCAAGCCGAGAATATTCAACAGATTGAATAAGTTCGGCAAGAGGTGGCTGACGGAGCTCCCGGTGGTGATATGGAGTCTAAGGACTACGCCAAGCCGAGCCACGGGCTTCACGCCCTTCTTCTTGGTGTCCAGTGCCGAGGCCGTCCTCCCCACGGACTTGGAGTATGGCACCCTAAGGGTCCGAGCCTACGATGAACAAGGCAATCAGACTTCCCGCGAAGACGCGTTGGATTAAGTCGACGAAGCTCGGGACATGGCCCTGTTGCACTCGGCCAAGTACCAACAGTCACTACGCAAGTACCATGCTCGGCGCGTCCGGGGCCGAGCCTTCAGCGTAGGCGACTTGGTGCTGCGGCTCAGGCAGGACAACAAGGGGCACCACAAGCTCACTCCGCCGTGGGAAAGACCATTCATCATCGCCGAGGTGCTACGCCTCGGCACGTACAAGCTCACGAACGAGAAGGGCGAGATCTACAACAACGTTTGGAACATCGAACAGCTACATCGCTTCTATCCTTAAATTTCAGAGCATTGTACAATTTGTAAAATCTTGAAATCAATAAAAAGACCCGACTTCTACTCTTTTTACCTGATTTTTGGATTTTCGATCCGAGCCTACACTCGGAAGTGAAATGACTTTTCATTTCGCTGCACAATAGAAAAGTGAGGCTTGACCTAACCTACGGAAAGGCCGACCCTCCCTCGAGGGCTAGGACGAGGGAACCCCCGGACTTTCCCTAGTCTCAACGATTTTGAAAACGCAAAAATTTTAAAACTCGTTGAAATCATTTCTCCCTAAAACACGCTTCTTTTCTAAAACTGTAACAACCCTAAAAATCCACACAATCTAAAAATCCCAACCAATTAAAATTTTTCATTTATATATTGTGAAAACCCATTTTTCTTGTGCAAGCATATAGGTTTCATTATGAAATTGGTAAGTAAAGGAGTGTAGTTTGCATTTTAATTCCATTCACATAGAATAATAACTTATGCATCACATTTGGGATTTATTGCAATTTATGTTTGTATTTACTCAATATTTAAAATGGGCAATATATGTAAATATACACTAAATTGAAAATAGAAAAGGAGAAAGAGAGTTAGGCCAGCCATTAGTTTCGGCCAGCCGGGTCGCTAAGTCAGCCCGAGCCAGCCCGACCTTCCTCTCCTCATCTCACCGCGCGCGGCCCACGTCGCGGCTCGGCAGCGCATGCGCACGACCGGCACACACGCGCTCGCGCTCGCGCTCGCTGCCAACCCGGCCCCGCCTGTCAGCCGCTCTCGCACCCCCCCCCCCCACTGTTCTTCTTCCTCACGAAGGCGACGCGCCTGCCGGGGGTGTCGCGCGAATGGCGTGACCCCGGTCCCACAGCCGACAGCATGGCAGAGCCCTGACCCCGCTGTCCCCCTCCTGTCCCCTCCTTTCTTGGCCGCCAAGCGAACCCGCGCCCATCCGGAGCCCTAGATCCACTCGAGCCACGGCCCTTCGATCGGCCGAGCGCAATCGGGACCGTTCGCCATTGGAGCTGGCCAAGCTCGCCTATAAATTGGAGCACCCCGAAGCCTTACCCTCATTTCCCCTCGCCGCCACCGCAGCACAGACCGGCACACCGCACCAAGCCGAGAGAGAGAGCGTAGGAGAAGGGCGGAGCAGAGGAGGAGAAGCTGCCGGAGCGCCGCCGCCGCGGAGCACGCCGGAGCCGGACACGGAGGAGAAGCCGAGCTGCGGGCGAGGAGCGGCACGGCACTGCGATCGCTCTGCACGGCTCCGACTCGCCACTGCACCGCCATCCTAGCTTCACCGACACCACGGTGAGCCACCGCACGCCATGTCCGAACCTTGCCCTGCTTTTGCCATGGCGTTCCACCCTCGGGACGCGTAGGCACGAGCCCTTACCGGCTCGGGAAGATCACCTGCACCATGCACTCATTCGACCGGCCAAAACCCCCGGACTACAAGCTTGCTAGACCGAGAACGCAGCACGACGCGTTCTCGGCGGAGCGCGCTCACCACCGACGCGTTCCGACGCCGAATCACCCGTTCCGAGCAATCCGACTAGCACCCGTACAGGTTAGAACGTCGTGGAGCACCGCCACGACCCCCTTGAGCTAGCTACGCGGATCTAAGCGCTAGAGGAAGCCTGAATCGCCCTGGCCGCGTGCGCCGCGACCTTACCGGAGCGCCGCCGCGAGCCGTAGCCAAAAGAAGGTCATGCCATGGCTAAGTTCGCCACCAGAGTGTTGTATGCCTCTCTGGCCTCACCAATTTGACAAGACCGCATTCGATTGAACCAATACTTGGTCGTAGCCGCGATGCCGCTTTCCGCCGTCGTCGGCGACACGCCGCCGCCACAACCGAGCACCTTGGAAAGCTCGGTAGCCAAAATTGGTAGTTGGTATACCATCGCCTTGGACCCTGGACGCGTATACATCTCCTAGAAGACCTCCTTAGCCCCGCCGGAACCTCACCGTCACGACGACATCGCCGCCGACAGGTTCCGCCTCGCCTAAATCCGTTCCGAGTACCCCCGGTCGCCTCGCGCTGCGAAGAAAGGCCGCCGAGGTTCGCCAAGTCTGCCTCGGCACCGCCGCTAGATAGCCGAGCCCTGTCTTGCCGAAATATGGCCATCGCCGCCCTGTCACCGTCCGCCACACTGGAGAGACACCGCCGCCTTGAACAGACGCCCTGGAACCCTGCTAGCACCGAATTTCCGATTCGCCCGAGCCCCACCGGGAGAGCTCGGGAAAGCAGCCCCCTCGGCACCCAAATGTCCGATTCGCCCGAGCCTCCGCAGGAGACCTCGGGAGAACGGCACCCTCGGGCACCCAAATTTCCGATTCGCCCGAGCCTCCGCGGGAGACCTCGGGAGAACGGCACCCTCGGCACCCAAATGTCCGATTCGCCCGAGCCTCTGCAGGAGACCTCGGGAGAACGGCACCCTCGGGCACCCAAATTTCCGATTCGCCCGAGCCTCCGCGGGAGACCTCGGGAGAACGGCACCCTCGGGCGCACCAAATCTCCGATTCGCCCGAGCCTCCCTGGGAGAGCTCGGGAGAGCGGCACCCTCGGCGCCCCGAATCTCCGATTCGCCCGAGCCCCGCCGAGCTAAACCGAGCTACGCCGAGCTCCGCCGAGATACCCCCAACCACAGCCGAGCTACCACCGACCACCGCCGAGCCACGCCGAGCTACGCCAACTCCGGCAACTCTCTGGGAACCAGCATCGAACACCTGGTGGGCGACCATCGGGTCTGTGTTCTGTTGAGGCGCCACTTGCCGCACTACTGGACCCGCACGCCACGTGGACCAATCCCGAGCTGCCCCTGATTTACCGACCAGTTTTCCCATTTTCAGAAAATAGGATAATTTTTGGAAATTCATAACTTATTCATACGATGACCAAAAATTGCGCACCATATATCAAAATTCTCAGGAAAATGAGATCTACAATCTAAGACTATGTTTGTGTGCATTTGGCTTTTTATTTTATTGGATTTTTCTGAAATACTCTATAGGAGTCGCTGACGCGACTATTTCGTGTTCGATTTCAGAGCCGGAGGAGGATCTGACTAAGGAAGACGACCACGAGTACTTCCAAGAGCTAGGAGACGACTACGAAGGTGCCACGTCCCACCAAATCCTTAGATCCTATTTACGCATTGCAAATGACATTGTTGCTATTGCTTTATGATTATGTATGGATTGGTTGCATGGTAGTATATTTGAATTCCCTGCCTTGATAAGACTTTACCCTGCTATCCGCTGTTAGGTTAGCTGCTGCTTAATTTACTGTTACTCTTCCACTACTTTCTACTTGCTATATGCTATGTGGTGGAATTGGGACGGTGTATAACTGATTATAACCACTGGGAGAGAGTGCTGCGTGCGTCTTGGGTGCGTGGTAAGGGTTGATGTCGACCAAGTGGGATGTGAGACGAGCCCATGGGGCAAGTCGTGCCGGGGGTGCAACCTGGGCATCCCCAAGCGAGATACCTGTGGCGGGTAAAGATGTTGAGGAGGTTCCGGGTGGGATAGCCTTGGTGGTTTGAAGCCCGTGGACGGAGGTGCTGTGATGGCACGGGGAGAGTATCCCCTTAGTGGAGATGCCTGCTTGGTCAAACCTAGGATGGACTAGTTTCAGGTTCATGGGAATCCTTTTCTACTCACTCGCTTCTGATGGGCGGGAGACGGCTGGACTACTTGGTAGGACGGTGCCACTACTGCTAGGTTGAAAGGTGATAAGGGTGGGCGGAGACGGTCGATGGGTTCCCGTTCCGTTCTAGATGCACAGTACCACTGGTTGGGCCCGGTACTGTGTCTCCCAGTCTCAGCATAACGGTGTAGGATCCGGAATATCCCAGGGCTGAGTGGTAGAGTGGCATCGACCTAGGCAAGCAAGCACCCGGAATTCTGCCTAGGTGTTTGCGCAACACCTATGATGGCTAATCTTGTGAGTAGTGAAACCTCTGCAGAGTGTATGGTTGATCGATCGATACATATGCCAACCTGTTGGCTATGGACCTTTCCTGTGAAGCTTCTACTAGTGTAGTGAGTGTTCTCTTCTCCCCCTGGATGACATTTTTCTGGCAGTGTACCCGTTGTGGTAGTGTGCCGCTGAGATAGGCCCGAGAGGGAGTTGGGCCTGTCGAATGAGAGTGAGGTGTGGGTATGTGAGGTGTGGTGATGGGAAAAGGGATGATGGTGTTAACTGGTGATAAAACTTGACTAATTAAACATTGATTACAGCTGCATAGGAAAACCTCAGCCTATAGGTCTGCTTGTATAGCCTTGCATCCACTTTCCACAAAGCAAATGCTGCATAGGTGGGCTCCGTGGCCAGTACAAATCGTACTGATAAATTTGCTGTCAGGTGACGAGAATGAGTACGACTTCGAGGGAGATGATGACGAGGAATAGGGTCACGTGCTACACTCAAGTTGGCCGTGAAGGATGAATCGCTTCCGCATCTTCTAAAGCTTCTCTGATTGTTGATTCCGCCAGTGTGGCGATGTAATAAATATTTATGTAAGACTTATTTACCGTTGTATGGATCCTGGTGGCAACTGAGATATGGGTAATTTCATGGATTGTCCCAAGCAATCTGTTAAATTACAATTCGAGCCTGTGGATTTCCCTTCGTGGAAATCGAGGTCGTTTCAGTTGGTATCGGAGCCATACTTGACTGTAGGACGAGACCCATAGAAAATGGACGTTAGAATAGGAAACCAGACTCTCTTTCGGTTATATTACCGACCTTGCATTCACTTTTTATGCAATGGCTTATCTAATACAAGGACTTGCTAATCCGTTTCTTGAAAAAATTTGCAGATGACCAGCCTTGGACCACCACTTCGTCCACTGCACGACGGCACTATCGAGATCCCGATCAATGGGAGGAACCACGGCGGATTTGCCATGGTACTACGCCAGGTGCTGGAGGAGCTGGGAGCACCGTCTGACCAGATCCAGTACTTCAGCCGAGGGAAGCTTGTCGAGGCTGAGAGGTTTGAAGGACCTGTCACTACCAGAGTTGAGACACCCGTCAGCCTGACCCTTCCAGGAATGCCGGTTTTTACTGACTACACTGCTGGAGAGACTGTGGAGGACGGAGTACAGTCTGTCTCCCGCAAGGTACTACGCGCAGTTGTGTACACAGCATACGAGTACCTAAAGGGGACCCACTTCCGTCTGCTACCTCAGGCCTTGGAGCTACACCCTGACCCCATCCAGAGGATTCTGTACACCGGCCAGATCGTTCAGGCCGAGACTGACCCTTGCCTACGCACAGTGGCACACCACCTCCAGGAGCAGGACGAGTTCATCAGCTCATTGGAGCAAAGGAGGCGGCATGACCGAGCACGCATGGCAGAGGTCGAGGACAGTTTGCAGAAAGGGACTCAGACCCTGGAGAGTTTGAGCAGAGCAGTCACTGACTTGCAGTTGGAGATGCAGCGCCGTGATGAGTTACACCGAGCCGAGATCGCCGACTTGCGAGACAAGATCGGAGATTTTGGGCTTCGCAATGACTACCTGAACAGCAGAGTGTTGGAATTACAGAGGAGGCTGGACGACAAGGAGAGAGCACTTGCTGAGAGGGAGCAGAGGAGCAGAGACAGGGTAGTCGAGATGATCACGCTGCGTTCCAGGATCAAGGAGTTGGAGAAGCAGTTGGAGAAAGCCGAGGACAAGTCCACCCGCAACCAAGGGATTCTGATCGACCGCGTGAAGATGGTGGAGTTCCTAAAGGACAAGTTACGGAGGACAGAGACAGCTTGGAAGCAGTCCGACGCCAGGAGAGCTATTGAGGTCCGGAAGGTACAGAGTTCGCTTCCCCCACTGGAGATGGTGAAGCCCCGGGAGGGAGACTTCCGCATACCACCCACTACGCTCAACCTGAGAGCGTGTCCGTCTCAAAGGATGCAGGAGATTGAGGCCACTCCAGAGCTAGCAGTAGCACTCGACTATGTCAAGCGCCTGACCATGACCGACGACGAGATCGAGGCAGAGGACAGCCGCATACCCGACGCCGTACTCGACCATATGCACCAGTAGCTTATGGGACCCTGCGTAGCCCTTAGACTAGAGATACCATGAGTTGTCCTGCCATTGGCTACCTGCGCATAGCACGATCTTATTAGCAGCTAGGAACATCCTTTATATAATAAATAACCATGTGATGAGTGACATTTGGATCTTATGCTTCTTATGGTTCTCTATGCTTCTTTGGTTGAGTGTAGGATAGCATGAAAAATGTTTTAATTCATTTAAATCGTTGAAAACATCTAACTCCTACTTAAACCACTACAAGATTATTACTGCACTGAGCACGTACCTAATAATCTCAGATGTCGATGAGACGTTCTGCGCGTTTGGAGAACCGCCAGCCCTCCCCCGCGCCTGCGCCAGGACGTGGGCATGGTCGCAACCGTGGGCGCCCAGCTGGCAGACGTGCTGGAGTTAACCTGGAAGAAGAGCTGCGCCGGGCAGAGAATGCGCCGCCGGTGAACGATCCGCCACCACAAGGCGAGAACGTGCCTCCGCCACCGCCGCCACCACCGACGTTGGCGGAAGTGATGGCTCAGCAGACCCAGCTACTGAATGCCATAGCTGCTGGGATGAACAGGCACCACGGGCCACCCCAGAATGACTTCCAAAGGAAACTGGAGGGTTTCCTGAAGCTGAGGCCACCTACCTTCGACGGGACCGACAGCGATCCCCTCGCTGCCGACGATTGGCTTAAGGAGATGGAGAAGAAACTGGACCTGACCACTTGCTCCGACGAGGAGTGTGTTGGGATTGCTAGCCACCAGCTGACCGGTGCTGCACGGGCATGGTGGGACAACTACACCAGCGCTCACGAGGATCCAGCCCGCATTGACTGGGATGAGTTCACCGAGGCTTTCCGTGACCACCACATTCCTGAGGGAGTCATGGAGGCCAAGGAGAACGAGTTTCGTAACATCTCCCAGGGAGCTGATCGGATCCACGAGTACACCACCCGCTTCAACTGCTTGCTCCGCTACGCACCTGCGTCTTGCGTGAGTTCCGAGAAGGAAAAGATGTACTACTACAGGAAGGGACTTCAGACCAAGATCAGGTTGGCTCTGTCAGGGAACAAGAGCTACACTCTGCGTGAGCTGATTGACCGCTGTATTGAGATTGAGAAGGATCGCATGGAAGCACGACTGGAATTCGAGGCCCAGAACAAGGGAAAGAAGCGCCGCTCTGAGGGACCCGCTCGCGCTGCTCCACCCCAGAGACAGCGAACGGGAGCACCTCCGCCTTTCCGGACTCGCCAGGGACCTTCTTCGGGAACGAGCCGTGGTGGTACCAACAGCGGCAACTATCACCGCCCCGCTCAGACCTACCCTGCGCCGACTCGAGCTGTGCAGAACACACCCGCCCACGCTACCAACACGCCAAGGACAAGCAATTGGAAGGCTCCTGCGACAGCTACAGCAGGCAGTGCGCCCTTCACTTGCTTCGGATGCGGAAAGCCTGGACACCGTGTGGCTGTGTGCCCCGACCTCAACCGCGCACCAGCAGCTGCACAGGGCACACCGAACCGGGGATCTGCTACCCGAGGAAGACTGAACCACATGACCGCTGAGGAAGCTGAAGCTGCACCTGATGCTGTGTACGGTACGTTCCTAGTTCAGGGTAACATGGCTACAGTTCTGTTCGATTCGGGAGCTACATGTTCATACATTTCATCTGCACATGCACGTAAGCATAACATACCTGTAACCCTGAGAGCAAACCCCATCCTAACTAGCTCGCCCTTAGGAACCTTCAGAAGCGTTCACATATGTAGAGGAGTGATAATCACTATCGAGGGACTTGACTTTCGAGCTGACCTAACCCTACTACCCTCCAATAGCTTAGATGTCATCTTAGGCATGGACTGGCTAACCAAACACCGGGGAGTGATATCTTGTTCACCTAGATATGTTCAGGTAACCCACCCTTGGGGAACAGCTGTCCGATGTGTACCCCAAATCGAGAGAGTCCAAGCCCTCCTATGTGCCCTGGAGACTAAAGCAGATAAGACAGAGCTGACATTCAGAGATGTGCCAGTAGTCTGTGAATTCAATGACGTATTTCCAGAGGAGTTGCCAGGAATGCCACCAGATAGAGATGTGGAGTTTGTTATAGAGCTGATGCCAGGGACTGCACCGATTGCCAAAAGACCCTACAGAATGTCGGCTGATGAGTTGAAGGAACTCAAGAAGCAGCTGGGAGAATTACTGGAGAAGGGCTTCATTAGGCCTAGTGCTTCGCCCTGGGGATCTCCCGTTTTGTTTGTCAAGAAGAAGGATGGCACGATGAGGATGTGCATTGACTACCGGAATCTGAATGCGGTCACAGTCAAGAATAAGTACCCACTGCCCCGCATCGATGATCTGTTAGATCAATTGAGTAAGGCCAAGTACTTCTCAAAGATTGATCTTCGATCAGGGTATCATCAGATGAAGATCAGGGAAGAGGATATCCCGAAGACTGCATTTGTCACTAGATATGGACAGTATGAGTGCACAGTAGTCTCATTTGGACTCACTAATGCTCCAGCATACTTCATGAACATGATGAACAAGATCTTCATGAATGAGCTAGACAAGTTTGTAGTGGCATTCATTGATGATATATTGGTTTATTCAGCCACAAAAGAGGAACATGAACATCATCTGAGGACCGTATTGGAGAGGTTGTCTCGCAACCAGCTTTACGCCAAATTCTCCAAGTGTGAATTCTGGCTTGAGGAAGTTGCTTTCCATGGACACGTACTGTCAGGAGAAGGAGTCGCAGTAGACCCAGCCAAAATTGAAGCTGTGAAAGAGTGGGAACAACCCTGTAATGTGTCAGAAATCAGAAGCTTTTTGGGACTTGCAGGATACTATCGCAGATTTATTGAGAATTTTTCCAAGATTGCAAGACCCATGACCAACTTGCTGAAGAAAGAGAACAAGTTTATATGGACTCCTGAATGTGAGAAGAGTTTTCAGACCTTGAAGGAGAAGCTCACTACTACACCTGTACTAGCCCTGCCCGATATTCACAAGGATTTTGTTGTATATTGTGATGCCTCTCGGCAAGGTTTGGGCTGTGTACTAATGCAAGAAGGAAGAGTGATAGCTTATGCCTCAAGACAGTTGAAGGAACATGAGCAGCGATACCCGACTCATGACCTAGAACTTGCAGCCGTGGTACATGCACTCAAGATTTGGAGACACTATCTGATAAGCAACAAGTGCGACATCTACACTGACCACAAGAGCCTGAAGTACTTCTTCACACAGGAAGATCTGAATATGAGGCAACGCAGATGGCTGGAACTTATCAAGGACTATGATCTTGAGATCCATTATCACCCAGGAAAGGCTAATGTTGTCGCTGATGCACTTAGCCGCAAAAGCTACTGCCATACCCTCATCACCAACTCTATGCCACCTGAGCTCAGGAGAGAGTTTGACGCGTTCCAGCTCGAGGTAGTCTCCTATGGCATGCTAAATGAGCTTCGCGTCGAGTACAATCTCACCTCACGGATCCGTGAAGCGCAAAAGAACTGTCCTGAGATAGACTATATCCGTGGTTTGATGAAGCTGGGAAGAGGCCCCGAATACCGAGAAGATGAGCAGGGAACTGTATGGTACAAGGATAGAATCTGTGTACCGACGGATTCAGCGATACGAGAAGAGATTCTGTCAGAGGGGCATGACTCCAAATATTGCATACACCCAGGGTCAGCCAAGATGTACCATGATCTAAGGAAGCACTTCTGGTGGGAGAATATGAAGACAGACATTGCAGGGCATGTAGCCCGATGTGATACATGCAATAGAATCAAGGCCGAACATCAGAGACCAGCAGGGTTGCTACAACCAGTTGAGATACCAGAATGGAAGTGGGAGTGCATATCCATGGACTTCATAATAGGACTGCCCCGATCCGAACATGGATATGATTCTATATGGGTAATAGTGGACCGTCTAACCAAAGTTGCACATTTTATACCGGTCAAAAGGAAATATAGAGTCAAAAAGCTAGCAGATCTGTACGTATCAAACATTTTGAAGTTACATGGGGCGCCTCTGAGTATTATATCTGACCGAGGCTCACAGTTCGTATCACAGTTCTGGAAATCCTTGCACAAGTCCATCGGAACCAAGCTCGACTATAGCACCGCATACCACCCGCAAACGGATGGGCAAACAGAAAGAGTGAACCAGATTCTCGAGGACATGTTACGTGCTTGCGTATTGAGGTACAAGGAAGGATGGGAGAGCTGTCTACCCCACGCCGAGTTCTCATACAACAACAGTTATCAGACAAGCATTAAGATGTCTCCATTTGAAGCGTTGTATGGAAGACCATGCAGAACCCCGTTAATGTGGTCAGAACCGGGTGAAAGGACATTCTTCGGTCCTGCTAAGATTGTGGAAGCAGAAGAAGGTGTTGCCCAAGTAAGAGAGAATTTGAGGATTGCACAGAGTAGGCAAAAGAGCTATGCAAATAGAAGACGTAGAAAGCTTGAGTTCGAGGTTGGGGATTATGTCTACCTCAAGGTATCTCCACTTCGTGGCACTGTCAGATTCCACGTAAAAGGGAAATTGGCACCCAGATATGTTGGGCCATACAAGATCTGTAAAAGGGTTGGAAAGCTTGCTTACAAGCTGGAACTACCGGAGGAATTATCTGGAGTACACCCCGTGTTCCATGTCTCGCAATTAAGGAAGTGTTTAAAGCTTCCCGAGGAGCAAGTTCCTACGGATGCATTGGACCTGCAAGACACACTTGAATACAAGGAACATCCGATCCAGATCTTGGCACGGGATACCAAAGAGACGCGAAACAAAACCATTCCGATGTGCAAGGTACAGTGGAGCAATCACACTGAAAGGGAAGCTACGTGGGAGAAGGAATCGGACTTGCGGATTATGTTTCCTTACCTCTTCGAAGGGTACGTTATCCCTGAATCTCGAGGTCGAGATCCTAATGAGGGGGGAGGACTGTGACAACCCTAAAAATCCACACAATCTAAAAATCCCAACCAATTAAAATTTTTCATTTATATATTGTGAAAACCCATTTTTCTTGTGCAAGCATATAGGTTTCATTATGAAATTGGTAAGTAAAGGAGTGTAGTTTGCATTTTAATTCCATTCACATAGAATAATAACTTATGCATCACATTTGGGATTTATTGCAATTTATGTTTGTATTTACTCAATATTTAAAATGGGCAATATATGTAAATATACACTAAATTGAAAATAGAAAAGGAAAAAGAGAGTTAGGCCAGCCATTAGTTTCGGCCAGCCGGGTCGCTAAGTCAGCCCGAGCCAGCCCGACCTTCCTCTCCTCATCTCACCGCGCGCGGCCCACGTCGCGGCTCGGCAGCGCACGCGCACGACCGGCACACACGCGCTCGCGCTCGCGCTCGCTGCCAACCCGGCCCCGCCTGTCAGCCGCTCTCGCACCCCCCCCCCACTGTTCTTCTTCCTCACGAAGGCGACGCGCCTGCCGGGGGTGTCGCGCGAATGGCGTGACCCCGGTCCCACAGCCGACAGCATGGCAGAGCCCTGACCCCGCTGTCCCCCTCCTGTCCCCTCCTTTCTTGGCCGCCAAGCGAACCCGCGCCCATCCGGAGCCCTAGATCCACTCGAGCCACGGCCCTTCGATCGGCCGAGCGCAATCGGGACCGTTCGCCATTGGAGCTGGCCAAGCTCGCCTATAAATTGGAGCACCCCGAAGCCTTACCCTCATTTCCCCTCGCCGCCACCGCAGCACAGACCGGCACACCGCACCAAGCCGAGAGAGAGAGCGTAGGAGAAGGGCGGAGCAGAGGAGGAGAAGCTGCCGGAGCGCCGCCGCCGCGGAGCACGCCGGAGCCGGACACGGAGGAGAAGCCGAGCTGCGGGCGAGGAGCGGCACGGCACTGCGATCGCTCTGCACGGCTCCGACTCGCCACTGCACCGCCATCCTAGCTTCACCGACACCACGGTGAGCCACCGCACGCCATGTCCGAACCTTGCCCTGCTTTTGCCATGGCGTTCCACCCTCGGGACGCGTAGGCACGAGCCCTTACCGGCTCGGGAAGATCACCTGCACCATGCACTCATTCGACCGGCCAAAACCCCTGGACTACAAGCTTGCTAGACCGAGAACGCAGCACGACGCGTTCTCGGCGGAGCGCGCTCACCACCGACGCGTTCCGACGCCGAATCACCCGTTCCGAGCAATCCGACTAGCACCCGTACAGGTTAGAACGTCGTGGAGCACCGCCACGACCCCCTTGAGCTAGCTACGCGGATCTAAGCGCTAGAGGAAGCCTAAATCGCCCTGGCCGCGTGCGCCGCGACCTTACCGGAGCGCCGCCGCGAGCCGTAGCCAAAAGAAGGTCATGCCATGGCTAAGTTCGCCACCAGAGTGTTGTATGCCTCTCTGGCCTCACCAATTTGACAAGACCGCATTCGATTGAACCAATACTTGGTCGTAGCCGCAATGCCGCTTTCCGCCGTCGTCGGCGACACGCCGCCGCCACAACCGAGCACCTTGGAAAGCTCGGTAGCCAAAATTGGTAGTTGGTATAACATCGCCTTGGACCCTGGACGCGTATACATCTCCTAGAAGACCTCCTTAGCCCCGCCGGAACCTCACCGTCGCGACGACATCGCCGCCGACAGGTTCCGCCTCGCCTAAATCCGTTCCGAGTACCCCCGGTCGCCTCGCGCTGCGAAGAAAGGCCGCCGAGGTTCGCCAAGTCTGCCTCGGCACCGCCGCTAGATAGCCGAGCCCTGTCTTGCCGAAATATGGCCATCGCCGCCCTGTCACCGTCCGCCACACCGGAGAGACACCGCCGCCTTGAACAGACGCCCTGGAACCCTGCTAGCACCGAATTTCCGATTCGCCCGAGCCCCACCGGGAGAGCTCGGGAAAGCAGCCCCCTCGGCACCCAAATGTCCGATTCGCCCGAGCCTCCGCAGGAGACCTCGGGAGAACGGCACCCTCGGGCACCCAAATTTCCGATTCGCCCGAGCCTCCGCGGGAGACCTCGGGAGAACGGCACCCTCGGCACCCAAATGTCCGATTCGCCCGAGCCTCCGCAGGAGACCTCGGGAGAACGGCACCCTCGGGCACCCAAATTTCCGATTCGCCCGAGCCTCCGCGGGAGACCTCGGGAGAACGGCACCCTCGGGCGCACCAAATCTCCGATTCGCCCGAGCCTCCCCGGGAGAGCTCGGGAGAGCGGCACCCTCGGCGCCCCGAATCTCCGATTCGCCCGAGCCCCGCCGAGCTAAACCGAGCTACGCCGAGCTCCGCCGAGATACCCCCAACCACAGCCGAGCTACCACCGACCACCGCCGAGCCACGCCGAGCTACGCCAACTCCGGCAACTCTCTGGGAACCAGCATCGAACACCTGGTGGGCGACCATCGGGTCTGTGTTCTGTTGAGGCGCCACTTGCCGCACTACTGGACCCGCGCGCCACGTGGACCAATCCCGAGCTGCCCCTGATTTACCGACCAGTTTTCCCATTTTCAGAAAATAGGATAATTTTTGGAAATTCATAACTTATTCATACGATGACCAAAAATTGCGCACCATATATCAAAATTCTCAGGAAAATGAGATCTACAATCTAAGACTATGTTTGTGTGCATTTGGCTTTTTATTTTATTGGATTTTTCTGAAATACTCTATAGGAGTCGCTGACGCGACTATTTCGTGTTCGATTTCAGAGCCGGAGGAGGATCTGACTAAGGAAGACGACCACGAGTACTTCCAAGAGCTAGGAGACGACTACGAAGGTGCCACGTCCCACCAAATCCTTAGATCCTATTTACGCATTGCAAATGACATTGTTGCTATTGCTTTATGATTATGTATGGATTGGTTGCATGGTAGTATATTTGAATTCCCTGCCTTGATAAGACTTTACCCTGCTATCCGCTGTTAGGTTAGCTGCTGCTTAATTTACTGTTACTCTTCCACTACTTTCTACTTGCTATATGCTATGTGGTGGAATTGGGACGGTGTATAACTGATTATAACCACTGGGAGAGAGTGCTGCGTGCGTCTTGGGTGCGTGGTAAGGGTTGATGTCGACCAAGTGGGATGTGAGACGAGCCCATGGGGCAAGTCGTGCCGGGGGTGCAACCTGGGCATCCCCAAGCGAGATACCTGTGGCGGGTAAAGATGTTGAGGAGGTTCCGGGTGGGATAGCCTTGGTGGTTTGAAGCCCGTGGACGGAGGTGCTGTGATGGCACGGGGAGAGTATCCCCTTAGTGGAGATGCCTGCTTGGTCAAACCTAGGATGGACTAGTTTCAGGTTCATGGGAATCCTTTTCTACTCACTCGCTTCTGATGGGCGGGAGACGGCTGGACTACTTGGTAGGACGGTGCCACTACTGCTAGGTTGAAAGGTGATAAGGGTGGGCGGAGACGGTCGATGGGTTCCCGTTCCGTTCTAGATGCACAGTACCACTGGTTGGGCCCGGTACTGTGTCTCCCAGTCTCAGCATAACGGTGTAGGATCCGAAATATCCCAGGGCTGAGGGGTAGAGTGGCATCGACCTAGGCAAGCAAGCACCCGGAATTCTGCCTAGGTGTTTGCGCAACACCTATGATGGCTAATCTTGTGAGTAGTGAAACCTCTGCAGAGTGTATGGTTGATCGATCGATACATATGCCAACCTGTTGGCTATGGACCTTTCCTGTGAAGCTTCTACTAGTGTAGTGAGTGTTCTCTTCTCCCCCTGGATGACATTTTTCCGGCAGTGTACCCGTTGTGGTAGTGTGCCGCTGAGATAGGCCCGAGAGGGAGTTGGGCCTGTCGAATGAGAGTGAGGTGTGGGTATGTGAGGTGTGGTGATGGGAAAAGGGATGATGGTGTTAACTGGTGATAAAACTTGACTAATTAAACATTGATTACAGCTGCATAGGAAAACCTCAGCCTATAGGTCTGCTTGTATAGCCTTGCATCCACTTTCCACAAAGCAAATGCTGCATAGGTGGGCTCCGTGGCCAGTACAAATCGTACTGATAAATTTGTTGTCAGGTGACGAGAATGAGTACGACTTCGAGGGAGATGATGACGAGGAATAGGGTCACGTGCTACACTCAAGTTGGCCGTGAAGGATGAATCGCTTCCGCATCTTCTAAAGCTTCTCTGATTGTTGATTCCGCCAGTGTGGCGATGTAATAAATATTTATGTAAGACTTATTTACCGTTGTATGGATCCTGGTGGCAACTGAGATATGGGTAATTTCATAGATTGTCCCAAGCAATCTGTTAAATTACAATTCGAGCCTGTGGATTTCCCTTCGTGGAAATCGAGGTCATTTCAAAAACCAAGCGAGAACCTATAAGACTTGGAAGAGTAAGAGAAGTCCCAGAGGACAGAGCCGGTCGAGCTGAGGAGACCGCTTACGCCCCAGGGCTATAGCATATCCCCTCGCCACTCCGCGTTCGAAGGCTAACTCGCGCTCGGAAGAAAACTTATAAGATCTACGCTCGGCAAAGGGAGGAGGCTCGGGAAGAAACAACTAAGCCTTTTTTCCGAGGTTTCTTTCTGCCAAAATTCCTAGGACATCGGCTGCGTCTATGCCGGTAAAGCTACGACACCCGAATAAAGTCCCCCGAGGCTCGATAGCCCGGGCACAGGATCGGCAAGAATAAACGCCTCGGGGGCTTGTACCCAGAAGTCAACCTATCTACTCGTTGCACTATGTAAGGACGACACGACGGCATGACGTATCGCCATATACCCAACCATGACCAAGCACTATAAGGCGCCTTGGAACTCACCAATAGAATAGTGACGGATCACTCGAATGACTAATGCCATGCCGCCGAGGCGCCAAGACGAAGGCGTGGCTGACGATCGCCACCAGTCATCACCAACTCCGCTGTGCCGAGTCCTGTAACACGGGGCAACACGTGTAACTCTAGCCCTTCCCTTGTAACTATAAAAGGGAGAGCAGAGGCCAGCCTTAGACAATCTCTATCACAAGCTCACACATACTCACACGCACTCAACAACAAACAGCAACAAGCAATCTGTATGCACATAGACACTCATAAGAGACTTGGGAGCACTTCCCTCTCTCGCTCAGCTTGTAACCCCTACTACGAGCACCCTGGTGCAAGGCAACACGACTCGATCCCACACTGGACGTAGGGCACTCATTGCCTGAACCAGTACTAATCCTGTGTTCCCCCTTGCACACCACCCGTAACCTCAACCGCAAAACACAAGTTTACTAGCCGGCGTTAGCACTCGCTAAAACTAGCACCGACAGTATCTATCTCTTCTCATGTTTTTTGATGATGTGATGACAAAGGGGGAGAAGATGTGGATTAAAGCTTCCATGCATATCTCTGTGATTTGGATGAGTTCACTTTTGTATAGCCACTTTGTATGATCTTTGTGATCAAGACTTATGAGCATTATTATTTCATCATCTTGAGAGAGACATATTGTATAATCTAGCTCTTCAGTTATTTCGTGGACTTGGGAATATTTGTAATGAGTGCCTCTATGTGGTTTCGTTATCTTTTTATTATTGTTAGCACTCTTGTTGCCTTTGTAGTTCCTCTCTTGTGATGGTGTATTGTTGTTATTTCTTTTGTTGGGTGATATATCTTGTTGCATCATGTTTTATTCTTGTATCTATACTTTGTGGTTATTTGGATGAAATGATTTAGGGGGAGTCTCCCACTTGTCTTAGCATGTGCAAATTGACATATGAGGTCGCCTTTTGTGAATTCCATTCATATGCACATGTTGAGGGGGAGACACAAATTTTTGAATCCAAATCTCCTTTGTTTATAATTATTTGTAAGCTTTAATCGGGTTGTCATCAATCACCAAAAAGGGGGAGATTGAAAGAGCATCTAGGATCCCTAAGTGTTTAGGTGATTAATAACAACATAATTAAAGGACTAATGAACATTGTGAGATTTGCAGGTATTTATTTATAGGTGCACATTGATGGTTGAACTATTCTAAATCCATATGAGATTGCAAATCTTCGATTGTCTAGCTTATATTGATGATTGGAAACAATCTAGTTGAAGCAAAAGACAACAATTATATATTGAAATGGTATTCAAAGCATGATGTGAAGCATGGGCAATGCACATAAATCTTGATGTGGTGTTAATGACAAGTGGGCAACTTCGAGGGACTAAGCGAAAGGTGAAGGGCAAGTGATGGCTTGGCGGCCGAGGGACCTAGCTAGGGTGATGAAGAAGCCAACTTGAAGTTAGCCATGCAAGTGGTGATTGTCAATGTGGAAGATCAATCAAATATTCAAAAATGACTTGGATTCGACACAAGTCACATGCTCAAGACGAAGGGATCATGAAGATAAAGTGATGAAACTCTCAACAATTCAAAGTTCAAAGCGGCAAAATATTTGAAGATCAAGAACAACTCAAGTGAAGGACAAAGCAAAATTTGTGTGAGTTGTATTTGTGTTTGCCCCTCTTGGAGAGTCGCATCACTAAAGTATTAGAGACAAGTGACAGTGCTCAAGGACAAAAACCAGAGAGAAAAGAGCTTCAGAAAAAAGGGAGGAAGTGAGAGAGGCAGCTGGCTAGGCAGCCTAACCCAGCCAGGCCGGGTAGCAAAACCGGCCAGGCCGGCTTTCCCGGCCAAGCCTCGTAGGTGACCTGGCCAAGCCGCCACTCCAACGGCTAGTTGACGTTCGAACTGTTGAACCCGGCTAGGCCGGGTTTGTCGATTCAACCCCAACGGGTAGTTTTGGAGAGGAGGCTATAAATACCTCTCCCACTCCCTCTTCCAAGGTTGCTGATTCTCCCAATACCCATCCACGACCAGAAAAGCCCTCTTGCTCTCTCTACTCTCTCTTTGTGAGTGAAAAGATTACAACTTCCTAATCCATGATTAGTGAGTGAGCTTGAGCCTTGAGAGATTTGTCTTTGTGGCAAGAGTGATCCAAAGAGCTTGTGTGAGCAATCCCATTCTTGAGCACTTGAGCAAGTCGAAGATTTTCTAGTTCATTGCGTTCTTCCGCTTGGAGCTTCGACTCCGTGGTGGCAAGGCGTCACCGACGAGCACCCGTGAGGTGTTGTAGGCTGCCTTGGTGGCTATTGTTGTAAGGGTTGCTTCCCCGCTGAAAAAGGAAAGAAAGCTCCTTAGTGAAGAAGGTAGAAAGAGACCGTTTCGGGTCCGGCCACGAGTTGACCTCGGTTGGGTCCTTACGGGCTTCCACAACGGAGAGTAGGACACGTTTGGGTGTGCCGAACTTCAGTCAAACAAATCCTCGTGTCTTCTCTTGGTTTTCCTCACCATTTGCTCATTCATCACACATTTACTTGCATATTCCACTTGTGCTACTCGGTTGTTGTGGTTTGTATTTGCAGGAGTTGTTTGGATTTGTCCATACACTTACATAAGCTCTACAAGTCGAGTTGTAATCTTAGTGAAGAGAAGAAACGGTTCGAACCTCGTTTTCAGCTGTGCAGGTCGGAAGTTCCGGCTCATACCGGAAGTTCCGACGTGTCGGAAGTTCCGACGCAACCCGGAAGTTCCGGGGAACCACTGAGCAAAGTCGTGAAACCCGGCTTGAGGAGCCGGCCTAGCCGGTTTTGTCGGGGTGCAGTTTGTGTACTAACCTTTGTCTAATTATTGAAGAGCCTATTCACCCACCCTCTAGGCATCGATTCGGTCCTTTCACCTTTGACTTGACCAATGCACCTGCATACTATATGTATCTGATGAATAAGGTGTTTATGGAATATTTGAATAAGTTTGTTGTGGTATTCATTGATGATATTTTGATTTATTCTAAAAATGAGGAAGAACATGCTAAACATCCGAGATTGGTGCTACAGAAACTACGAGAACACAAGTTGTATGCGAAATTGAGCAAATGTGAGTTTTGGTTAAAGGAAGTTGCTTTTCTTGGTCATATTGTCTCTAATGGTGGTATAGCAGTTGATCCTAGCAAGGTAGAAGATGTGCTAAATTGGAAGCCACCAACAAATGTTAGCGAGATTCGTAGTTTTCTGGGATTAGCGGGATACTATAGAAGATTTATTGAAGGATTCTCAAAGCTTGCTAAACCTATGACTGCCCTGCTAGAGAAGAGTGCCAAGTTTGTATGGTCAGAAAAATGTCAAGATAGCTTTGAGGAGTTGAAGAAGAGATTGACTATAGCCCCTGTGCTAACTCTGCCAAATTTGAGAAAGAAGTTCTTTATTTATTGTGATGCATCTCGACAAGGCCTGAGTTGTGTTCTTATGCAAGAAGGAAGAGTTGTGGCCTACGCATCAAGACAACTAAGGAAACATGAGTTGAACTATCCTACTCATGATTTAGAGTTAGCAACCATAGTTCACTTGTTGAAGATCTGAAGACACTATATGAAGGACCGAGAACGGTGACCAGAGGGGGTGAATGGGAGCCTAAAATTTCTTTTGAAATATTCGGCCACTGTCCTAACATCACCGCCAAACGCGCAAACAAAACACTATGATGTCCACGAGTGGGTGGATGCTCTGTAGGAATACACCGGAACACCACGAAAAATGCAAAAGACGGAAATTGAATCGCGCAAACAATCGTGTATGATTGCTTGTTTGTTTGTATGGTGATGTTGTGATCGAGTTTAGACGGTGAGCAATTCGTTGGTGATCAAGAGTACTACGTTAAGGATCCAAGCCCCCAGGAGCACTTTGATCAAGGCAAGTACAGTATGGACCATCCTTGTTGCCTATTTCACTGTAATCATAAAATTCATGATGCATGTTTCTACCTTGGCAACCGTAGTGTTTGTCCTAGCTATTTGATGACTTGATCCTTGTTACCTATTGGTTTATGCATTGGGTACTTGATGCTAGTGCTCTATTGGTACCATGATCGTTTAAACTTGATTAATTGAATATGCAACTAAAGATTAAAACCTGTTTTTTTAAGAAACATGGATTTAGGGGACTAGAGCATTGGGCCTTTTTATTGGTGCTCTAAATTCCTCTCCTTAAGGACTTATCTGTCAGTAAAAGGTGCGACATACGGTGCAACCATAAGGGGTGGCTTTAGTTAAGTAGGAAGTTACTTTCTATCATGCCATTAATCTTGAAAGGTTACTTGACGAGCTGGTTGTAGTGCGACCTCTGTCTTGTTGAGTACTGCTGTGTGTGTGTGCCACTTGGAAGGGGGCTCTACTGCCCCTTACCATTGCGTCCGAATTGATTAGTAGCATGTTATGGAGGCTTTTGAAAGGCTTCATAGTGAACCCTGTCGATCTTCCTTGGTAGTGAATCGAGGGGCTCATGACTCCACGAGAAAGTGTGCAACCTCTGCAAAGTGTAAAACTGATATATCAGCCATACTCACGGTCACGAGTGGCCCCAAAAACTCATAGAATAGTAAAAATTAGGATTTGATGAACATATATTTTATTTATGCTATCCTTTAATTGCTATTCATTATTCATGTTTAAATTTAATCATGTATCCATGTGCTTGGGTTATTTAACTTGCTGCCTACTCAATTGCTAAAAATGACCGATTAAAAGCAACCACTGTCAAACATGTATCTAGCCTTATTTGAGCCTCATGAACCCATGCTATTCTTGTTAAGTACCACAGGTACTTACGCTTGCTTTATTTTTTCATACTTAAATAAAAATCTCAGATAAGTAACAGATGACTGTGGTTATGAGGAATTCCCTAAGGATTACTAGAATTGTGTTTCACCAGTCAACTATTCCCTGTGATTGGAGCTTCCGAGATAGAGTTATCTTTATTATTCCGCTGCTATTTATGTAAAGACTCTGTGATATTATTCGTTATCTAATAAACATTATGATAATACTATATAATTTATCATTATATGTGTGATTGATCTCTGGACGCACATAAATTCTTGCATTCAATTTCATCGTTAAAATTAGGTGTGATAGAAGGGGAGTTGGACGAGGATGTGGTCGGCGCAGAGGCTGCGGCGGCGAGCGGCGTAGGTGTGGTCCTGCAGGAGTGGAAGCGTCGGTAAGGCGATAACGTGTAAATCTGGAGCAGAAGCAGTAGAAGCTCAAAAAAGGCAGGTGAAGCCGCTTGCGACGGAATCTGCTGAGGCAACTCCAAGCGATCTGAGCCCTCGGATGTGGGATCGGACGGACGTAGTTAAACTATGACGTAGCTCGCTGAGTGACTGAAAGTGGTATACAGAAATAAAGATAAAAAAAATAATGACAGAAATAAAGATAATGATAGATACGGATGTAGTGTATGCTGTTTGCACCAATACCTCAGCACAAGGTTTTTTTATACCGGTAGAAAAAAAAATTCGGCATCTGCCGATAAATGCTAAATTTCGGGAATTTTAGAAATTTCGAACATTTAAACGAATTCAAGCTTTCAAAAAAAATGGCAGTAGGATTTTATTTAACAGTGCGTGGGTAAGCAGCATACATCTCCAATGATAAGACAAATGACGCAGTAGATGGATGTCTAAACATGTAGATACGGAGAACACATTTCAAGCGGTGCAACATGTCAGGTGTTCCCCTAAAGAATAATTTCATTTTTCTGCAAAAAGAAGATGTAGGACTTTTTCCAGAATGTTATCAAAATGAAATGCAGAAACTTCATCATGCTCTAGAATTTCAAATTGCAAATAATAGTCTATCAATGTGATGACTTGTATCAAGTTTCTTGACTCGCCTTGAGTGACTGGTAAACTGCAGCTGTTCCATATTGCCACTTTAACACATACTGAAAATATGAACCTAGAAAAGAATTAGTTACTCCTTTCAAGAAACACCCGATATAACAGGGAAAGTACAAAATTAAAAAGGAAAGAAAAAGGCATGCTTAGTGTGGAGATGACAGCGATAAGCCTGATAGTAATAAAAAGAGGAGATGCAAGCCTGATAATGTCATGTCATGTTGTTTTCTGATAAATACACTTAACCAGTCGCAGTATTCTTGTCTTGGACCTAAACTTGGATAACCAGGTCATGTGGGCGAGACAATTCAGCTGTGGTGGTGCTACGGCAAATTAGCAAGCAAACAAAAGTATTGTCATTGTAAGGTTATTAGGATTGTACATGATAGTTTAATGCACTAGTACACTGGAGCTCAGCACTGGTGGTTGTAAACGTATTTTTACTGGCGTTTTTGTAAACCGCCAGTGCTATGGGCCAGTAAAAATCAGCAATTTTTACTGGCAGTTGCTTGTGAACCGATTTGTACTGGCGGTTCACCTAAGAAACCGCCAGGCCGTCTCCGTCGAAGTCGCAAGTCGCGGCATTTTTCACGGCCACGAGGGTTCGAACCCGCGACCTCTCCCTTGCGCGTGACCTCCTCTAACCACTCCACCCAACACTCACATATGTTTTAATTATATTAGGTTCGCCACATATTGTTACGTATTCGATAGCAAATTAACTATTTGAGGTCCTAAATGAAGTCAAATAAAAAAGTTGTCAACTATAAAGTTTCATAACTTTTCAAGATCTACAACTTTTATGTAGACAGTTTTTCCATCCGAGGCTTTTTTCAAAAATTCAAAATTCAAACTTTGACCGTATTTTACGGCAACAATATGATTTCAAATGAAAATATTTTTAACTATAAAGTTTCATAACTTTTCGAGATCTACAACTTTCATGTAGACAGTTTTTTCATACGAGGTTATTTGAAAAACTCAAAAAATTAAAATTCAGATTATTTCTAGAGGCGGGTCACTCAAGGAACCGCCACTAGAAATCGATTTTTAATGGTGGTTTTTAAGTGACCCGCCAGTAAAAATGGACTATTTTTACATGCGGCTCACTTAAGGATCTGTCACTAAAAATCGATTTTTAGTGGCGGTTCCTTAAGTGACCCACCTGCAAAAATGGCACTGATTTCTAGAGGCGGACGTCAAGCGAAACCGCCAGTAAAAAAAAATACATAGCGCTACTGTAGAGCTCCTGTATACTATTGATGTAAAATCAAAATTATAACAAAATAGAGTACATTGACAAATCAAACATATCTTCTCCTTTCGAAACCAGAGTCCAAGCTCTGGCTCCTCATGGAGCCACATCGCCCGCAAATCGCGGTCGTCCGATCGGTGCATTAAACTTAAAATATCATATGCTTTATTTTATTTTATTTGATATAGTTGTAAATCTATGTTTTTACGTGATTCATTAATTTATGGTTTGTACCATATGTGAACTAAAAATATCTCCTTCTGCCTTAACTCTAATGTCATATACCCTTTCTCATAATCTATGGTGGACAAATTAATTTAACACTAACACAAAGTATAGATACTCGAATATAAATTCTAGCGTACATACTTTATATATATAAAAAAATACTTAAAACACATATGGTATATGATATTCCGTATATTCGCATACGCGAACACATCATGTCCCATACATAAATACTTCAAATGAATATACACAAACAAAATAATATACTTGTTCTATAATATTCCGTACATTCGCATACGCGAGCACATCATGTCTCATACATAAATGGCTCCAAATGAATATACACAAACAAAATAATATACTTGCACTATACGTGATACATACAACCTATAAACAATCACTGAAATCTACAATAGTCAAATCCCCAAATTATATATTGTTGCTTAAAAGAAAGAATCAACCAATAGATCGTAGCAACATAAATACATGACCAAACTGGTTCAAAATGATAGGCACTCCACGTAGGCACGCGGCAACGCCACGTGTTACTTTCTAGTAGTTGTTTAAAAGCTGAACAGCTTATGTCTGCTTTTTTTCAGGGAAAGGCATGGAGTGTTTCGTGATAGTAAGATAAGATATATATATATCTGCTATTTTATAACTCGTCACGGTAGCACTGGTAACTGTTTGATTGTGCATGTGGCTCTTCGATGATACTAGATTGGTTAAAAAAATGAGACATGGAAGTAAGATTAATTACCAAGCACATATAAACAAAAACTATCTATGTTTGCATGCTTTTAGACTGCACCTACCAAATTAAAGAAGAGATGTTATTACCTTGAAGTAGCAGCAGCATATGCCAGTTCGACACTGCTATCACAAATTTTTACAGATGTACTCCCTCCGTTCCGATATATAAGACGTTTTGGCTTTTCTAGATTCATAACTTCTAATATGCATTTAGATGTACACTATGTCTAGATACATAGTCAAAGCAACGTATCTAGAAAATCCAAAACATCTTATAATTTGCAATGGATGAAGTACCAATTAAAGCCTTGCCAACCCATTTAAGTTACTGTAGTTGGAGATTATAAAAAAAAATTCACCATACCATCGGATCCCAAATTAAGATAAAAAGCATAAAAATAGAGATTAAATTTGCATATCTACTTCTAGAACACTGTGACCGGAGGAAGTAGCCATCGTTTATGCACAATAAGCTATTTTAGACAAGTGTAAATACTAAATTGATCACTAACACTACATATTACTTTTGCATGAGAGGTTTCCCTTTGAGGTTTAAGTTAATTATCATAGGCAATTTCCATAATTATATACTTGGCTTGTCGTTGAGGTTTAAGTAAATCATTGTTGGTGATTTGCATAATTAGTTGGCAAATAAAAATTATGGGATAAGTGAACTAAATAGACACTGCATCAGAGACATAGCACAGAAAATCTAATCATAATGCCGCAGTGCTGCTCCTAATCATCAAAGCTGCCGACATGCACATTTTATCAAACACCATAGCTGCAGTACAGCAATTAGAAAAGAGGAGGAAAGAATATGGAACCAGTAAGGATCGCCATCATTGCTTTTGCACACCCTGGAGGCTTGAGGAGGACGGAGTTGTTGCAACTGCATGCGCTACACTCCGTACGCTGTTTGAGGTGCTGCTTGGACATGCGGCGGCGACCTTGATTGCTTTGCCGACTACCGCGATGCGAGCCTGTGAACGCTCTCACCGCTCACTGGTCCGTACGCCACGGCTTCGACCGCTTCTCGCCAGGACTACCCCGTTCCGCCCACAGCACGGAGCACAGGCCGCGAGCACGCACGGCGCGACGGCCCCGACCACCCTGGCACGTGTGGGGACCACGGGGTGGTGGGGGAGAGGGAGCTCGGGCGCGGCAGCCCCGGCGCGACGTCCCCGGCGGAGGAGCGCTCGTCTCTCGGTGGGGGCAGCAAAGGGCAGGTGGAGGCGGCGGGACCGGCGATGGCAGTGAAGAATCTTACGAATCACGACCTCGACACGAAGGCTCTAGAGACCAAGCTTCTGTGCCCGTTTCTACACGCTCGATCAAAATCTGACGGTTGAGAAAAAGCAGGCTACGTGGCCCAATAAGGGTTGGCCCTGCTTTCGTAATATAGAGATAGATGTGCGTCCTCACATGGGTCTACGGCACTGTCTCCAGCGACCTGCAGCAGTCGTTGATGATGCGACAAGGTCGCGCCCGCAACGCGTAGTGCTATCTTGAGGACGAATTCCTCGGCCAGAAGGAGTCCCGTGCCCTTCTCCTAGAGACGCAGTTCCGCACTTTCCGCCAGGAGTCCCTGAGCGTCACCGACTACTGCCGCCGGCTTGAGTCCATGGCTGCCTCCCTCGCCGAATTCGGCGACCCCATTGGCGACCGGCAGATGGTACTCACGCTCCTCCGCGGCCACAGTGGTAAATTTCGCCACATGGTGTCCATCCTCAAGATGCACAGGCCGTTCCCAACGTTCACTGAAGCCCGTACACACCTCCTATTGGAGAAGATGGAGATCGACGCTCGTCCTCCATCCCCACCGGCCGCCCTCGTCGCTGCGATGCCGCGTCCAGCGGCTCCTGGTGCACCCGCTGCTCTATGTTCGGGAGCGCCTCCTCCTCTGCGCCCCGCTGCACCAACCGGGGGCCAGCGCAACGGCCGCCGTCGTGGTCGTGGTGGACGCGGCGGACCTGCTGGTGGTGGCCCTCCAGCGTCCTCTGCTGGTGCGGCGTCGGGTGGACAGGGCAGTGCCCCTCCCGGTATGGCCGTGTACCGTCGTTCGCCCACCCTTGGGCTGGCACCGTGCGCATGTGGCCGTACGACCAGTCGGGACGACCTCCGCCGCCACAACCAGCGTTCCACGCAGCCCCGCACTATGGTGGTTTCGGTGCTCTTCCTGGCGCTTATGGAGGCACATACGGTTCCCCACCACCCTCGTATGGCACATACTACGGAGGAGCTGCACCGCCGCCGGGCTTCCAGGCGCCCTCACCAGCGTACCAGGCGGCGCCCTGGAACCCCGCTCACGGCGGGTCTTGGCACCAGGACTCCCTAGCGCACTCCTTCAACACCATGACGCTGAACCCGCCGACCTCCGAGTGGTATGCTGATTCAGGTGCCGGTTCACACATGACCTCGGCTGCTGGTATACTCTCCACCATTTCTCCACCTTCTTCATCTACTCCTTCATCTATCGTTGTGGGAAATGGTGCTTTACTTCCTGTCATAGCCACTGGATCACATATTTTTTTCCTTACCGCATCGTGATCTTGCTCTTAATAATGTTCTGGTGTCACCCAACATTATTAAGAATTTAATTTCCATTCGTCGTTTTACCACCGACAATAATTGTTCCATCGAGTTTGATCCATTTGGTCTTTCTGTGAAGGATTTGCAAACCAGGAACGTGATCGCCAGATGCAATAGTTCTGGTGACCTCTACCCATTTTTTGCACCCTCCACCAGCACCTCCGCGTTCATCGCAGCACCCACCTCCCTTTGGCATCGCCGTCTCGGTCACCTTGGGCATGAAGTTTTGTCCAAACTCATTAGGTCCAATGTCATTTTCTGTAATAAAGATGATATCGATCATATCTGTCATGCATGCCAACTTGGTCGTCATGTACGTCTACCCTTCGGTTCATCTAGCTCTCGAGCTACTCATAATTTTGATTTAATACATTATGATTTATGGACCTCTCCACTGGTTAGTGTGTCGGGATACAAATATTATCTTGTTATTCTTGATGATTGCTCTCACTATATTTGGACTTTTCCACTTCGCCTCAAATCTGAGACATTTTCCACTCTTTCTAATTTTTTTGCTTATGTTCGTACACAGTTTGGCACCACCATCAAGAGCGTCCAGTGCGACAATGGCCGTGAATTCAACAATTCCCAGGCCCGCACATTCTTCCTCTCCCAAGGTGTTGCCCTCCGCATGTCGTCTCCACACACGTCCCAACAAAATGGTAAAGCAGAGCGTTCCCTTCGTACCATCAATAACACTCTGCGTTCCCTTTTATTTCAGGCGAGTCTCCCTCCAGCTTACTGGGTTGAGGCCCTTCACATAGCCACATATCTTGTGAACCGCCTCCCCACTAAAACTATTGCTTCCGCCACACCATACAATGCTCTCTTCTCTTCCCAGCCCTCATATGATCATCTCAAAGTCTTTGGTTGCGCCTGTTACCCCATTAGGTCCTCTACAGCGCCCCACAAACTTGCCCCCCCGTTCTTCTCTATGTGTTTTCCTCGGTGAAAGGTCCTAAATGGCTAGAGGGGGGGTGAATAGCCTATAAAAATCTACAAACAACACTTCACAAACCGATTAGTAACAATAGCAAGCTTTGCAAAGCACTAGCTCTAAACTACACTATGCAAGCCAACTAGACAAGTATACTACACTATGATCTCTAGTTCACACTCAAAGACTATGTTACTACTTTACACTACTCTTAAGTGAGCAACTAACTAACAAGCTACACAAGAGAGAAATACACAAATGTAAAGAGTAAAGGTGATTTCAATACCGCCGGTGAAGAGATGATATGAAGTCCAATATAACCAATCAATCACATATAAGGGAAATCCTCGGTAGAGAGATGACACAAGATTTTTTACCGAGGTTCACTTGCTTGCCGGCAAGCTAGTCCTCGTTGTAGCGATACACCCACTTGGAGGTTCACGCGCTAATTGGCATCACACGCCAAACCCTTCTCAAGGGTGCCGCACAACCAACACAAGATGGGGATCCACCAAGCTACGAGCAATCCACTAAAGATGTCTTTCGCGGTCTCCCGCGGGGATAGGCTCAAGAACCCCTCACAACTTCACCGATCGGAGGCGGAGACAATCACCAACTCCCCTCAACGATCCTCGCAGCTCCAAGCCGTCTAGGAGTCGGCAAACTCCAAGAGTAACAAGAGAAACCGCTGCGAAATACCACTACCAAGTGCCTCTAGATGATCTCAATCAATGCAATGCACTTGATGCTCTCCAAACTCACCAAATGATGAACACAATCAAGTAGGATGAGTGAGAGTGGAGTGGGAAGGCTCACAAGTATGTTATGATGTTTAGGAGTGCCAAGAGATACTCCCCAAACCGGCCAAGTGACTATTTATAAGCCACACACAAAAACTAGCCGTTTTCAATTCTCTGCGTACCGTCGGACTGTCCGACGGCCAGAGCGTCGGACTAATCCGCACGGTCCGACGCCTCGGATGAATGCCACGTGTCACTAGCCGTTTGAAGTCGAACGTTGGATCGCAACGGCTATTTCCTCGCGCCAAAACGAACCGTCGGACGGTGGGTCGTCGGACTAACACCCGCGGTCCGACGCCCACTGCCACTGCACCGTCGGACTGAAATTACACAGCGCGTCGGACTAACGAACGCGGCCGTCCGACGCTTCCAGAGAGCTCCCCGAGCCCTGAAAACCGTCGGACGTTGGTCCGACGCTCACCGTCGGACTAACGCCGAGAGTCCGACGCTCTCAGAGCTCGCCACGTGTTATCTCTCGCACGATCTGCACCGTCGGACGCTTCGGCTAATGGTCCGACGCTCGGAGACTAAGCGTCCGACGCTCACAGCAGTGTTAGCCGTCGGACCGAAGACATTGGTCCGACGCTCTGAGACTCTACGGTCCGACGCTCTGTTTTCTCAGGATTTTCACTCAAACCTTTCACCCTTTGTTCCCATGTGCTAACACCAATTGTTCTACACCTTGTGCACGTGTGTTAGCTTTTTCAAAAGAGTTTTCCAGGGGTTTGTTAGTGTCACTAGCATCTATATGCATATGCAATGATCATGAACACCTAGTGGCACTTGATAACCGTATTTCATCAACGATTTCGCCCCTCTTAATAGTACGGCTATCTATCCTAAATGTGATCACTCCCTCTATGGAGTCTTGATCACCAAAACCAAAAGAGCTCCTATTGGTTATACCTTTGCCTTGAGCTCCCGGTTTATTATCAACTTCCTTCTCATCTCTTGATGGACCTTGTGAACACCTATGATGATGGACTTATACCATTTGCATGGATGCCGTCAATAGGGCTTTCTCCTTTGTTGATGGACTTACACCATTTTCATGGACGCCGTCATTGCCCTTCACTTGTGACTTCCACCGACCCGGTCCTTTGCTCCATCTTGCCGTTTGCTAATCAATTCTCATGAAACACTTAGAGCAATCGTTAGCAAACTAGGTTTCATCAATTACCCAAAACCAAACATGGGCTTTCAATCTCCCCCTTTTTGGTAATTGATGACAACCTTCACAAAGATATGAAATGAAAACCAAGTTTGCACTTTGGTAGTATTAGCTCCCCCTACATATGTGATTCCTTGTGTTTGGTTCAATTTTTCACATATGCATGAATTTGAAAGTTTGGGTGAGCTACTACTATCAAATGATGCTAAGGTATATAGAATGGACCTTTGAACCGTGATACCATCGGAGTTGCGGAAATATACCATCCTTAGCACCATTATTTACTAGTCATGCATCACAAACTCAAAATACCTCGTGAGATCATCATTTAAGTAAAAGAGGTACTTTGTATGGCATATAAGTCCTATGCATGCTAGTTTGTCAAATCACCATTCAAATCCTATTTCTAAGCATTTCATCAATTCAAACAAATATAGGAATTGAAGTTTTGACAATGCAACATTTCATATGTTAATGCATACACAAATGCAACAACTTATTCATGTGCTTGCTCCCCCTACTTGTGTGCTTTCAAATTTTTAATTGACCCCGTTCCTCTCTTATCTTTGTGACTTTCTTCTCCCCCTTTGTCAACAATCACCAAAAAATGGTGCAAATTATGGGAATATCAAGTCAATAAATAGGGTTTAGTTCTTTTACACATTGGTTCAAACTAGATCACTTGCCTAGAATATGTAACTAAGTTTGATCCAAGGACAAGCTTCTTCACACCTCACTAGTAGGGTTATCTTGACCATGTGAAGTTACACATCATGAGCTCATGTTCTAGATTTAACACTAAGTTTGCAAGCCCATCAATATGTCATATGCTACCACTTGATCATACAAGCATAAAGAACAAAAGTGGTACCATATATACATGAAAGCATTTGAATTTTTTTTTATGAGTGAGCCTATAACATGCATTTTATGTCTACATGAACTAGACAAATCCTTATCAAAGTATGAATGCCATGTCAACCAATTTTACCTTGCTTTAGTCGAAGGAGAGGCATGTCATATAATGTAGGATGTTTTTCACTTCATGTTGGAGTAGTCTAGTATGTTTAGCTCATTTCTCAATTTGCAAAATCTTGACTCATCAAGTGGCTTGGTAAAGATATCCGCTAATTGATCTTCGGTGCCAACACTTTCAATTGCAATGTCCCCTTTGATTTGGTGATCTCTAATGAAGTGATGCCTTATGTCAATGTGCTTTGTTCTTGAATGTTGCACGGGGTTGTTGGTTAGCTTGATAGCACTCTCATTGTCACAAAGCAGAGGCACTTTCTTGTATTTCAATCCAAAATCACTCAAGGTTGCCTTCATTCAAAGCAATTGTGCACAACAACTTCCGGCACTAATGTACTCCGCTTCGGCCGTTGAGAGAGCAACACTATTTTGCTTCTTTGAAGACCATGATACAAGTGACCTTCCAAGCAATTGACAAGTTCCACTAGTGCTCTTTCTATCCACTTTGCAACCGGCATAGTCGGAGTCCGAATATCCAATAAGCTCAAAATTGGACCCCTTAGGATACCACAACCCAACATCTAGTGTGCCCTTCAAATATCTCAATAGTCTCTTTGCGGCTTTCAAATGACTTTCTCTTGGTGAGGCTTGAAATCTTGCACACATACACACACTAAACATGACATCCGGTCGAGATGCGGTCACATAAAGGAGACTTCCAATCATTGATCTATATAGCTTTTGATCTACCATTTTGCCACTATCATCCAAGTCCAAATGCCCATTAGTTGCCATAGGGGTATTCATGGGCTTTGCATGTTCCAATCCAAATTTCTTCACCATGTCCCTTATGTACTTTCCTTGACTTACAAATGTACCATTCTTCATTTGCTTAACTTGAAGACCAAGGAAGTAGCTAAGCTCACCAATCATGGACATTTCAAACTCACTTGCCATCATATTTCCAAATTCTTCACAAAAATCTTGATTTGTTGATCCAAAAATGATATCATCCACATATATTTGCAACACAAATAAATCATTTCCAAGCTTCTTAGTGAAGAGAGTTGTATCAACCTTTCCCATTTTGAACCCTTTTGAGAGCAAGAAATCTCTCAATCTCTCATACCATGCTCTAGGTGCTTGCTTCAAACCATACAATGCCTTTCTTAGCTTGTATACATGGTTGGGCTTCTTCACATCTTCAAATTCAGGAGGTTGTTCCACATAAACCAACTCATTGATGTACCCATTTAGAAATGCACTCTTGACATCCATTTGATATAACTTGATGTTATGGGCACAAGCATAGGCTAATAAGATTCTAATGGCCTCCAATCTAGCAACCGGTGCATAGGTTTCTCCAAAATCAAGACCTTCAACTTGAGTATAACCTTGTGCAACCAATCTAGCTTTGTTCCTTATTACTATGCCATCTTGATCTTGCTTGTTTCTAAAGACCCATTTGGTTCCTATCACATTGTGTTTCTTTGGTCTTTCCACTAGTTCCCAAACTTGATTTCTTGTGAAATTGTTGAGCTCTTCATGCATAGCATTAACCCAATCAACATCTTTCAATGCTTCCTCAATCTTGGTTGGCTCTATGGTTGACACAAATGAGAAATGCTCACAAATTTGAGCTAGTCTTGCTCTAGTTTGAACTCCACTTTGAATACCACCAATGATTTGATCCAAAGGATGATCCCTTGCAATAGAGACCGGTTGGAGAATAGGAACTTGATCATTGGATTGAGATGAACTAGCTTGTTGATCTTGCACTTGAGATTGATCTTGTGAGTCACTTGCACTTGCTTCATTTTCAACTTGCATGCTAGTATGAATTGCACCATCATCTTCATCTTCATTGACTTGCCTTGGCCTAATATCACCAATATCCATATTTTTCATTGCATTTGCCAAGTCATTGCCTCTCACGTCACTAAGATTTTCAACTTCATCTTGAGAGCCTTGGGTTTCATCAAATTCAACATCATGTACCTCCTCAAGAGTACCACTAGCCAAATTCCAAACTCTATATGCCTTGCTTGTGGTTGAATAGCCAAGTAAGAAACCTTCATCACATTTCTTTTCAAACTTGCTCAATCTTGTGCCTTTCTTGAGAATGTAGCATTTGCAACCAAAAACCCGAAAATATGCAATGTTGGGCTTTCTACCATTCAATAGCTCATAAGGAGTCTTTGCAAGCATACCATGGCAATATAAGCGGTTGATGTAATAGCAAGCGGTGTTGATTGCTTCGGCCCAAAAGGCATGACTAACATTGTATTCACTTAGCATTGATCTTGCCATATCTATCAAGGTTCTATTCTTTCTTTCAACAATGCCATTTGATTGTGGTGTATACTTGGGTGAGAATTGATGTCCAATACCATACTCATCACACAATTCATCAATCTTGGTGTTCTTGAATTCACTACCATTGTCACTTCTAACTTTCTTGATGGTTGTTTCAAACTCATTTTGGCTTCTCTTGACAAAAGATTTGAATAGATCATACACTTCACTCTTGTCAACTAGAAAGAATACCCATGTATATCTAGTATAGTCATCCACAATCACAAATCCATACTTGCTCCCACCAATGCTAGCATATGTGGTTGGTCCAAACAAGTCCATATGCAAGAGCTCAAAAGCTTTACTAGTACTCATCATGCTCTTCTTAGGAAGTGTATTTCCAACTTGTTTGCCGGCTTGACATGAACTACAAAGCTTATCTTTCTCAAAAGTGACATCTTTCAAGCCTCTAACTAGATCATGCTTCACTAATTTGTTCAATTGTTTCATTCCAACATGACCAAGCCTTCTATGCCATAACCAACCCAAACTTGACTTAGTGATCAAACAAGTTGACAATTGAGTTTCACTAGCATTGAAATCCACAAGATATAGGTTGTCATATCTAAACCCTTTGAATATCAAATTTGACCCATCAACACTAACAATTTCAACATCATCAACCCCAAATATGCACTTGAAACCAAGATCACAAAGTTGTGCAACCGAGAGTAAATTGAAATTCAAGCTTTCAACTAGCAATACATTTGAGATAGACATATCATTGGAGATAGCAATTTTACCAAGTCCTCTCACTTTCCCTTTCTTGTTGTCACCAAATGTGATTGCATCATAGCCACTATTTGCACTTGTGTTGAGAGAGCCAAACATACTAGAATCACCCGTCATATGTTGAGTGCATCCACTATCAAGCACCCAATGCCTCCCTCCGGCTTTGTAATTGACCTACAAAAAGAGATCAATTCCTTTTAGGTACCCAAACTTGCTTGGGTCCTTGAAGGTTAGTGACTAAGCTCTTTGGTACCCAAATGGTCTTCTTCTTTGGACCCAACATGGATGTACCAACAAACTTAGCCTTCACACCATTTGAGCCCTTTGTGAGAACATAGCAAGAATCAAACTTAATTGAGGATACATAAGCATTGGATTTCTTGTTTTTGCAATCTTGCTCTAAGTGACCAACTTGCTTGCATTTTGTGCAATACCGGCCATTTCTCTTCACAAAACAAGTTTTGTGAGGAGCAAAGGCGGTTTTGCCTTTCTTGGGGGTATAGCCCAATCCCTCTTTGTGGAGAGATGCCCTTTGGCTACCCAAGCACATAAGCAAGCGGTCCTCACCACCATAAGCCTTAGCTAAGGAGTGATTGAGCTTTTTAACCTCCTCCTTTAGGTTCTTGTTCTCAACTACTAGTGAAGGGTCACTAGTGGGTGAGGTAGTAGTGGAAGTGCTACAAGAAGGGTTAGTGGTAACAACAATAGGTTCATAAGATATGTCACATGTTACACCTATGTCGCAAGTTTTAGTTTCTTTCTTTTGCACTTGTTGTTGCAAGTCTTTATTTTGCTCAACTAGAGAAGAATGAGCTTCATCAAGCTTAGTGTGAACCTTTTGGAGCTTCTTATGGTCTTCCTTTAGACTCTCATAAGATGCTCTAAGTTCCTCAAGTTCTTGCTCAATGGATTGTTTATCCTTGCGCAAGCCCTTGCATTCCTTTCTAAGTTTATCAAAATGAATACGTGCATCATCAAGCATTTCAATTAATTCTTCTTTTGTTAGGTCATCATCACTATCATCATCACTAGATTCGGTGTCGGATGATACCTTAGAACCCTTGGCCATGAAGCAAGAAGGAGTGTCGAAGATGGAAGGCTTGTCATGAATGGCAATGCTTGCATGTGCCTTCCTCTTGCTCTTCTTATCATCATCACTCTCTTCATCACTTGAAGAGGCATCACTATCCCATGTCACCACATGAGAATAGTTCTTCTTCTTCTTGTATGAAGATTCCTTCTTCTCTTTCTTCTCCTTCTTCTCATGCTTGTTCTTCTTTTTGCCCTTGTGATCATCTTCACTTGAGTGTGGGCAATCGGCTACCAAGTGATCTTTGCTTCCACAATTGAAGCATCTTCTTGGGCCATCAAATCTTCTTGCATTCTTCTTTCTTCTTGCCCGGTAGCCCTTCTTCTTCATGAACTTGCCAAATCTTCTTACTAGAAGGGCCATTTCTTCATCACTTTCACTTGAGCTAGAGGGATCTTCACTTGACTCTTCTTTGGCCTTGCTCTTGCCCTTTGATGAGGATGTGGC
Source organism: Eremochloa ophiuroides (assembly GCA_038502445.1). Lineage (NCBI taxonomy): Eukaryota > Viridiplantae > Streptophyta > Magnoliopsida > Poales > Poaceae > Eremochloa > Eremochloa ophiuroides. The sequence goes on along the minus strand of JAHLJS010000003.1, from coordinate 56,159,442 downwards.
TTTGAATGCCACACTCTTCTTCTTCTCATCTTTGGAGTCTTCATCTTTTTCTTTCTTCTTCTTATTGATCAACTCCTCTTTATCATCATCATCATCTCTATAAGCATCATCGGTCATCACCTCCGCAAGCACTTGGTTTGGTGTCAACTCACTCAAGGTAGTCTTCACCAACACCGTGATCAAAGTGGCAAACCTCTTGGGCAAGCTCTTCAAGAACTTCATGGAGAAATCACTATCTTTCACTTCCTCATCCACCGCCTTGAGCTCATTTACAATCACTTGCAATCTATGAAACATCTCCGGCACGGTTTCATCATCCTTCATCTTGAAACTAGCAAACTTGTCCTTGAGAATGTATGCTCTTGCGGTCTTCACACCTTTGGTGCCCTCATATGATTCCTCAAGCTTCTTCCAAGCTTCATGAGCACTCTCAATGTTCTTCACTTGCTCAAAAACCTTCTCATCTACGACCTCATGGATAGCACAAACCGCAATATCATTGAGTTGGAGCAACTTTTCTTCGGCGGTTGTGGGGTTGGCCGCATTGGCAATTTCAATCTTGGTCTCCACAACCTTCCATACCTCTCTATTGATTGACTTGATATGAGATGTCATCAAACTCTTCCAATAGGCATAATTATCCCCATTAAACCGGGGTGGCTTCTTGGTGTTGTTGATGTGAATGTTGAGTTGAGCCATTTTTACACCGTAGGTTGTTAAGCCTCAAATCAACGGTGCCTCGGCTCCGATACCACTTGAAAGGTCCTAAATGGCTAGAGGGGGGGTGAATAGCCTATAAAAATCTACAAACAACACTTCACAAACCGATTAGTAACAATAGCAAGCTTTGCAAAGCACTAGCTCTAAACTACACTATGCAAGCCAACTAGACAAGTATACTACACTATGATCTCTAGTTCACACTCAAAGACTATGTTACTACTTTACACTACTCTTAAGTGAGCAACTAACTAACAAGCTACACAAGAGAGAAATACACAAATGTAAAGAGTAAAGGTGATTTCAATACCGCCGGTGAAGAGATGATATGAAGTCCAATATAACCAATCAATCACATATAAGGGAAATCCTCGGTAGAGAGATGACACAAGATTTTTTACCGAGGTTCACTTGCTTGCCGGCAAGCTAGTCCTCGTTGTAGCGATACACCCACTTGGAGGTTCACGCGCTAATTGGCATCACACGCCAAACCCTTCTCAAGGGTGCCGCACAACCAACACAAGATGGGGATCCACCAAGCTACGAGCAATCCACTAAAGATGCCTTTCGCGGTCTCCCGCGGGGATAGGCTCAAGAACCCCTCACAACTTCACCGATCGGAGGCGGAGACAATCACCAACTCCCCTCAACGATCCTCGCAGCTCCAAGCCGTCTAGGAGTCGGCAAACTCCAAGAGTAACAAGAGAAACCGCTGCGAAATACCACTACCAAGTGCCTCTAGATGATCTCAATCAATGCAATGCACTTGATGCTCTCCAAACTCACCAAATGATGAACACAATCAAGTAGGATGAGTGAGAGTGGAGTGGGAAGGCTCACAAGTATGTTATGATGTTTAGGAGTGCCAAGAGATACTCCCCAAACCGGCCAAGTGACTATTTATAAGCCACACACAAAAACTAGCCGTTTTCAATTCTCTGCGTACCGTCGGACTGTCCGACGGCCAGAGCGTCGGACTAATCCGCACGGTCCGACGCCTCGGATGAATGCCACGTGTCACTAGCCGTTTGAAGTCGAACGTTGGATCACAACGGCTATTTCCTCGCGCCAAAACGAACCGTCGGACGGTGGGTCGTCGGACTAACACCCGCGGTCCGACGCCCACTGCCACTGCACCGTCGGACTGAAATTACACAGCGCGTCGGACTAACGAACGCGGCCGTCCGACGCTTCCAGAGAGCTCCCCGAGCCCTGAAAACCGTCGGACGTTGGTCCGACGCTCACCGTCGGACTAACGCCGAGAGTCCGACGCTCTCAGAGCTCGCCACGTGTTATCTCTCGCACGATCTGCACCGTCGGACGCTTCGGCTAATGGTCCGACGCTCGGAGACTAAGCGTCCGACGCTCACAGCAGTGTTAGCCGTCGGACCGAAGACATTGGTCCGATGCTCTGAGACTCTACGGTCCGACGCTCTGTTTTCTCAGGATTTTCACTCAAACCTTTCACCCTTTGTTCCCATGTGCTAACACCAATTGTTCTACACCTTGTGCACGTGTGTTAGCTTTTTCAAAAGAGTTTTCCAGGGGTTTGTTAGTGTCACTAGCATCTATATGCATATGCAATGATCATGAACACCTAGTGGCACTTGATAACCGTATTTCATCAACGATTTCGCCCCTCTTAATAGTACGGCTATCTATCCTAAATGTGATCACTCCCTCTATGGAGTCTTGATCACCAAAACCAAAAGAGCTCCTATTGGTTATACCTTTGCCTTGAGCTCCCGGTTTATTATCAACTTCCTTCTCATCTCTTGATGGACCTTGTGAACACCTATGATGATGGACTTATACCATTTGCATGGATGCCGTCAATAGGGCTTTCTCCTTTGTTGATGGACTTACACCATTTTCATGGACGCCGTCATTGCCCTTCACTTGTGACTTCCACCGACCCGGTCCTTTGCTCCATCTTGCCGTTTGCTAATCAATTCTCATGAAACACTTAGAGCAATCGTTAGCAAACTAGGTTTCATCAATTACCCAAAACCAAACATGGGCTTTCACTCGGCTATTCCTCGGAGCACAAAGGCTATCGATGTCTCGAGCTTCAGTTAAACCGCATTCTTATTTTTAGACATGTCGTTTTTGATGAATCCTTTTTTCCTTTCTCTGACATGTCTAGCACACCCATGGCACCCTCTGCCCTGGACTTTTTGGTCGATGATCGTGATCTTACCGCTTCAGTTCCTGGAGCTCGTTTTGTGCGTGCAGGTACAGCAGCTTCCTCAGCGGCACACCCTGTGCCAGAGGCCACCTCTGCGCCATCGAGCCTTGGTGCAGCGCCATGGTCGCTTGGGTCCAGCCCTGCTACCCATGGCACCACCTCCACGCCACCGTCCGCGTCGTCCGGTGCTGCTGCCCCTGTGCACCCCGCACAGGCTGCTGCCAGTGGCACCACGCTGACCACGAGTGCTGCCGGTCCTGCTGCCCCTGTTGCTCGCGCACAGGCTGTTGCCGGCGGTACCGGCCGCACAGCTGCCACCCGACCGATCGTCATCCCTCAGGTTACCAATGCGCACTCGATGCGCACGCGTGGCAAGGCTGGCATAGCACAGCCCATGGATCGACTCAACCTCCACGCTGTGCCCATGTCACCTCTTCCTCGCTCTGTTCCTGATGCATTGTCAGACCCCAATTGGTAATCCGCTATACAGGCTGAGTATGACTCTCTAATTGCCAACAACACCTGGAGTCTTGTGGTGCCGCGCCCTCCTGGCGTCAATATTGTGACTGGCAAGTGGATTTATCGACACAAATTGCTCGCTAATGGGTCTCTTGATCGCTACAAGGCTCGTTGGGTACTACGGGGTTTCACACAGCGGCCCGGTGTTGATTATGATGAAACTTTCAGTCCCGTTGTCATGCCTGCGACAGTTCGAGTTATTCTCTCCTTGGCATTATCTTAGAACTGGCCCATTCATCAACTAGATGTGAAGAATGCCTTTCTCCATGGCACTCTCACTGAGACAGTATACTGCGTGCAGCCCTCTGGTTTTATGGATTCTTCTCGCTCAGATTTTGTCTGTCGGCTCAACAAGTCCTTATATGGTTTGAAGCAGGCTCCTCGTGCTTGGCATCACAGGTTCGCCTCTCACCTCGTGTCACTTGGATTTGTTGAAACAAAGGCAGATACTTCGCTCTTTATATATTGCCGCGGTCCAGACACGGCCTACTTACTGATATATGTCGATGACATTGTCCTCACCGCCTCCTCTGCCGGATTTCTCAAGCACATCATTGAGGCTCTGCAGCGTGAGTTTTGCTATGACGGATATGAGGCAGCTACATCATTTTCTGGGCATTTCTGTGACACGCTCTGCAGATGGTCTGTTCCTTTCTCTGTAACAGTACACTTAGGATATTTTGGAGCGCGCTGGGATGAGTGCGTGCAAGCCGTGCAGCACACCTGTTGACCTACACTCCAAATTATCTGCTGATGGACCGCCTGTTGCTGACGCTACACAGTACCGCAGCCTAGCTGGCGCTCTACAGTATCTGACCTTCACCCGACCAGACATTGCGTTTGCAGTTCAGCGGATATGCCTCTATATGCATGTCCTCGGGAGTCGCACCTCGCTGCTCTCAAGCGGATCTTGCGCTACTTGCAGGGCACACTATCACTTGGGCTGACCATGCGCCGATCTTCATCTAGAGATCTTGTTGTTTACACGGATGCTGACTAGGCTGGCTGTCCTGACACTCGTCGGTCGACCTCTGGCTACGCAGTATTTCTCGGGGATAACTTGGTGTCTTGGCCTTCCAAGCGTCAGCATACGGTCTCCAGATCGAGTGCCGAAGCTGAATATCGTGCTGTGGCGAATGGTGTTGCTGAAGCTACTTGGCTGCGTCAGCTGCTTCTTGAGCTTCGCCACCCCCCTCACCGTACCACCTTGGTCTATTGCGATAATATCAGTGTTGTATATCTCTCCGGCAACCTAGTGCAGCATCAGCGGACGAAGCATGTTAAGATTGATCTCCATTTTGTTCGAGAGAAGGTCGCCCTCGGTCACGTTCGGGTCCTACATGTTCCTACAACATCGCAGTACACCGACGTCTTTACCAAGAGCCTTCCTACCTCACTATTTCAGGAGTTTCGATCCAGCCTGAATGTTAGCGATGCTCCCGATTAGACTGCGGGGGAGTGTTAGCCTATTCTAATTATAGGAAGTGTAATTACAGTAGGTTAACCTTGATTAGTGGCATGCTTGTGCGGTTGGCTTATGAGCCACCCCGGCCTCTACATGTACTGATGTATTGATATGGAATAGAATCAATCATTCCTACTTTACAGATTGAGGGGGGTGAGGCCATGGGATAGAGATATAATGAAATGAGATAGAGATATAATGAAATGAAATGCTGCCCAAGAGCAGCAAGCCGGCGACCGAACCATGCGTGAGGGGTGAGGCCATGGGACGGGACTGGGAACCAGAGCCAGCCGCCCGCTACACACCTTTGGCCTCTGCTCGACTGTGGCGGCGCGACGATGGCGGGAGGTAGGGCGGAGAGGCAACACAACGGGACGGCCACGCGGCGCTGGCGGGAGCCGGGAGGCGAGGCATGCAGGCAGCGACGCGGCCTTGCTGCGCGGCGGCTCAGAGCCTCAGACGGCGGCTCGCCTAGGTCACGAGTAGCGATATTTTTCGGGGAAAAAACAAAAGGAAAAGTGTCAAGTGTATGTGGGCTGGCTGGCTGGAATTGGAGTTTTGGCCCAGTTCGCCGCGGAATTTGGGCACCGATCAAATTCGACTCAAATTTTATTTGCTATCCAGCATAATTTGTAAAATTTCGCCGAAATTTAACTGCACAATCACCATATCAGCACGCACAAACCAAAAAAAAAAAAAACAACACCATTTGTTAACTCCAAATTTCTTTGTTACACCATTTTACTAAACTGGCCAGATTTATAGGATATCACATGGCAAATTGACACTTCCACCCCAGAGAGGAGAGGAGCAGACAGTCCGAGCACCTGTCCACGTGTCTCTCCTTTCCCGCCAAAAGACATAGCAACCACCCGAGCGGAACGGGCACCTCCGGGATACGCGCGCCGCCGCTCGGCCGGCCATGTCCCCTCCTCGCCGCAGGCCTATATCTTGCCCCCGCATCCATATAGGAAGCCCTGTAAGGGGTGGCCTCCCGCACTGCCCCTTCCCCCGCCAACAATGGAGGCCGCGGTGGTCCGCCTGCGACGACGCTGCCGGCGGAACGACGACAGCAGCCTCGCTCTCGTCTACCTCGCCGCCTGCTTCGTCCTGCTCGCGGCATCGGCCACGGCGGCGGCCGCGCTCTCGGACGCCGAGGCGTCCGACATCGCACGGCGGCAGCTGCTGTCCCTGCGGGAGGGCGACGGCGACCTCCCCGACGACTTCGAGTTCGACATCCGCGTGGACGTCACCTTCGCCAACGAGCGCCTCCGCCGCGCGTACGTGGCGCTCCAGGCCTGGCGCCGCGCCATGTACTCCGACCCCAAGAACTTCACCGGCGGCTGGGTGGGCGCCGACGTGTGCTCCTACTTCGGCGTCACGTGCGCCCCGGCCCTCGACGACGGCAAGACCACCGTCGTCGCGGGCGTCGACCTCAACGGCGGCGACATCGCGGGCTACCTCCCCGCCGAGCTCGGCCTGCTCACCGACATCGCCTTCTTCCACATCAACTCCAACCGCTTCTGCGGCGTCATCCCCGAGAGCTTCAGCCGCCTCGCGCTCCTCCACGAGCTCGACGTCAGCAACAACCGCCTCGTCGGCGGCTTCCCGGACGTCGTGCTGCGGATCCCCGTGCTCAGGTACCTCGACCTCCGCTTCAACGACTTCGACGGCGCCCTGCCGCCGCACCTCTTCGACAAGGACCTCGACGCCATCTTCGTCAACAGCAACCGCTTCGCCGGCGCCATCCCGGACAACTTCGGCAACTCCACGGCCACCGTGGTCGTGCTCGCCAACAACGCCTTCGTCGGGTGCATCCCTCGCAGCGTCGGCCGCATGGCCGGCACGCTCGACCAGCTCCTGCTGCTCAACAACCGCCTCGACGGCTGCATCCCGCCGGAGCTCGCCGAGCTCGTCAACTCCACGGTGGTGGACGTCGGCGGGAACGCGCTCGTCGGCACGCTGCCGGAGGGGCTCGTCAACATGACAAGGCTGGAGCAGCTCGACGTGTCGCGGAACCGGCTCGCCGGCGCCGTGCCAGAGCGCGTCTGCAAGCTCCCGGCTCTCGCCAACTTCAGCTTCGCGCACAACTTCTTCAGCGTCGAGGCGGAGGCGTGCATGCCGTCCGAGGACTCGCCGGTGGCACTCGACGACAGCGGCAACTGCCTCGGTGGCGGGCGCCCGGAGCAGAAGCCATCGCCTGAGTGCGCGCCTGTGCTCGCGCACCCCGTCGACTGCCGCACCAACGTCTGTTCCAAGGGGCCTGCTGCGCCACCAGCGAAGAAGGTTCCAAGGCCACCAGACGTTAGTCCACAGCCATTGCCACCAGCGGCATCACCGGAGAACAAACCACCAAAGAAGTCCCCACCACCACCACGCCCTGTGAGCCCACCACCACCGCCGGCGCCCATTAGTTCACCGCCTCCACCGGTGAAATCTCCATCCCCGCCAGCACCTGTTAGCTCGCCTCCCCCACCAGTAAAATACCCTCCACCACCGGTTCCGGTTAGCTCTCCACCACCACCGGTAAAACCACCTCCACCTCCGGCACCAGTGAGTGAACCACCTCCGCCGGTGAAATCCCCTCCACCACCACCGGTGCCGGTGAGATCGCCTCCACCACCCATGAAATCACCACCTCCTCCAACACCAGTCAGCTCACCACCACCACCTATAAAATCACCTCCTCCACTGGCTCCACTGAGCTCACCGCCGCCTCCGGTGAAATCCCCTCCACCGCCTGCTCCAGTCAGCTCACCACCACCACCCATAAAATCACCTCCTCCACCGGCTCCAGTGAGCTCACCGCCACCACCTATAAAATCACCTCCTCCGCCGGTTCTAGTCAGCTCACCACCACCAGCTATAAAATCACCTCCTCCGCCATCACCAGTGAGCTCACCACCACCTCCAGTGAAATCTCCTCCACCACCTGCTCCAGTCAGCTCACCACCACCACCTGTAAAATCACCTCCACCGCCATCTCCATTGAGCTCACCACCACCTCCAGTGAAATCCCCTCCACCACCTGCTCCAGTCAGCTCACCACCACCACCTATAAAATCACCTCCTCCACCGCCTCCGGTGATCTCACCACCGCCTCCAGTGGAATCCCCTCCACCACCGGCACCCCTTAGCTCACCGCCACCACCAGTGAAATCTCCTCCTCCACCGGCTCCTGTAATTTCACCACAGGCACCGGTTGTCTCGCCGCCGCCACCTGTAAAATCACCTCCCCCGCCTGTTCCAGTAAGCTCTCCACCACCACCACCGGTGACCTCCCCACCTCCGAAGTCCCTCCTCCACCGGTACCAGTCAGCTCTCCACCCCCACCCATCAAATCCCCACCACCACCACCTGCTCCGGTGAGCTCGCCGCCTCCACCAGAACCATCATTACCTCCACCGCCGGCACCTGAGGAAATCATCTTGCCACCAATCATGGCGCAGAAGTACGCCTCGCCACCGCCGCCTCAATTCCAAGGATACTAAGCGGTGATCACGGCACGCTCTACTGACGATGCATGAGAGTAATCGTGACGAGAGGAGGAGGCCAGGAGAAGCAGTGTGATCAGTTGATCGCACCATGCAATGCATGGATTGCAAGCTCTAGCGACGTGAATTGAATGCTCGGATGAGCGCATGGTACGTGCGTGCGTATGTGTATAAGAGAATAGGTAACGCACGCATGTACTAGCGCGTGTGCACATGTAACATGATGACCGAGAAGAGAAATGTGCAAATGGAGAAGGAATGGTTTTTGCCTTTCTGGGATTCTTCTTAGCATAACGTGTGTTTTAAAAAGAAAACAAAAGAATGCGAAATCTAGACAAGTGAATAAATATTGCACTGGGCCCAAAACAATAACTAATATGTGCCCCTGAAAAGAACCTACAAAAGAGTTTTCTGTTGACAACTATTAAAAACTAAATCATTACCTATGAGCCCAATTGCTCAGCAAATCGTTGCTTACACCTCTCAATGCTTGTGAACCTCTAATTTCACAAAATCATTAAATATGTGTTTTATATTTCTAAGAGGACTTATATCAAACACCATTAAATGTACATCCAGCGTTGCTGAGAAACCATTTTCAAGGGCAGCTTCCTTGTGGCAATCACATCTGGATACTTGGTTTATAGATGGTCTGCATACAACCACCACCACTAAAATCTATTTACAAGGGCGGTTGCTATAAAGCAACCGCCCCTGAAAAACGTTTTTAGGGGATCAGATTTATGGACCGAACTGCCCCTAAAAATGTTTCTCTAGAAACGGTAAGATGACCGATGATATAAATGCCATATCTTTATAACTGATGTCATAGTGTTTTTAAAATTGGCCATGAAAATCTTTTATGATTGTTAGAAAAAATCATTCTTGTACTAGTGAAAGAACACTTTTCAAGAAATTTTCTCCATCAAATCTCTAGTGCGAAAAAGATAATTTCAAAGAACAAGCAGGAGGCAAAAGAACTTGATGTGTGGAAGGAGCCAACCCGTTGAAGCAAATCATTCTATGAGAGGGAGAACCGAGCAGCACTAGGGTGGCTAGCACTGCTGGCGCAAGTTCGATTCCCTGGAATCGCACTCATGTCTCTCACCGGGGTTTGTCTCCCAATAAATTCAGTTGCCTCTGATCACGCGTGGAGCTACAAAGGGATTGCGGCGCACCCGTCGCCTACGGTGCCATGGATGGACCCGGTGATCTCACGATGTGATCTGTGTGTAGTTGTAGGTTTATTTGTGTACGCGTGGTGTGAGTGTGGTGTGCGTGTGCAGGGTTGGTGTGTTCTGTACATGGACAGATACTACAACTATACCCAGATGAGAGGCGTCAAAAAAAAATCATTCCATGAGAGTAAACCAGCATGGGTGTTGAAAACCCAGCTTAAACAACGTGGAAATGTAGTTAGCAATCCTAGATTCCCAGTAAAGTAGCATGGGTGTGGGCGGCCGCATTGTAATAGTTGCACACATAGGAAAGAAACTAGGTTTTAGTGTCAAATAGAATAGCAGTATTATTTATAGGGCTAAATAGGAAATTTTCTCTTAATTTAATGGTTTTGCTCTTTTCATAAAGTTGGCTAAACATTAGACACAGCTTCAGATTATATGTTTGAAGTCTTAGGACCTAAATAGTTAACACCCTAGATTCCTTGCCATAGTTCCACATTCTTGGTCCCCTTATGGGAACATGCTGCTAAGTATAGATTCAAACCTACCCTAGTATATGTTGAGCAAAACTCACGTTGTGGGCTTCATTAATCCGTAACCAGTGGCGAACCTAGCAGTAGGGCTATGGCTTTAATCTTAGCGCTTTAACTACAATGGACAAATTATCATTTTTTGAACAGCCAAGCACAATTTACACTAATGTCTAATTAAATGGCCTAGTCTTTGGTCAATTCTGGATCCGCCGCTGTTCGCAACTAATGGCCTAATCATGGTGGTGACTATGGCACATCCACATCCCCTTTTTTTTTTTGTGTGTGTGTGAGAGAGAGAGAGATGGCACATCCACAACTGCTTTCCCGCTTTTGGTGCCTTGATCGTACTGGTGGCAGCAGACTGGGCCTTAAACTCTCTTTCGGTCATTCCAGGTGGGCATCGGACGGTCCAGACCGTTTTCGCCCCTCATCACCACAATGGGCCAAGTTCCATCTTTCTATAGGCCATGAACGAACCAGGCCAGGCCTAGGCCGCCCCTCCCCTCTTCTAGAAGCAACACACAACATGTACCGTCGTCAGTCCATCACGAGCCAAGCTGCCACCAATGCAAAGAGGAAAAAAAAAAGAACAAAACAAAAAGTGACACTAAAAATATTGAAGCCAAAATATTTCATTAAAGAGCACATAATCAAAGTGCTAATTCTGCGCTTGGTGCCAAGCAAACCATTAATTCCATTTCATGCCGTTGCTGAGTTACTCTAAATTATCTCTCAGATGTTGGAGTATATATTTTTGAAAAAAAAAATAAATAAAACAAGAACAGAGCACCGCCTGCATAAACTATCTGTGGCACGCGACCGCGGAATAAATTATTTCTGGGACGCGTCGTCCCGAGGTAGCATCCGTCAAGAGTTTACAACATACAACTAACTACTTTGCTGACAAACAATAAACAGGTCATTTATTCCCTCGATAATAAAACAAACAAACAGCAAATCCACATGGCGCGCAGAATGAAGAAGATGCTGCGTCACAGAGCCGAAGAACACGGCACTTTATTCCTCTCACCCATCGTCCAGATGAATATAAAATCCACCTCCAGTCTCCAGTGCAAGAAATTTCTTTTTGGGAATAAAATGGTTTCATCTTTGTGGATTTCATCTGATTGTAGTAGATGATGCCCTGCTCTCAGCAGAATCCACAGAGCTGGCAAGGGTTGAGAGTTGAGACACAGCTATGGCCATAGGCCATCGCAGATGATTAAGATTTTCACCCTATAAAAAAACACTAGTAGATGCTTGTGATTTCACAATCTGAGAATGTATGCGAGTCATGGGGTTGCACTAGCTGACGATACTGTCAACAATGCTTCAATCTGTGGTCAAAATGCAAGAGACCAGCTGTACCAATCAATTACTAACAAACACGCCAGGCAACGTGGCTATCACTATCATCTGATCCCAGCCTGCAAGAACTACTAGTATTATACTAAACAAAGAGGACGCGCTAGTAGTGCCGTACATGTTTAGCGAGTAGAAAATTAGAGATTACAGATTCAAAACAAGGACGCATGTTCTTCCTTGTTCCATGTTGCCTGATTGGTGGTGGCGTGCTTGCTGGAGTGCACTGCATTCCCGTGAGCAATGCAGGTGAGATGGAACAGAAGAGAGAGCAGGGAGCCAGAAACACACAAGATCTGCTGCAGATTCAGGAGTGGCACTCCAGAGTCCAGAGTCCAGACCATGGTTAGGTTTGGTTTGTTATGCTGCTCTAGATCTGCGTGATGAATCCCAGCCTCCGGCTGCTGAGCGAAAGAAACCATTCCATGGCCAGCCACCCGGCCGGCAACCAGAAGAGCAAACTCTGAATCTGTCCGGTTTATACTAGCAATCAATCCAAAGAACAGGACACAATTGCAGGAACCAAGCAATCAAAGCAATGGAAAGAAAAATAGTAAAGAGCATATGCTCATAAGTATTAAGCAGGCATAGGGGCACGGCAGAATCCGTCTCACTCCCCTTACTTTACAACAGCACAGCACATAGATTTGACGAACAAATCCATACAACAATGGAATGGAATGAAATGAAATGAAATCCATATAGCTAGCTGTCTCTAGTACTTGTAAACAGCAGCGGTAGCAATTGGGATATCGATGGATGAACAAGGCAAACCAACTTATTCTCGGCTGGCGGAGAAGCGGCGCGGAGCGGAGGAGCTGCGGGCGAAAAGCCGGACCTTTTCCGCCGGTCCCGGCCGCGGATCCGGGGTCCTTCGTCCTCCTCAGCCGCGGCAGCGGGTGATGCGGGAGCAGCCGCGGTGGTAGGGGTTGGCCTGGGCGCCGGGGCGGCAGTTGTAGTAGCTGGCGCCGCGGCGGGAGCAGGGCACGTTGCCCCGGCGCAGCGCGCCGTAGCTGATGTAGGCGCGGCCGTAGAGCGCGCGGCGGTGGGAGTCGGCGGACCCCGTCAGGTCCACCAGGCCTTCCTCGTCCGACGACTCCGCGTCCTCGGCGAGGCACTCGGCCACCGTGCCGCGGCACTCCGCCCTCCGGGGGGAGGAGGAGGAGGAGGAGAGGAAGCCCAGGTCCAGGTCCAGGTGGCTCCCGGCGGCGGCCGACGCCACGGCCAGCAGCAGCAGGAGCGCCAGCGCGAGCCTAGCCATGATGGCGACGGAGTATGCAGGCGGCGGCGGCGGCGGTGGGGAAAGCGGAGCCTGTGTGTGTGTGTGAGCTGTCTTGGTGATGCGAGGACTGCCTGGCCTGTTGTGCTCGTGAGTGAGAGAGAAAGGACAGGAGTGGAGAGGGGCGCAGATAAAGGAGAGAGAAGCGTGTGCAGGTGGCGAACGGAGGAGACGCGGAGCCGGCGCTGGACGCGGTGTGGCGGGGCGCACCGCACAGCGCACAACTGGGCACAGCTGTGCTGCTACTGCTCCTGCTCCAGCTGCCAAAAGAGGCCACGCCACAATGGCACAACGGATGGATGGATGGATGGTGCTAGTCAAAGGACAGTGACATGTGCGTGGCATGGATCCAGGCCCATGCTAACGGCGGTGGCCGGCGTAGCGTAACCCGGGGGGGGCTAATCATCCAGGTGGCCGGCCGGCGATCATGATTGATTGTGATTGGGTGGTTAGGCAACGTACATGACTTAGGCCCGTTTAGATCTCAGTTAACACGTTCGTTTGTATTTGACAACTTTTGTCCAATCATGGTCCAAGTAGGTTTAAAAAATTCGTCTCGTGATGTACATGCAAAAAATACAAACATTTCATCTACATTTAATGCTCCATGCATGAGCCACAACGTTGATGTAACTAGTTACAATTGTAATTTGCAGTGGATCTAAACAGGGCCTTAACCATGTGCAGGTTTTGTTTGTGGAGAGCCAAGGGCGGCGGACCGGTAGTTCTAGAGGGCCCTGGCCTCTTGCCACAAACAATGTTGCGAAGATTTTAATCGATATTTATTTTGCTTGTTCATAGACAAATCGTCCTTCTTTCAACTAGAATATTCATTTCATTTCGCACTGAGCACATCGCCTGACGTTGAACTGAGAAGTTAAGGCTCGTTGCGGGCGGTGGAATGAACCAAGTGATAAGGTTACCGGCTTCGTTGCATGCGGTGTATGGACCAAAAGAAAAGGCTGTTGGACAAGATTTTTTATCAAATATTGGAAACTATATAAATAAATTTGTTTTAAAAATATACTTTCAGAAAAGTATGCATATATCAGTTTTTAATTAATATTGTTTATAAAGTCAAAATCATGTTTTAAAAACCATATCGTTATCCTAAATGATATCTAAATTCTATACGGAGGAAGTATATCATACATAGCGAAGAGCTCATCTAGGACTAGTTGCTTAGATTTCCTATGTATAAGCCTAAACTATATGAAGCCTCAACAAAAGCCAAAGTTTCATGCTTTCAGCGCACCCGCTGCATCGCATGTGTGACAGGAAAACAAGAGAAAAAGTAGTTTGTGCATCCTTCCTCAGCGCGCTCACGTGTCGCCATTCGGCATCAGTGCATTGCATGCATCACACCGTGCGTTGTCGGCCTGTACTTAGTAGTCGTTAGTGTGTGGTATGGACAATGTTATGGGCTGTCGTTATTGCTGATCGAATGCCGTGCAAAGCCCATTTATTATCAAACCGAGCCCACAGGACCAATCACGAAAATCCTAGGGCTACTTAGTGTGTGTGGATTCGGATGCAATGCAGTCGGCCCATTCCAACCTCACTGCTCTAAACTAATAAGAGCAATTACAACAATCGGGGAAACTAGAAAGCGACGCGGCTTTGGCACGCATGACCATTGTTGAAGCCGTATATGACCATTGTTAGATATTTTTTTATTTTATAGTTAGACATATGAGCATGAATAATGACAACTATACAGATCAAGCATGAACCTTTTTTTTAATTAATTTATTAATTGAGTATGGGATAATAATTTGCTGAAACATTTCAAATTTATCTCAAAATTTTTATAGAGGTTGGAAACATCGTAAAGGAACCACAAAACAAATTTTAGAATTTTGGTTTAGCATTTTAATGTGTAGAAATCATAGAAGTTATATTTATTAATTAAAAGAGGTTATTTTAAATTCATTCCAATATTTTTTCCAAGTTTTATATTTTATATACATATAGTATGTCATGGAGAGGCTACACCAAAAATTTCATGATTTTAGGAGATATAATTATTTTTATATGAAATGAACAAAATCAGTAGATCATGGGATTTAATAAAAGACACAAAAATGAGATGGCCATTTGGGCCTAATCTAGACCAGCGTAGCCCACTTACAACGGGCACGCGGTGGCAGGCCGTCCCATATAATGGCCTGGACGGCGAGGTTGATTCCGGAAAAATTTAAGGTCTTTTTTGCAACAAAATCTGAGAGAGCAGGTTGGAATTACGGGTTGATTTCGTTAGAGTCCGAGAGCTTTTTTACAAAATGTCCGGAATCTGCCCGATCTTGACCATCCGCTCGCCCGATCAGACAGCCGCGAAAAGCAGGTGACGTGGCATGCAGGAAGCCAGAGAATGGTGCATGTATCCGTTTTGTAAAGATAGGCCACCCATCAGCACCATGCATGCGATTGAGGAAAGAGAGTGCGCATGTTGTTGCTGCTTCCGGTCACCGAGTCCATCACGGAAACCAATGATCTTCCTCCACATCAACTTCAGCAAGGGCACCTAAAATCAGAGCCTTTATTTTAGATTTGAGTACTCACCTTTACTTTTTGTTGGCCCAACAAATCTTTTCTACTTCAACAGTAGGCCCAAAACAAATCCCTCCAAATCCATATCAATAGACAAAGACACAAGGAACCTACGCATCATTGCGTCGAACGATTATTTCCCTCATCCTCTCTCCACACACATGGTAGGGCAAGCAAAACGAGTAGATCCGTCAACAGCGGACGCCGTAACCGCGAGCAGGACAGAGGAAGGCAGCGGTGGAGCAGCCGAGCATCGCAATTGCCCACCTGTGGCAGTTGCGCGACGGATGAAGATGAGGGAGTCACGCTGAGAGGGAGGTGGAGGGAGTCGCCATGGCCGTCACTTAGGATGGTCGCGCCCATGTCAGCCTGCACCGGCGCGGTCGCTGCCTACTGCCTAGAGGGAGATAGAGGGGAGGAAGGAGGATCTAACTCACGTTGTGAGGAGCTCTAGGATCCAATGTCGCTGGGGCTGTTGTGATGGGAGGAGTGGGAGGGAGGGGAGTGGCTACCATCGGGCTGGGACAGTTGTGTCGGCACCAGAGGGAGCTGTGGGGGCTCCCTGCCGCAAGATCCATGGCACATGAGGGTGCAGCGAGTGCGATGACTCGAGCGGTTCCGTAGGAGTGCAGGGGAGAAAATGACCAACAACAGGATGGGAGTCGGCGTGTTAGGCTAATAAAAATGGGTTTGGGATGAGTATTTGGGTGTCCATCAAATATGGGGTCTGTAGGGCCCTGCTAGAGTGATATTTTTTTCCCCGAACCCAAGTAGGGGTCCTGCTGAAGATGCTCTAATCGATGTATCTTGCTAGCAAGTGGTTCCAATATGAATATAAAATACTATTTATACTAAAACAAGAGACTATGAGTTAGGCTATAAACTTGCCTAGTGATGACATGTCTCAACTTGTAGCCAAGTTTTATAGATCTTGCTCTAAGGGCATTGTGTGGACGCAGCGCCACTATTCGGCCAAGTTCTTCGTTGCTAGATCACGGATCAAGAATCCGACACCTCCGTCACTTTCTGTTTTAGTAAAAAAAAAAAAAATCATTCC
The DNA here is from genome assembly GCA_038502445.1 of Eremochloa ophiuroides. Classification (NCBI taxonomy): domain Eukaryota; kingdom Viridiplantae; phylum Streptophyta; class Magnoliopsida; order Poales; family Poaceae; genus Eremochloa; species Eremochloa ophiuroides. Next base: position 56,143,094 of record JAHLJS010000003.1, on the reverse strand, counting down.
CACACCACATATTATTTTCTAGGCAGTCTCCTTCACAATTTACCAGCCCTTCGCTCAATCGCTCCTTTCTTTGGATGTGAGGTTAGCGAACCAAAGATTAGGAAAAAAAAACATGTATTTCAAATGATATAACTTCTAATAGTGTATTTATTTTAGACTTCATATACATCGGTATGTACTACATAACGAGATGAATAAAATTAGACTTCACTTGTATATGTTTCGACGTATTTTATTCTAGCAACAGTTTACTTATAACATATAAGTTATACTAAACTTATGAACAAAAGTTATTGAACACATTCAAACAAAAAAATAACTTATAGCTTATGTCAAGACTTGAAAACATAAAAATTATTACGTAAAGGAATGAATTTACTTATAAGTTATGCTTAAAATTATGAAACACAACTTATGTGTATTATAAAGGTTATTCTATACAACATGCCAACGCTGCCACAGAAAATAAAAAATTAAATTAAATAAAATACTTTGGTTATACAGCATGCCGTGGAATGAGCAGTCCCGTTGACCGTAGGTACAGAATCGCTGGACTCGAGTGGTATAGAAGAAAAAAAAAAGGAAATGAAAAAGAAACGCACGCGGCAAAATCCGTCCTATCCGCAGCATGGTGTTCATCGTTCGTTCATTCGCTGAACTAAGAAAGGAGTAAACGATCGTGATATTGGAATTCGGCTAATGATCTCCTCAAAGAAAAAGAAAAGAAAAAACACACTATCATTTTGTTCTAACTCAAATAATTTCAAGTCACCAAGTTTATAAGAAACGTATCAAAATTTATATTACAACAAATAAGTATCATTACATTCATTGAGAAATATGCTTTCATAATATATATGTTTGACATCATAAACATTTTGTTCTTCTTTTCTTCAACTCGGTCAAACTTAAAAATAATTTGGCTTACAGTAGAGCTAAAATGAAATCGACGAGTTTCGATTATTACTTGAATTAGTGTGATGTTCCATTTTCCTTTTAATTATACGTCACTAAAAGTTTTTTCAAAAAAAAATATCGTTGCATAGAGGCTTTACACGGTGAAAACTAACATCTTTAAGTGGTCTAGCTAGGCGTTCAAAAATTGTGCTGAACCCAATAGTTTGCTGACAAAAGCACTATTGCGTTTGACTGCAAATGTCGCTACCTAATGTCATATGATAAGTTGTGACTGGAACAGTGTACGTTACCTAATTACACCTGTTATTTATAACGCTCTTAGGCCGTGTACAACGCGCAGGCGCTTATCTACTGTTTGTTTCGGTTTTTCCGTTTTTTCTCCACCGTGGACACCAGCGTGGCAAGTTTGGAGCGCTTGCAGACGGAGTCACCTCTCAGCGAGGCAGCGACGCCAAGACCGATGCTTCGTGATCCGTAGGAGCCGGGCGCTGGGGATAACGATCGTAACTACCATTTAAGCGCCCATAAATATGTTTTTCATTGTATGCTGACATTTAGTAGCAATGTTTGCTGACAAAATGTATTCTCTCTCCCTCTAAGCGTCAACATAGGAGCCCGTCCATTGTCCTGGCCTTAGATGATGAGCGCTGTTGTTGTTGGTTAAACTAAACATAGTACTTTCCTTTTATATAAGCTAGAAGATATCTCCCCGTCTTCGCTATGGGGACTGCGAAAAAAATTAAAATTAGATTAAGTATAGCTGATGTAGATATTTTGTATTAAGATGCATGTTAGAAGTTAGTGGGATGACATAGGTTATTAGTAGGGAATAATGTGGAAAGATTACATATTAAGATAGACACTTGCTGTGAATAAAAAATAGTGCATCTTCAGGCTGTCAGACCCTTGAAACAGTAGCACTACGCTTCTTATGGATGGCAATTTAATTTTAAAAAAATGAGTTTTGATTTTAAAACTTTGTGTGAGTTGTTGGTTTTTTTCAGTATGTTGCAACTTTCTATAATAAATTGGTATAATTCTTTCTTTATGAAGGATTAGCCTATTTGGATTAACTTTGGACTATAGTAAGCAAATAGAATAAGATACTTTAGGTGATCCAACTGTTCCGGATCAATGGATTATTGGAACACTTTAATCCATCTGGAATCTAATAATATTGATTATAGGCAATGGACAATGAACAATTAATCTAGATTATTACCACGTAAAGCCTATATATATATATATATATATATATATATATATATATATATATATATATATATATATGTGTGTGTGTGTGTGTGTGTGTGTGTGTGTGTGTGTGTGTGTGTGTGTGTGTGACGATAGTTTTTTTAAAAGATGTTAGTTGATCTTTAATTTAGATTATATATAGGTAATGGATAACAAACAAGAAAACTCCTTTTCAAACTTGTATGTGTAATGGATAACAAACAAGAACATTCCGATTCAAAATTGTATGTGTTTTTCACGTTAAACGCCGTTCATGGAAAGATGCATCATGCAATCATGCAAAAACTGGAGAGATCGAGCAACAAATAAAATATACAGAGGCATTGCAGGTATTATTCAAACGTGGCTCAGCTGCTGAGGGCCGGGTGAGGGGTCCTGGTTCAACTTTACCCGGACTGCCCAGCTTGCCAAGCAAACCTGGCCGCAGGCATAAACATTGAGAATTCAGCAGCCAACCAACCGTGCTAACAGTCAACTGCAAAAGAAAAGTAAAGGGCCAAGTTTGGACGGCGAAAACGGCAGGGAACACGATGGACTGACGTGGTTTCCCATCTCATCACTGTTTTTTTTTTCCCGGTTTGTGGTCCTTTTGATCATTTCATCGGCGTAAGGCAGTTCATCAGATTTAATTTGCAGCATGACATATAAGCTGATCACACATTGACAAGGTCTAAAAAAACATAATTACGACTAGTAATATATTAAGAAATATATTATGCTATGCAAATATTCTTGTAATGATTATAGTTGTTTTTGTTGGAAAATTAGGGATAATTCAACCCACAAATATAGCAAAAAATCATGACAACATGTATGTACTCGCCTGATTTACTCGCAACAACTATATGACAAAGGTATTGAATATCAATCTCAAAATAACATCAACGCTATATTCAGAGGTATACCTAGAGGCGGGGACAGAGGTATACCTAGAGGTGGGGATAGTGCCGCCGGTGGATATGTTGTTCCCACTAATTGACATAGTGAGCTATTAGATGTATCCATGCTAGAAGGGAAGTAGTGTCAAACCTCACGCCACAACAGGAGGCCACCAGCAAGTAGTAGGGAGTCACAGCATGAAGGACTTCACCCCATCCCCCCGGCTAGTATGTAGTACTGGCCTGTTGACTGATGCGGACACTACCTCAACAATCATATAAAATCCATGGCCGATGGCTTTCGGGTGATGTCTAGCACATTGGGTATTTTGTGTACACATGTTGTGCCCTGTTTTAACCCTCCTCTTGCGTACGATTAGTTGATTTCATATTTTTGGTGCGAGTGGAGTGATTCTAGTGTGGTGTGTTGATAAATTGCATTTATGTGGCACTAGGTGACCGTGTCATAATTTGGTGGCTTGTTACTCTTACCCCGTTTGGCCATTGCTGCACGTTTGAGATCCAAAATTTGGCTAGGGTTGTTGCTCCTCTCCTCCTCTTTCCCAAGCTTAGTGCTAACCCCAGTGAGAGGTTGAGTGCCCTATGTTAATGAGAGCTTGAAGAACACCTCCTCCCCTTCCTCTCCCTCTTAACCTTGGTTCTCATTTGTGTGAGGGAATGGAACCTAGTGTATAAATTTGAGAGTTCCTATTTGGTGGCACTAGGTAATTTTTTTATTTGGGATTTCTTGTTACTCTTGATGATTGCCAACACTTGGCGGCTTGATGGATTTTTGGTCTCCACTGAAGCATGCTCTAGGATTGTGCATGGCTCTAGAGCAAGGTTTTGTAAGGGGTATATTTTGATCACCCCATGGGAGTTCGCAAAGGCCAACTACTAGTAGAGCAAGGTGTGAAGAGCGCAAGTGGCCCGGATTGAAAGCTAGAGCTCTTGGTGAGCACTCCACATGGGAGAGTGTGACTTGCGAGTCACCATTAGCTAGAGGATCGGTGGCAACCTTGGGCTTGCCTCAACAAGAACTAAGTGGTTGGCAAAACACTAAACCTCGAGATAAAATCACCGTGTCACCCTCTTCCCATTTCTTTACAATCTCCATACACAAGATTGTATTTACTTGTATTATATGTGCTTGTGTAGTTGCTCCCTTGTGCTAGTTAGCTTGTGTAGCTTAGTAGCGTTGCTTAGTTTGTGTAGCTAAGTAACTTGAGCTTTCTAGTTTAGCTTGTGTAGCCTTGCTATGGAGAACAACTAGTTGGCATAGGATTTATGTGCTTTGCTCACTAGTATATGTAGGAGCTCCCCGATTGTTTGAGTACTAGTTTCTTAGGTTTGTATGACCTTGCAAACTAGAGTGTTTAGGTGAGCTCTACCTAGCCCGGCACCTTAGTTACCCAATTAGGATCTCTATGAGGTGCTTGTGAACTTAGATAGAGGGGTGTAGTATTGGTTAGACCGATATATTTAATTCCACAATTGTTTTCGTTAGCCAGCATAACAATTTAAGAAAGGACTATTCACCACCTGTCTAGTTTGCCATCTTGACCCTACACACATGTAAACCCCTCAATTAGCTCAGGTCTCTTTCTTGGACACCAAAGGGTGTAGGTGGAACTTCATAATGCCAAGTGAGCTCTAATGCTAAGATGGAGAGGTCATATATATAACCCCAAGCCAAGGAACTAGTCATTGCCCTTTCACTCAGCATCTTCGGGTGCATTGGATTAGCATTGTTCTTGAACTGTAAAACTCCGATGAGGTTCCAATAGCTAGTTCCAAACTAGCCATTTACTGTATGTCATGTTCGCTTCTTTGGTCTGGTGCTCACTAGACTAGTCCGGTGAGTACAATGCCAAAGTGTACACAAATACATCCTCTATAGAAGAATAGGATGGGCCCTAGTCCAATGCACCACCAGACACGTCCAATGATTGCACTGAGGCTTGATCTACCTATCTACCCACACTAGCCCTGTCCAGAGCCTCCTTGTCAGGTGTGTACACCACTTAGCAAGGTGTACTATGTTGAACTTCAACTGAAGAACCTACACAGTACCTGCCCGAGGCTCTGGTTCAGTGCCACACCGTACTCGTTTGGTGCACCAGCAGAGCCACAAATTCATCCGATTCAAACAAACTTTCAGTTGGTTTTTAAACTTCCATTGATCTTGGGCATCTCCTGAGCCACCTAGTGCTAGATTTAACAAGTGTGCACCACATCTACTCACTAGACTCAACTAGGTCAAGTTACCACCTCATGCCCCCTTTATAGTATTGCTAAAGGCAAAGCAAAGATCCTATCACTAATCTAAGTGTCCCTCAACACCATTGGCACTTGGAGCTAGTCGATCCTTAATCCTCGCATTCATCCTTGAAAATCACATTTGAATACCATCAATAGGGGCACAAAACCCATAATAGCCCAATTAGTCTACATCATTTTGACCTCACTCAAGTAATGCTACAAAACACGTGTTAGTCACAATGGTTGTGTCATCATTAACCATCGAAACAAAATTGGTGGCCAAGGTTCTTTCAATCTCCCTGTTTTTGTTGATTTATGACAAAACAATCTCGAGTATATGTGTTGACGGTGGATAACGTCAACTTTTATTAGAACTTTAGACACAAAAGGATACACGAATACACACTAGTCTAGGGTTTTAACTGACAATTTTCACGAGTTTTGCATATTCTGTATTTTACAGGGATTATTGGACGTGGGAAGCATCTAGAAGACACCCGAAGCAACCGGGGCCCCGGACCCTGCTAGGTGGGGCCGATCGACGCTAGGGTGGGGTCGGCCGGCGTCCCCTGCTAGGGTTTGGCCCCGCCTTTTGGAATATTCCTCCACCGCCTCCTACGATGCATCTTGGCCCTTGGTTAAGTCGGTTTGATCGTGCGGGGCACGTTCATCCCACCGGACTATAAATAAAGAGGCAGACCCCCTCCCTGAGGCAATCCCATTATTCATCCAAGGCATCAAGTCTTCGGTCAAACCATCAAGAGCCTTCTAGTTCATCAAGAGCCTTCTAGTTCATAGTTCTAGTCTAGTTAGATTAGAAGTAGAGGAATTGTAGGGTCGAGATGGCGGACTAGAGGGGAGGTGAATAGTCCTTTTTAACAACTAATCGCAGCGGAATAAAACTTAATCGATTCTAGCAACGATTCACCCCTCTAACTATAACTCTAAGCACCTTGTCAAAAATCCTAGCAAGAAACAAATGTGCAAGCTTAGCTTGAGCTTCCCTAAACCGTTCTAGTGTAAGGTCACACAAACCTAAGCACTAGTACTTTAAGCACAGGGGAAACTCCTACCAACTATCAAGCAAAAGAGCACTAAGCACCTAAGCTCACTAAGTGCTCAATGATAAGGATACACAATCGTAATCAAGGAGTGCAACTTACTTAGCTACACAAACTAAGCAAGACACTAGTTCTAAGCTACACAAGCTAAGAACGTGAGTGACAAGCTACACAAGCTAACCAATCTCATAAGAGCAACTACAACTACACAAGTAAAGTAATGCAAAGAATAAGTGAATTGTATAGAAAGGAGCAAACCACCGCGAAGGATGGGAAGATGTTGACACGGTGATTTATTTCCCGGAGGTTCACTTGTCGCCACAAGCTACGTCCTCCGTTGAGACAAGCACCAAGGTTGCCGCCGGTCCTCTTGCTAGTGGTGACTCGCAAGTCACACTCTCCCATGTGGAGTGCTTACCACAAGCTCTAGCACTTGACTCGGCCGGACCACTTGTCGCTCTTCACGTCTCGCTCTACTATCGATGCTCTTTGCAATCTCCCGCGGGGTGAGCTCCAACCCCTCACAAGCTTGCTCCGGAGCCAAGCACAATCTCCTTGCTTGCTTCCACGGAGACACTCGCCACCAAGCCATCTAGGAGATGGCGACCTCCAAGAGTAACAAGCACCACCGGCTTGCAACTCGATCACCTAGTGCCAACTCTTGCAATCTCTCAATGCAACGCACTAGAATCACTCACTAGCGATCAATTGGATGAACACTAAGCACACTAGTGAGTTAGAGAGCTCCCAAGCACACCTACACAAGCCACACAGGCCCAAGGGTGCTCAGCTAGTCGGCCAAGGCCGCCAAGTGCTTGGATTTATAGCCCTCAAGCGAATAGAGCCGTTGCCCTCTCAAATCGACCGTCGGACTGAGTGTCGGACGCTCAGCCGCGACAGCGTCGGACTAAAGACCAGCGTCCGATGCCTCCGATGCACGCCACGTGTCACTAGCCGTTTAACGTCGACTGTTAAAGCACAACGGCTAGCTCTCACGCCAACTTCTCCACCGTCGGACTGGAAGCCCGTCGGACCAACGAACTCCACGGTCCAACGCTTCCAGAGAGCAACCCGAGCGTAGAAACTCGTCGGACGACAGTCTGACGCACAGCGTCGGACCAACAGCTAGTGTCCGACGATGTGAACTCCGCTCGCCACGCACAACGCCAGAGCGTGAACTCGCCACGCCGCACCGTTGGACCATGAACCAATGGTCCGACGCTTGGCCTTCGCCCGCCGTCGGACGATCCGAGTCTCACAGCTCGAGCAACCGTCGGACGCAAGAAAATAGTCCGACGCTGTCACTGCAGACAGCGTCCGACGCTCTCCCCATAGCTCAAAAAACTAGGGTAAGCCGTCGGACCGAAACCAATGGTCTGACGCCCCTTTTCCTTAGCGTCCGACGTTTCTCCACTTCGCCGAAAACCTCTTAATCCTGCCTCGCAAGCTCGGCAGGAGGAGAAGAGAGAACCAAACCCTCTCTACCTCACAACTTCACCTCCAAACACCTTCACCTTTGCAAATGTGCTAACACCATAAGTGTTCAACCTCATGTGCATGTGCGTTAGCTTTTCACAAACATTTTCACAAAGGATTTTCTCTCATTTCACTACGCCACTTGATTCTAGCAACGTATGCAATGTTAGATCACTCAAGTGGCACTAGATGACCGATATGCAAACAAGTTTGCCCCTCTTGATAGTACGGCCATCTATCCTAAATCCGGTCAAGCACTTCTCTACTCAACTTTAGACCGGTGAAATGGAAATGCCCTAGGTTATACCTTTGCCTTGCGCTTTCCATTCCAATTACTGTCTTCATCACCTTCTCCATCTCCAACTCGGTTGATGCCGGTGCAACACATGCATTAACACCTCATGAATGATATGATCCACTTCATATCATCACGTGGCTTTTGGTTCATCGATCCTCGACTTGGTTGCTCTTCACCGTTGCGTTGGTCCATCGGCACCAAGCCATCACCCGACTTGCCCTTCACACTTGCAACCGGTCCATCGACGCAAAGCCTTGTCTTGATCTTCTCCACCTAGCCACATGACTCCATGTCATGTATTATGTGCATTAAGCTCCTTCATCACCACATATGTGAGCTAAACAATCATCCCTAGCCATTTCCACCTTCATGGCATATTTTCTCACACATATGTACCTGTGGACTAATCACCTGTGTAATCAATACTTAAACACATATTAGTCCACCTAAGTTGTCACTCAATTACCAAAACTAAACAAGGACCTTTCAGGAGTTCTAGTTCTTCAGCAGGATCTGGAGCCCCCGGCGTCTGTCTAGAGCGCGGAGTTCGGTATAATTCTAGTTCTTTCTATATTATTATATTCTTCATTATGATTAGGGAAACATTGTTCTTAATAGTTCATATGTTCTTAATTACAATAGTCATTGTCTACTTTTATTATATGTCTAGCATAGTTGGTTTGATCTTATTGAATTTATGTAATTGCTCGTATAGCGTTTATCCAAATGATCGATGGGTAGATGATGAACAATATGTAGAGGTGGTGTTTAGATATTCTGTTTATCTGCGAGTGCACCCTGATGTGTCGGGTCGTGTGGTAGTTCGCGTAGGTGACAGCTACGTTGATTCCTCTGTAGTCCACCCCCCGTATGTAGGCAAGCTGGCACGGTCGCGAAGTTGGATGATGACTCTATTTCACATCCTTCCTAGATGATGCCCTTTACATGTGATCATGATGAAGGACTAATCTAACAATGACTGCCAGATGTAATTGTACTAATTAGAGTTATTCATTGACGTAGTTATAGAATTACCTTAGATATTAATTCCTTAGTTTATCCATTGGCTAGCTATTACTATGACTAGAAAGTGCTCTGATGTTTATCCATTATTTATGATTCTTGATCATATCTATCACCTGTATTTATCTTTATTATCTTGTGACCTCTACCTGTTGTGAATAGAGTAAATGATATCGATAACACCGCTTATCCATTGTATATAGTTGTTATCAATATAATAGATTATAGTTTATCCAATCCTTCCTAGTGGTATAAATATAAATCGACAACCTGGTAGAACTCTATGTAAAATGCTATAATGGTATAATTATCTGTCGACTTACAGAATTGTTCTTAGTTTATATTTATATATTTCTGCCTAATCACATTGAATAATATATGAAACCTTTATTTATTCTTAGCACATATAATTAGGGATGACAACCTAGTTCATGCCTAAGAATGTTGGTAATAGATAAGTGGCTAGTTGCTAATGACCAGTTAATTAATTACCATACATCTCTAATCTCGTCTCTAGTATTAAAAGTTATGTAGTTATATTTGGCGACGTTAGTAGATGTCAACAATATGCATAAGAAAGGATTGAGGTTTTCCATCTCTTGGTTTACATGGACTTGTAACAGTAATAGTAAAGGGGTTAGGACAAGTTCATGCATGCCAACTCAAAGTATACGAATTAAGCGCGAGTACAAGTAAGACAACTTGTTCAAGATCGAGAGAATTTAATGGAAGCATAAGTAAGTGAGCAACAACAATGGCATTACATATAACAAGGTAGTGAGCTCACATGCCACAAGCACCATCAAATGCAAACACAAGTATCATACAACGCATAAGTGAATATGCACGCAAAAGATGTGAGCAGCACACATAAAGATATCAAATCCTGCTCACGGCTCTCCCCCTATCTCATATACCCTCCCCCTTTTGCATCAAGCACAAAAACCTAGGGGTCTTGTGAAGTGATGGTCATAGTTGTGTTAGGTGCAAATGTATGCAAGGAAATCTCAAACTGAGTAAGGAGGGCGCCCATGTTTGACTCTAGCGAAACCTGAACTAGTTGAACCTTTGGCATCGAGTGTGTCTTTCTGGTAGGCTATATATAGCTATAGTGGATGTGTCTGGAGCTACTGATGAAGTTTGAGAAGCTACTACTTTAACTATGATCGCTAGAGTAATAGTGATAGAAATATACGGAACCTCTACATACTCCCTCCGTCCCTAAAATAACATCGTTTTGGGTGTTCGTGCCAGTAGTTTGACTAGATTTATAGAAAATACGTGCAACATTTTCATCTCCAAATAAATTTGTTAAAAAACTAGACCCAAAGATCTATTCAATGATACTAATTATGTATTATAAATATTAATATTTTTTATATATATTTAGTCAAAGATATTTCTCGGGAAGCGAGAACGACACTTTTTTAGGGACGGAGGGAGTATATAACTAGAGGAGGAGGCTGACTCCCTAGGACTAGCTAATGTTGCGGATCTAATGGTGCAACTGAGGAAGGAATGGTATCACATGTACTCATCTTTGGAGCAGTTGTAGGTGGCATAAGAGCTAAGATAGGTGCAGTTTGAGAAGACTCCTATGACCTGACTGTGTAGTAGAGATGGTTTGAGTAGTAGGTGCAGTTGACGTCACCACTTTCACTGACTGTGTCTGAGTAGCTATGAAAGAAAGTGACTCAGACACAATGGTGAAATCCTATACCATACCCTGTCATCGTGGAGTGAAGACTAGAGTAGTAGGGTGGATCAGAGACACGTAATGGTAAGACTCTTGAAAGGTCCTAGTATGGCTAGAGGGGGGGTGAATAACCTAAATAAAAATTCTACAAACCACTAAACAAGCAATGCTAAGGCAACCACTAACCTAGGCAAGCCACCTACACAATTCTAATTAAACCTTAGTTCTAATCCACACAAAAGAGCTAGCAAAGGCTAAACAACTACACAACTACTCAAGACAAAAGAACAAGGTACTTTGCACAAGAATAAGAAAGAGATGATCGTCGAATAAACCTTTGCCTTGTGAAGAAGCCAATCACCGGGACAATCAATAAGTCACTCACTCGAAGGTGAGAAAATCAATAGAGACACCACGATTTATCCCCGAGGTTCACGTGCTTGCCGGCACGCTACGTCCTCGTTGTGTCGACTTCAACTGGTGGTTCGGTGGCTAATCGGTATCACACACCGAGCCTACACTAGGCGCCACAAGAACCTACCACGGAGGAAGTAACTCAAAGACACGAGCAATCCACTAGAGTTACCTTTGAGCACTCCGCTCGGGGAAGGCACAAGAACCCCTCACAATCACCGGGTGTGAGCAAGCACAATCACCAAGCTCCTTCACACCTTCTTCTCCTCCAAGCCGTCTAGGGACACAGCAATGTCCCAAGAGAATAAGAACTAATCCAAAGCTTGCTCTCAAGTGCTCTAGAATGCAAAAACACAAGCAATGATGCACTTGAGGTTCACTCAATCTCACAGGGATGATCAAGATGATCAACTAGTGAGAGAGTGAGAGGCTAGAATGCAACAAAGTGTATGACAATGATCCAAGTGTGCTACCTGGTCACCAAGTGACCAGGGAGGGAGTATAAATACTCCCAAACCAACTCCTAGCCATTACACTCTCTGAAACAGCCGTTAACCCCGTTTTTATACCGTCGGACCGACAGCGTCGGACCAAACGGCAGCGTCCGACGCTCGGATGAACGCCACGTGTCAACAGGTTTAAACGCCGTTCGTCCGATCTCAACGGTAACTGATTTCGCGCATTTGAATACCATCGGACTGAGGGCACCGTACTAATCTCCAGAGTCCGACGCCACACAGTCAATTTCTCAGCACCGTCGGACTCTGCACGAAGAAGGCGTCAAACTAAAGATTTCACCCGTCCGACGCTTCTAGAGAGGTTTAGAATCGCTAAAACATCGTCGGACTATTCTTCAAGCGTCCGACGCTCCTCAGCGTGCCACGCGTCACTTCTCGTTGCTCGGCACCGTCGGACTGGACATCTCAATGGTCCGACGCTCGTAAAACGAGCGTCCGACGCTCGATATTTGCCGGGGCTAGGGTTAGGCATCGAACTCTGGACAATAGTCCGACGCTGCCCCTGCTAACAGTCCGACGCTCATTTCTCAGTGTTTTTCAAGTCTATTTCTCACCCCTTGCTTCTATGTGCTAACACTCAAGGTCTTCTACACTTGTGCACAGTGTGTTAGCATTTTGCAAACATTTTTTAAGGGTTTTCAAAGGGATTCTCTAGGTTGGTTAGATCAATGCATATGAGATGCAACCTAGAGCACTTGAAAGTAATCCAATAGCTTAGTTCTCCCCTTGATAGTCGGTTATCTATCCTAAATGTGATCACTCCCACTTGGAGTCTTGATCACTAAAAGAAAAGCCCTATTTGGATATACCTTAGCCTCTAGCTTTTCTTCTTTAAGTCCTTTTCTTTCTCCTTGATCACTCCATCTTGATCTTCACTTGAGCTCATGTCATCTTTCTCCATATCACTAGTCTACTCTTGGCTACACACACTTAGCACTTAGATTAGTAACTTGGTTTCATCAATTACCAAAACCAAACTAGGGTCTTTCAACTCTGGTCTTAAAGTCTGCCGGACTATAAGGAGCAACACTAGTTGAGACTGAATGTTCTCAAACAATGTGAGCATCCTCTCATTCTGTTGCTCCTGAACTCACGCCTTTACTCTGCCCTGATCTCCTCATCGCTGTGGAAATGCTCTATGGCTATCCTCTACTACTCATTTGCAAGTCTCTATTGCTCTGCAATCATATGCTTAAGCAGTCATCCTCTCATATGTGGCTAGTATACTAGGGCTTGGCTCAATCTAGTGCATTTGCCTAGGATATATAACTAAGTTTGATCCAAGGACAAGCTTCTTCACGCCACTAGGGGTTATCTTGCCCATGTGAAGTTATACACCTTGAGCTAATGAACTAGTTTGAACACTAGGGGATTTAAACACACATGCATGTCATATGTTACCACTAGATCATACAATCAAACAAGGCAATAGTGGTAGCATATATCCATCAAGAACATTTTAATTTCCATGAATGCTCCTAAGAGGTGAATATGTCTATATGCTCTAAACAAGTCCTAACAAGTATGATGTAATGTCAAACAATTTTACCTTGCTTTGTCGGAGTAGCGGCATGTCACATATGTGGGGTGAGCTCAACTCATATTGGAGAAATCAAGAATATTCAATTCATTCCTAAATTTGCAAAACCTCTTCTCATCTAGTGGCTTGGTGAGTATGTCAGCCAATTGATCATCGGTTCCAATACTTTGAATGTCAATGTCACCCTTTTGTTGATGATCCCGGATAAAGTGGTGCCTTACATCAATATGCTTGGTTCTTTGATGTTGAACCGGATTTTGAGTTAACTTGATAGCGCTCTCATTGTCACAAAACAATGGCACTTTCTTGAAGTTGATTCCATAGTCCCTCAAAGTTGCCGTCATCCATAGGATTTGAGCACAACAACTCCCCGCACTAATATATTCGGCTTCGGCGGTGGAGAGTGATATGCTATTTTGCTTCTTAGATGACCATGAGACAAGAGATCTTCCCAAGAGTTGACATGTGCCCGATGTACTCTTTCTATTTATCTTGCAACCGGCATAGTCCGCATCGACATATCCAATCAACTCAAACTTTGCACCCTTGGGATACCACAATCCAACATCTTGAGTGTGTTTCAAATATCTCAATATCCTCTTTGCGGCCTTCATATGACTCTCTCTAGGAGATGCTTGATATCTAGCACACATGCACACACTAAATGAAACGACCTCGATTTCCGCGAAGGGAAATCCACAGGCTCGATTTGTAATTCAACAGATTGCTTGGGACAATCCATGAAATTACCCATATCTCAGTTGACACCAGGATCCATACAACGGTAATTAAGTCTTACATTAACATTTATTACATCGCCATACTGGTGGAATCAACATTCAGAGAAGCTTTAGAAGATGCGAAAACGATTCATCCTTCACGGCCAACTTGAGTGTAGCACGTGACCCTATTCCTCGCCATCATCTTCCTCGAAGTCGTACTCATTCTCGTCACCTGACAGCAAATTTATCAGTACGATATGTACTGGCCACGGAGCCCACCTATGCAGCATTTGCTTTGTGGAAAGTGGATGCAAGGCTATACAAGCAGACCTATAGGCTGAGGTTTCCTATGCAGCTGTAATCAATGTTTAATTAGTCAAGTTTTATCTCCAGTTAACACCATCATCCCTTTTCCCATCACCACATCTCACTTACCCACACCTCGCTCTCATTCGACAGGCCCAACTCCCTCTCGTGCCTATCTCAGCGGCACACTACCACAGCGGGTACACTGCCGGAAAATGTCATCCAGGGGAGAAGAGAACACTCACTACACTAGTAGAAGCTTCACAGGAAAGGTCCATAGCCAACAGGTTGGCATATGTATCGATCGATCAACCGTACACTCTGCAGAGGTTTCACTACCCACAAGATCAGCCATCATAGGTGTTGCGCAAACACCTAGGCAGAATTCCGGGTGCTTGCTTGCCTAGGTCGATGCCACCCTACCACTCAGCCCTGGGATATTCCGGATCCTATGTCACAGAACCGACCAATTTATACGAGCACAAGTACAACGATCGCATTTTAATCGCAATCCAGTCTCACTTGAGCCAATATAAACCCGGTAGTCCGGAAATCTCGAAGGATTTCAAACCTTTCATACCCCAAGGATCATTCATTCAGCAATACCCAATCACATGACACATAAGTTCACAACCGAATTTAAACATCAGAGTACAACATAATCTTTTACACAAATAGAGTAGTAGCGGAAGTCAACATAGTTTTACACCACAGAGTTCAAATACGAGTACCATCACATGACCCTGTCACAGCATTCTTACAACATCTAAAGATAGATAATGACCCTGCCCTCGGGTCTAGTCTTCTTCGCCCGCAGGGGTGAAGCAATTCCTGCAATACGCGTAGTAGACTACACCATCTGCAACAATGGGAATAAAACCCTGAGTACTCAATTGTACTCAGCTAGACTTACCCGACAGGAAGTAAATAAAAAGACTCTCAAGGATATGCAAGGCTTATTTGGTGGAGCTCAGAGGGTAGCATCATTTTTGCATCAAAAGCATTACTACAGTAGAACCTCAACTTATTCATTTTAATTGTGATAAGCTTCGATTTCAGTTAAGCTATTTACTAAGATTAGCCCCTATACTAAGCATTCACTGAATATTGTAGCAATCAATAAAACCATATGATTTCCGATATCCACAGATATCAACCTCACCTCACCATAATCATTATGTTCAAGTTATTAGCCTCTACCTCACCAGAAGATCAGTTCAGTTTCTCACTAACCAGGAGAGATGGTGATTCGAATCGATTGTACCAGCTGGCAAATATGCCAATCACAAACCCTGTCAGCCGAGTCACTGGCTTCTTGGGCCACCGTTAAATCTTTCTGAGACATAATATGTATCGCGGGCTTGGAGGGGTCCATATTCTCAGAGACAAACCCACTTCCAGGATGCATCAGGTCCCTGACCTGCCCTTGGTAAGATGGTGTCTCCGCACATCCTTCCTACCTCCAGAATATGTCTGTCTTATCACGCCCAATTCCCGGCTCAGAAAGAAATACTCGGCTTCGCGGTCAGAACGACTTATCTGGCCAGCTATGTGACGATGTCTTTCAATCTCAACTGATATCTGGTGGCCTCAGTCCTAGTCAGCCGCAAGCAGCACCGAAGACGGCATGACCTCAACCATGTCATGCGGCTCCCCGCTACCTAGCCTTGATTCTCTCATTAGACACTGTGGCATGGTGGCACATATAGTCCATCATGTGGAATCCAACCCCATCATCATTAGTAACCACCTATGCTCGCGAAGGACAGGAAATCCCTCGACTTCTACCGGTCTAAGCATGGCTAAGCATAGGATCGAACCCATCCCCTTGTCTAGTAATAACTTCAGGATCAAGTATAAGTGGACAAGGAATAAATGCAGCAACGGTATCATATCAACTCCTATACTTAAGTGCACAATCATACGATTTAATAAAGACCAGTGCATTTGTAAAAAGAGTAGGTGGAGACTTAGGGATGCTCCGGGGCTTGCCTTTCACAAAGTTAGTAGGTTGGTGATCCGGGCACTCTGAAAGTTCAGCTTCTTCTTCCTGACCTTCGGGAACCTCTGGCACTTCAATCTCCGGCGGAACTCCCTCCTCCGGTGGATCGAACTGCAACAGCGTCACGCCTCCCGGCGATCCTGTATGCATGATATGCATATATGAGAACTGAGAATGCACATGAAATGCAAGATAGAGATGCACAAATTGACCCATGATATGCAATCAGTTTAACAATCCACACTCATTTACTGAGTACGTGCATATTTCTTTCCTAGACAACCAACTCATACTCACCCTTCTTAAGCAAAGCATAGAACAATTTCTCGTCCCGGGTGAGAGGTCTACAACCTGCACTTAATAATTAACATGCATCAACTAACCTACCACAACCAACTTATAATTAACAAGCGCGAGCAACATCATATGAACAAAATATTAACCTTGCTGCCCTAAGCTCAAAGTAGGATCAGCTCTACTGTTTAACACAAGTGATAATGCTGGGCATCACCGAAACGCATAAAAACACTCCCCAACCAAAAGATATTTGCTTAGAAACAATTAAATAAACCCTAGCCTATAACTGGACCTACTGTTTACTGTGTCCATAAAAATCCATAAAAATTACAGTAGCTAATACACATCCAGACTAGCCTACTGACAAAATTTCAAGTCATTTAGACAAGTATAACAGTCTACACAAAAATAACAAGCAACCAGCCTTTTAAACAATGGAAAATACTTAACACAGTGAAAAGTATCAAACAACAGATTTCCTAATTTTCTCAGCTTCTTTCCAACATAACATAGTCCAGGAAAAATATTCATGACCATAACCTTAACACATTAAGCATGGTGATTTTTGCAAGATTAAGGCATAAAAGGCACATTATACTAGACATCATATAAATAACAGTGAAACACCAGCAAACATATTTTTAATAGATTCTACTTCCCTAAACAAGATTAATTCAAGTGGAATCACATTTTTAGCACATTTCTACAATTACTTATGCATTTATCAAGTTTGCAAGCAATTAACAATTTAATTATAACTGCACATAAAAAGTATTCAAAAAGTACATTTTATATTTTTCCTTGATAGAGCTCAGAAATACAAACACAACAAAATTTGGTTCACCCCAAATGGACATTCCTAGCTCCAGATATGAATTTTGAAAGGTTTTACACATTTTCTGGAAATTCATTTTATAAATCATAAAACCTAAACCCGATAGAACTGCTACGTGCACCCGGCTCAGTGAACCAGAGGCGCACCCGAACGGCTGACTCGCGGGCCCCGGGGTCGACCCGACCCCACGCGTCAGAGAGAGGAACAGAGCCGCCGGCGCTGACCGGCGAGAGCTCACCGACGGCGAGGTCTCCGGCGACGCCGAGGCTACCTACCGACTCGTGGCAACGAGACGAATCCGATGGACCAACTGCCGAGGGTCGTAACCCAACGGAGCGAGCTCGACGGCGGCAATGGCGGACGGCGGTGGTCCGGCGAGCTTGCGCCGGCCGATTCCGGCCGTTGCTCGCGCGGCTAAGCTTCGTTCCGTGCCCCTGGAACCCAATCGGACCTGTGCGTGCAACGAATCGAACTATTGCGCACGGGAGCTCACTGACCGCGCTCGCATGGCGGCCCGGCGGCTAGCGGGTTCACGGCGAGCTCAGGTTCCGGCGAAACTACGGCGAGATAGACCTATCCGACGGCCTAGAATGGATCTACGGCTAACGGAGACTCCTAGACGAACAAAAGAGAGGGAAGCCGACCCCGGCATCGCCCTCGTCGCGGCGACCTGAGAACTCGGCGGCGCTCTGGCAGTGGCGGACGGCGAGAAGCTCGCTGGAGCTATACCTTAGGTCGGCTGAGGTCGGCAACGGGTCGGAAACGAAGAGCAGAGCAAGCCGAAGCTACGCCGAAGATGGAGCGGTCGGAGACGGCTCGGTGGCGGCGGATTTCTCCGCGGCGGCGGCGCGGCGGAAATGGCGACGGCGGAGGGGAAAGAGGAGAGCAGCGGGCGAGAGAGCGGGGAGAGTGAGGGCGAGCGTGCGGGAGACAGAAAGGAGTGTTCCCCTTTTGTAAAGCCGACCGGCGCGGCAGCAACGACGGCGTACGGCGCTACCTGGCGGCCGAAGCCTGACGCGGTCGCGCGGCGACGACCGACGGTCTAACTGAATTGGCTTCGATTCAGTCTCCGCGAACCCGACTGAAACTCGATTTTGATCGATCTGTAACTCGCGATCCAGGGCGTTTCAGCGAAAACTTCACTAATATGGATTGAAGAGCTACATGAGTAGATCATTTCATATTAAGGCACTTTACTCTAGTTCGGTCTGAATTGAGAGATACAGGTTGATGAACAGGGGTACACCGAAACTGAAAACCAGTTTAGACTTAGGAAAAATTTGAAAACTTCAAAACAGCCCCAAATCTGCACTAATTCAACTTTTTGAGCTCCTTCCACCCATTTTCATGAGTTGACCCAAAAATAAAGTTTGTTGCTTATAAAATTCTACACAACTTTGATCAAGGGTGCACTGACATGCAGAATTTCTAAAATGCCCTTCTTGTTTGGTCAAACAGAATAGCTTTTAGAGGGCTCTCTAGTCAACTATGAGCTAGAGGGGTATTTTGGGGATTTCACCAACATGAACATTGTTCCAATTGTTATACCAAACATGTCTAAAGCATTTAGAACAGTAAACAAGCATCACATTTGCATGTCAACACATTTAGCATGTTATGGACACATAAACAAACATATAGCAATAAAAGGGAATCAAATAAAATGCAATGATAATGATGCAGAAAATGACATGATCTATGCTTGATGACATGCAAATGCAAGTGTGAAAATAGTAACTAACACTAGGGTGTTACATCCTACACCGTTATGCTGAGACTGGGAGACACAGTACCGGGCCCATCCAGTGGTACTGCGCATCTAGAACGGAACGGGAACCCATCGACCGTCTCCGCCCACCCTTATCACCTCTCAACCTAGCAGTAGTGGCACCGCCCTACCAAGTAGTCCAGCCGTCTCCCGCCCATCAGAAGCGAGTGAGTAGAAAAGGATTCCCATGAACCTGAAACTAGTCCGTCCTAGGTTTGACCAAGCAGGCATCTTCACTTAGGGGATACTCTCCCCGTGCCATCACAGCACCTCCGTCCACGGGCTTCAAACCACCAAGGCTATCCCACCCGGAACCTCCTCAACAACTTTACCCGCCACATGTATCTTGCTTGGGGATGCTCAGGTTGCACCCCCGGCACGACTTGCCCCACGGGCTTGTCTCACATCCCACTTGGTCGACATCAACCCTTACCACGCACCCAAGACGCACGCAGCACTCTCTCCCAGTGGTTATAATCAGATATTCACCGTCCCAATTCCACCACATAGCATATAGCAAGTAGAAAGTAGTGGAAGAGTAACAGTAAATTAAGCAGTAGCTAACCTAGCAGCGGATAGCAGGGTATAGTCTTATCAAGTCAGGGAATTCAAATATACTACCATGCAACCAATCCATACATAATCATAAAGCAATAGCAACAATGTCATTTGCAATGCGTAAATAAGATTTAAGGATTTGGTGGGACGTGGCACCTTCGTAGTCGTCTCCTAGCTCCTGAAGGTACTCGTGGTCGTCTTCCTTAGTCAGATCCTCCTCCGGCTCTGAAATCGAACACGAAATAGTCGCGTCAGCGACTCCTATAGAGTATTTCAGAAAAATCCAATAAAATAAAGAGCCAAATGCACACAAACATAGTCTTAGATTGTAGATCTCATTTTTCTGAGAATTTTGATATATGGTGCGTAATTTTTGGACATCGTATGAATAAGTTATGAATTTCCGAAGATTATCCTATTTTCTGAAAATGGAAAATGGTCGATTAATCAGGGGCAGCTCGGGATTGGTCCACGTGGCGCGCGGGTCCAGTAGTGCGGCATGTGGCGCCTCATCAGAACACAGACCCGATGGTCGCCCACCAGGTGTTCGATGCTGGTTCCCAGAGAGTCGCTGGCGTCGGTGTAGCTCGGCGGGGCTCGGCGTAGCTCGGGCGAATCGGAGATTCGGGGCGCCGAGGGTGCCGCTCTCCCGAGCTCTCCCGGGGAGGCTCGGGCGAATCGGACATTTGGGCGCCGAGGGTGCCGCTCTCCCGAGCTCTCCCGGGGAGGCTCGGGCGAATCGGACATTTGGGTGCCGAGGGTGCCACTCTCCCGAGGGTTGGCTGTCATTAGTGAAATGATGTCGTGGGCCTCCTTCTCTCCCACGGCATACGGCGGTTCTCCGACGAGGTGGAGGCGCACGTAGCCAAGGCGACAGACATGATTCGGGGCTCGGCTATCTATGCGGCGGTGCCGAGACAGACTTGGCGAACCTCGTCGGCCTTTCTCCGCAGCGCGAGGCGATCGGGGGTACTCGGAACGGATTTTAGGCGAGGCGGAACGTGTCGGCGGCGATCACGTTTCCCCGAGAACGCACCTCTCGGTGTTCCGGGCTATGGAGGTTCGATCTTCCGCAACTAAGCTTGTCCGAGGTGGTCGGTGAGTTGGTGGTCACGCTAGCGGGTCGCGTCGGCGGTTTCACGGCTTGTGCGCGCGGGAACGCCGTCGAGGTGGCGGTGCTCCGAGCACATGTGACGGCGATGCCCGTCGGAAGTGGCCTGACGTCCATAGCCGATGTCCAGTGGTTTGATGGCCGGTCTTGTGCGCGTGTTGTGCGAAGTGTTCAGGGGCCGGAAACAGCCCGCGGCCTACACGCTCGTGATGCCGAGCGCCATGACCGTAGCACGGCGAGGTTGGATGAGGTGCTCGGTGGCTCACCGTGGGGCTGGTGAGGTAAGGATGGCGGTGCAGTGACGAGGTGACGCTGTGCAGAGTGATCGCAGTGCCGTGCCGCTCCTCGTCCGCAGCTCGGGCTTCCCTTCCGTGTCCGGCTCCGGCGTGCTCCGCGGCAGCGGCGCTCCGGCAGCTTCTCCTCCTCTGCTCCGCCCTTCTCCCTTCTCCCTCTCCCTCTATTGTGCGGTGTGGTGTAGTGGTTGTGCTGCAGCGCGGCAGCGGCGAGTGGGACGAGGTCTAGGGCTTCGGGGTGACTCCTTTTATAGACGGCCAGGGCATGGCGTGGCGGTGGACGATGATTAGCGGCGAAGGGGGCACGTGGAGACCATCGGTGCTCCCGAGCTAGGGTTTCCCAGTGCGCGCGGCTTCTTGGCGAGCAAGGCAGGGGACAGGCGAGGGACAGCGGGGTCAGGGCTCTGCCATGCGTGGCGCTGTCGGTCACGCCATTTGCGTGACTCTGTCGGCCACCGTCTTTCGCGAGGTGAGAAGAAGAACAGTAGCGAGAGCGGCTGACAGGCGGGGCCGGGCGGTCAGCGGCTGCGGGGGAGTGGGTGAAACGGTCGCGCGCACGCGCTTGCTCGGTTGGGCCGCAGCTGGGCCGACAGGCTGGCTTCCTTTCTTCCTCTCTTCTCTTTTCTTTTTCCTTTTCTATTTTCACTTAAGTGTATTTATATACATATATTACCCTTTTTAAATATTGAGTAAATGCAAACATAAATTGCAATAAATCCCAATTGTGATGCATAAGCTATTATTCTATGTGAATGGAATTAAAATGCAAGCTATACTCCTTTATTTACCAAATTCATAATGAAACCTATATGCTTGCACAAGAAAAATGGGTTTTCATAATAAATAAATGAAAATTTTTAATTGGTTGGGATTTTTAGGTTGTGTGGGTTTTTAGGGTTGTTACAGTCCTCCCCTCATTAGGATCTCGACCTCGAGATTCAGAGATAACGTACCCATCGATGAGGTAAGGAAACATAATCCGCAAGTCCGATTCTTTCTCCCACGTAGCTTCTCTTTCAGTGTGATTGCTCCACTGTACCTTGCACATCGGAATAGTCTTGTTCCGCGTCTCCTTGGTATCCTGTGCCAAGATCTTGATCGGATGTTCCTTGTATTCAAGTGTGTCTTGCAGGTCTAATGCATCCGTAGGAACTTGCTCCTCGGGAAGCTTCAAACACTTCCTTAATTGCGAGACATGGAACACGGGGTGTACTCCAGATAATTCCTCCGGTAGTTCCAGCTTGTAAGCAAGCTTTCCAACCCTTTTACAGATCTTGTATGGCCCAACATATCTTGGTGCCAATTTATCTTTTACGTGGAATCTGACAGTGCCACGAAGTGGAGATACTTTGAGGTAGACATAATCCCCAACCTTGAACTCAAGCTCTCTACGTCTTCTATCTGCATAGCTCTTTTGCCTACTTTGTGCAATCCTCAAATTTTCTCTTACTTGGACAACACCTTCTTCTACTTCCACAATCTTAGCAGGACCGAAGAATGTCCTTTCACCTGGTTCTGACCACATTAGCGGTGTTCTGCACGGTCTTCCATACAATGCTTCAAATGGAGACATCTTAATGCTCGTCTGATAACTGTTGTTGTATGAGAACTCGGCGTGGGGTAGATAGCTCTCCCATCCTTCCTTGTACCTCAATACGCAAGCACGTAACATGTCCTCGAGAATCTGGTTCACTATTTCTGTTTGCCCGTCTGTTTGCAGGTGGTATGCTGTGCTGTAGTCGAGCTTGGTCCCGATGGACTTGTGCAAGGATTTCCAGAACTGTGATACGAACTGTGAGCCTCGGTCAGATATAATACTCAGAGGCGCCCCATGTAACTTCAAAATGTTTGATACGTACAGATCTGGCAGCTTTTCAGCTCTATACTTCCTTTTGACCGGTATAAAATGTGCAACTTTGGTCAGACGATCCACTATTACCCATATAGAATCATATCCATGCTCGGATCGGGGCAGTCCTAATATGAAGTCCATGGATATGCACTCCCACTTCCATTCTGGTATCTCAACTGGTTGTAGCAACCCTGCTGGTCTCTGATGCTCGGCCTTGATTCTATTGCATGTATCACATCGGGCTACATGCCCTGCAATGTCTGTCTTCATATTCTCCCACCAGAAGTGCTTCCTTAGATCATGGTACATCTTGGCTGACCCTGGGTGAATGCAATATTTGGAGTCATGCCCTTCCAACAGGATCTCTTCTCGTATCCCTGAATCCGTCGGTACGCAGATTCTGTCTTTGTACCATACAGTTCCCTGCTCATCTTCTCGGTATTCGGGGCCTCTCCCCAGTTTCATCAAACCACGGATATAGTATATCTCAGGACAGTTCTTTTGCGCTTCACGGATCCGTGAGGTGAGATTGTACTCGACGCGAAGCTCATTTAGCATGCCATAGGGGACTACCTCGAGCTGGAATGCGTCGAACTCTCTCCTGAGCTCAGGCGGCATAGAGTTGGTGATGAGGGTATGGCAGTAGCTTTTGCGGCTAAGTGCATCAGCGACAACATTAGCCTTTCCTGGGTGGTAATGGATCTCAAGATCATAGTCCTTGATGAGTTCTAGCCATCTGCGCTGCCTCATATTCAGATCTTCTTGTGTGAAGAAGTACTTCAGGCTCTTGTGGTCAGTGTAGATGTCACACTTGTTGCTTATTAGATAGTGTCTCCAAATCTTGAGTGCATGTACCACGGCTGCAAGTTCTAGGTCATGAGTCGGGTATCGCTGCTCATGTTCCTTCAACTATCTTGAGGCATAAGCTATCACCCTTCCTTCTTGCATTAGTACACAGCCCAAACCTTGCCGAGAGGCATCACAATATACAATAAAATCTTTGTGAATATCGGGCAGGGCTAGTACAGGTGTAGTAGTGAGCTTCTCTTTCAAGGTCTGAAAACTCTTCTCACATTCAGGAGTCCATATAAACTAGTTCTCTTTCTTCAGCAAGTTGGTCATGAGCCTTGCAATCTTGGAGAAATTCCCAATAAATCTACGATAGTATCCTGCAAGTCCCAAAAAGCTTCGGATTTCTGACACATTACGGGGTTGTTCCCACTCTTTCACAGCTTCAATCTTGGCTGGGTCTACTGCGACTCCTTCTCCTGACAGTACGTGACCAAGGAAAGCAACTTCCTCAAGCCAGAATTCGCACTTGGAGGATTTGGCGTATAGCTGGTTGCGAGACAACCTCTCCAAAACGGTCCTCAGATGATGTTCATGTTCCTCTTTTGTGGCTGAATAAACCAATATATCATCAATAAATACCACCACAAACTTGTCTAGCTCATTCATGAAGATCTTGTTCATCATGTTCATGAAGTATGCTGGAGCGTTAGTGAGTCCGAATGAGACTACTGTGCACTCATACTGTCCATATCTAGTGACAAATGCAGTCTTCGGGATATCCTCTTCCCTGATCTTCATCTGATGGTACCCTGATCGGAGATCGATCTTTGAGAAGTATCTGGCCTTACTTAGTTGATCTAATAGATCATCGATGCGGGGCAATGGGTACTTATTCTTGACTGTAACCACATTCAGATTCCGGAAGTCAATGCACATCCTCATCGTGCCATCCTTCTTCTTGACAAACAAAACGGGAGATCCCCAGGGCGAGGCACTAGGCCTAATGAAGCCCTTCTCCAGTAATTCTCCCAGCTGCTTCTTGAGTTCCTTCAACTCATCAGCCGACATTCTGTAGGGTCTTTTGGCAATCGGTGCAGTCCCTGGCATCAGCTCTATAACAAACTCCACATCTCTATCTGGTGGCATTCCTGGCAACTCCTCTGAAAATACGTCATTGAATTCATAGACTACTTGCACATCTCTGAATGTCAGCTCCATTTTATCTGCCTTAGTCTCCAGAGCACATAGGAGGGCTTGGATTCTCCTAGTTTGGGGTATACATCGGACGGCTGTTCCCCAAGGGTGGGTTACCTGAACATATCTAGGTGAACAAGATATCACTCCCCGGTGTTTGGTTAGCCAGTCCATGCCTAAGATGACATCTAAGCTATTGGAGGGTAGTAGGGTTAGGTCAGCTCGAAAGTCAAGTCCCTCGATTGTGATTATCACTCCCCTACATATGTGAACGCTTCTGAAGGTTCCTAAGGGCGAGCTAGTTAGGATGGGGTTTGCTCTCGGGGTTACAGGTATGTTATGCTTACGTGCATATGCAGATGAAATGTATGAACATGTAGCTCCCGAATCGAACAGAACTGTAGCCATGATACCCTGAACTAGGAACGTACCGTACACAGCATCAGGTGCAGCTTCAGCTTCCTCAGCGGTCATGTGGTTCAGTCTTCCTTGGGTAGTAGATCCCCGGTTCGGTGTACCCTGTGCAGCTGCTGGTGCACGGTTGAGGTCGGGGCACACAGCCACACGGTGTCCAGGCTTTCCACACCCGAAGCAAGTGAAGGGTGCACTGCCTGCTGCGGTTGTCGCAGGAGCCTTCCAATTGTTTGTCCTTGGCGTGTTGGTAGCGGGGGCAGGTGTGTTCTGCACAGCTCGAGTCGACGCAGGGTAGGTCTGAGCGGGGCGGTGATAGTTGCTGCTATTGGTACCACCACGGCTCGTTCCCGAAGAAGGTCCCTGGCGAGTTCGGAAAGGCGGGGGTGCACCTGTTCGCTGTCTCTGGGGTGGAGCAGTGCGAGCGGGTCCCTCAGAGCAGCGCTTCTTTCCCTTGTTCTGGGCCTCGAATTCCAGACGTGCTTCCATGCGATCCCTCTCGATCTCAATACAGCGGTCAATCAGCTCACGCAGAGTGTAGCTCTTGTTCCCTGACAGAGCCAACCTGATCTTGGTCTGAAGTCCCTTCCTGTAGTAGTACATCTTTTCCTTCTCGGAACTCACGCAAGACGCAGGTGCGTAGCGGAGCAAACAGTTGAAGCGGGTGGTGTACTCGTGGATCCGGTCAGCTCCCTGGGAGATGTTGCGAAACTCGTTCTCCTTGGCCTCCATGACTCCCTCAGGAATGTGGTGGTCACGGAAAGCCTCGGTGAACTCATCCTAGTCAATGCGGGCTGGGTCCTCGTGAGCGCTGGTGTAGTTGTCCCACCATGCTCGTGCAGCACCGGTCAGCTGGTGGCTAGCAATCCCAACACACTCCTCGTTGGAGCAAGTGGTCAAGTCCAGCTTCTTCTCCATCTCTTTAAGCCAATCGTCGGCAGCGAGGGGATCGCTGTCGGTCCCGTCGAAGGTAGGTGGCCTCAGCTTCAGGAAACCCTCCAGTTTCCTTTGGAAGTCATTCTGGGGTGGCCCGTGGTGCCTATTCATCCCAGTAGCAATGGCATTCAGCAGCTGGGTCTGCTGTGCCATCACTTCCGCCAACGTCGGTGGCGGCGGCGGTGGCGGTGGCGGAGGCACGTTCTCGCCCTGTGGTGGCGAATCGTTCACCGGTGGTGCATCCTCTGCCCGGCGCAGCTCTTCTTCCAGGTTAACTCCAGCACGTCTGCCAGCTGGGCGTCCACGGTTGCGACCACGCCTGCGTCCTGGCGCAGGTGCGGGGGAGGGCTGGCGGTTTTCCAGACGCGCGGAACGTCTCATCGACATCTGAAATTATTAGGTACGTGCTCAGTGCAGTAATAATCATGCAGTGGTTTAAGTAGGAGTTAGATGTTTTCAACGATTTAAATGAATTAAAACATTTTTCATGCTATCCTACACTCAACCAAAGAAGTATAGAGAACCATAAGAAGCATAAGATCCAAATGTCACTCATCACATGGTTATTATTACATAAAGGATGTTCCTAGCTGCTAAGAAGATCATGCTATGCACAGATAGCCAATGACAGGACAACTCATGGTATCACTAGTCTAAGGGCCACGCAGGGTCCCATAAGCTACTGATGCATAAGGTCGAGTACGGCGTCGGGTATGCGGCTGTCCTCTGCCTCGATCTCATCGTCGGTCATGGTCAGGCGCTTGACATAGTCGAGAGCTACAGCTAGCTCTGGGGTGGCCTCAATCTCCTGCATCCTTAGAGACGGACACGCTCCCAGGTTGAGCGTAGTGGGTGGTATGCGGAAGTCTCCCTCCCGGGGCTTCACCATCTCCAGTGGGGGAAGCGAACTCTGCACCTTCCGGACCTCAATAGCTCTCTTGGCATCGGACTGCTTCCAAGCTGTCTCTGTCCTCCGTAGCTTGTCCTTTAGGAACTCCACCATCTTCACACGGTCGATCAGAATCCCTTGGTTGCGGGTGGACTTCTCCTCGGCTTTCTCCAACTGCTTCTCCAACTCCCTGATCCTGGAGCGCAACGTGCTCATCTCGACTCCTCTGTCTCTGCTCCTCTGCTCCCTCTCAGCAAGCGCTCTCTCCTTGTCGTCCAGCCTCCTCTGTAATCCCAATACTCTGCTGTTCAGGTAGTCATTGCGTAGCCCAAAATCTCCGATCTTGTCTCGCAAGTCGGCGATCTCGGCTCGGTGTAACTCATCACGGTGCTGCATCTCCAACTGCAAGTCAGTGACTGCTCTGCTCAAACTCTCTAGGGTCTGAGTCCCTTTCTGCAAACTGTCCTCGACCTCTGCCATGCGTGCTCGGTCACGCTGCCTCCTTTGCTCCAATGAGCTGATGAACTCGTCCTGCTCCTGGAGGTGGTGTGCCACTATGCGTAGGCAAGGGTCAGTCTCGGCCTGAACGATCTGGCTGGTGTACAGAATCCTCTGGATGGGGTCAGGGTGCAGCTCCAAGGCCTGAGGTAGCAGACGGAAGTGGGTCCCCTTAAGGTACTCGTATGCTGTGTACACAACTGCGCGTAGTACCTTGCGGGAGACGGACTGTACTCCGTCCTCCACAGTCTCTCCAGCAGTGTAGTCAGTAAAAACCGGCATCCCTGGAAGGGTCAGGCTGACGGGTGTCTCAACTCTGGTAGTGACAGGTCCTTCAAACCTCTCAGCCTCGACAAGCTTCCCTCGGCTGAAGTACTGGATCTGGTCAGACGGTGCTCCCAGTTCCTCCAACACCTGGCGTAGCACCATGGCAAATCCGCCGTGGTTCCTCCCATTGATCGGGATCTCGATAGTGCCATCGTGCAGTGGACGAAGTGGTGGTCCAAGGCTGGTCATCTGCAAATTTTTCAAGAAACGGATTAGCAGGTCCTTGTATTAGATAAGCCATTGCATAAAAAGTGAATGCAAGGTTGGTAATATAACCGAAAGAGAGTCTGGCTTCCTATTCTATCGTCCATTTTCTATGGGTCTCGTCCTACAGTCAAGTATGGCTCTGATACCAACTGAAATGACCTCGATTCCCGCGAAGGGAAATCCACAGGCTCGAATTGTAATTCAACAGATTGCTTGGGACAATCCATGAAATTACCCATAGCTCAGTTGACACCAGGATCCATACAACAGTAATTAAGTCTTACATAAACACTTATTACATCGCCACATTGGCGGAATCAACATTCAGAGAAGCTTAGAAGATGCGGAAACGTTTCATCCTTCACGGCCAACTTGAGTGTAGCACGTGACCATATTCCACGCCATCGTCTTCCTCGAAGTCGTACTCATTCTCTTCACCTGACAGCAAATTTATCAGTACGATTTGTACTGGCTACGGAGCCCACCTATGCAGCATTTGCTTTGTGGAAAGTGGATGCAAGGCTATACAAGCAGACCTATAGGCTAAGGTTTCCTATGCAGCTGTAATCAATGTTTAATTAGTCAAGTTTTATCTCCAGTTAACACCATCATCCCTTTTCCCATCACCACATCTCACTTACCCACACCTCGCTCTCATTCGACAGGCCCAACTCCCTCTCGTGCCTATCTCAGCGGCACATTACCACAGCGGGTACACTGCCGGAAAATGTCATCCAGGGGGAGAAGAGAACACTCACTACACTAGTAGAAGCTTCACAGGAAAGGTCCATAGCCAACAGGTTGGCATATGTATCGATCGATCAACCGTACACTCTGCAGAGGTTTCACTACCCACAAGATCAGCCATCATAGGTGTTGCGCAAACACCTAGGCAGAATTCCGGGTGCTTGCTTGCCTAGGTCGATGCCACCCTACCACTCAGCCCTGGGATATTCCGGATCCTACACCGTTATGCTGAGACTGGGAGACACAGTACCGGGCCCATCCAGTGGTACTGCGCATCTAGAACGGAACGGGAACCCATCGACCGTCTCCGCCCACCTTTATCACCTCTCAACCTAGCAGTAGTGGCACCGCCCTACCAAGTAGTCCAGCCGTCTCCCGCCCATCAGAAGTGAGTGAGTAGAAAAGGATTCCCATGAACCTGAAACTAGTCCGTCCTAGGTTTGACCAAGCAGGCATCTTCACTTAGGGGATACTCTCCCCGTGCCATCACAGCACCTCCGTCCACGGGCTTCAAACCACCAAGGCTATCCCACCCGGAACCTCCTCAACAACTTTACCCGCCACAGGTATCTTGCTTGGGGATGCCCAGGTTGCACCCCCGGCACGACTTGCCCCACGGGCTTGTCTCACATCCCACTTGGTCGACATCAACCCTTACCACGCACCCAAGACGCACGCAGCACTCTCTCCCAGTGGTTATAATCAGATATTCACCGTCCCAATTCCACCACATAGCATATAGCAAGTAGAAAGTAGTGGAAGAGTAACAGTAAATTAAGCAGCAGCTAACCTAGCAGCGGATAGCTGGGTATAGTCTTATCAAGGCAGGGAATTCAAATATACTACCATGCAAGCAATCCATACATAATCATAAAGCAATAGCAACAATGTCATTTGCAATACGTAAATAGGATCTAAGGATTTGGTGGGACGTGGCACCTTCGTAGTCGTCTCCTAGCTCCTGAAGGTACTCGTGGTCGTCTTCCTTGGTCAGATCCTCCTCCGGCTCTGAAATCGAACACGAAATAGTCGCGTCAGCGACTCCTATAGAGTATTTCAGAAAAATCCAATAAAATAAAGAGCCAAATGCACACAAACATAGTCTTAGATTGTAGATCTCATTTTTCTGAAAATTTTGATATATGGTGCGCAATTTTTGGACATCGTATGAATAAGTTATGAATTTCCGAAGATTATCCTATTTTCTGAAAATGGAAAATGGTCGATTAATCAGGGGCAGCTCGGGATTGGTCCACGTGGCGCGCGGGTCCAGTAGTGCGGCATGTGGCGCCTCATCAGAACACAGACCCGATGGTCGCCCACCAGGTGTTCGATGCTGGTTCCCAGAGAGTCGCTGGCGTCGGCGTAGCTCTGCGGAGCTCGGCGGGGCTCGGCGTAGCTCGGGCGAATCGGAGATTCGGGGCGCCGAGGGTGCCGCTCTCCCGAGCTCTCCCGGGGAGGCTCTGGCGAATCGGACATTTGGGCGCCGAGGGTGCCGCTCTCCCGAGCTCTCCCGGGGAGGCTCGGGCGAATCGGACATTTGGGTGCCGAGGGTGCCACTCTCCCGAGGGTTGGCTGTCATTAGTGAAATGATGTCGTGGGCCTCCTTCTCTCCCACGGCATACGGCGGTTCTCCGACGAGGTGGAGGCGCACGTAGCCAAGGCGACAGACATGATTCGGGGCTCGGCTATCTACGTGGCGGTGCCGAGACAGACTTGGCGAACCTCGTCGGCCTTTCTCCGCAGCGCGAGGCGATCGGGGGTACTCGGAACGGATTTTAGGCGAGGCGGAACGTGTCGGCGGCGATCACGTTTCCCCGAGAACGCACCTCTCGGTGTTCCGGGCTATGGAGGTTCAATCTTCCGCAACTAAGCTTGTCCGAGGTGGTCGGTGAGTTGGTGGTCACGCTAGCGGGTCGCGTCGGCAGTTTCACGGCTTGTGCGCGCGGGAACGCCGTCGAGGTGGCGGTGCTCCGAGCACATGTGACGGCGATGCCCGTCGGAAGTGGCCTGACGTCCATAGCCGATGTCCAGTGGTTTGATGGCCGGTCTTGTGCGCGTGTTGTGCGAAGTGTTCAGGGGCCGGAAACAGCCCGCGGCCTACACGCTCGTGATGCCGAGCGCCATGACCGTAGCACGGCGAGGTTGGATGAGGTGCTCGGTGGCTCACCGTGGGGCTGGTGAGGTAAGGATGGCGGTGTAGTGACGAGGTGACGCTGTGCAGAGTGATCGCAGTGCCGTGCCGCTCCTCGTCCGCAGCTCGGGCTTCCCTTCCGTGTCCGGCTCCGGCGTGCTCCGCGGCGGCGGCGCTCCGGCAGTTTCTCCTCCTCTGCTCCACCCTTCTCCCTTCTCCCTCTCCCTCTATTGTGCGGTGTGGTGTAGTGGTTGTGCTGCAGCGCGGCAGCGGCGAGTGGGACGAGGTCTAGGGCTTCGGGGCGACTCCTTTTATAGACAGCCAGGGCATGGCGTGGCGGTGGACGATGATTAGCGGCGAAGGGGGCACGTGGAGACCATCGGTGCTCCCGAGCTAGGGTTTCCCAGTGCGCGCGGCTTCTTGGCGAGCAAGGCAGGGGACAGGCGAGGGACAGCGGGGTCAGGGCTCTGCCATGCGTGGCGCTGTCGGTCACGCCATTTGCGTGACTCTGTCGGCCACCGTCTTTCGCGAGGTGAGAAGAAGAACAGTAGCAAGAGCGGCTGACAGGCGGGGCCGGGCGGTCAGCGGCTGCGGGGGAGTGGGTGAAACGGTCGCGCGCACGCGCTTGCTCGGTTGGGCCGCAGCTGGGCCGACAGGCTGGCTTCCTTTCTTCCTCTCTTCTCTTTTCTTTTTCCTTTTCTATTTTCACTTAAGTGTATTTATATACATATATTACCCTTTTTAAATATTGAGTAAATAAAAACATAAATTGCAATAAATCCCAATTGTGATGCATAAGCTATTATTCTATGTGAATGGAATTAAAATGCAAGCTATACTCCTTTATTTACCAAATTCATAATGAAACCTATATGCTTGCACAAGAAAAATGGGTTTTCATAATAAATAAATGAAAAATTTTAATTGGTTGGGATTTTTAAGTTGTGTGGGTTTTTAGGGTTGTTACACTAAACATGACATCCGGTCTTGATGCGGTGACATAGAGCCAACTTCCAATTAGAGACCGATATGCCTTTTGATCAACCATATTGCCACTTTTATCGTCATCCAAGCTTCCACTAGTCCCCATGGGAGTGCTAATTGGTTTTGCATCTTACATTCCAAACTTCTTGATCATGTCTCTTGTGTACTTGCCTTGACTTATGAATGTGCCATTCTTCATTTGCTTAATTTGAAGTCCAAGGAAGTATGTGAGTTCACCCATCATAGACATCTCAAATTTTTTAGCCATCATCTTTTCAAACTCCGCACACAAAGCTTGACTAGTTGATCCAAAGATAATGTCATCAACATAGATTTGCATTATCATCAAGTCATCATTAAGTTTCTTGGTGAATAGAGTGGTGTAAACCTTCCCCATCTTGAAACCTTTAGAGAGGAGAAAATCCCTTAGCCTCTCATACCATGCCCTTGGTGCTTGTTTCAAACCATAGAGTGCTTTCCTTACCTTGTACACATGATTTGGTTTCTTCTCATCTTCAAAACCCGGTGGTTGTTCAACATATACTAACTCATTGATGAATCCATTGAGAAATGCACTTTTGACATCCATTTGGTAGAGCTTGATGTTGTGAGCACAAGCATATGCTAGAAGAATTCTTATTGCTTCCAATCTAGCAACCGGAGCATAGGTTTCACCAAAGTCCAATCCTTCTACTTGAGTGTACCCTTGTGCCACTAATGTTGCCTTGTTCCGTATCACAACACCATCTTGATCTTACTTATTTTTAAATACCCATTTGGTGCCAATAACATTGTAGTTCTTTGGTCTTTCTACCAATTCCCAAACTTCATTTCTTTCAAAATTGTTGAGCTCTTCATGCATAGCATTTACCCAATCACTATCTTTCAATGCCTTCTCAATGTTCTCCGGCTCTTCAAATGACACGAATGAATAGTGAGCACAAAATGATGCTAGTCTTGATCTTATTTGCACACCCTTTTGAATATCACCAATAATTTGGTCCAAAGGATGATCTCTTGCAATGTTTGTGGGTTGAAGCACTTGAGGTTGATTGTTTGAGCTAGATTGTGCATTTGATTGATTTGTTTGAGAGGAACTAGCTTGATCTTGATTTTGCACTTGAGAGTCACTATCTTGATCAATTGAAGGAACTTGCACTTGATCTTTATCATCTTCTATATCAACCACTTGAGTCGGCCTTATGTCACCAATGTCCATTTCTTGCATAGCCTTTGCCAATTGAGGTCCACTCACATCATCTAGATTCTCATTTTGATCTTGAGACCCATTGGTTTCATCAAATTCAACATCATGAACTTCCTCAAGTTGACCACTCCCAAAGTTCCATACTCTATAAGCCTTACTAGTGGTGGAGTAGCCAAGCAAGAATCCCTCATCACATTTCTTCTCAAATTTGCTCAATCTAGCTCCTTTCTTCAATATGTAGCACTTACAACCAAACACCCGAAAATCTGCAATATTTGGTTTTTTTCCATTTAAGATCTCATATGGAGTCTTCTCCAACATAGGATGGCAATAGAGTCTATTAGAGTAGTAGCATGCCGTGTTGATTGCTTCGGCCCAAAAATATTGACTCACATTATACTCACTAAGCATAGATCTTGCCGTATCAATGAGAGTCCTATTCTTTCTTTCAACTAGGCCATTTGATTGAGGTGTGTACTTAGCCGAGAATTGATGTTTGATTCCTAAGTCATCACAAAGCTCATCAACTCTCGTATTCTTGAACTCACTACCATTATCACTTCTCACCCTCTTGAAAGTTGTTTCAAATTCATTGCAACTTCTCTTGACAAAAGTTTTGAAGATACCATGAACATCACTTTTATCATTGATAAAGAAGACCCATGTGTATCTTGAGAAGTCATCCACTATCACCAAACCATACTTGTTGTCGCCAATGCTTGTATATGTAGTTGGTCCAAACAGGTCCATGTGCAATAATTCAAATGGTTTGCATGTGCTCATCATGCTCTTCTTAGGATGAGTGTTGCCTACTTGTTTTCTGGCTTGACATGCACTACATAACTCGTCCTTCTCAAACTCAACATCTTTAAGGCCTCTAACCAAGTCATGCTTCATAAGTTTGTTCAATTGCTTCATTCCAACATGACCAAGTCTTCTATGCCATAACCAACCCATGCTTGACTTAGAGAGTAAGCATGTTGACAATTGTGATTCTCTAGCACCAAAGTCCACTAGATAGAGATTCTCATATCTAAATCCCTTGAATATCAAGTTTGATCCATCCACACTAATGATTTCCACATCATCAACACCAAAGATGCATTTGAAACCAAGATCACAAAGTTGAGCCACGGACAATAGATTAAAGTTCAAACTCTCAACTAATAGCACATTGGAGATGCTTAGATCATTTGATATTGCAATCTTTCCAAGACCCTTAACCTTGCCTTTGCTATTATCTCCAAATGTGATACTATCATACTCATTGCCACTAGAATTGATTTGGTTGAACATTCTTGAATCACCGGTCATGTGTTGAGAACACCCACTATCAAGAACCCAATGCCTCCCTCCGGCTTTGTAATTTACCTACAAAACAAGTCAATGTCTTTTACGTACCCATACTTGTTTGGGTCCTTGGAGGTTAGCAACCAAAGCCTTTGGTACCCAAATAGCCTTCAAACTTGGGCTCTCTTTAGGTGTACCAATATATTTGACTTTGACACCTTTCTCACCCTTGGTAAGCATGTAACAAGAATCAAAAATTTGCTTGTTCTTGTTGTTAGTGATGCAATTTGCCTCTATATGCCCAACTTGCTTGCACTTGACCATTGCTCCTCACAAAGCTAGGCTTTGGAGTTACAAAGTCCGCCTTGCCTTTCTTGGGAGTATAGCCAAGTCCCTCCTTAGAATTACTATATCTTTGGCTACCCAAGCATTGTAGCAAGCGGGCATCCCCACCATAGGCATGGCCTAATGCGCGGGTTAGCTTGTCCACTTCCTTCTTCAATTTCTCATTTTCAACTTTTAGTGTTGGATCAACACTACTAGTGAAGGTAGAAGTAGAAGTGGATGATGATGAAGAACTAGTGTTATTTTGTGTGGTTGCAACAAGTGTTTCATTTGTTGATTCATTTATTAGATCACAAGTTACACCCACATCACATGTTATAGCAACATCCTTTACCTTGCTTAGCTCTAAGAGTGAGGAGTGAGCTTTCTCAAGCTTGGTGTGAGCTAGTTTGAGATCCTCATGGTCTTCCTTTAGACACTCATGAGAAGCACTTAACTCATCAAAGGATTGTTCAAGAGTTTTTAATTTCTTGGACAATTCTGTGCACTTCTTAGACTTAGAGCTAATAAGATATTCGGCTTGCTCTAACATGTCCATGAGTTGTGCTACACTAGGCTCATCATCATCACTATCACTATCATTATCATCTTTTTCATCATCACTTGAGTCATCGTATTTTACCTTAGTGGACTTAGCCATGAAGCATGATGAATCAAATGATGAAGACTTCTTGTTGATAGTAATAGAAGCCATGGCCTTCTTCTTGGATGTCTTCCTCTCATCATCATCACTAGAGTCATCATCATCGGAGGAAGCATCACTATCCCATGTCACCACATAGGATCCACCTTTCTTCTTGGAGAAGTTGAACTTCTTCTTCTCCTTCTTTTCCACCTTGTCCTTCTTGTCCTTCTTGCCTTTCTTCTTGTAATCATCTTCATCATCACTAGCATTGGGACAATCCGCCACTAGATGGTCCGTGCTCTTGCAATTGTAACACTTCCTTACTACATTCTTGCCTTTGAAGTTATCTCTTCTCTTTCTAGCACCATAGCCCTTCTTCTTCATGAATCTTCCAAACTTGCGCACAAAGAGAGCTAGTGCCTCATCATCACTATCAAGGTTAGATGCATCATTATCACTAGATTGTACTTTCTTGCCCTTGCCCTTGTTCTTGGATGAAGAGGTAGTGGACTTAAATGCCACGGTCTTCTTGCTCTTGTCATCCTCCTTCTTCACTTCTTCACTTCTTCACTATCACTCTTCTCATTGTATTGATCCTCGGTCATTACATCACCAAGAATCTCATTTGGAGTGACACCTTTCAAGCCACCCCGGAAGATGATAGTCCTCAAGGTCTTGAACCTCTTGGGCAAGCACATGAGAAATTTGTGAGAAAAGTCCTCATCACTTGTTTTCTCACCCAAGGCCTTCAAATCATTGATGATCACTTGGAGCCTATAGAACATCTCCGGAATGCTCTCTCCATCATCCATCTTGAAGTTTGAGAGCTTGTCCTTGAGCATGTACAACTTGGCACTCTTTACCGTTGAAGTGCCCTCATAGGTTTGCTCTAATCTTGTCCATACTTCATTTGCTCTATCCAAATCCTTGATTTGCTCAAACACCTTTGAGTCAATGCCATTGTAAATGGTGTTGAGCGCCATTGTGTTACATTGGTTGTTCTCTTGATCTCTAGGTGTAGGGCTTGCGGGATCAAGCACAATGTATTCCTTCTCGGTGACTTCCCACACCTTCTCATGAATTGAGCCAAGATACATCCTCATCTTTCTCTTCCAATAGTCAAATGAGCTTGTGCCATCAAAGTGAGGTGGTTTGCCCCCAACATGATTGAACATGATATGAGCCATTTCAATGCACCGAAGGATCTTAAGCCTTGACTAAACGGTGACCACGGCTCCGATACCACTTGAAAGGCCCTAATATGGCTAGAGGGGGTGAATAGCCTAAATAAAAATTCTACAAACCACTAAACAAGTAATTAGAACCACAAGAGGCTATAAATGCAATGCTAAGGCAACCACTAACCTAGGCAAGCCACCTACACAATTCTAATTAAACCTTAGTTCTAATCCACACAAAAGAGCTAGCAAAGGCTAAACAACTATACAACTACTCAAGACAAAAGAACAAGGTACTTTGCACAAGAATAAGAAAGAGATGATCGTCGAATAAACCTTTGCCTTGTGAAGAAGCCAATCACCGGGACAATCAATAAGTCACTCACTCGAAGGTGAGGAAATCAATAGAGACACCAAGATTTATCCCCGAGGTTCACGTGCTTGCCGGCACGCTACGTCCTCGTTGTATCGACTTCAACCGGTGGTTCGGTGGCTAATCGGTATCACACACCGAGTCTACACTAGGCGCCACAAGAACCTACCACGGAGGAAGTAACTCAAAGACACGAGCAATCCACTAGAGTTACCTTTGAGCACTCCGCTCGGGGAAGGCACAAGAACCCCTCACAATCACCGGGTGTGAGCAAGCACAATCACCAAGCTCCTTCACACCTTCTTCTCCTCCAAGCCGTCTAGGGACACGGCAATGTCTCAAGAGAATAAGAACTAATCCAAGGCTTGCTCTCAAGTGCTCTAGAATGCAAAAACACAAGCAATGATCCACTTGAGGTTCACTCAATCTCACAAGGATGATCAAGATGATGAACTAGTGAGAGAGTGAGAGGCTAGAATGCAACAAAGTGTATGACAATGATCCAAGTGTGCTAGCTGGTCACCAAGTGACCAGGGAGGGAGTATAAATACTCCCAAACCAACTCCTAGCCGTTACACTTTCTGAAACAGCCGTTAACCCCATTTTTATACCATCGGACCGACCGTCGGACCGACAGCATCGGACCAAACGGCAGCGTCCGACGCTCGGATGAACGCCACGTGTCAACAGGTTTAAACGCCGTTCGTCCGATCTCAACGGTAACTGATTTCGCGCGTTTGAATACCGTCGGACTGAGGGCACCGGACTAATCTCCAGAGTCCGACGCCACACAGTCAATTTCTCAGCACCGTCGGACTCTGCACGAAGAAGGTGCCGGACTAAAGATTTCACCCGTCCGACGCTTCCAGAGAGGTTTAGAATCGCTAAAACATCGTCGGACTATTCTTCAAGCGTCCGACGCTCCTCAGCGTGCCACGCATCACTTCTTGCTGCTCGGCACCGTCGGACTGGACATCTCAATGGTCCGACGCTCGTAAAACGAGCGTCCGACGCTCGATATTTGCTGGGGCTAGGGTTAGGCGTCGGACTCTGGACAATAGTCCGACGCTGCCCCTGATAACAGTCCGACGCTCATTTCTCAGTGTTTTTCAAGTCTATTTCTCACCCCTTGCTTCTATGTGCTAACACTCAAGGTCTTCTACACTTGTGCACAGTGTGTTAGCATTTTGCAAACATTTTTCAAGGGTTTTCAAAGGGATTCTTTAGGTTGGTTAGATCAATGCATATGAGATGCAACCTAGAGCACTTGAAAGTAATCCAATAGCTTAGTTCTCTCCTTGATAGTCGGCTAGCTATCCTAAATATGATCACTCCCACTTGGAGTCTTGATCACTAAAAGAAAAGCCCTATTTGGATATACCTTAGCCTCTAGCTTTTCTTCTTTAAGTCCTTTTCTTTCTCCTTGATCACTCCATCTTGATCTTCACTTGAGCTCATGTCATCTTTCTCCATATCACTAGTCTACTCTTGGCTATACACACTTAGCACTTAGATTAGTAACTTGGTTTCATCAATTACCAAAACCAAACTAGGGATCTTTCAACTCTGGTCTTAAAGTCTGCCGGACTATAAGGAGCAACACTAGTTGAGACTGAATGTTCTCAAACAATGTGAGCATCCTCTCATTCTGTTGCTCCTGAACTCACGCCTTTACTCTGCCCTGATCTCCTCATCGCTGTGGAAATGCTCTATGGCTATCCTCTACTACTCATTTGCAAGTCTCTATTGCTCTGCAATCATATGCTTAAGCAGTCATCCTCTCATATGTGGCTAGTATACTAGGGTGATGTTGAGCAGGATCCACCTACCTCAGAGTCGTGTGCACGAGGCAAAGGTGATCCCTTATGTTTTCAATTGTACATTTGTTGAATAGGAAAATTAGAACTTAGGTTACACTTGCGAGATTTTGAGTCAAGACCCTTTTTAGCCACTCAATAACTTTCCTAAGTAGGGCCCCCTTCTAATAAGTAACTAAAAGAATCGAATCTATTTTGTCATTGGATTAGGATCTAACCACTTATGATATCATGTTGTTTGACGGCTAGCGCTATCTGTATGGTTGTCTTCTCTTCTGCATGGCTACCAATTAATTCTTACTCATCGTCTACATACACCTTCCCATCTACTTAATACGAAACTTGCATGATCGGACGGCCGAGATCGGGCTATTACCGGTCATTTTGAAAAAAGCCCCCGAACTTATTGAAATAGAACCCGCAGTCCGTCCCCTCTCACAGATTTTTTTTTTGTAAAGAACCCCTTCATGTTTTGCAAAATAAACCCGCCGTCCAGCCTATTTGATGGACCGGCCTGCCACCGCGTGGGCTGAGCTAGGCCTAGATTCGGCCCAAATGGCCATCTCCTTTTTTTTCTTTTATTAAATCCCATTACATGCTGATTTTATTTATTTCATATAAAAATAATTAGAGCTCCTAAAATCATGAAAATTTTTGTGTAGCCTCTCCATCATGTACTAAACGTAGAAAAAATATTAAACTTGAAAAATAATCATTTTTAGAATGATTTAAAATATCCTCTTTTAATTAATAAATATACCTTCTGTTATTTCTACATATTAAATTATTGAACCAAAAATTATAAAATTTGTTTTGTGGCTACTTCGCGATGTTTCCAACCGCTACAAAAATTTTGAGATAAATTTGAAATGTTTCAATAAATTATTATCATGTGCTCAGTAAATAGATAAATTTAAAAAGGGTTCGTACTTGATCTTTACATGACTCGAAAAATATATACAATAAAATAGAAAATCCGCAGCTAACATATACAGTCATCCACAAATGATAAATTAAAAAAACACAAAAAAAACTAACATATTACACAAAGAATGATTCAAGGTACCATTACTCTTACTCATGTGCTTAACAAAAATAAAAAATAAATATCTAATACTGGCCATACATGGCTTCAACGATGGACATAAGCGGCAACGCCGCGTAAATTTCTAGTAACCTACAATTACCAGCACTGCCTACTTAACTGGTTATTCTAGCATCACACATAAACTTGCTCCACACTTCGATCTAGCTCTCCTTATATGTTCCTCTTTGTGTCCGTCGTTAGATCTTAACCTCACTCCGTGGCTAACGTAACTAGTCCCCGTAGTCTATCTTGGTTTCATTCAATCCAATGGACCAAAGTCAATCTCTTCCGCTTTCTAACGGTCCATAGGCCGGAGGAAAAAAAAAAAAGCTACCAATATTGATGTCAACAAAAGGAAATATCAATAAGCAATAAACAAACCACAAACCCTAAAATAATAGTATACATACACACTCCCTAGATACAAAATACACCTGGGTATACGGTTTAGCTGTACCTATCCAAAGTACGGGTACGGGTACCCCGATTCCAAGAAGGGCACACCAAACCTCGAAAGATTCCCAAAGCTGACCCTCCAGAAAACCAAGAAATCTCACTCCTCTCCCCTGTCTCTCTTTGTCTCTCTTTCCTCTCGCCTGCGTCGCCATGACCCGCCGCCTCCTCCCCCTGCTCCTGCTGCTGGCGCTGCTCCCCTCCCTGGCGCCGCCTGGTGCGTCTGCGCGCCCTGCGGGGCAGGATTCGGGACAGTGCCCGGGGCTAGAGTACGGGCTGCCGCCGTTCTCCGCCGCGCTCCGGGCAAGCTGCCCCGTCTCGACGGAGGGGTACTCGCCCCCCGAGGAGGTGCGCGTCTCCGAGCCCTAGCTCCGGCCGTCTAGTTATCTTGTTCGCCGCAAGATTAGTTCTTTCTCGGGGAGGGCGAACCCAAATCGGGCAGTTCGGCGTACGGTTCTGGCGGATCTCACACTTGCGCGCGCGTTCCGATGCTCATGTCGAGACTCCTGTGCTGTTCATACTTCTCGATCGATGCCGTATTGCTGTTTCCATCTCAGAAGATTAGTTCCTTTTGTTTACTTCACTGATTAGCGTGGATTCTCCTGGGAAGCCATGGGCAGATAATTGGTATTCGAAGTTTTTACGGGATGATTAGAGGCGTCTCAATCTAACTGACTAACTGCGCTTTAGGAGATTGGTTTTCATTCTCTTGTTAGATAGGATCGCTTTCTTGATCCCCTTCCCTTGTTGTTGACGGAATTTACATGTTCTTGTGTGTTTTTCAAGATAATTCAACTAGTCAACGCAAGAGTATCAAGAACAGTACGATGCGTGTCCTATGTTCTTGGTCCTTCGCTCCTGGTTCGTCAAATTATTGCCTTTCAAAAATTCATCGCTTGTAATTTCAAAAAGGGGGGGAAAAAAAAAGAATTCATCGCTTGTGATTTTCAACTTTTATATTGGTTAAGGTTGTCGACTTTCCAACGAGTGAACTGTTTCCCTTATGTTATTTGTATATGTTTCTCATCAGTTGTTTAAGCGTTTGATGCACATGGTCCTAGTTGGAATGACTCAAAAGTTCTTTCAGTAGTGAAAATAATTGAATATCAGTCAGTGTAACACTAGCACTGGTGGGAATGCTCAGGACTAATTTGAGTCGAGTAGTGCTGTTTGGTGGGATCAGGAACCGGTAGAGATGTACACGGTACTTCCATGGAATTTATTGGGCATAAGTTAAATCCATACCGCTAAATGTTGCAGTGGTCTTTAATTCAAGCAAGAGGCTTAAATGTGATAAGGGGGTATCAAGATGTATGATTATTTTGCATAGGAGGAAGCAATACAATCGGTTGACTTTTGCTGGGTTGTCCAGGAGTTTTATCGTGTAACGTAGCTTTTCGTGGGTTGGTTAGGAGGTTTGGTGTCTAATACGTTGTGAAGCTCACTTCGAAAGTTTTGGCAGGTTCGTAATGGGGAGGAACTTCTCAGGATGTTGGATGGCAAGGAAGAGCACACAGCTGTCCTTTTCTATGCATCATGGTGCCCTTTCTCACAAAGAATCAAACCAGTCTTTGATGATCTGAGCTCAATGTTTCCACGGGTTAAGCACTTGGCTGTTGAAGAGTCTAACGTCATGAAAGCGTAAGATCCGAATATGCCGTAATGAAATTATTACCTATTGTGGGCATTAAAATTGCTAATGCATGTAACTGGAATCTCTTTCCTTCTATAATTTGCAGCATTTTGTCGAGATATCATGTCCGTGCTCTACC
This sequence comes from Eremochloa ophiuroides, assembly GCA_038502445.1. Taxonomy (NCBI): domain Eukaryota; kingdom Viridiplantae; phylum Streptophyta; class Magnoliopsida; order Poales; family Poaceae; genus Eremochloa; species Eremochloa ophiuroides. Next base: position 56,100,746 of record JAHLJS010000003.1, on the reverse strand, counting down.
TTCCATAATAATAGCTCGCAGCTCATACGTATTCTGGCCTCTTGGTTCGAAAGATCTCGACTCCTTGGTCAACCTTTACACTGCTGCTACGGGTAAGTATGTTACTCCTATGTATCTTCACCTATACTGTTTCAATCTTGCGATGTTTATGATGCGATAAGCTTAAATCGATATATGTAGTTCTAGTATCAGAAGATAGTAGTTTTACCACACTGTATTGTTCTATTCTATGTCTAATTGTCTATATACTATGGTCTAGGGTTATTAGACCCAGTTACCTAGGGCTGCTCCTTTTGACTTGTACAAAACTTTTCACAACCGCCTTGTACAGATAGCATGCAAGCTCACTGATTGTAGTATATTCAAAAGATGGGAGGTTTTCTATGCATTGTGTTGTAACTACCGTTATGTTACATTTTCTTTGTTATATACATGCTGCACTGTTTTTGGTTAGTCACATTGAAACTTCAAATATTGTTGGTGAAAAAGAAGAAAAACAATTTAGTTATATATTAAATTAAATTAGAGTTGGTTTGATATGCAGGTCAAGAACCAGTCGCATATGTTGGTACTCGGCAGTGGAGCACAGCGCAAAACACAGACTATGCTAAGATTTGGAACAGCTCTATTAGTGAAACAGTGAAGCGAGAGCCCTACCTGGGATTCAGTATCCTGTTTGTTAGCCTGAGGATATTCTTTTTCTTCTTCCCAAAGTTCTTTGCTCTCATCAAAGATCTCTGGACCGAATACTACGGGCAAATCAATCTTGGAATCCTCGCCAAATTGACCCAGCTGCTTGAATGTGTGCCTCATGCTTTGGATGTGAGGAAGGTGTGGAGCAAGTTGAGGCTCATGGTTGGAGCCAAGAACGGTAGGATCTGGGCATCTCTAACTTCGGTGTCGCTTGGTGGGCAACCTTCTCCGCGAGTTGCTGTTGGACTGATGGGCTCGACCATCTAATAGCAACAAAACAAGAGAATGTGCTGATTCATTGAATTGCACTTGACGAAGAAGCTCTCATAAGGCTGTAACTCACATGAGCATATTGAGGCAGATAAGGTCCCTGGCTCTCTGCTCAGAAACATACATCCTGTTTGTAGCATGTAAATCTTAGGGATACCATGGAGCCTTTGTAAATCATACTGTAACATTAGTCGTCAGTGCCCCCATCAGGCAAGCTGCCTTTGACAAGACAAAATGCAGCATAAGGTTGTTCTTTCCCTCAGCATACATGTCAAATGCGCGGTTTTATATCATGTAATCTGCAATGGTCAATGGACATCCTTCAGTGATCAGTGTCATTTTCTGATGTCTTCAAATTTCAGTGTAGAAATCTCTCGAAGCTATGGTTTGCTTCACCCATTCACTTATCCTGACCTTGTCACCTTTGCTTCAAACAATGCAAATTCTCCAAGAATTTTCTTTACACGTGCTTGGAAAATCTTAGCCCGGGTCTGCTCAGGCTTTGACAAAAGATCCTCCCTCTGCACCTCCAGCTCTGTCTCCTTATTGACACAACCTCCTCAGGGACGTCATACTTGAGGGCAAACAGCAGCTTGCATGGCGAGATCATCAACTAACTCTTATTGAAGATGTCACATCGGAAGACAAAGTCAACTAACTTCAATAAGAACCCTGATTCTGCTGTCATGTATGAAAAGAACCATTTCACCCTTTTGTCTACCAGCTCTCTGTTTCGTAGGAATTCTAGCTCTTTCTCAATGTCACCCCCTGTTGCAAGAACCCTTTTTGCAGTTCATCATGCCTGCTCCACCGTGTCTCGCAATTGTTAGACAAGGGCAGGAGAAACAGCGGTTGATTAAAGTGCAAAGACCATCAAAATCTTTCTTGTGCTATCCCAGTAATGGTTTGGTACTAGCAAAGAACAATATGTGAGTGCAGGGTAGAGCATGTCCATAAAGGAGGATGAAATCAATTTACGAAATGGAAACTCAAGATACAAGACTTTAACTCTTAATTGTCACCACTTCATCAATAAACAAGTTAGAAGAATTATATTTCACAAGCACCAATTGTACAACAAATAAAGCTGACAGATTATACAAATTGCTACCGAACTCTAGTGGTGCTTTCTTGCTTGCTTGTTTCCTCACTCGGCCTGGTGCAGCCTCAGCGATAGCAGCTGTTTTTTCTCCATCTCACTGATAGTTGTTTGTTCGGCACTTCGATAGGACTTATGGGGCCTATTTGTTGTTTGGGTGGTCAAACCCCAACCAGGCTCTAGTAAGCTATTTTTTAACTGTTTGGTTATTCGTAAACAGCCCGAAGCCACTTTAGAGGCCCTAGCTTGCCTCTAGGAAAACAAGATAGCAATCCGTTTTTTTCCTGGCCAAGCTCAGCCCAGCCACGAGTTGCAGTGCCATCACCTCCCCGGTGCGCCCCTTCTATCTGGCGGCCCTCCTCGCGTCGTGTTCAGCGCCGCCGTCCTTCTCGGCTTCGTCACTTGCCTCTGCCCCTCCGCACGAGCACTGGTGGACCCGCTTCTCCGTGCTCCCTTCTCCGTGTCACCAGCGCACTCGCGCTCTGCTCCGACGAGCTCGGGTGGGTTCTCCTCCACGCGAATCAAGGCTGGGACGGGCTCCGTCTCCGACGGCGGCGGCCAGGTGGTTAACGCGGGCTCCGTCCTCCTCTCCTGCTCCTCCTTCGCTCACATGGCATGGAGGCCCTCCGGTCCTGTCTGCTCCACCACGCGCCATGGAGGCCCTCCGGCCATGGCGACCTCCATCGGCGGCACGGCGGACACGGAGGGGTCAACCCAGGGCGAGCTGCCCGGCCGGCCCGCCCTCGCCTCCTTCTACCTGGTGGCGCCCTCCCAGAGCAGAGCTCGAGAAAGGATGACGGCGACCCTCTACTTCCTTCCATCGGAGCTCCAGCAAGGGCACCGGCGGCACTCCCCTCCCCTTCGCCGGAGCTCGAGCAAGGGCGCCGGCGGCCCTCTCCTCCCTTCCACCGGAGCTTGAGCAAGGGCATCGTGCTTGGGGAGGAGGACAAAGAGGGTGGGGACGGGGCGGTGGTCGTCTCCTAGGCGTTCAATGAAATGTCTGAGAGGGGTAACCATACCAAAACAAAGAAGAGAGGTTTCTATTCAATGCAAACCGAATAACCAAACACATCCGATCTTAGCGAGGCTTGGATAATGCGTGCAACCAAAGAACTAAAAGTTGGCTTGCTGGAACCATGCTCCTTTTTGTCCAGGCTCTAATTCTAGTCAGGCTAGAATTAAGACAGGAAACCAAACAGACCCATGATGGCTACAGCTGATTTATAGGACTATAATTTATTGTGAGAGAACATTGTTCTACAGCTAATATGTAGAACTGATTCTAACCGATAAAATGAAGTAAACAAGCTTGAATGGCTTGTTCTACTCTCTTCGTGACGTTAAAGCAGCCAGGATACTCCAGTGGCGTAACTAATGGGCAAGCCAGCTCTTGACTGGCCACCTCTCAAATGGATAGCGAAAAATTGAATATATCCTATTCATTTGTCTCAAATAATTTCAGATGATATTGATTTCTTATGAGAAGAAAATATTGTTCTATGTTTCAGAAAAAACAAAACAAAACACAATCCTTATATATTTCCCCCGGGGGGGGGGGGGGGATCACCATACCAAGCGAGCATGAAATCATACCATAACTTTCAATTGCTTAAATAATTGTAGTGGCAACTCTAGAGGAGATTTGGATCCTTAGGCCTCGCAGCCCAACAGCATTCCATGACCAACCCAACTGAGCCATCGCAAAGCATGGACTCATTCTCTTATACAGGAACTAAATTATCGCAGTTCATAGAATTTCTACAGCAGAGACACGAACAATATAGCAGCTCCATTTCAGTTTCCAGCGTTAGAACTAGTCATCAGTGGAGATCGCCTCCTTAGTAGCTTTGTCAACACCATCAGCAGCAGCGTCAGTGTTTTCCTGTAGCCATCAGAAAGGTAAAGCTCAGGGAGAACTTTCCACTAAGAAACTGTGATGAGGGTGCAGTAAATTAAACCATCATCATTGCATATAAAGTTCTGCCATAACTCTTGGTGCATGATTCTGCACGCTCAGCGATCAGGGAAAAGACTGTGAAACCTTTCCTTGTAAACTCCACCCCAAAACCAGTTACAGTATATCATCTTGAAAAAGGATGAAAAGACCTGAATTTCTCAAATAACATTTTCGCTTCAGCTAATAAGCCAGCTCTTCTACAGTATTTTTTTTCTCACACTAAATCAGCATAAGCCAAAATCAGCCGAGCTTTTCAGCTCCAGCGAACAGAGCCTTGATTTCTTTTGTTGGTGTTTACATGAGTTTTTTTTTTATCTCAGAAGAAAAGGATGGGTCCTAGATGCCAGGGCATGCTTGATCCCTCGCAACTATCATCTAAATTATCCAAAATAATATAAACACAATGGTTCCCCTCTCATGTTAACAGACAATATCCATATCTGCATTCTGGTAATGTATATAAAATATTATTCTGAATTTCAGAAATGTTGTCACGCTCAGTTTTCAGGGAAAGGAAGTATTCGCCAGTTCAACAACCAGCTTCTGCAAGCTAACATAAAAAACAAAGAGGGCATGTTCCTACTTATTTCTAGTCATCCATGTAACTAGTACTAATTACGTACCGCCTTGTCCTCCTTTGAGTCTCTGCTTTCATCATAGTTTTCAGAAGAACCATCCAGCTGAAAAAGAAAAATAAACAACTTAAGGAAAATTTTATGAACAAGGGCAGCCATTGAAAAAGATGAGCAAATGTCATCTATCATACCACCTATAGGCCAGACATTCTGTGACTGTGAGTAGGTAAATTTAAGTATTTCACTATGGAGCTACTACTTACTTTCAAGTTCCCTAAGTTAGCTGACAAGGCCTCATTTGTGTCCTCTCCATTTCCTTTGTCCCCATCATTTTCAGTAGCATCTTGAAGCTGAAATGAACAGATTTAAATATATTGCACAGTAAGTTTACATGCAACATAAACTACATAATATGATGTAGAAAGGCAATTACCCCCAAATTCTTTAAGCTAAGTGACACATCTTCCTGCTGTTTCTTGAGGGTGGTCCTCAACTCTTGGAAATCCTGGTCAAGGCAATATTTCCAAAATAACTTAACTAAAGATAAAAGTTACAAACTTCATATAGGATGCAAAAAGTGATGCTTACTGTACGAAGCTGCTCTATTTCGTTATTGAGTGCACTCTTGATGTCAGAGAGTTCCTGCAAGATAGATGAAGTGGTAAATAAAACTGTCATGCAACCTACATCAAGTACGCTGCTAGCTTAAGATTGACATGAACGTGAAGTATTAAGAAACTAACCACTTTGTATTTCGTCACTTGGGAGTCTAAATTACTCCTCCAACTCAGCAGATCCTGAAACATCAGAAAAATAAGAAATAATACATCAACATTTCTGCATTTCTGCTATGATAATTCCACAAATTTTGAATTGAAATATTGACACCAATGTGGGAAATATCTTAAGCATGCCAGTGAAATTAATGAAAATTGGGATTGAACAAGTTATTCCCAAAAGCACATGATTCTTACAGAAATAACAAAAAACAACATTAAATAGAGTGAATCTACTAAGTTAGCCAAATTAGAACACACCTCCTTAAGCCCACGGAGCCTCCCTAGGAGCTCTGATTGTGATTCACTTAATTCCTGATCAAAAGAAACAAAACAAGAAGTTAGTTTTGTCACTCTAAAGATCTAAAGGTTACTTCCAAAAGAATTTTCTGAAAATAATAACCTAAGAGTAGAGAACTATTCTAGACAAAAACAACAATGATCAGATATATCTTCGTAATTACTGCACAGACTAGCGATATTGTGATTGATTAGGGAGTTAAAAAAGAGTTACTACACCTATGCTCAGAATATTGGTACTATGCATGAGGAAGGTACATGAATATTGTGTCAAAATCAAAATTGGCAAGTGGCCTCAGTTTGAATGATGTGCCGGTTTTCTATTTCTGCTGAAATTCCACTGAGTAGAGTATTACAACTAGAATATGTTTATTTTTAAGCTTATCTTGGATCTTTTTTATCGGTAATTTTGTATGACCTCCAATACCTCTAAATTTTGAATCACTTCAATAGAACTCTAAAAACATTGCTTTAGTTCAGTCCCATAGCCAAATTGGTGATCCTGCACGATGAGGAGGTTGGTTGTCTCAAAGGATCCAGGTTCTAAGGTGCCACAATCTTTACCTTTCAGATTTTTAAGACGAGATTATACCGCCACAGCCTATTGAATTGGAGAATGGGTAATGGAAAAGTGAAGAATTTTTTTGTTCCTGTAAGAACAATAACAGGAATGCTGATATGTGATCTTAATAAGAAGAAGAATATGACTATAAGTAAGTTTCGGTACATTTAGTTGCCCACCTAGTGCTCTAGCACGAGAAACGCAAACATAGCAACTTGGTCACGCAAACCATGCACAGCATCATTTTCAACCGAGGCAACCGAGCACACCATGAGAAACAGTAGAGTAAAACCTACGAGGGGACAGGAATGGTGGATACTGACCGAGATCTTTTCCTCCACGGGCGGCAGCTCTTCCTTCCTCTGCAAATCCAACACACAAACCCAAGCAAACGGAAAAACAGAAATCAGATTTAGTACAGAAGAGATCAGAGCAACAGGGGACGTGCGCTGCCCACCGCCGAAGACAGGGAGGTCTCCGCCGGCGCCGCGGGCGTTGCAGCGGCCGGAGCGGGCGGCGGGGGCGCCTCGGAGTCGGACATCGGGAGCGCGCCGAGGCGGCCGCAGGTAGGGTTTGGGGAGGAGCGTGCGCTTGAGCGAGAGAGAGGAAGCCGAGGAGATTTGAAATTGAAATGGGGGCATCCACCGAGTGATGGGAGGAGGCTACTAGAGAGGACGAGCACCTCGAGGCAATCGAGCCGAACTGGGCCCCTTGATCTGGGCCGTTACCCGTCCGAATCGTCGCTCCACCGCAAAAAGTTCGTACGTAGTATTTTACTAGTAGTGCGTATATATACTCGGTGTAGACCCATATTTAGATGGGATGTTTATATATACTTGAAGTATTAAATATAAAAAGTAAATAATTACATAGATTATATGTAATTATGGGACAAATCTATTAAGTCTAATTAGTTTATTAACAATGTTTGTGCTACAGTAAACATTTGCTAATGACATATTAATTAGTCTTAATTAATAAATTCGTCTCACGGTTTACAAGCGAGGCTCTGTTCGGCTGGCTGGATTATACGGCTGACTGGATGAATTATTGTGAGAGAAAAACACTGTTGAATGGCTGGCTGATGTTAACTAGTAAATTCAAGCAAACAGAGCCTTATATAATTAGTTTTTTTAATAGCATTCGAAAACTCTTCCGGCATGGCATGAAACATCTGATAAGACATGCAAAAGCTTTACACGTCAGATTTAAACACCTCTCAAATACTCTCATTTATGTTCATACTAGTAACTATGCTTTACTCGAAACGAAAATGTTAGCGAACCACACCTACCAACATCCCAGAGTCAAGCGATCAGCCTCATCGGGCTGTTTGAAGTGAGCAACGGAGGAAACAGTTCAAGTCCGGGTACATGGTTGTGGCACATCGCTGAACCTCGTTAAAAAACATCGTGTCTCGGTGTCGTTCTCGTTCGCGTATTTTCTTCTATGGTGATTATGCTTCTGCGTTCGTCGGTTAATAGATCCGTTCAGATCTGAATTTAACCGTGCACTCTAACAAGTGGTAACCACACCTACCACCATCCCACTTAAGCTTTCGTCCTCGCTTGGCTTAAAAGGATTAACCCGGGGATGGTGGTATGGACTCTAGAAACCTTATATGTTGGTCTAGCCTACCTTTAACAACCAAGGTGGGACTAAACCCCCACAATATCTCATTACTTGCGCATGAGCCACTATGGGCCAAATTCTAAATTGAGCCGGGTGTTACACTAGTTTGCTGCAAAAAGTATAATTTACATCATATAACTCTTTGAATTTAAGATAATTAGCAGTATATTTGCACTTACGTTGCTACACCAATTGGAAATGAGTTTGAATGAAGGCTATATATATATTTACTCAGGATGTTAGTGGATACCATAGAATGCTCATGTTGATAACAAAATGGTTTAGTTGGTCTACATACATGGACAGTTAAATACCCGAGTTAGTCTTCATATCCAACTCCTACAATCAATACGTGCAGAAAGGAAAGTCGTTATCCCAGGGGTGAACCCGCTGAACGTAAAGACTATCTTGCACCAGAAGTCCAAACCATCGATGTTCTTTCATTAATTCATATACATTTCCATCTGATCTTGTGATGTTGGATCTGTGGCATGTCTAAGTTTTCTGGGTCGATCCATGGATTCGGCTTCAGTGTTTAATGGGGCTCTGTTTTCCTCGAGCATCTAAGAAAACCGATGAAAGAATTTAGATAAAATAGTGTTTGTTATTTATCTTAAGTTTTTTATATGTAATTTAGAGATGCATATTGTAATAAGTTTAAATGCAGTGCAATATCTCAAATGAATCTAGATAAGTGATTTTTCAAAATGTTTGAATTACTTAATATATTCCTATATTAAACTAGAAAAGCATAAATACCGTGACCATCACATGATGACAGGAGCAGAAATTCATTTTTATTAAAACATGCATGCATATTGTCCGGCCTTCCGCAGTGTAGGAGTACAGCCCAAAAATTTTTGGACCCCATGTCGAGATTATTGGCATCGAGCTAGTTTTGCTGCAATGACAAGCATAGCTCCGGTGCCTAATAGTACAGTAAGTAAATAAAGTGAATTGTTCTGACATTAAAGACAGATATGCACTCCTCTGGCTCGGTCAAAACTGCATCACAATACAAAGGGTATAATATTTAATTTATTTGGCACTGGTGCTTCTTCATTCACCGCTCCTAAAATTTTTAGTATCACTTTTATGTGACATCTGTTGTTGCAGCAGTGAAAGTGATGCTTGAAACCGAAAAGGCGATTTGAAGCATCACTCCATCGATACACTGCGGAAGGCCGGGCGTCCCCAGTATTGGGCTACGTCGCTCCGACGTGGAGCTTAAAAGGGTGAAAGAGAAGACTAGCGAAAATCGTTGATCGATTTCAATCAGTTACTAAATACAAATAAAAATGTTACAGAAGCCAAATTTTTTCTTTAGCTAAACACACCCGAGGTTCAGTAAAGCCTGACAAGAAAGCTAAATAGCGATGTTTTTTCTTATCATTTCACGTCAGCTAGCAATGGCCTTTCATAATGTACCAGTGAAGCTAAGAAATGAGTGAACCTAGTTACAGTAAAATAAGCATAGAAGTGGTGCTATCTAGAGATGTGGGACCCACAGTGCAATAAAATATCCATCTTTTCTTCACCGTTCGTTTCATTGGCGCCAGGTCCTCCACTGCTCAAGTGCTGCTACAGTACAACGATATTATTTTAAGAAACTGAGAGCGGAGCAAGAACATTCACTCCATATTTCTTTACCTACCGTTGCGGGCGCCCTAGTCACCGGAGCAGCATGCCGATTCCCGAGCCATTTCTTTCACTCTCCAAGTCTCCCTGCGCCGAGATCCCGACGTCGTGCGCACGGGTCAAACAGGCGGGCTAGCGAGCGGGCTGGCGTCGGTTGAACGCCGGGCACCACCGATCCGACGTCTAATTAGCACGTCACATTATCTTTGACTTGTGTTAATGCATGGGTATAAAATTATATACCCAAATTTACGGTAAACAAAATTTTTCAGATACAGTCTCAAATATAAAGTTATTAAATAAAAAAGATTTACTGAGATCAAATTTATAAAAAGGATTTTTTATCTAAATATTTCCTTATTTACCCTTTCTATAAAATAAATTAATAAATATGAATTTTCTTTATTAATAGTTGATCGTGACCGAAATAAATGGATGGCTCACCGTTATTTATGGGTACCACAATAAATCCCTTTAATGTAATTCAACACTTCGTTAGGGAAAAAAATTGCTAGTAGGTCTGTGCCAAGTTTGTTGCGAAGAAAATCAAACAAGTCCAACAAAATTAGATCATTTTTCCTATTTTTGTACTTGTGGGGAATATATACTTAGAACACAAGAATGCTATACTCGATCTATACTCCTATCCTTTTGCCAAAATGCAAAAGAAAAAAAAAAACAAAAGCTACTTAGTTATATGTTAAGCGTTTTTGTCCTACACTAAAACACCCAGAAATAGATATGCCGAATAACATATAATAACTTGCTTCACGAATCACGATCGAATGGAACGGGAGTATCACGGGAATTGGGATAGAGATGATGTTGTTGCTTGGTGGTACGGTGGTTCATCATCAGTCAGAACTCAGAAGTTCTCCTTGTGGAAGACGAACTTGGTGGTGGTCTTGTGCGAGAAGTCCTGGGACAGGCGGCGGAGCTCCGGCGTGAGCTTCTGGTCGCCGCAGTAGAAGACGCCGACGCGCTGTCCCTGGTGGCTGCATGCCACCCGCTTGAAGACGTCCCGCCAGTTGGGCCTGGCGAAGTGCGTGCGCACCCGCGTGCCGGACACGACGTCGACGCCGCTCTTGGCGTGGTGCAGCGCCTGCAGCATCACCAGCAGCGCCGACCGGGCGTCCCCCTCCTCGTACACGCTGGTGCAGTGGTTGTGCAGCTCCACCACGTCGCCGCGCGCGTCCCGCTCCGCCACCTCGTTCATCACGCCGCGGAACCACTCGAACGACCCCTCCTCCCGCGTGCACCAGTAGAAGTACACGCGCCGCGTCATGAACTCCTCCGCCGCCGGCGACGGCGGTGACTGATGCTGCTGCTCTTCGTCGTCGGAGATGTTGATGTTGTTGAGCACGTCCTTGACGATGCTGATGAGCGGGGTGGCGCCGATGCCGAGGCCGATGAGGAGGAGCACGTCGTACTTGCGGTAGTCCTGCGCCGGCGCGCCGTAGGGCCCGTCGATCAGCAGCTTCGGCAGCTTGTTCCCTCCGCCGCCATGGCCGGCCGCCGCCGTGGAGGTGGAGGACGCGAGGTCGGCCCGCAGGAGGCCGCTCTGGCCGGCGGCGGGCGGGCGGCACACCTGCGCGAAGAGCGCCCTGAAGCTGGCCGTCCAGTCGCCGCGGCAGCGGATGTGCATGCTCAGGTAGTCGTCGCCGGGCGCCGAGGTGATGGTGAACGGGTGCCACTCGAACGGCGACACCTCGCCGCAGTTCACGTAGATGTACTGCCCGCTCTTGTAGCTGAACCCGTGCGGCTTGCTCATGTGAATGGCGATCACGTTTCCGGGGTACAGCGCCACCTTCTCGATCCTCACGGTGGTCAGGCCGTGGGACCGCAGCGCCCGGAGCAGCCGCTCGCCGGCGTACAGCAGGATGGGGATGGCCAGGTACATCCATGTCTGACGAATTTGCATTTCAATCTTGTCAATCCAACAGTGCATTGAACTGATGAAAACTTGATCTGATGAAAACTCACCGTCTGCTTGTACCATGTCCTGTTGATGTAGAGGCAGACGCCGTGGACGACGAAGGCGACGTAGACGACGACGAAGAGGTGGTGCGAGTACCAGAACATGTTGAAGCCGCTGAGGCGGCGGAGCGGGTTGCCCTCGCTGAGCTTCCCTCGGCGGAACCAGGGGTGCGCCAGCGTGTAGGCGACGGCCATGAGCACCACCATGAGCACGCCGGTGACGCCCTCCACGCCCCTCACGAACCACCAGTAGTTGGGGATCCGGCGCTGGCCGAAGTAGGCCTTCATGGGCTCGTAGGCGGCGGCGCTGGCGTGCAGCAGCCGGGGGAAGTCGCAGGTGAGGTGCGTCACGGCGTGCAGCGCCACGCCGACGGCCACGCCGCCGGCGACCACCTTGTGGAAGTTGATGTTGTCGTTGAACGGGACGGCGGCGCCGAGCCGTGTCCTGGAGCGGAGCCAGGTGATGGTGTTCCGGCACACGGGGAGCAGGATGAGCGCCATGTTGAGCTTGGTAGTCTCGGCGCCGCCCTTGGCGACGCAGACGCAGTACCCCATCACGGCGAACGTCGGGTGCCGCCGGTACGCCGCGAACTTCCAGGCGAAGAGGCCGGCGTTGATGGCCACCCACAGCGCCATCACCCATACGCGCTTCCAGTTGTCCTCCAGGAAGTAGACCACGGCCCTGGCGGCGCGCCGGAGCGCGGTGTCGTCGCGCGCCGGCGCCAGCCTCTGGCTGATCAGCTGGCTGATGTTGTTGGAGCTGTGTGACACCAGCCTCGTCGTCGTCGTCGTCGTCGCCGGCTGCAGCAGCAGCGACTCCAGGTTCGCGATCTGTTTTTGTTTGATTGGTTGATTCAGAAGTCAATGTCAAGCTGATGCAGAATTGAGAGGGCAGGAAAAGCGAAGAATTGATATGGACCTCGATGTAGCCGAGGTTGTCGGGATCGAGCTCCTCCATGATCAGTGCGGTGTACTCGTCGACGCGCTCCAGGATCTTGGACAGCTTATTGGCAGAGGCAGTCAGAGTGAGGACCTGATGGTGGAAGAAATTCAGAAAGTTCAGATTGTTAGCATAACTGAATTGAGCAAGTGAGACAACGTTTGTATGTAACCATTGATCCATTTCATCGAGTAGTTTCATTACCTCTTTGAGCTCCTCTTGAGTGATCTGGCCATCGGCATTCTTGTCAACCCTGCAACAAGTTGACAATCAAGCAAGTTCAGACTTCATCAACAGGCTTAAGTTTGTGGAAGCCGTATCACAGGAAAAACTAGACTCGGAAACCAATCATCAGATACATACATGTCAAAGAAGGTCTGAAGTTTGGCATCAAATCCTGGATCAGAGAGCTGCTCCCAGAACTCCCGGACCTGATCCTTGGTGAGCACCATGGCTGTGATGCCCCTTCGTCGTGCAAGGGCGTCGAAGATCTGCGCTGCAAACTCCTCTGATCCGACCATCCCTGCAGTGGACACATTGCATTCAGTACGGGCAGCTGTTCAGTCAGACATTGTTAATTAACTGACAGAAATTCAGACATGATACTGTCGTTAACTCACCGATGCACTGGCCGAAGCGTGATCGGAGCAGGAAGCCGTCGACGGCGAGGCGGGCGAAGCGCTTCTCCACCTCGGGCCAGCCCTCGGCGAGGGCGGCCTGGTTGAGGAACTGGAGGCCCCTGAGAGCGCTGGCGGCGCCGGTGACGACGCTCCTGTCGAGCCTGCTGGCGGTGGGAGGACGGTCGGGGTCGCGGTCGCGGCGGAGCAGCACCGACAGCGGCACCGCGGCGCGCTTCCCCGACGCGATGCGGCCGAGGTGCGCGCGCGCGGCCCTGAGCTTGGACGACAGGCCCCCCGAGGCGGTGGGTGCGCGGTCCAGGAGCGCCGCGGCGTCCTGCGCGTCGCCGCCGCCGCCGCCGGCAAGGACGTTCTTGATGGCCTGGACGGAGACGTCGTCGTCCCGGACGTCGAGCGTGACCTCGACGTACTCGTCCTCATCCCTGAACCGCGTGCTCCGGCGGCTGCCGTCGCTCTTGCCTTCCGTGGACAGCGGTGGCCCCGCGCCGCCGACGGCGCTCTCGGGCTGGCCCGACGACGACATGGCCGTGAACGGAAGCTCCTGCAGGGCATTATCGCGACGGCGAGAAATTTTAGCTTTGAACTTGGCACTTGCGAAAGCAAAACGGGCAGGCACAGGCACACTCACACTCACCACCTTTGGCTTGCGCAGCAGCACAGTGGAGTTTGTTGAGGATGGGGACGTGTGGTCCAAATCAAGAAGGATGCAGCAGAACTTCTAACTCCAAGAAGGCATGCAACGCAAATCAAATGCAGGTGGAACGAGTTGGATTGAAAGAGAATGCTGTGTGCTACTGCTATCTCTGACTGCGGAATGGAGGATATATAGACAGTGGCACAATGCAATGCAGCAGGCAAGCACGCACACAGACACAGACACATGACATGGACAGGAGCTAGGTGAGTTGGTTAGCAGTAGTAGGACCAGGGCCGAATTTACGAGTTGGACGGGTCTCACGAGAGTTTTCTATGATATGATGAGTACCAGTGCAACCGGTGTTGGGTTGGGTGAAGGAGGGAGAGGCAGCAAAAGGGTGGACAAAGACAAACAGAGCATGATTATTGAAGAGCCTCCAGCTCCAATACAGGGGGCGGCCCCAAGGTTAGCTTCAAAATCCGGGAGCCGGGTCGGAGACTCACCACTCGTCGTTCCTGTCTGTCTGTAATCTAATACGTAGGCGGAGGCCAAAGCCAAACCAAACCAGTGAATGCGGGTTCTGTAGCCGGTTTTCGGCGGCGGTTCTGTTGCTAGTTGTTTGCACGTTCTTTCTGGGTGTGCATGTTTGCCGCGTCTGATGAGCACATGCTGACAGGCATTCCGGCACAGCAATACAACAGTGCCCCCTTTTTTGTTTATATGTTATCTCCTCGTGAGCGCGATTTTAGTCAGACTAGTATAATATCCGTGCTAACGCTACGATTTTGTTTTAGGGAAGCACATAGAAATTTTAGTAAACCCACCGTTAATCACTCGTTCAAGAGTCTTTATAAACAATATTTTTGGTGCTCTTCCCTGTGGGATCCTATTCGTCTTTTGGTTTTGCCAAAACTCTTATTATTGATCGCCAACGGTTGTATTGTAGAAGCATTGTGCGTATGGATTAGATCAGATGGGATTATTTTATTTATGCATGCTTCAAGTGGATGAAAAAAAAACAGAGCTTTTCAGCGCAGGAAAAAAAACGGCTGTGGACGCTCGAGTAGCACTTGCACCATAACTCCATAAGTAACATGTCTCTGAATCAAAATAGATAACTGAAACTCTATAGTGAAGTCCAAAAGAATATCGACCCCTACATTTGTTCACTGGATGGAAAGACAAGATTTTAGAGTGAAGCCGAAACCAAGTTGGCTGAGCATGGCTCTGAATCGAAAAAAGATAGAATGAAATTTTATATTGAAGCTGAGAACAACATTGACTCCTATATATGTTCATTAATAGGAAAAACAAGATTTTACGGTGAAGCCGGAAACCATATAGACTCCTATAGATGTGCAGTTATGCATGCATTGACCCTAAGACCCTGTTGAACTTCGATTTCCTCTAAATTTAATATTGTTCAGAATTTCTTGGCAGTGGATCGAAAAGTTGTATATCCATCCAGGGAAATTACTACAAATTAATATATTATTTCAAAAAAAAACGATATCCTGAAAGAAAGAATGAATGCCTGAATAAAGATCAGGTAGCGGACACTGACAGTGAGCACTAAACTGAATGGTTGCAGGGCATCTCTCTAGCACTTCCTTCACAACCCCTTATCATCCTTCTCATCGAACTCCACTTGCACCGTGCTCTTGTCGACAAGTTTCATGTACGCCGGCTGCATGAACTGTATGCTCTTGCCCTTCCTGATGTTCAGCTAGGCCTCCAGAGAGTACAGAACCAATGGATCGATGGTTGCTCACAGATTTGTACGGAGTTGTACTTGAAGACGTACTCCTACACAAGTGGGGACACCATGAGCCACACGAGCATTCAATTAGATACAGAGCAGGCAGCATATAGGAGTCCAGGGGTAAAATTATACAAGCACTGAACTGGAGCAAAGCTACAGACCAGTCATTTGTATGTAGATGGATACAAAATAAGCATGTAGTGCCATTGATCATAACAATAATGGTTATTGGATCTTTGGATTGGGAAAACAAGTTTATGCAGGTTTGAGTATCACATGTTATAACTATACTATAAAAGACGGCACCCTGTGATCGACCTATTAAATTGACGACCCTGGAAACAGACAGTGTTTGGAAGCACACTAAACAAGTACAGGTACTCTATAAAAAAAAAGTTGAGCCAATCAAATTATTGCTTGGCTCATCATCAATATCTAAAATAATAAACTGAAACTTAAAATAAATAAAAAAATCTTGCCAACTGATCTGTAGCAGCGTCGTTGTAAGCAGCACCGGTGTCAACTACTACTCTATCTCCACATGAAAAAGAAAATTGACAGAAAAAATGAACTGCAAGAACGAAGATGACAAAATCAATTGTACACATCGCTTGCTGCCATTGGCAAGATCCATCCATCGCATACATGGCAAGGTCGAATACACAACTCGGGCAACCTCACGCTACTCTCTTGAGACTGCTGGGGAATGATCGGAATCTCCTATGCCCAGAAGATGTGGAGGAAGGGAGCATCGTCGTTGGTAGAGGAAGGGAGTCACGCCGCCTGTCCATGGGGAGGACGCCGCGGCCGGCCGGCGTCACCCCCGGCACGGATCTCATGATTCTCGATAATCCACGCCGGGTTCAAGGCCGCCGTGACATTTTGCGTGCTCGGCCATAGCAGGGGTTCGTGGGTGGTGGCAGCGAGATTATTGTTGAGATAGGATCGGCGCCATGCGCTCCTGGCTGGCACAGTCGTTCGAGTTCGATAGAAAAGCAGGGCAAACCGTGTACAAGGAACGGTGGAAAAGAGGAGCGGGGCGGACCGGCAAATGGTGAGATCGTGCGATAGAAAAGGAAGAGGAGATAATCGCTCCAAGGAAGATGAGATGATCACGGTGGCCACGATCCGCGATTGGTCCTTTCCTTTTTTTTTCATTTTTTATTAACCTACTACTTCCCACGAGTATATTCACGTAGATGGCAGGATTCGAGCCCCGGTGATCCTGGCCCATTAGATCGTGATTTGATGGGTTTGTATCCTTTGATTTCAATGGAGGTAAAATCTTATATACGTTTTTCTGTGTGCATAAAGGTTGGAACCCTCAGCGGGGGGACATTTTTTTTATGAACCTAGATTTATTTGAGAATCCAATTAAATTATAGAGGAGATTCGTCGCAAATCCTATCCGATATTACTATATATAGCACTAGCACTGGTGGTAGTATGTTTGGCGAGGCTTTATTTTATTATCATTTTTTCCACGTCAACCCATTGAGACGGTCGGGTCCAGGTGAATAGGTGATCATCTGGTTTCATGACTCGGTGCTCAGGCGACGACTAGCTAGGTGCAAATTCTTCGTACAACACGGGGAGAACCTGCCACGCTACCTAGGATCCATCGATGGTGCTCGTCGCCATCACCGCTGTTAAGTTTACCCACCTACCATCTCTACGTGCAAGTGGCGTGCTTTACGTAGCCTGTAGCCATACAAAAACAATGATGTATTGGTTGGGATCGGAAAAGAGAAACCGGGCGCGTCCCACTGTTTCTCTGAAATCTGAATGCTTTACCGCCGTCCACCCTGCAGCCTGCATGGCATGGGAGAGCCCGTGCCGACGCCAAGGAGCAGCCCTGTGGTGCGTGCGCCGCGTAAAGACCCCACATACGTAGGACTAGGAGGAGGAGAAGCCTGCACTGCACCTGCAAGACGACTCTTCAACAGGACTAGACATGAGGAACAAACATGCACGATGGGGTGTGCAGTGTGCTTAGGCTGCATGGTGGGCCTTCCTTATTTGTGGGTCCACTCGTCACTCAGGTTATATCCTACCTATCGCTCTTCCTAGTCCTTCCCTCTTCCTATCAATTGTGTTAGCGACTAGCGTTCCGCTCAAAAATCAGATTGTGCTCCTGTCAGAGACTACGTGTCAACACCGCGAGAAAAAGAAACAGTCTCACGTGTCAGCACACACACATAGACAGAGCGTAATGCTATTACTTTCATCATTAACGCATTGGCATTACTCCCTCCGTCCCATAAAGATTGTCGTTTTAGACTTTTCAGACATCGCGTTTGATCATTCGTCTTATTTAAAAATTTTGTATAAATGTCATTTATCTTATTATAATTTGCTTTATCATTAGAAATACTTTAATAATTATTAATTGATTTTTTATTTTATACAAATTTTTTTGAATAAGACGGACGGTCAAACACAATTTCTGAAAAATCTAAAACGACAATCTTTACGGAACGGAGGGAGTACATCGTCCATGGATTCGTTATATGCTAGCCATCGTGGCCTACCATTTGTTTGACAGTTTGAGTTCCACAGATAATGGTCGTCTGCAGCATCCCGCCATCTCCCTTCCGTACGTATAGCCACTCCCGGGCCACCTAGCTACTAATCAAATCCTGTAGCCGTTTTCCACTCCCAATCTTTGTTTCTTTTTGTTTACTACTTTATTATTGTTACCCAAAAGGATATTCTCTTCCATTTTAGTAGTCACATCAGGGGGGTTTCGAACAATCATACTTTCTAGTTACCGTCGATTAACGATTACTTTTTATATGTAGTAGGTTTAGTGTACATAGTTATATGAATAAAACTCATATTCCAAATATCTCGTGTTTCAATTTTTTTTAATCACACACTTATATATATACTAGGTGAGTGCTCATGCGTTGGAACGGGAACATATAATGCCTATGCTAACGCTACAAACAAATCAAATAAATAAAATATTTACAAGAAAATATCTGTTTAACAATCAACAAGATCTAAACAACTGATATTGGTTTGCCAATCAACAAGATCCATCATTGTACTAAAGCTCAAAATGCAACTGAAAAGAGAAGTGTTAAAGTTTGTTGCAATTACACAGTATATCAAGTACTTTGGTTCATTTCCTGCATGTCTTATATTACACTTAAAAAAACCAATGTTTCCTTTCTATGATTCTTTTTTAGCATAACTTTCAATGATTCTACCCACTCATCAACTCCTTTCTCTTTCCGTTTCCTTACTGCCGGCTGCCGAAATTTAAAAAGATAAAACATTAGTAATTGAAAGTAAAGCTAAAGTAAAAAAAATCAATATGTCAGTACAGCAGTACATGCTGCTTGAAAAATTGCAAACAATTTAACCGGTCAAGCAGTTTCTGGCCTCGATCTAGCACTACAGTGGATTCCAATGCGTAATCTGAAACAACTTTGGGTAATTAGAGTTCAATACAGTAGTAAAACGTAAAACTAAGACACAAACTATGCAAACTATATTTAACTATTAATTAGGTAATAGTAACTACTTGGGAGACATCCTGGGGTCATTGTACTGGCTAATTTTGCCATATTATAACACAAAGACCTGAATTTATTGTGACTAAAAAAAATCATTGCTGAGAGAACAAAGCACTCGTGCATTCTGAAAAAATCAGCTACATTTAGACTCCAAATTAGTATGAATACTAACATGTATGCTGCAAGTATACAGTCACTGCAGTATAATGAAGAACTAACCTTTAACAGTCACTGTTCCCCTGAATGCTTTTTTTATATCGTTCCCATGAATGCATTGATCAAACAACGTCTCTCCCATGCATGTAATATCTTGGGCTTCAATATTTCCTCTGCAATCTTCTGTAGAGCACCACCAGTGGCATAGATAAGCATGATGAGCCAAACATCAATCACTTTGTGATCCCTCGGATGGTCAACTGATTGCAGCTCCTTCAAAAAAGCCTCACAAAGCAGCTGCATTCACAACAACGCACAGCTTAAAAAAAGCTTGAACATATAGCTGGAAAAAGGATTTCAAAAGGTTCCGGGGGAGAGCTTCCCCGATCTATAGTACTTTGCTGCAAACTAAACAGAAGATTCAAACAATTTACATTCTTAAGTCGTAGCGCAGATCTCAGTGTATCAACTATTGCCCCATCATTCCACAAAAGAAAAGTATTGACCCATCAGTGCTATTAGGCAATGTCTTCCCTTTTAAGCTTCTTACTTCGTGCAGGATCCACAACACCAACAGCCCAGGGGAGCAGAAAAAAATGAGGGAAAGAGATAGGGATTGCTCTCACCTGTTGCTGCTCGTGTGCCGTAGCCGAGCCCCGAACGCCGCCACCGTTGTAAGTTTCCTAAGTGCTGCTGCCGTCGAGCCCTATGCGCTGCCACTGCCGATCCCCCTCAGCTCCAATGAGACGCCCAAGTGCACCCCTAAGCCAATGTTTTAGTTGGATTGGCTTCTTTGAGAATAGTAGGCAACAATATGGAGAAGTATTTGATAGAGAAAAAAATCATACAGATCGTGTCAAAAAGTCATAAAACGGACATTAATTAGAGCAAATTTCAGTTGTGATGATGAATTATTTTGTACAAAATCACACACAAAATGATTCCAAGTTAGAATTGCATTGGTTACTACACTTGATTTTAATCAGGGCCGGACCCAACAAAGAATCATTATAAATACTGCCAATAAAGAAGAAGAAAAATCTGTAATTCACCACACTAAAAAAGGCGAATAAAATTGGCGCATTAAATTTCATAGTTTGATCCAAATATTCATAAAAAACACACGGGGTGGTGAAGATACGTTGTTGTGGTAGGTCATAATCTGTAATTAAAACAGCTAGACCAAGCCGAAAACAAAGATTTCCAGTAAGCACCATAACCATATAGTTCCGACTGACAGCAACAAGCAAAACACCTAGCAACTTCCGATCTGCTCTCAATCATACAGTAAGCCAGACATTGCATGGGCAATTTATTGCTTGTAATATAGTAAAAGTATATCAAAATTTCCTAATTCTTTGACCCTATGCTTTTATTTTTGCTCGCACATGCACGTTGCCTCTGGAGGCATGGGTGTTGTCAATACTACAAAGCATACTGACCTCCCTAAATTGTCTTGCGAAGTGTTGTCAGGTGATCAAGGTTGAACGCTGATAGCAATAGCTTCTAGTGAAAGTTTCATGAGGCATGATAGAAGCGCCCCGTTAGTGGACGTGCAAGGCCCTGACATTGCTGACGATGATGTGGTCTCGCTGCTGCTCGAAGACATTCTGGAACCTCTTATCCTCTGGCTCCATCATTGCAAGAAATGTCTCAGCCCCCGTCCACAGACTAAATCAAGAGAAAAATAGCTCCGATTAGCTATTCAATTCGTGAGATGACGAATCCCGAAACCAAACGAACTCATGAGTCATGATACCTGATGGGTGGAGTAGACCTCTGCTGCTAGGGTGGCTGAACTGTCCCTATCCGGTGGTGTGGACGGTGTACGACAGTACGAGCATATTTCTCGAGCTAGGAGACGGGACAGAGTAGATCCTGTTGAGGGACTGGCCTCCACCACGCCTCCACCGCCGTCGCAGCGAGCCGAAAGGTCGCCGCTCCTCCCTCCCGCGCAACTGTGCCCTAGGTCGCTGCGCCCCCGCACCGCGCGTCGTGTGCCGAGCCCGCATCCTGGGGCCGCCGCCCTGCACCACCCTCGGCGGAGGGATGGTGGGGGCGAGTGGATGGCGGCGGTTCGGCGGGCGCGGGGATGGCTGGGGATGGGTAGGCGTCGTGCGCGGTCGACGGTTCCGCGGACGTCAGGTGGGAGTGAGCGTGAAATCCTGCCGGGCGGAGCGAAGCGGGGCGACGCAGGACGTCTGCCGGGTAGAGTCTCTCTTCCACCCTTTTAGTTGTTGAGATATATCACCTCTAGAAACGTGCACTAAAGTGCAGGCACTAATATCTCGATGAAAGTTTTATCAAAGTTTTATTTATATCTAATAAGTTGTCATATAATTAATCGCTTTTGATAATGTGGCAACATTTTAAAGAAGAGAAAGAAATAAATTTTATAGGATGAAATTATATGTCTATAAAACTCTCTGCTACCTATGAATCACAAAATTAAATGCCTATGAAACCTGCTTCTTATTGAGGTTAGTTATCCATATTTTATTTCATTATATACGATATGGAACGAAATTTTTGAAAACAATGTTACCACTCACACTCGGAAATGCATCACCACATTAGGTGGCGGCAGTTGAGTTTGGCTCTGTTCGCTGAAACTGAAAACCGCTGATACTGATTTCTTATGAGAGGAAAATATTGTAAAAGGTCTGAAAAATAAGCGTTTTAAGTTCAAACGAACAGAGCCTTTATCTGCTATGAGTATAATAGGTGGGGTCTACTATGATAAAGTATTGAATTGTTGATACATCTTACATCTAAAGTAAGAATGGGACCAAATCCTAATGTGGATGGACACGTGAGATAAACTCCACTTTGCTAACCAATATGGAATTTTTCTCTCATGTATTTATCAAGGCATCATCAAATGCCATTTATCAAAGGAGAACGGTTACCATGCTAAAGTTCTACCAAAAGAATGTCTTTTTTTTTTAAAAAAAGGAATATATTAATATCCCAGTTTCTGCATCGATTGATGCATATACCTGTTCCTTATTACACAAGGGCGCTCAAAGGTCCATGCAAACTAAAAAACAAAGTTTAGAACCAAACATAAAGATGAAAAAGTTCCCAGAAGCAACATCTTGTAATACCCCTGGTATTACTGTTAACTAAAATGACATGTCATCATATCATCATGTGCATTTGCTTGTCATTAGGGCTAATAGTGTGATTAGCTTGTTTAACTCTTGTGTGTGCTTGAAGGAACCCTAATTGAGTTGTTATTTCTTGTTGATTTTTTTTTATTTTCCTAAAACCCTAATTAAAGGCTTCAAAGTGCACTTTCTAAATTTGATCAAATCTGAGGTAGATCCCTTAATAAAAGTTGTAGAGTTTTTAATGTAGAACAACTTCTATTTTGGGTGATTTTGAAGTTATGTTGAAAATTTTTGAATTAAGCTCAAAACAGTGTTTCAAAATTTGAATTTAAAACTGCTTTTCAAAAAATAATAAGAATTAGACAAAACTTCCTTAATAGAAGTTGTAGATCTCTCTGAGATGCACAACTTATATTTTGGCCAAATTTCAAGTTCTTTAGAAAAATAAAATGTAATTTTAAAAATTCAGTTTGAAATTCAAAACCCTAGTTTACCCCCTTTTGAATATTTTCAAATCTAGGCCGAATTTCAAATTGGTGCAAAAACAAAAGTTGTCCAGCACAAAAATATCTACAACTTTGCTTTTGGGCGTGGCCTCGGATTCGGTCGTTTGGCCAGTCAATTTGAGCGATTTTCCCTGAGCAAGTACTGTACCGGCGGCACTGTTCACGCGTCACGCGCGCGTCCGGCCGCGGCGTGCACGTCGCCGGCGTGCGCGACAGCGCCGCGCGTCCTCTGACGCCGGAGCTCCGTCCGTGGTACGCGCAGCATGGAGCCGAGTACCTCCCACGTTCTCCCCGACCATCTCCTCGCCTATTTAAGCCCCCGAACGCGCCTCCCCACCCATCTTCTTCCCCGCCACCATCGCCGGCGAACTCTCGGTCTCCGACCAAATTCGTCGGTCACCGTCCACCTCCACCCTCTCCATCCCACCGGTAGGTCGAGCACTTCCTGGCGAATCGGTTGGTGCCTTTGGAACTTGCTCTGACCCTCTGTGTGTCGCAGGGTCACCGTCGCCGCGCGTGCGCATCCGGCGGAGCGCCGCCGCGAGCTCACACCCGTCCACAGCTCTCTCCAGTGAGCCAATGCCTCGTCCGAGTATTCCTCCATGCTCACTGACCTTCCTTGTTGCTCATGCGCCTGTTGGTTCTTCGTCTCTGACCGTAGGTTCACCGGAACGGAGTCCTCGCCGCCGGCGGAGGTCGTTGCAGCCGCGGCCACCGTCACCACCGTGCCTCTACACCATCTCGGGTCGTTCTCTCCGTACTAGTCAAGTCTCGGTGAGCTCACGAATCTTCCCATGCCCTAACCCGGCTTGATTAAGCCTTGGCCTCGCCGGAGTAGGTCCGGTCGCCGCCGCCGAGCCGCGGCGGAGGTGCCCGAGGGTGCTCCGAGTGTCTATCCTTGCCATTTAGTAGCTTGTTAGGTGCGGCTAGGAGTCCCGAGGGTCGTGGGAAGGTTGGTTTGGCCGTTGGGGTCACCGGCGGTGAGCCACGGGCGGCGAACCGCCGGCGCCTCACCTCCGTTCGAAAACAGAGGAGGCCCAGGGGCGTCGGATTAGAAGGTGATTAGTTCCAGGGGGGTTTTTGCAAAGTCAGTGACTCTGGTGAATAGTGTGAGTTGGTCCGCGGGTTGATAACCGTGTTTTCCAGGGGGCTTTGCGCAAAAGCGCAGGCGCCGGGCGCGGGCAGGCCGAATGGGCCGGTTTGCTTCGCGCTTGGGCCGAGTTGGGTCGGCTTCGGGCCGTTTTCGGTTTTCTCTTTTTCCAGGTTTTTCCAAAGCCTTTTCCATTTTATTTTCAAATGAATAGTGCTGCAGTTTCATAATTTTGTTAGAATATTTTGGCTGATCCAAAATTCATGAGAATTTTTGTATGTTCTCTCTGAGTAGTGTAGAATTTTATAAAAATATTGTTTGTCATGTTTAAGCACTTTCTGCAGTAGGTAAAAATCCCTAAAATAAATGGAAAATGGATTTTTGCACATTTTTAATTAAATCTAGGTAACTCCAAAAATCACCAAAATTTATGTGTCTCTGTTTGGCATGAGAGGCTATCTGTTGGTGAAGTTTGGTCCCAATTGGAATTAGTTTGCTCTTGTATTAAATAGATATGGGTTTATTAAATAGTAAAAAGAAGTGTAGAAAATGAATTTAGGATTTGTGTGACTTTGGAATTGATTGTGGTTCTAGGTCAAACCCATTTAAGACCTAGAACACCCTAGTGATGCCATCTTATGCTTGTCATATGTTTAGTTCCTTATTTCTGGCATATGCTCTTTTCTGCATCGCATTCATACATGCATTGTTGCACACGTATAGTGCCGGTAAACGAGGAAGTCAAAGTCGAGGTGCCTGGAGGAGAAGGTTCCGAGGTGGTTCTTGAACCTGAAAGCTGTGGTGCTCCTGCCCCGACTGTTTTTGCGCTGCAAGGCAAGCCCCGGTGCATTTAACCCTCTATTTATAAATGCTTTTATCACTTGAGTTAATCAACTGCATTAAGTTGTTAGGAGTTGCGTGATGAAACAATTGGTGCATTTACCATCCTTGACTACTTGTTACCCAAGGAACCTAATGCTTCGAAATGAGTTGAAAAATGCTTAGTCATGCTTAAATATTAGAATTTCAAAAATGCTATTCTAAACTTGATTTTTGGAATGAAGAATTATCAAGGGATGGCTATGAGTCCATGTATGATGGCAGGGTCCTTTGGCCGGGACACTGTTATTGTAATGGATGGGTTTCCCGAGTGACCGGCCATCTGTTTGGGTTAGAGTCCCAACTGATCGTCATCATCGGGAAAGGGATTTGAAAACCGGGCAGAATCCAGGGTATTTGGGTTAGAGTCCCAATGCATGGTTTCTGACGGAAAGCAGTAGGGACCGTTCGTTGTAAGGCCTGTTGTGATCATGATGAACAGCCTAGCCACATACCAATTCGGAAAGCCTAGGGTCAGGTCGCTCTATTGCTGGAACCGACAACCGCGCACTGGGAGTGGAGAGATGGCGAGAGTAGCGTGTACCCACGTGGCCGGCGTGCCTGGAGACTAGTGGAGTACTGTGCTCTCGGGTGGCGTAGGACCGGGTCCGGAATGGAAAAGCCGTGACAATGGGTTGGTATATGTAAGCTTAAGTGCTACATATGCAGTGTGGATAGAATCCCCAGCTGGGTATACTTACTTGATTCGAATCGACGTGCTCCTCGGTTATGGAGACTTGATCCTCACGTCTACCTCGAAAAGTGGTTCGAAGAATAGGATGTTTGAGAATAATGGAAAGAATAAAACAGATGAAAGAGATGAATGATGACTTATGATATAAATAGGGTTATTCAATGAGCAAAAATACTGAGACAGGATAGTAATGCTTTTCCGCTAAACCCTTACCTCTTGCTAAGCCTTACCCCTAACCTTGCATTCCAAAAGTCAAATATTTTTCTTAGTCGGGTAAGTCTCGCGGAGTACCCAGTACTCAGGGTTTGTTAACCCCGTTGCAGGAGGGCCACAACCGGAGATTTGTCTCGACCCCTGTTGTGCTACAGTGATCGAAGAGGATAGTGGTGAGGAGTGAAGGACCCGTGGGCTGGGTTCGATTATCTGCTATCTATTTATGTTGTATCGTTGTTTCAGTGCCACTGCTACTGTTTTAAAGTTGGTTTGTAATAACTACACCTATTTACTATTTGAACTCGGTTTGTAACTTAAGTACTAATTAATCTTCCGCATTTACTCTGATGTATTTTAATTATGAAATGTTGTAACTCTGTAATGGCTTCGCAATGGAGATCCTGTCGGCATACGGGCACTGATGTAGCCCGGCAGGGCTGCCTCGATCATTTGGGACACGGGTACGACTGTCAGAGGTCATTAGTGACGATGACAGGTGCTTGTGGGCCATGTGATTAAGGTGGTTCTGTTACAAGTGGTATCAGAGCGATCTATTGCTAAATCATTACGGAGTTGTTTCGAAAACTTCAAAATATTTTGGATCTAAAATTTAAGTTAACTATTTTGAGTCCAAAACTGCTTTTCTTGTCTTACTCTGTACTAGGAGTAGGGTGGCATGTGGAACAATATTATTCTATTATTATTGTTAAGCCCTATGTCTGAATTATGTTATTAATATTTATTTACCTGCTTTGATTTAAAATTTGCGTAAGAACGAATCATGCATCATGTTGATTCACATGTTAATAACTTCCTCCCTAATGTTGGGTTTTGGGATAGGATTTACCAACCTGTTCATGCTAGCCTGTTCTATCTTGTCTTACCCTCTCTTTGTCCAGCTGGCTCGCACGAAGCTGACCGCACGCAAGATGGTGGGACCGCGTGGCATTCCTCGTCACCAGCTCGCTCCTAGCCATGAGGAGGGCGAGGGCTCAGGCAGCCGTCGTCGCAGCCGCAGGGAACTCAAAGAGGAGATCAGGGCACTCAAGGCCGAGGCGAGGCTGATGGAGGAGGACTTTGACCGAGCTGTGCGCAACCACTACAGGGATGTGCGCACCAACCGCGACCTGCACCGAGAGATTCACCAGGTCGAGGCCGAGGTGCAGGCGGCCATGGAGCGGGAGGCGGCAGCGCTGGAGCGTGAGCAGGTGGCAGTCCAGCAGAGAGACGAGGCTTTGGGGCGTGAGCAGGCCGCCCTTGGGCGTGTGGAGTGGGTGGAAGCCCACAATGGCAACATGCAGGCGTACATCAACACCCTGCATGAGGAGGTGCACAGGCTTAACAACCTGCTTAACCCTATCTTGGTTCCCCGTGAGGAGGACCCGGAGGGTGGCGTGGTTGTCGGGCCTGAGGACGAGGGGAGCGAGTCCGAGGAGTTGGGCTACTTCGAGCCCGTACCACTCGCCGAGGACCCAGCAGAGCCTGAGGACCAGATGGTGGAGGACGACGTCGAGGAGGAGATCGTGGTCATCGACGACTAGTTGCCCGTGCTGCAGCGTTGGCAATTGCTTGTATCTCTATGTCGTAGTTTTTGAGCCTTAGAACTTTAGTTGTGGTTGGGATCTATGTGCTGTATGTCGCTAAGACTATGTTTCTTGTGTTGTTATAATTTTTAGTTTGTGATGTTCTCTGTTTCTATTTAGTAATGTCAAGTCCAAGTTCTGAGTTAAGTGTGCAAATCACAGATGGTTCAGACCCGTGGTCAGTCCAGCAACCAGGGAGAGGACGGTCTTCCTGAGGCACCACCCGTGCCACCAAGTCTCGCTGATGCCATTACCGCACTTGCTAATGCGGCGAATGCTTTCGCTCAGAATCAGGGTCAGCGTGGAGAGCGCCGTGGGCGCAATAATGGGAACCAGGAAACTACCTATGTGGACTTCACCGACACCCGTCCACCGGTGTTCACCAAGGCGGATGAGCCGCTTGAGGCGGATGACTGGCTCCGTACCATGGAGCAGAAGTTTGGTTTGATCCATTGCACCGAAATCCAAAAGCCACAGTTCGCAGCACAGCAGCTGCGTGGTCCCGCAAGTGCCTGGTATGCTAATCTCCTGGCAGCACAACCCGCAGGACACCAGCTTACCTGGGCAGAGTTTCGCACTGCATTCCGTGCCCACTACATCCCTGAAGGGATAATGAGAATGAAGCTCGACCAGTTTCTGGCATTGCGGCAGGGGGACTCCACTGTGATGGAGTACGTGACCAAGTTCAACCAATTGTCTCTGTATGCCCCAGAGTACGTGAATACCGATGGTAAGAAGAGGAGCTGCTTTGTCAGAGGCTTGAACTACAAGATCCAGCGCAGCTTATCCAACAACCGCCACTGTACCTATCATGAAGCTGTTGACAGCGCGCTCGCTTTTGAAGAAAGTGACCGCCAACTTCAAGGAGAGAAGAAGAAGAAGAAGGCTGTTTTCTCTGGCAGCCAAAAGCGCCAGAAAATCATCTACCATCCCACCCACCACAACCGCCCACAGTACCCACAACAGCAGGTAGTTGTGCGTACCGCCGCTACCTCCCACACCTCAAACCAGCAAAACACCACTCAGCCGAATGCCCCTGGCGTTCGTGTCACCTCACCACAGTTCACCTACAATCAACCATGCTACAACTGTGGCCAGATGGGACACTGGTCCCGCAATTGTCCTTTCCCCAAACAGTCCAATCAGCATGCACAGAAGGGTGCTGGTGGACAGCAGCAGCAGCAGCAGGGACAGCACCGTGGACAGCAGCAGCAGGCCCAGAAGGGCAAGGTGGTCAAGAAGGCTGGCCAGGTGTACTACACCCAGATCGCTGATATCCCGGAAGGAGAGCCCGTCATGCTCGGTAGGTTCCCTATCGCTGGTAACCCTGCAATTACACTCTTTGATTCTGGTGCATCACATTCATTCATCAACCGTAATTTTGTCGTCAAGCATGACATTCAAATTGGGGAGGTTAATGAAAATTTTATCATACAATCGCCCGGGGGGCGTATCAGTACTAAGGAAGTGGTATTTCGGGTACCCATAGAATTGGGAGGGCATAAGTTCCCGACCACTATGATAGTGCTAAAGGATCAGGACATAGATGCCATTTTGGGGATGAATTGGATGTATCAGCACAAGGCTGTGATTGATGTGCTGAATAGGACAATCAAAGTTAACATACCTGATAGTCAGTCCAAACTTCTTATCCAACTTCCGTTACCCCTGAGAACCGTGAAGCAAGTCAATGCTACCTCAGTTCAAGAAATCCTGAATATTCCAGTAGTTTGTGAATTCCCGGATGTCTTTCCTGATGACTTACCTGGTTTGCCTCCGGACCGTGATGTGGAGTTTGCCATAGAGCTTAAGCCTGGTACGGCACCTATATCTCGTAGGGCGTACAGGATGCCACCAAAAGAACTGGCAGAGTTGAAGGTTCAGTTGCAAGAATTGCTTGACAAAGGTTTTATCCGGCCCAGTTCGTCACCTTGGGGCTGTCCGGCCATTTTTGTGAAAAAGAAGGATAACTCTCTTAGACTGTGTATTGACTATCGTCCTCTCAACGAGGTCACCATCAAAAATAAATACCCTTTGCCCCGTATCGATCTTCTCTTTGACCAGCTTGCTGGGGCCAAAGTATTCTCTAAGATTGACCTTCGATCGGGGTACCACCAAATAAAAATCCGTCCACAAGATATTCCCAAAACCGCTTTCACCACCAGATATGGCCTATATGAATACCTAGTCATGTCTTTTGGCCTGACCAATGCTCCTGCCTATTTCATGTATCTGATGAACTCCGTGTTCATGCCTGAGCTTGACAAATTCGTAGTCGTTTTTATAGATGACATCCTTGTATACTCCAAAACCCCCGAAGAACATGCTAACCACCTTCGAATTGTCCTAAACCGTTTGAGAGATCACCAACTTTATGCCAAGTTCAGCAAATGTGAGTTTTGGTTGGACAGAGTTCCATTCCTCGGTCATATTCTGTCCGCAGAAGGAGTGTCCGTGGATCCCAGTAAGGTCGAGGAGATTCTGAATTGGAAGCCGCCCACCACAGTGCATCAGGTCCGCAGTTTTATGGGTATGGCAGGTTACTATCGTCGTTTTATCCCAGATTTCTCCAGGATATCTAAACCCATCACCAACTTGCTGAAAAATCAAGTGAAGTTTGTTTGGTCATTAGAATGTGAGAAAGCTTTTCAGAAGTTGAAGGAATTGCTAACCACTGCACCAGTGTTGGCTCAGCCGAATATTGAGAAACCATTTGATGTGTACTGTGATGCTTCGGGAACCGGTCTTGGCTGTGTGTTGATGCAAGAGGGTCGTGTCATTGCTTATGCTTCACGGCAACTCAAGCATCACGAAGAAAACTATCCTACTCATGATCTAGAGTTGGCAGCCGTGGTTCATGCTCTGAAAATATGGCGTCATTATCTGTTGGGAAGTACCTGCAATATTTACACTGATCACAAGAGTCTGAAGTACATTTTTACTCAAGAGGAGTTGAATATGAGGCAGAGAAGATGGCTCGAGTTGATCAAGGACTATGACATCGAAGTACATTACCATCCTGGTAAAGCAAATGTGGTAGCTGATGCATTGAGCCGCAAGGTTCACTGCAACTGCTTGAATGTGAAGTTACATACTCTGACCTTGTGTTGTGAGCTGGAGAGATTGGATATTGAAATGGTGCCACGGGGCAGCATAGCCAACATTAGAATTGAAACTCCTATTCGAGAACAGATCATTACCGCTCAAAAGAAAAGCAAAGGGATCAAGCACATCAAAGAAAAGATCCAAGCAGGCAAGGCTGACTGTTTCAGGATTGATGATGATGGTGTGGTCTGGTTCAAGGACAGATTAGTTGTCCCCAAGATTCCTGTGTTACGTCAAGCGATCCTCGATGAAGCGCACTCGACGAAATTCTCTATTCATCCAGGAAGCAATAAGATGTATCAGGACTTGAGGCAGAAATTTTGGTGGACCAAGATGAAGGTTGAAATTGCTCAGTATGTGGCAAGGTGTGACACATGTCAGAAAGTTAAGGCTGTGCACATGAGACCTGGTGGAGAACTACAACCATTGCCTGTGCCAGCATGGAAGTGGGAAGATATCAGCATGGATTTCATTGTGGGATTGCCCAAGACTACTCGGGGTTTTGATTCCATCTGGGTTGTTGTGGACCGTCTTACGAAACAAGCCCATTTCGTACCAGTCAAGAAGGACTTTAGAGCTCCAAGGTATGCTCAGTTGTATATTGAGAATCTGATGAAACTGCATGGAGTGCCAAAAACCATTGTCTCTGACCGTGGTACCCAGTTTGTCTCTAAGTTTTGGAAAGCATTTCATAAGTCCTTGGGGACAAAGCTTCTGCACAGTACTGCATATCATCCGCAAACCGATGGGCAGACTGAAAGAGTCAATCAAGTATTGGAAGACATGTTGAGAGCTTGCGCGTTGAATTACCCGGACAAGTGGGATGAGTGTTTGGCCTTGGCCGAATTCTCATATAACAACAGCTATCAAGAAAGTATCCAGATGGCTCCATTCGAGGCCGTGTATGGTAGAAGATTTCGCACACCTTTGAATTGGTCCGAACCAGGAGAAAGATGGTACTATGGGGTAGATCTGGTAAAAGAGGCTGAAGACAAGGTTCGAGTGATACAAGAGAACTTAAAAATAGCCCAGTCTAGGCAGAAAAGTTACGCTGATAAACGACGTCGACCGCTAGAGTTTAAAGTGGGAGATTTTGTTTATCTGAAGGTATCACCAATGAAAGGAGTGAATCGTTTTGGAGTTAAAGGCAAACTAGCCCCGCGTTTCATTGGACCCTTTGAGATCATCGAACGTGTGGGAAAAGTGGCTTACAGGTTGCAGTTACCTGAGCACATATCAGAAGTACACAACGTATTCCATGTGTCGCAGCTGAAGCAATGTCTGAGAGTGCCACATCAAGTAATCGATGTGGAAGGAGTTCAGTTGGAACCCGACATGACTACCTCCGAATATCCAGTTCGGATCCTGGATATTAAAGATCGTGTTACCCGCAGGACTGCAACCAGGTGGTATAAAGTACAATGGAGTCAGCAATCTGAGGACGAAGCCACCTGGGAATCTGAAGACTTTTTGGCAGAAAAATTTCCCGAATTCTATGCTTCTATATAGGTATAGCCTCTCTCTGTATTTGATCTTTTCTAGCCCCTTGTTTTGAGTTTTGTTTGGGTAGCTATGTTTGGAAAATTTTCTGTTTAAAAACAATGTTATCTACCTAATCTCGGGACGAGATTTCTTTTAGGGGGGAAGGCTGTAATACCCCTGGTATTACTGTTAACTAAAATGACATGTCATCATATCATCATGTGCATTTGCTTGTCATTAGGGCTAATAGTGTGATTAGCTTGTTTAACTCTTGTGTGTGCTTGAAGGAACCCTAATTGAGTTGTTATTTCTTGTTGATTTTTTTTTATTTTCCTAAAACCCTAATTAAAGGCTTCAAAGTGCACTTTCTAAATTTGATCAAATCTGAGGTAGATCCCTTAATAAAAGTTGTAGAGTTTTTAATGTAGAACAACTTCTATTTTGGGTGATTTTGAAGTTATGTTGAAAATTTTTGAATTAAGCTCAAAACAGTGTTTCAAAATTTGAATTTAAAACTGCTTTTCAAAAAATAATAAGAATTAGACAAAACTTCCTTAATAGAAGTTGTAGATCTCTCTGAGATGCACAACTTATATTTTGGCCAAATTTCAAGTTCTTTAGAAAAATAAAATGTAATTTTAAAAATTCAGTTTGAAATTCAAAACCCTAGTTTACCCCCTTTTGAATATTTTCAAATCTAGGCCGAATTTCAAATTGGTGCAAAAACAAAAGTTGTCCAGCACAAAAATATCTACAACTTTGCTTTTGGGCGTGGCCTCGGATTCGGTCGTTTGGCCAGTCAATTTGAGCGATTTTCCCTGAGCAAGTACTGTACCGGCGGCACTGTTCACGCGTCACGCGCGCGTCCGGCCGCGGCGTGCACGTCGCCGGCGTGCGCGACAGCGCCGCGCGTCCTCTGACGCCGGAGCTCCGTCCGTGGTACGCGCAGCATGGAGCCGAGTACCTCCCACGTTCTCCCCGACCATCTCCTCGCCTATTTAAGCCCCCGAACGCGCCTCCCCACCCATCTTCTTCCCCGCCACCATCGCCGGCGAACTCTCGGTCTCCGACCAAATTCGTCGGTCACCGTCCACCTCCACCCTCTCCATCCCACCGGTAGGTCGAGCACTTCCTGGCGAATCGGTTGGTGCCTTTGGAACTTGCTCTGACCCTCTGTGTGTCGCAGGGTCACCGTCGCCGCGCGTGCGCATCCGGCGGAGCGCCGCCGCGAGCTCACACCCGTCCACAGCTCTCTCCAGTGAGCCAATGCCTCGTCCGAGTATTCCTCCATGCTCACTGACCTTCCTTGTTGCTCATGCGCCTGTTGGTTCTTCGTCTCTGACCGTAGGTTCACCGGAACGGAGTCCTCGCCGCCGGCGGAGGTCGTTGCAGCCGCGGCCACCGTCACCACCGTGCCTCTACACCATCTCGGGTCGTTCTCTCCGTACTAGTCAAGTCTCGGTGAGCTCACGAATCTTCCCATGCCCTAACCCGGCTTGATTAAGCCTTGGCCTCGCCGGAGTAGGTCCGGTCGCCGCCGCCGAGCCGCGGCGGAGGTGCCCGAGGGTGCTCCGAGTGTCTATCCTTGCCATTTAGTAGCTTGTTAGGTGCGGCTAGGAGTCCCGAGGGTCGTGGGAAGGTTGGTTTGGCCGTTGGGGTCACCGGCGGTGAGCCACGGGCGGCGAACCGCCGGCGCCTCACCTCCGTTCGAAAACAGAGGAGGCCCAGGGGCGTCGGATTAGAAGGTGATTAGTTCCAGGGGGGTTTTTGCAAAGTCAGTGACTCTGGTGAATAGTGTGAGTTGGTCCGCGGGTTGATAACCGTGTTTTCCAGGGGGCTTTGCGCAAAAGCGCAGGCGCCGGGCGCGGGCAGGCCGAATGGGCCGGTTTGCTTCGCGCTTGGGCCGAGTTGGGTCGGCTTCGGGCCGTTTTCGGTTTTCTCTTTTTCCAGGTTTTTCCAAAGCCTTTTCCATTTTATTTTCAAATGAATAGTGCTGCAGTTTCATAATTTTGTTAGAATATTTTGGCTGATCCAAAATTCATGAGAATTTTTGTATGTTCTCTCTGAGTAGTGTAGAATTTTATAAAAATATTGTTTGTCATGTTTAAGCACTTTCTGCAGTAGGTAAAAATCCCTAAAATAAATGGAAAATGGATTTTTGCACATTTTTAATTAAATCTAGGTAACTCCAAAAATCACCAAAATTTATGTGTCTCTGTTTGGCATGAGAGGCTATCTGTTGGTGAAGTTTGGTCCCAATTGGAATTAGTTTGCTCTTGTATTAAATAGATATGGGTTTATTAAATAGTAAAAAGAAGTGTAGAAAATGAATTTAGGATTTGTGTGACTTTGGAATTGATTGTGGTTCTAGGTCAAACCCATTTAAGACCTAGAACACCCTAGTGATGCCATCTTATGCTTGTCATATGTTTAGTTCCTTATTTCTGGCATATGCTCTTTTCTGCATCGCATTCATACATGCATTGTTGCACACGTATAGTGCCGGTAAACGAGGAAGTCAAAGTCGAGGTGCCTGGAGGAGAAGGTTCCGAGGTGGTTCTTGAACCTGAAAGCTGTGGTGCTCCTGCCCCGACTATTTTTGCGCTGCAAGGCAAGCCCCGGTGCATTTAACCCTCTATTTATAAATGCTTTTATCACTTGAGTTAATCAACTGCATTAAGTTGTTAGGAGTTGCGTGATGAAACAATTGGTGCATTTACCATCCTTGACTACTTGTTACCCAAGGAACCTAATGCTTCGAAATGAGTTGAAAAATGCTTAGTCATGCTTAAATATTAGAATTTCAAAAATGCTATTCTAAACTTGATTTTTGGAATGAAGAATTATCAAGGGATGGCTATGAGTCCATGTATGATGGCAGGGTCCTTTGGCCGGGACACTGTTATTGTAATGGATGGGTTTCCCGAGTGACCGGCCATCTGTTTGGGTTAGAGTCCCAACTGATCGTCATCATCGGGAAAGGGATTTGAAAACCGGGCAGAATCCAGGGTATTTGGGTTAGAGTCCCAATGCATGGTTTCTGACGGAAAGCAGTAGGGACCGTTCGTTGTAAGGCCTGTTGTGATCATGATGAACAGCCTAGCCACATACCAATTCGGAAAGCCTAGGGTCAGGTCGCTCTATTGCTGGAACCGACAACCGCGCACTGGGAGTGGAGAGATGGCGAGAGTAGCGTGTACCCACGTGGCCGGCGTGCCTGGAGACTAGTGGAGTACTGTGCTCTCGGGTGGCGTAGGACCGGGTCCGGAATGGAAAAGCCGTGACAATGGGTTGGTATATGTAAGCTTAAGTGCTACATATGCAGTGTGGATAGAATCCCCAGCTGGGTATACTTACTTGATTCGAATCGACGTGCTCCTCGGTTATGGAGACTTGATCCTCACGTCTAACTCGAAAAGTGGTTCGAAGAATAGGATGTTTGAGAATAATGGAAAGAATAAAACAGATGAAAGAGATGAATGATGACTTATGATATAAATAGGGTTATTCAATGAGCAAAAATACTGAGACAGGATAGTAATGCTTTTCCGCTAAACCCTTACCTCTTGCTAAGCCTTACCCCTAACCTTGCATTCCAAAAGTCAAATATTTTTCTTAGTCGGGTAAGTCTCGCGGAGTACCCAGTACTCAGGGTTTGTTAACCCCGTTGCAGGAGGGCCACAGCCGGAGATTTGTCTCGACCCCTGTTGTGCTACAGTGATCGAAGAGGATAGTGGTGAGGAGTGAAGGACCCGTGGGCTGGGTTCGATTATCTGCTATCTATTTATGTTGTATCGTTGTTTCAGTGCCACTGTTACTGTTTTAAAGTTGGTTTGTAATAACTACACCTATTTACTATTTGAACTCGGTTTGTAACTTAAGTACTAATTAATCTTCCGCATTTACTCTGATGTATTTTAATTATGAAATGTTGTAACTCTGTAATGGCTTCGCAATGGAGATCCTGTCGGCATACGGGCACTGATGTAGCCCGGCAGGGCTGCCTCGATCATTTGGGACACGGGTACGACTGTCAGAGGTCATTAGTGACGATGACAGGTGCTTGTGGGCCATGTGATTAAGGTGGTTCTGTTACACATCTAAAACGCAATTCTATTGATAAAATTCCAGCCGTTTCTCGCAAACACCTCCATCGTGGCCGACTCAATTTTCCTGCAACCCATCTTTATTATTTGGAGTTGACAAATTAGCATTAAAACGTCAATGAGATCACCCAGCAGCAGCATGTGCCTCGGGGATCTAACGAGAGCGCAGTTGTCTTGTGTCGTCTAAGGGCCTTGTATTTTAAGGGCTTGTTTATCATTTACTCTGTTCGCTAGAGCTGAAAATACACGTTGATTGCTAATGTTGATTTGTTGTGAAAGAAAACATGATTCCAGAGCTGAAAATAAACGTTGATAAACTAGTCGGGTATCTAACGGCAGGAGCCGCCACCATGGAGCCGTGCTCGCCGGTGGGGGAGGGGGGGAGCATGCCAAGGGAGGAGGCGCTCGCTGGGGAGCCGTGCCCGTCGACGAGGAGCGCTCGCTCGGAAGGAGTCACACGCCTACATACCTGCGTGAAGAGAGAAAGAGAGAGAAGTGTATGGCGAAAAAATAGTTAGACGGATTTGTTGAGCCAATAGAAGTAGGAGTACGTAATGAGAAGAGAAAATTATGCTAGGTAGCTGTTTACATCAAAATTTAGACTGAGAATGGATAGCTGATGCCAAGAGCAGAGACAGTCAATTTTTCGGGAAGCAGAGTCTTTTATACGAAGGGCTGAGAATAGCCGATCGGGTCCGGAATCGATTGTTGGGCCGAAACGAAGACGGCGTGTTTGAAAGTAAGAATCGATGACGTCAGCACAAGTCTCCTAGCGCCGAGAAGCGATCACGTTCGGAGTTCGTTTTGAAAAGGGAAGATTGGAACTTCTAAGTTATCTTTAGAATAGGAAAGTTTGTTAGTTTCCATATCTATTTTTGAGTTGTAATTCGATTAGGACTCTATCTTGTCAAGCCCAAAGGTATAAATATAAACCCCCGGCCATTGTAATACGTACGTTCACATCAATACAACACACCTTTCGGCTCCGGCTAAAACCCTTAGGAGTAGGAGTAAAGTAAATCTCGGCGAGTTTCTTCGAATAGGCTAGGTGTTATCCGGTGGACGTAAGCTTGCCTGTAAGTATCGTCATGCCTTGCCTAAGATTTGTCTCTTTAATGTCATCCGGTGGACATGGGGGTTTTGTAGATCAAGGTCGATTCTTGTTTGGTATGAGTTTAGCATTATCAGGTGGACGTGGGTTTAGATCAAATAAGGATTTGTTATCGATTCATGCTTGTTTACTTGTTTAATCTATGTTTAGCGTCATCCGGTGGACGAAGGCTTTCGATTAAATTGGTTAATGTGCATGGATTAGTTATCGGCTCTAACTAAAATTAGGTATTTTAGTTAGATTCATTAAGATACCGGTGATAGTTTGGGTTTATTTGTTCATTTATATGTATCACTCACCAAATTTAGTCCAATCTTGATCTGTTTATATCGGCTTTATATCTTTAGATCTATTTATTCAATGAATGATAATTATCACATGTTTATTGATAAATAGAATATGCTTGCAATAGCCGATAGATCTAGATCATGATTGTGAACGAGTTGCACTCAAGTTATAAGATGAATAGTGTTTGAATTCGATAATCGATAGATTTAAATCATAGTTTACATTATGGCTGCCTCGATCCGCTCGATCCCACTGTGGTAAACGTTGAGTTAAATGTATTGATTTGAAGATTTAAGTATTACTCGTCTTATATGCTTATGTGTTGCTCGTATTTGCCGAATCGGCTAATTAGCCGATTTCGCTCTGTTTCTACATTTAGATATGTTTTGATCAGATTAACTTGACATGAATGCATTAATTATGTTATATCTTGTCACATACAAGTCATTGCCATCATTAATGCAAGAGAATCGGTTAGATATCGTCTCTTTAGTCGATAGCCTGCAAACGGGGTATGTAAAGCCGAAAATTCGGAACTATCTGGACACACCAGTGAGTTCCGCCTTATTGTTACTAATTATATCTTTTTTCTTGTCAATTGCAGGTCAAATTGACTAGCACGCTTGGAAGTCATCGGCACTCTCAGACTGGGTCTGATGCTAGCTAGATCTGCGAAAGCTCCGTCTGCTTTCAAGGGTCGTTCCGGCTTCGCTGATGTGTTGAGCGCGAGGAACCACTTTTTGTGCCAACAGTAGCATTTTTTTGCCTCCACTATCCAAATCTGCGATAGATAGTGGGTTTAGATAGTGTGTTAGAGTTGATCGATTTCTATTTCTTGTGAGATCAGACGTGAACGCGCATATATATTCATATAAATACAACTGCACACATCTTATCACTATAAGCACATCTGAAAAACTAAGATAGACTGATAAGTTAAATTTTAAAAAATAAGCACGTACGTATGTCAAGTCAAAAGACTTGAATTTTGCTAATTAAGTCAGCTCCACCGCATCAACCTAACCAGCTCTGCTACTACCATGAAAGGTTGCCAAGACAATATGGAAGGTACGTAACAAGCATGACAAAGAACGAGCAAAGCCTTCAAAGCCGCTTGTACAGTGAGCGAGGTGATGAAGAAAGGAGCATGGATGGGTTGCTTTGGATAGGATCAGGATATTTTAATTATTAGGGACTTTGGTTTTCAGTTTCACTTTCCTGAGATCTTACAAGAAGAATCATTTAATAGTTTATTATAGATCGTCCATGTAGTTATGAGCTGTTGATCTATGTCAGTTTTATGTAGATAATGAACTGTGGTGTGCCTACTTTGGAGCATGATTATATATAGTTTAGGGACCAGCTGATGATCTCCATTCATGTTAGTTTATGCTATATATACCGCTACGTTAGATAATGGATTGTAGTGTGCCTTCTTTTTTTAAAAAAGATAATGGAAAGAGGCTTCTGGCCTCATCCTCGTTGACGTTGAGGAGGATTCAGACCAACTTATTACAATTCAGTGCATCAAAGTAAATAGTAAACAAAGTTTTTATGACACAAAAACAAATCAAGACCCAATTCTAAACGATAGATGGCCATCCATGGATGAGTGAAAAGAGACGCATTTGAAACTGGCCAATGCATGGGTTATATGTACCTTGTTCCCATTCACTGATTCTGTTATCTGGTTCTTCGACAAGAACACGACCTGAAAGGGGCTTGCTAATATAATTGGAAAATGGGAGAAACAAAATGAAACAAAAATGAAAAATGGTGACAAACAACATGCGCATCCGGGGAATCGAACCCCGGTCAGTACCGTGGGAGGGTACTATGATACCACTACACCAGATGCGCTGGTTGACGATCGAAACTTCAGTCAGTATATTATAACCGAGCTATGTGGACATGATCAACCAACTCCCAAAGTGGCCTATTTATCGAAAACCTTTAGAACTGGTAAAATCAGGCACAAGACTATTGACATTATTTCAATTTTTGTTTACTCGTAGCATCACAAACCTAGTTATGCAAAATGTAACAGAAAACAATAGGAACCTAGTTTAATGTCGGAAAATGAATACATATTTATGGAAGGGGAAAAAAGGGAAAGGGAAATAAGGCTAGAATGCTCGATATAAAAGAACGATTAGTCTGTTTATATACACAACATAGAAAAACCAGCATCCACTCAAGGAAAAATGAACAATGTAAATTATTAATGTAGTCTTGATCTAGGTCGACGTGGATTGGCTGGTGGTTTGATTGACTGGCATTTTGCCAGTTGAACGAGAATGGATAGGGTATGACCGGATGACTCACTTGATGTACGGTGAAAAGGATTCAGACTTTGCTTCCTACTAGTAGACTTGAAGATGAAACTTTTGACAGCAAAAGGGCGCACATCATGAGCGGCTCGTGTTGAAGGGGTCGCGTTGCGTGCCTTTACTGATTGCTAGTTTGTGCTTGGAAGTGGAAGTGGAAGTGGATGAAAACACCACCATCACCACAGCTAGTTTGTGCTTGAATGTCGAAACATGTATGGCATTTTTGTTTGTTTGCATCAACAGCAAAACGAATGTTCTGAACTTTTGAAGGGTATTGCGACAGAGCAGGTGGAGATTCTGATGAAATGGCTCCTGAGGGTAACGATGATGTCACTGCACCTGAAGTATACCAACCTATGGTATGTTGTTAACAAAATATGC
The DNA here is from genome assembly GCA_038502445.1 of Eremochloa ophiuroides. Classification (NCBI taxonomy): domain Eukaryota; kingdom Viridiplantae; phylum Streptophyta; class Magnoliopsida; order Poales; family Poaceae; genus Eremochloa; species Eremochloa ophiuroides. Next base: position 56,060,729 of record JAHLJS010000003.1, on the reverse strand, counting down.
TCTTCATTCCTACTGCACTGAAGGATGGAATCTCATCTGATGCGATAAACCAAGCGTATGGTGATTCAGTAAGATGCATAGCAATGTCATTATTAATTACTATATCTAGGGGCAACAATGAAAATGGTAACTTTAAACTTCGGAAACAACAGGCTGCAGAAACAGTGCGTCGCCAACAACATCATCAACACAAAGAAGGGACCAGATATCGTTACTACTTAGGCTAATGGGTCAATCAACACCGCAGAGTTTTCAGAGTTCAGCAGAAACCATATGCTGTAAGATTTTAAGTAACCAAAACACAAGATTTTACTAATCCAAGGCTAATCAGTTCACCATCTTGTCCCCTAAAGGAGCTGTGACTACTATCAACACTGTCTTCTTTTGTGTACTCAAGGAAAAGGTTTTACACAGCCAACTACAACAAAGAAGTGCTACCATGTGTCCCAATCACAAAGCTCAGGTCTCATACAGTAGAGGGGTAAGTGCACCAGAATAACATTTTGAATTTGCAGGCTGCAGCAACCAAATGAACATCTCCCAAATATAAAAACAAAAATTCGCTGAAGAATCCATATTGCAGATGCAGGCTGCAGCAAGCAAATGAGCACACCCAAACATCATAAAAAAAACTTGGGCATAAAATTCGTTAAGTGACATCTCCATCACAAGACCCTAGCTGAGCCGGGCATAGGCATCGAATCCAAGCCTTTCTTCACCCCTGCATAGCATAATAAGCACATCGCAAGTTTAGCAACAATACAGGGACAGAAAATACACTAATCAATGAAGTATAATTTTTGAACAATTACTGCTTATCAGCTCACCCTGTAAACAACATATCCTGATCCGTTCAACATTGTCTATATATGTCTAAAGCATGCATCCATATATTGAAACAAAAATAAAATAGTTTCCAACTGTTCCTCTACAGTTAGCCGAATATATTTAGGTACATCCAAGTATTTGTGATGGTTATTTGGGTAATATTAGTTATCGCCCTGTAAACAACATATCCTGATCCATTCAACATGTACATTAAGGCAAACATAAAAAGACTGTTTCCAACTGTTCTACAGTTATAGAAGAGTTTATTTTGGCACATCACAAAGTGGATTCAGACCGCCACTTCTCTGAAACGTGGTTTTTGCCTCCCTCTCTCCTCCCTCCTTGGAGCTCGTCCAACTACAAGGCTAAGATGTCAGAAATCTTCATAGCCAAAGGTCTCTAAGGGGCAGTCCTCCCTAGTCATTGAACGATTTCATCCCTTGTTTTGTGTCACTTGTTATCATTCCTAATTTTCTTTGTTTGAGAAAATAAAGAACATGTGGGTCATGGCTGCATGATCCTTCTATGAGACAATATGCTCAGTATGGTGCAATGTGCCTCCAGAACCATGCTAAGGCTTCTATGTTCTTTGGATATGATTGTTCTCAAGGGGCTCATCATTTATTTGGCAGCATCACTAGTCACTTAGTTTCTTGATTCCGCTATGTTGCTCTTGTTCACCTCTTGCTAATATTCATCAGCAGCAAAACAAACTTCTACATTTGGCTCCATATTAGAGTATGGATATTGGATAATTGTACATTTTTCTAACGGATAAAATAAAATGATGAGCCATTCTCTTGATAACTTGATGCTTTATTAATTGTTCATCACTCAAATAAAGAAGACCATAGCCAAATTACACAAAATGGAATGACCTGATATTATTGATGAACATAATGACCTTGCTGTAATACCTATAGATGGACGAACAATCCGGCTGCTCAGCAATGGTCAATCACGAATCAACCTTCGCCATGGCCTCAACCCTCCCGGCAAGGAGCTTCTCGACGTACTTGCCCAGTATATCCGCCTCCAGGTTCACCTTGTCTCCGACCTTCTTGGTCGGCAGCACGATGTTGTCCTGCGTGTACCTGACGAGCATGAAGTCAAACCACCCGCCCTCGTCGTCCACGCTGACAACGGTGAGGCTAGTGCCGTCGACGGCGACGAATCCCTTGGGCACGAGCAGGCGGAGGATCTCCGGCGGGGCGCGCACGGTGACCCAGAGCGAGTCCCCGTCCGGCCGGAACGCAGCGATCTCCCCGGTCCCGTCGACGTGGCCCTGCACGAAGTGCCCGCCCATGCGGGACGACGGCGTGAGCGCGCGCTCGAGGTTGACGCCGTCGCCCGGGGCGCGCCCGCCCAGGGACGTCCGGCGGAGCGTCTCCGGGGCGACGCCGAAGGTGAGCGTGGACGCGGCCGGGTCGATCGCCGCCACGGTGAGGCAGGTGCCGTCGATCGCCACGCTGTCTCCGAGCTGCGTCCCGGCGAGGAGGTCCTTGGTCTCGACCTCCAAGTCAAGGCCGGGTGCCTCGCCGCCGCCGCCGCCGCCACCAGACGGCGCGAGCGGCGGGCCGAGACGGCGCACGCGGCCGACCTCCTCGACGATGCCGGTGAAGAGGGACCGTACGGGTACGTGGGTGGAGGAGGCGGAGAGGCTCTTCGGGACGGGGGAGAGCGAGAACCGCGGCGGCGGCAGGCGCAGGCGCGCGGGCGCGGAGGCCGCTCCCCGCGAGGCGAAGGGGAGCGTGGCGGGCCCCGAAGGCGATGGGAGGATACCCCCGCCGCCGCGGCGGAGGAGCAGGTGCGGGCTGTGGTGGCGGACGGCGGCAACCGCAGCGGCTGGCGGCGCCATCGCTAGAGATTCCTCCGGCGGTTCTCGGTGGCCGTGGGGACTGGGGGATTAGGGGTAGTTTGGAGTTGGAGTCGGAGTCGGAGTCGGATCGGGTGGCGCTCGGTTTCTTTGTATCATAAAACCCGAGACCCGAGACCCGAGACCCGCGGAGGCCACGACGGACGAGCCTGCATCGCCCTCTTCCCTGTCTGCGGGCTCCACACGTCAGCGAAGGCGAGCCCGAGGTTTAGCTCTCGTCTGGTTTACTTTACCCTGCCGGCCGGCTGCCGCTAATCCCCTCGCGCGGCCATGGCGGCGGCGGAGCAAGGGATGGACGCTGCGAGGAAAGAGAAGGAGGAGGAGGAACAGGTGGTGAATCCGTGGGAGGTGTCGGCGGGGAAGGGCGGCATCGACTACGACAAGCTCGTGGACCAGTTTGGCTGCCAGCGCATCGACGACGCGCTCGTCGACCGCATCGCACGCCTCACCGCCCGACCGCCGCACTGCTTCCTCCGCCGAGGCCTCTTCTTCGCCCACCGGTACTGAGCCAGCCACCTGAAAAAAAAAACTACTTTTTTTATCCGCTGAGGAGGAGGAGACGCTGATGAATTTGTGTGCGCGCGTATTTGTGTTTGGGTTAACAGTGACCTCAACGAGATACTGGATTTGTATGAGAAAGGGGAGAAGTTCTACCTCTACACGGGGAGGGGGCCCTCGTCGGAGGCCCTGCACCTCGGCCACCTCATCCCCTTCATGTTCACAAAGTAAGCATTGTGTCTCGGCCCGTGAAATTTAGGCTACACCTCCTCGGTTGTGCTCTGATTTATGTATGTGTTTCATAATTGGACAAGTGCTGTGTCAGCAAGGGAGTAGCAAGTGGTGTTTTTTCACTACATACAAGAAGCCACTTTGGATTTGGATAGGTTAATGACACATGGAAACTAGTCAGCTATTCTTGATTTGCAAATATAGCAAAATTCAGCTCTTCTCCAATTTGAATTGTACCTTGTGGTAGACTGTTAGTTCACATGGCTAGTCAACTGATGGATGGGGACAGGATAAGACAGGATATGTGCTGCAAAGTCTGCACAGTTGAAGGTGGTTGGAAATTCTCATAAACATGTTCCTTGTAGTAAAAGGGGGATTTATTTTATTATGAAGAAATCTAAACACCACTCAAGTTTTGTTTGATAACTCGCATGTCGCTTTCTTAGCTCTGGTTTTATAATTAATGTTTCATTAACTAACAGAATCTTTCTTCAGATACTTGCAGGAGGCTTTTAAGGTGCCCCTAGTTATACAACTGACTGACGATGAGAAGTTCTTATGGAAGAACTTGACTATTCAGGAAAGTAAAAGGCTTGCCCGTGAAAATGCTAAAGACATTATAGCATGTGGCTTTGACATTGAAAGAACATTCATTTTCTCTGATTTTTCTTTTGTTGGAGGGTAAGATTACTCTTCCTAGTTCTGATTGATATTTCAACTTTTGACTGATTTTTTTGGTCCATCACTAAGAAAGTTTATACCATGTTGTAGATCTTGGCTCTGCTTGTTATATGCAAACTCATAACCCTCTGGCCTTGTCTTGCAGTGCTTTTTATGAAAACATGATGCAAGTTGCCAGATGTGTAACTATGAACAAGGTGGGAGCTGTTCAATTAAGAAAAATGTTCAAACACTACAGAGCTTACATTTAAGCATCATGGTTGGCTAATATGTTTTACTCTTGAACAATAGGCTGTAGGAATATTTGGGTTCAATCTTGAGGATCACATAGGAAAGGTTAGCTTTCCTCCGGTGCAGGCAGTCCCATCATTCCCTTCTTCATTTCCCCATCTTTTCGCTGGCAATGACCAACTGCGGTGCCTTATCCCATGCGCAATAGATCAGGTACAAACATCTTTGGTATAATGGTCTTTACTAGCATAGTGGTCGTATATCAACTTGCTAGCAGCATACTTGTAATATTTCTGTTAGTATAAATTTCTGAACTAGTGCCTTTTAAGTTCCTAGTTATTTCCATCCTAAAGTTGAAGTGAGCCCCACATATGCATAGTAGGGATAAATTTGACAATTTGAATTGGTGCCTTTATCTTTGTTATTTGTAGAACTAAATTTGATTGTGCCCTCCAATATGCAAATTAAAAGTAAATCATTCCCCTTATCAGTGAAATGTATCTTAGTGTTTTCATTTAAAGATGCCAAAATTTGGAACATGTTTGTTTCTTTTGTTTTAATAAAAGTTTGACCGATACCAATATATTTTGGTACATCTTTATGTATCTTACCCTTCAAATTTTGAGACTAGACTTTTTCCCCTGCAGGATCCTTATTTTAGGATGACTCGTGATGTTGCTCCTAGAATTGGTTATCAGAAACCATCACTGATAGAATCTAGATTTTTTCCTGCTCTTCAGGTTTGTTGACCTTGACTGTTTCTAGTTAATTTAAATTTCTTTACCTTTTTGTTATATAAACGGTGATGATTTAAAGGGCACTGATTTGTGTGTTCTTTCTTTCTTTTTTCACAGGGGGAGAACACAAAAATGTCAGCCAGTGACGCAAATTCGGCGATATATGTGACAGATAGTGCTAAAGAAATAAAGACAAAGGTCTGCCCTGCTCTGAAGTTTGTTTGTAGCTTGTTTACCTTTTCACATGACTATAGCTGTCCCATTTGAGTTATGGTGAAAATGTATATTAGACTGAGCCAAGAATGAGCTGATCTCCTGCATCTATCTCTTATATAATTTGTTTCCAAAATGTTCCAGGTGAATAAATATGCCTTCTCTGGTGGCCAGGACTCAATAGAACTGCATAGAAAACTTGGAGCTAACCTTGATGTAAGCCTTTTTCCCGTTTATACTTGAGGATATTGTATGCATTGTGCACCTGAGCTTTTGCTTCGAACTCAAAAGTTAGATTTTTAATATGAATAAATATATCATGGAAGCTTCCAGTTCTAAAATTCATATATAGCTCTAAAGGCCTTATGTTTCTTGAAGTTTTTCAGTTCATACTTCAGTTCTAACATGCTGAAGGCTGTGATATATTTCTTTAAAAAAAAAAAACTCAACCTGTGGGGGTAAGACAGCCCTCGGGCATTGCAGTAAGAAAAAGACCTTCCCACGCATGTCGAGAAACCCCTGAACCCCTGTCTCACCCATACACAGAGGCACCGTAGCCTATGTGAGACGACCAAGATCGCGGCCGAGCCTTAGACCTATGCTTTGGCCATGGGACAGACGAGGGTATTTTTTTTTTAACCTCAGCCTGAAATTCGCTCCCACAGGGAGTCGAACCCAAAACCTATGGAGTGCAAAACTAGTTTGTAAATGACTGGATTTTTGTTGCAATGAAGGTGGATGTCCCAATCAAATACCTGAACTTCTTCCTTGAAGATGATGATGAGCTTGCGCACATAAAGAAGGTATTATTACTACAGATTTATGCTTCATAGACATAATTCATCATTGTGAAAATATTCAAGTTGTGCTTACATTTGCAAACACAAACACCAGGAGTACAAGGAGGGAAGGATGTTGACGGGTGAAGTGAAGCAAAGGCTTATTGCAGTTCTATCTGAAATTGTTGCTAGACATCAAAGAGCTAGAGCTCAAGTGACCGAAGAGGTACATGATTTGTTGGATCTGCTGTCTTGCATATTGGTTTCTTTTTTTATCGAATAGATGTAGGAAAGCTGCATGCCATTTTTCATTACCAAATGTATGACCCTACATGATTGTTTCTTGCACCTTGTTTGCCAGCGAGATTAACAATTTGTTTATCTTGCGCGAACACATGCATGGCATTGCTTGTGTAGTATTTGCACATAGATACGCAATCTCACTTGTACCCAGGCTGAATGGAACTATAATGGTCCTCATATGAGTTTGTATGATTTCCTGGAATGCTTTAACGATTCTGTTTTGTGCAGATGGTTGATGCATTCATGGCCGTGAGGCCTCTTCCGAATATGTTTGGCTGAGCATCGAGGCGACAACTTGGAACAACATTTTTGTTATCAGGGAGAATTTAAGGGTCTTTAGAATTATATATATATGGTGTCACCATAAGTATCTCCTGTGTTTTTCTTCTTCAGAATTTATGCAAACCTGACCAAACATCTCATGTGGTGGCTGGTTGATTTTGTAAACTCATACATGATATGATATCAATCCAGATTTTTTTTTTCAAGCATATACATGTCATTGTAATAGAGAGTACCTCATTTTTTTTAGTTATATAAACGGATGTTGTTTTTGTTTAATTCAAAAACCACTGTGTTTAAATTGAAGATGAACAATTACTAAAGCAAAAATTAACTTGTTCCAACTAGTGGCGCTGACTTAAGTCCCCTTGGGATCCCTGACTTTTCCCCTGGGATTTCATTTCTACAATTTAGTTCTCCATGGGAGGTTTTCTCTCTCTAGGGTTGGCTGCCCCTTGCTTCCAAATTAGGCGTGAGGGTAAAACAAGACATTGATCAACGGGAAAGTGCTTTTGATTCATTGTAATTAGTCTCGTTTGTTTCTTTGCTGCTTGTGTACCTCTAAGCGATATTTCTGGGCGGCATCTAGGAGCTACTTCGGCTCCTGTCTCTGTTTTAATTTTTTTTGTTTCTTTTAATTGAAAGTTTTTTCTTCAGAGGTCCTGCCACTTCAAAAAAAAAAAAAGTACTACCATCTCTCTTCAAATGGCCTAAAATGACGAAATCACACGATGGCTTAGTTCTTGGATTCCTTTTGTGAAAAAGCATGTATATGCCGTCGTTTTTCTCATTTGCCATTCGTGCTGAGGACTTGAAGGAAAAGTAAATCGTTTGTGGTGATCATATTCGATTATCAGATAAGAAATTGTTCTAACGTTTTACTTTCTACAAGATGCTTTTCACACTTGATGGAGCTGCCGTTTACTTAGATCCCGTATTTGCTTCCGAACTAGTATAATCAAGAATTCGTATATGATGATGTTCCTTCAGAATTTTGTGAAAGACATAAAACTTAAAAGAATGACAACTCTTTGGAAGTGTTTTCTCTTCAATACTCCTACTTCAGCCTTGAGGAGTTCACCCATTCCACCTCCAGAAGCCCCGACTGCGGTGCGTCTGGTTGCCACTTGAAGCTTCTTCTTCAGATACAGTACTGTCCAGTTCACTGCGAAGTGATTCGAAGTCCTTTTCTAGGGTATCCATCTTCTGCAGTCGTTGTTGAATCTCTGAAATTTCATTCTGTCCATTGGGCAGTGGGAGAGCAATGTTATTGTTATTCCAATATCGAATACTAGCAAATGAAAGCCTGCATGAATAAACTGAATCGTTCAGAATTAAAAGGGGGATGGGGTTCTTAACTGATACCCTGTACTCACTACAATGTATTGCACAAATCTTGGTTAATTTGTTTCAATTAGCCAAATGTTTTTTTTATTAAAAAAAGAGACAAAGCAGTTCAAAATCAAGTACCAGCAAACGAAAGGCAACACAAATAAAGGTTGCTGCTTTATAAGTACCATTCAGAGTACCATTCAGAGTTAAAGGAGTGCTAACTGATAACCAGTACTAAACACAATGTATTGTACAAGTTACTTCATTAATTTGTTTAAATTAGCCAAATTTAGGGGGTTTTTTTTTTGTAGAAAACCATAGTGGCATAATGGTTACTGCTTTTTTAGAATGGTATACTGGCAATTATAAGCAGGGTGGTAAAGAGGCAAAGGCCACAACTCAATAATTACCAATGAAAAACTAGTTTGTTTATTAGAGATTTATGCTGTTATTGGACTTGGCCTCAAATTTAACCTATCCCTCCTCCGAACATGTTCCCTTTTCTAAATTTCTACTCCTCCCATTCCAAAAGTTGTTTTGGGTTTTCTAGATACATACTCCCTCCGTTCCAAAATAAGTGTCGTTTTACGATTTTGACTATCTCCTTTTGATCATTAGTCTTATTCAAAAGTTTTGTGAAAAAATTAATTATTTTATTATAAAATGATTCATTATTAGAAGTACTTTAATCTTGATTTGTTTATTTTTATATTTTCGCAAATTTTTTGAATAAGACAAATGGTCAAACGTCAATTTCAAAAAGTCAAAAACGACATTTATTTTGGGACGGAGGGAGTATGTATCTAGATAGAGTTTGCATCTAGGTGCATAGCAAAAGTTGTACCTAGAAAGCCAACACGACTTACAATTTGGAACGGAGGGAGTATACAACGTTGTTCAAGAAAAAGATACATTCTAAAGGGAAATCTAAGTTTGCTAAATCATTCATAGCATGGCATAAGGTATTGAGATGATAAATAATCAAAGTGACAGAGCATGAGCTCAGATCCTTGACTACCTCGAGTTTGGAAGCCCTGGTTTGTTCAATAGAAAGTTGATCTTGAACTAAGTGGAGTTCCTGCATAAAAGAGAGTCAAGGAAAGAACGGAAATTGATCACTGAGTTGACGTTTCTAAGAGCTCGATTCAAGTGCAGTATTTGACACAATACACAGCAGTAACAACCTATACTTCATTGAGGAGCACTGATTCAAAATAGATTTTTTATCGTGCTCAACCTTATGTTGTGACAGAGGTCATGGACAGAGATCAACATGTAAGTACAGCATCACTTAGGCAATAGCAGTAGCACTGTAAGTAAATATTATTGACATTCTCTGCAGTTCTGCACAATTTGGTAAGTGAGATATAGCTTGCCTCAGTAAGTTCTGCATTTCTGTTCTCCACATCAGCTAGTTCCTGCTTCAGGCGGAGACTCTGCAAGCGCTCTTGAGTAAGCCTGTCTTCTATTTGGTTTTGTTCATCCGTAGCTTCTGGTCCCAAGGTTTTGCTGTTATCTGCCCTATTCCCAGGCTGATAATAAAAAAAGTTGCATATGTTTTAATGAACAGACCAGAGGAACCATTCAGCATTTGTGTTTGTGCAAAAAATTAATGAGTGAAAAAGAACAGAAATGCATCGGCATCCAAACATTACATTACCTTTACATCTTTAAGTTCCTCAATTTCAAATATGACTTTCCTGCTAGAATTTTCTGATACAGATATGGGGGCAAAGCCATTTGTTTCTGCTTCATTTAATTGTTGAGACAGAACACTTGGTTTGAGACTTGCCTTGAGAGCATAAGCCTAAACAAAAAAGAATTGCTCAGCTGAATATAAGGGCATGTGAAAAACACTAGAGTGGTCATAGAGAAGCATGCCTGATTACTATAACGCCCACTATATCCTCCAAATGACACCAGAAAATTCTCTCCATTGATTGTGTAAATTACTAAACTTGAGCCCTGTCATAAATATGCCTCTGAATATCAGTAACAGGCTGAGTACATAACAAATTAGTACAATCAATGAAAACTTATGAGCATATCTAAGTTTATAAAAAGGCAGTTTATTAGACCAGACAACCTTCACCATCATGAGATACTTAAATCCATAAATGGTGACTCTGATTGAGTTGGAATTTGAACATTAAAACAGAAGTGTTTTCCTCAGTTGAAAATACTACAATTTTCGAGTGAATATAGAGTTTGCAGAATATCAATGAGCTCACCTCACTTGTAGGGGGTGCACGGGCCTCAATATCAGTGAGAACTGACCATTCATATGTAGACATGTTGAGTACAAGAGTATCTGAGACACCTGCAGTGGATTAGGCGGACGTAAGCAGGAATTATTTTTATAATAATTTTTAGCAAGTGATTGACACAACAATGATCCATAAGTAGGATGTCTACACCATAGAAGGTTTGAGTTATAACTCTAAATCTTGATGTAATAAAACTGTCAGATATCTCAGCCTTACCTTTCCTACTATTTCCACCCCCAGTAATAAACCAATATTCTCCAATAGTTACACCTGCATGCCCTGCCCTTGGTTCTGGAGTAACACCTTGCTGCTTTGGTCTTGACCATTCCATCTGTAGTGACCAAGTGATTCATTTGGACTCCCAAAAGAATTACAAACCAGCTTTAGAGAAAAGAATACTCACTGTCTGAGTGTCAAGGAGGTGTAGGTCACTGAAACATGTAGAATGAGATCCCCCGCCAAATATCAGAAGATACCGCTCTGCAAAGCAAGCAGCAGCGTGCTCTGACCTAGGAGAAGGGGGAGTGCCTCTGGAGAGCAACAGCATAGTTCGAAAACAGTCAGATATTAATCCTGCCCCCCAAAGCAGAGCAAGAATTATACAAGTTTCATTCCATGTCCTAGACCAAATGTATTACCAGCTGCAACTGTAAGCGAATTACGAAGTAGCATGATCACATGACTTCAAATTTGGGTTCTCCATTTATATAGGAAATCAGTTCAACATAAAGTGGAAGGATAATAGTTCTATCCAATAGGACTGGTGCATAAACACACATCCACATATACAGTTTTAAGTAAACCATTTGTAATGTAAGTTAACCAATTGAAACTAAATTTACTTCATAGAACTTACGTGGTCTCAAATTCATCCCAAGTCATGGTCTCAAGATCGAGAATGTGCAGATCATTCAGAAGAGATCTCCCATGACCTTCACCGCCAAACACAACTAGAGTGTCTCCAACAAGAGTCACTGACTGACCACCACGTGAGCTCTAAAGAAAATATGAAAACATCACCACAGATTTGGGAAGAAACAAAGAAAAACAAAGCAGACTTCAGGTAATAAGGAAATTCGTGTAAGTACTATTGAAGCTTTCTGGTGATAAAATAAAGACAAAAGAATCATACCGGTGGCCTTCCATAAGTACGCAAGGTAGACCAAGTGCAGGTTTGTGGATCGAACTCCTTAACTGTCATAAATGTGCATAAAAATAAGAACTAAGACACTGAGAAATGAATAGGAAAAGATGAGTGAAATATTAGCCTAACCACTGAGACTTTCTGCAGGTTCTCTAGTATGTCCTGCAAGACATAGGATCTTATTTCCCCATTGAATCTGGAAGATATTAAAGCCAGATGCAAACACACTATACAGTTATAAGCTAACCAATTGGGATAAAATTGGTCAATTCCCTAAGACTCAAGCGAAGAGAGCATTTAGTGATTACCACTGAATGACCTGCACATGCAGAAAATGGAACTGCTCCAGTTGATTCTGATGGTTCTGCTTGTGATTGAGCATCCAGCTTTGACCATGACAAAGTTTTGAAGTCCAGAACCTTTGATCAGAAAAGGATTCTCAATGTTAAGACCCATGACAAAGTTGTCGGTAAGAGTGAACATCTCAATTCAAGATGATTGTGAGAATTCCTGCCCATAAATGCAGCTGCCAACAAATACAACATCTAGAGCCTAGATGAACAACGTACCTGAATGTCCCCAAGGTAACGGCCATTGTGATTCCCACCAAAGACATACATCTTCTGCTGAAGCACCGCAGCTCCATGCTGCAGTCATCAGAGACAGCAGGTAACTAAATGAGCAGAAGTGAAATTAGGCAGTCAAGAAAACCAAAGGGGAGACCTTATAGCGTGGTTTGGGGAGCTGGCCAGAAACAGAGAGTGGCGCCCAGTGATCATAGGTGCTTATGGAGCAGAGCCCTTCCAAACTGACTTCCTTGTCCTGGATATCAGCCATCTCCCTGTTCTCTGGCGCGACGACATTGAGCTCCTCAGGGGCAATGCTGCTGGGAATAGTGGATCCGACGGACACTGGTCCTTTTGCAGCCTAATAATAAGATTAAGAAGACAAGTCCACGCGATCAGAGATCATACTACTAGAACGACTGTCCACAGTAGAAAGCAGTCGTGATCACATATCCTGGTGGTCCTAAAATAATAATCAGCGTATAGAACTGTCAGAGCCTACCACAATCATGAAGACATAAAATGTCCACGACAACGGAATGCCAAAAAAAAGATGGCTGCAGGATGACGAGATGCAAGAACCTGAAACATCTGCTTTGTGCAACGGGCACTACCAAGTACTGACTCTGCGTCGCTAAAGCTTGGGCAGCAGCCGCAACGCAAGCAGCAGGGGCAAGAAGTCGATGAACCAAGCGGCAGCACACGAATTATCCTCCACGAGGGGTTCACTCACCGCCATCACGCGCGCCGCCCGGCCGCCGAAAGGTGTCGAGATCCGGGTGGACTATGGAGGGGGAGGACGAGGAGGAGGAAGGCGCGCTCCACGCAGTGCAACGGTTCTAGAAGGGTTCTGGATCCGGGCGGCGGAGCCTCCGCCCTTCCGGGGCGGAGGATTCTAGAAGGCTCGAGATCTGGTAGGGAAGCTCTCTCGCTTGACGCAGCGGCGAGCCGGCGACCCGCGAAAAATGGGAGGCGAAGGCGACTTGGAGCGGCGTACTACGATGAGATTCGTGCAGCCACGGATCAGCGAGAAATGGGATTCAAGTTGCCGCTTATATATTTTTCTTTCTGAAAACAGCTGCAGTCCTGCAGCTTATTTCTTCAGTGAATGAACAGTGCATCTGAGAAAGCTTGCTGCCGCAGCAAGCACAACTGCACAGATCGAGCGTCTATTTGAGTACTCCTACCTCCCAAAAGGTATACAGGCATATTCATATACTTTCAAATCGATGAATGCACAGGGATTTCAACCGAACCTCCGACTTATTTACAGCTCAGAATAAATCAGCATTAGGTACAAAATCAGCGTTTAGTTTTCAGCCAACCAAACGAGCCTGGCTGATTATTTATTTTGACTAGGCCTGGCAAAACTTCAACGAGCAACCACAGTAGTGGACGTTTGCTAGCCAAATTATTCTGGGCGGTACTGCAACTTAAGATTAGGACGAACGCCACGACGGCTGCATTGCCATATGATATGATTTGATCCACATCCACCAATACAGCTACATAAAAAAAGCTACAAGGCACCGTCTCACAAAGAAAAAGGGGATCTAAAGATAGCATTACTTCATCCTCACATCTCTTTGCCTTTGACAGTTTGACTGTTGACCCTCAGGCCTCAGACACTGTTCTCACAGTTCGTGATGCTTTAACAAGACCCAGAATAGAACAAGGTCCGTATTCATCGTAAGCATGACAAGCCCATCGGGCACAAAACGCTGTCATCTTTATTCAGATAAGGAAACACGCCCATGTTTTCTCAATTTCCATCACCTCCTCATCTCAGCAGCAGGAGCAGGAGAAACCTAAAAAAACACTACAAAATAACATTCAAGCTGTTCTCTATGAGGTTGGGAACAAGAACAAGGCTCAGAGTTAGCTGCAAGAGCACGTGGACCCTCAGTGCTCCTCTTTCTTCTTGGCGGTCTCTTCCTGGGGCAGCGAAACGAACCGCACAATGTTTTGGACCACAGAGGCTTCGACTCTGAACCTCGAGGCAATGTCGTCCACACTCATCGGACCCTGGTGGTTAGTAGACTTTCCTTGGTACAATTGGATTATCTCCTGAATGTGCTGGACGTTCAGGGCACCTGATGGTAACTGCCTGCTCCCACTTTGCCCAGGTTCAGCCTTAGATGTTCTGACCTTTGGAAGCGGTCTGTTGTAACGCTGTACAACGGAAGCCTGCCACAATGAATCTGTATTAGTTTTATTTGCAGTGAGCACTCTGTGTAAGTGGATAACCAAAGACAGTACCATTTTTTTTTTCATACAAGCATGGTGTTGTTCAATTGAAAGTTTGTAGGCTAAGGCAATATATTGACATAACTTCAGTGATTGAGACCTAAAATGCAGGAAGCAGTCCTTAGTTCTAGCGGACTTACTTCACCCATTTCTGGTTTTCCTCCAGGCTTAGTAGTGATTCTCCCAACCATGTGCTTGAGCATCTCATCATAACTTGGATCACGTTCCTCAAGTACACCATGGATGTTTTTTGCTGGTGCCGTGACGTCTGCATTATACTTTTAAAAATTACAGACTAGTGAACAAAAAAATTGACCACAGCTTCTGACTTCTGAAACCAGTAAACATGCTAAACTTTGCAGTTAACTAACATGGGAGTGTCATACTATATACAGAGACAACAAGCAAAGAATTTGCATTTAGAACATACTGAAAAACATTTTTTTTTTTGCATATGAGCATTGAGCTACTAAAAGAAGAATTATCCGAAGACGACTCAATCAGGATTAATTAGGCCTTGTTTATTTCCATTTATAATCGGATTATCGGTGAAAAAAATGAGAATCCTAACCAAACGAATTGATTATTTCTGATTCTGCTGATTGCTGCTTAAGAATTTTGAATTAGCAAAACAAGAATAGATAATCGAAAATATCCCTGCGGTACGGTGAGATTATAATCAAGTCTGCTATAGGCAAAAACAAACAAAGCCCTAAAATCCATACACACCCACACAAATGCTTTAGCGCTGTTGATTTTGATCCTAAAATTAGTTTTTTTCCCCAAAGCATCAACACCCAAAGACACAAATGTCATGCAGAATAAGCAGACCAAACAGTCAAACACCATCTCAAATCTAAAAGTTCATGTTCTTACTACTAGCGTTTGGCACCGGTGGACATGTCCACATTAAAGGTGTGTAATGCCTGCGAATCAGATAAGTGTGGTTCTTGCCTAATCTGAACTCCTTAGTGCTCTTCTCTTCTATGATGTCACATCGATGCCAATATCCATACCTAATTGAGCACCGAACCGAATGAAATAATGTCAAAATTCATATTGTAGGGTACGACACACATCGCTGTCATGTTGCAGAGGACAGGCTTGCATTTAGTGTAGGTGTGGATATTAAACCTTGTAATATAGGGTGTATATACGGGGTTCACACCCAGAAAACCAAATAAGAAAGGACTTATAATTGTGGGGATTTAAGTACCAAAGTTTGGAATAAGTAGATCCAAAGGTTTTGAAACGAATTACAGTTCACAGAGAGGAGCAATGTCCTTTACAGAAGAGTGAGAGCTCATATTTCGCAATGGGAATTTCACAATTATTTCTAGAAAGCTTTAGAGCATTTCCATGTAGTGCCATTACTGAATTGAACTCAATGGGCCAATGTTGTAAACTGATGTAGATCTTGATCCACGAAGAGGTGCTATGCCCCATACAGATAAATGTTTTATTAATTTAGAAGCATTGCTATCGTAGAAGTTGGGTAGAAGAATGAATGCTGAATTAAAAGAGGCATCAAGCAGAACCAATTACCAAAATCTTGGATCAATAAGGTGACGAATAATAAAAAATCAACAATATATTATCACGGTACTAAAATGCTAGTGTGAAGGGCGCACTGTATGCAAAAGTCCAATTTGGTACCTGTAACCGGTAGGAAACCACTGTAGTAAATTGAATATTATTTGGGTTAACTGAGTCATGACAGGCACAGTAAAGTGGTATAGTACATACATTTCTACTGAACAGCTCTAATATTTGGCATACATTCCAGTATTACACCCATCTGATTAAATACCTTAGCACAAGAAATCACAAAAGAGGGCTCAGAATCAAGAGCTACTAGCTTTTAAGTCCTAACCAATCCGAGTTATCAAGCATCCAACTTTCGGTCCTCAGTTTTTTTATCTGATTTTATCCACAACCACATCACACCGTGAAGACTTTCTAGGCTACGGAAATGCAAGCATCAGCGGACCAGGAACCTAAGCAAAACCAAAGCGGCCTCCAGTAGCAAGGGCGAGGCGCAGTCACGCGATTTAGCAGCACAGCGAAGCGAGCTAAGCTAAATCCTAGAGTGGAGAAACTAGGAGAGCAGCAGGCCCTACCGTCAACAGAGGGCGCGTCGAGGCAGTCCTGCGTCACGCCGCCAGCGGGCGCCGGCGACGACCGGGGCGGAGGCGGGGGAGGGTGAGGGTGGGGGTGCCTCGCGGGCGGCGAAGGCGAGGGCGCGGGAGGGGGCCTCACGCGCCCCGAGACGCGGCGCAGAGCCTGGCCCATGGACCTCCGGGCCTCCGGCCACCGGCGGCGGCGGCGAGAGGAGCGGGAGGTGGCCGCTGGGGACTGGGGATGGATCAGGGAGGACGGAGGACGCGGGGCGGGCGAGCGCGCGAGGCGGCCGCCGCGTGTGCGAGCCTTGGTCGGCGGTTTTGGGCGCGACGTGTTGGGGTTTCGGCCCGTAGGGGAAGTCATTTGCGTGCTCATCCAATTCGTCTGTTTTGCCCGTGCCTTGCAACGAGAACAAATAATATTACGATAACTCATGTATAAACATACCTGAATGCTAATAAAAGAGCGCGCACGTGCCGGCTCGACCGCACGCACACCCTCCCGCAGGCTTCCTCCCACCTGCGTCGCACGCCTCACCCCGCGCCCGTCGTCTTCAACCTCGCTCTTTCCCCGGCACTCTCTCTCTCTCTCGGACCGGCGACGACGACGAGCGAGCTCCCCTCTCCCCGGCGACCTTCTCCCCATAGCCTCCTCCCGCGCGTGGATCCGGTGCCAACGGGGCCTGATGCGGCGGCGGCGGCCATGGATCCGTCGGATCCGGCGGCGGCGGATCCGGCCAGATCAGGCCCAGGTAGGCCTCCTCCTCCTCCTCTCTCCCTCCCTCCCCTTTTCTCTTTCTCCTCTCTCCTGCTCCTCCTCTCCAACTCCGGTGAGCCATCCCACCCCTTCTTCCCTAACTCCAACGGCCTTAGAAGGGGCCGGCCAGGGGGAGGTAGGGAAGACAGACGGTGGGGATGATTGGCCGACGGTTCGAGGCCCTGGCGGCTGGGGCGGCGGCCAGGCCAGGCCTAGGACGGGGGCGTCTTGCCAGAACCCTAGGTCGCCGGCGTGCCGGAGATGAAGAAGATGGCGGGTGTCGTGCAACCGGAGCCGGGGGGAGGGGAAGAGGGGGACGAGGGCGAGGGCGAGGACGAGGGCGAAGGCGGCGGGGGCGAGGGCGAGGACGAGGGCGTCAGTGAATTTTTTTTTTTTTTTACTTCGACACAGTATGGAAGAAGCGTGCGCGCCAGGAGGCTAAATCCTGCGCGCGCACGCGTTAGTAAGGTCCATAAACATATGTTATACACTTATGCTTTATAAAAAAGGTTTCGTAATAGTAAGGTTTAGAGTCTCAAAATTACACGTCTCTACAGCTAAAAAGATTCAAAAGATATTGTCAGATTTCGACTAATCGCTTCACTCCGCTCGTAATCGGATGCACTTTTTTGTTTGGTCTGATTGAAATTAATCTGAACAACATAAATCCACATTGAAGAAACAGATGGAATTTAATGGAGCCATTTCAAGATCCTAACAGTGTTTCGGTAATTTATAGTTGCACATTGCCCATGTCTCCCATTATATTTTTCATCATTAACAAAAACTATGGTATTGTCCAGGACGCAACCATTTATAATTGAACTCCAATACAAAGTTAATGGGTGCACCACCGCCGAAGCAATGAAAGGCAATAAATAAATCACACATTGCACTACCTGATGGCCTCCCACTGCGGTCCCTTTGTGCTCTCGGATATCACAAGCTTCTGCTTCACTACCTCTTCTTCCAGCTCAGAAACAGTAGTGGTGAGCGCACGGCGTCCGGGGCGACCACGTCGTCAAGCATGATCCGGAACACCACCATCCCCTCAATGGTCCAGAACTCCACAACACGAGCTTTTAGCCTTTTACTGAGCATGACTGCATGAGCAATTAACATTACTCGTTTCAAGGCTAAATATTAGCTCAAAAACTCTCAAGCAGGCTCCCTTCTGAAGGTTAAAAATATTTTAAAAGATTAATTTACCAACTACCAGTCTAGAGTGCAATATGCACAAATAGAGGGCCAAGAAAGCTATATCGCCTATTCCAACGGACACAACGTTTGTCAATGCTTTTCCAGTTGCCCAACCTGCAGTCCAGCAGTTCTACAGGCCATTCTCAAAGTTCTGAAAAATGCTTAGAGATACACTGGCTTGTTCTCTGACAAAACCAATCAACTTATGTCACGAATTTATTAGAGAAATTTAACTGGACGATTAAAACATATTGCAAAATCATGCATCAGGGGAAAAAATGGCAAGATTTATAAAGTTTAGAAATCTATATGGTAGCTAATATAAGGAAACGTCCATAATTAATATTAGTAATAATGCAAAGAACTGGTGGAGAATCATTTGACAGTATATATACAGAACTACCATTTCAAATTACCTGTTGCTGTAGTAGTCCTCTTGTTCTATTTCCAGTACACTAACTTGGAACAATTCCTCTTTCTATAGCCTACATATGCAGGCCACAACGAAAAACTCAAGATGGCATGAATAGTTCTTGTATTATCCTAATGTGATGAATTCGAAGGGAATATTAAGATGAATGACCTTGGACATAATTCTGCTCGGTCACATACAAAAATACCGGCAGCAATCTTCATTTCATATTGACAAGTCATACACATAAACATGCTATTGACAGGTCACAGACCACAATTATCTTCTACTGAGTTCAGGTGGCTGATGAATGAACCAACTTCAGTATTGAAAACAGAGAACAATTCAGCTTGAAGACAGAGAACAAATCAAATCAAGAATGGCTGAGATGCATTAACAGAAAGGAACTGACAGGAGCATAGGGTCATAGCATAGATGCCTTGTTCTGGCTAGAAGTCGCATTTTGAATGGGTCACAAAGGAATGATTGCACGATTACATCTTCAATTATTATGTCTCACTTCTAAAAAAGTGCTAAGGGAGTTGAAAAATGTTGCTTAAACAAAAAAGTTTGATATCCTTGAACAGTGCTGACATAGAATATTTGAAGACTGCTGGTACTACTACCAAATATGACATAAGGATAATGACCGCTAGATGTCACAGAATATTAACTATTCTGATTGCTGGTCGCATTCCATTAAGTATAAAAAAGAACATATAAACGTAACCGAATGTCTAGTTACCTGTTTGGATCAGCAAGAAACGGATCTGTATTTACTCTTGAAAGACGAGGTGTTGGTACATTGCTGATGATATCATAGTCAATAAGAACCTTCAAACAAACAATTTACCTTGTAAGATATAGAACTACAATGCTAAAGACTGGCAAGGTGTTATTTTTATATATAACAAAAGTGGTAAACTGTTCAAGGTTTTCATCGAACCTTCAGTCAGAAGCTTCTCTGTTATCTCTGAAATGTACGCCAACAAGTAGACTGTGATTGAAGATGAAAGCTTCCACTCTTACCAAGAGATGAAAGCTCCCTGAGAGCCTCATTTCCACATAGTGATAACATTAACATCCACTTCTGACCCGCTATATGGCCTGAAGGAAAACTTCTTTGTCGATTCACATGTCAACATTCCCAAATTAGACCTTCTTAATCATCAGTCATCAATAAGATTCAATTTTAAACCCTGTCATCATTATGCGATGCCAAAATAACAGGATCAAATTTCACAATTACTCGACCAAAAAAATCTCACAGTGGGCCAAGAAAGAGTCATCATATGCTGATATGGCACTAAGAACTCACGGATTCGTTTAGAAGAACTACTTTATTGGAACAACCTGCGTTCAATACAAGAAGTAAGGAACAGTTATCAAAGAATGCCTTAGGAACAAGAAGATGCACAAGACGATGTCGGCGCTCGTCACTCGGCGCGGATTCGCGAGTGGGCCTCCATGGCGACTGCCAACTGCTCTACGCCGGCAGCAGCAGCACCAGCCGCCCGCCATGGTTGAGGGGCAGAGCACGTCGGCGAGGGCCGCACACATGACACGCCCTTCTTCTTCTTCTTGGCCGGCGCGGGGGCGCTCCACGATGACTGCCGACTACTCTACGCCGGCAGCAGCAACACCAGCCGCCCGCCATTGTTGAGGGGCAGAGCACGTCGGCGAGGGCCGCACACATGACACACCCTTCTTCTTCTTCTTGGCCGGCGCTGGCGCCGTGGCGGGCACCTCGGGCGCGGGCGGCGAGGCCGTAGGCGCCTCGGCGGCGGGGGGAGTGGCGATGGGAGCAGGGACGGCCAGGGCCGAGGCCGGGGCAGCGGCCTTTGTCGGGGGCGCGGGCGCGGGGGCCTTGGCCTTGGGCTTGGACGGCGCCGACGCGGGAGCCGGGGTGGCCGGGGTAGTGGGTACGGCGGCCGGCGCTGCTGATGGGCTGGCCTTGGAGGAGGACGAGGAGGACTTGGCCGGTGCGGCCGAGGGCGACTGGTGTTCACGATGGTGGGCGAGAGAACGTGCGTTGACGGCGGTTCCAGATCTGGGGTCGCGGAAGGCAGGAGCAGGACGCATGGGACCTGTAATTCGCACGGGGAGGGGTGTATCGCCGGGTGGGCGGACGAGCGGGGCGAAAACGATAGTATTGTTGCGTTGTAACAGGAACATATAATGCTTATGCCAATACTACAGACAAATTAAATAAATAAAATATTTGTAAGAAAATATTTATTTAATAATTAACAAGATCTAAATAACTGATATTGGTTTGCCAATCAACAAGATCCATCATTGTACTAATGCTCAAAATGCAACTGAAAAGAGAAGTGTTAAAGTTTGTTGCAATTACACAGTATATCAAGTACTTTGGTTCATTTCCTGCATGTCTTATATTACACTTAAAAAAACCAATGTTTCCTTTCTATGGTTCTTTTTTAGCACAACTTTCAATGATTCAACCAACTCATCAACTCCTTTCTCTTTCCGTTTCCTTACTGCCGGCCGCCGAAATTTAAAGAGATAAAACATTAGTAATTGAAAGTAAAGTTAAAGTAAAAAAAAAAAATCAATATGTCAGTACAGCAGTACATGCCGCTTGAAAAATTGCAAACAATTTAACCGGTCAAGCAGTTTCTGGCCTCGATCTAGCACTACAGTGGATTCCAATGCGTAATCTGAAACAACTTTGGGTAATTAGAGTTCAATACAATAGTAAAACGTAAAACTAAAACTAAAACTATGCAAACTATATTTAACTATTAATTAGGTAAAAGTAACTACTTAGGAGACATCCTGGGGTCATTGTACTGGCTAATTTTGCCATATTATAACACAAAGACCTGAATTTATTGTGACTAAAAAATCATTGCTGAGTGTAATACCTCTGGTATTACTGCTTAATTAATCTGGCATGTCATCATGTTTATTGTTAATCATCTGCATATGATTGTGCTTAGGGCGCTTAGAGTGATTGAATTTCATTTAGAATTGATTGTGTAACTAAGTCCTTAATCAAAAATCAAAAATAAAATGAAATAGAAATCAAATTAAGCCCCAGAGTTGGCCTAAAACCCTAATTCAAAATCTATGTTGAATCTAAGGAAAGTGTCTTAATGAAAGTTGTAGAACTTTTAAAATGGAATAACTTTTATTTTTGGAGATTTTGAAGTTATATTATAGAAATTCAAACTAAACTCAAATTAGTATGTTGATATTTAAATTTAAAACTTCAATTTCAAAAATATTGAGAATCTTCCAAAACTCCCTTAATAGAAGTTGTCAAGCTCACTGAGTAGAACAACTTTTATGTTGACCATTTTTTAGGTTGTTGAGAAAAATCAAAAGTAATTTTAAAATTTCAGTTTGAAATTCAAACCCTACTTTTACCCCCTTTGCTATAGTTTGAAAATTTGGCAGAATTTGAATTTCATGTCAAAAGCAAAAATGATCTACACAAAATTCTCTACAACTTTTGTATTCATCACTTCTTCGGATTCCGACTGGATCAGATCGAATTAGAATCAAATAGCATTTGACCTAATAAGCCTACTACTGTAGCTAGGGGAGGTCCCCTGTTCATCTTCCTCGCCCGTACGCGCGTGCCACGCGCGGCGCCGGGCGCCGTCCGGCCGGCGTGGGCGGGCAGGGGTGTTGTCGAGCAGCCGAGGAGGGGGCCCCGGACGCCCCGACCTTATCCCCACCCTTCCCTGCCCTTTAAAGACGATGAGGCCCTCCGTTTTCCCATTTCTTCCCGAGCGGCCGCCGGCAACCACCTCGTCGTCCGTGGCCAAATTCCCAACCACCGAGCCACCACACCACGATTCATCATGCAACCAGTCTCCTCCCTTCCTTCGCGCATCGTTTGGGTGCGGTTTGGTCGGGTGTCGTAGACGGAGTTGCCCAGTAGTCGTTGTCGTCCATCTCGGAGCCGCCCGGAGCTCCGCCGCGGCCATCTTCTTCCCGTCCGGTCTGTTAGAGTGAGCGCCTTCCTTCTCGGGGTAGCGTTCTAAGCTCCCGTGGTGGTGTAGTTTCTGATGCGCACGGTGGTTTGTGATGTGGTGCACCAGGTTCGTCGGAATAAACCTTCGTCGCCGACGGCCGAGCTGTGTCCGCCGCCGTCGTCGTCAAGCCATTCCTCACCGCACCGCCTCTTCGTCATCTAACTCGTCCGTTAGCTTCGTAGTGAACCTCTGATTCTCCCTAATGCTTTTCCCGTGACCTTATCGTGTCCCGTCATCCGGAACGGCCTTGCCGTGCCGCCACCATCCGCCGTGGGCGAGCTCCTGCTCGTCGAGGGCGTCTAGGGCTAGGGCTAGGTGCGTAGGGGTGTCGGCTAGGGTCCATGGTAGGCGCTAGGTTGAGTGCGATCGCCGCAGGGGTCGCCGGCGGCGAGGTCCGCGCCGTGCCTCGCGCACGCGCGCGCGGAGCGCCCGACCGAGGAGGAAGAAGGAGCTGACAACAGGGGCCCAACTGTCAGCGTCCGAGAGAGGGAGTGAACGCGGGGGCTGACGGCTGGGACCGGCCTGTCAGCGCCTGGTGTGAGTGCGCGCGCGCGTGTGGGCTGAGTTGGGCCGGCTCAGGGTTAACTGGGCCGACTCGGGTTGAATGCGCTTTGTGATTTCCCCTGAGTATTTACAAAGGATTTTTCCATTTATATTTCCAATGAATAGTATTATTGTTTCATAATTTTGTGTGAATTTATTTAATGCTCCTAAAATCACTAAATTTTTGAGGATGCTCTCTGGAACATGTAGTATTTAATAAAAATACTAAACTTGATGTTTGGGTAGTTTCTGTAGTAAATAAAAATCAGCACTTTAATTGGTAAATGAAACTTTGGTGATTTTTAATAATTCCTGTGTTATTCCAAAAATCATGAAATTTGTTGTGCCACTGTTTGGCACTGGAATCTATCTGTTGGTGGAATTTGAAATCAAATGGAAGTAGTTAAATATTTATTAAATTATATATTGGTTTAAATGATTAATAATAGGAATAGGAAATGAAATGATTATTGAATGGTGTGATTTTTGGATTGATTGAGATTCTAGGTCAATCACCTTTATGACCTAGGGCATTGTGAATTAGAGTAGTCATGGCTAGCCTATGGTATGGTCTTGATCATGTGTGTGCCTTATTTATTTTGAATTTCATCTGTCATTTCATACGCATCGCATTCATATATTCATTCATTGCAAACGTGTAGTGACTGAGAATCCGAAGGTAAAGTCTGAGAGTGCATCTGAGGAGACTGCTCAGGAAGTTGTGCAAGGTTTTGATATTTGTGGCACCGACCCGGATCCGACACTCTACACCATACAAGGCAAGCCCCGGTACACTTGCCCCCCATTGCTATTTTAAAATGTTTATCACTTGAGTTAATCTATCGCATTAGGTTAATAGGAGTTGATTGACAACCCATTTATGCATTACCCTCCTTGACCACTGATCAATACCTGAGAACCTGATTTTATAGAGTATTGCAAAATGCTTAGTCATGTTTAATGATTAGATTTGCAAAAATACTATTTTGAACTGTGATGAGACAAATCAAATGAATCACTTTATGGGAATGGTATCTCCTTGTTGGTTGGCAGTGTTCCTAGCTAGTTCATTGTCATCCACGGGGATGGGTTTTTCCGTTTGGTCGACCATCTGTTTGGGTTAGAGTCCCAACGATCCTCACCATCGGAAAGGGATGTGAAAACCTGGGTAGTTACCAGTGTACTTGGGTTAGAGTCCCAATGCATGGTTTCTAACGAAAAATATTAGGGACCGTTCGTTGTCAGGCCTGCTGTGATCAAGACTTTGCAACTAGCCACATACTACGGAAAGCCTCTGATTCCGGTGGCTCTACTGCTGGAACCGACAACCACGCACTGGGAGTGGAGAGATGGCGAGAGTAGCGTGTACCCTCATGGTCCGTCGTGTCTGGAGACGAGAGGAGTACTGTACTCTCGGGTGGCGCAGGACCGGTTCCGGGGTATGAAAAGCCGTTGTAGGCAGGGTTGGCGTATGCAACCTTAAGTGCTACATACGCAGTGTGGATAGGGATCCCCAGCTGGGTATTAATCGATTCGAATCGTCGTTGCTCCTCGGTTATGGAGACTTGATCCTCACCCCTACATCGAATAGTGGTTCGGAATTAGGATGTTTTGAAATGAATAAAGATGTATCGAAAGAATGATGATGAATATTGGAAAGTACTTGGATTATGGTAATGATTATAGTATTATTGAAATAAAATATTGAGTTAGGACTAGTAATGCTTTTTCCGCAAAACTCTTGAACTCTTGTTAAAGCCTTACCTTGACTCCCCTCAGCCTGCATTCCTGAGTCTAATTTTACACTCTTAGTCGGGTAAGTCTTGCGGAGTACCCCATGTACTCAGGATTTGTTAACCCCGTTGCAGGTAGTCAGCAGGAGTCTGAAGTTTGTCTGGCTCCGTGCTGCGTCACTATCATCCAGGAGAGTGAGGAGGAATAAGGTTGAACCCGTGGGCAGGGTTCGTGTAATACTTATCTATCTGTTGTACTGTTGTTCTATCGCTACTGCTACCCTTTTAAAATTATGGTCTGCAATAACTGTACCTAATTTCTATTCGAACACTGGTTTGTAATATTAAGTACTATTTACTCTTCCTGCACTATTACTCTGATGTATTTTGTTATGTAATGTTATAAAACCTGTAATGGCTTTGCAATGGGATCCTGTCGGAGATAACGGGTGCTTATGTAGCCCGGCAAAGCCCGCCTAGGTCCTCTAGAACATGGGCCCGGCTGTCAGATGTCATTAGTGGTGATGACAGGTGCCTACGGGCCATGTGATTTAGGCGGCTCTATTACACTGAGAGAACAAAGCACTCGTGCATTCTGAAAAAATCAGCTACATTTAGACTCAAAATTAGTATGAATACTAACATGTACGCTGCAAGTATATAGTCACTGCAGTATAATGAAGAACTAACCTTTAACAGGTCACTGTTCCCATGAATGCTTTGTTTATATCGTTCCCATGAATGCATTGATCAAACAACGTCTCCCCCATGCATGTAATATCTTGGGCTTCAATATTTCCTCTGCAATCTTCTGTAGAGCACCACCAGTGGCATAGATAAGCATGATGAGCCAAACATCAATCACTTTGTGATCCCTCGGATGGTCAACTGATTTCAGCTCCTTCAAACAAGCCTCACAAAGCAGCTGCATTCACAACAACGCACAGCTTAAAAAAAGCTTGAACATATAGCTGGAAAAAGGATTTCAAAAGGTTCCGGGGGAGAGCTTCCCCGATCTATAGTACTTTGCTGCAAACTAAACAGAAGATTCAAACAATTTACATTCTTAAGTCGTAGCCCAGATCTCAGTGTATCAACTATTGCCCCATCATTCCACAAAAGAAAAGTATTTGACCCATCAGTGCTATTAGGCAATGTCTTCCCTTTTAAGCTTCTTACTTCGTGCAAGATCCACAACACCAACAGCCCAGGGGAGCAGAAAAAAATGAGGGAAAGAGATAGGGATTGCTCTCACCTGTTGCTGCTCGTGTGCCGTAGCCGAGCCCCGAACGCCGCCACCGTTGTAAGTTTCCTAAGTGCTGCTGCCGTCGAGCCCTCTGCGCTGCCACTGCCGATCCCCCTCAGCTCCAATGAGACGCCCAAGTGCACCCCTAAGCCAATGTTTTAGTTGGATTGGCTTCTGTGAGAATAGTAGGCAACAATATGGAGAAGTATTTGATAGAGAAAAAAATCATACAGATCGTGTCAAAAAGTCATAAAACGGACATTAATTAGAGCAAATTTCAGTTGTGATGATGAATTATTTTGTACAAAATCACACACAAAATGATTCCAAGTTAGAATTGCATTGGTTACTACACTTGATTTTAATCAGGACCGGACCCAACAAAGAATCATTATAAATACTGCCAATAAAGAAGAAGAAAAATCTGTAATTCACCACACTAAAAAAGGTTAATAAAATTGGCGCATTAAATTTCATAGTTTGATCCAAATATTCATAAAAAAACATACGGGGTGGTGAATATACGTTCTTGTGGTAGGTCATAATCTGTAATTAAAATAGCTAGACCAAGCCGAAAACAAAGATTTCCAGTAAGCACCATAACCATATAGTTCCGACTGACAGCAACAAGCAAAACACCTAGCAACTTCCGATCTGCTCTCAATCATACAGTAAACCAGACATTGCATGGGCAATTTATTGCTTGTAATATCTCCTCTATAATTGAATTTACAAATAAACCTATGTCCACCCAAAAGAGTGTACCCCGCTGAGGCTCCAACCTTTATGTACCCAGAAAATTGTACACAGAAAATTGTCTCTATCAAAATCAAAGACTACAAGTACATCTAACCATAATCCAAGGGTTGTAGATTAAAGTTTGTCCTCAAACTCACCCCCTGCCTTCCCCCGATCTCTCCTGTCGCGGAGGGAGAGGGGAGCCGCCTCGGCCCCCACGAACACCGCGCCTCCTGCTACGGAGGAAACATCGCGGACGAAGAGGAGCCGCCCTGGCCCCCGCTCCTCCCACGCTAGGGTTTCCTAGATCAGTCGCCGCCCTGCAGGTCCCCGCCTCCTCCACGGCGCATGCGCTCACTGCCGGCGGTGGTTCGCTGCTTTTGCCCTAAACGACCTCGATTTCCGCGAAGAGAAATCCACAGGCTCGAATTGTGATTCAACAGATTGCTTGGACCAATCCATGAAATTACCCATATCTCAGTTAATACCAGGATCCATACAACGATAATTAAGTCTTACATAAACATTTATTACATCGCCATATTGGCGGAATCAACATTCAGAGAAGCTTAGAAGATGCGGAAGCGATTCATCCTTCACGGCCAACTTGAGTGTAACACGTGACCCTATTCCTCCCAATCGTCTCCATCGAAGTCGTACTCTTTCTCGTCACCTGACAGCAAATTTATCAGTACGATTTGTACCGGCCACGGAGCTCACCTATGATAGCAGTTGCTCTGTGGAAAGTGGATGCAAGGTTGATCAAACAGACCTATAGGCTGGGGTTTACTATGCAAGTGTAATCATTATTTTTAATAGTCAAATTTATATCCCATCCAACTCCAACCATTTCACCCAACTCATTCCAATCCCATCCCATACACCACCTCTCGCACACCTCGCTCTCATTCGGCAGGCCCAACTCCCTCTCGGGCCTGTCTCAGCGGCACACTGCCGCATCGGGCACACTGCCGGAAAAATATCATCCAGAGGGGAGAAAAGAACACTCACTACACTAGTAGAAGCCTCATAGGAAAGTTCCATAGCCAACAAGTTGGCATATGTATCGATCGATCAACCGCACACTCTGCAGAGGTTTCACTACTCACAAAATTAGCCATCATAGGTGTTGCGCAACTCTTAGGCAGAATTTCGGGTGCTTGCTTGCCTAGGTCGGTGCCACCCTACCACTCAGCCCTGGGGTATTTCGGATCCAACACTGTTATGCTGAGACTGGGAGACACAGTACCGGGCCCATCCAGTGGTACTGCGCATCTAGAACGGAACGGGAACCCATTGACCATCTCCGCCCACCCTTATCACCTCTCAACCTAGCAGTAGTGGCACCGTCCTACTAAGTAGTCCAGTCATCTCCCGCCCATCAGAAGCGAGTGAGTAGAAAAGGAATCCCATGAACCTGAAACTAGTCCGTCCTAAGTTTGACCAAGCAGGCATCTTCCCTTAGGGGATACTCTCCCCGTCCCATCACAGCACCTCCGTCCACGGGCTTCAAACCACCAAGGCTATCCCACCCGGAACCTCCTCAACAACTTTACCCGCCACAGGTATCTCGCGTGGGGATGCCCATGTTGCACCCCCGGCACGACTTGCCCCACGGGCTCGTCTCATATCCCACTTGGTCGACATCAACCCTTACCATGTATCCAAGACGCACGCAGCACTCTCTCCCAGTGGTTATAATCAGGTACATATTCACCGTCCCAATTCCACCACATAGCACATAGCAAGTAGTAAGTAGCGGAAGAGTAACAGTATTAAAGCAGCAGCTAACCTAGCAGCGGACACCAGGGTAAAGTCTTAACAAGGCAGGGAATTTAAATATACTATCATGCAACCTATGCATAACATATAATCATAAAGCAATGGCAACAAAGTCATTAGCAATGCGTAAATAGGTTCTAAGGAATTTGGTAGGACGTGGCACCTTCGTAGTCGTCTCCTAGCTCCTGAAGGTACTCGTGGTCGTCTTCCTCAGTCAGATTCTCCTCCGGCTCTGAAATCGAACACGAAATAGTCGCGTCAGCGACTCCTACAGAGTATTTCAGAAAAATCCAATAAAATAAAGACCCAAATGCACACAAACATAGTCTTAGATTATAGATCTCATTTTTCTGAGAATTTTGATATATGGTGCGCAATTTTTGGACATCGTATGAATAAGTTATGAATTTCCGAAGATTATCATATTTTCTGAAAATGGAAAAATGACCGAATTACAAGGGGGTGACACGTGGCAGCACGGGATTGGTCGGGGCACTGTTCACATTGACCGAGTCAACGGTTTCGGCGGTAATGGCTCTACTGATGTCAGCATGACGTCATTACTGACGTCAGCGTTGACCGAGTCAACGCTTCCTCTGACTAGTGGGGTCGGGTGACGTCATCATGACGTCACCGGGCTTGACACGTGTCGGCACGTGGGCGTGCCACGTGGCGCATCTGGCCCGCAGTGTGGCTCGGCGCACTGCACCCGGTCCACGGTGGACCTGCAGCTAGGTGTCCAGTGCACCGCTCTCACGGGTGCACGTGGACCGCGTCCATCCCTCCCATCTTCTCTCTTCGGCTCATGGTGGACTCGGTTCGCAGACGAGCCGCTGCCGGGAGCGCGTGCACCGGTGCTAACGTCCGGCGCACGTCAGTGCCTCCCAGGTGCTCGACGCTGGGTTCACAATGAATCGCCGGCGGTGGCGAGGTACGGCGGCGATCCCCGGCGAGCTTGATGATGGTCGGGGATGGTCCCTTCCACCAACTGATGGCCTCGCATGGTGATTGTGGAACTAAAAGGGTCCGCTTGTGCTCTTGGCCACGGCCTATGGCAGTATGGTCGCCGGCGGCGAGGTTGCCGCCGAGTAGAGGCTCCGGTGAGTTGCGATTGATCCAAGAAAGGGCGGTCTTGGCCTTCTGATTACTGATAAAGAGGGATCCCGCCTCTAGTTCGTGGTTCCCAGATGTTCCAGGGTGTCCGCTCGCGTCGGCGGCGTGTTACCGGCGGCGGCGGGTATCAACGAGGTGGTCGTGGTTTCGTTTTGGCCCGATTGGGGGTGGCTTCCTCCAATTGAGGCGACCAGCAAGGCATACAAGCCCAAAAGGGCGGGTTTGCGTCTCGGCAAGGTCTCTTTCATCTCTACGGCGCGCGGCGGCGCTCTGGCGAGGCTGCGGCGCACACGAACAGGGCGGACGAGGCTTCCTCTAGCGCTTAGATCCGCGTAGCTGGCTCGAGGGGTCGTGGCAGTGCTCCACGACGCTCTAACCTACACGGATACTAGTCGGAAATGCTCAGAACGGGTGAATCGGCGTCGGAACGCGTCGGTGGTGAGCGCGCTCCGCCGAGAACGCGTCGTGCTGCGTTCTCGGTCTAGCAAGGCTCGTAGTCCGGGGGTTTCGGCCGGATCGCGTGAGTGTGTGGTGCAGGTGATCTCCCTGAGCCAGTAAAGGCTCGTGTCTGCGCGTCCCGTGGGCGGAACGCCATGGCGAACAGCAAGGCGAGGTTGGCATGGGAGAGCTCCGGCGACTCACCGTGGTGTCGGTGTAGATGGGATAGTTGGGCCATGTCGAGTCGTTGCCGTGCAGTTGTTCGCCGTGCCGTGCAGCTCCGCGACGGTGGCGCCGGCTTCTCCTTCCTCCCCGGTTCCGGCGTGCTCCGCGGCTGCGGCGCTCCGGCGGTTCCTCCTCCTCTGCTCCACCCTTCTTCTTCACCCTCTCTCTCTATTGTGCGGTGTGGTGTAGTGGTTGTGCCGCAGCGCGGCGGCGGCGGCGAGCGGGATGAGGTCTAGGGCTTCGGGGCGACTCCTTTTATAGGCGGCCAGGGCATGGCGCGGCGGCGGACGATGATTAGCGGCGAAGGGGGCACGTGGAGACCATCGGTGCTCCCGAGCTAGGGTTTCCGAGTGCGCGCGGGGTCCTTTGTCGTCTAGGCGACGGGGAACACACAGGGAACAGCCGAGGGGACAGGCAGGCCAGGGTTATGCGATTTGCGTGACCCTGCCGGCCTCCGATTTCGTGGAGAAGAAGAACAGTGGGGGCGAGAGCGGCTGACAGGCGGGGCCGGCTGGCAGCAGCTGCGAGCGGGCGCGAGTGCGCCAGGTTGCGCGCGGTGAAGAGGAGGAAGGGGCGGTCTGGCTGGGCTGGCGCGGCGCGTGCACCCGCGCGGGTGAGGCCAAGGCAGGCCGGCTGGGCTGATCTCCCTCCCCACCCTCTTTTTCTTTCTTTTTCTTTTTCTTTTTCTTTTTCCTGTTTTGTGTTTATATGCTACAACTCAACAATAATCACAAGCATAAATTAGCAATGAATCTCAAATATGCTGCATGAATTTCTACCCTTCTTTGATGAATTAAAAAGGCAAGTGATACTTACTCACACACACTTATATTTGTGTGTATTGCTAGTAGGTGTTACCTTTCTACATGCATGCACATGGAATAAGTTTAAGGAAATAAAAAGGAAAAATTTTAATTAGTTGAGATTTTTAGTGTTCGGATTTCTTGGGTTGTTACATGCCCTTGCTGCTCCAAGAGAAATTCTCCCTGTCTTCCACTGGTCTCGGATGGCCTGCGCATCGTCATCTCCAGGGATGGCACACGTAAGTCCTTCGTCCTCGGTCCTACAGACGCACATTCCCTCGTCGCTTCCACTTCCCCCTGCGCGGCGGCATCAGCGAATCACAGAATCACTCGATCAGATCAGGTTATCAGGGGGCAGGGGCGATTCAGAAGCCACTACCGCCAGGCGTCTCCGGCGTCGTCTGATTCACGACATCTCCGTCTCGAGCAAGCAAATCTGCAGACAACAGATTGCAGTTTGCAACGTGCAAATACAAGTGCAGTGCAAGCGGCGATAATTTCTTTAGCGGAATCAAGGGCCCTCAAGTTATGTGGCTGTAGGAATGTTCAAACCATGTCTGCTTAGACGAACTCAATAAATATTTTTGACTCATAAATTCTGTCATTTTACCATATCTAATCTTTTGAGCTGATGGTTTTCACGTCCATCATGCAAGGTAGTAGATTGGCAAGGGGAACTATATCTATAATTCAAGAAGTCCCATGAATGCACCCCTTCTAATCCAGGTCTCTTCAATATTTGTTAGCTAATTTTCTGTCTACTATTGATTTCCTTACCACTTTCAGGTCATGTGCTCACAAAGCCATCCAAATACTGAAAGGGAGTCTGATTGATGCACAGAGTGTTCAGCTTTCATTCTGCCATACCTCAGCTTTCATTCTGCCATACCTCAAAACAAACAGGTGTTGTGTGCAACAGACTCTTAGTGTTCACTGAATCTCACCTACCTGACGGGTGATTAATCCAAGATCGTTCCCCATCAGAATCTGATGACCATTCGCTTGTTATAAAGTTTCAGATCTCTTAAACGTACTCTATATTTTTCTGCTCCTTTACACATATTCTGCCAGGCTCGAAATAGGTATAGTTGCTGTTTTACACTTGTGTAAAAGTTAACTCTCCAAAACCAAATTGGTTATTTTTTTACAACATTTCGTAAAAAAAAACCGTAGCGTTAGCGCGGACATTATACTATTTTATATAATGATACTAATCATGCACTATAAGTAATAATATTTTTTCTATATCCCCGAGGATATTCAACATTTGATTAAGGAGTTAGGGAGAATGTAAAAATATCTTCTTATATGTAATATTGTTTCCCAATTTGCATATAGACTTAAATACACTTGTGTAAAAGTTAAACTCTCCAAAACAAATTGGTTGTTTTTTACAGCATTCCCTTAAAAAAACCGTAGCGTTAGCACGAACATCATACTATTGCATATAAACATCTCTTGATTCACTGCATCCTTGAAAACACTGGATGAGGATTTCACCTGAAGCATCATCCTTTGCGCGTAACACTTCTAAGCATTTTGTATTGAATAATTTGTTCCTTGATTTTTACTGTGTTGTTTGGAGCTGCCATATTCTCCTTATAAACTCGGATATGGATATAGTTTCTTTGGCCAAAAGCCTCTTGTTTTGTACCATTTTTTTTTCTTGGGTCTTCCTCTGTTCCTCAATTTGATCCAGCATCCCCAGATCTTGGAGATTGTATGCTCATCACTTCGCTGTGCTTATCCATTACCACATTTTTATCTGAAATATCAATAGGTTCACCAAACAGTCCACTGACCAAACCTTGCTTTTCTATTGTCATTTTTTTTTTTGCAAAAAGGCTTTATGGTTATACAGTACTTGTTTATAGCTGCTCAAAACCCAACCAAAATCTTGCAGTACAACATCATAGGGAGACCTTTTTTTCCTGTCCAGATACTGAACAAGCTCACTCTAAGAAGGTTTCCTTATTCTTCTTGTTGTCTCCTTGTTGTATGGTCAACCTGAAGGTATGTGACTAGTAGGAAATGCATCTATAGAATTGACTTCCTGGAACAGTCGTAGCAAATGCATCGGAAGCTGCGCCTGCAATGAAGTCCAGGGCTGCCAACCGCAAACCAGAGGAGCACAAAGAAATTATTTCATTAAGCATAGCCATAGTTCACAAGATACTAATATAAATCAGCAAATGTCAACCATTTTCTTATCCGTCATGTCACTCCTGTCATAGTCAATCTACAAACAAATATTCAAGTACCTGAATTTTCTATTTGGGTGCTTACTTCCTATGTTTTTACATGCTAACACTGTTTATAATCTTTTCTACCTAAATCATGCAAGAAGAGACCACATGAGATATCTCATGACAAGGTACTGATTCATCGGGCAGTACTTAATCTAGGGATGGCCCATTTGCTCCAACACGAGGTAATTTTATACTCAATATAAAGAGATGTATCAAAAAATCTGCTGAATAAAATGACAAAGATTATCTTCATCGTGATTGAACCAGTAATAAGCTATAAAGCTACAAAGAGACAAAGACATATCAAAAATATATGCACTCCCTTGAAAGCACAGCAAAACATAGAGGAATACACCATTAACTAACTTGTCCAGTCTTTCAGCACATCTGATAATGAACTCATTGCAACCTTATTTGGGGTACTAAAGAATCTCACCTGAACAAACGATTATTCTAGAAAAGCAGATAGGAATGACTTGCTGCTCTCTGGATCCTCAATTAGAGCTGTTTCTGAACATAGCAGAAAAGGGTGGTCATCCTG
Organism: Eremochloa ophiuroides; assembly: GCA_038502445.1. Classification (NCBI taxonomy): domain Eukaryota; kingdom Viridiplantae; phylum Streptophyta; class Magnoliopsida; order Poales; family Poaceae; genus Eremochloa; species Eremochloa ophiuroides. The sequence continues at coordinate 56,026,607 of JAHLJS010000003.1, read as the reverse complement.
ATACTGTGAAATGAGCTAGGAGAAATGAAGATAACTTACAAAGAAAATCCTGATGCTTCACTCTAGATCTTTTTCCCAACTCGGATGGGTTATTCTGAAAGAAAGAAAAATAAAAATATAGCAAGTACAAGTTAACATGTGACACATATATAATATCCTCAGTTCATAAATAGAAACAAAATCAAGAAAGATTTCTACAGCAAGAGGACACATAGAAGCAAATAGCAAATGAGTTTTCAAATGATAAATTAGAACACCATGCGAATTTCTATATCATAAGAATTAATCTCATGTCTGGAATAAATTTCAGATAATAACATAACTTGGCTGAAGGACAAAGGAACTGCAGTGGCCACATAGTCCATGCTCTGCACGAGAAATTACTACTATGTTAGATGAAAATTATAAATACTTATAGCATTCAGATGTACCATATAGGCTAATGGTTTGAGAATGATATCATAGTCTCCCAAAGACTGGAGTTGCATCAGAGAATTTATTGTGTGGGACAATTTATAGAACTTCTAAAAAAGAACCTCTCTAACAGTATAAGAATAAAAAATGGGGTTAATATACCTTGCTGTTGGGCACATCGTTACGAAAATCTCCTGTGCAGCAGTTCCTGCATCTCTTTCATGGTGTGCAGCTCCAGCTGCTACTTCAAGCGGCTTCGAGCTGCACTATCTATTATACTTGATTAATGGTTATTGCAGATGTGTCAGCTTGTTGTTATAGCCATCTTCCGATAATCTCCAAACTGTTTCTGTAAGGAAAAAAGAAGCAATTTCAAGATATGAAAAAAAAACTTGAGAAAGAAAAGGCTCCATCTCTACCAAGATACTTTAGTTGAACTTAATGCAAAAAAAGATGTTTGCATATTATCATATTCTATCTGCCAGTAATCAGCACTAATGTAATAGTAAAACACTGGATCTCTATTGGAGATGTTCAGGGTAAACAATGGAAAGAAACTGTGTCATATGGAGACTTGGACATCCTAGAATCCATTCATAACAATAACAAGGCACCAATGATAATCATTTTAGCCCAATCTCTAATCATCACGTGCATTTATATGATGACAGGACAAAAACTAAGGCAGCAGCAGACATAAAAAGTTGTGTAAAGCTCAACATAAACGATGAGAATTCAATTTGTGATAGGAAATGCATATGATTTCACTTGTGCCTTGCCTTCAAGAATGTGGTCTCTGCCATTAGTCAACAAGAGGTCCGTGACCCCAGGTCCCAGGAGGCGTCATCTTTTCCAAACTCTTCTAGCTAGATCCTGATAGAGCAAAGAGAAGAAGAATAAGATTAAAAGAAGAAACAGGCTAATACATACATTAGAGTGCAGCACCCACCTGGCGCAGCACCACTGCATAGGCACGGCAAGTCTCGCAGCCAGACGCCGAATGTTGTTGCCCATCGCAGCAGCACCAATGACGCGTGGGCAGCAGCACGTAGAATCAAGGCGATCCGCGTCCGTGCAGGGGATGAAGCACGCAGCCAGCAAGCAGGTGTTGTGGCCTAACTGGGGTCGGCGTTGGCAACACGGCCGTGCCCATGGTGGATCCGATGGGTCCGGCACCGGCGTGGGGAGCGGCTGCGGGTCAGGGGGTGCAGGCATCGCGGCCCAAGCTCCGTGTTCCTGGTGGTCCTAGTAGCCTCAGCTGGCGCGCAGGAAGAGGAAGGTACGTCGCCGCCATCCTCATCATCCCCCGGCACCGCTACGCACAGCTCGCGACGGGCAACAGACCGGCAGTGAGTGCGCAGTTGGGAGAGACGGCGGCGACGGCGACCTTGGGGCAGGTCCGAGCCTTCCTCGGAGGGCGGATCTGGCGGGAGGCGAGCCGCAGCAGTTCGGCGGCGACGAGGAAGGCGGACCTAAGGAAGGGCTCTGAGCGACCGAGGCGGGGGTAGAGCGGAGAGGGAGCGGGATAGGGAAAATGAGGAGAGGAGAGCTCGCAAGGATGCGAATGGCGGCGGCGGCGGCCACCAATCTAGGGTTTGGGGTGGGTGGCGACTTGGGGAAGCCGGGAAGAGCTCTCCAATCGGCGTTGAATCCTCGAGCGGGATGTCGCGCAGGGTGCGATGGCAGGGTTAGTTTGACCGGTTACCGGTAGAAACTGGTACAATTCAAATTTTGAGTTTGAACCTCAGTTCAATCGGTTTCGGACCGGTATACTGGCTGGTTTGACCGGTTACCGGCCGGTTTGAGCCGTTTACCGACCGGTTTGGTGGTAACCGGTCGCATTTTCAAATTTTAGATTTATTTTTTTAAAAAAAATGCTGAAAAAATTTCTAAAAATAGTTCATGATTTATAGAATCCAATGATGCCAAAGTTTTTTAAATTTGAGTGCGTTTAGTATATTTTTCGACCTTCATGATTTAATGGGCCTTAACGGGCCGGCCAGGGTTTTTTATACCGACCGAAATCCGGTTACCGCCGGCCGGCGGTAACGGTATACCGGCCGGTATAAACGGTAACCGGCCGAATTCGAAATCGAATTCAAACTCACAGCTCAATCGGTTTTAGACGGGTATACCGGCCGGTATGACCGGTATAAACGGTAACCGGTCAAAACCAGCTGATTTTCTTTTTTTTTAATGCAGAAAACAATTTTTTTTTGAATGGCCTTTGCACATAATGAGGTATAAACACCATACATTTCAGGGATAAATAGTGCCGTAGCAATACATAGGGCATACACATACTTGTATTGTATCAATACATAAGGCACATCAAAGTCATCAATACATAGTATCATATAAATAGCATATTCTTAGTCTCATACACGAACAAATGTGATAGTCATCGGCATAGGCATAATCAACGTTGTATGAAGTATGGAAAGGCCCCCATGCTGCAAGACATCTGATATTCGGCGATGGACATCAAAGCGATACCTCGCAGTCTAAGCAACTCGGCCTTAAAATCATTCCAAGATTAGCCCGTCCATGCCGCTGTTGTCTCCCATTCTTGAACTAACATAGCGTAAAAATGGGGGTCTTCCCATTCATACACCCATCTGGTCGCAGGTTGCGTGGTAATGTCAGGAATGTGATAGCTATAGCTTGCCTGGGAGGTATCACTGTACGAGGAAGAAGAATGCTGTGGAGTGTCGTAGTCTGTAGGTGCATAAACAGTCCTCTGCGACTCCGGTTGTCCATGGTCGCGGTCCTGAGTAGCATGCGTGAACTGGGTCTCGCCTGCAAAAAACCATTATTAGTAGTTTAGAAGTCATACATAGAAACAATTGTGCGTACGTAGGTGCAATGGATACCTGTGAAAAGAAGACCACCACTTCCACCAGAACCACTACCACCAGCACCAAACCCACTGCCACCACCACCACTACCAGAACCACTACCACCAGCAGCACCACCAGCACCATCACCATCACCATCACCATCACTGCCACCGTCACTGTCGTCATCAGAACCGTCATCAGTTGAGCTGCTATCCTGAGACTCCTGATACGATGGACTACGCTGAGCCTCATCTCAGTTTCAGTGTCACTGGTCACTTGCTTTTTCTTTCCGCGTTGACACTTGGGGTCACCCTTCTTAGGCGGCATCTGCATCTTCCTCTTCCCGAGGTGACTATCACCCACATGTCTACGGGCCCAATCACTGATGGAATCATCTCCCATGGCCTGACGTAGATCTTGGGCGTCTATGTGGTCACTACGAGCACAAACAAATAAATCACATAAATAAAATGGACATACATAATATGAAAGCCAGACAGAGACACACATTATACCTGACAATATGTGATGGCATAGGGGCGTCTACTTCGTCATCATCCTCATCAAGAACTGGTGCCTGGTTTGATCTACCATACTCCATCCATTGCCTAACTGGATTGTTCGAGTCATAGAATGAGACTTCGGCGAACTTGTCAATGAAATCTTCGTCATCATGCAGTGGCGGTCCAGAGATATCCGCTAGTCGCAGCCGAAGATTGTAGTTGACATACACAAGCTTGTTTAGTTTTTTGTGGGACAACCGATTGCGAACCTTCGTATGAAACAAGGCAAAAGTACTCCAATTCCGCTCGCATCCACTGGAGGAGATACATTGTGCAACAAGCCGCAAAGCAAGACGTTGCAAATTTGGAGTTTGACTACCAAATATCATCCACCAGGCCGCTGCAAGTATAACACATTATGTTAGATATATATTCCACGAGAGCAAAGCATCAAGGGTAGAGAAGTGCTCTTAGGCTCTTACATGGGCTAGTCCTTGGATCCGCTGCCATTTTCATAGCGAGTTCGGAGCCAAACTCACCAAGCTTCTGTCGAAAAATCTCTGCCTCTTGTAAAGCCTGCATGGCGCTCTGCAAATCCGTCATGCGCGAAAATGTATCTTTCAGACCATTAAACATTGTTGGAGTTGGATCCATTTTATATGCGTACTTTGGATTTAGGACAGCAGCTGCAACACATGACAAATGCCAAACAAGGGAACGGTAAGTATTCATTTCATGGAGCTTGCTAAGTAAATATAATTCATGATCGTACCTGAACCCACATACGTGTCAATGTACACGTCACTAATCCTGTTGTCCATAATCTGTCGATACTCATTCCATGTCTGCTTATTTCTTCCAAAGACAGACTCCATCTCTATTTTGCAAGTCTGGTAGGCATACACTACATCACACATGTTAAGCTGCTTGTCTTGATCAGCGAAGCGGAGGAACTTATAAATTGGTTGAACTGTTTTGATGATGTATTCCAGTCCCTCCCACCACTGGATACTTGATAACCTTGAATGAGCAAAGCGACCGTCTTCACATTTTATCCACTTGCTTTGCAGAAATTCAGGAGAAGACATCCACTGCATGAACTTGTCACGTTTCCGGTGAAAGCTCTCTAGGAACATGTAGTTGGTCCCAAATCTAGTAACATTCCACTTGACCAACTCACCACCGATTGCCTTCCTCATCATTGCATTCAACTGAGCATGGTTGTGCAAAAAGGTTGAGATTCGCTTGCATGTTGCGATTGTACCTGCATGTTCGGGCCTTTCACCAATATCCTTCAACATCAAGTTGATGGTGTGTGCAAGGCATGGCGTCCAAGCAATATGAGCATAATGGTTCCCCAGTATCTTGCAAGCTTTTTTGTAATTGGCGCCATTGTCGGTCACCACATGTACGACATGCTCGGCGCCAATCTCTTCAACAACCTTACGAATTTCCTGAAAAATAACCACAACAGTTTTTACAAATGTGACGTAAATCACAATATTATAAATAGTATGAACCTAACAACATGTTCAGAAGCTACCTGGTATAAATAATTGGCATCTTGACTTCGCCCAGTTGCATTAACAGATTTATGAAACCATGTGACCCCATTGCAATAAATCAGGAAGTTGATGACACTCATTCTAGTGGGCCAGTCCAAGAATCACACATCAACGTCACGCCAAAGTTGGTCCATTCCTTCTGAAACTTTGCGTACCTAGCCTTCAAGTCTTTCTCGTTCTCATCTAGGTACTTGCCATCGATATCCCTTCCAGTAGGTGACACAATGCCTTCACCTGTAAGCAGAAGCCATTCGTGAGAATACATAAAGATAGAAACGTCAAAATTGAGAGAGATGACTCTGAAAGTTGTACTAACCCCACTTTTGTGTCTCTCTCACCGCACTTATGAAGTACGGATTGTCGGCCTGTCGTCCTGGGATTCCTGCAACATGGAAAAACTTTCCCCAAGCTTTCCCAATAGCTTTCTTTGCATTCTTCCCCTTCTGCGTCCAAGCCCCTGTATCAATCCTTGGTTGGACCATTCCTCTCCTCCTACCGGCTGCCAAATTGTAGTCCTGCAGAACCACAGGAGTCTCCCTCTGTGATCCTGCTCTTCGAAACATCCTTTGCAAAGGATTCCCACCCTGTGAACCACTACCCCCTCCACGGTCGTAATTACCTCCTCTCTGTTGCACCCCCTACTCGTACTCATATTCTGCTCTTGACTGATTGTAATACCCCGGGTATTACGGATTTAATTAATCTGCCATGTCATCATATTTAAATTAATCATTTGCATATGATTGTGATTAGGCCCCTAGAGTGATTTGAATTTAATTAGTATTTGTTTGTAAAATTAAAATTCCCAAATAAAGGTTTAAAAATTTACTTTTATTAGGACCAAAACCTAATTCAAAATCTAAAAGGAATTTTGAGATAGTCCCTTAATAAAAGTTTTAGATATTTTAAAATGGAGCAACTTTTATTTTTGAAGATTTCAAAGTTCTGTGGTGGAAATTCAAATTTATTTCAAAACAATGATTTAAAACTTAGTTTTGGATTGGCATTTCAAAAATTGTTTGGAATCCGGCAAAACTTCCTAAATAGAAGTTGTAAAGCTCATTTAGTAGAACAACTTTTATTTTGGCAATTTTTCAAGTTGTTGAGAAAATTTAAAAGTAATTTTGAAAATACAGTTTAAAATTCAAAACTCTAGTTTACCCCTTTTTCTGTAGATTCAAAAATATTTCGAATTTGGATTTAGTTCCAAAAGCAAAGTTGTTCAGAATTTCAAACCCTACAACTTTTGTTTTTGCAGTTTTTCATGTTGTTATACAAAATCAGTCGAATTTGGTCAAAAACCGACAGCCCCTAGGGATCTATGCTACAGTACTCCGCCCCCTCACCCTGTTCGCGAATAGAGCCGGCAGCCGCCGTGCCGGGCGCGCGCGCGCGGCCGCCCGTGCCGGCCGGGATCGTGCCCCCGCGACCTCGGCAGATACGGGCGCGCGTGCGCCGCGTCGTCCTGGTTCTGTCCCCCTCGCTCCCGGCCTTTAGAAAGGCGACGAGGCCCTCCCCCTCGCCATTTCTTCTCTCCCGACCACCTTCGAGCTCTCTCGGTCGCCGGCCAAATTGGTCGCCACCGAGCCATCATCACCCTCTCCATCTTGCTGCAAGCTAGCTAGCCTCCTTGCGCACCGCCTGCGTCCGTCGGTGAAGGCTGTGGAGCCTTGAAACCGCCGTAACGCCGGTGTCTTCCTCGCGGGCGGGCAGAGCGCCGCCGCGAGCTCCGCCGTCGTCTCGAGCTAGTCTGGGTAAGCTCTGGACCTCGGATTGTTGCGCAACGTGATCTCCGTGACCCCTTGAATCTTACGCGTGCGTCGGCGTACTCTCTGGTTCCCTAGGTTCGCCGGAACGCGTGTTCGCCGTTGTGCCGAGCCGCCGGGATCCGCCGCCGTCGCCAAGTCGCCTTCTCCGAACCACCTCCGTCTCCACCGACCCCTCGGCCAGCTTCGTGGTGAGCCCCAGATGCTCGCGCACCTTTTCCCCTCTCTTTACCGGCTTGTGCTCGCCGGCGACGTGCTCGCCGCCGCCACCGAGCCGCCGCGTCCGTGTCTCCAGGTGCTGTGCGCCTCGGATCTCGTCGTGTCTTAGCTTGGTAGACTCGCCTTGGAGTGTAGAGTCCGTCAGTGCCCTCGGCTTCGTCCCTCGGCTCACCGTCGGCGAGCTAGGGGCGGCGGACCGCCGGCGCACCCGCCTCTGTTGAAACAGAGGGATGGCCAAGGGCCTCGGGTGAGAAGGCAAGTTTTCCCAGGGGGTTAAGCGCGAAGTTCATGACTCATGTGAATAGTGTAGATCGGACCGCGGGTTGATTTCCAGTTTCCCCAGGGTCTCTTTTGCAAAGCCGTCGGCGCCGGGCGCGGGCAGGCCGAGTGGGCCGGCTCGCTCTGGACTTGGGCCGTAGTGGGCTGGATTGGTTTTTCCTTTTTCCAGTGAATTGCAAAATGTTTTCTTTTATATATTCATGTGAATAGTGCTGATGTTTGTTAATTTCATATGAATTAATCTGCTAGGTGTAAAAATGTGAAAATAATTGTGTATGCTCTCTGTAATATGTAGTATTTGTTAAAAATATAATATAGGGTGTTCCAGTGCCTTTAATCTGCTGTATAAATTATTGAAGTAATTAATAAATGCAAGTTTGTGTAATTTTAATTAATTCTCTGTAAATCCAAAAATCATGAAATTTATTGTGGCTCTGTTTGGTGATAAAACCTAGCTGTTGGTAAAGTTTGGTTGCAATTGAAGTTAGTTTGGTCAATTAATAAATATATGTGAAATTAGGGATTAACAAAGTAAATAGAAAAATGAATTTAGGTTTGTTGTGTGAATTTTTGGGTTGAATGAAGACCGAGGATCTTTCGCTGTGTGATCCTTGGCAATTCGAGAACTTAGTGCTTGATAGTAGTCATAAAGCTGTGTAGCGGCTTTCTGTGACCGTTAAAAAGGTCAATAAAACAAAAGTAGGAAACATTACTTTTACCTTCCGTAGATCGTTTACAACTTTAGCGTGAAGGAAAGTTGTACTCAAGGTACTAATGGTTTACTTTCAAGCATTTCATTTGTTGCCCTCATGCCATGCTAAGCATACATCATTGCATACGTGTAGTGCCCGTTCCCGAGGGGGTCCAGGTCGAGACTACTACTGAGGAGGCCGCTCCAGAAGTCATCCAAGGATTCGACATCTGCGGGACTGATCCCGATCCGACGCTGTACACGATCCAAGGCAAGCCCCGGTGCATTCAGCCCCTCTATTACAAAATATTTATAATTCGAGTTAATCTACTGCATAAGGTTGATAGGAGTTGATTGTCACCTATCCAGATGCATTGTCTCAAATAAATACCCTGAAACCTGATTTAAATAAAATGGTTTGAGAAATGCTTAGGCATGCTTAATGAATTTAGCTTTGCATAAAAGAAAAACTATTTTCTGTGCCATGATTATACTTATACTTTGATTGGTGAAGAACTGGTTATCCGCTGGTCGATGTGTATTTGGGTTGGAGTCCCAATGCATGGTCGCTTTCGGAGTAGTTTGGAACTGGTCGATGTCTTTGGAAACGTGTTTCGTTGGGTGGTCAGCTCATGGGGCGGCGTTCCCTATGTCTCACTCACCCGACAGGCACGATAATAAAAACTGTCGGGTAGTCTTGTACTTGGGTTAGAGTCCCAATGCAGGATTGACGGCAGGAAGGAAGTAGGGACCGTTCGTTGTAGGCCTGCTGTGATCATGATGAACAGCCTAGCCACATACCAATGCGGAAAGCCTAGAGTTCGGTGACGCTGTTGCTGGAACCGACAACCACGCACTGGGAGTGGAGAGATGGCGAGAGTAGCTTGTACCCACGTGGCCGGCGTGCCTGGATAAGAGTGGAGTACTGTGCTCTCGGGTGGCGCAGGACCGGTTCCGGGATAGCAAAGCCGTGACGACGGGTTGGTATATGTATGCCGGCGTGCTGCATATGCAGTGTGGTTAGAATCCCCAGCTGGGTACTTTCTGGATTCGAATCGACGTGCTCCTCGGTTATGGAGACTTGATCCTCACACTCTACACCGAAAAGTGGTTCTCAACTAGGTTATCTGAATGAATAAAGTAATTGAAAGAATGATGATACATGAGTCTGAATATTGGAGCTATAAATATGATTATAATAATGACAACATAAAATATGGAACAGGATAGATTGCTTTTCTGCAAACTCCTTATCCTCTGCTAGCCTTACCCATGGCCTTGCATTCCTGAGTCTCATTTTACACCCTTAGTCGGGTAAGTCTTGCGGAGTACCCCAAGTACTCAGGGTTTGTTAACCCCGTTGCAGGAGGACCGCAGTCGGAGATCTGTCTTGCTCCATGTTGCGTGACCGTGGTCGAAGAAGAAAGCGGCGATGAGTGAAGTGGAACCCGTGGGCAGGGTTCGAGTTATCTTATCTAGTATTGTGTAACTATTCCACTGCTACTATTATGTCCTCTGGTCTGTAATAACTATATTTGAATCCTATTTGAACAACTGGTTTGTAATCTAAATGTTAAGTAATCTTCCGCACTGTTACTCTGATGTATTTTATTATGAAATGTTGTAATCCTGTGATGATTCTGCAATGGTGATCCTGTCGGAGAAAAGGGCGCTAATGTAGCCCGACAGACCTGTCTAGATCATTTGGGACACGGGCCCGGCTGTCAGAAGTCGTTAGTGACAATGACAGGTGCCAGTGGGCCAGGTGATTTAGCTGGTTCTGTTACAGTTGGTACCAGAGAATTCCATTGTTAATCATTATGGATTACTTTTCAAAAATTTCAAAATGTTTTGGATCATAAAAAGTTTAACCTATTATTTTGGGTCCAAATTGCTTCTATCCTTATCTTATTCAGTAGTTGTTGTCTTGTTCTATATTTTACCTTATAGGATTAAGGTAGCTGGTGGAATAATATTATTATTAGCCCTATGTTAAAAGTTTGTTTATTTATGTATGTATTTACCTTGCATGATTTAAAATTCGTAAGTACGTACATGCATCATGATAATCACACCTGTTAATTAACTTCCTCCTTAAAGTGGGTTTTTGGAATAGCTTACCGAACCTATTCTTACTAACCTATTATATCTTAAAATTCCACTTACCTTCTCCAGATGGCCCGTTGCAAGCTCACAGCACGCAAGATGACCGGACCACGTGGCGTTCCACGCCACCGGTTGGCGCCACGCGCTGGCGAGGACGGAGCTTCTGGGAGTCGCCCACCTCGTCGCAGCAGCGAGGAGCTTGAGGCTGAGGTTGGAAGGCTGCAGGATCTAGTCAGGCAGTGGGAGGAAGAATACAGAGTGGCACGTCTCAACCACTACCGTGACGTGAGGACCAATCGAGATCTGCGTCGAGAGATCGATCGCCTGACCAAGCAGAGGGATGAAGCTTGGGATTGTGAGGAGACGATCATGGACAGGATGCTCGAGGCGGAGCAGCGTGTTGGTCAGCTTGAGCTCTACAACAACGTCTTGCACGAGGAAGTGCATGAGCTCTATGGTGAGCTCCACCCTATTCCTGCACCGCAGGAGGAGGATCCTGAGTTGGGAGTCGTCCTCGGTCAGGAGGATGAGGACGTGGAGGATGTTGACGTGGAGGTCGAGCCGGTCGAGGTCGTCGAGGTAGACGCCGAGGAGGACTTCGAGGAGTTAGACGAGGACAGTGACGCTTCTGGCGCGTCTGGGATCGATGGGGACTAGGCCGGTGTGGCCTAGAGTTGTCAGCTAGATGCTCTCTTTTGTCTGTAGTATAGGTGCTTGCCTAGAAAACCTTAGTTATGGGTTGTGGGTCTTGCCTGGATGCAAGCCATGTTGTGTGAACCTTGTAATATTGCTGTGTGCTGCTATGTTTGCTTAACTAATATAAGACTCAAGTTGGGTTTGCTTATTAACAGATGGGAGACAATTCTGATAATGCAACTGGTGTTCCCCAACCACCTCAGTTTCCACCCACTCTGGCAGAGGCCATCGCTGCATTGACCAATGTTGCAGCGCTGCTAGCTCAGAATCAGCAAGATCGTGGTGGACGTCGTGGCCGCCGGGATAATGAGGATACCACCTATGTTGACTTCACTGACACCCGCCCACCGGTGTTCACTAAGGCTGATGAACCTTTGGAAGCTGATGATTGGCTCCGTACCATGGAGCAGAAGTTTAGTCTGATTCACTGCACCGAGATCCAGAAACCGCTGTTTGCAGCTCAGCAACTCCGTGGCCCTGCGACTACTTGGTATGCCAACCTGTTGGCTGCGCAGGATGCTGGACATCAACTTACCTGGCAAGAGTTCCGTGACGCCTTTCGTGCTCATTACATCCCTGCGGGTGTGATGAAATTGAAGCTGGATCAGTTTATGGCACTGAAGCAGAATGAGTCTACTGTCGCTCAGTATCTTGGGCAGTTCAACCACTTGGCACAGTATGCACCTGAGCATACCAACACTGATTCTAAGAGGAGAGCCTGCTTTGTCAGAGGTCTGAATTTCAAGATTCAACGCAGTCTGTCTAACAACCTCAAGTGCACTTTTCATGAGGCAGTGGATAGTGCAATAGCTTTTGAGGAAAGCGACCGTCAGCTCCAAGAAGAGAAGAAGAAGAGCAAAAGGTCTAGCTCTTCTGGCAGTCAGAAACGCCAGAAAGTTATCTATCATCCTACCCACCATAACCGTCCGTCATATCCCCATCAGCAGGTAGTTGTGCGCACTGTCGCTACCTCTCATACCTCTAATCAGCAAAACACCACTCAGCCGAATGCCCCTGGCGTTCGTATCAACACTCCACAGACCAACTACAATCACCCATGCTACAACTGTGGAAAGATAGGACACTGGGCCCGTGATTGCCCTTTTCCGAAACAGAACAACCAGAATGTGCAGACAAGTCCTGGTGTTCCGCAACAGCAAGTTCAGCACCGTGGTCACCAGCAGCATGCTCAGAAGGGCAAGATTGTCAAGAAGGCAGGTCGGGTTTATTACACTCAGATTGAAGATATTCCTGCTGGAGAACCCGTCATGATGGGTAAGTTTCCCGTTGCTAGTCATTCTGCCGTTCTGCTATTTGATTCTGGTGCATCTCATTCGTTCATCAACCGTACATTTGTGGTTAAGCATGAAATACCTATTGGGGAAATAAAGGAAGATTTCCTTATACATTCGCCCGGGGGGCGTATAACTACTAAAGAGGTAGTTCAGGGAGTACCTATAGAGCTGGGAGGGCATAGATTCCCAACCACAATGATAGTACTTAAGGATCAGGATATAGATGTGATATTAGGTATGAATTGGATGTATCAGCACAAGGCCTTAATTGATGTGTTGAATAGAACCATAAGAGTGAACATACCTAATAGTCAAACTCAACTTCTTATCCAACTTCCATTGCCCGTAAGAAAGATTGAAAAGACCGTGCAAAGGTTGTGTGCCACCGCAGTTGAAGAAGTATTGAAGATTCCAGTGGTCTGTGAATTTCCAGACGTATTCCCTGATGAGTTGCCTGGTTTGCCACCTGATCGAGATGTGGAATTTGCTATTGAGCTAAAACCTGGAACCGCACCTATATCTCGTAGAGCCTATAGAATGCCTCCCAAGGAATTGGCAGAGCTTAAAGTGCAGCTACAAGATTTGCTAGATAAGGGTTTCATCAGACCCAGCTCATCTCCTTGGGGTTGTCCTGCCATCTTTGTCAAGAAGAAAGACAAATCCCTCCGACTCTGTATTGATTACCGTCCACTCAATGAGGTCACCATCAAAAACAAATATCCTTCACCCCGTATTGACCTACTCTTTGACCAGCTGGCTGGAGCTAAGGTGTTTTCCAAGATTGACCTTAGGTCTGGTTACCACCAAATAAAGATCCGTCCCGAAGACATCCCAAAAACAGCTTTCACCACTAGATATGGCCTATATGAATACCTCGTCATGTCTTTTGGCCTAACCAATGCACCCGCCTATTTCATGTACCTCATGAATTCCGTCTTCATGCCTGAGCTCGACAAATTTGTTGTCGTATTCATTGATGACATCCTGATCTATTCTAAAACACCCGAAGAACATGCCAACCACCTCCGTATCGTCTTGAACCGTTTAAGAGAACATCAACTCTATGCCAAATTCAGCAAATGTGAGTTCTGGTTGGACCGAGTTCCATTTCTTGGGCATATCCTGACAGCGGAAGGTGTGTCCGTAGATCCAAGTAAGGTGGAAGAAATCTTGAACTGGAAACCACCAACCACTGTGCACCAGGTTCGCAGTTTCATGGGAATGGCGGGATATTACCGCCGATTCATTCCGGATTTCTCAAGAATAGCTAAGCCTATAACCAACCTATTGAAGACTCAGGTCAAGTTTGTCTGGTCGCCAGAATGCGAAACAGCGTTTCAAACCTTGAAGAGATGTTTGACCACTGCACCAGTCCTTGCTCAGCCAGATATTGAAAAGCCGTTTGACGTGTACTGCGATGCGTCGGGTACTGGCCTTGGTTGTGTTTTGATGCAAGAGGGCCGAGTCATTGCTTATGCTTCACGACAACTCCGGCCTCATGAAGAGAATTATCCCACTCATGATCTTGAATTGGCAGCTGTGGTTCATGCATTGAAGATCTGGCGTCACTACTTGTTAGGCAGCACATGCAATGTCTACACCGATCACAAAAGCCTGAAATACATCTTTACACAAGAAGAATTAAATATGAGGCAACGAAGATGGCTTGAGTTGATAAAAGATTATGATATTGAAGTGCACTACCATCCTGGTAAAGCTAATGTGGTTGCCGACGCACTCAGTCGGAAGGCTCATTGTAATTGCTTGACTGTGAAGCCATATGATCTGTCGTTGTGTTACGGGTTAGAAAAATTGGGCATAGAAATAGTCCCTCAAGGCAGTTGGAACAATATCAGCATCAAACCCTCCATCCGTGATGAAATCGTGGCTGCTCAGAAAAATAGTAAAGGTATCAGGCACATCAAAGAGAAAATCCAAGCAGGGAAAGCAGATTGTTTCAGAATTGATGATGAAGGGATTGTATGGTTCAAGAATCGGCTTGTAGTTCCAAAAATTCCAGAGTTACGTGGCAAGATTCTTGACGAAGCTCATTTGACAAGATACTCTATTCATCCGGGAAGCAACAAAATGTACCAGGATTTGAAACAGAAGTTTTGGTGGACTAAGATGAAGATCGAGATTGCTCAGTATGTATCAAAATGCGACACTTGTCAGAAAGTAAAAGCTGTACACATGAAGCCTGGTGGAGAGCTGCAACCATTACCTATTCCTGCATGGAAATGGGAAGACATCAGCATGGATTTCATTATGGGTCTCTCAACAACCTCTAGGGGTTTCAATTCCATCTGGGTTGTTGTGGACCGCCTCACTAAACAAGCTCATTTCTTACCTGTCAAGAAAATGTACAGGGCTCCGCACTACGCCAAGCTATACATAGAAAATCTGATGAAGCTACATGGAGTGCCCAAGACCATTGTCTCTGACCGAGGCACTCAGTTCATATCCCAATTTTGGAGATCCTTCCATAAATCATTGGGTACAAAACTCCTGCATAGCACAGCCTATCATCCTCAGACTGACGGACAGACAGAGAGGATAAATCAGATACTTGAAGACATGTTAAGAGCCTGTGCACTCAATTACCCTGAGAAATGGGACGAGTGTTTGGCATTGGCCGAATTCTCGTACAACAACAGTTACCAAGAAAGTATAAAAATGGCTCCGTTTGAGGCAGTATATGGTCGCAGGTGTCGTACTCCATTAAATTGGTCCGAGCCTGGAGAAAGATGGTTCTATGGAGTTGACTTGGTCAATGAAGCCGAAGAGAAGGTTCGACTGATATAGGAAAATTTGAAAGTGGCACAGTCACGACAGAAAAGTTATGCCGATCAGCGGCGCAGACCTTTGACATTTCAGGTTGGAGACTATGTATATTTGAAAGTTTCGCCTATGAAAGGAGTTAACCGTTTTGGAGTCAAAGGCAAGTTAGCCCCGCGTTATATTGGACCGTTCTTAATCATAGGACGCGTGGGAAAGGTAGCTTACAAGCTTGAATTGCCAGAACATCTCTCGGAAGTACACAATGTGTTTCATGTTTCTCAGCTGAAGAGGTGTCTCCGAGTACCTGGACAAGTCATCGATGTAGAAGGAGTAGCACTTGAACCTGAATTGACATACTCGGAGCAGCCAGTACGAGTTTTGGATATAAAGGACCGTGTTACCCGAAGGACCACAACCAGATGGTACAAGATCCAATGGAGTGATCATTCTGAAGATGAAGCTACCTGGGAATCTGAAGATTTCTTGGCAGAAAACTTTCCTAAGTTCTTTGCTACCTTGTAAAGTGTAAACCTGTCTTTTAATGCGTATGTTTTCCCTTGTCTCTTGTTTAAGCTTGAACTTGTGTTGTCATTCTTTTCCATTACTTTGTTTCAGCCTTGGTTATGTACCTAATCTCGGGACGAGATTTCTTTTAGGGGGGAAGACTGTAATACCCCGGGTATTACGGATTTAATTAATCTGCCATGTCATCATATTTAAATTAATCATTTGCATATGATTGTGATTAGGCCCCTAGAGTGACTTGAATTTAATTAGTATTTGTTTGTAAAATTAAAATTCCCAAATAAAGGTTTAAAAATTTACTTTTATTAGGACCAAAACCTAATTCAAAATCTAAAAGGAATTTTGAGATAGTCCCTTAATAAAAGTTTTAGATATTTTAAAATGGAGCAACTTTTATTTTTGGAGATTTCAAAGTTCTGTGGTGGAAATTCAAATTTATTTCAAAACAATGATTTAAAACTTAGTTTTGGATTGGCATTTCAAAAATTGTTTGGAATCCGGCAAAACTTCCTAAATAGAAGTTGTAAAGCTCATTTAGTAGAACAACTTTTATTTTGGCAATTTTTCAAGTTGTTGAGAAAATTTAAAAGTAATTTTGAAAATACAGTTTAAAATTCAAAACTCTAGTTTACCCCTTTTTCTGTAGATTCAAAAATATTTCGAATTTGGATTTAGTTCCAAAAGCAAAGTTGTTCAGAATTTCAAACCCTACAACTTTTGTTTTTGCAGTTTTTCATGTTGTTATACAAAATCAGTCGAATTTGGTCAAAAACCGACAGCCCCTAGGGATCTATGCTACAGTACTCCGCCCCCTCACCCTGTTCGCGAATAGAGCCGGCAGCCGCCGTGCCGGGCGCGCGCGCGCGGCCGCCCGTGCCGGCCGGGATCGTGCCCCCGCGACCTCGGCAGATACGGGCGCGCGTGCGCCGCGTCGTCCTGGTTCTGTCCCCCTCGCTCCCGGCCTTTAGAAAGGCGACGAGGCCCTCCCCCTCGCCATTTCTTCTCTCCCGGCCACCTTCGAGCTCTCTCGGTCGCCGGCCAAATTGGTCGCCACCGAGCCATCATCACCCTCTCCATCTTGCTGCAAGCTAGCTAGCCTCCTTGCGCACCGCCTGCGTCCGTCGGTGAAGGCTGTGGAGCCTTGAAACCGCCGTAACGCCGGTGTCTTCCTCGCGGGCGGGCAGAGCGCCGCCGCGAGCTCCGCCGTCGTCTCGAGCTAGTCTGGGTAAGCTCTGGACCTCGGATTGTTGCGCAACGTGATCTCCGTGACCCCTTGAATCTTACGCGTGCGTCGGCGTACTCTCTGGTTCCCTAGGTTCGCCGGAACGCGTGTTCGCCGTTGTGCCGAGCCGCCGGGATCCGCCGCCGTCGCCAAGTCGCCTTCTCCGAACCACCTCCGTCTCCACCGACCCCTCGGCCAGCTTCGTGGTGAGCCCCAGATGCTCGCGCACCTTTTCCCCTCTCTTTACCGGCTTGTGCTCGCCGGCGACGTGCTCGCCGCCGCCACCGAGCCGCCGCGTCCGTGTCTCCAGGTGCTGTGCGCCTCGGATCTCGTCGTGTCTTAGCTTGGTAGACTCGCCTTGGAGTGTAGAGTCCGTCAGTGCCCTCGGCTTCGTCCCTCGGCTCACCGTCGGCGAGCTAGGGGCGGCGGACCGCCGGCGCACCCGCCTCTGTTGAAACAGAGGGATGGCCAAGGGCCTCGGGTGAGAAGGCAAGTTTTCCCAGGGGGTTAAGCGCGAAGTTCATGACTCATGTGAATAGTGTAGATCGGACCGCGGGTTGATTTCCAGTTTCCCCAGGGTCTCTTTTGCAAAGCCGTCGGCGCCGGGCGCGGGCAGGCCGAGTGGGCCGGCTCGCTCTGGACTTGGGCCGTAGTGGGCTGGATTGGTTTTTCCTTTTTCCAGTGAATTGCAAAATGTTTTCTTTTATATATTCATGTGAATAGTGCTGATGTTTGTTAATTTCATATGAATTAATCTGCTAGGTGTAAAAATGTGAAAATAATTGTGTATGCTCTCTGTAATATGTAGTATTTGTTAAAAATATAATATAGGGTGTTCCAGTGCCTTTAATCTGCTGTATAAATTATTGAAGTAATTAATAAATGCAAGTTTGTGTAATTTTAATTAATTCTCTGTAAATCCAAAAATCATGAAATTTATTGTGGCTCTGTTTGGTGATAAAACCTAGCTGTTGGTAAAGTTTGGTTGCAATTGAAGTTAGTTTGGTCAATTAATAAATATATGTGAAATTAGGGATTAACAAAGTAAATAGAAAAATGAATTTAGGTTTGTTGTGTGAATTTTTGGGTTGAATGAAGACCGAGGATCTTTCGCTGTGTGATCCTTGGCAATTCGAGAACTTAGTGCTTGATAGTAGTCATAAAGCTGTGTAGCGGCTTTCTGTGACCGTTAAAAAGGTCAATAAAACAAAAGTAGGAAACATTACTTTTACCTTCCGTAGATCGTTTACAACTTTAGCGTGAAGGAAAGTTGTACTCAAGGTACTAATGGTTTACTTTCAAGCATTTCATTTGTTGCCCTCATGCCATGCTAAGCATACATCATTGCATACGTGTAGTGCCCGTTCCCGAGGGGGTCCAGGTCGAGACTACTACTGAGGAGGCCGCTCCAGAAGTCATCCAAGGATTCGACATCTGCGGGACTGATCCCGATCCGACGCTGTACACGATCCAAGGCAAGCCCCGGTGCATTCAGCCCCTCTATTACAAAATATTTATAATTCGAGTTAATCTACTGCATAAGGTTGATAGGAGTTGATTGTCACCTATCCAGATGCATTGTCTCAAATAAATACCCTGAAACCTGATTTAAATAAAATGGTTTGAGAAATGCTTAGGCATGCTTAATGAATTTAGCTTTGCATAAAAGAAAAACTATTTTCTGTGCCATGATTATACTTATACTTTGATTGGTGAAGAACTGGTTATCTGCTGGTCGATGTGTATTTGGGTTGGAGTCCCAATGCATGGTCGCTTTCGGAGTAGTTTGGAACTGGTCGATGTCTTTGGAAACGTGTTTCGTTGGGTGGTCAGCTCATGGGGCGGCGTTCCCTATGTCTCACTCACCCGACAGGCACGATAATAAAAACTGTCGGGTAGTCTTGTACTTGGGTTAGAGTCCCAATGCAGGATTGACGGCAGGAAGGAAGTAGGGACCGTTCGTTGTAGGCCTGCTGTGATCATGATGAACAGCCTAGCCACATACCAATGCGGAAAGCCTAGAGTTCGGTGACGCTGTTGCTGGAACCGACAACCACGCACTGGGAGTGGAGAGATGGCGAGAGTAGCTTGTACCCACGTGGCCGGCGTGCCTGGATAAGAGTGGAGTACTGTGCTCTCGGGTGGCGCAGGACCGGTTCCGGGATAGCAAAGCCGTGACGACGGGTTGGTATATGTATGCCGGCGTGCTGCATATGCAGTGTGGTTAGAATCCCCAGCTGGGTACTTTCTGGATTCGAATCGACGTGCTCCTCGGTTATGGAGACTTGATCCTCACACTCTACACCGAAAAGTGGTTCTCAACTAGGTTATCTGAATGAATAAAGTAATTGAAAGAATGATGATACATGAGTCTGAATATTGGAGCTATAAATATGATTATAATAATGACAACATAAAATATGGAACAGGATAGATTGCTTTTCTGCAAACTCCTTATCCTCTGCTAGCCTTACCCATGGCCTTGCATTCCTGAGTCTCATTTTACACCCTTAGTCGGGTAAGTCTTGCGGAGTACCCCAAGTACTCAGGGTTTGTTAACCCCGTTGCAGGAGGACCGCAGTCGGAGATCTGTCTTGCTCCATGTTGCGTGACCGTGGTCGAAGAAGAAAGCGGCGATGAGTGAAGTGGAACCCGTGGGCAGGGTTCGAGTTATCTTATCTAGTATTGTGTAACTATTCCACTGCTACTATTATGTCCTCTGGTCTGTAATAACTATATTTGAATCCTATTTGAACAACTGGTTTGTAATCTAAATGTTAAGTAATCTTCCGCACTGTTACTCTGATGTATTTTATTATGAAATGTTGTAATCCTGTGATGATTCTGCAATGGTGATCCTGTCGGAGAAAAGGGCGCTAATGTAGCCCGACAGACCTGTCTAGATCATTTGGGACACGGGCCCGGCTGTCAGAAGTCGTTAGTGACAATGACAGGTGCCAGTGGGCCAGGTGATTTAGCCAGTTCTGTTACACTGATTAAGTGCTTGCTGGAGCTGCTCCTCATATTCATCATCACCAAGTGGATGGTTACCCTCCGCTGCAGCCTTCTCTCTTGCCAACTTTTGTCGAGACCGGTCAGAAGTTGCCTTTTTAGTTCTATCAAGATCACGTTGAAAGTACTCACGCACATCATCTGGCACGCTTCTGCAATGCACCACCTGCGACCCGCGACCGGCTAAATGTTCTTTGAATCTTGTTGCACCACCACCTCCTTTCATCGTATGACAGTAGTTGCACCTCCACCCAGGAGAAAGGTTTTCACCATGCTCCCATACAATGTCTTTTCCTCTGCTTGACATTGTGCACCTGCATGAATGGACAACACAAACTAATCAATCACATAGATTAAATCTACGTAAATAAGTGGCTAAGTCACAACCTTCCACCTAAATAAAATTTACCTAAACAATATAAACCTAAAATATACATCAGTATATACCTAAAATATACATCAGTATTAGCACACCTACAACCTAAAATATACATCAAACCTAAAATCCTAAACCAAATCTTAAACATAACCCTAACTAATAACCTAAACACACCATAAATCCTACTAAAATCCTAAATCAAATTACCACTGCATCCTAGATCAATAGATAACTACTTCCTATTCCAAATCCTAAAGCTAATCCTAATAAAAATGCTCAAGAAAAAAAAGGAAACAACCTTACCTGCCGAAACCGGAGAAACCGCGCAGTTACCGGTTGAAACCGGCCGAGAAACCGGTGCAACCGCCCGGTACCCGGAGGATCCGCGCGCGCGTCGGTATCCCGGTCTTACCGACCGGTATACCGGTCCTACCGGCCGGTAATAAAGCGGCGGCGAGCGGACGAGCGGGGAGGCGGCGGTTTCGGCTGCTGCGGCGCGGAGGGGGGAAATGGGGGGGTGGCTCTGCCCCCCGTGACCTAGGGTGCCGTTTTGTGCCCGTTCGGGCTTAATGGGCCTAACAGGCCTTAATGGGCCTTTTTTTTTTACTTCGGGACTTCGAAAAAAATTCTAAATGTAGTCAAATTTGAAAAATTTTGACACCATTGGAATCTATAAATCATGAAGTATTTTTAGAAATTTTTTTACCATTTTTTCCTCCGATTTTAAATTTGAAATTTCGGTTTTTTCAAACCGGCCGGTACCGGTACCGGCCCGGACCGGTATGACCGGTAACCGGCCGGTTACCGCGGTATTCCTTCGGTAAAAAAAACCCTGTGCGATGGTGTGAGTTTGCGGACAAGCTTTGGTCGATCGTGATTACATGGCTTCGTGACTGTTTGATTTTGATACACACAAATCTCTTATTTAACTTCCCTAAAAATAATCCGTGGCGTTAGTACGGACTTCCACTGCCATCCAATGTACACAAACAACAAAGCAAAAAGCCCAATAATCCATACAACACATTGATCTATAGATCCATCTCTATTATCTCCTTTCTTATCAAGGAACACATTTGCTAATTATTGATCACTTTTGTGATTTGTTAATGACTAGTAGGAGCAATATTGAAATCTACATGTCCAAAAATTTATTTTGGCATGGAAGGAGTTACAGTTTAACACACCAATGATATGTATAAGAATAAAGTTTTTGTGTGGTAGATAAGGGATTTAGTTGACTCAATAATGATCATATCTAGGTGAAGCGGCCGAGGTTCACTTCGAAACTTTCGCATAGTGGGTCAAGCCATAGTGTGCTAAGGAGTTTGTTTCCAGAGGTTGTTTAGAAGGTCTAGAGTACATTTAACACGATACACTGGGTTAGTAAATCCTAGTAAATCTCGACAATATATCTATGAATAACCTACTAAGGTTTGGATTTGAGTGGTTTCCTCTAGAGTTTAAATTAGTTTAAGTTCATGATTTGGTTACCACGGGCCATGTTGAGCATATAAAATGTTGCAAGTTGACTAGTGGTGTTGTTGAAGATTGCCCTTAATTTTTTGCTTCTTTGTCCAACAACGAGGGAAATGGAGCTTTGGGAAACCTTTGTCCGTAACCACGATGGCGAAAGTTGCTCATGTGATTCTTCTTTTTCTCCACTACTTTGCTTATCCTCTTTCTTCCAGTTTTCTGATTTGAGTACCTAACTGGTCACGGCGTGTCAATAATTCAAGCAGAAAGTAAACCTCATAAGGGTAGTAGAGAATTCATAGTTTAAACAGATGTTTTATAAAGATATAAAAATTTTCAGCTATTTTACACATACAAATATAGAACCAAAGAAATTGTAGGAATCAAGTAGCTCATTATTCTCCCATGGATATCTCCTCACACGGTTTTAGACCCATTTGTTTTCAGGGACTAAAGTTATCACGTCAAATGTGTTGATATAATTAGAAGTTTTTAATATAGATTAATTATAAAACTAATTACACAGATGAAGGCTAATTTACAAGTTAAATCAAGTCTAAATAGTCTATGATTTGACGTTGTGTTGCTATAATGATTCATGTGCTAATGTTAGATTAGTTAGTCTTAATAAATTAATCTCGTAAATTATCCTCCATTTGTGTAATTAGTTTTGCCATTAGCTTATATTTAGTTCTCCTAATTAACATATGAACATCTAATGTGATTAGAACTAAACTAGCTGAGAATCTAGACACCCCTTGACCCTAATAAATACCACTGCGATAGGCCTACGAACGACTTGGTTCCATAGTTTTAAATAGTAGGCTATAACGCCGTTATAGCTGCGAAAGAGGCTCAACGCTAAGCTATTATATTTTCTGCTATTTTATCCACTGTTTACCACTATAGCGCCGCTATTTACCGTTATAACACTGGAACAGTGACAATTTAATTAATATTTCCTACTTAGTATCAATTATCATTTGCTACTAATTTAGTATTTGGCCGATTAAACTTTCATGAGCAATATTATAATGTTATAGACTTATAAAACTTTAGAAACTTATTTGTGATCATCCAATTTCATATTTGCCATGTTATTAGCATTAAGTACTAGTGTTTTTTTTATGTTTTTTTAACAAAAACACTATCTGTGATAGCCCCGCTATAACACCGCTATAGCTGTATAGGTGCTAAAAAAAGTCACCGCTATTTTCAATAGTCTGCTATTTAAAACTTTGCTTGGTTCAAATCGGTAGCACAATGTTCTTAGTTCGCTTGAGCTCATCAGCCAGAAAATTAATCCTACTTTTTAGTCATGGAATACTACTTTTCTCTCCTAACAGATCAGTTGCAGTCACAGCCGCAGCCGCAAATAGGTTGATTTGAATGGAGCAAAGTTATAAAACCTTATTACAATACAAATTATATACATATAATTCGCAAAAAAAAAAACGAGAATGTATCGTGCCTAATTTTAATATAAAAATTGTCATCAATCAATAACCGCGTCGTACTGTCGAGCAAATCCAGCAGACCAGCAACCTTCCGTGAGCCCGGTTCAGCGAGCCAAGCCAAAGCCTCGTTTGCCCCTGCCCCCGACTCGCCTCCGCCGCATCCGACCCGACCCGACCCGCTCCGATCTCCTCCGCCGCGGCGGCGCCGATCCCCACTGCCGTGAGCGCCCTGTCACCGCTGCAGCTGATACGCCACCCGAGCGGTTCCTTCCTTCCTTCCACCCTTCCAGCCTTCCTCCCTCCCTCGTCGCTGTCCCCATCGCCGTAGCCCGCAGGGCGCCACCGTGTCGGAAGGCGCGATCCATGGACCGGTCGATCAACTTCCGCGGCATCGCCGGGAGCGCCGGCAACATCATGCAGGTTCGCGCGCCCGGCTCCCTCGCGCTCCTTATCCGAACCCCCGCCCAGGGAGAACGACTGTCCCCCGCAGGCTGCGGCGGTCGTCGCGGGGGCGAAGTCGCTACCATGATGGGCGTCACCGATTTTGAGTTTTTTGCACGGGGCGTCATGTCGTAGTGGAAATCAAGCTCGAGATGCTAGTGGCTAGTCAAGTCGGTCTGATGCTTACTCACCTTCCGTTCCTGTTGTCGCGTGTCTTCGCAGGGAATGGGGAAATTCGTTTTCGGCAATGAGGGGCTCGAGTCCAAGGAAGATAGGTAGGCTCAGATGCAAATTTCATTTTGGTTTTTTAACTTCACTCGCAGACTTGCTGCAATGCTGTCTGCTCTTATACCAAGCTGAAAGTAGCAACTGATTTATGTGCATAATCTATATCAGTTAATCCTACTATTGTGCCCCCTGGATGCAGCTACGTCGAGAGGTATCTTGACCGGATAAGCAATGGCACGATACCTGATGACCGGAGGTCTGCCATGACCGAGCTGCAGTCTCTCGTGGCAGAAAGCCGCTCGGCACAGATGTCGTTTGGAGCAATGGGTATCTCCTTTCTCTCTGCGCCCTGATATTTGTTCTCTAGCTGCTCTGGCTGAGACTGCTGCATGTTTACATCTGTTTCCTTTCTAATTTGCAAAACAGGTTTCCCTATCCTCCTCAATATTTTGAAAGAAGACCGCGAGGATGTAGAGCTTGTGAGAGGTGCCCTTGAGACCTTTGTGAGCGCATTGACTCCTATTGAGACGTCACAAGGGCCAAAGACTGAGGTTCAACCAGCGTCTGTGAACTCTGATCTGCTGTCTCGAGAAACGGAGAATATTTCTCTTCTTTTGAGCTTATTGGTGAGTACTAATCTTTTGCCTTAACAGTATAGAACTTGCATTGCCTGCTTCATGTGTCCTGACTGAGCGCTCCTGTTTGGTTTGAAGTCAGAGGAAGACTTCTATGTTAGATACTACACAATCCAGCTTCTAACAGCTCTACTTACAAACTCGCTGAAAAGGTGCCCAGTAAGTCATTTTTGTCCTGTTGAGATGCCATGACTACATTAGAATCCCATGTAAGTGCCTTTTATCTTTTTATTTTTCAGGTTACAGGAAGCAATTCTATTGATTCCTCGTGGTATAACAGTCCTAATGGACATGCTTATGGATCGTGAGGTCCGAACGTTCTCTTCCTATTTTCTTACTGTCTTAGGAAGAACACATGCCACTCATGACATTCTAATCATTTTATGCTCTTATTTATTTATTTATTTATTTATTTATTGTTTGCCCTTGTATGTGAAGTCTAATGTTTGTGGGAAGCTTATATGCTAATTTATATGAACATCACTTGCGTTATCGGACTAGAATGGTTTCCAAAATCAATGTTATACAATCAATTTAGTCTGGGTTGTCATATCCTTCTCTGAAAGATTCAGTACATGTCTACTCAGACATTCCACTTATACTTGAACTCCTAATTCTACCATAGACTCTATTATAGTATTTTCAAAGATGCAGTCCTGTTATAAATGGTAAACATATTACTTTCTGATGGGTGCATTTTTTGTTTCATATTTTGGTTCAAGTTTTTTGCAATGATATATCATGAGTATACGACCAATCCTTATGGTATCTTATTACTCATGTAGTTGCTTATTTTTGTTATGTAGTTGCTTATTTTTGTTATACCTTGCAGGTCATAAGGAATGAAGCACTGTTACTTCTTACTTATTTGACTCGGGATGCAGAGGTTAAACCTGTCTAATACTAGATGTTGATTTGTTATGTTAATGGCATGTTTTCAACACTCATTTTTATAACTAAATTGACTTAATTCTCTTCATTCCAGGAAATTCAAAAAATTGTTGTATTTGAGGGTGTGTTTGAGAAAATATTTAGCATTATCAGAGAGGAGGGCTATTCTGATGGAGGTGTAGTTGTTCAGGTGAAAAATTGCTTATTGGTTTTCTTTCTCTAAAACTGGCTGCTATTTTTTTAGTTTCCATATAAACGTTTTAGGCATATAAAATTTAGTTGGTGCTAATATGTTCCTTATTTGAGCAGGATTGCCTCGAGCTGTTAAATAATTTAATTCGACACAATGCATCAAATCAGGTTCATCATTCTTCCAAAACCTTTCTGAAAGTTTTAATTTGTCAGTTTTTTCATTGATGCCACTTCTGTACTTTGTTCCATCAATCAGATGCTTTTGAAAGAGACAATGGGCTTTGACCCATTGATATCAATACTAAAGATTAGGAGAGGCAGTGCATTTAATTTTACCCAACAGAAGGTATTATTGTTCATCAGTCCAGCTTCTGTTCTTGATAATAAATTCTTGGAACATCTGTCTTTAGTTTGGATTAGCAACATTTTACTCAAGCTATAAACTGTGTCTTCTTTAGACAGTAAATCTCCTCGGTGCTTTAAATACTGTGGAATTGCTTTTGATGGAGGGCCCATCCGGCGAAGCAGGTAAAGATGCTAACAAGAACGCAAATCAAACTGCATTGGCTCAGGTATCCTTTTCTGCCTTCAAGCTCTTTAAGTGACATCTGTATGACATGAAACTGAGCTTCATATGTGTTCCCCTTATTGATAGAAAAACATTCTGGACCATCTTCTTTTGTTGGGCGTTGAGAGTCAGTGGGCCCCTGTTGCTCTCCGCTGTATGGTAATTCCCTTAGGACTCTCTGCTCCCCTGTCTCCTGCATTTTCCCTTTTCAATTGGTGAATGATGTTACCTTGTTTGGCACTGTCCATAAATTTTTTCCAGGCACTGCGATGCATTGGCAATTTGGTGCTAAGAAATCCTCAAAATGTTGATTCTCTTGCAAGAAAGCAAGTCGGAGAAGAGCCTCATGTTCAACCTGCACTGAATGCCATCTTCTCTATAATCATGCGGACCTCTATAGCACAGGAATTTGTTGCCGCTGATTATGTATTCAAGTGTTTCTGCGAGGTGTCTACTCTACTATTGTGCTCGCTTCTTTAATTTTGTCTAAACTAGCAAAGCAACCACTAATAAGTAATAAGGCGAGGAGTCACTGCAGTAAATACATTTATTTGTGTATTATCATCCTGATCATAAAGAGTCATTTCTTTAGCACATTTGTACTGTGAAAATAAAAGATGAAAAATAGTAATGGAAGGCCTAGCGTAAAATTATGTAACATTATACAAACTGAAATAGAACTAACTTTACTGCTCAAATGGAAAACTTTTGGTTTCTAGCCATGAATACTTGTTCAATGTTCTAATAATTTGTGCTTCTAAAGTCTTCACATATAATTGTTGGTTAGTATCGGTTTTAAACTATTACACTTTCATGTTTTTTCCTTAACAAAGCACATAAACAATCTTTGCTTTGACATCTTGGAAACAGAGAAATCCTAATGGCCAGGCATTATTAGCATCCACTATTGCTCCACATCCGAACCAAGGAGATAAGCATGGACCTGCTAGTGACATGCCTTTTGGAAGGTTGGTTTGTTGGTTGTACATAAGTTTTACATTAAAGGACATTAACCTTCACTGCCTTTTCCTATGGTTATAAACTGCTTGAGCTAAGGCCAAAGATATATCTTCAATATTATATAATTTTGGCCATCCCACTATGGCATTTCTTTTGTTGCTTCTGTCAAACCCATGTGATTTGTTGTAGTACCAATTTCATCATGGACCATTGACAATTTACATGCATTGCCTTTAATGACAGTGTACTTCTGCAAGCTCTGGTTTCAAGTGATGTCAATGGTGATATGGAGGTGAAGTCTTGAAAACCTAACACTCCAGTTTACAGGATATTCAAGTGGTCTCTGTGTAGCTTTGTTTAATCAATTGTTGTGATATTTTTCAACCAAATTTACACAGGCATGTTGCAGAGCATCTAGCGTTCTTTCTCACATTATCAAGGACAACTTGCAAAGCAAGGATCGTGTATGCACCCTTCAACCTTTCATTCATTCTACCTGTATATAAACTTAAGTAGCAAACCAAGTACCCAACTGCTAAGGTTTGACTATTTTTTAGATGATGGAACAAAATATTATTCCAACCTCTAGATGCAGGATGCATATGGCCAATATTTATTACAATTTTTGGAGCACATGATAGAACATAATCCTAACACATGCCTTACATTCACCCTTCACCTCTGATACCATGGCTGAAATATTAAGCGGTGTAAATCTAATTATTATTGACTCCACTATTCTATTTTGAAAATAAAATAAAATGGATATTGAGCTGCGTTGACACATGATGCTTTCTTACTTGTTTCCAGAACTAATTATATGCTTCCTTGCTTGTGATGGGAGTATCTGAGCTATAATTCTTCTTGATCCTAAAGTAATTAATATTTAGTCATGTTATTTTTCTTATACCCTTAAAATATTTGGGGGCTGTAGTGCCTGTCTATGCCAATTCTTTGGCTACTATAAGGCACCGCATGATTCAGTAGCGTGTCTCATATGTATTTTTTGTTTTATATACCCCTTGTACGACTTAAGACAGAAGGTTGTCACATAATTAACAACTGATGTTTTTTCAGGTATTGCAAATTCAGCTTGAGACACCTACACCGTCCTTGGGGCGCACTGAGCCGGTATTACATCGTATTGTTACATGTTTGTCCATCGCAGCTTCAACAGAGGGAGAAAATGACCAAAACAACCAACCAGAAGAACCGTACATTCAACCTGTTATTCTTCGGCTACTCATCATATGGCTTGTTGATTGTTCAAATGCTGTCAACTGCCTTTTGGAATCAGCAGTGCATTTGAACTACATAATAGAGCTTGCTTCAAGTAAACGTTACACAGCTTGTGTTCGTGGACTGGCTGCCGTTGTTCTAGGTGCTTGCATCCTGTACAATGCTAGCCGTGAGAAGGGTCGTGATGCCTTTGCTGTTGCAGATGCTATAAGTCAAAAGATTGGCCTCACAACATACTTCTTGAGGTTTGATGAATTGAGGAAAAGCTTGGCACATCCATTGTCAGAGCAGCATCACCGCAAGGAGCTTTCCCGATCAAGTGCAAATAACATGTCAGATTTCCAAGAGATTGAAGAGGATGAAACAAATAAAGACGATCAACACCCTGTCCTCTCAGAAATATTTGATTCCCAGTTTGTTAATTTCCTTAGTAAGCTTGAGGCTGATATTAGAGAAAACATAATGGATATATTTAGTCGGACAAAAACTGCAACTGCAGTCCTTCCTACTGAACTGGAGCAGAAGAACGGGGAGGTTGATGGAGAGTATATCAAGCGACTAAAGTCATTTGTAGAGAAACAGTGCAATGAAATGCAGGTAGGTTCCATTTGTTGCCTTCAGAGAATTTCCTGTTGAATTACTTCAAAAATTCAAAGCCAAAAAATGATGTTTTGTGCATTGCCATGAAAAAAAAAGAAATGACAGTACTATGTTCTATGATTTAGTGTTAATAAAACTTCATATATTTCTCATTAGCTAGAGCTTGCTCCTTAAGACACCACCTTCTTGAATGAAAAAAAAATGATGTTTTGTGCATTGCCATGAAAAAAAAAAAGAAATGACAGTACTATGTTCTATGATTTAGTGTTAATAAAACATTATATATTTCTCATTAGCTAGAGCTTGCTCCTTAAGAGACAACCTTCTTGAATGGTCTCTTGGCATGATCAACCAGTCTTGTGGGCAGCACTGAGGTTAGGTTGTCAAGTACTCCGGTACTAGAGGACCCTATGTTTTATTAACCAAAAACAAGCTGATTCATGAGAACTCAGACATTTAAAAAGTTCCTTGAGAAAATATTTTAGATAACATGGTTATCTTAAAGTAACTTGTGAATTGTTGTGCAAGTGGCCATATATAATTGTTTCTAGATTGATGGGTTTGTTGGTGGGTGCTGTTGTTGCCAGTGTTGTTCGGACACTGCTGTACCTGAAAGTATAAGAAGCTGACTCTGATATTTATGATGGCATCTGTCAGGACTTACTGGCTCGAAATGCAATGTTAGCAGAAGAGTTAGTGAGAACTGGTGGTGGTAGCACCGCAGATACTTCACAGAAACCGAGCAGTGGCCGAGAAAGGGTCCAGATTGAAGCCCTCAGACAAGAACTGGAGGGAGCGAAACGACAGATAGAGGCACTCAAAACTGAGAAGTCCCAGATTGAAGCTGAAGCTAACAACCAAAGAAACCTTTCAGTAAAACTGGAGTCTGATCTCAAGAGCTTATCAGAAGCTTACAACAGCATAGAGCAGGCCAACTACCGCTTGGATGCCGAGGTAAAAACCTTGCGGCAGGGAGGCAGTGTGCCGTATCCTGATGTGGAAGCAATAAAAGCACAAGCCAAGGAAGAGGCTGAGAAGGACAGTGAGGCGGAACTGAATGATCTACTTGTCTGCCTCGGTCAGGAACAAACTAAGGTTGAGAAGCTGAGCACAAGGCTGGCAGAGCTCGGTGAAGATGTGGATACCCTTCTGCAAGGCATTGGCGATGACACTGCCATTCCGGATGACGACGATGAAGATGAAGATGATGAAGAGTGATATTTATGTAACCCTGTAGGTCTGCTGAATCCGCCCTCATGTTAGGGTCATGATCTTGTGATGGCAATTGGCAAATGTACAGTGGATAATGTGTAGACAAAAGCACCATTCAATTTTAAGTTATTTGTGGAGAATGGGACTACATAGTTGATTTGTGCCTTTGTTGAATTTGATTCTCTGAATAACTTTTTATATTTCATTTGATAATAGTTCAGTTCAGTCTTGTGCGTCAAAGCACCTAATAATGCGACATTCTTTTCAGCTTTGCAGCCGTACTGAACTTGAATTTAGATATGAAATTAAGAATGGCATATTGTGTCTTTCTGATGCAAAAATCAATGTAATTGAAACCCTTGAGGAAGTAAGAGGCCATCTTTCAGGCACCACCATCTGTTCCAAAATTATAGGTCGTTTTGGCTTTTCTAACTCAAATTATTATGCATCTAGAAAAGTCAAAACAACCTATAAAACCATATAGTATATGTTATAATCTTTTTACCATATCCCTGCAAATTACAGATCAATATCTACATACATAGCATAGTTCAATCCGTTAGCTATTTATCGTTTTATCATATCCCGCAAATTACAGATCAATATCAGCGCACGTAATAACATAGTAGCATATCAAAAACCTGTTGGTCACATAAACGCTCACCACAGAATCATTTACATAGGGGGTGTTACAAACTTGCAACAGTTGCTGTGCAGAAATGTAGAAATGTGACCACTACAGGTCTACAGCCTATAGAGGTTGTTTGGTGGGTGTTCCTGATCTTCCTTCCAGTACTTGCAGCCTTTGCTTGAGATGGAACACTTCAACCTAGAAAGAGGCCATGGTGAGCTACTGGTAGATAAATTTAACGAGTTGCGTGACAAAAAACATTTTGTTACAGTTTAACTCTCAATGTATATATGAGTTAGGTCAATTTGTTGAGTTGCGTGACAAAAACATTTTGGCACACTTTAACTTGTCAATGTATATATGAGTCAAATATTTCTCAAATGTAGTACCTGGAGCTGGAACGCGCGCGACTGTTCTCCTGCTAAAACTCTACGAGTGGAATGCAGCTCCTGCAAGAACAAAACCAACTCAGTACAGAACACATCAGGATTACCAAACATTACTAGTAAACATCAAGTTCCCTGGCCTTCTGGGTTTCATCTGTGACAGCCTTCAGAAACGCCACTTCACGCTCGAGGCGCACATTATCAGCGTGCACCGTGTTAGAGAGGCTGTTTGACTCTTCTTGCGCCAGCTCTAAGCATGCTATCTTCTCTTTCAGCATCTCAGCCTCCTTATCTTTGTTGGTAAGCATCTTCTCCAGCTGTTCTCTGCTGTGAATGACCGATGATAAGCTCTTCTCTAGCTGGTCTTTGCTTGCCAGTGCGGTCACAAGCTGGTCTTCGAGTGTGGTGTTTCTTCTGATTAAGTCTGCTATTTTTGTGTTGTATAAGTGGCTCTGGCTAACATCTGAAGAGCATCTAGCTATCCTTCTCACATTGGATCCTCCAGTCACCAAATTTTCTGCTATGCCATTCTGAATACCAGGTCCTGTCCTTTTGCTCCGCTGCCCTTTTGGCTGTAAGAAACAATCTGTTATGCAGAGAAACAAATAACATGTCCATTTGCTCGTAGCTGTTCGCTATGAAGAACAAGGCTTGTAGGTGCAATACTCACAGTGCTATCTTGACATGAAGAGGAGTCATCAACGTCATCGTATCTGTCATCATCGATTGGTTTCTTCAGTTTCTGACCTAAGCTGCACTCCTCTACTTGATCCAACTGCCCATGGAGTGAAGTGCCCAAACTGGACTGCTTCAACAATGACTCAGAAAGGGGTTCCCTTCTAGGAGGGTGTTCTATCACAGAAGTGAGACTATGCCTTGCGATGGAACTGTTAGAGTACAAGGGGGCACATTTGTTGAGATGATCAGCAAGATCCTTATTGCTTGGAGAATACTCATACAGCACACGGTCCACTTCTGGGGCCGAACGCCAACTAAAAGAATGCTCATTTTGCAGTACCACTAATACTTCAACCTGCACAAGGTCATATGGTCAATGATACAATCCAAGTTGATATGAAAGCTTCAAACTTCAAAACCATTTTTAGTTGACTTCACATGACGTAGTAAGTGGAAAACACACATCATAAATGTGCCACACAATAGATCAGCCGGTTGGGTTCCTTGTGGTGAAACCTGCCCACCCGGCTTGAAGTCCTCGACTTGGTACGGGTGCTCGTATTTTATTCCAAGATTTAATGGTGCTATGCTTTCAAAGTCTCCATCGACAACGAGTCACCTATGGTGACTATGATTCTCGAAATTCTGCCAGCTCAGTCCTTTGGAAGTGCTCAAAGTGGTAAGGTTTACGTACGTGTGTTCATAAATGTGAGTGTGCGTGCGTGTTGCGAGCATCTATGTTGTACTGTGTAATTTTATAAAAAGTGTTTTAAGAGCCTCAATATCATGAGAAGCCACACTCTATTTTTTTGGATAAAAAATGACAACCAGTTCTTTAACCGTCACTAAAAAATATATGCTCTTTAGTAGAAATCGATTGCTTCACCTTGTTGCACGGCTCTTTTTTGTTCCCTCCAAATGCAATGAGAGCAATATTGTCCCTGTGGTAGAAAGGAACCATGCTGAAACCCTGCAGCAGTAGTTATTTTAGTTTTCTGGGTAATTAGATGAAGTGATGCAAAATGGAAAGTCGTGAGTACGAGATACTATCAAAATCAAACTAAATAAGAGATTCAGAAATACTTTTTTTGTAGTAATCGATGAACTAGGGGGTACTACATAAACAGACCACTTAGATTGTAGAACATCAAAAACCCAGGTTTCCGCATGTCCTGAGAATTTGATTTCTTGTTAGAAATTGCAAAAGAAGATAGTTGGTCATCATTAACAATACATGCATTCTTAATTGAGAAACAAAGCCACCAACTCATCTTCCAAATTGAGAGCTTGAGATATACGTTTTTTCTTGCTTGCACCACCAGCTATGTACCACTTAGTTCCACACAGAGTTCCGCTGCAACCAGCTCGAGGTGATGGGTGAGGACCATGAGTCTTCACTCTTGACCATACCATCTTTCAGGAAGATAACACTAATAAGTAGTCTGCTAAATGCAAAACGTACTGAGGTATACTGATCCAAGGATGCTCACAAACTTACTGTATCAAAATCTAAAGAATACAAGTCATTAAGTGTCTTGGATTTTGAGTGGCCACCAAAAATTAGAAGGATTCTATCATCATACAGTGCAGCGACATGATTGGATCTTGGAGAAGGTCCAGTGCCTCTACAACATTGAGCTTTAATCAGTAACAAAAGAACACAAAATTAAATTTGAACCCCAATTCAAAAAGAAGTAAAGAACAGGATGCACTTATATGGGAAATGTTAAGAAGTTGGGACAACCATAAATCAGTAGCAAAAATGTAGTATCCAAAAATCAACTATGACTTACTTATAGTTCAATGGAAGCCATGTTGATGACTTAAGATCAAACATGTGAAGGTCATGCCGTTTCTTTCCTTTTGTATCCTCACCGCCAAAAAGTATCAATGTAGCACCAGCTCTAATCACCGAGTGGCCGCTTCGAGCTGCCTTAACTCAGCACCAGAAGATATTTTAGTCAATTTTTTCACATGAATATTTGCCAAAGTAACTCTTAACATCAGATAGCTTACAGGGATATCACCCTTGGCTTCAATAAGTGACCAAAGCTCCGTTTCTGTATTGAAAGTCCATACTGCACCAGAAATATAATGGAATGGTTAACCATTATCGGGTTGAGGAAGACATGACCTAATTGCAAATGTTTTGGAGAATCAAGTAGCATCTGCAAACCTGATAAAAGATCAGAAGCAGGCTCAGTTTTACCTCCGACAAGAATGACACTATTTCCCCATGGAACCTGTACATCACACATGTACAAATATTTTTTCAGTTCTTAATATAATGATACGCAGCTCTCTTGCATGTTCGAGGAATTTATTTTTTGAGTAGTAAAGCAGTGCATACAAAAACTGCCATCATCAAGAACAACCCTCATCTTCTTTGTATTATAGATCATTGACTTATAGTACTTTGAGTTTCAGATGATGTCTAAGTGCACATAGGTTAAACATAGTGTCCAGCATACAATTTTTCACAATAGCATAACATAACTGGCTTCAAGAAAACATTGATCAACAATGTGAAATGCCTACCAAAACATGCAAGGACAAGCAGCAATCTAACTGAAAAAAGGTGTAACAGTAAATTTTCTTATTGAAAGAATGACCATATCTGTAACTTTGGTTTTGAGAACCACTAGACAGCAGGGGTTTACAAGAGCTATACCAGACAATGACCTTTGCTGGCTGGCAACTTCATCGAACTGTCCGCTTGGTGATGGGCAAACTTTATGAGGCGCAGAATCCCAAGTAAGCTTCTCTAAATTCAGTATCTAATTAATATAATAAGTGAAGTCATAAGATTATTTGATAATAACATAGTAACACTCAGTGCAGAGTTAAGACATCCATACCTTTGTGTCATCTAATAAGTGATTACCAGAATCACCACCAAACACTACCATCTTGCTACTTACAATGGCAGCTGCATGCTGTTCGATCAAAGTTGAATATGTGTTAAGCAAATACCTATTTTTTCCAGATATATGAACTTAGTTCTAGTCATTACATTTTCAGTGGCTTACATAGAAACGAGGAATAGGTTTTTCTCCCTCTGTGGACAGCACAGTCCAATTTTCTGAAATATTGAAAGTGCATCCATCAGGATCAAAGGTATCAGACGAGCAGCGATAGGAAAGATCATCGGCGCTGGCCACTCATTGATGTCGTAACTGCACCATCCCCCTGAAAAGAAAAAAAAAAAATCCAAGAGCTAAACCATCCAGTTGTGACCAAAATACAACAAGGTCAACACTAGATGCAATTTCTTCAGTCACAAGCTCACATTTGGCAGGCTGAGGTGTTTGCTAGGGACAACAGGACTCCTAGAGCTATTGAAAGGATCACCTGGATCACCCTTCGACCTGAAAAAGAAAAACAAAAAGATCAAGATAAAGTACAAAGCAGTCAAAGAAAATGTGGAAATAGGACTGACAGCATCAAAATGTAACAAGGAAATTTGACTTTAATTGAACGCAATGCTAAAAGAATGCGGCAGACTGCAGTTATATGGTCAAAGTTGAATGTTAAGTTGTTAATTGAGCTTCATGAAGCCGTATGACTTCATCAATTTACAATGCATCCCATCAATTTTTATCAACAGTACCACGTTGCCAACTTGTCATAGAAGTTTGGTAGTTGGTAAAAGGGAAACAAAAATCTCTAAAGAAAATCACGAAGTCCAACATGTACTCGAGAACCTGCTGATGAATCAACTCAGGTGAAAGTGCTAATTTAACCGCCAAAACTCAAAGATGCAATGATACTCGAGTGCACAAGAAATCAAATTTCATGCTAGCAAGCTCCCCTTATCATCATCACATAGCAATTACCGTTTTTTTTTTAAAAAAAAGGTGAGGAAAAACATCACATGATGAAATCAAGGAACTGTGCATAACATTCACCTTCCAAGTTTCCCCCGTCGCCGCGAGAAACCAAACATATTCAGTACTGCGCGGGCTCTCCGGTTGCGTTCAGCTCAGAAGAACTAAGAAGCGAACAGCTGGGTAGGAGCAGGACATGAGCCTATGTCACCTACAAACAAGTCAAGTCAATGCAATAATCAGTTGGAAAGCAGGTACTGGGTGGTTGGTGGAGAGATGGAATCATGGCGGAAAACAGGGGACTGAGAGAGACCAAGAAGCGCAGACAAATCCAGGGACAAAAATAAATTTCGTCCCCGAAATGCCACCGCCATCTCAACAAGAAAGAAACCACAAAAAGGGGAGGAAAAGCTCAATCATGAGGGCATGTGCTATAACAATCGAGGAGAGAGAAAAAAAATGAAGATCTCTTGGCTGTGAGGAAGCGAGACGCATTCGCGCAGTTTTTGGATTCCAAGAAGCAGCATTCCCAACAAGACAA
Organism: Eremochloa ophiuroides; assembly: GCA_038502445.1. Classification (NCBI taxonomy): domain Eukaryota; kingdom Viridiplantae; phylum Streptophyta; class Magnoliopsida; order Poales; family Poaceae; genus Eremochloa; species Eremochloa ophiuroides. Next base: position 55,990,352 of record JAHLJS010000003.1, on the reverse strand, counting down.
AATCCCAGGCGTGCAGTGGAAAGAATTTAGAGAAAATGGTTGCTCTTTTCCCCCTTATAATAAACGGTTTCCAAGAAATTCGCTTCGGAAACCATACGGATCGCATAACCGGCAACCATCAGAAACGCCGAGAGAAACTAGAAAAGAAATCAGCAACGATCCTGCCTTCGACTGCGAGGAAGAGGAGGAGCACTGCTACGCCTTCTTGGAGTCCTGGGCTGGGTTCGTGGTATGGAGCAGGAGCACGGCACGGGGGCAGGGGCAGACGGCAGATGAGCCGCCGCCAGAATCTGCAGCGAAAACGATGGACGCAACGCCTTCTTCGCCTATCAGGATTCAGCGCTGCCCCGCGACGGTCCTGACTGGCAACGGCGGCGTTGTCCGAGGTGGGGGTGACTCGTACTACTACTAGTAAGAGAGAAGCACCTGCTCTCCAGCTGTGCGTGATGCGAGAGAGAGAGAGAGGACAAGGACAAAGGGGGAGGGCGGATGCAGAAAGCCAGAAAGAAAGGTCGCGGAAAGGGTAGTGTCATCTGCAACTGCAACAGCGGCGGCGGCCTTTTCGTCCTCTTCGACGGGTGCTGCTTGGGCTTCTGTTTCTCTCTCCTCACACTCTCACTCCTGCTGCTGTTTACTGTTTTACTCCAGTCGTCGTCCCTTTATGGACCATGGAGAAATCAATGCATTTGCAACTCCTATGATTGCACTCAATGTCACCAATAAATAAATTATTCTTATAGATATAAATGAATTGTATATATCATTTATAATTAGTTATAACAAAAAAGGTTTTCCACCCGAATCACTTCAGTTCATTTGCATTTTGGTCTCCATTTCGGATGCCCTTAACAACTTCATTAGAAATTGTGAAATTTCAGCAAACATGCTACATTTCGTTATGTATATATGTAAGTATTTATATTCTGGTCCAAGTTAGTTTACCTTATCATCTTCTTGACACTTGTAGGCGCAGGTCCAGCTCCTCATCCTAATAAGCACAGTTAATGGTCCATTTCTCAGTCATTTCAAGCACACTTTGAAACACGATTATCTTGTTTATCTGTACCTTTTTGGGCTCCCCTGTACGGTTGTGAGTCGGTTGTTTGCGATGGAGACGATAGTTGAGTGGGAACGGCATTTTGAGTGAGGATCATGGACTGTAGCGGGACAGCGGCCACAATCAATCCTCAATGACTACACTCACAGTCATGCCAACCGTATGCGTACGCACCAGGATCTTCTGACGGGGACCATTATAATTTTATTACGACCATTAAAAAGAATACTAAATCAACTTCGGTTCACACGAATACTACTTGCGCAAAAATGAAGTGTGATTTTAAATTTGGGTTGAACCATACTCTTTTAAGTTTGACTAAAGTTATACGAAATATTACTAAAACGTATGACTTCCAAGTGCATATAATATTAAAATATATCTCAGATTAATCTAATGATGCTAATTTAGTACAAATGTTAGTATTCTTTATAAATTTGGTTTAATTTAAAATATTTTGACCCTTTCAAAAATGGCAAATGTATTTTCTTTAGGAGAGAGAGAGAGAGAGTAGTATTTACAAGACTACTGTGATTATACTAATTGTTCAGTGGCCAAATCATGTTCTTTTCCCAAGACTACTGTGATTATACTAATTGTTCAGTGGCCAAATCATGTATTAATTTCTCATCACCTTCAAAGATGTAGGAGTTGAAGAAGATCGGATGGATATAGATTTGGTAGAGGGATGACTTAATTAATGGGGGTGAGTGGTGAGTAAATACAATGCAAGATGAATAATTGAAAGGGCGATTAGGCCACTCCCAACATTGGTTTTCATTGGTATTTGTTACCTCTCTATGTCACAATTTTGATGATGTGGAAGGAGAGTAAATGAACAAAGAGAATTAAAACACAAGAAATCAGTTCTCACATGAGAAAATATGTCGGGCCAATGTTCATCAACCGAGAAACAAACAGTTGGACGTTCGGAAAGAGGGTTGTTTGCATGCCATGGTAGCCAAGCCTTGCACACGTCCCAACACAGTTTCCCTGCGATGGTCGTCACACTTGATGCTTGTAGGCAACACTTGCCACGCCATGGGCCAAGCCATCCTTTGTCCTATAGCCTAGTCACACAACCTTGGATGCACTCCCCTCAAGAGACCATTCTTGTAACCAATGAAGGTTAAGAAATGAGCAACGTGGCTCTCAAGCCAATAGTAAGGATCAAATGGCCCTAAGAGTGGGGTATTGACTTGGGACTCAAACATTAGCGCGAAAAATCTTAGCCTTTGCAGAACTATCGTTCCCCACATGTAGTTCTCTCTTGCGGCTAAAATATTCACACTAACACCGAGTCCTTAAGGCCGAATACTAAACATGTATATAGTAAAGGGCACACTATTTTCTTCTATCGCAAATGAATCCCTATAGTAAGCACGCACTAGCAGGTAATCCTAGTTGTCACATACAAAGTTCTTGCACACAAACTAGCAATAACCCCAAAGATAGATAAATAAGTAATGCAAGAAATAAATGAAGCAAAACGGTAGATAGATTTATCACATGTGAAAGGTCCTAAATGGCTAGAGGGGGGGGTGAATAGCTTATAAAAATCTACAAACAACACTTGACAAGCCGATTAGTACCAATAGCAAGCTTTGCAAAGCACTAGCTCTAAACTACACTATGCAAGCCACCTAGACAAGTATACTACACTATGATCACTAGTTCACACTCAAAGGCTATGTCACTACTAAACACTACTCCTAAGTGAGCAACTAACTAACAAGCTACACATGAGAGTAAATACACAAAAGTAAAGAGAGAAGGTGATTTCAATACCCCCGGTGTAGAGAAGATATGAAGTCCAATATAACCAATCAATCAAATACAAGGGAAGTCCTCGGTAGAGAGATGACACAAGATTTTTTACCGAGGTTCACTTGCTTGCCGGCAAGTTAGTCCTCGTTGTAGCGATACACCCACTTGGAGGTTCACGCGCTAATTGGCATCACACGCCAAACCCTTCTCATGGGTGCCGCATAACCAACACAAGATGGGGATCCACCAAGCTACGAGCAATCCACTAAAGATGCCTTTCGCGATCTCCCGCGGGGATAGGCTCAAGAACCCCTCACAATACCTTGATCGGAGGTGGAGACAATCACCAACTCCCCTCAACGATCCTCGCAGCTCCAAGCCGTCTAGGAGTCGGCAAACTCCAAGAGTAATGAGAGAAACCGCTGCGAATCACCACTACCAAGTGCCTCTAGATGATCTCTATCAATGCAATGCACTTGATACTCTCCAAACTCACCAAATGATGAACACAATCAAGTAGGATGAGTGAGAGTGGAGTGGGAAGGCTCACAAGTATGCTATAGTGTTCAGGAGTGCCAAGAGATACTCCCCAAACCAGCCAAGTGATTATTTATAAGCCACACACAAAGAAATAGCCGTTTAGACTTCACTGCGTACCGTCGGACTGTCCGACGGCCAGACCGTCGGACTAATCAGCACGGTCCGACGCCCCGGATGAACGCCACGTGTCACTAGCCGTTTGAAGTCGAACGTTGGATCACAACGGCTAACTTCCCGCGCTAAACGAACCGTCGGACTGTAGGCCTACGGTCCGACGGCCACTGCCATTGCACCGTCGGACTGAAAATACACGCCGCGTCGGACCAAATGAAACCACGGTCCGACGTTTCCAGAGAGCTCCCCGAGCCCTGAAAACCGTCGGACGTTGGTCCGACGCTTACCGTCGGACTAACACCGAGAGTCCGACGCTCCTCTGCTCTCCACGTGTCGACCTGCTGCGGCTCTGCACCGTCGGACCCTGAGGACAATGGTCCGACGCTCCAAAATCAAGCGTCCGACGCTTGCTGAAGGGGTTAGCCGTCGGACCGAAGACATTGGTCCGACGCTCAGTCAAGTTAGAGTCCGACGCTAGTTTTTCTTATTGAAACGTTTCCGAAATTCGCCTAATCCTACCTCGCAAGCTCGGCAGGAGGAAGAGAGGACTAAACCCTCTCTAACCCTCAAACTTCACCCCGTTTCTTAAGGCACTAACACTCCAAAGTATCTCTCACTTAGGTGCACGTGTGTTAGCCTTTTCAAAGAGTTTTCCACAGGTCAAGTTAGTGTCACTAGCATCTATATGCATATGCAATGATCATGAACACCTAGTGGCACTTGATAACCGTATTTCATCAACGATTTCGCCCCTCTTGATAGTACGGCTATCTATCCTAAATGTGATCACTCCCTCTATGGAGTCTTGATCACCAAAAGCAAAAGAGCTCCTATGGATTATACCTTTGCCTTGAGCTCCTAGCCTTTTCACCATCTCTTGATGAAGCTTGTGGACTCCTTTTGATGATGGACTTATACCATTTGTATGGATGCCGTCATTGCCCTTCACTTGTGGCCTCCACCGATCCGGTCCATTGCTCCATCTTGTTGTTTGCTAATCATACTTATGAAACACTTAGAGCAATCGTTAGCAAACTAGGTTTCATCAATTATCCAAAACCAAACATGGGCTTTCAACATGGTATTAGTTGCCAAAATGCTCCATGTTGAACTCTATGAGGCGCACTCTCAAACACCTTGTGTTTCTGGATCACGGTGTTTCCAATCAAATTAAAGGCAATGGATTCATATAGTCTCCATATTCTTCTTGACTATTTTGATCTCGTTGATGGACTCACTCAATCGAAGACATCGTCACCATTGACACCATTGTCACCTGATTTGATCAGACCCTTTATAGTAATTCTTCATAAGAGTTGGTTAGGGTTCATATAAGAGGGATAAGATTGGAAGAGTAATTAAGTTTCATCTTCCCCCAATAATCTTTGGAGACTTTGCCAAGATAGTGTTCATCTTTGTTACTCTTAGAGGTTTGGGGTCCTCATGTTTACACTAATTTTAGTAAGTGACCCTAGACTCATCTTTATAGTTGATTGGGGGAGGATAAAGGTTGAAAGATAACCATCTCTTTGTTAGCAACTCAATGGAGATGTAGGTACTCTTTAGTGTTGGGGATGAACTACAGTAATAAATCTCCTGTCTCTTGTGCTTAATCTTGTGGTGTTGGGATTTCACCAGATCTACCACTCGTGTAAAATCTATTGGAACTTGCAAGTAATCAGCTCAAAAGTTCTCTATTGTGAAAGTACACAACTTTTTGGTTCAAGTGGAGTTTAGTTAAATCTCCTTATTCTTTTTAGTTCTTGCAAGTTTGTATATCGAGATTGTCCAGCTTGATGCTTTGCCTTTGGAGCACCCAATAAGGTGATGGATTGTCTAGTGTTTAATTAATGCTGCTATTTAGATTGATATTTTGGCAGGAATTACATCTTAATCCCCTCTAATAAACATAAACGTGCGCTCGCATATATACATGGACAATGTCATACTATTTCATTTATTCGAGTTTTCTCTATTGATTTATGCATTTGGCAAACAACCAAGTTATTGGATGGAACATCAAGTAGAGAAAAATGCATAGGAGCTAAACACAACTCACAATGCACAACTATTCTAACCGCTCAAGTCACATAATTCAACTTGTGGCATCTAGCCTTAGACTTTATGAATGATTAGGAAGCTTGAAAGAACCCGCCACACAAAAACATGGAAGTAAGTGAGAATGAGCATCCAAGGCAGACACCAAAGGATACATGATAGCTAGATAAGTGCATTTACACTTCAAGGAATGTTACTATAGTGGAATAATGACCATCCACATTTTTGGGTTTAAGAAAAAAAATTCTCAACCATTCTTGATCATTGTCAAAGCTTGTCTTCATTCCTACGCCACACTAAGTAAGCCCTCCGAAGCGTGTCACCTTGTTCTGTGATAGTCCATGTTGGCAACTGCCATGCTCTCTTGCTCTAAAGCAGCATTTCCGCTTGCATGGACTCCTGGACCGCCTTTGACTTCAACACTATCATCATGTTATTCAACTTTCCATGTCTCTTGTACACCCATGTGTGTATGGTGCAGATCAATCGTGACTTCACCTGGTTTGAGCATTCTAGATGATGGTTTAGTTTTACCAACAAACCGGCAATCATCAAGGTTAGATTATTGACCGAGCAAATGCTGCAACTCTTTACACACAAACTGTTTATTGGTAGTTGTCTACTTTTAGTGATTGATGTGGACCTACGCAGTGGCAGAGGCATGAAAAATTTTAGTTGTGGCGAGGCCATTAGCTTCCATCCTTTTGGTTTGCTAATTGCGGCCCACCATTATCAAGTGGAGCCACTAAACCAGTGTATTGACATATATGTCATGTATAATACCGGTACATCACATAATGTGTAGTAGTTTCTACAGATTTTAGGTATGGCGTCAGCCAAACCTTGCCAGATACCTGACTCTGCCCCTGGACCTATGCATCAATACATCGTGAGTCATAACACCATATATGCTAAGCCCTAATTGAATGAGGATGCATCAATAACACAGTACACGTCGCCATACATAAACCAAACTAACTACCCTACAAGAGCATACATAAGGCGCTTCTATCCATCACACCAATACGCCATAACCCATTTGCGCAAGTACGCATAGATCATCCATGCATAGATAATCAGTTAAACAAGTACAAGCAATTAGCAACTCTTATTATTGCCATCATTAATAAATGATAGCGAGGGTACGTCGTCAGCCCCTACTAATTCAATGCCATGAACAAACCATGGCACATGATGTGGATGCACATATGGTCCAGTCCAGAGATCTACGGATGACCATAGCACAGTAACACTGTATGCACCATTCGGCAGCAGTTAACTATGATCAGACGGTGTGCACTGCATGCTCATGCAGCATCGCCCACATAGCGTACGTCACGGCACCGTCAGATCAAAGATCGTGCGGCCCTACATGAGCCAGCTGCCGGTTGATGATTTAAATAAGTTGCATTGATGGACCATGGTCCATATGCATGCCCATGCGTCTCGTCTGCATTCTTGTGATGGCGATGCTAGGCTAGCTGCTGTACCGTCTGAATTTAGGTCTGTTGGATCTGATCTGAACATGTATGGGCTACTATACAGCAATAAAAAAGCTTTGTGATTCTGACTCAATTTGCGTGGTTGGTTGCATGTTACTTGGGACAATGTATGTGAGCTGTCTCACTTGTTTTCTGCATATGTTTCTTTGGACCACTCGCTTGTTGCTGCTGGGGTAGAAGGTTCTGATTCAGCCACATTGCCAACTGCACAATCGTGCATGGATAGAGATGATTGACACGTTGGCATGGAGTGTGATGGTTTGCAACACAATGAAAAGCTCTTTTTTTTCTTTAGTTGACAAATGCATGTTAGTATAAGGAAAGAAGAGGTTGGGATAAATTCATCTGGGTGTGTAAGATTATGTTGTTTCCTACTATACTAGTTGGCTAAGTTTTCAAACAGAGAATATATATGGCTTATTTTGAAAATGATACCATTTCTTTAGTAGATCCATCTTATTAGCACATCTTTCATATTAGTAGCAGCATCATGTTCGTCTGGAATAATTATTTGTGATTGCAAATCGTTCCTATGCTTAGTGATAGCAAAAATAAAAGACAAATAAAAGAACCCTCATGCTGCAGGTTTATTTACTCAAACATTGCAAACTGCATAGAAAGACTGCGGCTAGCTAGGTGGTTCACAGAATTGCTATTCAACGCTCTCCTTTGGGCCGCCATCGCTTTGGTGGACGAATTCTTGCTCATTTGGGCCAGCCTACTGGGCTTGTACGTATATCAATCAGGCCTTTGAAAAAAGACATCACAATGTACACTGTAAAAAGAACCAGATCTTCTGCCACAAGAGATTCTCTCATATTTGACACTGCTCTGTTTCTGTTTGTTATGCCCAGTTTCCTTTTTTTACCCCCATACTTCGAGCTCAACATCCATTGACATAAAAATATTTAACAGAGAAGTATTTGGAATTTCAAAAGAATAAAAAAATCACTAGAAATAATGAAGACGTTGAAAAGAACATCCTTATTTATGCGTGTAACATGCTAAAATATTTCCTCAATTTGAAACGTCCTATGAAAATTAAACTAAGATTTATGTTTAGCTATCTCGTCTCGTTTGTGAATCCTGCACCAGTTTAATTCTGGTGTCTAACTCATATTTTTTTAAAAGGTTTCTATATATGAATTGTTTGTATGTTACTTGATGGTCGGACGCTCGTTGACCTGATGGGATTACAGAAAGGAAATTAAATAAAAAAATAATGCATAGCAGTGGTAAAAAAGATATCGTGAGTTCTTTTATTTTAGCGAAATCGAAATGTCAATTTTTCCAATTAGCATTATTCCTAGAGTTAATTCTTAGTTTCTTTTCCCATACAAATATACTACTACATCCGTCCCAAGTAAATCATGTGTTGTGCTAAAAAAACTAAATCATGTGTTAGAATCATCTTAAACCTAAATATATTATTTCATGATCTATCTACTGATATACTAATTAATTTAGTGTCATAAATATTATTAGTGCTCTTTTCTTAAACTTGGTATAACATTAAATAGTTTGACTTAGTGCAAATCTAAAGTTGATTCTTTCTTTCTTTTTTCTTTTGTTTCTTTGCTTTGTTCTAGGTCATTTATTTATCGTTGGCTTGGTGGTTTGTAATATGTGCCATGAGGGTTCTTTTGTAGTTGTGTTATATAACTCTCTTCTGCTTAATGGAATACGGACACTAACCCGATCGAGAAAACAAGCTCTAAAGCTGATTTAGTTTGGAACCAAAGGGTGTACTTTGCAAAAATATCATAAGTATGATAAAGACGATGTAGAGCATCACCTGATCGTTGAAAAAAAAGTTGCATGCATTCGATTCCAAAAAGTTTGGTCGGCTGTCAAACTAGAACATGCACTCTTTGCCTTCCATCTTTACATGTATGGAGTGTTTGAATCTTTATACACACGCGCGCACACAAATCTGTGACATGTCCACCCATGCATGATTTGACTATATATGCAGCAACAATCCAAGAACAGCAAGAGAGAGGTACTTCAACATTCATATATATCCCTGAAAAACTGGAAAGGGGAGGTTACAAAGTCCCTTTAATTACTTACGCCCTTTTCAGCCCTGCTAGCGGCAAAAACAAAACCTCACAGGATCTCTCATCAAAAAAGAAAGTTCTCTGAACCTCATATATCTTACGATTTGTGAACTCACTCTATACTATATAGCCTGCCCATGCAGCATATATATATATATATATATATATATATATATATATATATATATATATATATATATATATTCACGAGCTACATCAGTATACGTATACTTAGCTCTTAATTTTAAATCGGCCCCAGTAGGAGCAGAAGTATTTAATTGTAGTGAAATAAGGTGCAAAATTTCGGGGGGGGGGGGGGGGGGGGGGGGGGTGTGCGGGTTTCCGTTACGTTCAGCAAATTAAATTTTCAGAGCCATATGGCGCCGGCGCCCTTGAGCATGGGCACGAGCTTGCCGGCGAGGTGCAGCGACATGATGTTGTCGGTGGAGCCGACGAGCCTACCGCCGATGAAGACGGCGGGGACGGGCGGCGCGCGCCCGAGGCGGCGGGCGAGCTCCCGCTCCATCTCGCGGCCGCGGGGCTCCTTGTCGAGCTCGTGCACGGTCGCGGATACGCCGAGCTCGGAGAAGAGGCTCGACACCGTGTGGCACATCGGGCACTGGCTCGTCGTGAAGATCACCACCGCCTTCTCCGTCGACAGTCTCGACACCCTCTCCGCCATTTCTTGGCTTTACCCGGCCGGTCAGTCGAGCTGGCTGATGAAGTGTTTTTGTGGGCTAGCTCTAGCTGTGTGCTTTAATTTGTTGTTGCAAGTGTAGGGTGGGATCGATGCCCTTTTATAGTGTTCATCCAATGGAGGAAGAGGAAAACAGTGGGTGCTTGTATCAGATATGTATCGATAGGGAGGACAGAGATTCGGAGATAGATAGAGATCTCTAGAGAGAGATCGATGTTGTGGGCAATGGGCATAAAGAATCTTCGACGTGTGGTTTGCAAGCTCAAAATGAGCAGTGCGGTAGCGCATAATCATATCCCTGTCGTTAAGCTCATTTTATTTTTTTTCTTCAGAAGAAATAATGCTCCTTTTTTTCCCCCTAAATAATGATCCTTTCTTCAGAAGAAATAATGCTCCTTTTATTTTTTTTTCATTTTTTTCTTCAGAAGAATCCTAGCTACTCTCTCTCACTATACTTTTTCCTGTGCATATGCTAATTGGTCCCATGTATTATATAAGTAATCGGCTAGTTTTCTTTTCTTTGCATCCAAGTGTGTTCAAAGAAGTGGGGATATAGGAATTATAAATAAGGTGATCCAGATGATTTAGTTGAATTATAAATAAGGCGATCCAGATGGTTTAGTGTACTTTACCACTAAGTATGGCTATGCATATGATTTCATATTATGTTTTTTTCTAAAGAAGCATGTATTAGTTACAACTTAACACAATGAAGATAATGTAGTGAGAGTTTACAAAAAAAAACTCTATTATCATAACATAATATTTTATTATGATAATAGAGTTAAACAATAGTTCAATCTACAAAAAAGAAAACAATACTTTTTAGACTAGGTTTGGCTGTTATTTTTTTGAAAAATAAAGTATTGAAATATAATAGTTTCCAATACAATGATACTTTCTCCATCCCTAAGTAAACCAACTTGTGAAGTTGTCATAGGTCATACTTTTATAAGTTTTGATCAAATTCATAGAAAGGAGCCCTAACATCTATGTCACCAAATAAGTAAATTATAAAAATAAATTGCCTGGTATCTATGGTAGTGTTTATCTGTCAACTACAAAACTAACGGAGGAGTCTAAGGTGATGAATTTACCATTGTGTAGATATTTGTGAATGTATATGGGGTTTACACATGCGACAAAGAATCTGATCAAGTAACATTTAGCAATTAATATAACCCAACCTCATAATTTGCACTGTCTATTGCTAGTATATGGATGTAACGTAACCCAATTAATCCAAAGGCGTCAAAAATAGTTTCTAAATGAAAAAAATGCCTAATAGACATATGGAAATAAAGCTGAAATTTTTGCCAAGGTTGAAAATTTTATGTAGCCAACAATAGGAATATTTCAGAAAATGAAAGGAGACTGAACCATGGCCCATCATGTCACTGAAAAACAATATTCAAGGTGAAGTGCGAAATATATGATGTTCATATTCTCATATGCTTATCTCAGAAAAGAAGGAAAACTACTCATCGTGCGTCTTTCCAATGTTGGAACGCCTAGTATGTTTAGTTGGGAGAATTTTATCTGCTTCTTGGTTCCTGCGAATCCTATGAGGCATAGCCATCGAATCGAAGGACAATAAAACTTTTCTTGTGAATAAAATTTATTACTACATACCTTCTTGTCATCATAGAGTATTAGAATCAATTTCTACATCTGTATTATGCCAATTTCTTTTTTGTAGTTAATTAGAACAAGCTTGTTGGGTTTCATCTTGTTTCAATTTTGTATGTAGTTAATTGAACCTTTGGTGGCATCAAAATCGTCTTTGCTATATATTATTAAGGCATGAGGCTGCGCTAAAAGTTTGGCGGTTGATTCGTCTGCCGCAACTTTGGCAGATCATGGCATCAAAAATGAACTGTGCTGTTGTGGCGAGGCTATGGCATGCCGCAAGTTGGGCGGTGCACCAAACGCCTGCCGAAACTTTGGCATGGAAGCCGCGGCGCATTGTAGCAAATCATGGATGCATCCAAACGTTCCCTAAATTTATGATCTGTGTCCTAGTTTTTCTAACAACACCTGGGTTATTATATGCTCAATTTGTACCACCCGTGGTGTGCGCACATGCACCAAACATATTAGCTGGATAAATATTACTTATGCATCTCATACATAACAAAATAGTGGAAAAGTAACTGAAACTAAAGCACAACAAGAACAAAAGATCAAGTGAAAGTTTTTTTTGAATGTCACAGGAGGGATCACTCCCCACCTGAATATATATTCAAAAGTTTTACAAATGTTGAGGAAGGAAAAAAACAGCACCAAGACACCCCAGCACCACAATGAGAAGTGGCAAAATAAAATACATGAGCGAAATGCAAACACACCACATAATGGTACATATTGTAATACCCCGGATATTACGGTTAACTAAAAATGCCATGCCATCATGTTTAATTCAAGTGTCTGCATATGATTGTGATTAGGGGTCCTTAGAGTGACTTAATTATGAATGATGTTGATTGTGCAATTGAATCTCTAATTGAAAATCAAAAATAAAATCAAAAGGAAAATCTAAATTAAGCCCTAATCGGACCCCAAAACCCTAGATCAAAAACTACTTAGAATATGGTGAAAGTGTCTTAATAAAAGTTGTAGATATTTTCAAATAGAACAACTTTTATTTTGGATAATTTTAAAGTTCTTTGATAGAAATTTAAATTAAACTCTAATTACTACTTTGAAATTCAAATTTGAAATACTAATTTCAAAAATCTTAAGAATCTGACCAAACTCCCTTAATGAAAGTTGTAGAGCTCAACAAGTTGAGCAACTTTTATTCTTACAGAAAATTCAAGTTGTTAAGAAGATTTTTGAGAATTTGATCTAATTGCAAATGAAATTCAAAAGGGACATTTACCCCTTTTTGAATAGTTTCAAAACGGTGCCGATTTTGAATTTGGTTCTTAAATCAATATTGTTCAGAATTTTGAATCCTACAACTTTTACAGTTACACTTTTTCGTATTCATGCACAGAAATTGGGGGATTTGATCAAAAACCGAGAGGCATTTAGTAGCCACAGTACTTTGCCCCTCCTCCCTGTTCGGCCACAGCGCCGGCAGCCGCCCGCGCCGAGTGCGCGTGGCGCCGCCCGTGCCGGTCGTCCGTGTGCCTCCAGTCGTAGTCGTGCTAGTAGGGGACCCCGTGGCGCCCCGAATCGCTTCTGCCCCCTCCCAAACCCACCTTATATACCTCCGGTCGCCTCCCTGCCTCCCTTTCCTCCTGCGGCACGCCGGTGACCACCTCCACTGCCTCGGCCGATTTGGCACGCACCTGTCCACCATCTTCAAATTGCCCAAGCAGCTGACCTTCTCACTCCCTTGCGCATCCAGTGCCTCAACTTGGGCAAAGGCTCGTGCCCCGCTGGTCCGGAAACGCCTGCCGCCGTCTTCGGGTTCGGTCGGAGCGCCGCCGCAGGTCGTCTCGCCGTGCCTAGTTTGTCTCGGTGAGCTTCTCCTCTAGTGCTATGGCGTTTTAGACTCTCTGACTTGCCATGATGCTCATGCATGCGGTGGTTCGCCGCCCCATGCCCTAGGTCCGCCGGAATGGGGAGGGTGCCGTCGATGAACGCCGCCGTGGGACTGCTCGGTGTCAAGCTCGTCGTTCCGCGTCGCCTCTACTCCAACCGTCTACCGGTCTAGGACTGTGGTGAGCTCCTGGTCCTCCCCGGCCATTTTCCTTTAACTCTACCGCAGCCTAGCAGCCGGAACAGGGCTGCCATGCCGCTGCGACCGCCATAGGCGAGCTAGAGCTCGTCGGCGGCAAAGAGGGTAGGAGCTAGGTAGGAGAGGGAGTCCGTTAGGCTCTAAGCTTGGTGTTATGGTGCTTGGTTTCGCTACGGGGATCGCCGGCGATGAGGTTCCCGACGGGCAGCCGCGTGCGCGCGCGGGCGCACAGCTGGAGGAGAGAGGAGGAGCTGGCAGGGGGTCCCCGCCTGTCAGCGTCCCCTAGAGAGGGAAGCGGCGCGCGGTCACGCGCTTGCGGCCGCGTGGGCCGCGTGGGCCGGCCTGGGAATAGTTGGGCCACCTCGGGTTGATTTTATTTTTTATTTTCCCAGGGAATTTAAAAGGGTTTTTCCATTTTGATTTAAATGAATAGTGCTCGGTTTTCACCTTTTTTTAGAAATATTTTTATGGCACCTAGAGGCATGAAAAATTTTGTGGTTGTTCTCTGTGATGTGTAATATTTTGCAAAAATATCAAATATGTGTTTTGAACACTTTTTGCAGAAACTAAAATTCAATAAAGTAATTAATAAATACAACTTTGGGCAATTTTAATGAATTCTAGGTTAATCAAAAAATCATGGAAATTTATATGGCACTGTTGTGGGGTAAGACCTGTCACTTGGTTAAGTTTGGGTTCAAATGGAAGCTATTTGATCATCTGTTAATTAAATGTTAGATTAATTGGGTAATAAAATTAATATAAACAAATAATCCCCATAGTCTTGTGTGATTTTTGGATTGATTGGGTTCAAGGATCTTTCACCATTGTGATCCTTGACAAATGTAATATTGTCACTAAGTAGTAATAGTAAAGCTGTGCAGCGGCTTTCTATGACTGTTAAAATAGTCAACAAAAATGAAATACGGAAACATCACTTTACTTTATGAAAAATATTTTATAACTTTACCGTGAAGGAAAGTTGTACTCAAGGATTAGTGTTGTTTACTTTTGTGTATTGTATTCATTATTATTCACACCATGTTAAGTACGCATCATTACATACGTGTAGTGCCCGTCAACGAGGAGGTCAAGGTTGAGGCCACTGCTGAGGAGGTGACTCCCGAGGTCGTCCAGGGATTCGACATTTGCGGGACCGAGCCCGACCCGACGCTTTACGCAATCCAAGGCAAGCCCCGGTGCATCCAGCCCCGTCTTGTGTTTTATAAAATATTTATGACTTGAGTTAATTATTGCATTAGGTTGTTAGGAGTTGGTTGTCACCAATCTTGTTGCATTACCTGCTTTGATATATATATTACCCTTGAAACCCATTTAAAATGAAAATGTTCGAAAAATGCTTAGCCCTACTTAATCAATTTAGATTTGCATAAAAAGTCTATTTTTGACTTATGGGGATATGATATTAATGAATCATGAGAAAGGAAAGGGATATGAGTTCGTTCGGGAATTGTGCACTTGGGTAGCAGCCCCAATGCATCGTCACCGACGGAAAGAGATTTTTCGTTTGTTGGTTATGAATTTGGGTTAGAGTCCCAATGCTTGACCATCGGCGGGAAAGGGATTTGAAAACCGTTGGGACACTTGTATGTGGGTTAGAGTCCCAATGCAATGTCGCCGGCGGAAAAAGAATTAGGGACCGTTCGTTGTAGGCCTGCTGTGATCGAGACTTTGCAACTAGCCACATACTACGGGAAGCCCTGACTCCGGTGGCTCTACTACTTGAACCGACAACCACGCACTGGGAGTGGAGAGATGGCGAGAGCAGCGTGTACCCTCGTGGCCGACGTGCCTGGAGAGAAGAGGAGTACTATGTTCTCGGGTGGCGCAGGACCAGTTCAGGTTTTGGAAAAGCTGTGGTAGCCGAGGTTGGCATATGCAAACTTAGGTGCTACATATGCAGTGTGGATAGGGATCCCCAGCTGGGTACTAATCGATTCGAATCGTCGTTGCTCCTTAGATATGGAGACTTGATCCTTTGACCTACAATTGAAAAATGGTTCGGAACTAGGTGTTTTGAGAATGATTTAAGAATTGGAAAGTATGATGAAATATGACAATGAATTTGCAATTATGTACTATGCTTAAAATTAAGATTTGAGGGAAAATATTGAGATAGGATAGTAATGTTTTTCTGTAAAACTCTTGCTCAAGCCTTACCTTGACCCCCTCTCAGCCTGCATCCCTGAGTCTCACTCCTTTTTCTTTAGTCAAGTAAGTCTTGCGGAGTACCCCAGTACTCAGGATTTGTTAACCCCATGTTGCAGGAATCCAGTAGTCGGAGGTCTGCCTCGCTCCCTGTTGTGTGACAGTTGTCCAAGAGGGAAGTGAGGAGGAGTAAGATTAGACCCGTGGGCAGGGTTCGTATTATTAAGTATTTAAATATGTTGTATCGTTATTCCGCTGCTACCTACTTTTAATTATGGTCTGTAATAACTGCACTTGAATTTTATTTGGACGAATGGTTTGTAATCTAAGTACTTTATAATCTTTCCGCGCTTTTACTCTGATGTAAGTTGCTTTGAAATGTTGAAATTCTGTAATGGCTTCGCAATGAGATCCTGTCGGAGAAAAACGGGTGCTGATGTAGTCCGGCAAGACCTTCTAGATCATTTGGGACACGGGCCCGGCTGTCAGAGGTCATTAGTGATAATGACAGGTACCTGTGGGCCATATGATTTAGGCGGTTCTGTTACATATATGCTCTTCAACGATGCCTCTAGGAGATAAATGGTGCAAAATGTAATCATTGTCAGCCAAGTAGTAGCTCGGTAAGGCTTTTGTGCGAGACTTGTGCTGAGGGAGAACTGCATTGATCAGGCCGATCCAGGGGAAACAACAGCAAGATGTTCTTCTTTGACACCTTCAAAGAGACCTCATCATTAGCCCAGACTAATCTAGGCTAAGCTTTAGCCCAAAACCATTGCCAGTGCTCCTGTTGACCCACCCATGATGAAGAGAAACACTAGTAAAAAAAAAACTTTTTAGGGGCGGTCAAAAGTAATGTTAAAAAAGGTTAAGAAAACCGCTATTATGTACTATGCCAGAGATTGTAAAAATGATTGATTTTCAAAGACGGCTTTCTTAAGTCAACTTTTATTTTTTTAAAATCATTCAGAGTGTAATAAAAATAAGAAAAATATTTTTATTATGCCAAGAAGGCCTAGGACTAGCCTAACATGCAGGATTTATTTTTCGTTTGTTTTGATTAAGTGCCGAGACCGAGATTCGAACTCACAACATCTCCCTCAGCGGTACCTCGGTACCTCTTTTTACCACCGCACCACATATTCACTTGTGTCTAGTTCTAGTATGTTGTCTATTTGTACTAATAATTATGAATCTTATTATCAACAATATAACTCATATAAACTATCTTAAATGAGAAAACTACAAAATTTTAAATCTCATCGAGCACTAAAAATTTGATACAGAACATTTCTCCATCCATGGTCGTTTGAAAAAAATAAAAAATTTGGAATTCAAAATCTGAGAGTTAATTTATATATTTGGAACTCTAAATGGTCTCAAACAAAAGTTAAATCAACAAAAGTTTTAGATCTCGTCGAGCTATACAATTTTGATATAAAATTTGTCTTCATCCGACTTCAATTAAAAAAGATATGAATTTATTTGTGTTGTAGTTATTTTTAGTCAACTGCCTCTGAAAATCGATTTTTTCAGATTTGGTTGACTTAAGAAAACCGCCTCTTAAAATCACTCATTTTTTAAGGCAGATTTCTTAACGGAACCGCTCCTAAAATTTGATTTTCGGATGCGGTTAACTTAAGAAAACCGCCTATGGAAATCATTATTTTTAGAGACAGATTTCTTAATAGAACTACCCTGAAAATAGATTTTTAGCAGCGGTTATGGTGGTATAGTGCTCCCGGGAAACATTAGAGGCACTATGCTAGTTTAGCCACCTCTAATAGAAAAGAGAGACGTTCCTAAAAATCTTTTTTTACTAGTGAAACGTGCACAGCAAACGTCCACACTTGGACACCGGGGGTGGGGGTTGCCGGCCGCCACCACACCGATGAAGCAATTCTCAGACTCGTCCGCGATGGTAGGAGGCATGCATCGGCAAGTTTCCACGCCAAAATAAAGGGTGGGTGGGTGCCAGCAAACGCCACACTGCGCGGAACCTTTTCCGGTCTCACCCGCAAATGCACCGGCAATCTCCTCCACACATGGACGAAGAGGGAGGGGTGCGCCACATCACGTGGAGCCGTTCGTAGACTTGACCGCAGCAGTGGGAGACACGCATCGATAAGTATCCATGCCTGGACAGTAGGGTTGTCGGCCACTGCCACACCACATGGAGCCATTTTCCGACTCACCTGCGAAGATCAAGTGAAAGTGACACTAGTATAGGATTGGGCTTTAATCCCGGTCTCCAAATATCTTCAGTCCTGGTTTTGCAACCAGGACTAGGAATCCAGGAGCCCTCTTTACTCCCGGTTCATAGAACCAGGGATTAAAAGGGGACCTTTACTCCTGGTTGGTTTTACCAAGCTAGACTAAAGGGACTTCGAGCCCAGGCCAGGTGGTGGCAACCTTTAGTATACTAACTAGGACTAAAATTTTTTTCTTTTCTTTCCTTCCTTTTATATTATGATTTCCTTTTCTATTATGGTTTATTTTTAATTAGTTTTTCGTATACATATTCTATGCTACTAATATAGAGCCTTACTTATATGTTTCTGTTGGAGCATTATATATATAGATACACAAACACAAAATGCATAATGAAACTATACATACATACATACATACATACATACATACATACGTTAAGAAAAAAACTTGTTAAGTCCTTTACATTAAATTCATCCAACTCTTCACCACAGAGGGGGTTTGAAGCTCCGTCATAGTAGTATCGTCTTTTGGGACTTATGACTTGGCAAACAATAAGTCATGCCAATGCCTCTTTAATTATTTGATGTGATCCTGTCTTATGACTGGGTCCCTCAACCATTCAAGCTTCGAATGAAAGAAAAAAATATAAGTATAAGATTAGTGTGTGTGAATATATATCAACTCAATTAAAAAAAATTAAGGATATTGCTTACTTACACGGAATTGTTCTTTGGGTCTTTTTAGCGAGTAATTCAATAGGTGTTCACAAATATAATATCCACATAAATTATTCCCTAGCTCATTCTTGAGACACCACTTTACAAGACAAAAACGATTCATCACAAAATTAGACATGGTCATAATGAAATGAACGGAATACATATATGAGGACTTAGCTAGTACTTACTTTGTGGGTGACTTCTAGAAGAGAAACTCTCCATTCACCTACATGTTTATCAGTGAACTTTAACCAGCTTTGCCCAACAAGAAATAGAAAAATGAGTTTTCCCCATTATAGTGTCAAAATGGTACAAGAGGTATGTAGTGTGAGAATGAAATTATCTCTGAAGAACATCTAGTAATAATTGGTATTCCTTTTTAGGCTTTCTCATTGGGTCCAAGATATAGGTCAAGCTTTTCTCAAGATTGATGACCAATAGTATCCAGTGAAATCTACATGTTTATATGCAGGCACACATCATTACTAATTACACTCTACATGAACAAGCAAAACTAATTTAGGAACAAGACGGTAACACTCGCTTGAAGTCATATGATAAGAGTATTGTTGTCTTGTGGTATTGTTTGTGCAAGAACCTGTACTGTATTTCAAGTGATTTTGCTTTAATATTGTCCTAGAATATGACATACGGATTAATGAAAACAACATCATAGAACCATTTTCATTCATGGTTCATCATCTCCATTCTGCATATAATGCAAAAGAATATTGAGTGATAAAAATCATATATTGACAAATAACAAAACCTTAATTATATTATAGAAAGCAATCACTTACAGACACCAGCAACTAACGAGAGATTTGTGAAGAGCTTTCAGGTGGAATAGTTGGTGTAATTCATTATAGTGAATGGCTATCACATATTCACCATGAAAGTTATGCCACTTGTGAATCTTTGCAAGAAGGTAATTGAAAGGTCCTAAATGGCTAGAGGGGGGTGAATAGCCTATAAAAAATCTACAAACAACACTTCACAAGCCGATTAGTAACAATAGCAAGCTTTGCAAAGCACTAGCTCTAAACTACACTATGCAAGCCAACTAGACAAGTATACTCCACTATGATCTCTAGTTCACACTCAAAGACTATGTTACTACTTTACACTACTCTTAAGTGAGCAACTAACTAACAAGCTACACAAGAGAGAAATACACAAATGTAAAGAGTAAAGGTGATTTCAATACCGCCGGTGAAGAGAAGATATGAAGTCCAATATAACCAATCAATCACATATAAGGGAAATCCTCGGTAGAGAGATGACAAAAGATTTTTTACCGAGGTTCACTTGCTTGCCGGCAAGCTAGTCCTCGTTGTAGCGATACACCCACTTGGAGGTTCACGCGCTAATTGGCATCACACGCCAAACCCTTCTCAAGGGTGCCGCACAACCAACACAAGATGGGGATCCACCAAGCTACGAGCAATCCACTAAAGATGCCTTTCGCGATCTCACGCGGGGATAGGCTCAAGAACCCCTCACAACTTCACCGATCGGAGGCGGAGACAATCACCAACTCCCCTCAACGATCCTCGCAGCTCCAAGCCGTCTAGGAGTCGGCAAACTCCAAGAGTAACAAGAGAAACCGCTGCGAATCACCACTACCAAGTGCCTCTAGATGATCTCTATCAATGCAATGCACTTGATGCTCTCCAAACTCACCAAATGATGATCACAATCAAGTAGGATGAGTGAGAGTGGAGTGGGAAGGCTCACAAGTATGTTATGATGTTTAGGAGTGCCAAGAGATCCTCTCCAAACCGGCCAAGTCGCTATTTATAAGCCACACACAAAGAACTAGCCGTTTAGAGTTCACTGCGTACCGTCGGACTGTCCGACGGCCCGAGCGTCGGACTAATCCGCATGGTCCGACGCCTCGGATGAACGCCACGTGTCACTAGTCGTTTGAAGTCGAACGTTGGATCGCAACGGCTATTTCCTCGCGCCAAAACGACCGTCGGACGGACGAACGTCGGACTAAATCAACCGGTCCGACGCCCTCAGCTGACCACCGTCGGACTCAGTCAGACGGAGCCGTCGGACTAACGAACGCGGCCGTCCGACGTTTCCAGAGAGCTCTCCGAGCCCTGAAAACCGTCGGACGATGGTCCGACGCTCACCGTCGGACTAACGCCGAGAGTCCGACGCTCCTCTGCTCTCCACGTGTCGACCTGCTGCGGCTCTGTACCGTCGGACCCTGAGGACAATGGTCCGACGCTCCGAAATCAAGCGTCCGATGCTTGCTGAAGGGGTTAGCCGTCGGACTGAAGACAATGGTCCGACGCTCAGTCAAGTTAGAGTCCGACGCTACTTTTTCTATTGTAACGTTTCCGAAATTCGCCGAATCCTGCCTCGCAAGCTCGGCAGGAGGAAGAGAGGACCAAACCCTCTCTAACCCTCAAACTTCACCCCGTTTCTTAAGTCACTAACACTCCAAAGTGTCTCTCACTTAGGTGCACGTGTGTTAGCCTTTTTCAAGGAGTTTTCCACGGGTCAAGTTAGTGTCACTAGCATCTATATGCATATGCAATGATCATGAACACTTAGTGGCACTTGATAACCGTATTTCATCAACGATTTCGCCCCTCTTGATAGTACGGCTATCTATCCTAAATGTGATCACTCCCTCTATAGAGTCTTGATCACCAAAACCAAAAGAGCTCCTATTGGTTATACCTTTGCCTTGAGCTCCCGGTTTCTTATCAACTTCCTTCTCATCTCTTGATGGATCTTGTGGACACCTATGATGATGGACTTATACCATTTGCATGGATGCCGTCAATAGGGCTTTCTCCTTTGTTGATGGACTTACACCATTTTCATGGACGCCGTCATTTCCCTTCACTTGTGACCTCCACCGACCCGGTCCTTTGCTCCATCTTGTTGTTTGCTAATTAATTCTCATAAAGCACTTAGAGCAATCGTTAGCAAACTAGGTTTCATCAATTATCCAAAACCAAACATGGGCTTTCAGTAATCCACTCCGTCTCCCTTCTTGCACAATTTCATGTACCAATCATGTAAGTTGTGATTTGCATTGACAATAGTCGTATCTTGTAAGGGGTGATACGACTCCTTCCATACTCATAGGTCTTCCATTTATCGATGGTCTAGAGCTCTTCTACCAGAGCATTTTCTATGAGACCGGTCATTGCCATGTTGTGCAATAAACCTCAATTTCGAGTCAGCCAACAAGTTAAAGAACAATCTATCATCATTGGTTCGAGCAGCAGACTGAATAATGAGCGGATCGATTGATTGCTTTGATTGTTGTCCAAGCTATGCAACATCTTTCACTGCTTTCTTCACTTTCTTCATTTCCTTAATAGACTTGTCAAGAGAGCACTCATAGTTTGATAATGATTGTGCCTTCTCTTATTCACGCATCTTTCCTTCGTATTGGTCTACTTTTTCTCTCAATTGTTTCTTGGGCACGGATTTTAATTGCTCGACAGGGGGCTTCTTTGTGAAATATGCCTTGACATATTTCTTACCATCTCCTCTGTTCTCTCAGTCGTCTTTTCGTACAAAAGCTTAGGAAGGGCAACTTGGATTTCTTCTTTATCGGGGATTTCTTTGGGGCTGGCAAGGACCTCCGCTTTTGCTTTTGGGTCACTAGGGGCGGAGGATATGGAGACCACCGCAGTGACAGAGATGGAGATGCAGTCACGCCATGAAACACATCATCTAGAGCGCTCTCATGATATGGAGACCACACTGGACATAACCTTGGGGCTGCATGTGATTTAAAAAATTATTTAGTTAGATTACTAATAAATGGTAATTAATGAGAATGCAATCGCAAATGTATATGCTTTCACTTTCGTTCATATATACCTTTGAGGAGGTTGTGCATGAGGCGGCATCCTAGAAATCACGATGTAACGCTTACGCCACAGAACGAATCCGTTCTCTACTGCTCCTAGAGTCTTCTCCCCTTCACATTTGAGAATATCAAGATTAAATTCCCTATAGTCTCTAATAACTCTGTCCACCCCAACTTTAGCATAGTCAGCTAGAATCTGATTGCCATGGTATAATGCATCTTTAGGGTTTTCCACTAGTGGATCAACATAACCAACCACCACCTTGACTATTACATTCCCTACCTAAATGTGCAGCTCACAAGGCATCTTCTTCTCAGTAATGTCATCCACGGAGTAGTGCCATAATGCTTCATCATCTCTAGGGAGCCCCATGGAAGCACAACTACTTCTTATTAGCTGAGGGGGGCTAATGTTGACTACCGCCTCTGACGTGGTATGCCTTTGGCTACTCATATATCTCCCCACTTGACGTCTGACTTCCTCCTGTATTTTTGCTTCTAGTTCTTTTTCTCTTTCCTATATGGACATAGCACGACCTCCTCTAACTTGTGGAGCCACTCTGCTTCCTCCTCCTTTCTTCTTTGGTGGCTTCTGTAACTTCCAATGTCAGCAGGGAATCCATCCCTCCATGAAACCAACCCTTTACGTCTAGGTTGGCTTGGGTGTTCAGGATTCTCGAGGGCCTAAGTCACCTCATCCTTCTCCTAGTTGGACTGGAACTACCCTTGCCAGTAGCTTCCATAATTGAAAGAAGTCTACGTGCTACTTCTTGGATTCTTTCCCCAAAATACACGTCCTAGACATTGGATCAAGTGTTCCCCGGTGCAAATAAAATGAAGCCATGGAGCATTCATGCCAATTCAGGGTAGCAGATGTGATCCCTTTGCTAATCAGGTCTTTCTCCATATGTTCCCACTTAGGAATGATAGTCATGTAGCCACTTCTCTCATTCTATGATTATATTTCTATTCTATGATTATATTTATTTTCTTGCTCATTTTCTTTGTTTCTTCTCACCCACTCCTCATCCTCTTTTAAGTTATTGTATCTCAGAAATTCTTGCCAGTGGTCCCTTTGCTTCTATAAACTTAAATTGTTAGTGAATCTGAAGTGAGATTCTTGCTGACATAGTTCTTCTTAAAGGTTTGAAATTGTATGGTCATCTTCTTCATAGCAAACCTTTGCACTAGTTTTGTTGTACCTTATGGCATCTTGAAGTGTGAAACAAAATCATCCCAAGGAGCTTTCTTCTCTCTATGGGAGAGAACTAACATGAGGCTTTTGCTTATTTAGTATCCATTTTGCAATGCTGATCGGTATTATGTCCCAAACAAGAAACCCATAGTAATTATTGGCATAAGCGGTTCACCTTTTTTGGAGACTTCTCTGATTATGAAGCACCTCTCTATTGATTGACTTTATATGAGATGTCATAACACTCTTTCAATAAGCATAATTTACCTCAGCAAGCCGAGGTGGCTTCCTAGTGTTATTGATGTGTATGTTGAGTTGACCTATTTTAACACCGTAGGTTGTTAAGCCTCAAATCAATGGTGCCTCGGCTCCAATACCACTTGAAAGGTCCTAGATGGCTAGAGAGGGGTAAATAGCTTATAAAAATTCTACAAACAACACTTAAAGCAAAGTGGTTAGGCAATTATGAGGCGAAGCGAGTTTTGCGCTAGCATATTAAAAATGCAAGCCACCTAACCGTTCTAAGCTATTGTGTCTAGTTTCACACCAACAAGCCTAAGTTGCTAACTTACACTACCCCTAAGTGAGAAAGCTAAACAAGATTACTTCTACACAAAAGTCAATGCTCAAATATAAAAGAGAGGGAGATGGTTATATCGCCGGTAAAGTGATGAAATGAATACCAATATGATCAATCACAATATACAAGAAATATATCCTCGGTAAAAAGATTGACACAGATTTTTTACCGAGGTTCACTTGCTTGCCGTCAAGCTACTTATTGTAGCGATACACCCACTTGGACATTCACATGCTAATTGGCATCACACGCCAAACCCTTCTCAAGGGTGCCGCACAACCAGCACAAGATGGGGATCCACCAAGTTATGAGCAATCTACTAGAGTAGCCAATTTGTGATCTACTGCGGGGAAGGCTTAAGAACCCCTTACACTTCACTCATCAGAGGCAGGAGACAATCACCAACTTCCCTCAACGATCCTCGCAGCTCCAAGCCATCTAGAAGTCAGCAAACTCCAAGAATAACAAGAAAACCCGCTGCAAAATCCAACTATCAAGTGCCTCTAGATGAACACACTCATGCAATGCACTTGATACTCTCCAATCTCACCATATTGATGTTGCAATCAAGTAGGATGTGTGAGAGAGGAGTGGAGAGGCTCACTAGCTTTTAAAGTGAGTGAAAATGGCCAAGAGAGAGCACAAGCCAGCCCCAACAACTTATATAGCCCACACTCTAAAATCCAACCGTTATACAGAGTTTACGGGGGCACTGGACGCTTCAACAGTAGCACCGGACGCGGGAAGCTCAGCATCCAGTATATTGCTGCATGACACATGTACTAGCCGTTTGAATTTTGCCCGCTGCGCGCCCAACCACCGGACGCATCGCACCGAACGCTCGGATGCCAGTGTCCGGTGCGATTCCAGAGAGGTTCCAGCGAGCACATTTACTCACCGAACGCGTCTGGTGCAGGGGCATCAGATGCTCCTCAGCGTCTGTCGCTCCAACAGCTCTCTGCTGCGTGCTCAGTCATTTGCACCAGACATGTGAACAGTGTTCACCGAGCGTCCGGTTATAAAATTACCCCGTCCGGTGAAAAACTTCACCAAATGGATCCGAGAGCACGGGGTTCACACCGTACATGTCCTGGTGCGCCCCCACCGGACACTCTCGGCGTCCGGTGCACTCTACACAGCACAATCTCATCTAGGGTTAGCCACTGAACGCCCAAGCTAGCGTTCGGTGCTCACGGCTCAGCGTCTGGTGCACGTTTCTTCACAGAGACATCACCGGAAATCGCTAAAGAGAGGACCCAAAGCCTCTCTAACCCTCACATTTCACCCGTTTCAAAATGTGCTAACACTCCAAACTCCAAAGTGTACCACACCTCAGTGCACATGTGTTAGCATTTTCCAAATAGTTTTCCACGGGTTTTGTTAGTGTCACTAGCATCTACATACATATGCAACAAGTATGAGCATCTAGTGGCACTTTGACAACCGTATTTCTTAAACGAGTTTTCCCCTCTTGATAGTATGGCTATCTATCCTAAATGTGATCTCTCTCTAAAGTGTCTCGATCACCAAAAGCAAACGAGCTCCTACAAGTTATACCTTTGCCTTGAGCTCCTAGCTTTTTCCTTTCCTCCATGGATGAAGCATTTGGATTCCTTCTTGATGATGGACTTATACCATTTGCATGGACGCCGTCATAGCCTCTCACTTGTGGCCTTAACCGACCCTGGTCACCTTGCTTCATCTTGATGTTTGCTAATTCAACTCATGAAAAACTTAGAGCAAACATTAGCAAACTAGATTTCATCAATTATCAAAACCAAATAAGGGCTTTCAACTACCGCCATCTATTTGATCCAGGTTCTCATCTTTGTTGCCACTATATCCTCCAGTGCCTTGATTGATGAGGTTTATCATGGCCTCATTCTAGTCATTCTCTCATGGATCAATCTCTTACCTGATCGAAAAATAAAACAATTAGAGTTTAATCAGGGGTTTAGGGTTTGAGCGTATAGGATAGGTGTTTAGGGGTGCGTAGGGGTTTAGGGTTTAGTTAGGTGATTAATTATAGGTTTAGGGCTTAGGTGTTATAGGATAGGGATTTAGGGGTGTGTAGAGATTTAGGTGTGTAGGGTTCTAAATTTTACATACAATGAATATATCTACAAAATCCACATATCGCTCTATGTCATCTATACTCATTTACACACACACACACACACATGTACTGTTGGCATTTATTAATGCAATACCGTTGTAACTTTCACCCATGAGTATTTCATGGTAGCATATTTATCCTTAGAGAAACAAGCGTTAGAGAATTTGACAGTTAACCATCATGTATCTACTAACTTGTGCACCGTCTAGACTAATGTAGGGGTAAGTGATAGAGATAAGGGTTTTAGATAATGACAAACACAAGAGCACTCCAAAGTGAGATAAAAGAGGATAGTCTAGACTGGAAGGACAACGGGTGAGTGCAGGGTTCCTATTTACTTCTCCATTATTGTAGTTCTATTCTATAGCAAACCTAAGGGATTAACTAAGCAAAGATTAGACATAGCGATCACACCAAAACACTTCAGAGCTGTAGTTCCTTTTCAATCCTCAAAAAGACTGGGAAAGGGTGACAGAGAGAAGGCTACCAACAAGCTCTACCAAAGCACCAACCCGAACATGGTGGAATATAAAGTCCTGGTCGGAGCTACCACCCCTGGGGATACCACAACTATCCATAGGATTGGACACAACCTCAATCAATAATCTATACATCATGTCTATAATATCAATTACTAGTCTAGCCACAATAACTAGAGGACTCGATCGAGCGGAGATCCCATGCTAAGGTGTAAAACACTATACTAATCATGTTGAGATAAACACCAAGGCATGAACTAGGTAACCATAAAGAACAATTTAGTAATTAGAGAAGATAAATATGAAGACTTGAGTTTTACAAAGAACCAATACAAGATCACACTGAAACACCGAGGGCTCTTCTAGAACTTGAGCTTCTCCCCCTAACTCCCGAGTAGATTAATACTACTATATTTTGGAAATAATATGAAGAGTTGCTCCTTGTGATGTATAATGATGATTTTTCTGGTCTAACCATCTGTTTATACTAACTAAGGTCGGTTTCGAGGGATATAAACATGATAACCATCGAAACCGACTTATGCACAGAGTAAGGAACCGCCATGCCAAGGGTCGGCACGAGCAGTGGGTCCAGAGCCCAACGGCATGGTGGCCACTGTCACGCACATCAGTGTTGCTACCTACTTTGTCTAGTGGGTCCCCTACGTGGTCTAGATCGCTCTTATGTCGGTGATTGGTCTAGATTCGCGATGTAGATGGGCATTCTTTTGATTTTTTTGAGTTGGATTGTGCCCATACGCTTTATGAATTGCACCTTTAGTGTATTCTTCATATTTTTTATATTTTTATTCTGCAAATTATCTAACAAGTCACTTTTAGTTCGAGTCCTAATTCTGACTGAGACTAAAGATAAAAACCGAAAGCATGTTCTATACCTATCCACCGAGCAGTGACGCATGGATTCGATCGTATGACTCGCACGTAGCGATGAGACACATGTACAGCAATCGTAGTATATATGTACCATGTACCACTTCGCCATCACTGCCCCTTGAGCAACCTGCAGTCGTTTCATGTACAAGAATAGAATAAATAAATAAATATGTGATTCCACAAGAGAACGATATATTCATTGTAATTGCATAAAAGAAAACGCAAATATAAAAGTCAAAACAAAAGTGATTCCAGTGTGAGCCCTACCTACCATGCATATGCACTATGCAGAGAGAGAATGGAATCGTGCAGCTCTCGTTGCTAGATTGTTGCAATGTGGCGCCCAAGAGGCCACGCCTTTAGCTGCCGGCTTGCTCTGATCTTCACGTAGTACATCCTGTTGTGGTTTTGGAATCTAGAAAGATAAAAAAAGGCATTGATGCAAATGAAAAGATAAAGAATAATAGTAGTCACCAACGCAAGTAGCTAGCTAGAGGCATCTCTCTCTCTCTCTCTCTCTCTCTCTCTCTCTCTCTCATACTGTTACCTCACCGGCCGTCCAGTGCGTGTACGTACAGTGGATATGTGTGATGCCGCGATCCGAAACCGATTGCATGCAATCTATAAGACAGTATAATATATATCCCATGCATGCATATATATATTGGACCTTTATATCCGATCGACCCATCTGTCACTACTAGTAGTTGCATACATGCAGATCGATCAACTATTTCATAAAGTTTCAAAGCCAGCGTACCTCATCACGCACATGATGTCACTTTTAGAGATATGCATATATTATATATATTGTCTGGCTGGCTTTCATCCAAGCTAATCACGAGTGGCCCAAATCCATTTTTAGCGATAGTAAAGTCAAGTTGCCCCGCCTCCCCAATGGCACCTTTAAATATTCACAAAAATCACACTTTTATTTGAGAATGATTATATTTAATTTAAATTATGACTAATGAAAATGGGTACAATTCGATGATAATGCTATGAGGATTCATATAGCTAGTGGATACATATAATCGATACCATCTGGCCCAACATAACACAAAGATCATGCCATTCAACTTTAGTTCCATTGAGGGAATTACTTTATAACCAATGCCATTAGAAAACCAAACAAGAGAATAAAAACTATGCACCCACATTAATTAATTTTTATGGTTTATAAAGAAATAAGTGAATTGTACATTTCTAGATAGTAGTATTATCCTCTACTTTTTGTTCTAGACTTTCTTAATTTGCTACACTTCACATTGATATGCATGATCAATGTTTTTTATATTAACATAAACGCACATGCCATGGCACCATATATCAGATTAGTCAGTCACTCTGGTCATAGCAAAAAGGTAAGGTGCATCAGAAATAAGATAATTGGAGATATGTATCTCCTTAATGCAACACATGATGGTAAACAACATAGAACCTAGTTAGATTATTAACTTTACCAACATTAATTTCTTTTGAGAAAAGTAATGTGGTGTGGTTAATCTTATTATTACTAATTGGAGCATCCAGGTTAATTAGTCCTTATGAATTGTGAGAAAAATAGAAAATTTTAGAATTTCTTACAAAAAAGTAGAAATATCCTGCCATTAATACATAATATAAACTCTAATCAACATTGACAAGAATATATATTGCATCTAATTTGTTTGTTAAGTTTCCACCTATGCAATTACAAAATACAACAGAGTAACCCCCCTAAATTTGTATTTTAATTATGTACCATTACCATATCAAAGATATTATAAAGCAACCTTCTAATCTATCGAGGCTCTTATGTTGTGCATGCATGTTGAAAACATGCCACCACATGGCTCATCCTTTTTTCCTTTTCCCTTCTTACCGAGAACTCATTGCTGGCCGCGCATGACACGCGAGCAGCAACAATGCCAGCCAACCTCCCCCGCCATCAACAAACCAATCCGTGCCCTATTCCTCCTTACTGCCAATTGCAAACCTGCTGTTTCATCTCCAGCCCTGTTTCCCTAACTTATGTGTCATGCATCACTAACAAAATGCATGTGTTGTGACGCATATGCTTAAAATGAGAATTTAGCTAAATTAATCTGCATAGACTATGTCATATATATGTGCTATTATGAAACAATTTCATAAAGTACCCTCTATGGAATTGTGAAAAAACACTGACAATTAGCAGTTCAAAACTACTGTGCACATCTCTATATAGCATCACTATATGGGTCATGTCACAAAATTGATACGTAAAGTATTGTGTGTTCTTTTCTGCTAGTACACATGGACCTATATTTTGTTACCTTTGTATGTTTTTAATACAAGTTTATATATCAATTTTTGTTACATGTCACTCTATGGATGCACTATGGATGTGCCAATTTCAAAGTTTTTGAAAACACTTCCAAAAGTTGGAGAAAATATTCAGTGGAATGACGAATTTGTGAAAACCTAAAAATGATTCTTAATAGCTTTCATAATGAAACCATGAAGGTGTGGCTTCTACTGAGTACTCTCCCAACTTCTGTCACTACAATATATAACAGATTAACTCAAAAGGAAATGTATGACACCATGTAGATCAATTTATGAATACAGACGCTAGCGGCAAGTACTATTTCCTTAATGAATCATACGCTACACTGATGGGATCCAATGCATGCATTATTTTAAATTGTAATCAAGTTATGTTTGTTGCTATTTTAGATAAATTTGTATTTAGTTGTTATTAATTACTTGTGATCAATAATGGTCAAACCAAGAACATTCACGATATGCAAGCTTATTTAATCTTACATAATAAACTCTCATTCTTATATTAATGATATAATTCGTCGAGAGAAAGGGTCCACTGATCGGTACAGGCACTCACCATGTATATGTATAGCAAGTTCTTCCAATCTCATCATCTATCCTCTCGCTCATCACTAGCTCCTACGACGACAAGGCATGCTTGAAGCTAGCAGCAAGCAACTAGTTTACCTTAGTTATTTCCTGTCAACTCATCAGAAGAACAGGACTGGAAAAACCTGCTCTTAATTGACACGCGTACGCACCCGCACTGCTAATCACCTTGGTATTATACTAGTACTACTCTTCAAGCATGATCATCTCTTTATTTTCTCACGCGCGCATGCATGCATGCATGGCCATGCACACGTAGTACGTGTGCGTGTGCTCTGGTATCTAATTAATTAAACCCAGATGGCGCCAGCCTTCATGAGCATGGGCTTGAGCTCGCCGGCGAGGTGGAGCGAGATGACACTGTTGGTGCCGCCGACGAGCTTGCCGCCGATGAAGACGGCGGGCACGGCGGGGCCCCTGCCGCCCAGCATCTTGAGCAGCGCGCGCTCCATGTCCTTGCCCCTGGGGTCGCTGTCCAGCTCGTGCACCAGCGCATTCACGCTCAGCTCCGCCATCAGCTGCGTCACCGTGTGGCACATCGAGCTGCTGCTCAGCGTGAACACAACCACCGCACGCTCCGACGCCAGCTGCATCACACGATCCATTATGTATATATATGTTGATCTCTCTCTCTCTCTCTCTGTCTCTCTCAACTGCAGTCAACAAGCTGCTAGTGGAGATCGATAGACGACTGATGGTCTGGCACCACTGGGGTGGCTGCCTTTTATAGAGTTTACAGGCTGCTAGGTTTCCCGGCCATAGCGGGTCCGGGTCTACTGCTCTAGCATGAAATTCATCAACTTTTTCGAACATCCCAGCACGATCTACTTTACTGTGACGATGAGTACTGAACCAAGAGCTAGCTAGCAGCTGGTCTCGGAGCTTCTGGAAAAAAGCAAAATGTTCCAATGAAAGGAATCAATAAGAAGCTGGAACATATATATAATATACAACAGTAGTAGTAGTGTGGCTACTTGTAGAGCTAGCTAGAGGACCATGTGGTTAAACACGCATGGGGTACGTCTCTGACCTCGAAAGATATATACTTAAGTAACTAGTTCTCGGTACCGACAGAAAAATTCATCCACCGACAGATTAATTGTATTTCTCTGTCGCTTTAGTTCTGTCGGTATTTTTTCTGTCGATAAAAATTATTTTTCCATTTTTCCTATCGGTATTTGGTATTTTTCTGTCGGTTTCGCACCGTCAGGAAATTTCTAGTTTCCAATAGTGACCGTATTTGAAGATTTGGATCCACACAATATATGCTATGTGGTTTGCTCATATTGCTTTGTTGAAAAAGGATGGTATGCGTGCATGAGACCGATCAATATAGATGTTTGGATAATGCGTTAGCCGTCTTTCCAACAGGAGCTACTGAGAATCTCACAAGCCTACACTTTTGTTTCTTCTCTTAGATCTGATTTCATTATTCAATAATGTTCTGCAAACTATTTGAATCCATAATTTCATGTCCTAAAAAATTGTTGTTGACAGAAGGGGTTGCCTTCGCAAGGTACCATGCCATGCAACATAATACCAGGATAAATTTAGTGTGATGGTCTTTTTCCCCAGGGCTAGTTGGGGCAGTGGCTAGGGCAACACGGAGGTGTGGAGCAGCTATGGTGGTACTGGGGTGGCAGCGGTGTGGGGGACGCAGGGTGGCGGTAGCAGGGTAGGGGGCGCAGGCGAGAGGGAGAGAGAAGGGAGGGGGCGGCAAAGGGGAGAGAGAACGGGTAGGGAAATATATTATTTTCCTTTCTTATGATTGACTGGTTACAGGGTCTCTTTATTTATAGTCTGAGAGACTTGTCCTTAAGCAATCTATTTTTTTATAGAAAAAGCCCTTACATGGATCTGAACTGCTTTCATAACACGTAACTATTTATCCACACTAAGAAAATCTCAATCCATTCTATGTAAGAAATACTATATCTATTTCCCTACTTTTTTTTCCAACTTCTCCATTTTATTTAGAATCTCCTAAAAAATCAGAAGATCTCAGGAGCGGTTGTCCCATGGCAGCGCGCCCCTGCCGACGTGCACTAGGTCGCCGCATGGGTCGGCCAAGCTAAGGCAAGGTTGTTGGATCCTCTCAGCCTGCTTAGCCTGCTGTTGGGCCTCTGATCTAGGACAATGACATCTCCCCCATCTCCACTCGGTGCATCCTCTCACCGAATCATAGTCTGGTGCTGAATGTCTTCCATTTGAAGATTGCTATCATGTGGTATTCTTTTCAATCGGAGGAGTAGTCGTGCTGTTGTGGTGTTGTTGTTTGCAGTCTCATCGGTGGAGAACTCAAAACATCATTGGAAGTTGCCGATATACCCAAAAATGTAGTAGTTGTAGCTGCCAGGTCTGGTCATTGGTCCATGAGCCCTTTCACTGATACGAATTGAGTGATAATAAGCTATTGCATCAATTTTGGCCCTATTACATCAATACTTTTGCTAGTGTAACAAGGGAAAAATTAGTAGTGTGCCGACACTTTCACTGATATAGGAGCCAAAAGCGTTAGTGTGATACTTCCACTGTCGGATAGATTGACAGCAGGGCAGCAAAGGAATCAAACTGGCAGATGAAACTTCTAGTACCGACGACTAAACCATTGATGTGGTGGTGCTAGTGGGGTTGAGTTCCACCATCATGTGGAATGCCAAGCCAACTAAGATCAGTGTTATGGCTGTTGGCTTGCCGGCCCTACATGACCATTTGGTATACCAGTAGTTAATTTACCGTGAGTGTTCAATGTCCCAACTCTCGTCTCCCAACTACGCAATTCCTCTTCTCCATCTTCAAGGTTGGCATATATTAGGTCATGTCTTGATGCACCTATATTGGGCTCATTCCACACACTCTACCTCCTTCAATCCTTTATTGGGTTAGATACATAATAAATAATCCATCTCTACCTCGTCCTTGCCGTCCTAGCTTGGCTGCAGCCTAGTACTCGTGCTGCAAGGTACTGAACAAGAGAAGACTTCAATGATTGCTAGATTTTCTTTGTAGATCTATGATTGTAGATCTTCTTCACACAACAGATGATCTGCAATCATTGGTGTGCCATTTTGTTTAGCGCCTCCATACTCGATACATCATCAAACGACTAAGCTTGCGTGCTTCATATTCGTTCTTTCGTGCTTGGGATCTTTGATAACTCTATGTTATTGTACAACCCTGGAATACTGACATTGATAGGAAAATAGATAGTTCTCATATGCATATGCAATGGAGAGATAACTATGTATGCTCAATTTTCTCATAATAGGGTTAAGTCACAGGATAAATAATAATAAATGATAAATGTAAATGATCAAAGCACACAGTTCACTTAGAGCACTCCATATCTAGGCACTGGCATGGATTTCGCAGAAGCACACAAATTCTAAGTCATTCTAAACTATATATCAAAGTCATATTTAGATTAGTACAATTATACTAGCAATCATGACGAGAATACTTTATATCTAAACATAAGGGATATTGCAGAGCATGTCTTCTAAAGTAATAATATGTTCCTGCTATCCTTATATTAGAGGAGTTGAATACAAATGACTCAATGGGAGTATGAAAGGTCCTAAATGGCTAGAGGGTGGGGGTGAATAGCCTATAAAAACTTCTACAAACAACACTTAGAACAAGTGTTTAGACAATTAAACGGCGAAGCGAATTTTACGCTAGCCTACTAGAAATGCAAGCCACCTAACCGTTCTAGGCTATTATCTCTAATTCACACACAAGAAGTTAAGTCACTACTTTACACTACTCCTAGGTGAACAGCTACTAAGGAGAGCTACACAAAAGTAAATGCTCAAATGTAAAGGAGAGGAAGATGATTATACCGCCGGTGAAGTGATGATAAGAATACCAATGCAATCAATCACAATAGACAAGAGATATTCCTCGGTAGAGAGATGACACAAGATTTTTACCGAGGTTCACTTGCTTGCCGGCAAGCTACGTCCTCGTTGTAGGGATACACCCACTTGGAGGTTCACGTGCTAATTGGCTTCCCACGCCAAACCCTTCTCAAGGGTGCCGCACAACCAACACAAGATGGGGATCTACAAGCTACGCACAATCCACTAGAGTAGCCAATTGCGATCTTCCGCGGGAAAGGCTCAAGAACCCCTTACACTTTCACTGATCAGAGGTGGAGACAATCACCAACTCCCCTCAACGATCCTCATAGCTCCAAGCCGTCTAGGAGTCGGCAAACTCCAAGAGTAACTAGAGAATCCGCTGCGAAAAACAATCACCAAGTGCATCTAGATGAACATACTCATGCAATGCACTTGATGCTCTCCAATCTCACCAAATGATGATATCAATCAAGTGGAAGGAGTGAGAGAGGAGTGGAGAGGCTCACTACCTTGCTATGTCAATGAAAGTGTGCAAGAGAGGTCTCACAAGACGGCCACTCCACTACTTATAGCCCGCACTCAAAATCCAAACGTTACTCACTATTTTCGGGGGCACCGGACGCGCGTTAAGTTCACGCCAGACGCGTCCGGTGCATCACCCAGTGACACATGTACTAGCCGTTTGATTCGCTGCGCATGCTCGCACCAGACGCGGAGCCGTCACACCGGACGCTCCGACGCCCATGTCCGGTGTCCAAGCAGAGAGCATTCTGAGAGCTCCAGATGGCACCGGACGCGTCTGGTGAAGGGTCACCGGACGCTCCTTGACGTCCGACGCTCCAACGGCTAATTGCTGCGCGCTCTGTCAGTTACATCGGACGCTGGAACAGTGATCACTGCGCGTCCGGTGAGAAGTTACGCGCGTCCGGTGAAAAACTTCACCGAACCGACATGAGAGCACGGGATTCACACCGGACGCGTCCGGTGCTACCCCACCGGTGCACACGTTTTTGCACCTTCACAAAGAGTTGGCCACCGGATAACTTCGGTAAGTTTTCGGTGCACTTTTCCACACTGAGATATCACCGAAAAGCGTTGAATCCTGCCGAGCTTTCCAAAGGACCCAAACCACTCTCTAACCCTCAAACTTCACCCCGTTTTCAAACGCGCTAACACTCCAAAGTGTCTTTCACTTTAGTGAACGTGTGTTAGCATTTTTCAAAGAGTTTTTCACGGGTTTTGTTAGTGTCACTAGCATCTACATGCATATGCAACAAGTATGAACACCTAGTGGCACTTTGATAACCGTATTTCATGAACGATTTCTCCCCTCTTGATAGTACGGCTATCTATCCTCAATGTGATCACTCTCTCTATAGAGTCTTGATCACCAAAATCAAAAGAGCCCCTATTAGTTATACCTTTGCCTTGAGCTCCTAGCTTTTCACCATCTTCCTTCTCATCTCTTGATGAAGCTTGTGGACACCTTTTGATGATGGACTTATACCATTTGCATGGATGCCATCATTGCCCTACACTTATGGCCTCCACCAACCCGGTCCTTTACTCCATCTTGTTGTTAGCTAATTAATCTCATGAAATACTTAGAGCAAAACATTAGCAAACTAGGTTTCATCAATTATCAAAACCAAATATGGGCTTTCAGAGTATCACATCCGCGATCTACCACATGGCCCAGAATATAGAGTGCATTCACAGACAAACAACATCTAAGCACCATGCTTACATGTCGTCGGTCACTCACCCATGATATCAAAGAGTGAGCACTATACGATCTTATGTTTGAATATAAAGAAATCCTAACTATGTTAGTATATAATCTAGGCAAACAATGAATAGCATAATGAAAAACATAAACAATATATAAAGCAATATCAAATCCATTGTATCTAGCAAAGTAAATACAGAAACATACAAGAGAGAGCTTACAAGAGGCTCCATGAAGCCACGCTCCAGACACCAACCGGAATCCAAGCGGAGCTTGCCCTCCGCTTGCCTCCCTCTACTTCTAAACCTATGTAGCTATACTCTAGATGGTGGAGCTCTAATGAACTATGGTTTTTGGCTCTGAGAACTTGATCAAATGACTTGAACTGATTTGGACTTATGAAACCCTGGGGTTTCAGGCTGCTTATATAGGTCGGAGGGGTGAATCTTAGCCTTCGGATCAAACTGGCCTTGGGAGATGGACCAGATGAAACCTTAAACGCGGTTGAGAGCCGACGTAAAAGCGTAGAGGCTGATGAGTGGGCCTAGTGTTTAGCTGACCTGGGGGTGGGGTCGGCCGACCCCCCTCACTGTCATCTGGGCCCCGTTTTTGTAGGTTAGTAGTCTCTGGTGTTTTTTAGAATATTCTCGACACAGGAGCCCACACGGAATTTGATGTATTAGTCTGACATGTGGGTCTCCTTTGATTCTTTTTCTGATTAGTCCCTAGAAAACATAGATTTACCAAAACTCGTGGAATTATATCAGTTTAAACTATGTTGGTATTGCTTTTATACCCTTTTTCATGTTTAGTTGACGGATGAAATCATACAATAATTACCGTCAACAATAAGTACGTACAAATCTTGCATTTCATCTTACTAGGATGGTCTTGATGCTTCCCCTCTGTACAATGCTATGTCCATGGCGCATCTGGTGCCACACTTCCCCTATGATTGGTAAGGATGCTCATCGCCGCGGCAACCGGTGAGCTCCTTGTCCCACGACTCTTTTTGCGATGCGGAGTCGAAGGTCCTCACATTGGTGCGGGACCGTGACCTGACACGCTATGCCCTCGACAAGGAGAGCCAGGAGACGGACCTATTGTGCCTGTGCCTCTAAGCTTTGGAGGTGGCGCTGAGCGCAACTGGGTCGGAAACAGCCATGGAAGAGGTTGCAGCCACCGAGGCCTAGACGCGGCTCACAAGGCATTCCGTGTGACCTTTCTCTTTGACTTCTTATGACATCGTGTCTTCAGTTGTAGCATTTTCTTATACCCTTTTCAACCATCCAGGAGCAACTGCACGCCACACAGCGTGAGGTGATGAGTCTGCATCGGGCCAATGTGACATGGCCTGGAAGATGGTGGAGGCAATCCTCCATCTTCGTGACGTCAAGGAGAACGCCTGCGTCTCTGCCAGAGTGATGGTAGAGAGCAACGCTCAATACGTGGCCCTCAACTATTTAGTAGGCACCATTGTCTGTGCATTGATGCCTTCCGGGGCCACCCTAGAGAAGTGTCTCCATTCCTTGCAAGCGTGGGTCATAGGGGTGGCCAACCACGACATTCGCCAAGGGAGCGCTCAAGCGTTGGCTGCCACCTAGCTTCGGCTAGGAGAGGACCTACTTGGGTAGGAATCGGGGTTCCTGCCATAGTTAGACTGCAATGAGCAAGAGGACCTAATCGGCGACTTCACTATTGTGGTCAATGCTATCTTGGCCAACCTGGATGTAGACGACATAACTCGTAATGCTCCCAGTGTGTAGTTTCTAGATCGATCCCGTAAAAAGAATGGGCATACAATGTTAGTTTATGTTTGTTGCTGGATGTTGTGGTTTTGTTGTGATTCTAATGTGTCGACGTCAGATGGTTAGAGTTGGAGAATGTTTGATAAATCTATCATTAGGTGGTAGCATCTTCCTAGTGCTCAATCACCAGCTGGTAACCTTCACCATCTCTTAGTTGCAAATTTTTCAATCCCGCGTTATTATTAATCACCATATCCGCTGCGTTGGTGTGCATTCACTGCCGCTTAGCTACAAAATTTCCAATCGCACGTTTGAGCCCTCCTATGCGGAACTGATGAAAATTTTGATTCCCGTGTGTTGTAAAAGTTACATAGAGACCAAACAACCCCCCTTTAACACACACACACACACACACACACACACACACAGAGAGAGAGAGAGAGAGAGAGAGAGAGAGAGAGAGAGAGAGAGAGAGAGTATAGTGTCTTGTCCTCTTTGCTAATCTCTGCCCCTGATCATCACCACTGCTCAGTGGTGAGACAACACCGGTGAGACAGCTCTTGCTTCGCGTCGGTGCACATCGTCGGCTTGCCCGCACAAATCCACCGGCCAGGTGTTAAGCCCACTATAACAAGATCCAAAGGCAAGTATGTAATAAGGCCTTACTTCCATCGCCTTCTCTTGTCCATGAAACTCATATCCTTATTAATGTTTATTAATGCCATTCGAGGACAGGGCACCCTCATCTCGTCGACGAGTGGTGTCCTTTCTCTTCCAGATGAAGGATGCTCCAACATGAGGAACACTGTGGCCATCCTCACATACCATGTCTTCATCCTCATCCTCCACCACTTCACCACCCATTCCTTATGCAGCTGCAAGTGTGTCTGTCACTCCTAGGACTGCCTTATCTCAGATTTTGAATACTGCCAGGACCTACCCCAGATCCTTCTTCTATCGCAGCTAGAAAGGCACATGCAACTTCACTAGCGTCAATGGTGAATACCCCTTCTTGTCCTTCTTGGCCCTCTTCCTTTAGGATGTCGTGATTTCATATTGTTCACGCGGTCTCATCCTCTGCTGGTGTATTGAGTTTCGCTATATTGTCTGCAATCCACTGACTAATACTACAACAATAATCTTCTTCTAGGTGGTCATTTTTTCTATTAACTGAGGCGGGCAAACTCAAACGCCTCTATCAAAAGGTCACTGTAAATCCGGCATTAATGTAGGCAGTTGCACTGTCCGCCTCGGTTAATCAATTAACGGAGGTGGGTGTCTTAAGGTGTCCTCCTCTGTCAATTTTCTAAAGAAAAAAAAACTTCAGGAAGTTGAATCCATGACCTGCTACTCAACGCTACCGCACCTCAACCGCTGCACCCACACAATCATCATGTATATATATAATATGCTATCTTTTTATATCAACATTTTGTAATATTATATTGAATATTTTGGCTACGAAATGATCTCGAATGAAAAACTTTTAACTACAAAGTTTTAAATCTCGTCAAGTTCTACAACTTTGGTATAGTTGCATCTCTATTAGAGCTAGTTTAAAAAATTCAAAAATTTAAGTCTAAAACATTTGAATTTCGAACATAAACACTCCTCAATTTCAAACATGTAGATTAGGTGGGCCAGTAGAATTTCAAAATCAATAACATTTGAACACATATTTGGAACTCTAAATATCTTTAAATTTAAAACTTTTTAACTACAAAGTTGTAGATTATATTGTGAATTAAAACTTATGTACAGACTATGCCTACATCCTAGATCGTTTGATAATTTTAAATTTCAAATTTCATAATTTGTGCACTTAAGACAATATTTTGGGACCCTAAATAGTTTCAATTAAAAAACTCTTAGAAAGTTATAGATCTTGTTGAGACCTACAACTTTGAGATAAAGTTTGTCTTTTTCCGATTTCATATAAAAAAGTTATGATTTTATCTATTGCAATCGTTAATCGAGGCAGACATTTTAAGGTGTCTGTCTCTGTTAATAGATTTATCGAAGCAGTTGCTTTAATCACCTATCTCTATTAACTGAGAAGGTTGCCTTAAGGTGACCAGTCTCGATTAATGCATTACCATAGTTGGGAGAAGATAACCTCTTGAGCACATGTGTCAAGTGCTGTGAAGCCACGCACTACAACTAAATCCAGCCCATATAGGTATTCGAGTTTCCACTAGTGTACTGTGTCGGTACCAGAAACATTCGGCTCATGCCAAGAACACTACGAGTCTACAATTAAACCTCTACTATCTTGAAGTAACTGTACACACCCCGATAAAAAAATTGTACACATGAAATTTAATCTAGTATGGACCATATATATGCTACAGGAATATGAATTTATATATGTGTCAATTTCTTGTCAACTCCAAATGTGCCTAGCTAGGTAGTTCTAGGTACGTACAGCAATGGAATAGACTGAAAGCAAGCACAACGAACATTCTTCAGAGATAATAGATAGGGCCACGGCACTAGTGTGTCTCTTTTTTGTCGTTCACAAATAAAATCGATCACAAGAGAATCAACCAATCGGTTACATCTAGGAAAAAAATATTATTAATTAATTGGAGAAAATGAAGGGAGTGAGAGATAAAAAAGAATATATTGATGATGATATGATTTGGCCATGTCGTTATTAGCTTGCTGTTGCTGCTGCGGTGCAGATGCCACCCCTGTGCCCTGTGCAAATCACATGCGCCCGTTGGATATCAAGTTGATCCATCGATCTCAGAAGATAAATCTGCCTTATCAAAAAAAAGAAGATAAATTCGAATAAAAATGAAAATAATCATATCTTTTTTTCTGCTCTCCCATAGTAGAACGGCATAGTATATTACGTGCATACTATGCTTCTGTCACTGCCTAGTCCATAAAGGAAAGATCGCGTTGATACAATAAATATATATGAATTTACTTATTCCGGCCTTTGTCAAAACATACAGCCTAAAAACAAAATGAGAGATTGGCACACACTACATCATCACCCATGTGCCTAGGAGAAAAACACCATAACTGACCCTACAAAGCGTGCTTCTAGAGGATAGCCAATATACGAAGCCAATGGATGCATAGAGGATAGCCCATGTGCAAAGCCAATAGATAACCGAATGTACCACCTACACAGCAGAATAATATTGTTTCTTTTCTTTTCAAATTCCAAGTCATTTCTGCATAGCCAAAGCTATCAACAAGTAGATGTTGCCGCTGAACTAAAAGCTTTAAATCTCACCCAAATCCTCGAAGCCAACTCCCAAACATATGAGAAATACTACAAGCCAGAGGAAGGCCTAAAGCAACATGTATGCAGCCCCAAACTGCACGTGCAAAATAACACTCAAATAAAAGGTGCTTAATTGTCTCAATTTTATGGCAAAAGCTACACTTTTCACTACCATACCAATTACATTTGGCTAAGTTATCTTTTGTTAAGATAACACCTTTTCGAACATAGTAAAGGAAAATCTTTATCTCCAGAGGGGCCTTTAAGTTTTAAATAAATATATTTAAGTTAGGAGTGTCCTCATAAGTCAAAGCTAAATAATGTGATTTCACTGAGAATTGACCCTTGGGATCCAAATAATTCCAACAAAGTCATCATGACCTTGTGTAAGAATAACGGCTGCGTTCGGTTGAGGGTATAAGCGCTTATAAGCGCTTATTTTTCAGCACTTCAGCAGTATTTTTCTCTCACAAGATTTCAGCACTTCTACAGCACTTCAGCGCTTATCTACAGCACTTCAGCTTCACCGAACACAGCCAACATTAGCAATGCGGGGGAGAAGATCATTAAGGCTTCTGATTTGTGTCCAATTAAATCACGTCTCCTCGAAATGTTTAGAGGTGATGTACTAAAGGCCTCAGCTACAGTAGTATGCTTTCTCAAAGGTATGGTTCCCAAGCACTTATCCTCCCATAATCTCACTTGGGACCCATCTTTAATTGTGAAGGATCCAAAACGAAGGAAATCTTATTTCACCTTCATAAGAGACCAGCCTAAAAATGTGAGTC
Organism: Eremochloa ophiuroides; assembly: GCA_038502445.1. Taxonomy (NCBI): domain Eukaryota; kingdom Viridiplantae; phylum Streptophyta; class Magnoliopsida; order Poales; family Poaceae; genus Eremochloa; species Eremochloa ophiuroides. Next base: position 55,948,389 of record JAHLJS010000003.1, on the reverse strand, counting down.
TTTCCATTTCTCCAATAGGCCCGAGATAACGTCTTGGACCCAAGATACTTATTTCGATCATTTACTGCCATGTCTCATCTAAGGCAAGTAAATTGAAAAGTCATTTACTAATATCAACCAAAATTAGCACTACTTTTCAGCCATATAATAGTGTTTTTCTTGACAACAAATTAGCATCAGCCAAAATTAACACTTCTTTCCAGCCATTCAAACATAAATGTACAAGCATATATGAAGAGTACAATTAGCAGGTGATAAGTAAAATTGCACCAAATTTTTTTTTAAAGCTGGTAATTAGTGATCACCGAAATGTCAACTACGACCTCTTAGTATTCTGAGAGGACACCATTTTGACTTTCACACAACCAGTTGCATCAATATTACATCCTCTAAACAGGATCACTTTCTCTTAAGCTCATACATGATCCCTGGTATGCAATGGTAACCGGTGGATTGTTCACAAAAAAATGGTAACCGGTGGATTACCACTACATGGATTTTTCCAGAAAGTGCTTACTATACTACTGGGATTTGATCACCCTAGATTGTGATACTAAATATGCCTCATATATCTTTAAATCTGACATATGACATGTGAATTAAAAAATGCTAGAGAACCTAAAACTGCAGTGAAGATTCGATTGTGATTGCTGGAATATATGATCCGTAGCAGGAAGAAGGATAATGTTCTGGACGTTACAACATGTACAGATCTGCAATCTCATGCCATTTCAATTTTCACTTCAAAAAAAAAAAACCCTGGTATGCTTCTTATGTGAACTAGAAGGATGCCCGCGCATTGCTGAAAACTTTTCTTACAAATAAAATTGTTGCATGTATGAATTAAACCTATATGTTGTTACATCCATTGTTATCAAAATTAGACAAGGCAATGAAAGAATCCAATAAAAAACACCAAAATTAGATTGAATTATAACATGATAAAATGTCAAAACAAATAGCAATATATGAATGATGGAGTGGCAAAACAAATAGCAATATATGAATACCTTCTATATTTTTTTATATATTGAAATTAAACTGTGCTAAGTGGAGATGGTGAAAGGCGCGGCTTGCATTAAAATATTAAAATTAGTGGGATGACATGTCTATTAGTGGAAGGTGATGTGGATAAATAGTGGGAAATGATGTGGATGTCTTGCATGTTAAGATAGAACTTGTAGTGGGGTTTAGCTTTATAAGAGAGATATATAGATATAGATAGGAAACCAATTGTTGCCCACCAGTAAACTCTAGGGTAATTTTGTTAGTTCCGTTTTTTACATCTCATTGCTAGTTTAGCCAATTGAAGCTGGCAAAAACTTTGCATATAAATAATAATCATAGCACCAATTGATATGTATATATGTTCATTTAGAAGAAAACATTTTGCAGGAATATCGCATCGGAGTTGCAAAAGTTTCACTCCAGAAAACTGAATTACGTTAAAAGACGAAAATGAAGACACCAAGGAATATATACATACTATTCCCTTGGCAATACTAGTAAATCCATAGGAACTGGAACATCAGACATTTTTCAAACTAAATTCCTAACATACTTCCTTTTTTCCTACATACTGTAAATCATTTCTTGAGGTACAATTGTGGTCTCAGCTTATGCACGAGGTAGATGTACAATGCGGTAGAAAACCAATTTCCTCACCAGCGTATGTGCATGTGTACTCAACAGCATGATATATATACATCTTCTTTACTTGGTAATAATTGTTTTCTCCAACTTGCATTAATTGTTTTATGGATGGGTTTAATACCTACTCCCTATGTTCTAAATTATAAGTCATTCGAAAAATCTTAAAGAGTAAAAGTTTTCAAGTATGACTAAATTTAAATAATAAGATAATAACATTTTGTGGTACCAACTATGTATTGTTAGATCGTCATCTTTGGTCCGGTAGATATCCATAGATCGGGTATACGGGTGGGTCCTTACATCCAACAGTTGGGCTGCTTCACTGCGGTTTGGGGAGGAGCAGCTGAGGGGTAATTCTGTCGGTAAGTTTTTAGGTACGGTAGCACACATGTGCTAACTTTAGTCATTAGTGTCTAATTATGGCCTAATTAGACTCAAAAGATTCATCTAACCATTTAAATGCAAGCTGTATAATTAGTTTCTTTTATATCTATATTCAATGTTTCATGCTTGTGTTCAAATATTCGTTGTGATGGGTGTATAAACAGGCCCTGAGAACACCATATCTGAAGATTTGTCGGTCAGGGCGAGGAGTTGTGCGCGGGTGGGCCGGGTATCCGATGGTGGTGGCACCGAGGAGAGGAGTGTAATATCTGTTGGTTCGGGCCTGCAGCTGAGCCCCAAGAACGAAAAATGGAGGAATTATTTGGATGCCCACCAAATTCAAACAGTACCCTGTTGCTGGAGTTGCTCAACACATGTATGGTATGGTAGATGCATTGCTATCTGCACGCACACCACACCGGCCAGTACACTGCTGTGTCATAGGATATAGGACGAGAGAGCACGTGGTACAGACAACGACTAGGAGGAATACCGAATACCCGTATGGTACGGCCTGTGCTTTGTCATACGATCGACACAGGGAACCGATCGATTCCGGCCGGGTTTTAAAGGAAGAAGGATCAATTCCCCTCAGCAGGTTACGGAATCGCATCACTGCACTGCACTGGGACCGCCGAGTCTTATCTGTTGCACGCGTACGGAATCTGCCCAACTTGATTGCATGCATGCGGCTTTTCTCAGCAGATTGAGCTGCTGCTGCTGCTTTGTAAACCGGCTGCTTGACCTTATCATATACTACGAGGCGTTGTGTGATGCCAGGATGCGACGACGTTGCGAGATCTTGCTTTTCCATATCCAACCCGGGCGCAGAAATCTTCTACTCCTAGCAGAGATAAAGATAGGAATATTAATTAGGAAAAATAAGTAAAGATGTGTGGTCGTACAATCAGGTGTGATTGTGATTGGTATCAAAACCGTGTTAACTGTAGAACATATGTCTAGTACGTGAGTAATTTCTGTCTTTTCAAAACTATTTTAGTAAAAACAAACTCTACTCTCTCTTTTTGATGCTTTATTTTAAAGAAAATGAAAACTTTTCATTGCAACCTCTCATCTTCATGGCCGTTGAGGTGAAGGTGAAGATTCTACAACAAGAGTTGCAAAGATGAAGATTCTATGTGAACATGAATGAAGGATCATCATACTAAAGAAGACAGAAAATTCAAGGTCGCTACCCTTGCCCTTTTTAAATAGGATTTCACCCTAAGGGCTTTAACCCTAGAACGTTTTCTAAGGTGTGTGCTAGTCTGTTTCCCTAAGAACCTATCATGTTAGTGTGCTCTAAGTAGGTTGATTGTTTTGTCATTATGCACTTGAGTGATTTGCTTCTTTGTAATCATTGTTGCTTCAGAGAATCTCGAGATGATATTACCTTTAAAGGGGTACTAGTCATCACACCTTAAATTTCTATTTTGAGTTGCAAATATTTTTCACAAAATAAAATTAAGGATTTTGTCATTTTTCTAAAATTTCCAAGATTTAATTAGGGTTTTAACAATTTAAACAGTGCAAAATATGATTTTATGAAAACTTTTATAATTAATTTGATATGCAGTTGTGTTAAGTTTTATACCATGAAAAATGAATTAAAATATTCGAGTTAAGCCTCAAACATATTTTTATTCTATTTACCAAGAAATTGAATTTAAAATGTTTCGTTTCAAAATTATGTTTAACTTTAATTTCAAATTTTTTTATAAATATAGTTTTTCAAAAACAATTTTGGAAAACAATAAAAACCTTCTTTTTCTGATCTTGGCCTAGCCCTCCTTTCCCTCTTTTCTTTTTGGCCCACTCTTTTTCTCAGGTCGGCCGATCCCTCCCTCACACCTCTCTCTGTCCTTCCTAAGTCGGCCACGTGGCCCATCTCCATGCTAGCGAACCAGCCCACCCACCGCTTCCCCCTCTTCCTTACTTACAAACACGTTCCGCCGCCTACTCCCGCTGACTGGTGGACCCCACCCATTGAATCCACCCCTCACCCCCATCATCCCCATCCTCTGAACGCCTAACCTCTCCGACATCACTGTCACCCAACCGAGTCCTTGAGTGCCCATCCCGCGACCTTCGTACATCACACGACTAAGCCTCCCTCTAGCATCCACCTCCCCACCGCTCGTGATGTCTTCCCACTCACCAAGTCAGATTGTGGTCACCATCAATGGCATGAAGAGCTCCGGACCAAGCTCCGGACCAAGCCCTCCATTCCCCTCTTTGCCCTATAAGATGAGACCTCTAGCACCACAACTAGACGCCACAACCGTTGCACCCATCTCCGAACCCTCTTCCTCTCTCTAGCACCCAATTCCGCCGCCGCCGCCACCATTGCTAAGCTAGCTCGAGCTCCCCCTCCATGTAGGAATCACCGCTCGCCTCCCTGCTTCCTTTTATGGCATCGCAAGAGAATGCCAAGCCCGCCCCACCACCTTGCACCGCTGAATCGAGCTAGCATTGACATCTTCCCCAAGCTCGCCGGAGCGTGTGCTGCAGTCGCATCGCATTGAGCTCCCGCCCCACTGCCTCCTAGCCATCAAGGTCACAGCTGGCGAGTTCGACGTGACCTATTCTTCTTCCTCAGTCTCTTGCCATTGAACCTCGGCCACCGGAGTGCCATCTTCGACTAGCGCTGGCAACCTACCGCCATCAGGTGCTCTACCCCGGCCAGCACCTTGTTGAGGGCGGGAGCCGCTGCCTTGGCCATCCGATCCACAACGGGTAGCCCAGATCTCTGTTGACCAATGGTCGACCCAGCCAATGAGGATAGCCCCGTCATCACTTTTCGTCCAATCACCAGTCCCCCGTGTCAAGTCAGTCTCCACGTCATCGAATTAATGTACAATCAGTGACATCATTCAATCTACCCCATGCACATTTCTGAAATCTATTGGCTGCTCATTGAGTAAAAAAGAACTTTCTTTCTACCCGTCCAATCTACCCTTAATTCTGTTTTTGCCCAATCATGAATGAAAATGGTTTCATACATTTTTTAAATCTGTTAATGATGTTATTAATTCAATTAATGATTTTATTAATCAATTTGGTTAATGAAAATATATGTAAAATAGTTTTGTTTTGTTTTCATAAAATGATTAATGATGTTATAAATTATGATTATGGCATCATTAATATGTCTGAACTAAAAATAATTTTTAAAAATGATACTTTTGCAAAATGATCATTTAACTTTATAAAATGATTTTTGTGGTAAAAAAACCTTTACTTTTTTGTCCCTAAGTTTAAAATTTATTTTTAAATATTTTTATTTATGCAAATGCCACTAAAACTTCAAAAGCACATACCTTTTTGGTCGTAACTCATTTTTTAGTGTTTTTTTCACATGATAGTAGAAACGAGTCCCTACACGTTAACAACCCTTTATAATATGTTTTCTTATGATTAATGTACTATTTTTAGGTTACTTTACATTCTTGTTACTGTGTCTATCGATCGAAGAGAGGTTTGATCAAGATTGATATGGAAACCTAGCGTGAGTGTGGCTTTTGAACGGGGATCTACATTCACTTGCCACGGAAACGTAGCAGACACTAACTTGTTAGATGAATCTTTAAAATACTTAGTAGTGAACCCTGTAGTCCTTCCTTGAACATGGGTCAAAAGGCTGGTCACCTCGAGCAAAAGGGTAAATCGTAGCTCATGGCTAAATATGTAAAACCTCTAAAGAGTGTTAAAAACTATTATAATAGTTGTGTTCGCCGTCACGAGCGGCCTTGGACTCCTTATGGAATAGATATGATCATTGTTGATTATATGTTTTATGCTATTCATTATTCATGTTTACCTGATCATGTGTTCATTTGGGCTTATGCTAAACTTGTTGCTACTTAATTGCTAAAATGATGATTCACTAAAACCTAATTGCAGTAAACTAGTGTCAACATTTTGAGCCTCATGAACCCCATGTTATATTTTTTGAGTACAACATGTACTTACACTTGCTTTACATTCAATGTTTTGAAAAAATCTAGGATAGGTACTAGATAGTGGAGCTAGTGAGTTTTTCTGAGAAGTCCTAGGAGTATGTACCTCCAGTCAACTGTCCCTGTGAAGATGGAGCCTGAAGAGATGAGTAGTTTCAGTTCCGCATAACTTTGATGTAAGTGTTTATATAATTATGTATATAAACATTGGTTTTTATTTGTTTATGTTGTTATATGTGTGGACATGAAGTCTCATAGATTGGTATTCAAAATGGTTATTGTGCCAACGATTGTAAACATTAGGTATTTGTAGGGACGGTTTTAAAATTGTCTCTAACAATCTACTTTGAGCAATGATTTTCTTAACTCAACCACCACTAGAAATGCTCGAGGGTTGTTGCCGCTTCTCCGACCACACGACACAGTCACTTGTGACTAAGTATACGATGTTATTCTTTGTATTAATAACATATACAATTTTTATATTAAATATTTTGGCTTCTAAACAGTCTTAAATGGAAAACAATCAACAAAAAAATAGGTATAGAACTTTTATAAAAGGTGTGTCTCCATCCAAGATTATTCAAAAAATGCTCAAAGCTCTCAAGCTCTGAGGCCTAAACCACACAAGTAAGCACTATAACTTGAGAGGGTGGATAAAGTGTAGAAACACTTTCTCTAACTTGTGACAATCGTGGGGCACTCTACAGTATAATAAAAAAAGTGAATCAAACTCATACATATAACTCCATAACCCACAAGAGCCATTGGAAAAAGTCTAGAAAATTGTGCAATGTCGGGTGATCTATTGGTTGGTCCTTAATACTTCACAATACCATCTGATGAGCTACACTGGCTTGTCCTTCTCTATCCACCGTATCATCTCACAAGGTATCTGACCATTGGTCTTGACTGTTGTTATGGCTTTATTCTTCACCAGATAATTCGTCGAGTTTCTCCTAAGCTTCACCATATATTTGTGTGGCCTTGATCTCCAAGGTTTCCAATTGTGCCAGCTCCATAATGTGCACCAGATGATTTGTCGGTGATTCTTCATTTCATCGTATCATCCTAATTTCTCCCATGGACTTACCATATGATTAAGTGAGCCTAATCAAGTGATTTGGTGCAAGCTCCAATGGGGATTCTTTGTTCCTTCTTCCCCATTCAACTCATATATTGATCAAACTTTAACCTTGTAGCCCTAGAACATATTATACCAGCCCTTTGTAACACATATTTAGTACAAATATTAATAATAGCTTGTGTTGTCATTTTAATGACCCAAACTAAAAGATATGATTATGGCATGGGCGACATGGTATATCAAAAGTAGCATTCGAGAAAAAACTAGTCTTGTTTATATATAATTAGGGCTAAAGCTGGGAAAACAAATAGCTACAAGTTTGTCTAATATAACTAGCTCTAGTAAGTGCTTTGTTATTTGACATAAGGCCTTGTAATTGTATATAACTCTTTGTATCTGTTTTTTCCTTTTATATATTGAAAAAACATGTAAGAGTTTGTTGATTTCTGTCATACAAATTAAAATATATGGTGAATATACTAAAAGATCTTGTTCCAAAGATCATGATGTCACCTACAATTTTACATGTTCTACCAAGAAAACACATGACATGGGAACTTTTGGGAAAATCTCAAATACAAGGTTCTATATATGATATACATACATGTACAATTAGTTCATATTTCTGCATGCTTTGAAGGTATAACTACGATACATTTTTGTCATTTTTTATGGATGGATCATTTAGTTCGTTTGTTTTACGGAGGAGTGATGAAAGAAAAGGAGATTGAAAATATCACATGTGAAGTGTGATTATTTGATAGGCCACCAAACTTTGGTGGGCTTGTATGTTATGCACGCTTGAGAGAAGTTTGATGGTCATCATTTCACAATGAAAGGACGGTTTGAATGTTGAAAGGGTAGGACACATTATATGTTGATGAGCTTATCTATCGGGGGACAATTGGGCACTACAAAAAGGTTGTTAAATGATATAACATTTTTTATCATGAGATGATGGTTGAGGTAATGAAAGCCAAGGAGGATTATGTAAAGCCCATCGAGAACCTAACTCAAGAGACCATCTTACTAGAGCAGCATAGTGGACTTTTATGCTTGTGTTGTCTCCTCTAGTGGCTTCAAAGAGTCTATACACATCGGTTCCTCAAATCAAACAAGGACTTCAACATTGTAACCCAATGTTTCCAACAAAATTTACCAAACTATTCTTATGGAGACACAAAGTGCATACTTCTAGAGGGAAAACCAAGCGTACATGATGGAAACCAACTCCACTTAAGGGATTTCAAAGTTTTTGCTCCAAATAATTTTGATAGAAGAGAGGGTGGTATGATTGTAGTTAAATGAGACGACAAGAGAAGGGGTTGGACGCCACCCTATATAGGGCTTCTATAGGCTAGGGGATATTGGTTCACACTAGGAATAATTGGTTCACATTAGGTTAGAGAGAAGAGAAATTATTTAATATTAGTTCCATTTCTAGGAATTGCAAACTATTTGAGTATCATTCAAATGTGGTCCAATAGTTCCTAGTAAATTCACTGAAGAACTCAGATGCACCAACATTAATGCAATATACTACAATTCATGCCCTTAATTCAAAAAAATACATATTAAATTAAATACCTAATACAATACAATGTTTTATTTTAGTTTCTATTCGTATAGAAATACTAATATTTGGAGTGTGATGAATGCATCAAATATGGTGAGAAATTTAAAAAAATGCAAAAACCAATTACCTATTTGGGTTACTTTGTCACATAACGAAAGTTGAAATTTTGGATTGTGGTATTTGAGACAATAATATATTATGTCAAAAGCACATTGTGTTTCGTTTAGTGCTAATTTCATATTGGTTGTGACAACATTTACATTTTGGTATACTAGTTTATGACATTTGGTTAAGCGTTAATTATGTTTTTGTGACGCATTTGCTACTTGTCGCTGTAACGACTATATGCTGGTTATTATGACAACGTAGACAATATCATAAATCAATCAAGGATAAGTTCTTCTATTGTCACAACTAAAACCCTAAAGAAGATTTGTCGTAATAGTGGCACAGGCCCGGCAAGCATGACCCATCTGCCACGTCGGCTGGGCAGAGCCTGCTAGGCCACACACATGTGCGGTAGCATGGTTTTTGCTAAGGTGCATGATGTGAACAAAAAAAATCTTAAATAAACTATGGGGGATTAATTATAAAAGCTTTTTTAAAAGGAGATAAAAAAAACCATCTTAGAATTCAACTATTTTTAATATATTAAACGTATATAGATTAGATATCCTTAGGCGCCAATAAAATGGAGGCCGGAGAGGGCTTTTGGGACTGTTTCACTGATGTCAGCTAATTTTTTTCCTTTTTTTTTTTGCTGCCCAGAAATTTTCACCTTTTTCTTCTTTTGGGGTCCAAATTTTTTCACCGTGTTTTTTGTGTTTTCTTTTTGCCATCTATATTTTTTTCACAGGGTATGCCGTTTAACACCAATGCGTCGGTAGCACGTATATTTATTTATTTTCCCATCAAGATTTTTTTAACGGGTCCACCGTTTAGCACCCACGTCCAGAATTTTTTCGCCGGGTGTGCCGTTCAACGGCAATGTGTTAGTAGCGCGTATATTTTTCTCATCCAGATTTTTTCACCGAGTCTACCGTTTAGCACCAGCGTGGTGGGTAGGGTGCCTACTGTGCGGTGTTTTTTTGGGTTTTTTCTTTTGCCAGTCTAGATTTTTTCATCGGATACGCCGTTCAGCACCAACACGTCAGTAGTAAGTATTTTTTCCCGTCCAGACTTTTTGAACGGATGCGCTGCTCATCACCGGCGCGGTGGTAGCGCCTACCTCGTGCTAGTATCCTTATGCGCCAATAAAATGGTGGCCGGAGAGGGCTTCTGCGACTGTTCGACTGTTGTGATGTCGGCCTGACATCAGCAAAAAAATTTCCCTTTTTTGTTGCCCAGAAATTTTCACCGGTTTTTTTTTGCCGTCTAAATTTTTCCACCGTCTGTTTTTTTGTGTTTTCATTTTGCTGTCCGCATTTTCTTCTATTTTTTGTGTTTTTATTTTGCCATCTGTATTTTCTTTTCACTGGGTGTGTCGTTAAACACCAACACATCGGTAACGCTCATATTTGTTTTCCCATCAGAATTTTTTTAACGGGTCTACCGTTTAGCATCAGCGTCTAGATTTTTCTCGTCGGGTGTGTCGTTCAACACCAACGTGTCAGTAGTGCGTATATTTTTTTTTCTCATCCAAATTTTTTCACCGGGTCTACGCACCAACGTGTCAGTAGCACACATTTTTTCGCCGTCGAGACTTTTTCACCGGATCCACCGTTTATCACCGGCATGGCGGTAGCGTGTCTGCCGTGCTAGTGTACATTATTATGGAAAGCTTTTCAAATGCGGCTGGAAATAAATCTTGATTGAATATGTGTGCCTGCGGCCATAGGAATTTGAGCTCACAATCTCAAGTCTCGAACGTTCCTTTCTTACCACTCCACCTCAAAATCACATGCGGTGATAAAATTCTTTTGTATCCACTTTAACAAGTATTATAGTGCATTAAGGCCTCAAATAAACTCAAATGAAAAAGTTTGAACGGTAAAGTTTCAAATCTCTTGGAGTACTATAACTTTGGTATAGGTTGCACTACTATAGATCTTGACATCACCATGGGCAGCATCAGTGGTGGGTTTTAAAAAACCGGCAGTGGTAGTATCTTCCGGCACATTATTGATGGTTCATGGAAAAAATCAACAGCAACAGGACCAACCGACACTGATATTCAGTTCACATCACTGACGGTTTTAGCCACGAATCAGCTATGATATTGGGTCACCACTGCCAGTTTTTAGCTAAAACCACCACTGATAATGTCTCTATCGGTTCAAGGATTGAACCGGCTATGATAGGCAACACAAAAATTTCAGAACTTCCTCGTATGGTGTCTGATGAAGATGAATTTTATATCAAAGTTATAGTACTTTTCAAGATCAACAACTTTATGGTTTAAACTTTTTTGATTTGAGGTCATTTGGATATCCAATATATACCACAAGTTTTTTTAAGTTAATACAAAGAAATTTATATGTCATATAGTCATAAGTGAGTGCGTAATGGTAGTTAATGATCTTGGATGGAGAAACGCCAAAAATAAGAGATATAGATCTGAAAAAGTTACATAACTTTGTAGTTCACAATTTTTATTTAAAGTCATTAAGACGCCTCTCTATTTGAATCGCAAAATTTCATAAAAGTTAATATCAACTCAAGACATATGTTCCATACTCATAAGTGAGTGTATAATGATAGTTAAGAATCATGAATGCAGAAGTCACAAAAAAAGTTATAGATCTCAAAAAATTATGCAACTTTATAGTTGACAACTTTTTATTTAAAATAATCTGTCAAAAAAATTATGTTTAATTTAAAAATTTTGAAATTTGAATTTTTAAATGACCTCGGATGGAGAAACAACCAAAATAAAAATTGTAGATCTCAAATGCAACTTTGTAGTTGGCAACCTTTTCATTTCAAATCATTTATCTTATGAAAATTATGGGCGAACTTTCTAAAATTTGAAATTTATTTTTTCAAATGATTTCGTATGGAGAAATGAACAAAACCAAAGTTGTAGATCTTGAAAAGTATTAAAACTTTGTAGCTGATAATTTTTTAATTTAAATTCGTTTAGAGTTTCAAATACTCCATTCAAAACCGAATGAAGATAGAATGAAGCGGACGGAGATCTCAATTGGACATAAGTATCTTACAGGCGTAGTGGTTAGGGGACGGAGGCTATGGTTCAAGTGCTGGTAGCCACGAAGTGTGTGTTTTTTCGCGCGAAAATTCATGTGACTCATGTCGAGTGACCGTGTAGAAGCGGGTGGGGGCTCCTCGCTTTTTAACAAAATCTTATTTTTAACCCATTTTATAGGATTTCTAGGAACCACATTAGTGTTGTTTCTTAAACCGATAGTGATAACCGAAGTCATCACTAATGCGCCGATTCAAAATCCGATAATGATAGCCGGTTTTAAACTGGAACTGAATAGAAATCTGGCGTAGTGTTGTTTCTCCATCCAAAGTAATTTGAAATTCTTTTAAAAAATATGAATTTCAAATGTACATTTAAAATAGAATTTTTGGACTCCAAGTAATTTTGAATGAAAAATTCATCAGCTACAAAAGTTGCACGTCTCTTGACATGCAGTAGTTACTTCAGGTCATTTCTCCATGTAAAGCCATTTGAAACAAAAACAAAAATGAATTTCAGCCTCATTAATTTTAAAATAGAATTTTTTAGCCCTAAATCGTTTAGGATGATAAGACAGTCAATTGCAAAGCAGCTAGTCTACCTGGGTACTAACAACTTTGATTTAGGTAGCTTCTCTATCCAAGGTCATTTGCGGAACTTTAAAAATTGAATTCAAATTATGAAAACTTAAAACAAAATTCTCAGACAAGTAATTCAAAATGAAAAATATTCTCTACTACAAATTGTAGATCGCATGAAGCATTTACAAATTTGATGTGTAGCCGACTTAATTTAGAAAAGTTATAAATTTGACTATGTTTTCCCTATTTTTAGAGAGAGGCTAAATTGCCAGTCATCTCTAGAAAAATGCCATGTTTCTCCATTTCTAAAGGCAGCTGTAAATTCCACCCATCTTTAAAAATGGATTTATATTGATAGGCCAGCTTATATACCATTTCTAGAGGCCATCGTTGATAGAACCAACTCGGACTAAAATGAAGGCGTTTAAAAAAAAATCGTTTTTGTACATTGAGATATATATCGGTTGAGGTCATTGAAAAAGATGGAAAGTACAGAGTTACACATGTCCATTAATACTCGAAGTCATGGATTACATAGCCATTACACTCACCCTCTTTAGCCCAGCTAGTGGTTACACTAGCCGCAATGGAAAACTTCCCTCTATATATTCTTCTTCGAAACAAAGTATATATTTGGCACGCACCGGTAAAAATCCTAGCCGTCCCTTGCTTTGTTATAATATACGGTCAAGATAGGTACCTCGCACATATATATATATATATATATATATATATATATATATATATATATATATATATATATATACACACACACACACACACACACTACTAGTTGGGAACACACACACTCTATAGCTGAAACATCCTCGATTTTTTTCCACGAAGGGAAAATCCACGGAATGAATTATAATACGATCAAACCAAAGTTTGATTACGTCATATTATCATATATCAGTTGAAATCACAGTCATACAGTGTATGATTACAAGCTTTACAAGTTTTACCTCATTTGAGGATATACCTATTATAGGGTTAATCTAGCAGGAGCGTATCTAGACGTCATTAGAGTTGGCGGAATATGTTGTCGAGTGAAGGCACCTCCTTCACGGGTATCATCAGAGTTAATCTTGGCGCAGCATAGTCTTCATCTCCTGAACCAAACTTGAGTTTAGGCACGAGACCTTCTAATACTTTTTATCTCAATATCTCTGTTAGTCAGGTAATCTGCACACCGCCAGATATGTGCAGGCCATGGTCAGCGCCGATGAGCTTTAGTGGAAAAGAGAAAACAAAGGATCTGGCGATCCTAATATTTGGCTGTGGTTTGCATCCTAAGCACATGCAAAGTGGTATCCAGTAGTAAATTTTATAATAGTTCATCAAGTTTTAACCCATATTACACCATCCATCGGTCTATCCCAATTCCATCATCCCACCCATACACCACCTCACACACACCCCGCGCTCAGTCGACAGGCCCAACTCCCTCTCGGGTCCTGTCTCAACGGCACACTGCCGCATCGGGCACACTGCCGGACAATCATCAACCAGGGGGAGAAAACAATATCGCTCTCTACACTAGTCAGAGCTTCACAGGAAAGGTCCATAGCCGACGAATCGGCATATGTATCGATCGATCAACCATATAATCTGCAGAGGTTTTACCACTCATAAGATTAGCCATCATCGATGCTGTACAATCATCTAGGTAGAATTCCGGGTGCTTGGTTGCCTAGGTCGATGCCACCCTACCACTCAGCCCTGGATAACTTTGGGCACGAACCGAAACGCTGAGACTGGGAGACGCAGTACCGGGCCCAATTAGTGGTACTGCGCATCTAGAACGGTGCGGGAACTTCCGGCATCCGCCACCGCCCACCCTATCACCTTACAACCTAGCAGTAGTGGCACCGCCCTACCAAGTAGTCCAGCCGTTCCCCGCCCATTGAAGACAAGTGAGCAGTAAATGATTCCTATGAACCTGGCACTAGTCCTTCCTAAGTTTGACCAAGCAGGCATCTTCTTTTAGGGGATACTCTCCCCGTGCCACCACGGCACCTCCATTCACGGGGTTTCAAACCACGCAGGCTATCCTTCCCGGAACCTCCTCATAAAACCATTACCTGCCACAGGTACCTCTCGTGGGAATGCCCAGATGCAACTCCCGGCAAGACTTGCTTATGCAGCTCGTCGTGTATCCCACTTGGTCGACTCGACCCTCACTACACACCCAAGACATACGCAGCACGCTCATAATCCACCAATCTGGCATCCCAAGCCAAACCATTCCCATATGTTCACCACCAGCATCACATCACAGATATAATGCGAGTGGAGTTAATAAATATGGTGATGTAACATGAAAGCAAGCAGGTAGATAGAAATATATAAAAGAGCGTGAGCGCGAAGCTGAGTAGCATAGTAGAGTGGTTGCAAGCAGTGTAATAGTGGCTTAGGTAGTTGCATGCATCATATACTAGCAAAAGGAGTAAATATAAAGCGCTACCAATTCTAAATATACAATGTCTAATAGGATTCTCTAAAAGAAGGTGCTGCCATGACACCTGCGTTGTCGTGGAAGTAGTGGTATGAGCACTCCTTAATTAGTGTAGTTGTTCGGCTGGGTCACCTCCTCCAGGGTGACTCCACTCCATGGTTCCTGTCGTCGTCCAAGTGCTCTTCCTCCATCGGTTCTCGATCCGATCGGTGCTAATCCGGAAACGGCTACTCCGCGAAGCGACACAAGGCAGAAATCACCCAATACACTGAAAGATGATGGAACACGGGAAGATCCATTGACGCCAGAGAAATAATAAAAGGTTCACGACTTGGCCCTCTCGGCGTATGTCCGATCTCATCGGGCCAAAGAAACAAGAGTGGTGATTTGCTTAGGCACATTATTAAGTCGTAGCCAAGCCAGTATGGCTTATAATGAATGGTTTAGGCCAAAGTTTATCCCTATCAAACACCACGGCTTACAATCTTCCGATCCGGCGTCATGGATTAGACGGGGATCGGAGGATGGGCCAAGCAAAAGGGAAGAACGAGTAATTATTGGCAATAAAGATTGCACAAGACAGCGGGAGTGTTTAATCCACTTGTAGGGTACCTAGGCTGTGATTCAGACGGGTACAATCATACAAGTGATAAAACTACCAAGAATCATAAGGGAGAAAGACAAGTTAGCTAGGAACATCCGTATCGTATTCTCGGTCATTTCTCAAGTGAAGATTGTTTTAAGCGATCGATCGGGTCGACTCGCATAGGTCCGAGATCTTAATATAGACCATAGCTTCGCTAACTAAAAGAAGTTAGTCCGATCTTTGATCCAATCGCCATGCATAAGGCGGGATTGAACAGAGCGGGCTATACGGGAACTTTGAGTGAGAAGCATAAAACAGCGGTGGTCTACTCTTTCCAATGCACATGCCACGATGATAGACGGGGCGTCAGAAGAGAGCGACACACAAAAGAATACAAGTGCGCAAACCACTCATAGGGTACCACGACCTGGGTGCACTAGCACTAAGTCATTACTCGGATCCATAGCGATGCGGTTGTCACCGCAAGAATCAGAGGAATGCGACGGTCGCGCAGGGTACAAGCATACGAGGGTCAGGCACAAAAAGTCAGAGTGGCAACGCGAGGTCGAGTTACACTCGGCATTACGGCCATGGCAAGACGAATCCCGCGATCACAATGTCCGAATGAAGTACGATCCCACAGCCGGCTCGAAGGCACGGCGCATAGACGAACAACCAACAATAAGATCCAACGACACGACTCAACAAGACAGTGGAAGTAGCACATTTCCATAGCATTATGATGGATGGATCCTGTATTACAAATACAGATACAGATAGATCGTGAGGATAGGGTGCAATAGATACATGTACAAACAGATCGTAAGTATAGGGTACAACAGATATATGAACAGACAGATCGTAAGGACATGGTTCAATATGGTGGACAGGTGTACAAGAAGTAAGAGAAGGGCACTTCAATAGTCCGGCAGTCGTATATCACTTTGGCTTTCCAACCGCCCAACATCATCTATCGATTAGGCTTTCCAACAGTCCAACATCGTCTATCAATTGAGCTCTCCAACAGTCGATCGTCATCTATTATTTTAGGCTCTCCAATAGTCCAGCATCATCTATGGGGCCTCGAGATCTAGCAACGGGGCAACGGCACGAAGGCTGGACAGGGTCGGTGTAAAAGGGAAGTGGCGAGGCTTGTTGCTACATGTTCCGGCTTCTCTCGGCCAGCTGCTGGAAGCTTCTAGCCGGCTATGGCTTGCTGTTGGCTGGCTGCGGCTAGCCGTGGCCTGCTGCTTGCTGGCCGCGGCTAGCCGGGCGGGGCTGTGGCTGGCCGGAAAGGGCTTTGGCTGGCCGAAGGCTGGCGGGAGGTGGCATCAAGTAGCCGGGAGGTGGCAGGAGCATGGCTGGGGTTTCCAACAAGGCATGTAATCTCAGCACGAAGGCCGATGTCAAATGGCAAGGTGTACGCGACGGCGATGCCCGTCATGGTTGTTCCAAGCATGCATGGTCTGTCATCCGGTTGGTTAGGTTTAGTCCAGTGAGTGTGTGAGTGCGCTGTGTCATGCCGGTGTCATCTGAGGCGTGAGTGCCACGAAAGGACACGGCGAGTGCGCGAGTATACATCGTGCCTACTAACGTCAGCTCCGCACGGTCGACGAGGTCCCTGCAGAAAACACGGCTCGAAGGCCGGACACATGGAGGGATCATCGGCCTTGGGCCGGCAGCAAGTGGGTAGGGGGTAAAGGCAGAAGGTTCATCGGCATCTCGCCGGCAGCAGGGGTTGGATAGGTTTGGTCTTTGGTCAGCTCACCGAGGGCTTGCGGATGGCAGGTCGCTTGACGCGGGTAGGGCTTGTTGCCGGCAGCAAGTGCATCGGTGACCTGCTAGAGTTGGCCGAACGACGATGGAGCTACGGCATGGGTTCGGCAACACCTGCTGCTCCCCTACAACAGTGCACACAGAGGCACGAAGGCCTGTCTTAGACAACGGCAACGGACGAGGAAAGGACAGGGACACAGGGTTCTTGGTGCTGGATGCTCACCAGCGATGGCGTGCCCGTGGTGAGAACGGGGTCGAGGCCTACTGGTGGCGCGTTCCAGAGATGACGGAGCTCGGCAGGTTGCATGGCATGGTTGCAGCCACCCTGTGACAGTAAGTTCCACGGCACGAAGGCCGGGCTTAGGCACAAGTCGAACCACAATGGAGAGGTCCTGGCGGTATGGCGACTCACCAGCGAGATCGTGGCAGCGGGCAAGCCGGAGCAGGGGGTGCTGGGATCGGGGAACTCTGCATGGCATCGGTGCTGAGGCAGGGCGCGTCCGCGGCCACGGAAACGTGCAGCGTGGACACGCGCAGTCGTGGCGGTCGAGGTGCTCGTCGGTGTCGCTGCGGCGTTGTGAGGCAGTGGTGCTAGCCGGGGCCGGTAGGTAGCGGCCGTGCAGAGGTCGCGTGAGGGCGCGGCCGGCGTGTGTCGAGGATGGGAAGGTGCTGACGACGAGCTCGGTGAAGAGGAAGCAGCACGGCATGACGACGATGCGGAGCGCGGCAGAGGAGGGCGGACTCGGTATGGCCACGCAGCCAGCCGGGTCGACGTCGACCGGCTGCAGGAGGCCAGCCGCGGCGGCGTGAGGTCGTGGTGGAGTTGCTCCGGGCCGGCGAGGACGCGACGAGGCGTTGGTGGCATGGCAGAGCGCGTTCGCGGCCACGGAGGCGGACATCGTGGCCACGCGCACTCGTGGCGGTGGCGTGGCCGCTGGGGCATGGCTGCAGCCGCGGCACAGGCAGGCAACGGCAGCGGCCATGGCCGGCTGCGAGTGCGCGGCACTGCGGTGGCATGGTGGTGGCGAGCAGGAGTAGAGAGACGAGATGGAGCGGCGGCGGCAAGAGGGAGAAGATGAACAGTGCGGCTGTGGGCTTCTTATACGCGGACGGCTAGGGCTTCAAGGGGGCTCCGATCATCCTCGACGTCTGTGTAGGCTCCGGGACGCATGGCGGCCATCAGCGTGTCGAGCAGGGCGAAGAGAGGGCGAGGGCGAGCTCTCCTGGCGGCGGCGACGGCGCCTGGAAGCGGCTGGCATCTAGGGTTGGCGCAGGGGCAAGCGAGTGGGCCAGATGGGCCGCGGGGTGGCGCGGTGCTGGACCTGCAGGCCGCTTGCCGCACGCTGGGCCAGAGGGGCGTCGGGTGCTGTTTCGTGTAGGTACTGGCTTGTGCCGGACCATTTCATGCTTCCGATTTTTGGAATGCTACAGCGAGCTAGCTGCTGCTTTACGTACTTGCACTTGCTGGTCATGGAGGAGTATCTATACGTGTAAGGAACAAACGGTGAGGGAGCTCGCCTGAGAACGAGCATGCTTCTGGTCTTACTCCAAATGACGATCGCTTGAGAACAATGCACTATGTGCATGTGCTCCCCACGTAAATAACTAAGTGGGTACAGGAGCATGCACACATGTGCACCTTGATGGCTAGGAGAGAAAAGGAGATAGGATTTTCTAGTTTACTCTAGTGATTTAAAGAACTCTTGCAACTAGTTCGGCGGATTGAGATGGGATCCAAAAAGAGTTTGGATGAAAGAAGAAATAAGGAAATTTTCACTTTATGGATTATGGATTTGAAATGAGAACCGAGAGGAATTTTGGGAGGAATTCAAGAAAAAGAACTGAGAAATTTAAGAGGGATAAAAGGGAAAAGTAGAAATAATTTATCCCTTTCATGAATATATGATTTTTGTTTTAAGTTAGTGGCAGGGAATTGGTTAGGGACTTGTGACGAAAAGATGAAGAATTTTTCCGTCTCAGAAAGGAATTTCAGAAAGAAGTTGTGGGATGTTCGTAAAGGGATTAAAGGAAACTGCTATGGACTTGTGCTCTCCAAACACGAAACACAAAACTGAACTCTCGCCATGGTCACACATCTACAATCAATTCTATATAAATGCAACGGTTCGTTAGTGGATTAGTATCGATTTCGACCTAGAACTATATGCTTCACTCAATTGCATGAAAAATTTTAAAAAATTCGGATTTTTTGGTTATCGGAAAACCCGGATTGTTACAATAGCTCGATTAATTTCATGGATGCAATTAAGCCGCAAATTTATATATAAAGCCCAGCAAAATTGGGGGTGCTAGATAGTGTGCGAGTGATTTGGACGGATGGATGTAGTATTCAAAGCCACATGGCGCCGGCAGCCTTGAGCATGGGCACGAGCTTGCCGGCGAGGTGCAGCGACATGATCTTATCGGTGGAGCCGACGAGCTTGCCGTCGATGAAGACGGCAGGGACAGGCGGCGCGCGGCCGATGCGGCGGGCGAGCTCCCGCTCCATCTCACGGCCGCGCGGGTCCTTGTCGAGCTCGTGCACCGCCGCGCCCACGCCGAGCTCGTACAAGAGGCTCGACACCGTGTGGCACATCGAGCACCGGCTCGTCGTGAAGATCACCACCGCCTTCTCCGTCGACAGTTTCGACACCCTCTCCGCCATCACCGTCTTCTCTTCAGCTGCCTAGCTAGCGAACACTGGGCGGCTAGTGTGTGTGTGTGTGTGGCTGTGTGTTCTCAAGTGTTTGTTCGTGGCTGTGTGTGCTTTGCGAGTGCAGGCTGTGAGGCCCTTTTATAGCGTGCCTCCGAATCATATAGAGGAAGTGGAGAATAGTGGATGCTTGTATGAGATAGAGGACACAGATTCGCTGAGATATCTAGAGAGAGATTGTGCGCAATGGGCATAAGGATTATCTTCATCGACGTGTGCATTGGACGCTCAAATTAAAGTGAGTATAGTACAATAATAAGACATAAAACTGTCTCTGTCGTTTAGTTTCTTATTAGTTAAATTGTTTTAGAAAACACATCTTTTTATATTTATGTATTTTTTAAAAATATCGTTACTAAATTATATATGTCTTACACAATCCAATATCTTAGCATATCTAACCTCTAGTAAGGCCTCTTCTTGAACACTAACCTACTTTGAAGGTCAATGGCCAAACAAAATTGGCAGGGCCCATATTAGATCTCTTTTTCTCGACCGGAATTATACCCGTTTTTCATTAAGAAGAAGAGAATTACACGACACAGCTATGAGAAAGCCCTCATAACACTGATTACAAACCACTAAGATAGTGATTAGTGACCTGAAATACAAGTAAGGATACAATAAAAGAGAAAGAGAAAAAGAAAAAAAGGCATGTGACCATCCTCAACACCCAAAACCTATCAGTTGTGCCTACAAGAAAAGATACAATGCACGAAGGTTGCCTACAAGCTAGACATGCCCTGGTGGCAAAGGATCTAACTAGCGAAGCGAGGAGAGCGACCAGTAGCAATGGTGGCAAAGCATCCGCCAATGACCACGACGGCAAAGCATCCGCCAACGCACCACGGCGGCGAAGCATCCGCCAACGACCATGACGGTAAAGCATCCGCCAACGCACCACGGTGGCGAAGCGTCCACCAACGGACCAAGGACGGTCAAGTATCCGTCAAGAAGAGAAGCGAAGACAACTCTACGGCAAAGTATCCTTAGAACGGCCATCACACTCTCGGCAGCAAAGCATCTATCCGAGAGGAGACCAATGACGAAGACGACGCCGACAATTCAAAAGCTGCAGGACAGACCACCGTGAGTAGGACAAAGGAACACCTAGGAACAGTGAGGAACTCCACCCGGAGCCAACGACGCGGTTGGAACAAGGACATTCTCAGTGACACCCCAAGAGTGATTTGACGCCCATGAGTAACATCCTAGATGTCATTGCCCCTGGCCTTAGAGATTTCTAAGGGAGGACTTGCGCCCAAAATTCGATAAAGTCGGAGTAGAAGCCTAGGGTTCAAAATGCAGGAGGTTAATGGCGTCAAAGGCGTCACCATTGTCTACCCGGCAAGGACCAAACTAAGGTTTCGCCCGAACCCAAATGGCTATGCTGTACTCCGACCCCCGCTCCCTTGCGCCAACACGGGCATCACCGCCACAGCACCCTACACCAGGACAGGGCAACCCCGGGGGCTCGGCCGGCTCAAGGGCAGCTGCCTCCTGACATTCAGCACGCTGCCGAAGACCGTGTTTGGATACATGGCGTTGCAGTTGTTGATCGGTCATCTAACGCGAACGATGACATCACCAGGTCACGGCCGTGCAGCTGCTGCAGCCAGGCTGAGCGGCGACGCACGATGACCCAACGAAGCATGGGTGTTGACGACGGGCGGTCAATGACAAGCACGACGACGATGTGTCACCCAAGTTGGCCGCCACCGCTAGCCAAGCACAGGCGCTGTCGGGCTCCTCTAGGAGAGTAGAACTGGGGTAGGGAGGTCCGCCGCCGGCAGATCCGGTCTCAGAACGACCAAATCTGGCCGGACGCCGGAGAGGAGGACGGAGGGGGATGGAGGAGCAAATAAGAGGAAGGGAAAGGGGAAGGGGAGGCCACCATCGCCGCATGCCGGAAGGCGGTGGCGGCGGTCGGAGGGCAGGTGCGGAGGAGGCGGCTAGGGCATCGGCAGTGAGGGTGCCCAGAGTCGCCCGTTATGGCCCCTATTTTCCATATTAGATCTCTTGAATTTGAAGGCCACTCAAATCTCCCCACCGTTCCTATGGGCTCTAGGCCAAGCCTTCAAATGACGGTAGACATCCATTTTCACCTGCCCATGACTTTTCCTCCCGTGCGTTGCTTTCTTCCCGTACGAGCATGCAACCTGCCAATGACTTCTTTCTTTGTCACACAGTTTCTATGGATCCGCTCAGCCACGCGTATCATGGCATCCCAGCACTTGCCACGCGTATCGAGGTGGTAGAAAGCAGCGAGCGCTCCCTATCTTCATTGCCCTCAATGTAGCATATTCACGCTGGCCACAGTCCTCACGGAGGTCATTCGATAACGAGCTCCTGTCACACAGCACCTTGGACGTTGTCCTCCATGGCCTCCTTCTCTCTACACAACCGCGTGTCACCGCTATTACCAGCTCCTCCACCCATCGGATAAGCCCCTTCGCGGCTTCCTTCCCTACCCCTAGACCTGCCTTGGGCGACAGCTCTATAGCAGTTGCCTCAAGCTTCGGGGACCGCCGCCTCCTGCTTGAGACTACTGCGATGACGACGGTCTTTCCACATGTCGATGAGATGAGGATGGTGGGAAGAAAAAATAACAAGCTGGGTCTCTTATGTCGGTGTCTATCAAAATGGATTTGAGAAATCTAATTTGGAGACTCTTACTTGAGGACTCTGATTTGGGGGCACCTGCTAGAGTTACTGACTTCAAATCAAAAGTTAGCACCCAATTCGAGAGCTAGCGGGGACCTCGGGAGGTTGCGCATGCTGGCCCAGAGGTCACGTAGCGCCACCGCGTCACGCTCGTGGAGTGTGGCTGTGGCCAGCTGCGCTAGTGCCTGGGAGGCAAGCATGCCTAGGAGGAGGGGGAAGAAGAAGAGGAGGGGTGGCAGATGCAGTCAAGAGAAGAAGGTGAGGGCAGGTTGGTCATTTTCCCCTGCGAAGTCAGGGTGCCGAGCTGCCTTGCCATGCGCTACCGTGGTCACCTGGCGCTCCACATCAGTAAAAGTGGCAAAACATTAGGCATTTTACTATCCACAATGGCAAATAAGTAGAAATACGCACAAAACCTGGCAATGAGAGAGAGGAGCCATCAGTTATGATGGCAAAAAAGTTAAAAATCCCATATATCTTTTGCATTGGTTTTGCTGTGAGGGAGATCCCCACGGTACTTCAAACTTTCATTAAAGGAGGAAATTTACATACTATACCTACCTAGTACAACGGCGAAGGCAAAAATTAACTAAGAGCATCTAGCCAAAAGCAACCTTGAACCTACTGCTGAAGAAGACGTCGCTATGTTTTGAAGTTAGCGAACCAATTTTTGTGACTGATTTATCCATTTTTGAAAACCTTTTTGTCAGTTTGTTATCTTCCATATTCTCAGCTTGCAATGACCATGAAGAAAGGTAAGTTGTGTTTGCTCGTGGCAAATGTTAATCGAGCCGGAGGCCCTGTGAATCATCCCAATAGTTTTGTTAATTAATCTTTATTTTCCATTATCGACGAGCAAAAGGGCAGGAGAACACAAGAGGTCCAATGTCCTCTTCCTCTCTATTTGGCCAAGAATATATATATGGGTGGCAAAATAATAATAGACTTTGCTTTTGATTTCTCTATATTTGAGTGTGCTCTTTCCCATTCCTTTTGTCCAGTATTTGATCTGGAAATCGGCTCTTTTCCCATTCATTTTGTCTCGAGAGCATGGTTTTCGTGTTTAGTCCGGCAACCAAGACCAGCCAATGCAAAGAATTTTATTCTCATTGTGCACCTTGATTTCCATATCCAAGCTAGAGAAGATTGGGTGTGTGTGTGTCCACACTACTGCAGGACGCGGTTTTAGTCCTAGGCCTAGAGGGCCTTTTGTCCCGGGACATGAGCTGGGACTAGCAAAGCGGGAGTTCCATGGCCCGGGACTAAAAGCGACCAACCGGGGTTAAACCGGGACTAAAGGCTTTTTTTTGGCTTTTTTGTTTCTCCTTTCATTGCATTATTTATTTGAGTTTTACGATTACTATAGGTTTTCAAATACGTATTCTTCGCTACTAATATATTTATACGCGCATCGATATAATCAAATTTCAAGCATTACACATAAATAAACTATAAACTATATATTATATATTATAGAGCTACATATATGTTTAACATATATATGCACATAAAATTACTAGATAGTGTTACAACAAAATGTTATCGGAAACGAGCTTTCAACTACTAATCTTTGTTTGGCCTTATTTTTTCATTAGGGGTCATGGTAGAACTCGGTGCCAGGCTTGATGACATGATCATTAAGGAATCCTGCGATTATCTCTTGAATTGCTTTGAGGCATACCTCTTGCATCACCTTTTCCTTCAACCACCTAGCCTTCAATTTGTATCAACAAAAATGTGTTAATATATATATATATATATATCATTTATTATATATGAACAAAAAAGTTATTAGGGTAATATATATACATAGTTATGTACTTTGAGCTCCTCTATAGGAGTTTTTCTGATGTACACCATGATGAACTCATAAACGTAGTATCCACACAAATTGTTTCCCGGTGACTGCCGAAGAACCCACTGTACGAAAAAAAGATTACTCACGTCATCCCGCGCGTGAGTTGAAGCATGCTAATAAGGTAAAGACTACAACTTACATCTATTAGGACTACATGAAGTGCCGTTTTCAAATCCTTGCGGTGTTCTTGTATGAACCTTTCCCAAACACTTGGACAATAAAGCAAAAATGGTTGTATTGTAATCAACTATTGCAATATTAAAGAGAACGAACTAATCAATATTTATATGTAATGGTTACACGAGAGATCGAAATTACCCCTGGATAATGTCTATCATATCTTGGTACTCAGCTTGCGGTTTTCGCAATGAGTCATAGATATACAAATTATTTTTGGGCAAATCGAAGACCATCAGTATCCAGTGAAAGCTACATGTGTTTGTATATAGACATACATAGGCACAGAATAACTCATTAAGTATATAGTGAATGAAGTAATTAAAATAAGATTGAGTAATTAAAATAATCACACTAACTTAAAATTGAAGGGGAAGAGTATATATCTTTTTGTTCCCGGTTTGTAACACTGAACCGGGACTAAAAGGTTGAGCTTTAGTCCCAGTTTGTAACACGAATCGGGACTAAAAGTGGCCTCCTGCAGAATTCTGACATCATAGCCATTGGGCACGGGACTTTTAGTCCCGGTCGATGTTACAAACCGAGACTAAAGATCTTTTTGGTCCCGGACATAAAATTCGCCGAGACTATTGTGTATTTTGGGCATCGACCAAAGGCCTGTTCTGTAGTAGTGCCATGTTCTGGGAAGATAATTTGTACATTTTGCTGGAAGTATATATATGTGGCGTTCCACGAAATAAAACAACCAGCTGAGTAAATAATAAGAGAAAGAAAAAAATTATTGTTCCAGCAACAATTAGATGCCTTCGACAGGAAAGCGGAAACTATGTGTCTTGCGCCAAATGAACTGGAAAATAAACATTGTCTAACACATAACTTTCCAATTTGTTGAGAGAAGACGAGCTTTATTAGCTCCAGAGATCGAAGGCAACTAGACTTTTGTAAGATCATGACAATACTAAATACTTCCAGCTACTTGCAAATGGCAGACATCGTAAGACAAAAATCTTTCAACAAGAAGAGGATGACGGCAATATAGTTGGACAAGAGAATCTCAAAACCTATATTTCAGAATACTATAAAAGCCTTTTTTGCTTAACCCGAGCATAGTGAATTTTCCTTAAATGAGGAGAGTAGGGAGGGAATCTCTCAAGTCTCTCAAATGGAATTAAAATGGTATGTTCACAGAACCGTTTTGTGAAAAAAAAGAAGAAATAAAAGAAGCTAGTTTTCAAATGAGATTAAATAAAGCACCAGGTCCAGATGTGACTTCCCAGGTGAATTTTACCAGATTATTTTTGGGAAACCATCAAAACAGACCTGTTACAACTTTTTAATGAATTCCATGCTAAAAATCTACTACTTCATAGATTAAATTTTGGAGTAATTACCCTACTTCTAAAAAGGTAGAAGCGGTCAAAATACAGCATTACATGCCCATCTGCGCTCCAAATGTCAGCTTCAAAATTTTTACAAAGTTTCTTACAAACAGAATCGCGTTAATAGCTCACAAGATCATAAAACCTTCACAAACAGCCTTCATTCTAGGAAGATACATCTTGGAAGGAGTTCTTGTGTTGCATGAGGCTATTCATGGAATGCACAAGAAAAAGGAAAGTGGAGTTATTCTCAAACTTGACTTCAAAAAAGCGTATGATAAGGTAAAAATGTCCTTTCCTTCATCAGGTGATGCGGATGAAAGGCTTATCACCCAAGTGGTGCTCCTAGATCAATCAAGTCATCACAAGGGTTATGTTGGTATTAAAGTTAATTATGATATTGGATTTTTTTTTTCAAACTAGAAAAGGAGTAACACAGGGGATCCCCTCTCTTCAATCCTATTTAACATTGTTGTTGACATGCTAGCCACGCTGATAGAAAGAGCCAAAGAGTTGGGCCAATTTGTTGATGGCCTTTCAATTTTGCAATACGCAGAAGACACTATTCTTTTTATGAAAAGCAATCTTGAACAGGGCCATGAATTTGAAGCTCTTATGATGCGCATTTGAGCAACTCTATGGCCTTAAGATTAATTTACATAAGACTGAATTGTTATGCTATGGAGAAGCTAAGGATCTAGAGAATGCATATTCTCAAATCTTTGGATGGCAAATGGGAGTGCTCCCTTTTAGTTATTTGGGGATTCCAATGCACAATAAGAAATTGCAAAATGCTTTCAAAAGAGAGGTTTCAAAAGAAACTTAGTTAATTGTTGGAAAGGAAAATGCTTTCGGTTGGGGGCAGATTGATACTCACTAGTCTAGTGCAAAGTAACCTATCGATTTTATGCTATCCTTCTTTGAGGTCCCGCATGAGGTACTAGAGAAATTGGATTTTTACCCGTCTAGGTTTTTCTCGCAAATTGATGAGCATAAAAGGAAGTATAGGCTCACTAGATGAAGTATTATATAATCTCTGAAGGATCAGGGAGGCTTGGGAATTCTCAATATAGATTTGCAAAATAAATGTCTCCTAAGTAAGTAGCTTTTTAAACTAACAAATATGAAGATGGGATTTAGCAAATCCTTCTAAGAAGAAAGTATTTGAGACATAAAACTTTAACCTAAGTGGAACATATGCGCGACTCACATTTTTGGGTAGGTTTGATGAAAATCAAACAAGAATTTTTGGGTTTCGGCAAGTAAATTGGGTAATGGAAATCAGATACGGTACTAGCAAGATGCATGGTTAGGCAGTGTCACTATTAAGAACCAATATCACAGTCTACATAACATTGTTAGAACGAAAAGTGCTACAGTTAGTAACGTCATGAGTTCTGACTTCTGACCCTCTAAATGTCTCTTTCAGAAGATCCCTATTTGGAGATAATTTACTTGCTTGGCAACACTTGGTAGCTAGAGTAATGAATATCCAGATGAGACAGAAGCTTTACTTGCTTGGTTACGCAAACGGAAGCAACACTTGGCAGCACTTATTAATTGGAACAACATAACCACTGCAATCGGAAGCTTTTGATGCAATACATTATCCACAACACACTTCATCGATCGATCATACTGGTTACTTATGGTTAAACTCTGATATTCATATATGTTGATACTCAGAAGCCCGTGGAAAAAGGGCGATGCATGGATCAGTGCGCGCACGCACCGCCACTGCATGCAAGTTATTAGAACAAAACATCAAAGAAAGAAAAAGATTGAAAATTACATCTCTCTCGCTCACTAGCTCCTATACAAGCTAAGGCGTGCATGAAGCTATAGCAAGCCAGTTATTAGTTATTCGATCCTGTCAGAACGTAACTCAGAAGAACAGGACGGGAAAAAACCTGCCCTCTCGACACGTACACATGCACACTGCTAACCTGAACCTCAGCTGGTTGTTTCAGTGTCTGCGATGCAGGTGCATGTCTACAACCAGAGCGCGCCGGCGCTCTTGAGCATGGGCACGAGCTCGCCGGCGAGGTGGAGCGACATGATCCTGTTGGTGCCACCGACGAGCTTGCCCCCGATGAAGACGGCGGGCACGGCGGGGCCCCTGCCGCCCAGCATCTTGAGCAGCGCTCGCTCCATGTCCTTGCCCCTGGGGTCGCTGTCCAGCTCGTGCACCAGCGCGTTCACGCCCAGGTCCGCCATCAGCCGCGTCACCGTGTGGCACATGCAGCAGCTGCTCAGCGTGAACACCACCACCGCACGCTCCGACGCCATCTTCATCACGCGCTCCATTACTTATTTCTCCTTTGCTTAATTACTAGCTTTGCCTTCACTTGGTTTTTCGATCGATCGATGAGTAGTAGTGAGTATGGACGACTGATGGTTTGGGAGCAGGGGGTGGCTATCTAGCTGCCTTTTATAGAGTTTCTAGGCTACTCACGTTTTCCGGGTCTACAGGTCCTAGCACGGAATTCTTGTACGTTTTCGAGCAAGGCAAAGGCAAGCTTGCATTGTAGCATCGATCGTTTGGCTTTGTGGTCGGTTTAGTGTGATGATATGACCGCCGGACTGATGACCACTCTGGGAGTTTCTGGAACAAAAAATAATAAAATGTTCGAAGGAATCTATAAGCTGGAGATGACGATAACGTACAGTGTGTAATGGTTAGTAACTTTGGCTAGTAGAGCTACTGGGCCATACATCATACACGCGTGGCCACGTCTTTGACGTTTTATAGTATATTAAATGAGATCAATGCAATGCACCAATTCTATTTCTATTCGTAGAGTTGGATCCATAAAGTCTCTATGGATTTGTCACTGCTTTGTTGAAAAGTAGATCCTGTGCATGCATGCGATCAACATATATGTTTGGATAATGCATGAGCCGTCTTTTCAATATAGGGCCCAAGGAATATATCTGTTATGTTCCTGTGTTGACCTACCGGGCATCTCTTATGTATGCATAGACCTTTCTCTTCTCACTTTCTCTTATATTTGCTATATCATCACATTCCTGCAAACTAAAGTTTCTCCAAAAAAATATTTGACCTAGTGCAGCCTAGCATGTTTGTAGAGTATTTGTTTTACAAAGGGATTATCTATTAAATTTCAAGAGCATTACATCAAGATAATAAAAAGTAAAATTTTCTTTCAACCTCTGCCTAATAAACGAAGCACACGGCATTTTAATGATAAAAAGCCACCCACAATCTAGTGACACTTATTCTAAAGACTAAAATGCCACTCATGTGCTTTTAAAGGATAGCCCATCTATAGATCTGGTGCTTGGTCCGTAGAATCGCTCCATCCTAAATTATATATCCCTGCAGAAAACATTTTTAGAGGCGATCAAAAGTGATTTTCAGAAATGGTTTTTAAAACCGCTAATATGCCAGTGATTATAAAGATAAGTGATTTTTAGAGGTGGTTTTAAAACCTCTTCTAAAAATCAGTTTTTAGAGCCAGTTGTCTTAAGTCAACCATCCCTCTCACTCTTTTGTTGTTCTCCTTTTCGTTGTTGTGGCTATGCATTTTATGTTGGGCGATAAAATGCACTCTATTCGCACTTTATGTGCTCTCTCGCGTGGAAGTTCTGCGCTTTCTATGATCTGGCCAAGTCCTCTAAACTGCTAACTCTATATTTCTGTTATTATTGCATTAGAATTGGGAAGCCTCCGTATCAAAAAAAAAAAGAAAAAGAAAAAAAAAGAGAGTCAGCCGTGGCCACATCTTATATAGGATTTATTTTGCACTTGTTTTAAATAAGTGCCGAGATCACGATTCCAACCCACAGTCTTTCCCTCGTATGATCTCTGCCATACCACCACACTACATCACTTGTGTCAAGTTCTACAAAGTCATCTATTTATACTAACTAGTGGAGATGCAAGTGCAGCGCGCACGTGTATATAAAAATCTTTCATAAGAAAGTAACAATTAAGTTAACCAATTTTTTTAACTACAAAATCATAATTTCTTTTCAAATGCATTGACCTTAATTAAAAGCAACCTCAAACTCATGGACCTCAACATAAAATCTATTTTTTTAATGCATAGAAATAGTTTTAAACTCATATCACTATTAACATAGACACAAACTCATAGCAGACTTAAACTCATATATATATATATAGGACCCTACTAATTAGAGTCCTGGGCTCTAAATAATATTCAGCGTGCGGGCTCTAATTAGTTATTTAGTGATGAGTAGTTATATATATATACATATATACATACACACACACACTCAGGTGATTTTACTAATCAGCATCCATGGCAATCGCAGTTGACCTATTGATTATCCAGTGGCATAGCTAGGATTTGTAACTATAGTGGCAAAATTTGTTTTAACCACTATAAATTTAACATATCGGTACACAAAAAATATTTATTTTATTTTTCTGCGAGCAAAAAGGAGATTCAATAAATTTGGAATAGAGTACAGCCCCTTTTACACATAGCCCCTGAAAACAAAAGAAAAAACAAACAAGGCCACGAAGGACCCAGATGCAAACTCCTCTGACTTCCAGGAGCATCGCCGGTCTTCACGATGCCGCACCGTCCACCACCGCACCACAGGCGCCCGTACCACTGACTGCCGACCTTGCTCGCCGGAGAGGAAGCACGCGTAGAAGATGTCGTAAAATCCAGCAACCTGGCTACTCCACCGAGTTGTATCATTTTCTTGAAAGAGTATCGGCCGCTCCCCCTACAACTCTGGCAAGAACCAGCAGCAGCACCAGTGTAACACCCCTGGTGTTACGATTAATTAAAACCTGCTATGTCCTCATATTAGCCTACAAATCATTCTGCATATACTAAAATAAAGTTATTATCCTGCATATGATTACGCATAGGACATTAGAGTGTATTTGATGTATTAATGTTGTTTGAGTGTATGAATAAAAAAATTAAATTCAAAGTCAAAAAGAAAATCCAATTAAACCCTAAATTGGACCCCAAAAGCCTAATTCAAAAAATAAATGGAATCTAATAAAAGTGCCTTAATAAATGTTGTAGACCTTTTAAAATGGAATAACTTTTATTTTGTGTGATTTTGAAGTTATTAAATAAAAATTTGAATGAAACCATAATTACTATTTGGGAATTCAAATTTAAAATGTCATTTCAGAAAATTATAAGGAATCTGACCAAACACCTTTAATGAAAGTTGTAAAGCTCAACAAGTAGAATAACTTTTATTTTTGCAGATTTTCGTATTATTATGAAAAATTTTGACAATTTGACTAGAATGCATTTGAATTTAAAAATCCTATTTACCCCCATTTTGAATAGTTTCAAATCTATGCAGAATTTGAACATAGTTCAAAAAGAAAAATTGTTCCACATAAAATTCTCCACAACTTTTATTTTTGGAGTTTCCCTGGTTGCTATTTGTATTTTGGAGATAATGATCAAATAGGCTTTGATTTGGGATACATAGCTACAGTACACCGGACCCCTACAGGGTCAGTGCACGCGCACGCGTGCGCAGCGCCGCGCGCCGGCACCGTCCGGCCGGTCTGCGCGCTGTCGCCGCCACGCCGAGGTCGCAGGGGGCCCCGGGAACCTCCCTGCCCTTATCCACCCCTTCCCTCAGCTTATTAGCCAGCCACGCTCGTCCTCGCCCCATTCTTCTCCCTCTCGGCCACCGGGCATGCCTCGCGGGTTCGAGCCAAATTGGAGCTTCACTCTCCACCACTGCCCAAATTCGAGCCTCTGCAAAACCCACCTGCTCACTTGCGCACCGTTTGCAACCATTTGCCCAAGCCATAGCCCTCTCGTTGAGCTGGAACGAGCGTCGTCTTCCTCGCGGCCGGTCGGAGCTCCGCCGTGAGTCATATCGCCAAGGCAAGCCGTCTCGGGTGAGCTTTGGTCCATGCCCCTCTGCGTTTCGGGTTCCGTGTGGTACATGTGTGCTTATGCGCACGCTAGTTTTCCATTTGGTGCCCTAGGTTCGTCGGAACGTGGAGCACGTCACCGGCGGACACCACTGCACCCATCGTCATCGTTGAGCTCTGTTGGCAATTTCTAATGCAATCACCAAGGATAGAGATATCCCCTGGCAATGGCGCTAAAAATGCTTGTTGACCGTTACTAACGCTATCAAGAGAAGGTAGCCAAGTCTATCCTCTAGCAATAGGTAACAATACTTCTCAACGCAATCACGGGGGTTAGTCAATCCCTATGCTCAAAGTATATGGTTGTTGACACTTCTAACGTAGCTACTAGGAATAAAGTTATTTCTAGCAACTGCTGCCAAAAATGCTATGGGTAGCTCTAAAGGATAGGTGATGGGATTCTGCAAGCGCACAGAACTATCGCGTAGCACTTTACCTGGGAGTACCAGGTGTCGAATTTATATTTTCCCAAAGGAAGGCCGGGTTTGTGATTCCAAGGATATGATAGTCAAGGATCTAGATATGGATAAATAGGGTAATAACCTTAGTAAAGATAAATCAATGAAGTATAACTAAGGTGGAAACACGCACTAGGTAGCTCTGCAGTTTTAGGGGAGAACTCTATCTCAGTAAAAGATCAAATGATTGTTATACCAAAGAGACTGCTATACTTGGGACACGCAAAATCCTAAACTCGCCAGGGGTTCAACTGATTAGGCACTGTACGTCCCGAAGTCCTACGCTTATAGCGGATACTAGGCCAAACGTGGTGGAATACAGAGGATCCTAGGGCTATCACCACCTAGCACCTACCACTACTATCCGTGAGCCTAGCGGCACTCAAGGGTAAGCTATAGCCTAAGCACCACGCTTAATCTATAAAACTTACTACTCTAACTCTAGCCAAAGAATTAGAGCACTCTAACCAAGCAATGAGCAAGTATAGAGCTATTTAAAGTAAAACAATAGTAAATGAAGAAGGGGATCTTTATTACCTATAAGTGTGAAGAACACCGCAGAGGAGGTCGCCGACAAGCCCGGCTCCACCACAGACTTCTTCCTTCTCCTGACTTCTCTCCAACACTCTACTCTTCTCTAGCTAGCACTATTCCTAAGAGCAGAGCTTCGCTAGAGAGAGAGAGGAGCTACTGAGCTGAATCTCAAGTGGATTCTCTAGTGTATCTCTAGTGTTTCTTGTGTGTTCCTCGGTGTTTCAACTTACAAGTGAGAATCCTACCCCTATTTATAGTGTAGGAGTGCATTAGGGGTACTTTTAGAGCTCCTAGAGGTCGGTGGTGCGAAAGAGCAGGGCGGGCGCCCTCCTAGGGGGGCGAGCGCCCCCTTGGATCCACCGTTTTGCATGGCTCTCATTCCTCCCCATAGGCGGTTGCAAAGTCGGTTGGTGCCTTGGAAAGGCGGTTTGCAACCCCTGGGAGGATGACATGTGGGTCCTTCAATCCATGGCATATCACTTGATCACCGTTGGATGAAAACCGACTTCAATTGATGGTGTAGATGACTCCTGGAAACCTTCCCTCGGATTGTGGACGTGGCACTCAACTTGGACAGGGCAGGTGCCCTGTTGATAGGGCCACCGGATCCTCTTGCCTTGTATCTGAGCCGTTGATGTTGTTTCAACTGTGCCACATACCATTTGGGAGGTTGGCACACAGATCAGTGAGGTGGCAAGTGCCATTTGGCACTTTGGACAGGGCGGGAGCCCTTTTGGAAGGGCAGGCGCCCCCCTCTGGCTCCCTACGTGGCAGCTGAGGTGCTGAGGTGTCTTGTCCTTGCTTTGTTTTGCCTTGTTTCCACCATTTTTCCTGCATACGCAAGATTTCTCCAAGGACATGTGGAACTAGGTAAGTTTCAAGGTGGGTTCTTTGCTTTTCATGTGGTTTTACCTTGATTATGGGTGAAATATTGACGGTAAAATAGGATGTTAGCGACCGTCAACAAACTCCTCCAAGCTAACCTTTTTCTTGTCTTCAAGCAAAGACATGATTTTAACATGGCAATGTTGGATCAAGAATTTCTTTAATGTAACAATTCACAAAGATCTTGCATACAAACTAACACTTATTCTAGTATTGAGCATGATTCAAAAATTCATCTTATGTCTTAACTATATGGAGCTTATAGCTTTTTCACCATGGGTCATGCAAAAACAAGATAGCATAGATAAGTAGATACTTCATCCCTTACTTTGGTAGAGTGAAACCATTTACTAGAGAGTTTTTATTCTTTTGAAAAAGAAAATCTTGCTTTGGTTCCCTTAATGGTACTCTCAACCACTCCTTAGTGTGATGGACCTCACAATAGCTCAAAAGAGGTTTTCATGTCTTTCCTAAGCTTATGTGGGGTTTATAGGATTATACTTGATCTGAATGTATTGCAAGATTAGACTCTTAGATCACAGGGAGCAACAAGTCATAAAACATGATCAAGAAGTGCAAGTGTAAATTATTTGGTGGACTCCTTGAGACTTATTCCTTTGCCTTAGACAGGGGAGAGCAAGGTTACTGAATACATAGATTTTTTTTGAAGATATATGGGCACCTGTCCATGGGACATTTGTCCTCTTTTGTTTTCCTTGAGCACTTGCTCTCTTTTTTTTCAGTAACCTATACTCCCCATCTATCAAAGGACAAAGGTTGATTGTGGTTGGTTATCTCAATTGGTGTGTGGAGCATAGATGTATACTCCCTCCGTCCCTAAATACAAGACGTTATAGGAATGGACATAGGAATCAAGGCTGAAAGCATAAGACCGATACGCCCCTATAACACTGCTGTACTTTCTGAAGAGGAGCACTTTACAAATGTTCAGTCCCGCAGAGGAGCAGATTTTTTTTGATAAATAAAGCACCCATCACATCAACTTTTCACACTTACACACGCATCTATGTTTCCTTTCGCAAACTTCTTTTGGGTTTTTTAATTCATCTGAGCACTCAGTGCATGGAAACAACGATGAGACAGATGATTGATGATATAAACAGAGTAGGGTGGGACTCGCATGCTGAGCTAAAACGTCAAGCTTTTTGGGACAACGTTTGAATCTCAAAATGACCAGTATTCTAGGACGGAGGGAGTACTTCCAGTGTAGAAGTAATACATAGGCGGAATGTGTACGTGACCTTGATCAAAGAATATGACTAGTTTCTCTACCTAGATCAAATAAGGTCTAAGCAAGCTCAAAACAGACAAGTGCTCTTTCTTTTGGTGGTTTTAGTTGGCTTGATGGTAGGTATTTAATTCCATAAAGGAACCATAAGCAAGAATTTGAATTTTATAAATCAAAATCTCTAGTTGGTTCTCACTCATTCCTTAGATCAGGTAAAAGTTCTACTTATACCAATTTTAATCTTGCAAGAGCATAACTTAGGTTATTAGCATGTGCAACCCACAATAGTGTTTGACTTAAGACAGAATTCCAATATCACACTCAAAACTTTCATAGTAAGGATTGTATAACAAGGTTTTACAAATTATCATAGAGCAATTGTTCATCATTTCAATAAAGACATATCATATTCTTTTTCTTATCATTATTTTCATTTATTTATTGTTATGCAAGAACATTATAGCTCATAGTAATTAAGAAAAAGAATTGCTGGGGTTAGAAACCATACCTTGGCGAGGATGACGGCTCCCCCAAGCTAGCTTCTTTTTCAGGATCGGATTCTCCTCTTGGTCGGGTTGTTTCCTTCTTTGCATCTTATTATGATCACTAGGCTTTACTTTTTATTCTACTTTTATTTATTGCTACTATGATAAATCAAATTTATTTTATTTTATTATTATTATTTTATTTATTATATATATTTTTTAATTTCTCTTTTATTATGGTCTTAAATGCAAGGCATAAATTTAGACATGCTTCTAACATTTATTAAATGTAAGACATAAATTTAAACATGCTTCTAACAATTAATTGATTTAATGCATGAAGAAGGGAAAATATGCCAATGCAATAATTAAAGAGAGAGATAGAATACTTACTTCCATAGCTGTCCTTCCTCGGAAAGAGGTTCTTCCTTGACTGATGTCTTCTTCTCATCTTGTCCTTCCTTAACGGTAGCGGGGTCTGGTGTAGAGGCTGTAGATGATGGTTCCCTCTTAACCCCATCTCTAGTCTTTCTTGTTTCTCCAGATTCTTGTTTTTCTCCTCCTCATGGATCGACTCTTATTTTCCTGCATGTTAGTTGCATGGTGCTGTGCACAAGAGAAAACAAATCTTCCTTTCTTCCCATTTATATAGAAATCCATGCTACCACTAGCAACAAATATGCATGCATTCACAGTATTCAAGAAAGGTCGGCCCAGAATGAGGGGTAAGTTATCCCTATTACCCATGTCTAAAATCGGCAGGCACAAAGTTGTTTGTTACTTTTACCAGAACATCACAAAGTACTCCTTCTATGTAGCAAGTTGTTTGATCAGCTAATTGCACATATGCAGAAGTTGGTACTAGCTCAATATAAAACAACTTTTCATAATGTTCTTTAGACATGATGTTAATGCTAGATTCTAGATCACATATAGCATTATAGAACTTTTGAGATTGAATAGAACAAGATATGATAGGGGTTCCAGGATCTCCCTTTTTAGTTAGAAAATTCCATCTATCTAGTTCATAGCCATTGTAACTAATAGTAACAAGATTAGCAGATTCCATGGTTGTTTCAGGCTTTCCTAGGTATTCTATCTTTTTCAAAAGATGGAATTGCAGCAGCAAGTTGTGCTAATTGGGTTTCAAGCATCTTATTGAAACTAAGTTGATTATTAATTGCAGAAGAGAAATCATCCAATTTAGCATTTATGCTATCTAGCATCCTATCATTAACA
Source organism: Eremochloa ophiuroides (assembly GCA_038502445.1). NCBI lineage: Eukaryota > Viridiplantae > Streptophyta > Magnoliopsida > Poales > Poaceae > Eremochloa > Eremochloa ophiuroides. The sequence continues at coordinate 55,911,665 of JAHLJS010000003.1, read as the reverse complement.
TGGAGCTTTTTGTTTATACTATCAGTCATTCTACCTTGACCATAGACAAGATCTTTAAGAGAAGGATAGTTATTACCTTGGTTGTTTGGATGTTGCTGAAGAATTGAAGGTGTTACCTTGAGAATTGGAGCGCTGAGTCCATCCTTGATTTGAAGAACGAAAATTGCTTTCATTGCTGATGAAGTTGAGGTCTTCATGTGTCTCAAGGACAATGGAGTCCAGAATGGCCAACTTCTCCACAGACTTTACACGTCATGTGAGTCTCCATGGCTTGCACGGTTTCAGGTGTACACATCATCTCGCAATTTTCTAGCCTTTTGGCCAGTAGGTCCACTTTAGCTGCAATCATGTCAGCTTCCTTTAACGAATGCATACCTCTCTTGCGCGGTTACAAGTCAGTTCCTCGTTCCATCCTTGATTGGACACCATCTTCTCGATTAAAGCCTTTGCATCTGAAACTTTAAGAGAAAAGAATGCTCCACCGGCGGCGGCATCTAGATGGCTTCTATCAAGAGGGGTTAATCCATGGTAGAAGTTTTGGATCAAAAGCCAATCCTCCATACCATGGTGTGGACAGGCAGCGACATACTCTTGCATTCGTTCCCAAGCCTCAGGGAATCGATTCATCGGCTTGTTGTTGGAAACTAGATATCTTATTGCGAAGAGCATTGGTCCTTGCCTAGAGAAAAGAATTTCACTAGGAAAGAGTTGGAACACTTTTCCCATGTATCCACATCATTCGGTTCGTATAGAACCATTGCTTGGCTTTTCCTAACAAGGAGAAAGGAAAGAGTCGCAAACGAATTGCGTCTGGGGTTACTCCTTTAATGGTAAAGGTGCTGCATATCTCCAAGAAAAATGTTAGAGGTGTGCATTAGCATCCTCGTGAGCTTTGCCACAAAATGGGCTAGCTTGAACCATTGTGATTAATGCGGGCTTTAACCCAAACTGAGTGTTTGCCTCGATGACACCAGGGCCTGTTACTATATTAGCAGCAGAAGGTGCAGAGCATTCACGGATGGTCCTTTCGGCCATATTCGTGATTCTAAGGATAACTATCTAGACTTGACTCAAATCAAAGGAATTCAACAGTTGCCTTCCCTGGCAACGGCGCCAAAAATACTTGTTGGCAATTTCTAACGCAATCACCAAGGATAGAGATATCCCTGGCAACGGCGCCAAAAATGCTTGTTGAAAGTTACTAACGCTATCAAAAGAAGGTAACCAAATCTATCCTCTAGCAATGGTAACAAAACTTCTCAATGCAATCACGGGGGTTGTCAATCCCTATGCTCAAAGTATGTGGTTGTTGACACTTCTAACGTAGTTACTAGGAATAAAGTTATTTCTAGCAACTGCGCCAAAAATGCTATGGGTAGCAATAAAGGATAGGCGATGGGATTCTGCAAGCGCACAGAACTATCGCGTAGCACTTTACCTGGGAGTACCAGGTGTCGAATTTATATTTTCCCAAAGGAAGGCGGAGTTTGTGATTCCAAGGATATGATAGTCAAGGATCTAGATATGGATAAATGGGGTAATAACCTTAGTAAAGATAAATCAATGAAGTATAACTAAGGTGGAAACACGCACTAGGTAGCTCTAGAGTTTTGGGGGGAGAACTATATCTCAGTAAAAGATCAAATGATTGTTATACCAAAGAGACTGCTATACTTGGGACACGCAAAGTCCTAAACTCGCCGGGGTTCGACAGATTAGGCACCGTACGTCCCGATGTCCTACGCTTATACTGGATACTAGGCCGAACATGGTGGAATACAGAGGATCCTAGGGCTGTCACCACCTAGCACCTACCACTACTATCCGTGGGCCTAGCGGCACTCAAGGGTAAGCTATAGCCTAAGCACCACGCTTAATGTATAAAACTTACTACTCTAACTCTGGCCAAGGAATTAGAGCACTCCAAACAAGCAATGAGCAAGTATAGAGCTACTTAAAGTAAAACAATAGTAAATGAAAACGGGGATCTTTATTACCGATAAGAGTGAAGAACACCGCAGAGGAGGTCGCCGACAAACCCGGCTCCACCACAGACTTCTTCCTTCTCCGACTTCTTCCAACACTCTGCTTTTCTCTAGCTAGCATTATTCCTAAGAGTAGAGCTTCGCTAGAGAGAGAGAGGAGCTACTGAGCTGAATCTCAAGTGGATTCTCTAGTGTATCTCTGGTGTTTCTTGTGTGTTCCTTGGTGTTTCAACTTACAAGTGAGAATCCTAGCCCTATTTATAGTGTAGGAGTGCACCAGGGGTACTTGTAGAGCTCCTGGAGGTCGGTGGCGTGAAAGAGTAGGGCGGGCGCCCTCCTAGGGGGGCGGGCGCCCCCTTGGATCCACCGTCTTGCATCCAGCGGCTCTCATTCCGCCCCATAGGCGGTTGCAAAGTCGGTTGGTGCCTTGGAAAGGCGTTTTGCAACCCCTGGGAGGATGACATGTGGGTCCTTCAATCCATGGCACATCACTTGATCACCGTTGGATGAAAACCGACTTCAATTGATGGTGTAGATGACTCCTGGACACCTTCCCTTGGATTGTGGACGTGGCACTCAACTTGGACAGGGCGGGCGCCCTGTTGATAGGGCCACCGGATCCTCGTGCCTTGTATGTGAGCCGTTGATGTTGTTTCAATGTGCCACAGACCATTTGGGAGGTTGGCACACGGATCAGTGACGTGGCAAGTGCCATTTGGCACTTTGGACAGGGCGGGAGCCCTGTTGGCAGGGCAGGCGCCCCCCCTCTGGCTCCCACGTGGCAGCTGAGGTGCTGAGGTGTCTTGCCTTGCTTTGTTTTGCCTTGTTTCCACTATTTTTCCTGCATACACAAGATTTCTCCAAGGACATGTGGAACTAGGTAAGTTTCAAGGTGGGTTCTTTGCTTTTCATGTGGTTTTACCTTGATTATGGGTGCAATGTGAACGACTGATTAAGGGAAAAGGCTGAATGTATTCAATAATTGCTTGGCCAATCCATAAATTACCCATATCTCAGTGACACCTGATCCATACAACGATAATTAAGTCTACAGAAACTTTATACATGCACACTGGCGTCACTTCAGAGAAGCTAGAAGATGCGAAGCGATCACTTCACGGCCAACTTGGTGTAGCCGACCCTATTCTCCATCATCTCCTCGAGTGTACTCATTTCGTCTCTGACAGCAATTTATCAGTACGTTTGTAGGGGCACGGAGCCCAAGCAGCATTTGCTTTGTGGAAAGTGGATGCAAGGCTATACAAGCAGACCTATAGGCTGAGGTTTTCCTATGCAGCTGTAATCAATGTTTATTTAGTCAAGTTTTATCACCAGTTAACACCATTATCCCTTTTCCCATCACCACATCTCACTTACCCACACCTCGCTCTCATTCGACAGGCCCAACTCCCTCTCGGGCCTATCTCAGCGGCACACTACCACAACGGGTACACTGCCGGAACAATGTTATCCAGGGGGAGAAAAGAATATGCTCTCATCTAATAGTGGTTGCAGAAACATTAGGAAAGGTCCATAGCCAACGAGTTGACTTATGTATCGATCGATCAACCATACACTCTGCAGAGGTTTTACTACTCACAAGATTAGCCATCATCGATGCTGTACAATCATCTAGGCAGAATTCCGGGTGCTTGCTTGCCTAGGTCGATGCCACCCTACCACTCAGCCCTGGGATATTCCGGATCCAACACCGTCATGCTGAGACTGGGAGACGCAGTACCGGGCCCCATCAGTGGTACTGCGCATCTAGAACGGTACGGGAATTCGCCATCCGTCACCGTCCACCCTTATCACCTCTCAACCTAGCAGTAGTGGCACCGCCCTACCAAGTAGTCCAGCCGTCTCCCGCCCATCAGAAGCGAGCGAGTAGCAAGGGAATCCAGATGTTTCCGGTCACTAGTCAGATCCTAGGTTGTGACCAAGCAGGCATCTCCACTTAGGGGATACTCTCCCCGTGCTATCACAGCACCTCCGTCCACGGGCTTCAAACCACCAAGGCTATCCCACCCGGAACCTCCTCAACAACTTTACCCGCCATAGGTATCTCACTTTGGGGATGCCCAGGTTGCACCCCCGGCACGACTTGCCCCATGGGCTTGTCTCACATCCCACTTGGTCGACATCAACCCTTACCACGCACCCAAGACGCACGCATCACTCTCTCCCAGTGGTTATAATCAGTTATACACCGTCCCAATTCCACCACATAGCATATAGCAAGTAGAAAGTAGTGGAAGAGTAACAGTAAATTAAGCAGCAGCTAACCTAACAGCGGATAGCAGGGTAAAGTCTTATCAAGGCAGGGAATTCAAATATACTACCATGCAACCAATCCATACATAATCATAAAGCAATAGCAACAATGTCATTTGCAATGCGTAATAGGATCTAAGGATTTGGTGGGACGTGGCACCTTCGTAGTCGTCTCCTAGCTCCTGAAAGTACTCGTGGTCGTCTTCCTTAGTCAGATCCTCCTCCGGCTCTGAAATCGAACACGAAATAGTCGCGTCAGCGACTCCTATAGAGTATTTCAGAAAAATCCAATAAAATAAAGAGCCAAATGCACACAAACACAGTCTTAGATTGTAGATCTCATTTTTCTGAGAATTTTGATATATGGTGCGCAATTTTTGGACATCGTATGAATAAGTTATGAATTTCCGAAGATTATCCTATTTTCTGAAAATGAGAAAACTGTTTGGTTAATAGGGGCAGCTCGGGATTGGTCCACGTGGCGCGCGGGTCCAGTAGTGCCTCAACAGAACACAGACCCGATGGTCGCCCACCAGGTGTTCGATGCTGGTTCCCAGAGAGTTGCCGGAGTTGGCGTAGCTCGGCGTGGCTCGGCGGTGGTCGGTGGTAGCTCGGCTGTGGTTGGGGTATCTCGGCGGAGCTCGGCATAGTTCGGCGGTGGTCGGGGGTAGCTTGGCGGTGCTCGGCATAGTTCGGTTTAGCTCGGCGGGGCTCGGGCGAATCGGAGATTCGGGGCGCCGAGGGTGCCGTTCTCCCGAGGTCTCCCGCGGAGGTTCGGGCGAATCGGACATTTGGTGCGCCCGAGGGTGCCGTTCTCCCGAGGTCTCCCGCGGAGGCTCGGGCGAATCGGAAATTTGGGCGCCCGAGGGTGCCGTTCTCCCGAGGTCTCCTGCGGAGGCTCGGGCGAATCGGACATTTGGGCGCCGAGGGGGCTGCTTTCCCGAGCTCTCCCGGTGCGGCTCGGGCGAATCGGAAATTTGGGCGCCGAGGGGGCTGCTTTCCCGAGCTCTCCCGGTGAGGCTCGGGCGAATCGGAAATTTGGGCGCCCGAGGGTGCCGCTCTCCCGAGCTCTCCCGGTGAGGCTCGGGCGAATCGGAAATTTGGGCGCCCGAGGGTGCCGCTCTCCCGAGCTCTCCTGGGGAGGCTCGGGCGAATCGGAGATTTGGTGCGCCGAGGGTGCTGCTCTCCCGAGCTCTCCTGGGGAGGCTCGGGCGAATCGGAGATTTGGTGCACCGAGGGTGCTGCTCTCCCGAGCTCTCCTGGGGAGGCTCGGGCGAATCGGAGATTCGGTGTTAGCAGGGTTCCAGGGCGTCTGTTCAAGGCGGCGGTGTCTCTCCGGTGCGGCGGACCATGACAGGGCGGCGATGGCCATATTTCGGCAAGACAGGGCTCGGCTTTCCCCAATTGGCGTGCTCAGGCAGTCGTCCGACCAGATGGTGGCGGATTAGAGTCGTGGTATGGCCTCCTTCTCTCCCTCGGCATACGGCGGTTCTCCGACGAGGTGGAGGCGCACGTAGCCAAGGCGACAGTCGTGATTCGGGGCTCGGCTATCTAGCGGCGGTGCCGAGGCAGACTTGGCGAACCTCGGCGGCCTTTCTCCGCAGCGCGAGGCGACCGGGGGTACTCGGAACGGATTTAGGCGAGGCGGAACCTGTCGGCGGCGATGTCGTCGCGACGGTGAGGTTCTGGCGGGGCTAAGGAGGTCCTCTAGGAGATGTATACGCGTCCAGGGTCTATGGCGATGGTATACCAACTACCAATTTTGGCTACCGAGCTTTCCAAGGTGCTCGGTTGTGGCGGCGGCGTGTCGCCGACGATGGCGGAAAGCGGCATCGCGGCTACGACCAAGTATTGGTTCAATCGAATGCGGTCTTGTCAAATTGGTGAGGCCAGAGAGGCATACAACACTCTGGTGGCGAACTTTAGCCACGGCATGACCTTCTTTTGGCGACGGCTCGCGGCGGCGCTCCGGTAAGGTCGCGGCGCACACGGCCAAGGCGATTCAGGCTTCCTCTAGTGCTTAGATCCGCGTAGCTAGCTCGAGGGGGTCGTGGCGGTGCTCCACGACGCTCTAACCTATACGGGTGCTAGTCGGATTGCTCGGAACGGGTGATTCGGCGTCGGAACGCGTCGGTGGTGAGCGCGCTCCGCCGAGAACGCGTCGTGCTGCGTTCTCGGTCTAGCAAGCTTGTAGTCCGGGGGTTTCGGCCGGTCGAATGAGTGCATGGTGCAGGTGATCTTCCCGAGCCGGTAAAGGCTCGTGCCTGCGCGTCCCGAGGGTGGAACGCCATGGCAAAAGCAGGGCAAGGTTCGGACATGGCGTGCGGTGGCTCACCGTGGTGTCGGTGAAGCTAGGATGGCGGTGCAGTGGCGAGTCGGAGCCATGCAGAGCGATCGCAGTGCCATGCCGCTCCTCGTCCACAGCTCGGGCTTCTCCTCCGTGTCCGGCTCCGGCGTGCTCCGCGGCGGCGGCGCTCCGGCAGCTTCTCCTCCTCTGCTCCGCCCTTCTCCTACGCTCTCTCTCTCGGTTTGGTGCGGTGTGCCGGTCTGTGCTGCGGTGGCGGCGAGGGGAAATGAGAGTAGGGCTTCGGGGTGCTCCAATTTATAGGTGAGCTTGGTAGGTTCCCATGGCGGACGGCCGCGATTGATCTCGGTAGATCAGAGGGCTTCGGCCGCTCGACGCTAGGGCTTCAGGGTGCACGCGGGCTCGCTTGGCGGCCAAGGAAGGAGGGGACAGGAGGGGGACAGCGAGGTCAGGGCTCTGCCATGCTGTCGGCTGTGGGACCGGGGTCACGCCATTCGCGCGACACCCCCGGCAGGCGCGTCGCCTTCGTGAGGAAGAAGAATAGTGGGGGCGAGAGCGGTTGACAGGCGGGGCCGGGTTGGCAGCGAGCGCGAGCGCGAGCGCGTGTGTGCCGGTCGTGCGCGTGCGCTGCCGAGCCGCGACGTGGGTCGCGCGCGGTGAGGTGAGGAGAGGAAGGTCGGGCTGGCTTGGGCTGGCTTAGCGACCCGGCTGGCCGAATGGCTGGCCTAACTCTCTTTCTCCTTTTCTATTTTCAATTTAGTGTATATATACATATATTGCCCATTTCAAATATTGAGTAAATACAAACATAAATTGCAATAAATCCCAAATGTGATGCATAAGTTATTATTCTATGTGAATGGAATTAAAATGCAAACTACACTCCTTTATTTACCAATTTCATAATGAAACCTATATGCTTGCACAAGAAAAATGGGTTTTCACAATAAATAAATGAAAAATTTTAATTGGTTGGGATTTTTAGATTGTGTGGATTTTTAGGGTTGTTACACAATGTTGACGGTAAAATAGGGTGTTAACGACCGTCAACAAGCTCGTGCCTCTACGCCGCCTCTGCCCCAACCATCTAGCCAAGCGAAGTCTCGGTGAGCCCCTGGTTCTGTTGCGTCCTTTAGCTTGAACGCTACCGCCTTGTGCTTGCCGGCGTGCGTCGTGCCGTCACGGCCGAGCCGCCGCGAACTTGGCCAAGTGCCGACCAAACCCTAAATCTCTCCAGCAGATGGCTCGTTAGGTTCGTTAGGGTCTCAGGAGTGTTGTGGTAGTCTTAGTATCGCCGGAGACACCGTGTATCGGCGGGCAACCGTCGGTCAAGCTCCGCCGGTGTTCGGTCAGCATCGGAGAGAGACTGAGGGACCTCGGGTTAGAAGGTGATAAAGTTCAAGGGGTTATTTGCAATGTCAGTGACTCATATAAATAGTAGAGTTTGGACCGCGGGGTGAACTTTAAATCTTTCGAGGGCTAGTTTGCAAGTACACCAGCGCGCGCAGGGCGGGCCGTGCTGGGCCGGCCTGTTTCGCGTGGGCCGTCATGGGCTGAAATGGGTTTTTCCATTTTCCCGATTATTTAAGTTGTCTTTTCCATTTTCTGATAAAATGAATAGTGCTGTGATTTGTTCTTTTTGTATGAATTTATCTGCTATGCCTAAAATCCTAAAAATATTAGTATATGCTCCCTACAATATGTACTTTTTAATAAAAATATTAAATAATGAATCTGAATACTTTCTTTAGGCACTAAAAATCTGTACTTTAATTAATAAATGCAACTTTGATGAATTTTAGTAAAATCTAGGTTGATCCAAAAATCATGAAATTTATTTTGGGACTGTTTTAGGGTAGGATCTATCTGTTGACAAAGTTTGAGCTCAAATGGAGGGAATCCAATTAAGTTGTTATTTAATGTTGATTATTTGGATAATAAATTGAATTGAAAATACTAATACTTTAGATATGGTGTGGTTTGAGCCTGATGACCTTGGGTGCCTTTAGAGTAGGTTTCGCATGATTGCATATTATTTATTATTTTACTCCATATTTCGTATCATTGCATCATGTTAAGCATACATCATTACATACGTGTAGTGTACCGGTGGTGAAGAGATCAAGGTTGAGGCTCCTGTTGAAGAGGTTGTTCAGGAGGTGGTTCAGGGGTTTGATATCTGCGGGACTGATCCCGACCCGATGCTCTACACAATCCAAGGCAAGCCCCGGTGCATTTAAACCCTTCCTTGCTGATTTATAAAATATTTATCACTTTGAGTTAAACTATTGCATTAAATTGATAGGAGTTGAGTGATAACCCAATTGATGCATTACCATCCTTGAAACACTTGAATATCACCCTTAAAACCTGATTTAAAATGAAATGTTTGAAAAATGCTTAGCCCTGCTTAATCAATTTAGTTTTTACATAAAATGCTATTTTCTGTGCTATGATTATATATTGAGAACGAAATATGACAATTGGTGAAGTACTTGATATCCGTTGGTCGACTTGCACTTGGGTTAGAGTCCCAATGTATTGCCACCTTCGGAAATAGTTTGGAACCAGTTGGTAAGAAATTGAAGTCTGTTCGGTGGTTGAGCACTTGGGTTCGAGTCCCAATGCCTTGCCACCAACGGAAAAACGATTTGGAATCTGTTTGGTAACCTTGTACTTGGGTTAGAGTCCTAATGCATCGTGACCGACGGAAAAATGAATTAGGAACCGTTCATTGTAGGCCTGCTATGATCGAGACTTTGCAACTAGCCACATACTACGGGAAGCCTTGACTCCGGTGGCTCTACTACTTGAACCTGACAACCACGCACTGGGAGTGGAGAGATGGCGAGAGTAGCGTGTACCCTCGTGGCCGGCGTGCCTGGAGACGAGAAGAGTACTGTGCTCTCGGGTGGCGCAGGACCGGTTCAGGTTTTGGAAAAGCCGTGGTAGATGGGGTTGGCATATGCAAGCTTAGGTGCTACATATGCAGTGTGGATAGGGATCCCCAGCTGGGTACTAATCAATTCGAATCGTCATTGCTCCTCGGATATGGAGACTCGATCCTTTGACTTACAATTGAAAAGTGGTTCAGAACTAGGTTTTTGGGAATGATTAAGTAATTGGAATTGAAAGGATATATGTGAAATAACTGAGATCCACGGTTCGTGATTAAAATGACATTGAGTTAAAATATTGAAAATAGGATTCAGAATTAGTAATGCCTGAGTCTTCTCCCTATTTTCTTTAGTCGGGTAAGTCTTGCGGTGTACCCCAGTACTCAGGGTTGGTTAACCCTTGTTGCAGGAGAACAGCCTGTGGCAGGTTTGCCTTAACCCCTGTTGCATGACAGTCATTGAGGAAGGAAGTGATGATGAGTGAAGCTAAACCCTTGGGTAGGGTTCTTATTATCATTATCTAAGTATATTGTATCTAGCTACTCTACTACTACTGCTATCTACCTATGGTTTGTAATAACTGCACTTAAATTCTATTTGGGCAACTGGTTTGTAATCTAAGTACTATGTAATCTTTCCGTACATTTACTCTGATGTATTTTTCTATGAAATGTTGTAATCCTGTAATGACTTCGCAATGGGATCCTGTTAGAGAAACGGGTGCTGATGTAGCCCGGCAGAGCCTTCTAGGTCATTTGGGACATAGGCCCGGCTGTCAGAGATCATTAGTGATAATAACAGGTGCCTGTGGGCCATATGATTTAGGCGGTTCTGTTACAGCTGGTATCAGAGCGATCCATTGCCAAATCATTGCAGTATTACTTTGCAAAACTTCAAAATGTTTTGGATCATAAAAATTTAAATTGGTATTTTGGTCCAAATTGCTTACATTCTTCTCTTATCCAATATAATGGCTATGGTAGCATGTGGAGTAGCATGTTTACTAGCCCTATGTTAAAGTTATTTATATGTTAATTTATCTTGCATTAGTTTAAAAATTCGTAAGTTCGATTCATGCATCATGATAAGATTCACATATAAAATAACTTCCTCCTTAAAGTGGTATATGGGTTAGGATCTATCAAACCTATTCTTGCTAGCATATAATATCCTCGCTAATCTAAACTTATCGTCTCCAGCATGGCACTGCACCAAGCAGACAACTCGCAAGATGACGGGTCCCTAGGGGAGTTCCGCGTCACCAGCTGGCGCCACGCGAAGGGGAGGCTTCCAGCAGCCGCCGTCCCCGCCGCCGCCGCGTCGAGCTAGAGGAGGAGATTGAGAGGATGAGGGAGGAGATGAGAAGGATGACTGAGGACTTTGCCACTGCTCATCGGGAGCACTATCAGGATGTGGCTAAGATCAACCAGTTACAGAGTGCTGTGGCTCGTCTGATTGAGCAGAGGGATGCAACCTGGGCGCGTGAGGACGCTACCAGGGCGAGGGTGCATGAGCTAGAGATCTATGCGGAGCAGATCGAGGACTACAATGATGCTCTGCATGAGGAGGTGCACAGGTTGAACAATCAGCTCAACCCTATCCTGGAGCCACGTGTTGAGGATCCCGAGATGGGAGTGGTCCCTGGTCCTGAGGATGAGGACATAGAGGATGTTGATGAGGAGATCGAGGCTCTCCAGGTGGTCACCGAGGAGGACGCCAAGGAGGGCGCCGAGGAAGGCCGACGAGGCCGGTGACGCCCCGGATGCGACCGCAGTCGACGACGAATAGGCTAGTTGTAGGCCTAGGAATGCCAGCTAGTTGCTATCTTTTGGTTTGTAATGTCGGTGCTTGCCAAGAAACCTTATTTGTGGTTTGGGAACTTTGCCTATGTGCAAGTAATGTCGTTTAATTAATGTAATGCTATGGTGTGTACTGCCACTAAGTTTCGATTAAGTAATGTAAGGCTTCAAGTTTGGTTTGCTCATAAACAGATGCCTGTCAAAACCCGCTCGTCTGGTGCTAGGACCTCTGAGGATGGGGCTATCCCGGACGCACCGCTGATTTCACCTACCTTGGCTGATGCCATCGCAGCCTTGGCCAACGCCGCCGCACTGCTTGCACAGAACCGGGACAATCGTGAGGCACATCATGGCCGCAACAACGGTGATGAGACCACCTATGTGCATTTCACTGACACACGTCCACCTATGTTCACCAAAGCTGATGAGCCATTGGAGGCAGACGGTTGGCTCCGTACCATGGAGCAAAAGTTTGGCCTGATTCACTGCATAGAGTATCAGAAGCCCCCGTTCGCGGCTCAGCAACTTCGGGGTGCAGCTAGTGCTTGGTATGCCAACCTCATGGCAGCCCAACCTGCAGTACATCAGATGACTTGGGCCGAGTTTCATGTAGCTTTTCGTGCCCACTATATCCCTACAGGTGTGATGAAAATGAAGCTTGATCAGTTCCTGGCACTGCAGCAGAAGGATTCCACTGTGATGCAATACGTTGGCCAATTCAATCACCTATCCCAGTATGCTCCTGAGCTTGTCAACACTGATAAGAAGAAGAGGGATTGCTTTGTTAGGGGTCTGAACTTTAAGATTCAGAGAAGCTTGTCCAACAACCTCCACTGCACCTATCATGAAGCTGTCAACATAGCAATTGCTTTTGAAGAAAGCAACCGCAAGCACCAGGACGAGAAGAAGAAGAAATCTGGGTCTGCTGGATTTTCTGGCAATCAAAAGCGCCAGAAGGTTGTTTACCATCCCATCTACCATTCTCGTCCACCGTATCCTCACCAGCAGGTCGTTGTTCGCACTGCTGCCACATCTCAGACTTCCAACCAGCAAAACACCACTCAGCCGAATGCCCCTGGCGTTCGTATCACCACTCCGCAGTTCAACTACAACCATCCCTGTTACAACTGCGGCAAGATGGGACATTGGTCTCGTAATTGCCCAGTTTTCGAAGCAGTAGAATCAGAATGCACATAAGAGTCCTGGTGGCCAGCAGCAGCAAGTTCAGCACCGTGGTCATCAGCAGCATGCCTAGAAGGGAAGGTTGTGAAGAAAGCAGGTCAGGTCTACTACACCCATGTTGGTGACATTCCCGAGGGAGAACCCATCATGCTGGGTACATCCCCTATCGCAAGTCATCCTACAATTACGTTTTTTGATTCTGGTGCATCTCATTCATTCATCAATCTCACATTTGTCGTCAAGCATGAGATTCCAATTGGGAAAATACAGGAAAATTTCCTTATGCAGTCGCCCGAGGGCGTATAAATACTAAGGAAGTAGTGCAACGGGTACCTATAGAATTGGGCGGGCATATATTCCCTACCACCATGATAGTACTGAAGGACCAAGACATAGATATGATTCTAGGCATGAATTGGATGTATCAGCACAAAGCTCTTATAGATGTGCTAAATAGGACTATAAGAGTGAACTTACCTGATAGTCAATCTCAGCTTCTCATTCAACTTCCAATTCATCAGAGGAAGGTTGAAAGGTTATGTGCCACCTCTGTCAAAGAGATACAAGACATCCCGGTAGTTTGTGAATTCCTCGGATGTGTTTCCTGATGAGTTACCTGGTTTACCTCCTGACCGTGAAGTGGAGTTTGCTATTGAGTTGAAGCCTGTAACAGCACCCATATCCCGTAGAGCCTATAAGATGCCTCCAAAGGAATTTGCAGAGCTCAAGATTTAGTTGCAAGATTTGTTGGACAAGGGTTTCATTAGGCCTAGTTCATCTCCTTGGGGTTGCCCTGCTATCTTTATGAAAAAGAAAGACCAAACCCTCAGACTCTGTGTTGATTATCGTCCACTCAACGAGGTAACCATCAAAAACAAATATTCCTTGCCTCGTATAGATCTTCTCTTTGACCAACTTGCTGGGGCCAAAGTGTTTTCAAAAATTAATCTTAGGTTTGGATACCACCAAATAAAAATCCGTCCTGAAGACATTCCAAAAACTGCCTTCACCACCCGATATGGCCTATATGAATATCTGATTATGTCTTTCTGACTAACCAATGCCCCTGCTTATATCATGTACCTTATGAACTCTATCTTCATGCCGGAGCTCGACAAGTTTGTGGTCGTATTCATCGACGACATCTTGGTCCATTCCAAAACCCTAGAAGAACATGCCAATCATCTCCGTGTCGTTCTAAACCGTTTGAGAGAACATCAACTTGTTGGCACAAAAAGTGGCTCCTCGCACTCAACTCACTAGCGAAGCTGGAAAATGATCTCAAGAGCATTGGAGCTTCTCAGATCCAGCTAGCTTCAATCCCGGACCGAGAGCGTTGATGACTCCCAAGCGTGCCAGTCAATTTGACCTGCAATTGACAAGGAAAAAGATAATTATTAGTAACACAAGGTGGAACTTGCTGGTGTGTCCAGATAGTTCCAAATATACGACTTCATGAGCCCTGTTTTTAGGCCATCGACTAAAGAGTCGATATCCGATTTGCATGAACCGATTCTATCATAGAATAGGCATTAAAACATTATGCAATCGATTCACATGCATCAATAGAGGTTACAAGTCGTATATTACAGATTACAGCATAATCAATGCATACATATCGGAAGTAGAGACATCTGAACGTGAAGCAGAAAGAAATCGGCTGCTTAGCCGATTCGGCAAATACAACTGACAAATGAGCTTATAGAATAGACAATGCTTTGACCTTCAAATCGATACATTTAGTTCATCATTCACACCAGTGGAATCGAGCGGATCGAGATAGCCATGATGTAGAATATAACTTGAATCTATTGATTATTGTATCTAACCAATGTTTATCCTATTGCTCGAGTGCAAATTGAACACAATCAAGATCTAAATCTACCGGCTAACGTAAACATACCCTATTTATTAATGCATAAACGTATAACAATTGCCATTCATCGAACGAATAGATCTATAAAATATAAAGCCGATATAACTAGATCAAGATTGGGCAAATTTGGTTAGTGCTCAATATAATTAAACAAATGAACTCAAAATATCACCGGTAACCTGATGAATCTAGCTAAGGTGCCAATTTAGCTAGAGCCGGTAACTAATTCTTATGTATTAACTAGATTAATCTAAGCTCTCGTCCACCGGATGACGTTAAACATAGATTAAACAAGAAGAAAAACACGAATCGATAACTAACTCTTATTTGATTCAAACCCACGTCCACCGGATGACGCTAAATTTATATCAAACAAGAATCAACCCTGATCTACCATGCTCCCATGTCCACCGGATGACATTAAAGAAACAAAGCTTAACGAGGCATGACTGATACTTACAAGCAAGCTTGCGTCCACCGGATGACACTCAGCCCGATCGAAGAACTCGCCGAGATCTACTTTACTCCTACTCCTAAGGGTTTTGGCTGGAGCCGAAAGGTGTGTTGTATTGATGTGCACGTACGTATTACAATGGCCAGGGGTTTATATTTATACCCTGGGCTGAAAAGATAGAGTCCTAATCGAATTACAACTCAAGATATGGAAACTAACAAACTTTTCTACTTTAAAGGTAACTTGGAGTCCAATCTTCTCCCTCAAAACCGGACTCCGAACGTGACCGCTTCCCTGCGCCAAAGACCCATGCTGATGTCATCAATCGATTCTGTCTCTTACCACGCCGTCTTCGCTTCGGCCCAACACTCGATCTAGGACCCAATCGGCTGTTCTCTGCTCTTCGTCTAATAGACTTTGCTCCGAAAATCGGCTATCCGCTTCCGGCATCGGCTATCCGCTGCTGGCATCGGCTATCTATTCTTGGTTCAGATTTTGGTGTAAACACATGCCCCCAATTTTGGGATAAACTGGTTTTATTCCAAAATTAGCACCGAGCCTCGATTAATATCCATCCTCAAACCATATCCAAAATCCGCAGTCTCCCGCTCAGCACTCCAGAGCTCCGCAACAAACCGAAACCCTAACCACGAAATCCCATGCTGCGCCTCCGGCCTCGATTCGCCGCCTCCAGAATCTGCGAGCGATGGCGTCTCCTTCCGAAATTTTTGAGGTACGAATCTTGCCAATCCATTTTCCACTCCTGAGTCTTCGCCCGATTGGTCATGTGTCGCCCATCATCCTCAGGATCTGAAGAACGAAATCTTGATTCCGCTGAAGGATGCCCCCAACCGCCTTTTCCCTAGGCCCGATGGGCGATTCAAACCCTGCAGAGTTCATCAGCCAAGAAACCAACCAGATCCCTCTCAGGGCATCGTTAGTAGATACATCTTCATGGTCAAAGAATTCTTTCCGAAACTAGCCCAGCATGCCCGTTGGGTGGAGAAACTGGTTTCGCCGGGTATCAAGAGAAAAAGCGGACAGACTGGAGCTGCGCAACCTCTTGATACCAATGTCTTGACCTTTCGCTCTACCAGATGAAGAAAAATGAACCCCTCTTGATTGCTGCCAGCTACTTCTAGTCAAATTCCTTGAATGCCTTCGTATTTGGGGATGGGTCGATGACCATCACTCTGGGTGACATTCACATGCTCACCGGCCTTCAGATCACTGGGACCTATCAGTTTTGGAACCTCCTCTCCACAGGTGAAAAGCAATTCTCCAAGCTAAATGAATACAAAGGCTGGGCTGGCTACATCAAAACTCATCACCTGATAAACCCCAGTATCAGTGAAAAAGAGTACACAACATTTTTGATCTTGTGGCTGGAGAGATTTGTCTTTTGTGGCGCTTCTCTTGGACCAGCCTACCCCTCAAAGCACTTGCAGAGCAACTAGCTTCTGGAAATTCAATTCCTTTAGGGAAACTCTTGTTGGGAGCCGCCTACAGACTGATGAGCCAAGTAGCCGGCTATCTGCTGAAAGGTGAAGAAGTACAGTACATAAAAGGCCCTTGGTGGCTAATTCAGTTATGGCTCAATCTCTATCTGCACTGAATGGTGAAACCAAACCTCAACAACCTCAGCTATCCTTCCGTTGATTATGCAGAGGATGAAACCCAGATCACTAGATGGTGCCAAAGTTTTGGCGAAGCTGCCTCAGCTATTACCATTAATGCTAACCGAGGCCACTTGCTTGAGGCATTTTACAGGGGCTTGGGACCAGACATCTCGACTTGGTTCCCCTATGAAGAAGATGAAGAATTTTCAATGTCTCATAGCTTCAAATTTAGCACTGGGTGTCCTGATGATGGAGCCATTGAAATCTTTAACGCTATTATCAAGCCCTGCATATTGCCAGTTGATTTCAAGCACCTTCGTGGCACTAGCAGCAATGAGCCCAGCTGGCCTTCTAATGAATTTTATCACCCAATCGTGGCATCAAGGCAACTAGGCTTCGGGCAACTGCCCCCTAAGCTCCCATTCTCACACCTCCTGAGGCCTAGAGATGAAATTACTGCCATGCTAGAGGCTGATAGGGTTTTTTCAAATTGGGGACAGACCTGCCACGCTATATAGTGGAAAAATAAAGTCAAATTTCAATGACTCATGAACATTTTGATAACTGGTGGCAGCAATGGCATGCTCATCTCTTCTGTCAAAGCATTCACGACAGATACAAGGCTCTAGACCCAAGCTTCCACTCTGAATCAACAGTAAGTATTGCCAACCGATTTCATCTAAACCGGCTATCAGCTGTTTTCTAACATCTGTTGTCACAGGAACCACAGTCTGACCCACCAAAGCAAGTCGACTATTATCCCCCTTGTCCTAACTGCAAGGTTAGGTTCTCAAGCTCCATCACTGAAGAAACTGATGAAAGCTCCTGCCGATATAACAACTGCTCCAGCCCCAAAAAGGAAAACTTCATCTGGTCTTCAGAAAGAAATAACCAAGAAACCAAGAACCAAGAGGAAAATTGTCCAGGTACCTAAATCTTTTGAAACATTCCTGCATTATTTGCCTAATTTGCCTGACTGAACCGGCTAATCACTAGGTGAACACCCACCCGATTCAAGCATCGATCGAGGAGAACTCAAATTGAAAACCAATCAGAAACCACAGGCCATCAGGACACTGCTGCAGGTTCTTCAATCATGGCTGAAATCACCAACATCCAGCAAGAAGCAATAAAAACCCAGGTATTTGCTGAAAACACAGTCGATGGTCAAACTTGTAAGCACACAATCTCACCTCTCTGGGCATTACTGTTCTCTTCAAAAATGCAGCCGAACAACCCTTCCTCTGAAGATACGTGGAAGTCAACTTAAAAAAGAAAAGACACCATCCACTGAACAACCAGGTGAGGCAATTCGATTGTTAACACCACTGTGCTTTCACTGTGTCACTCATCTTTCATTCTCGCAGAGCCCCAATCAATCACAGAGACCACCAGGGATGTTTCATCCATTGCCAAGAAGGAAGCAGCTCTGAAGACACAATTAGAAACTTCATTGGTTCCTCCTACCTCAGACTCCGGCAAGGTAAAGTACTTCCTTCAACCAATCAATTTGATCACCTCTCGTACTGTTGTCCTTCTGACAAATTCGAACACACATGTAGGCACAGCAAATCCCATCCCCAGCTACTCCTTTGATCTAGAAGAGTGCTGTGACGAGGAGAAACTCAGCTCCAAATCTCTGGTATTATCAGAGCTAGATTTCAGCAATCGGCTACGCAAGCTCCTGCCTCGGCTGGAGGGAAATTTAATCTATCTAGCCCTGAACTCCGAGCCGATTGATCAGGCCATCCAGTTGATTCAACAACAAAATCTCTCAGCAGCCCTCAATCCTCTAAAATAGCTCACCAAACTCAAGAATGCAGCTCCAAGGATCACATCCGCTCATGTAAACCTGACAGAACTTGAACAGCTGAAAAGCAATAAGCTGATCAACAAACAAGAAGCCAGTGGACTAGCCGATCAAGTCAAATCGCTGAGAACTTCCATCAACATAGCTAAATCAGAACTAGAAACATTGAAAGTCAGGCGCGAGCAGCTGATGAAAGAGCTTGAAGAAGTCAACCTGACCATCACTCAACGGGAAATAACAGTGTCAACTAATACTGTCGACATCATCCAGAAGAAAAAACAAGTGAGTGCCATGGTTGATGAAGGCAGAATGCTCCACCAGCATCTAAACTTTCTGACGATAATATCTGACGAAGACAACGAATCAATACAGGCTAGCCAAGCTCTTCATGATGAAGTTGTTTCTTCCATTCGGTCACTGTTGGCCTTGTAATTGTCCTTATATGGAACAAACTTGACTTGTGTATAACAATATCAAGCGGTCTCACTTAGCCATGAATTAGCTATTCTCATTTGCCTGTCGTTAGATCGGCTCAATAGCCAGATCCTCTTGTTCCCAGAAACCGATCCACTAACCGATTTCAGTAGCCGATCGAGACGGTTGCCAATTAGAATATCCGATCGATATGCTCCGCCTTCCATAGCGCCACGTCCGCATCGGATTCAAGAATCAAATCTTAATTTCAGCATAAAATCCGCCGCGCCGTCTCGCCTTTCAAGGGAACCGTCTCGACTGCTTCCGTCTCATAAATAGACACAGGCCTGGACGACCAACTGCACACTCTATTAGTTTTCCATCCGCTTGGCTCTTCTTCTCCGCCTCGTCTTCTCAGACCTAGCCCAAACAATCTGCAATCCAACTCGATGGCCGGCCATGGAGATCGCGGCAAACGCCCGGCATCGGAACCCGCTGAGAGCGACGAGATCCTCCGGCGACTCCGCTCCTTAAGGTCACAGGCCGACTTGCTGGAAACCTTCCTGAGGTAACACCACTGTTCATTTCTTGATGTATCTGATCCCAATCTAACCGCCACTGTTCATGCAACAATCAGCCAACCGCCGGCATTGGTGGCCCTGGAAATGCCACCGGATCTTCTCAGGCTGTCCCGGCGGCTGCTGGAGCCACCCCTGCAGCAGGCGAAGCCGTGGGCCCATCTCAGCGTCATGACGCGCTGGGCGACAAATCGACAGCTGGCCGTCTACAGCAGGTAAGCCGATTCTCACTCATAATGCTAGATCCTGGCTTTGAAATCTGACACACCTATTCTTCCGCCATTCTTTCAGCCAGCAGCGGTCCCTTCACCTGCCGTCAGGTGCGCCGATAGGTGAGGCCTCCCGAGTACGTCGCACCGCGCCTCAGCCGATCCTTCAACAGGGTCCAGCTTCCAGCGCCGCCTCTTGGGAGGGGGCCAGCTCGGGATCTTCCTCGGGCTCGGCCGGCTCCTACACCGCCGCCGACGGCCGACGCTTTCACCACCAGATGGTGGAGTACGGTAACCTCTATTCAGAGGCTACGAAGGAGAACGGCCAGCTGCAAGGCGTCAACGAGGCCCAAGCAGCCGCGCTCGAAGCCGTCGAGGCCGAGGTGGTCACCATGCAAGCACATCTTGCCGAGTCGGACGCCACGGTGGCAGGTGAGCTCCTTAGAACCATCCTGGAATAGCATTGATGGGGATCCCGATGTTCATCTTTATCTCCTTGCAGCTTCGACTACGCAGCTGCACGACCTACGCGTCGCCGCCTGAGGGCGTCGCCAACGTTGTCAACGCCCGTGGCGAGACGCTAACGCAGAGGCTCCAGGACATTCACCACAAGGGTTCGTCAGGTGGCCATGTCCGGCGTTCGTCACGGCGCCACCGGGGCCCTTGCAGCCACGCGACACCGCTCCGGCATAGCACTCGAGGCCATCGAGCCGGTGTTCCCGGAGGGGCAGGACATGGGAGAGGCCAACACTCAGTTAGAGGCCTTCTTCCCCCACGCCGAAGGAGTCGCCATCGTCACCAATGCTGAGGACGTCATCAGCGGAGCCACCAGTAGAGAAAAATTAAACTGTATTAGGATGTTATGTAAACACAATCAGTAATCAAGACTCCGTTGGCTAATCCAAACTTTTGTTAATCTTCCTCTTTTTTATATATTTTTGCTCTAAAGGCGATGCTTATCGCATCGGCTGTTACATTCCATCGAGGGTGTTCCATTTTTGCGCTAGAGGCGATTCGTCAAAACGAAATCGGCTATTACACAGTTTTTTTTATTTTTATCTTGAAGGTGATCCTCTGCTCAGAATCGGCTATCAAAGCCGGATCCAAACGAATCGGCTATGAACCCCCGACTGGGATGCTAGGAAAATACTTCTTCAGATACTTTCCATTGATTGCCCTAGCAAATCTTCTTCCTTCTAAATCTTCAAGGATATAGGCATTGCCGGGTGCACATTCCACAATTCGATGCGGGCCTTCCCAATTTGGCGACCATTTGCCGAATCGGCTGTCTTTAGTACCTGATAGGTAGGATAACTTTCCATACCAATTCTGATTCGACAAAGCTCTTGCCTCTCACTTTGGTATTGTAGTACTTAGCCACTCGCATCTTGTTTGCTTCAATACATTCCAAAGCCTTAAACCGATGATAGTGCAAATCTTCAAGACTGTCCATCATGATATCTTTATATTCACCGGCTGTAAGCTTGTTCTGCAGCGTGACGCGCCGTGTTTCGACTAGAATTTCCCAAGGCAGGACAGCAGCATGCCCGTAGACTAACTCATATGGTGTAGCTTTAGTCGATCTATGCTAAGCCATGCGGTATGCCCACAGCACCTCACTCAAAGTCAAAAACCACTTTCTAGGAGTCTGCTCAATATTCTTCTTGATGACCTTGATCAAAATCTGATTTGAAGCTTCTGATTGACCATTGGCTTGAGCATAGTAAGACGAAGAATTATAAATTTTGATGCCCATGTCGTCAGTGAAGGTCAAAAACTCATCTGAAATGAACATCGTCCCTTGGTTAGTTGTGATGGTCTGCGGTATGCCAAATCTATAGATAATATGCTCCTTTATAAACTCAATTATATCCCCAAACATAGCATTTTTCAAGGAAACAGCTTCTACCCACTTAGTGAAGCAGTCAGTTGCAACCAGTATCCATTTGTGACCTTTACTCGACGATGGATAGATTTGGCCGATTAGATCAATTCCCCATCCTCTGAACGGCCATGGCTTAATGATAGGACTCATAACCGACACCGGAGACTTCTGTACATTCCTGAATCTTTGGCATTCTTGGCAACCCTTGTAGTACTTGAAACAATCCTCGAGCATGGTTGGCCAATAATAACTAGTCCTTCCGATGATCCACTTCATCTTGTGAGCCGATTGGTGAGCATCACAAACTCCTTCATGAACCTCACTGATCAGCTTTGTCGATTCTTCTGTGTCAAGGCATTTCAACAGCACCCCTTCAACAGTCTTATAATACAACCGCCCATCCAGCAGCACATATTTGATGGCCTTATACCTCAACTTTCTAATGACTCTTTGTGAAGGATTTGCAAGATAACTTACTATCTCGGCCCACCAGTCATCAACCGATTGCTCAGTATTAAGGATTTCCTGCATTGATCTGTAACCCGAGGCGCTCTGTGCCAATCAATTAGCCTCCTGGTTTTGAGCCCTGGGAATATGACAAAGTGAAACGGCCATAAATCCTCTGATCAAAGCCTGGCACTGATCATGATAGCCTCTGAGTATGTCGTCTTTACATTCATATAGGCTGAGCAATTGGTTGATGACTAGTTGTGAATTTCCAAAAACCTCAACTACATCGGCCTTTGCTTCATACAGAAGCTGAAGTCCTTTCTAAATCGCCTCATCCTCCACCTTGCTTGCAGGATGACCCATCGAAGAACATAGTCCATGGCGCCACGTCCATCATGCTGACAGCGCCTCCGTGATGTTGGGTGATAAAATCGGCTATTGCTTGTCCTTTGACTGCCTTAGCCGATTCGAACTTCAGGTCAAACTCAGAGAGTGCCAAGATCTATTTGCTGATTCGCCCATTCAGGATTGGCATTGACAGCATATGTCTGATCACATCCGCCTTACACACCACCACGCACTCGGCTGACAATAAGTAGTGTCTCAACTTGGTGCACGAATAAAACAAACACAGGCACAACTTCTCCGTAGGCATAACCTTGTCTCAGGATCCAAGAGCCTTCTGCTCAGATAGAAAACCGCTCTCTCTTTTCCTTCAAATTCTTGAAAAAGGGCCGAACCAATTGTATGGCTTTCGACCGTCACGTACAACTTGAAAGGCTTTCCTACCTGCGGCGGTACTAAAACAGGTGGAGACTTCATATACTCTTTGATCTCGTCAAAAGCCTTTTGTTGTACGTCACCCATCTGAATTCCTGATTATCCTTAAGCTTCAATAATGGCGAGAACGGCAACACCTTTTCTAACAGATTGGCAATAAATCTTCTGATGAAATTGATCTTGCCAAGCAAGGACTGCAACTCTCTCTTGTTGGTTGGAGGCACAAGCTAATCGATGGCCTTTCAGCTCTTGCTTCCAACCTTGATTCCTTTGCGATGGACCATGAAGCCCAAAAATTCTCCTGCTGACACCCCAAAAGCACACTTGTTAGGATTCATCTTTAGCCCATGCTTTCTCGTGCACTCCAAAGTAGCCTTCAAATCGGCTAAATGATCTTCATAGCTCTTGCACTTCACGACCACATCATCAATATAGATTTCAACAATCTTACTGATCAACTTATGAAAAATATAATTCATAGCCCTTTGATAAGTCGCACCAGCATTCTTTAGCCCAAAAGTCATCACTATCCATTCAAACAAACCAATCGCACCAGGACACCGAAAAGCTATCTTAGGAATATCCTCGTCAGCCATAAAAATTTGATTGCAGCTAGCATTGCCATCCATAAAGCTGATGACTTGATGCCCTGCAGCAGAATCAACTAACATATCGGCTATGGGCATAGGATAGCCGTCCATCGGGGTAGCTCTATTCAAATCCCTGAAATCAATACAGACCCGTAATTTGCCATTCTTCTTATATACAGGGACAATATTCGACACCCACTCGGCGTATCGGCAAGCTCGAATGAACTTGGCTTCCAACAATCTTTCGATCTCGGCCTTGATATCAGGCAATGCCTTCGGCTTGAACTGCCGCGGAGGTTGCTTGAATGGCCAAAATCCAGGATTGATAGGCAGTCTATGCTCAACAATTGATTTGTCTAATCCAGGCATCTCGTAATACTCCCAGGCGAAGCAATCTTTGTATTCTTTCAATAAATCGTTCAACTCCTGCCTGAACTCAGGGTCAAGATTGGCGGCAATGTACGTCGGCCTTGGTCTGTCACCAGGTCCAATATCTACTTCATCAAGCTTACCGGCCGACGTAAAGCCTTGTCCAAGCTTGCCCTCGGTGCCGTCGATCGAATTCTCCATTAATAAAAAAATTCAGAGCCGATTGCTCGAACCGGCTGTTGACTCTCATCGCTGACCTTGATGGAGCCTTCATCCCACGTCTTGCCAAAAAAACAATCGTGATCCCCGGCTTCCTAGTAGGCGGCGTCTGCCGTAGCTACACTCACCGAATCATCAGCCGGGACTACTTCAACCTCATCACCGTGCCATTGGATCACACATTGGTGCATTGTAGACAGCATGCAGCAATTGGCATGGATCCAGTCACGCCCAAGAAAAAAACTGTAAGAGCCCTTGCTGTCAATCACGAAGAAGGTGGTGAGCAGCGTCTTCTTCCCGACTGTCAATTCGACATTGATTGCCCTCCTGGTGCTGAAAGAGTTGCCCCCGAAGTCCTTGAGCATCATGTCGGTCTCGATCAAATTATCATGGCCTTTGCCTAGCTTGCGGAAGGTGGTGTAGGGCATGAGATGAACTGTAGCACCACCATCCACCAACATTTTGGTCATTGGCATCCCATCAACATATCCCTTGAGGTATAGGGCCTTTAGGTGCCGGTGCTTGGGTGGCTTGTCGAAAGTAGCTTGCTGTGCGAAAACGAGCCTGGCGACGCCCTGCTCAGATTCTGACTCATCAGACTCGGAGGAAACATCACTCTT
This sequence comes from Eremochloa ophiuroides, assembly GCA_038502445.1. Lineage (NCBI taxonomy): Eukaryota > Viridiplantae > Streptophyta > Magnoliopsida > Poales > Poaceae > Eremochloa > Eremochloa ophiuroides. Next base: position 55,887,350 of record JAHLJS010000003.1, on the reverse strand, counting down.
CCTGGCTTTGGGCGCCATGAACTCAGTTGGGAGCACGAACACCATCTATTCATCGGCTATCGCCTTCCCCTTATCTTGAGAAGGTTCTCTCGCCAGACCTGCATCGGGCGTCCTTCTGCTTCGAGCTCTCTGTTTCTGAGACGCTGCACACGATGCCTCTGACTCCTGGTCAAGTATCCAGGACACCACTGGCCTTCCTGCCAGGCCGGCTCTTTGTGAACGACTAATCCCGCATCGAGCCGATCGTGCACGTCCCTTTTTTCACGCCGATCCTGCATGCCATGCGGGCGTCCGAGCCTCTCATGCATAGACCGGCGGTTAGTTTGAGAATGTCTGTACTCCCCGTACTCATCACTATACTCCGGGCAGTTGCGGATAGTTGGCAACTTCAAACCTTCGTTCCAGCAATGGCGAAAAAAGGGCAATACCAGTGCTCTTTCTCTTCTTCCTGGCGATAGGCCAACTCCTCCTGGTAGCGTGCTTCCTCTTCGTCACAGGACCACCTCTGGTACTCTTCCTCTTCAAGTTGCCTCTCATGATTCCTCTCCCTCTCCCTTCGCCATTTGTTCAATAGGTGACGAGAAGTCACCTTGCTCTTGCTAGACTCCCCTTTCTCAAGTCGGTTCTTGTTCTGCTCCCTGCTCTTCTTAATCATCTCTAGCTCCTCGGCCGATATCTGCATGCCTGGGTCGACCGATGCATTCTTTTTCACCTGGTTGGAGGTCAGAACCTTCATCTTGCCTGCAGGGGTTGTCACTTCGACCATATTCTGGCCCTTCGGGAACGGGAATTTGTCAATCTTCATCTTCCCCTTGGCAGGGCTGTCAAACTTCAAAAGGTCGCAAGAGATGGCTCTCTGGATCTGGCTCCTGAAGCCTCGGCACTTATTTGTGCCATGTGAGTCGCGGCCATGATACTGGCAGAACTTTTTCCCTCTTAATTCTTCAGGAAAGGGCTTCACATAATCGGCAGGGAACATGATCTGCCCAGCGCTGACCAGCAAATCGAAGAGCTTATCTAGCTTGTTTGTGTCGAAGTCATATTGATCATCTATGCTCCAATTCTTTGGTACAGCCATGGGCCTCTTGCCCCACTTCAACTCAACAGCAGCAACCTCGTCCTAGTCCTCATCTTCGGAATCAGAATTGTTGACGAACGTGGTATGATTGTACTTTGCTTCCTTCCTGAAGTTTTAAGCTTGCAATTCAAACGCTGCCACCCTCTGCATCACCTGGCTAATATTATCAGAGTCAGTGCCCACCAGCTTCTCTTGAACGTGCGGGAGTAGTCCATCGATCACCAGGTGGGCGAGCTGCTTGTCTGTCAGGTTCAATGAATAGCACATATTCCTCATCTCCCTGAAGCGCTTGATGAAGGCTGACCCGGTCTCACTACTTTTCTGGCGCATGCTGGTCACATCAACGATATTCTTCTCCCCAGTGCTGGAAAAGAAATAGTTGTGAAACATGATCTCCAATTCTGCCCAATTTTGAATCGATCCCGGCTCTAAAGTGGTGAACCAACTGAATGCCGGGCCAGTCAATGATAATAAAAAGAAGCGGACCTTGTGAGCATCCTCCTGTGATGCCTCACCAAGCTGAGTCAGGTATCGACTAACATGCTCCATGGTGGACACATCATCCTGCCCACTGAATTTGGTGAAGTCCGGCATGCGGTACCTCGAAGGCAGTGCCACACGATCAAACCACTCAGGGTAAGGGCGCCTGTATGCAATCGAAACTCCTGCCTTTGGCTGCAAGCCGAACTGATCTCCGAGCATCGAACTCATCTTGTTCAGCAATTCATCTTGAGGCGACTGGGTGTATCCAGGATGCGGTGCCGATGTGAGATCTTGATAGGTGTGCCCATAGTAAAAATTTAGAGGGTTAGGCATGTTCCCAGTCGTCTGCATGTAGGCAACGATCTGCTCAGGAGGGTAGTCCCTGTATAGCTTGGGAGATGCAGCTATTTTTGGAGCCGAACCCACCATCATATTGGGATTTTGGATAGGTGGCTTGTGCGGATTCTGCTGTTGCGGCGGAGCATTAGACGTCCCAGCCGCTGCATTCGGGTTGGAATCTTCTGGTGTTATGTTGAAGTATGTCGGGCTCAATGATTTCCAGTCTTGCCTATTGATGACAGTCTTCATGATGTTGTAGAACGTCTGCAGGAAGTCGTTGTGATGATGCCCAACTGCCTGATGCGAACCTGACCAGATGGAGCTAAGAAGAAAATCCTTGAACTCTTCTTCGCCCTTGTCGCTGTGGCCATGCATGATCCATCTTGGATAGGGATTTTTCTTAACCACACGACCCTCAAGGGTCTTGCTAAACAACAGTAGGCAGGCATCAGAAAACTCCTCAATGAGCTGCTCCATGATCATAGCATCTTCAGGCTCGATCTCTTCACGTTTGACCCTGATAACGCCATCATCCTTTGGAGTGTTGTCCGCGACATTCTTGTTCTTGGCCACGAGTGAAAACGGTCCCACCGGGTGTGCTAAAAAGTGTGTTGGCACAAAAAGTGGCTCCTCACACTCAACACACTAGCGAAGCCAGAAATCATCTCAAGAGCGTTGGAGCTTCTCAGATCCAACTAGCTTCAATCCCGGTCCGAGAGCGTCGATGACTCCCAAGCGTGCCAGTCAATTTGACCTGCAATTGACAAGGAAAAAGATAATAATTAGTAAGAACTTGCTGGTGTGTCCAGACAGTTCCAAATATACGGCTTCACGAGCCCTGTTTTTAGGCTATCGACTAAAGAGTCGATATCCAATTTGCATGAACCGATTCTATCATAGAATAGGCATTAAAACATTGTGCAATCGATTCACATGCATCAATAGAGGTTACAAGTCGTATATTACAGATTACAGCATAATCAATGCATACATGTCGGAAGTAGAGACATCTAAACGTGAAGCAGAACGAAATCGGCTGCTTAGCCGATTCGGCAAATACAACTGACAAATGAGCTTATAGAATAGACAATGCTTTGACCTTCAAATCGATACATTTAGTTCATCATTCACACCAGTGGGATCGAGCGGATCGAGATAGCCATGATGTAGAATATGACTTGAATCTATTGATTATTGTATCTAACCAATGTTTATCCTATTGCTCGAGTGCAAATTGAACACAATCAAGATCTAAATCTACCGGCTAACGTAAACATACTCTATTTATTAATGCATAAACGTATAACAATTGCCATTAAAGAAACAAAGCTTAACGAGGCATGACGATACTTACAAGCAAGCTTGCATCCACCGGATGACACTCAGCCCGATCGAAGAACTCGCCGAGATCTACTTTACTCCTACTCCTAAGGGTTTTTGCTAGAGCCGAAAGGTGTGTTGTATTGATGTGTACATACGTATTACAATGGCCAGGGGTTTATATTAATACCCTGGGCTGACAAGATAGAGTCTTAATCGAATTACAACTCAAGATATGGAAACTAACAAACTTTCCTACTTTAAAGGTAACTTGGAGTCCAATCTTCTCCATCAAAAACGGACTCCGAACGTGACCGCTTCCCGGCGCCAAAGACCCATGCTGATGTCATCAATCGACTCTGTCTCTAACCGCGCCGTCTTCGCTTTAGCCCAACACTCGATCTGGGACCCAATCGGTTGTTCTCAGCTCTTCGTCTAACAGACTTTGCTCTGAAAATTGGCTATCCGCTTCCGGCATCGGCTATCCGCTCCTGGCATTGGCTATCTATTCTCGGTTCAGATTTTGGTGTAAACACAACTCTATGCCAAGTTCAGCAAGTGTGAGTTCTGGCTGGATAGAATACCATTCCTGGGACATATCCTTTCAGCCGAAGGTGTGTCGGTTGATCCAGGGAAGGTAGAAGACATCTTGAACTGGAAGGTGGGATCAAGTCCGTAGTTTCATGGGGATGGTGGGATACTACCGTCGTTTTATTCTAGACTTTTCTAGAATATCCAAGCCTATCACTGAGTTGCTGAAGAATCAAGTTAAGTTTGTTTGGTCGCCTGAGTGTGAGAAAGCATTCCAAACACTGAAGAAGTTGCTAACCACTGCACCAGTTTTAGCTCAACCTGACATTGAAAAAACATTTGATGTTTACTGTGATGCTTCCGGTACCGGTCTTGGTTGTGTCTTGATGCAAGAGGGCCGAGTCATTGCTTATGCTTCGCAACAACTCAAGTGTCATGAAGAGAATTACCCCACTCATGATCTGGAATTGGCCGCTGTTGTTCATACATTGAAGATATGACATCACTATTTGCTGGGTAGTACTTGCAATATCTACAACGATCACAAGAGTCTGAAATATATTTTTACTCAAGAAGAGTTGAACATGAGGCGAAAAAGATGGCTTGAGTTGATAAAAGATTATGATATTGAAGTGCATTACCATCCTGGTAAGGCGAATGTAGTCGCTGATGCACTCTGTTGGAAGGTTCATTACAATTGTCTGACGGTGAAGCCTCGAAATCTTTCCCTGTGCTATGAGCTAGAAAAGTTAGGTATAGAAATAGTTCCACAAGGCAGCTTGACCAACATTAGCATAGAGACAACTATCCGAGAGAAGATCATTGCTACTCAGAAAGAAAGCAAGGGAATCAAGCACATCAAGGAGAAAGTCCAAGCCGGCAAGGCAGAGTGCTTCAGGATTGATGACAAAGGTGTTGTATGGTTCAAGGATCGGCTAGTTGTTCCCAAGGTTGCTGGGTTACGTTAGATGATCCTCGATGAAGCACATTTAACAAGATTCTCTATTCATCCAGGAAGCAACAAGATGTACCAGGACTTGAAACAAAAATTCTGGTGGACTAAGATGAAGATAGAAATTGCTCGATATGTAGCCAGGTGTGATACTTGTCAAAAAGTGAAAGCAGTGCACATGAAAACCGCTGGAGAACTACAACCCTTGCCTGTTCCTGTATGGAAATAGGAAGATATTAGCATGGATTTCATCGTGGGTTTGCCCAAGACATCCAGAGGTTTTGATTCAGTCTGGGTGGTTGTGGACCGCCTCACTAAGCAAGCTCATTTCATCCCCGTCAAAACCATATATGCGGCAGCAAATTATGCAAATCTATATATAGAAAATTTGATGAAGCTTCATAGGGTGCCAAAGACCATTGTCTCAGATCAAGGTACTTAGTTCATCTCAAACTTTTGGAAGTCCTTCCATAAGTCACCAGGAACAAAACTCTTACATAGTACGGCTTACCATCCACAGACTGACAGTTAGACTGAGAAGGTCAATCAAGTATTGGAAGACATGTTGAGGGCATTTGCACTCAACTACACCACCACATGGGATGAATGTTTGGCCTTAGCAGAGTTCTCGTACAATAATAGTTACAAAGAAAGTATCAAGATGGCACCGTTTGAAGCGGTGTACGGTCGCAGTTGTCCCACTCCACTGAATTGGTCTGAACCTGGGGAAAGATGGTTCTTTGGAGTTGACTTAGTAGAGGAAGCTAAGGATAAGCTTAGACAAATACAAAATAACTTGAAGGTGGCCCAGCCACGACAGAAGAGTTACGCAGATCGAAGACGTTGGCCTTTAGCATTCAAGACAGGAGATTATGCCTACCTTAAGGTTTCACCAATGAAGGGAATTAGTCGTTTCGGAGTCAAAGGCAAGTTAGCCTCTCGTTACATCGGACCGTTTCAAATCTTGGAACGCTATGGAAAGGTAGCCTATAAATTGAGATTGTCGGAATACCTCTCAGCAGTTCACAATGTATTCCATGTGTCACAACTCAAGAAGTGTCTTTGAGTGCCTGATCAAGTCATTGACGTTGAAGGAGTGGAACTTGAACCAGATCTGACATATTCTGAGTATCCAATTCGAGTCTTGGATCAAAAGGATTGTGTCACTCGAAGGACCACAACCAGATGGTACAAGATTCAATGGAGTCAGCATTCCGAAGAAGAAGCCACCTGGGAATCAGAAGACTACCTCGCAGAAAATTTCCCCGAGTTCTTTGCTACCTTGTAGATGTAATATGTAAACTCTCCCAATTGTTTTATGGTCAAGATTGAACTAGGTTTACTTCACATGTTTTCTTTACCATTACTTAGCCTTAAGTCTTAGTCATGTATCAAATCTCGGGACGAGATTTCTTTAAGGGGGAAGGGCTGTAACACCCCTAGTGTTACGATTAATTAAAACCTGCCATGTCATCATATTAGCCTGCAAATCATTCTACATATACTAAAATAAAGTTATTACCTACATATGATTGTGCATAGGACATTAGAGTATATTTGATGTATTAATGTTGTTTGATTGTATGAATAAAAAAAAATTCAAAGTAAAAAGAAAATCCAATTAAACCCCAAATTGGACCCCAAAAGCCTAATTCAAAAAAAAAATAAATGGAATCTGATGAAAGTGCCTTAATAAATGTTGTTGATCTTTTAAAATGGAATAACTTTTATTTTGGGTGATTTTGAAGTTATTAAATAAAAATTTGAATTAAACCCTAATTACTATTTGGGAATTCAAATTTGAAATGTCATTTCAAAAAATTATAAGGAATCTAACCAAACACCCCTAATGAAAGTTGTAAAGCTCAAGAACTAGAACAACTTTTATTTTTGCAGATTTTCATGTTGTTATGAAAATTTTTGAGAATTTGACTGGATTGCATTTGAATTTCAAAAATCCTATTTACCCCCTTTTGAATAGTTTCAAATCTGTGCAGAATTCGAACATAGTTCAAAAAGCAAAATTGTTCCACACAAAATTCTTCACAACTTTTATTTTTGGAGTTTCCCAGGTTGCTATTTGGATTTGGGAGATAAGGATCAAATAGGCTTTGACTTGGGATGCATAGCTACAGTACACTGGACCCCTACAGGGTCAGTGCACGCGCACGCGTGCGCCGCGCCGGCGCCGTCCGGCCGGTCTACGCACTGTCTTCGCCACGCTGAGGTCGCAGGGGGCCCCGGGAACCTCCCTGCCCTTATCCACCCCTTCCCTCAGCTTACTAGCCAGCCACGGTCGTCCCCGCCCCATTCTTCTCCCACTCGGCCGCCGGGCACGCCTCGCGGGTTCGAGCCAAATTGGCGCTTCACTCTCCACCACTGCCCAAATTTGAGCCTCTGCAAAAACCACCGCTCACTTACGCACCGTTTGCAACCATTTGCCCAAGCCATAGCGCTCTCGTTGAGCCGGAACGAGCGTCATCTTCCTCGCGGCCAGTCGGAGCTCCGTCGTGAGTCATATCGCCAAGGCAAGCCATCTCGGGTGAGCTTTGGTCCATGCCCCTCTGCGTTTCGGGTTTCGTGTGGTACATGTGTGCTTATGCGCACGCTAGTTTTCCATTTGGTGCCCTAGGTTCTTCGGAACGTGGGGCACGTCACCAGCGGACACCACTGCACCCGCCGTCGTCGTCGAGCTTGTGCCTCTACGCCGCCTCTGCCCCAACCATCTAGCCAAGTGAAGTCTCGGTGAGCCCTTGGTTCTGTTGCGTGCTTTAGCTTGAACGCTACCGCCTTGTGCTCGCCGGCGTGTGTCGCGCCGTCGCGGCCGAGCCGCCGCGAACACGGCCAAGTGCCGACCAAACCCTAAATCTCTCCATCAGATGGCTCGTTAGGTTCGTTAGGGTCTCAAGAGTGTTGTGGTAGTCTTACTATCGCCGGAGACGCAGTGTATCGGCGGGCAACCGCCGGTCAAGCTCCGCTGGCGTTCGGTCAGCGTCGGAGAGAGACCGAGGGACCTCGGGTTAGAAGGTGACAAAGTTCAGGGGGTTCTTTGCAATGTCAGTGACTCATATAAATAGTAGAGTTTGGACCATGGGGTGAACTTTAAATCTTTCGGGGGCTAGTTTGCAAGTGCGCCAGTGCGCGCGCGGGGCGGGCCGTGCTGGGCCGGCCTGTTTTGGGTGGGCCGTCATGGGCTGAAATGGGTTTTTCCATTTTCCCGGTTATTTAAGCTATTTTTTCCATTTTTTGATAAAATGAATAGTGCTGAGATTTGTTCTTTTTGTGTGAATTTATCTGCAGTGCTTAAAATCCTGAAAATATTTGTATATGCTCCCTGCAGTATGTACTTTTTAATAAAATATTAAATAATGAATTTGAATACTTTCTGCAGGCACTAAAAATCTGTACTTTAATTAATAAATGCAAATTTGATGAATTTTAGTAAAATCTAGGTTGATCCAAAAATCATGAAATTTGTTTTGGGATTGTTTTGGGGCAGGATCTATCTGTTGACAAAGTTTGAGCTCAAATGGAGGGAATCCAATTAAGTTGTTATGTAATGTTGATTATTTGGTTAATAAATTGAATTGAAAATACTAATACTTTAGATATGGTGTGGTTTGAGCCTGATGACCTTGGGTGCCTTTAGAGTAGGTTTCGCATGATTGCATATTATTTATTATTTTACTCCGTATTTCGTATCATTGCATCATGTTAAGCATACATCATTGCATACGTGTAGTGACCGGTGGTGAAGAGATCAAGGTTGAGGCTCCTGTTGAAGAGGTTGTTCAGGAGGTGGTTCAGGGGTCTGATATCTGCGGGACTGATCCCGACCCGACGCTCTACACAATCCAAGGCAAGCCCTGGTGCATTTAAACCCTTCCTTGTGATTAATAAAATGTTTACCACTTTGAGTTAAACTATTGCATTAAGTTGATAGGAGTTGAGTGATAACCCAGTTGATGCATTACCATCCTTGACCACTTGAATATCACCCTTGAAACCTGATTTAAAATGAAATGTTTGAAAAAATGCTTAGCCCTGCTTAATCAATTTAGTTTTTGCATAAAATGCTATTTTCTGTGCTATGATTATATATTGAGAACGAAACATGACAATTGGTGAAGAACTTCATATCCATTGGTCGACTTGCACTTGGGTTAGAGTCCCAATGTATTGTCACCTTCGAAAATAGTTTGGAACCGGTTGGTAAGAAATTGAAGTCCGTTCGGTGGTTGAGCACTTGGGTTGGAGTCCCAATGCCTTGCACAAACGAAAAAAGGATTTGGAATCCGTTTGGTAACCTTGTACTTGGGTTGGAGTCCCAATGCATCGTGACCGACGGAAAAATGAATTAGGGACAGTTCGTTGTAGGCCTGCTGTGATCGAGACTTTGCAACTAGCCACATACCATGGAAAGCCTTGACTCCGGTGGCTCTACCACTTGAACCGATAACCACGCACTGGGAGTGGAGAGATGGCGAGAGTAGCGTGTACCCTCGTGGACGGCGTGCCTGGCGACGAGAGGAGTACTGTGCTCTCGGTGGCGCAGGATCGGTTCAGGTTTTGGAAAAACCGTGGTAGATGGGGTTGGCATATGCAAGCTTAGGTGCTACATATGTAGTGTGGATAGGGATCCCCAGCTGGGTATTAATCGATTCGAATCGTCGTTGCTCCTCAGATATGGAGACTCGATCCTTTGACTTACAATTGAAAAGTGGTTCAGAACTAGGTTTTTGGGAATGATTAAGTAATTGGAATTGAAAGGATACATGCGAAATAACTGAGATCCACGGTTCGTGATTAAAATGACATTGAGTTAAAATATTGAAAATAGGATTCAGAATTAATAATGCTTTTTCGCAAAATACCTTGACTCTTGCTAAAGCCTTACCTTGACTCCCCTCAGCCTGCATTCCTGAGTCTTCTCCCCATTTTCTTTAGTCGGGTAAGTCTTGCGGAGTAACCCAGTACTCAGGGTTTGTTAACGCTTGTTGCAGGAGAACAGCCGCGACAGGTTTGCCTTAACCCCTGCTGCATGACAGTCATTGAGGAAGGAAGTGACGATGAGTGAAGCTAAACCCTTGGGCAATTATCATTATCTAAGTATATTGTATCTAGCTACTCTACTCCTACTGCTATCTACATATGGTTTGTAATAACTGCACTTAAATTCTATTTGGACAACTAGTTTGTAATCTAAGTACTATGTAATCTTTTCGCACTTTTACTCTGATGTATTTTGCTATGAAATGTTGTAATCCTGTAATGACTTCGCAATGGAATCCTGTCGGAGAAACGGGTGCTGATGTAGCCCGGCAGAGCCTTCTAGGTCATTTGGGACACAAGCTCGGCTGTCAAAGATCATTAGTGATAATGACAGGTGCATGTGAGCCATATGATTTAGGCGGTTCTGTTACAACCAGCGGCTAGAAGGAAAGCCCACAGATCGGGGAAGACTGAGCAGTACCATCGGCCACCGATCCAAAACAGACAAAACATCCTAACATGAACTCCATGACCTCGCCGTTGACGCCGAAAGACCATGTCACCGGGGCGATGAAGAGGTCGGGAGACCATATTCCTCTGCGTTTTCGCCATCACCGCCTCGCCGATGCCACTAGGAACAACAAGCCGCCGAGGATGGCAACCCCGTCGGCAAACCCTAGCTCCACCATTGAGAAGCGATGGTGAGCAAAACCTGAGACTAACTAGCCTATCTACAGCCGAAAAGGCTATTCCCCGGTCCACCTCCATCTCCGGCACCGACAAAGCCACCGGATAGGAAAGGGACCAGCAGAATCGCCGCCGGCACCGAGAGTCACCTTCGGTTCTCCCTTATCCGCCCCTCTTCACTGGTGCAGGAGCAGATGCGGCTAAGGTAAATCCCTCGATTTCTTGCCTCCCTGGTGTCTTCTCATTCTCTAACGGCAGCAGCAAGGCACGAGCAGTAGTGGTCGCGGTAGAATACGCGCATGGGGCATGGCTATGAGCAACCAAGTGGCACGCTTGGTGTTGTCAAGCCCCACGTTGCGGGTGCGCGGGTGGCAAGCTCAAAGGCGTGGATGGCACAGATAGAACGGTCGGACGCTATGACGCAGGACGTGTCAGCAATGCACGGGTAGCAAGCTCAAAAGTACGCACAGTGGTGACGGTACAGACAGCGAACTTATACGAGGGCAGTGGTAGCTATGGCATAGACGTGCAGATCAAGGATATTATAGACGAAACTACGCATGGTGCCGCAGCTGAACCAGTGCACAGTGGACACGTCTGCCGCTATGATGCAGGACGCGTCATGGCTAAGGATAGGTAGACAAGAGGATGTGATACCTAGCGCGGGTATCGGCCTTGTCCTCATCCTAGAGACGGAGGAAGCCATTGCTTAAGTTAGTTTCCTCTCTCGTCGAGAGAGAATCAGCGGCAAAGCTTCTGTGTTTTTGGAAAAACTGTGAGGGACATCCCCACAGTGCATCATTTTCATTTCATTTAAGTAAGGGGAGCAATACTTACAGAGTTGTTAGCTGAACGCATCTAACCAAAAGTAAAAAACTCAATCTCAGATCAAGCCTAAAACGAAGCATTTGTAAGTTACATTGGTTTTTGAAATTTGCAAACCAACTCGCTACTAATGCTTGACCTCTATTGAAGACTTTGTCATTCCTTGCCTTCCATATCTCCCATGATGCTATGACTGTTACCTCCATGAAGAAAGGAAGGTTTTGGCTCTGTCTTACATGTGCTATTCTCGAATAAAGATTGAGGCTTGAGTCCCGGTGGAAACCAATCTTCGCCCAACATGCAATGGAGAACAGGTATTTGAACAATAGATGATCAAGGTCCTCCTCCACTTCCTGCTAACACATTACACAATTACCATCTTCATCATCATTTAGCAGATGCCACCTTCGCAACATTGTTTTGGTGTTGAGCCTATCAACCAAAACTAGCCAAGCAAAGAATTTTATCCAGGGCGTACTACCTGGACGTCCAGAGCCAAGAGAATATCGGGTGAACCTGTATGTTCTTAGCTTACTTGGTGAGTAGTTTGGGCTGCCCCCAATGTATGACCATGCATCATTGTTATCCTCATCAAATGAATGTGTCTCCAACACCTGATTCAGTAACTCTAGCTCGTTGTGAGCTTGTGGCAAGAGCGTAAGGTGGAACAGTGTTTCTAGATCCTCCGCTTCCATGAAGTTACTAACACTTATAATGGGATATTTTGTAAAGGAGTACAGCCTCAGGTACTGCCTTGCTAAACTTTCATTGCCTGATCATTCATCTCCCCAGAAGGTAACAGTTGTCCCATTGCCTAGAACACACATGGCAATATTCCTGAATATAAAGCCCAGCCTTTGGATGATGTCCTTCCACCAGAAAGATCCAACTTCTCTGCTAGAATGTGGAACCTAACTATCATAGTATCTGGATCAGACTAAGTGAACCCATGGTACATCCATCTTGTTGTAGAATTTGTGCAGGTGTTTAATTAGCAAGGCATCATTTTGTACTGCAAGGTTGACCACCCCGAGACCACCTTCCTCTTTTGGTTTCTGCACCATGTTCCAAGCAGTCCAGTTACCTCCCTTCTTTGCCATGTCAGTTCCTTTCCACAGACACTACTTGTGAGCTCTATCAATGTTATCAATCACACCCTTGGGCAGCTTCAAGGTGCACATTGTATATGCTGCAGTGGCTGTCAAGACTGAATTAACCATTTGGAGCCTCCCCAAATAGGATAGTAGTGATGAACATGATGGTAGTCTTCTCTCTATTCTGTCCATGAGCGGCATATAGTCCTATACTCGGGCCAAGTAGGTGAAGCGAAAGGAGCCTATCTGGCAACCAGAGGTGTTTGCTAGGATTTACATTTTCTCATCACTTACATTGAGTGGCAGCATCTAAGATTCTGCATAATTCACTTTGAGGCTAGTTGAGTCAGAGAAACTTCTTAGTAGAGATTTGAGGAAGAACAACTATCTAGCATCTGCCTGTATAATTAGCAAAGTATCATCGGTGAAAGAGCATCTAGGATCCCTAGGTATTTTGGTGATGAATAACAACGCGATTAAAGTTCTAATGAACATTGTGAGATTTGCAGGTATTCATTCATAGGTACACAATCATCGGTTGGACTCATATAAGTCCATATGAGGTTACAAATCCTTGGTTGTCATGCTTATGTTGATGAATAGACAATCTAGTTGAAGCAAAAGACAACCACAAAACACTTAAAAGGATATTCAATTCATGATGTGAAGTGTTGGCAAGGCACATAAATCTTGATATGGTGTTGATGACAAGTGGGCAACTTCGAGGGACTAAGCAGAAGATGAAGGGCAAATGACAACTTGATGGTCGAGGGACCTAGCTAAGAGTGAAGAAGAAGCCAACTTGGATTTAGCCATGCAAGTTGTGATTGCTAATGTGGAAGATCAATCAAATGTTCAAAGTGACTTGAATACTTCGACACAAGTCACATGCTCAAGATGGAAGGCTCATGAAGATTAAGTGATGAAGTCACTCAACAATTCAAAGATCAAATTGCAAATATTTGGAAAACAAGAAAAACTCAAGTGAAGATCAAGGCTACATCTTGTGTTGAGTTGACTTGTGGTTGCCCCTTTTAGAGAATCGCATCACTAAGGTATTGGACACAAGTGACAGTGCTCAAAAGCTAAACAAGAGAGGAAAGAACATGAGAGAAAAGAGAGAGAGTGAGAGAGGCTACAGGCTGGGGCGCCTAACCAGGCCAAGGCTGGGTAACAGAACCGGCCAGGCCAGGCTATCCTGGCTGAGCCGGGTTGGCAACCCGGCCAGGCCGCCCCTCCAATGGCTAGCTGGGGTTTGAACTGTGCAACCCAGCTAGGCCGAGTTCCCATCCCGGACCAGGCCGGGTTTGACGATTCTGCCCCAGTGGCTAGTTTTGGAGAGGAGGCTATAAATACTTCTCCCACTCCCTCTTCCAAGGCTGCTGATTCTCCCATTCTCCACCCACGACCAGAAAAAGCCTTCTTGCTCTCTCTCCTCTCTCTCTCTTGTGAGTGAAAAGATTACAACATCCTAATCCTTGATTAGTGAGTGAGCTAGATCCTTGAGAGACTTGTCTTTGTGGCAAGTGTGATCCTAAGAGATTGTGTGAGCCATCTCATTCTTGAGTACTTAAGCTAGTCGAAGATCTTTGGTTCGTTGCGTTCATCCGCTTGGGGCTTCGGTTCCGTGGTGGCAAGGTGCCACCATTGAGCATCTGTGGGGTGTTGTGGGCTGCCATGGTGGCCATTGGCTTCCCCGCTGAAAAAGGAAAGAAAGCTCCTTAGTGAAGAAGGTGGAAAGAGACTGTTTTGGGTCCGCCCACGAGTTGACCTTGGTTGGGTCCTCACCAGCTTCCACAACGGGGAGTAGGACACCTTTGGGTGTGCCAAACTTTAGTCAAACAAATCTCCGTGTCCTCTCTTGGTTTGCCTCGCCCATCGTTCATATTTCACATATTTACTTGTGTTTTTCGCTTGTACTACTCGGGTGTAGTGGTTTGTGTTTGCAGCGAGTGTTTGGACTCGTCCATACATTTACATAAGTGCCACACATCTTGATTGTGCTTCTTTTGAGATGGTGAAAGGCATCAAGTGTCATCCTCAACGACGAGCATTGGTAGTACCGGTCAAACACCGGTAGCAACGGCGACGCGGGCGCGTTGAAAGCCCTAATTTGGTTTTGATAATTGATAACACCCTAAGGACTAACCTACTTGCTAAGTGTTGGCTAAGTATAGGCTGTCCTAAGCATGGAAGTGTGGAGCCTAGAGGTTGATTGTGATGATCAAGGAAGGCTCAACCATGGATCAAGCAAGGTGGATCAAGTGAAGATGATCAAGTGAAAGAAAAGGACTTAAAGAGGTGAAAAGAAAAGCTTGAAGGCAAAGCTATAACCCCTATAGGCCTTTCTTTTGATGATCAAGACACCAAGTGGGTGTGATCACATTTAGGGTAGATAGCCGACTATTAAGGGGAGAATTGGGTTATGGATTACCTTCAAGTGCTCTAGGTTGCATTTCATGTGCATTGAACTAACCAACCTAGCCCATTTGACTTGAAACCCTTGAAAATTGTTTTGAAAATGCTAATACACTGAGCACAAGTGTTGAAGACCTTGAGTGTTAGTACATAGAAGCAAGGAGTGAGAAACTAACTTGAAAAACAGTGAGTAAAGAGCATCGGACGCTGGGAGACTGGAGCGTCGGACTATTGGTGGCAAGCGTCCGACGGTTCCCTAGCTGTGCTTTAACTATTCAAGAGCGTCGGATGATGTTCGTTAGTCCGACGGTGAGCATCGAACAGCGTCCGAGCATTTCAGGAGCTCTCAGTGTGAATTTGCATAGCGTCGTACTCCTCAGTTCATTAGTCCGACACACTAACACGCGAGCGTCCGACGGTGGTCTGGCTTGTTGGCTGCTGTGAGAGTCAGACAGTCCGACGCCTAGTGAAGTGAATGCATCGGACCATTGGCTCTCGGTCCGACGGCTCAGCGTGGCGAGTTCACGCTCTGGCGAAGTGCACAGCGAGTGCTGTTCAGGGCATCGGACGGTTCAGGTTAGTCCGACGCTGTGCCTCAGACAGCGTCCGAGGAGGTAAAACCTCTCTGCATAGATTCTGTAAGCGTTGGACGTTGGTGAGCTTTAGTCCGACGGTGCTTCATCCGACAATCGTGAATTTGGTGCGAGCAGTAGCCATTGGAGATCTATGGCTGTGGTTTAATCTGGGTGACACATGGCTGGTATTGGAGCGTCGGACCGTGACCATTAGTCCGACGATCTACGTCCGACGGTTGCGTCCGACGATAGAAAAAGTGTGTTAACGGTTGTTTTGTGTGAGGTAACGGCTAGGAGTGCACTTAGGGGTATTTATACTCCTTCCCTGGTCACTTGGTGACTCTCTTGCACATTTGGTTTATTAATATACTCTTGTGAGCACTCTTTAGCCTCCCACTCACTCACTTGTTCATCCATTGATCATCCTTGTGAGTTGAGTGATCCTCAAGTCCATCATTGCTAGTGATTTGCATTATAGAGCACTTGAGAGCAAGCCATTGATGAGTTCTCATTCTCTTGGGACATTGTCGTGTCCCTAGACGGCTTGGAGGTGGTTTCGGTGTGAGGTCGATTTGTGATTGTTCAAGTCCGCACCGAAGGCTTTGATTGTGAGGGGTTATTGCGGTTATTCCCCGGCGGAGTGCCAAAACCGACTCTAGTGGATTGCTCGTGGTGAGAAGCCACTTCTCTTGTGTTGGTGAGCGGCTCCCGGTGAGGGATTGGCATGTGAAGCCTAGCTCGCAATCCACCAAGGAAGACCGGTGGCCACAACGAGGAGTAGCGTGACGGCGATCACGTGAACCTCGGTAAAAATCGGGTGTTCATTTTCTTCTCCACCATCGAGTGGATGATTTGGCTTTCCAGTGTTTCCATTGATTGATTACTTGGTTATCTTATTGATTGACTTCACCCGATGATTGGATCAACCTCTACTCTCCTCGGTGGTATAGCTCTCTCGATCTCTTTCTCCTTTGCGTTTACTTACTTGTTTAGGTGCTCTCTCTATAGGATCGAAGAGAGGGTTTCTTGCGCTTGTGTGCATATACTTGTGAGTATTGTTTTGTGATAGATGGCTTGCATAGAGTAGCCTAGAGCTAGTGCTTTGCACAAGCTTTGTTAATTACTAACTTGCTCTCAAGTACTTTGTAGAAATTTTTATAGGATTCACCCCCCTCTAGCCTATCGGGACCTTTCACGCGTACTACCGGGCTCCAACTGGTAGTACCGGCAAGGCGAGTTGTGTCTTTGTGCTAATCTCTATTTGTTTTTTGAAGAGCCTATTCGCCCCCCGCCCCGTCCCCCTCTAGGCATCGATTCAGTCCTTTCAATCGGTGTATTGAATCACTGGATATTCCTCTGTGTCTTACCCAATTGGAGGGCATAGAAGGCCTTGGTTCGTAGCTTTGTTGACTACTATCTGCAAGAGCTCTGCCGCCAGGACAAATATAAGCGGAGATAGCGGGCCACCTTGATGTACTCCACTTCTGCATTTGAATTTTTTGCCTGAGACTCCATTTAGAAGAACGCGGACGTTCCACTGCCAAGAATAGCATGCATCCAGTCTCTCTACCATTGTGGGAAGCCATACACTAGCATTTGGATGATAGTAGGGTGCTCTATGGTATCAAAACCCTTCTCAAAATCCATTTTGAGGATTATGACTTCTCTACGTGACTCTTGCATTGGTGTATATACTCGAAACTCCAGGCAAGACAATCCTGTATGGTGCGTCCTCTAATGAACCCATATTGGCTACGATGCACTAACTAGAGGATCACCCCCTGAAGGCGATCTGCAAGCAATTTGGTGAGAATCCTCAAGCTTATATTAAGTAGAGATATTGGCCTGAAATCATTGACAGACACCGGGTTATGCACTTTGGAAACTAGAGTAATTAGCGTGTTGTTGATGCTTTCCAAGTTTACCTGACCACCATAGAAATCAGAGCATAGTTTATAAAAATCACTCTTGATTATCAGCCAACATTTCTTCATGAAGTGGCCATTGAAACCATCCAGCCTGGTGCCTTGTCCAGAGGCATCCTTCTGATGACCCCATCAATCTTGTCTGTCGTGAATGGTATGACTAGAGAGCTGAGACCTTGGAAAGCCATGACTGGATTTGAGGTGGTACCATATGCCTTCTATACGCATTCCACGGCATATCAGCCTTGACTGCATGATCAGTGACTATTGTACCATCATCTTTAACCAGCTGTTTTAGTTTCCTCTCCGCAAAATAAAGCTGTGTGCGCTGTTATCCGTTTTAGTAGTAATAATGAAGTTGGTTAATATTTTGTTTGCTATTATTGTTACGATGACAATATGTGTCCCAAGAAGATTAAAAAAGTTATGCTTTATTAGCAAAAAAATAACTAATAGAGGTATGCCATGCATAGGGTACATCATTGATTTTGTTGCCGTCGGCGGCACTGAAGATACGAACGATGGCGCCCTTAGAGCTAGCGGTGGCGAGGAGCAGGCCCGTCGGACCACAAAAACCATTGCAGCTAGTATGGATATAGAGCCAACATTTTCTACAAAACGTCAAGTTAAAAGAAAGAAACATTTTGATGAACAAAATGATAAAACTGAAGAACTACAACGTTCAGCTATAGATTCCTTCAAAGATGAGTACTTTCTAGTCATTGTTGATCATGCAATTGCTTCATTGACTAGTCGATTTGATCAGCTAAAGAAATTTAAAGAAGTATTTGGTTTTTTATTCAACTCAAAAAAAATCTAAAATCATTGGATGATAGTGAGCTACAAAAGTGTTGCACAGCTTTTGTCAAAAAAAAATTCTAATAATAACAAGTCTGATGTTGAGTTAGATGATTTGTTCTCTGAATTGAAAGTGTTGCAAGTGTCTTTGCCAGATAATTTGATGTCAGCACTTAAGATCCTTAACTTTGTTAAACCTGCAGATTGCTATCAAAATGTCGGATTCTCTTAATTATTCCTGTGACGGTAACATCAGCCGAAAGAAGCTTCTCTAAATTGAAGCTATTGAAAAATTGTTTGAGGTCAACTATGCTACAAGAAAGATTAAATGGCTTGGCTATGTGCAGCATTGAGAAGGATATTTTGGATAAAATTGATGTCGATGTTATTATTAAAGATTTTTCATCAAGAAATGCCCGAAGGCAGTTTATTAAAAAGCACTGAAGCACTATATTTGAGGTAACCATAATAGTTATTTTACCATTCAATGTAATGACATTTTTTATAAACTAATTATATACTGTAAGTTATGTCTTCTTAATAGTACTATATACTTGAATCGTCATATTAAAACGTTACATTGCCGGATCCTTAATGTCTAGCTTGCACAAGGGCCCTAGAAATTATTGGTTCTATTCGGCTATCTGGATTGTACGGCTGGCTGACCGATTGTTGTGAGAGAAAAATACTACTGAATGGCTAGCTGATGCTGGCTGGCAAGTTAAGTGAACAGAGCGTCACAGGACAGCGCGACGCAGACGGCGGTGGAGCAATGCGCGTGAAAGTTGACGCAGGCACCGGCGGTGCCCCAGCAGACCTGCACGCGGCCCTTGGCCCGGGCGCGGGCAGGCGAGGGCAGGGACGACCGTCTTCCGGTCCTGGCGCGTCTCCGCCAGCAACGTGCCATCGACGGCATGGAAGACGCGCACGATGGTGCCCTAGCTGGCCATGGCAACGAACCTACCGTCATAGAACAAGGCCACACACAAGCCGCGACGAGTGTGAGATCTACGTGAGATTAAATCTTAGTTTGCGAGGAGTCTATATATAAGATCACAAATAATGGATAGCTCATATATCACGACGTATAGAACGATTAGTTGTTATAGGGGTAGAGTGAGATCATGGATAACGGACGGCTCATATAGCATGACGTATAGAATGAACGGTTGTTACATGAAAATAATAAGATCACGTATGACGAAGGACCCATATTATACAACGTAAAGACCTGAACGGTTATTATAGAGAGAGCCCCCTAAAAACTCGTTCTTTTCTAGTAGGATATGTATGAATTTTGTTATCAATATTTTAACTCATAAACAATTTTGAATGAAAAAACTTTCAACTACAAAGTCTTAGATCTCGTAAGCACGACAACTTTGATACAAAATATTTCTCCATCTAAAGCTACTTGAAAAATTTAAAATTTTGAAATTCAAAATTGGAGACTTAATTTATATTTTTGGAACCCTAAATGATCTCAAACGAAAAACTGTCAACTACAAAGTTTTAGATCTTGTCGAGCTGTACAATTTTGATATAAAGTTTGTCTTCATTCGACTTTAATTAAAAAATATATAAATTTATTTGTGTTGCAACTATTTTAAGGATGGTTGACTCAGTCAAACGTCTCTGAAAATCGATTTTTAGTTCCGGTTGTTTTAAGAGAACCGTCTCTGAAAATTACTAATTTTTATAGGTGGATTTCTTAACGCCCTTAAAGTGTATTTTCAGCAGCGATTATTGAGGTAAAGTGCTTCCGGAAGTCGTTAGAAACGGTTTGCTAATTTAACAGCCTCTAATAGAAAAGGGAGATATTAATACATATGTCAATGCCCTGTCAACTCCAGATGTGCCTAATCACCTAGTTCTATCTATGGAATAGATTGAAAGCAAGCATAACCAAGATTCTTCACAGATAGATAGAGCTTATGGCATTAGTCTGTGTGTTATTCCATGATTTTGCAATAAAAAGTGATCATACAGGAATCAATCCGGTGATTATCTACCAACAAAGTTTCTATTTGAACAGGAAAAAAAGGACGCATGGTAAGAGATCTATTGATCTTTATCTAAAAAAAGAGATCTATTGATTGATCGATTTGGTCGTGTCATATATACTGGCTTGGTTATTGCTGAGAGGCCGGGGTGCAGAGGCCACATGTGGGGTTATGTGCAAAACACATGTGTTCTCGGATATATTGAATTTATCAATTCTTGATCTCAGAAGATAAATCAGAATAAGAATGGTCAGATAATCTGTTTGTTGTTACCTCTAATAGCACCGCGCACTATGTTCTGTCATTGACCAGCTAAATCTACATATGCTGTGTTGTTTGCTATCAGTTTCTAAAGTTAACACTGCTGTGTTAAAATGAGTAGAAGCATGTATAACAATGGTACTATTGCTAATTAAAGTTTCTATATAATAGCACACAAAAGATAATGGCCAAAAGCTCCTGGACTCTAAGATTATAGACCATATAAACCCTAAATATTTACATTATTGTTTAAATATCGACGCTCTCTGGCCTGATCACTGTATTGTTCACATATCATGTTCATGTTTCTCCTATAACCTGACTAAATTTAACTTTCAGTAACATAACTGGCTGGTTACTTCTTGGATTTCCCTGAAGTGTTACTGCAGGAATTTGATACCCTAGGTTTTTGATACCTCAGATACCTTCACAATTGACAAATGGCATGCGAATTGAAGTATTAGAGACGTATAAGCTGCAGTGCAGGTTGGATTGTGATGGCTAGAATCCGTAGCGGCAAGGGATAATGTATCGGATGTGACTGCATGCGCAGATGACAAATCTGATGGGATCTGAACTTAACTGCAATCTCAAAATTGTAGTAGTGTACTGATATTATTCTGTAAGTTAGCAGGAAATCAATATATTTCGCCAGAAATTTTTTTTTTTCTCGAATACGTAAAAGATTTACGTATCATTTAAGAAGAAGAGTTTAACATAGCCATAGCTGAACCAACCAAGCAAAAAACCTCATGCTTCAATATTACATAAAAGGAAACTGTAGGCAACTCTGTTTTACGTCTCTTTGGTTACGAAAGCGTAGCTAGGAAGCAAGTGTGGATTACACTGCTACGGATTTCATTTCGCAGCACAGTTTTATTTCACCACCAGTTTATACTACTAGAACAGGCGGTGATAAGGTTTCACCGTCGGGCATCGGTTCAAAAGCCGGTGGGGCGCGGTGACACCAAAAAATGAGCGATGAAAACGGTGGTGTTATCATCACAGACGAAACAATCGACAACTAGGGCATGAGCATGCATAGGAGCCCTACAAGAATATCGAACTGCGTTAGTTGTAAAAGTTCCCCCGTTTTGGGGCTTACATTTTTTTTCCCCTTTTTACCTGTCATCACAGCTAAATTCAGACACAAACACAGACTGATCTTCAAGAGAGTTGTGTGTATACAATATATTATATATATGGACGCAAACACTCCTTGCAAAAGTCTAGAATTTTCTGAATGTACAGCCGGTACAGCAAATTGTTGTGGTGAAGCTACTGCATTTTCCACCTGCCACCACAGGCCACAGTGCATGTATGTCATACAAGAATGGTGCCAGGACAACAATGACTGGTCGGGAATACTAGCTAGTATGGTACGGCCAGTGCTGTTCGTCATTGGACACATGGAACCAATTCCGACCCGCTCATCGATGGAGCCGGTTTCGAAGGAACCAGGGATCAATCCCCTCAGCAGCAAGTTTCAGAATAGCATCTGAATTGAAAGAGCCAATCAGGCAGGACTCATCGCCTCACTGACCAGCCTTATCTGTGGCACGCGGAATATATATCAACCATGCACTTGCATGCATGCGGCTTTTCCCAGCAGATTGAGCTGCCGCTGCTTTGTAAACCAGCCTGACCTTATCAGATATGAGGCGGTGCGATGCCACGATCCGACGCTGCAATAATCTTTTTCTTTACATATCCTTGGTGACCGGGTGCATCCTTCCCTACAGAACTCTTCGATCAGTGAGCTAAAGCAAGCAAGGCCAGAACAAAAGATGATGCTGTGGCACAGTTGCTATCTACCTGTATGATGCTGCAGGGGCATCTGAAGAAAGTCAGATATTATCTGATCTTTTCTCTAGTTTCTTTTCCAATTTATTTTATACATGACGCAAACATCCGGCACAAGCATGGAAGATTGAATATTTGGATAGAGAGATTCTCGTATCCACTATATCGGCCTTGATAGTATCCACCTGGAAAAGAAAGAAAGCAAGGAGGGAGAAAAAGCTAGTGCTATGTAGAGCAATCTCCATTGCTCCAGAATCCTTTGATTCCTTTGGGTGTTTGCTTAGTCCTTAACTCCTCAACTCCACAAGGGGCATTGTGGCTCCTGCAACAAGTCTTCAGTTAGCTTACCTCTAGGCAGATCAAATCCAATCCTACTGTGTGCATCATCTCAAAAAAAGAACATTAATTACAGAATTTAAATGAGTGAAAGTAACCATAGTTTGATTCATCAGCAGTTCAAACCCGCTGTAATTTGTTCAACCATAGTTTCAAAAATTGTCAGAGACATATAAGTCAACTTTTAGTTACAACGAATGATTTCTGTAGTGCTTTCATATTCTTTAGAGAAATATGCGTGTGTGATGGTACAAATCACATTGTGCTTATGATTCCATACCATGCGCTTCACAAGACGTCAAGACCTAACCTAGAGAGCTACACTGTTGCTATATGCCTTAAAGTCCATGATGTGCCGACACCTACGAGGATCTTATGCCCTGGTCTGTGCCATCCCATTTGTCCAAGTGGTCTCTACTATCTAGGAATTGAAGTTCATTTTTCCCATAGGCATCACGCGTAGCTCCTTAGCCCAACCAAAACCAGACTGACTTTAGTAGATCCTTACATATCAAAATCTATCCATCCATGTAATGTAAACAATTTGAATTCCAATACAAACGTGGCAATCGGGACCAGTTGATGTCTATGACTCTATCCTACGTACCTATGCGATGAGGTCTAAGAGACTGACTCTATCATCCTTTCATCGTCACCTTCAGAGAATCCCCTTTGGATGAGCTGAGCTGTGGTGATTTGGATGCTTCTTCCTTTCCATTATTCCTTCAAGATGCACAATGTTTGTTTTCAGTGAAAGAGGCATGATATTTTTAGAACCACAATTTTTTTCAAAGAAAGATTGCATCACAACCTTCAAATTCATAGCTAACAAAGAAGCATGTAAGTATGTAATCATATACCCAACTGAAGCATTTCAAACCCACAAAACTTTAACAGAATGAGATGGAGATTTCAGGTACGACATGTACTGGGGCAAATGACCTAAATTTCAGTTGATACCACCTATTATGCAAAGAATCGTCTTATGCATGCCCTTATCAGTAGTGTGGTGCCACTAGAACCGATGAAAAACAAAGAACATTATGCAAGATTGTACAATCGTTGACACCATGAGGAGGATTGCTACTCTGTGACCTTGATGGATTGATTCCGTGACGAATTGCATACAGCGATGCCTTGGCAGGATGATGGTTCCCTCAGCATCGAGCATGTTGATGTACGTCAAAGTAGCGATGATGATATATATCATTCTGTCTAAGGATCAATGTGCGGCGTGGCGCCACAGTAGTAGTGATGGCCACCGGCGCATCTTTCTTGACTTCATCGATATACCACTCTTTTAAAAGAAGAGAAATAAAAATAATCAACCTATATAGTGAGAGATACAGTTTATTCTATGTAGAAAAGAAAAGATAGATATATATGCACAATGTACGTACGGACACAGGATGCATGGTTGCGTAAGTCTTCCAAGTTGGGGTGGTCCTCTTGGGCAGCATATCTTTTCTCTACGTTTTCTGTGACTGTATTTCCCTCATCAAGGCATCTGCAATGCAAAGCTATTACATGGGAGTTCAACTTCAAAGATAGATAATGTAGTAGCCATACCATAAAACACCCATATAAGCTAACTTAAGGCAGGGATGGTAAAAAAAAGAGGCATGTACGTCATTTATCTGGAGAAAAACAAAACTGATTTTCCTTTACCACAACAATAGAGAAAAGAAAATTAGAGAAATGACTTATGGTTTACCGTGCCTGTATGGATTCATTAAGCTTTTCACAGTCCAAGTTTAATTTGAGTTGTCAAAAAAAAAAGTTTAATTTGAGGACCTCGTGTGAAGACAGGAAAGGCCATGTTGAAATTTCCAAATTTATGTAATAATAATGGGCCACAATGCTACAACCATTGGTTGGACTTGCTTTCTGAAGTTCAGTCTGGACAGTAGGCTGCCCAAATCCATGAGCTCAACATCTTGTGCTGTGCTCCATGGTTGGCATGGGAGTGTGAAAGGCCCAAAATCAACAGTAACGCACCAACACACAAATACACTCCATCAAAACATGTACATTACAATCTTGAGTGCTGGGCAGTAGAGATTCAAATTTGATTCACATACACTCCATCCAATCATTGTACAGTCCAATCTTTGAGTGCTGGGCAGTAAAGATTCAAATTTGAATCACAAATCTGGTAGCAGTGCACAGGAAAACGCTTACGCATTTTCGCCTTTTTAGTTCACGGCAGATGCGGCAGGCTGGTCGCACAATCTGCTGAAACAACAGAGCTCAACCATAGCAATGTCAGAGGGTCGGCACTTGGCAATCCGCGAAAGTTGCCACATGTGAGCTGCGTAGGATATACTACGATGAAGCAAGTAAGCAAAGCAGCGAGGGCGCTTATGTACCTTGGCGAAGACGGCCTCGTGGACGCGGTGGCGGGTTGGCCGGAGGCTAGGGCGGCGGCGGCGGAAGAGCCGGGTGGATGGCAGATTGGCTCTGTATCCGGCCTGGGGTTGAGTCTGCGGTCAGCGGATCTATGGTTTTTAATGGGCCCTCCTGTCATCGACAGTGGTGATTGTCCACAGCTGCCAACAATAAATACTTTTCTAATTTTAGTCAGGGCTGATTTCTTGCTAAAGAAAAATACTATTTAATAGCTAAAAAAATAAGATAAAAGTAGATCACGGTGAGTATATATAAAAAGAATTTATCCATGCAAGTAAATTACGATTGACGCACACTTGGTGGTATCTGACAAGGTCAGAAAACACAAACCGCGATATATAGTAATGTTTATTGAACAACACGGCAATTCAAAAACGGTTCAGCACAAAGTCACAAACACACCAGGCATCAATCAGGGGTACGGGGTACCCCATCTTCAGCTATAGTATACAGTAGATATTGATAACAGTAAGTATGTGATTGATAACATGCTGCTGGGTTTCACCCACGGTGATACAATCACGGCTGCGACCAAGATTCAAGAGACAGCTACGCCAGCCATGTGGGCTGTTGACCCAGCAATGCCAAGCTGGAAGTTCCCACGGCAGCGAAGACTCAAGGAATGAACTGAATCTCGACAAAACAAGGGCTAATAAACGGCTTGGGGGAGTCTTCAAAGTTTGGCAGCCAGGCACGCACGCCCTGAAACAATGTTTCCTTCTTCGGTTCTTCTGTCCTATTGGTTCTGGCAAAGGGTTTCTTTTCTCTATATGTTGTTGTCGGATGAGTCTGTTGAAGGTGAGCTGCTTCCCGATGAATCTGCAGGGCGCGATGTTGATCTAGTGTTGTACGATCTGCAGTGGCTGCACTTGTGGCCAATCACATGAAAGTCCACCTCTGAGACCTTGTTGCAGTCATTGCAAAGCACCCAAATCTGCCAATTTTCCAAACAGAGGACAAAAGTATTAGTTACATCAAATGAATCATCATGGCAATATTATCTTCTGATCTATTAAAATGGTAAGCCTAAATAGAACAGAATGTCGATATAAGGGAGCTCCCTCCTTTAAGATGGCTATTATTCCACTACCATGCATGATTCATCAGTACAAGAAGACTACAGAGAGGTTTTCTAGGTCGGTTATGAGAAAGGCCTAACAGTGAATGTTTCTGATTTACATAACAATAACCAAGTCATGAACTTATTGTCCTTGGGTTAATGTATACACCAGGAACAATACCTTGTAACGATACACAGGAGGCATGATCGTGGCTTCGATCTACAAAATGACAAGGAACTAACCATCAGTCAATCAGCAAGCACCAGGAAACACCATAATATAGTTGCCCAGAACAAAACAAATTCAGCACAAGTATAGAGCCCATTCATATCCAACCAAATGCTATTGCTAATTTTACTATAATATCATCTCATCTGGAAAGAATGTCTCCTGATTGCAGAAAGGTTTTGTTTTTTCTGACATCACTTCCAAATTATTTCTGGTAATAAACAGAAACTTTCACATCCTAAATTCGGAATCTTAAGTTAGTAAGTTACAACCAAAGATTGTTTCTATGCCAGTATACAAGCTGCTACCAGCAAAAAAGAAATATGATACCTCTTGATCCAACATTTCCCAATGATGTGTCAAGTCCAGAGCTGTTTTAGAGCATATTGGACAAGTGTATCTGTGGCATCAAACACCAATAGAAGTCAACATAAACAAAACTGTCTCAGAGTAGGTTCAAAGAATGAAAAATCTATATTAACTAAGGTGTGGAGATTTACTTGTTATGTGCCACCATCTCTTCAAAACATGTCAAGTGCATTGTGTGTCCACAGTTAAGAACTCTTGTTCCTTGTAATGAGTCAAACAGATACTGCAGAGTGCAGACATAGTTCCAGTTATAATATCTAGATAGTTTCAGAAGCAGCGCAAGCCATCGATGTTACCTCATAACAGATTGGGCAATTCTGCCTCATTGAGTTCTCCACACACTGATGGTTATCACGCAGTACAACAGAATAGCAAGACCCTGTGCATTGTAGAAAAGGAACAGGAAGAAATAGAACATATAAGCATTACCACACAAAGAATAGGCACATGTAAAGTTCTACCAGTGAACATAAAATTTAGAATATTGTTTCTTTGTTGCTGACTTTCAATCACCCTAGATGGTGAATGTTAATTTATACTGATACGATCTGCACACTTCAACTTGGGGGCATGAAAATATTTCATTAGAGACAAAAAAGTTGACAGAATTTGGACTTCAATTATTTCACGGCTGCGTATACAAGAACATTCAACTCAAAAGCACCACTGTTGCATGTGGAAAAACATCGAATCAACACCGTGGAGTATGAAAGAACACTCAACTCAAAATCACATAATCAAATTGTTTGAAGCAAACATACCACACTTTACACAGTGGAAGAAGTTTTCCTTGCCACCAACCCTGGTTGAATTGAGTGGACACATTGATCAGAAATCAGCTTAATAATTTATATATTGGTGGAATTTTCTTTTGTGCTCACCTGCATATGCCACAATCAATGCAATGGTACTGCCCTTTCTCTGTCTGTAAAAGAAGCAACACGCATCAGTTGGTATGAATGGTACAAAGCAAATACAAAAGCAAACAAACTTACAACTTACATCATCATCATAAAATTTGCATATATCACAGAAGTACTCTCCCATATTGACTCCACAGCTTATGCAAACTTGTGACACCTGAACAGCAAAAATGGAGTTTCAGTTTAGGTGACATGAGTACTGAACAAAGTTCTGCAGCAGTTCAAGTCATACCGGCTGTTCTTTTTCACAGAGTAGGCAAACTACCTGCAGGAATGAAGAGAGTTAACCTTTCACATTTGCTGAACATTGTAATCAACTAATTGTAGAAACTAGAAAAACATGGAAGCCTTACTTTTTTAACATCCTGACGACATATTGTATGCCGATCTCCGGAAGCCTGCAGTGAAGAAAGAACCAACACAATTCAGTTTTTCTTTTTAAGAAAAAAAGAAGTGCTCTAGCATTAGCTGTTCTTTGCATATAGTGGCTCAATTTCAAGGCACAATTTCATAAACTGTTTCATTGCTCCTAGAATGACTGAAGGCACAATTTCAGAAATCTACTAAGTTCCCATCCCAGGAACCACGTATTCATAAATGTAATCTGCTAAGGTGATTGCTCCTTATTTCACAATTAATTGCATGAACAATTCTCTATGTCGCAAGATTTACCACCACTGAATTACATATTGCGATTTATCATGCACATATAGTTTAAACAAAATGAACACACACAAGATCTAAGACGTAGCCCAACTACCGACCTGTCAGGTCGGAAATGTAATAACTACATGCCTATACCGTCCCCCTTGGTGCAAACAAAAACGCATGCCAGTGCGCTAGCTAATTGGCAAGCACGCCATCAGGTTCCTGAGTAGACAAGCCCCCAACTTACTGTTCTAGTACGTACGAGAAAGCCACACAACACTGCTGGTAGCTCACCGTAGCCTCGTTGTGGCAGTGGCGGCAGGGGAACACCTGGTTGCAGCACGGCGCCACGATCTTGCACCTCCGCCGGTAATGCTCGCACCTGCGGCAACGAGCAAATTTCTGACGTGAGCAGATTAAGCATCGCGGAGCTAGGCCAATCGGGAAACCGGAGGAGGAGAAAGGCAATCGAGCAAAATCAGAACAGCCACATGAAACCGGCCACTGGGAGGAGAGCAGAGCAGGCCAGATCAGCCAGCCACGTAGCGCGGAGCGATTCGGCAACGGAAGGAGCGAATCGAGGCTCCGCCGGAAGCAAGGGAGCAGGAACAAGGCACAGGGGAAGAAGCTAATCTAATCAGGGATTCGATTCGAGGGGCGCTCGCTCACCCGTGCTCCATCTTGCCCACGTCGCGGCGGTCCACCGCCTCCCCGTCGCGGGCCGCGTCGACTTCCGCGCCGTCGTTTTCGCCGGGGAACTGCGCTCCCCCCATCCCCGGCGGCGGCGGCGGCGGAGAGGAGGGTGGCGGGGATGTAAATAATGAGCGCGAGCAGGGGCCTCCAGGTAAAATGTCGAGATAAAGGGATGCGGAGGCGCTGCTTTTCCTCTCCTTTTATTGGTCCAAAATCCAAGCGACGTCACGGACATGTGACCCATGATGGAGCCTCGAGCTGGGCCCACCGCTTTCATTGCTAACTGTGCCCGCCGACTGCCCGCTTTCCAATCGCATTTTTGCAGCGGAGAAATATGAAAAAATGGATAAAAAACATCATATAAAGAAAGAAGATATAAAAAAACATTGTAAGGAAATCCATATTATGTACGTACAGTAAAATCCTGTAATCTTTTGTGCTTTTCCTTTTCATTTCAATCCTTGGTGCTGCTCCAGCGCTTTGATGGGAGAGGCGACATTGTATATAGTACTACTGTTTGTTGTTGATTTGTTGGTAACAACGAGAAAGAGAAGATAACAGGATAAGGAGATGGGTCGAACGCAAATCACCGGCCTAGACGGTCTAGTCGTCATCGCCACATCTTTTGGCTTCCTCCGTCCTCCGGCTACTGCTTTTTTTTACTCCATTTTATTTTGAAACTTTGCTTGCACTATCTTGTCTACTCAATTTATTTAATCTAGACCGGATGGAACCAGATAGAGAAAAATATTTATGTTGTTAGTTCTGTCAGTGGTATCTCTAAGGATGGATTTATAAATCAACTCTTCGATTTTAGAAAGTGAGTAGTCAAATGCAGTGTTTTTCTCTCACAACAATCAGCCAGCCAGCCGTATAATCTAGCCAGCCGAACAGAGCCAATGTGTACGGTCATAGTATAGATCATTCTTGTTGGGCATACTCACTTTACAATGTACATCTAGGTATCGGCTATAACAATTAACAGCTAAAAATTTAATGGCGTTGAGTGATTCAGATATCTTGTCAGATGCTTGTGTACACTGTAAGGCCAGGAGCAAAACTATGGGATGAATTCTCCGCGAATATAATCTTGCAGTAGTCTCCTCTCTCTCTGGTTAACAAAAGCAGGCCTTGATTAAAGCCTTGACAGATTCAAAGAACGGAGGTCTAATAGTAGTATTACTTGCTTGCCGGTGGACGGTATTGACGTCATCCTCAACCGGTGGTGTGATGGTTGCGGCATCATGGTTAGTTCCATCGGCTGCGAGACCGTTATCGGTGACCGCTTTCCATGGCTGACTGCCTTCTTTCAATGCCTCCTCGCACTGCCTTTGTTCCATGCTTCTCCTCGCTGCCTTTCTTTCGATGCTGGAACTATGTATTAGATATTCAAGAGCTGACAGGATCAAATCTGCTCCAGACACTCTGAGATCAATGTCGCCCCATTCGGGTAGCATTGGCCCAAACATACGGCACAGTAAGGATATACAACCTGATATGGAAAAAATAAGATGTGAACTCTCTGTATGTCAAAACACAAATGTTTACCGTTTACAACTAGGCTTGATGGGTAAGACTCCGAACAATTCAATTTTTCTCTTGCGTACTGTAACAAGTTATGCTCTATTTTCACGTTCAAAACCACAGACCCATCATGGAAAATTAAACAAACCTCGATAAAATTAATAAAATTGTTGGCAGATTAGAAGGAAAAAAAAAAGAGCCAACTCATTTCCACGAAGCATTCGCGTGCTGTAATATTCTAAATAGGGAGTCAATTTGCTTGTAGTCCCTGGACCACCTCGTGGGCAAGGATGAGTTTCAAGATCGATGACGCACATGGTCTTAGGCCCTGTTTGGATGGAAGGATTACGAAACACAGGAAAGAAAAAAAACATAGAAATAAGAAAGGAATGGAATGCCAAAACATAGGTTGAAAAAATGCAGGAAAATACGATGAGAGGTGGTTGGAACACAGGAATCAGTAGCCCATGAATTGGAACAATCTGGGTGGTAAGAATCATTATTAGTGTCTAGCAGTAGATTAATTAATAAACATACAATTTTATATCTCATATTTGTTTTTCAATTCATTCAGATTGCTGCTCTTACCAGTGGGGCCCTTTGGTCTATGAATTGGGTGTACCCATCGTTTCACACGTACACCATATTCTTATCCACTCATATCGGATCCACCGTTTCATTAGCATCAGTTTGGCCATTGCTGAAGCTTAATCCTCCGTTGTTGCCACAAGTTTCCCCGGGCTTCCGCGAAGGAAGAGAAAACAAGGGGTCGGAGTGGATTCTTTCCTTCCCGTGAAATCAGTATCTATCTACAGTATTCCATAGGAAATGGGTTGTCGTTTCCTCCGTTCCAAACTATCTTCTTCCATTCCTTTCCTCTATTTATATTTCCTTCACTTTTCCTATGAAAATCCTTTGAACCAAACAGGGCCTTAGAGTATCTCCAGCAGTCCCGTACATCCTCAATCCCCGTTCATTCGTTGCTGCTAAAATACATTTTTTTTAACGGAACCGGCAGGAGAGCTGCCTATTGTATTAAAAAGAAGGAAGCCTAGAAAGACACTGTACATACAAATATAGAAATATACTAAGGAGCCAAAAGCTCTAAAACCCTGTCTCTGGATGGGCTCACATCACGTATGCACAAATAAATTGGAAATATGTTTTGCTCCCGCCATTGCCCACAGACTCGCTTCATCCTTAATTTTCTGTAGGAGCCATGTTGTTGCGGATTCTTTGTGCTCGAAAATTCTTGCATTTCTTTCATTCCACACCTCCCAACAAATAAGAATAATGATTGAGCGAAGACCTCGTCTCGCCGTCGAGGGTATGTGGTCCATGTTTTCCCACCAAGCTTGTACCGAGTCTCCTGGCACCTAGGCGGAAGGTCGCAGCTGCTCATTGCCCAGCTAAGTTGCAATGCCCTCCCAGATACGCCTAGTAAAACGACAATCTTGGAAAAGATGAACGCCTGACTCTTGACTATGCCTGCATAGGGGGCACACTCCATTGTTTGGCCATCTCCGCGCTTGCAGCCTATCCGCTGTCCAGATTCTGTTTTGGATGGCTAACCATGCAAAGAATTTGCATTTTGTTGGCGCCCAGGCTTTCCAAATGAGGCGTTTGAAATTCGTCATTGTTGCTCCCACGAATTGCGCATGGTAGGCCGATCCTGTAGTGAATTTTCCATCCGGGTTCAATTTCCAATCTATGCTGTCTTCCTTGCCTAAATGCAATTGGACGTGCCTAAGGGCGTTCCAAAGCTGAACATACTCCACGAAGTGCTGGGAGGTGAAGCTTGTATGCCGCAGGTCGATGTCCCTGATCCACGCTCTGTTTTGCATAGCTTCATTGATCGACTTGTTTTTGTTTTTTGAAATTTTAAAGATGTTTGGAGCTAGGTCCTAGGGCCTTTGACCTTGTAGCCAGGCACTGCTCCAAAAGGATGCTCTCATGCCATCACCAATCGTGATTGAAGTCGCTGCCGCAAATAAGAGTCTATCTGTCGTGTCACATGGCGTGTCTAGATTGTTTAGAATCTTTCCACTTTCCTCCCATTCTTTCCATAGCCATCTCAGGCGTAGTGCTCTTTCAAATTTTCCTAAAATACATGTAGACAAGAGCTTCAAAACATGATGCATTAACATGCACACACACCAGTTGATCACAAGCTTTGTGCGAGTAGACACACAAGCATAAGCTCAATGGTTGCAGAAAATCACCTCAAAAATTTCAACCACTGTACTCATTCTTTGAGAGTAAATTCGATCAGAAGCGCACAGCCAAGTGCAAATAACAGCATCAATAGTATCCCCTTTACTAATAAATTATAATTTAAAAGATTAAATTCAATTTTGGCCCCTCAACACTTGACTTTGTCTAATTTTAATCTCAACTATAAAACCATGTAACTTTGGCACCTCAACTATCAAAACTGTTTAATTTCCACTCACAAATCGTCTCAGGGTCAAAATTGAATGGTTTTGATAGTTTAAGTGCTAAAATTAGACATAAGCAAGAGTTGAGGCTAAACATAGACTTAATAAATAAATTTAGTTTTTAAATATTTATAAAAATAGACTTAGTGATAATTTTTATATACTCCATCCATCCAAGAAAACGTGTAAATTTAGTACAATAGCATGTTTCAGTGTATGAAGTTTGATAAATTATAAATAGAAACTATAAATAATTATAATATCAAATAAACACCATTAAATTAATTATGGAATATATTTTTATAATAAATTAATTTGGAGCCATAAGTATAAATAGTATTCACTAGAAACTTGATCAAACATTAACTATTTTATCTGACATGCAACCTATAGTTATGTGCTTTCTTGGACGGAGGGAGTATATGAAAATATTACCTACATATCACTAGATTTTTTTTGTTTCAAATAAGAATCCGAATTTATTTAAAAAGATTAAGTCTACTTTTAATCCCTTAACTCTTGTCTTTAACTCTTGTTTTTGTCTATTTTAACCCTCAACTATAAAACCGTCTAACTTTAGCATCTCAGCTATCAAAATCCGTTTAATTTTAACCTTAGAGCCATAAAAAACCACTTTAATATTGCCTCAGATGTCAAAATTGAATAGTTTTGATAGTTGAAGTCCCAGAGTTAGACATAAGCAAGTATGGAGGGCTAAAAATAGACTTAATCAACTAATTTAGTTTTAAATATTTATTAAAAAATAGACTTATCATTAATAAATATTCATATGTATTAAAATATTACCTACACATTATTAGATTTTTTTTCTAAAGGAGAATCCGAATTTCTTTAAAATGAAATCTATATGTTTGAAGTTCTCATATTTTTATGTTTTTAAAAAAACTTATTCAACCTAACTCGGATTGAGAAATGACAAAAATCAAACTTGCAAATATCAATGAGATATACAATTCTATATTTGGCCACCTTTTCATTTGATATCTACTCCGTACTACGTTATTTCACATTATTAAGCAAACATTCACATAATATTTAAATGATTATTAATAAATAAATATACATTTATAATTTTTTGATAAATATTTAGATATTTAATCATAAAATTAGATATTTATATGTAATATTTTAATACATATAAATATTTGCTTATAAATGATGTATAGGTAATATTTTAATACAAATGTTTATATATAAGTCTATTTTTCATAAATATTTAAAAACTAAATTAGTTGATTAAGTCTATTTTAGCCCCTCAACTCTTGTTATGTCTAACTTTGGTATTTCAACTATCAAAACCATTCAATTTTGACCCCTGAGGCGATTCGAAGTGGTTTTTGATGACTCTAGGATCAAAATTAAAAAGCTTTGGTAGTTGATGTGTCAAAATTAGACAATTTTATAGTTAGGGGTTAATAGACAAATGCAAGATTTGAGGAGTTAAAAGTGGACTTAATCATATTTAAATGTAATATGAATGTTTGAAGTTCTCATAATTTAGTTTTTTTTAAAAAATATTCAGCCAAACTCGAATTGAAAAATAACAAAAACCAAAGTTACGGATCTCTATGAGATATACATATCTATAGTTGGTCACCTTTTCATTTAAAATATAATAGGTTATTTTCACATTACTAGGCAAACCATCACATAATGTTTAAATATTTATCAATTTATTTATAAATCTAAATTGATAATTTTTTCATAAATATTTAGATATTTATTTATAAATTTAGATACTTGTTCTTCGGGCCCGATGCCCCCCTCCTTAGAGCTCTGTGCAGGGACGCCATGCGGACCCATAGAGCGGACGGCCCAATTATTCGGCCTAAATATCTCAAAGCCCACTTTTCGACCCAAAAAAGGCCCAAGGTCTGTCAAGAAAGCAAGTGGAAGCCGACGGGCTCCAGCAAGCTTGGGCAGTTGGGCTCCTAGGGTTGCTTTCACGCGCAGGCGCAGATGAAGCGGCAGCCACCATACCCTCGCGGCGGCGACGGCGCGCCGGCCGGCGAGAGCGGAAGCGGCGGGGCGTTCAAGAAGGGGAAGGGGAAAGGGAGGTGGGGCGGCGGGAGTCGGAGTCGGAACGAGCAGCGGCTGGGCGTCGGCGGCGGCGGGGCGCTCTCCCTCGCCGCCTTCGCCAGCGCCAAGTCCCGGAACACCGGCTACAACCCGGCCCTCATCAGTGAGTACCACCACCTTCCCGAGCTTACTGGGCGCAGTTCGGAGCGTGGATTAGTTAGTGCTTTTGCACTTGGTCTGCTTCTTCTTTTTTTTTTTATTATTATTATTCCCCTGAAAAACTTGCTACCATGGATCATTGCATTAGCTTCCCGAGTAATTCTCATAGTTGACAATTAATCAGCTCGTGTCGTTGAGGCATTCGGCTGAATTTACTTGAAATCGCACAATTCACTTCTGATGTTTAGAGGAATTTGAGAATGATAATATGCTCGCAGCTGACAATTAATCTGCTCGTGTCGTTGTGTCGTTCTCCTGAATTTACTTTAAATTGTATCGCTCATGCTGAGGTTTAGAGAAATTCGAGAACATCTATAGTTCATTTGTTATAATTTAGACAATTGAATGCTCCATGAGAGATTAGACTAAAAAAGTTCTTGTCAAAATCTTATTGTATGGGATCTAGTTTCATGTATCCAAGGGTTCCAATTGAATCCGAATCCATACATGGATATCTTTGCTAGCGTTTTAAAGGTGTCACCTAGGCGTCCCGGCGTACCCAGCTCGCCTTGTAAAAGGAAAACAACGGCGCATTGTCGCCTAGGCGTCCAGGCATACCCAGCACTTGACTGGAAGCCTAGCCGCCTTTAAAACACTGATCTTTAACTTGTGAAAGAAGAAATGCATTCCAATTTTGCTCTGGAGAATTGCAAAACTTATGTCTGTTATTACCTTTATCTATGCCTAATATTAAAAGGAGAAAATTTCTCTCCCTAGAAATCCTATCCTTCAGCCCAACCATTCATTGGCCCTGCTACCCGCTCACCCAAACCGCACATACGTAGAATTCAGGACATATTCGGCCATCTGCTCACAACAGTTGCCTCCATAAGGTATGTGCCGTGGTGGACTGGTGGTTGCCGGTGCGAACCGTGGCGCTGGTGGGTCAAAATCCGCAGGGTTGTAGAGTGCGCAGTATCGAAAACTTTAAAGTTCCACACAGAGGTTCACCAGGGTCTTAAACCCTGTGTAGAAGCCTAGAAGTAGAGTGCCTGGATAGGGAGATATGTCCGCAGTTCATCCAGAATCCAGCAGTCAGCGTGGGGCTGATGGTGGCTGCATCAGTGCGGAAACACAGTCCCCTCTGATCACTGCCGTGCCCACTGGAACACCTCCACACTGGAGAGCTGCTGCGCATTGGAGATCACAGGCTGTGTCGTCCTCTCTAATGGTGTCTGCTGAGAGAGGGAGAGGGAGAGGGAGGGAGGGAGGGAGGGAGGGAGCCTACACGAGGATGGAGGGCATCTGAATTATGTATTCGAAGGAGCAGTGGAGAGATGTGGAGAAGGCAACCTCTCAAGTGTCAGCACAGGACGTGGTGAGAGTTCAGTGGGTATTCATAATTGCCTCATGGTTTCATGTGTAAAGAAGGATGCTCAGAGTTTGTAGTAGTGGCTAAATGCCTTTTTGGATATTCTTGCCTTTTCTCATCATCAAGGGAATCAGTTGGACTTGGACCAATGCAGAATTATCTCAAAACCTATTTGCGGGTCCTACTCATCTCTAACTTGTTTGAGAGCTACCACAGACTTTTCTTTTGATATCGGATATCCGATTATTACCAGATATAGAATTGCAAGGTACAACATATTTGGAAAGGTACAGTCATCTCCTGGGACCAAGTCTTTGTATTTTACATAGCTATATACATAAATTGAGATTTATTGGGTTAGAGCTGCGTAACTTATAGTTTTCCAGTTGCATTGCATGGGCATATTTGAGTAGTCGTGGTTATTTAAAGGTTGAGTAGATGCCTCAGCAGTCAGTAGTTGATACTTGGAGGTGTTTAATACACAGTAATATACGTGTTTTCAAAAGTTCTCTGTCAAATTATTTTGGGTTCCTGCTGGTAGTATTTTAATTTGTTTCCAAATATATTGATGAAACCATTGCTCTAATTTGCAGAGAAGCAAAAGGAGTTCTACAAGAATGCTAAATTAATTAGCAAATACAAAAAGGCAAAGAAGCAACAAAGTCAGTCAAACAACCATCCAGAAATTCCAATCCATGAGGTAACTCTGCTTACAGTGATAGGAATTAGACCCAAATGGATGACATTTTGGGGTGGAAGTTGTGATGTGTTTTAGTGATCCAACTTTCATTTGCTTTTTGACTTTCAAAACAGCACAACTGTTCTGAATTTTCTGAGACTAGTCGAAAACTACAACTCATTTTTATGTGATTCTGTGCAGGACGATGACAATGACCAATATGTGGCAAAGCCACATCAGAAAGGGAAGAAGCGCACTGCTCATAGTTTGAAGGAAGAGTACGAGAAAAAGCGTGCAGAGGACGAGAAGGCTAAGAAAGAGTGGGATGCAATAATTCAGGCGAAGAGGGAACACCGGGAGAAGTCTGAGGCAAAGCGGAAAGAACTGAAGGAGAAGATGTTCAAGAAGACAAGATCTGGCCAACCTGTGATGAGATACCGGATTGAGCATCTCTTGGAGACTGCACTAAGCAAATAACACTATACTACCATCGTCTTCGCAAATTTTGTAGTTCTGTGCAACCATTTGTCTCTTTTAACTGACTTTCACTTTGTCACTTCATTGTATATATCTTTGGATTTGACCGTCTCGCTCCTGAATTCCCTGCTAGCTGTGGTACCGTGTACTTCCTTTTTTGCAAGTGATGTAATATGCTCTGAGGAGATCTGACTGCTCAAAAACCAAATAAGCCTGGATTCCATTAACTTTCAGTTTTAAGCTTGTTGAGAAAATGGGTTTCTGAGAAATTCAGCACAAATTGCAAGAGTGCAAAAGTTGTGGCTCGCCCCCGTCTCGCCTACTGAAAGGACCGGATAGGCTGGGGAGGGGAAAGGGGTGAATAGCCTATTAAAAAAAAATCTACAAAACACTAGACCACAAGTTAGCAATTAACAAAGCGAAGCTAAGCACTAGCCTCTACGGCTACTCTATGCAAGTCACCTAACACAATATGCTACTCACTAAGAATAAGTACACAAGCACTAAAAACCAACTCTTCCGAGTCCTAAGAAGATGGCACCTAAACAAGTCAATAGCGCAAGAGTAGGGATCGAGAAAGATATATCGCCGAAGAGAGTAGAGGTTGATACAATCACCAAGAGTAGATAATCAACAAGAAATCCAATTGATCAACCAAAAAATCCACTCGATGGTGGAGTAGCGAAGTGCACACTCGATTTTTTACCGAGGTTCACGTGATCGCCATCACGCTACTCCTCGTGGCACCGGTCTTCCTTGGTGGATTGCGAGTTAGGCTTCACACGCCAATCCCTCACTGGGCGCCGCTCACGAACACAAGAGAAGTGGCTTTCAACCACAAGCAATCCACTAAAGTCGGTTTTGGCACTCCGTCGGGGAATAACCACAAGAACCCCTTACAATCAAGCCGGTGCAGCCTTGAACAACCACCAATCAAGCTTACACCTCCTCCTTACTTCCACAGCCGTCTAGGGACTCGGCAAAGCCCCAAGAGAACAAGAAAACCGAAGCAAATCGCCACCAAGTGCTCTAGAATACAACACTCAAGCAATCAAGCACTTGGAACAACACTATCTCACAAGGATTTGAGTCAAAGTGTGTGAGATGTGTGTGGAGGGCTTAGGCTTGGCTCACAAGAGATTAGGAATGATCAAAATACGCAAGCGTTGGTCCCCAAACCAGACCAAGCACTACTTATACTCCCCTCACAAAGATTTGCCCGTCGCTGTTTTACAGGAGCACCGGACGCTCAGTGTCCGGTGGCATCGTCCGGTGCACAGTTTAGTGCCACGTCGCGCTTGGTTTAAACACGAGCCGTCAGATCCCAACAATCGAGATAGTTGAAAAACGCGCTAAGTTTCACACCGGACGCGGAACGTCGCACCGAATGCTCCGCCGTCCGTGTCCGGTGCGCGAATAGAGAGCAACCCTGAGAGCTCTAAGTCGCATCAGATGCGTCCGCTGAAGACTCACCGGACTGCACTCGGTGTCCAGTGTACTCACCGAGACAGAAATCCAACATACTCACCGGATGCTTGAAAAACACCACCGGACGCGCTGGAGTTACTGTTCCATTGTCCAGTGCTTAAACAGAGAGGTTCTAGAGAGCTCCAAACCACACCGGACGCGTCCGGTGCATGCCCTTCGGACGCGTCCGGTGCATGCCCTTCGGACGCTCTCAGCGTCCAGTGCACTCTGCACCACTGCACCACTGCTAGGGTTAGTCACCGGACGCTCCGGCCAAAGTCCGGTGCAGCGTCCGGTGCTACTTTAAGCACTTTTTTAAGTCTACAAACCAGCCCCTTCTCTCAAGTGCTAACACCAAAGTGTTCTCACCACTAAGGCACGTATGTTAGCTATTTTTTCAAAGCATTTTGAAGGGCTAGTTAGAGTGATCTAGAGTCCTAAGTGTGAATGCCAATGCAATGCAACTCTAGAGTACTTGATAACCGATTCGAGTTCGTTTTTCTCCCCTTGATAGTCGGCTATCTATCATGAATGTGATCACACCCACTTGGTGTCTTGATCACCAAAAGAAAAGCCCTAATAGGGTTATACCTTTGCCTTCAATGCCTTTTCTTTTCACCTTGATCATCTCCACTTGTTTCACTATCACAAAGTCCATGGTTGAGCCATCTTGATCACCATCTCTTAGGCTCATCACTCCATGGATAGGACCATCTATGCTTAGCCATCACTTAGCAAATAGGTTAGTACTTAGGGTGTCATCAATTATCAAAACCAAATTAGGGCTTTCAATCTCCTCCTTTTTGGTAATTGATGACATCCTATGCAAAGATAAGAATTAACTTTGTTTTTGAACTTATGAGCTTGTCCAAACAAGATTATCATGTTTTTAGAATGGACAAACAACACAAATTCGGTTTGGTAGGCTATTTAGCTCCCCCTACATATGTGCTTGAGTTAGGATTTGAAGCTAGCACATATGCATTATTAGAGAGTAAATTTCCACCAAGATGTGCTAGGATGGTTAGGATAAACCTTTGAAGCATGATATCAACTGAAATAAACATTCGAAGTTGCGGAATCTGCATCCTTAGCACTTTTGATAACTAGATGATCACAAAACTTGAGCATACCGTGAGATCAACATTATAAGCAATGCTCAAATACCAAATGAAAAGAACAAGATCTAACTACCACTTAAGCATGCTAGTTATCAAATCATCAATCAAATTATTTTTAGCATACACCACTCAAGAACATGGCAATTTGAATATAAAGACATATGCAAATGCATCAAACATATGTAAGTGCACATTTCAAATGCATTCAACCAAGTTCATGAGTTTGCTCCCCCTCAAGGTGAGCTTAACTTAAGTAAGGGTTTTGATTTAAAAATTTGATCCCTTTACTTTGGCCTATTGCTCTCCCATTATCGGCCTTAATGATGGTTCATCGCGAAGCTTAAGTTCTCTTCCCCTTGTTCTTTATCTTTGTTTTTCTCCCCCTTAGCATCAAGTACCACAAAAGGGTCAAGTTAATGGAGTGAGAGACTTTCTTAGTCAAATTTGGTTCAATCTAGCAAATTTGCACAAGTTTCTTAACTCGGTTTGAACCAAAGACAAGCTTCTTCACGCCACTAGGGGTTATCTTGTCTATGTTGAGTTAAGCACTTAGTTGCTCATTTAACTAGATTCAACACTAGGTTTGCATCCCCATGAACAAGTTATATGCCATCACTAGATCAAGCAATCAAGCAAGCAATAGTGATGCCATATAGACTTCAAAACTATTTTAGCTTTCAATGAATGACCTAGAGAGAACAAAATCATGTCTATGTGATTTAGCAAGTCCTAACAAAGAATGTATGCACATGTCAAACAATGATACATTTGCCTTACTTGGAGAAGAGACATGATATAAGATTTTCATTAAGAGCGTCAACATATGTTGGAATAGTCAAGTACGTTCAATTCATTCCTTAGCTTACAAAATCTAGCTTCATCAAGTGGCTTGGTGAATATGCCCACACTTGTGATTGCAATATCTCCCTTTGCTTGGTGATCTCTTATGAAGTGGTGCCTCACATCTATATGCTTGGTT
Source organism: Eremochloa ophiuroides (assembly GCA_038502445.1). Classification (NCBI taxonomy): domain Eukaryota; kingdom Viridiplantae; phylum Streptophyta; class Magnoliopsida; order Poales; family Poaceae; genus Eremochloa; species Eremochloa ophiuroides. The sequence goes on along the minus strand of JAHLJS010000003.1, from coordinate 55,846,343 downwards.
CTTGAATTTTGCACCGGATTGGTTGTGATCTTCACCGCACTTTCATTGTCACATAGCAATGGAATCCTTGTTGAATTTCAAACCATAGTCGTTCAAAGTTTGCTTCATTCATAAGATTTGTGCACAACTAACTTTCCAAACTAATGTATTCAGCTTTGGCGGTAGAGAGTGCAACACTATTTTGCTTATTGGATGACCATGATACTAGTGACCTCCCAAGAGTTGACAAGTACCGGAAGTGCTCTTTCTATCAATTTTGCAACCGGTATAGTCCACATCCGCATAACTAATCAATGTGAAATTAGAGCCCTTGGGATACCACAAACCAATGTTAGGTGTGCTCTTCAAATACCTCAAGATTCTTTTTGTAGCCTTAAAATGACTTTCTCTTGAAGAGGCTTGATACCTTGCACAGCATGCACATACTAAACATCACATCCGGCCTAAAAGCGGTCACTATAGAGTAGACTTCCAATCATTGACCTATATTGCTTTTGATTAACCAATTCACCTTCTTCATCCAGTTCCAAGCTTCCACTAGTGCCCATAGGAGTTGAGATTGCCTTTGCATTTTGCAATCCAAACTTCTTCACCATGTCCCTTGATATAATTGCTTTGACTCACAAATGTGTCATTTTTCAATTGATTGATTTGAAGTCCAAGAAAGTAACTAAGTTCACCAACCATGGACATCTCAAACTCTTTGGCCATCATCTCTCCAAACTCCTCACAAAATGCTTGACTTGTAGACCCAAAGATGATATCATCAACATAGATTTGCATGATGAACAAGTCATTTCCAATCTTCTTGGTGAAGAGAGTGGTGTCAATCTTTCCCATCTTGAACCCTTTAGAGAGTAGAAAATCACTCAATCTCTCATACCATGCTCTTGGTGCTTGTTTCAAGCCATAGAGAGCCTTCTTGAGCTTGTACACATGATCGGGCTTCTTATCATCTTCAAAACCGGGAGGTTGTTCAACAAACACTAACTCATTGATGTAGCCATTTAGGAATGCACTTTTGACGTCTATTTGATAGAGCTTGATATTATGAGCACATGCATAAGCCAATAGAATCCGGATTGCTTCCAATCTTGCCACGGGTGCATAAGTTTCCCCAAAATCTAAGCCTTCAATTTGAGTGTAACCTTGTGCAACCAATCTTGCTTTGTTCCTCACAATAATTCCATCTTGATCTTGCTTGTTCCGAAAGACCCACTTGGTGCCAATCACATTGTGCTTGTTTGGTCTTGGAACTAATTCCTATACTTAATTTCTCTCAAAGTTGTTTAGCTCTTCATGCATGGCATTTATGAAATCGTCATCTTTCAGTGCCTTCTCAATGTTAGTAGGCTCCTCTTGTGAGACAAAAGAATAGTGCTCACAAAAAGATGCTACCTTTGACCTTGTTTGCACACCTCTACTAATATCACCAACAATTTGATCTAGAGGATGATCTCCTACAATATGTGTAGGTTGAAGCACATGACTTGAACTTGCATTTTGTACTTGGTCTTGATCTTGACTTTGATCTTGAGCTCGAGCTTGAGAGTCACTTGAGCTTGCTTGATTTGCGTCATATTCCACTTGCACAATAGGAGGGGATGACTTCATCGTCATTTTCTTCAACTTGTCTTGGCCTAATGTCACCAATGTCCATGTTCTTTATAGCACCAACTAATTGTGGTCCCTTCACATCATCAAGATTATCCTTCTCATCTTATGACCCATTAGTTTCATCAAATTCAACATCATGAACTTCCTCAACTATCTTGTGTGCCAAGTTTCATACTCTATAAGCTTTACTTGAAGTTGAGTACCCAAGTGAGAAACATTCATCACACTTCTTCTCAAACTTGCCCAATCTAGTGCCCTTCTTCAAAATATAGCATTTGCAACCAAACACTCTAAAATATGAAATGTTGGGCTTTCTTCCATTCAAGAGCTCATAGGGTGTTTTCTTCAACATTGGATGACAATAAAGACGGTTGCTAGTGTAGCAAGTCGTGTTGATAGCTTCGGCCCAAAATTCATCACTAACATTGTATTCACTAAGCATGGTTCTTGCCATATCAATAAGAGTTCTATTCTTTCTTTCAACAAGACCATTTGATTGTGGAGTATACTTAGCCGAGAATTGATGCTTGATACCCAAATCATCACGTAGCTCATCAACTCTTGTGTTCTTGAATTCACTCCCATTGTCACTCCTTACTTGCTTCACCCTTGTATCAAACTCATTTTGGCTTCTCTTGATGAAAGATTTGAAGATTTCATATACTTCACTTTTGTCAACAAGAAAGAATATCCAAGTATATCTAGAGAAGTAATCAACTATCACAAAGCCATACTACTTTCCTTCAATGCTTGCATAAGTGGTTGGACCAAATAAATCCATATGCAATAGCTCAAGTGGACTAGATGTACTCATCATGCCTTCTTAGGATGTGTATTTCTAACTTGTTTTCCAAATTGACAAGAACTACACAACCTATCATTCTCAAAGTGTACATCCTTCAAGCCTCTAACCATGTCATGCTTGACCAATCTTCTAAGTTGCTTCATTCTAACATGTCCAAGCCTTCTATACCACAACCAACCAAAATTTGATTTTGAGATCAAACATGAAGAGAGCTTACCTTCACTATCATTGAAATCCACCAAGTATAGGTTCCCATATCTAAAGCTCTTGAAGATCAAGTTGGAACCATCCACACTCACAATCTCAACATCATCAATACCAAAAATGCACTTAAAACCAAGATCACAAAGTTGTGCAACCGACAATAAGTTGAAATTGAGAGATTCAACTAGCAACACATTGGATATGTTCATATCATTTGAGATTACAATCTTGCCTTAATCCTTTCACCTTGCCTTTGCCATTGTCACCAAAAGTGATAGAATCAAATTCTTGATTGCCATTTGTGTTGATAGAATTGAACATACTAGACTCCCCGGTCATGTGTCGAGTGCATCCACTATCAAGCACCCAATGTCTTCGTCTGGCTTTGTAATTGACCTACAAAGAATAGATCAATTGGTTTTAGGTACTCAAGCATTTTTGGGTCCTTGAAGGTTAGTGACCAAAGACTTAGGCACCCAAATGGATCTCATCCTTGGATTGTCTTTTGGTGTACCAATGTACTTGGCTTTAACACCCTTCACTCCTTTTGTGAGCATGTAGCAAGAATCAAGGCAAATTAAAGTCGCACTAGCAAATTTTACTTGCTTGATCTTGTTGGCCATGCAATATTGCTTATTATGCCCCACTTGCTTGCATCTTTGGCAATACCTACCATTGCTCCTCGCAAAGCTAACTTTGGGAGTTGCAAAGACGGCCTTACCTTTCTTGGGGGTATAGTCTAGTCTCTCCTTAGAGTGACTAAATCTTTGGCTACCCAAGCACTTTAGCAAGCAGGCATCCCCACCATAGGCATTACCTAAGGCGCGGGTGAGCTTGTTGACCTCCTCTTTGAGGTTTTTGTTTTCCACCACAAGTGAGTACATCAACTTTAGGTGAATTAGGAGTGGTAGAGCTGCAAGAAGGGTTAGTGACAACAATAGTAGTAGAAGGAATTGACATGTCACTAAGGATATCACGTGTGGAACCCATGTCACATGTCTTGATAGATGCCTTCTTCTCATTTTCGGCAACTAGAGAGGAGTGAGCTTTCTTTAGCTTGGAGTGAGCTACCTTGAGGTTCTCATGGGCTTCCATTAGCCTCTCATGAGACTTCAAGAGCTCATCAAAGGATTGCTCAATGGCCAACTTGCCTCTGCGCAATTCTTTGCACTCCTTTCTCTTGGCCTCAATGTAAGTGTTGGCATCATCAAGCATGGACATGAGCTCATCGCATAAGAGCTCCTCCTCATCACTCTCATCATCGGATTGTACCTTGGATGGCTTGGCCATCAAGCATGTGGATGGAGTGTCGAAGAGAGATAACTTGTTGTTGAGAGCAATGCTTGCCATAGCTTTCTTCTTGATGACCTTGCTCTCATAATCACTATCATCCTCATCGGTAGAGGCATCACTATCATTCCAAGTGACACAATATGATTGATCCTTCTTCTTCTTCATGAGTGTCACATTCTTGTCCTTCTTTTCTTTCTTGTCCTTCTTCTTGCTCTTCTTTTTGTCATCATCACTTTCATTATCATTGTCACTATTATGAGGACAATTGGCAATGAAGTGATCCAAGCTCTTGCACTTGAAGTATCTCCTTGGTTCTTGCTTGTTCTTGGAGATGAACTTCTTCTTGTCTTGACCGTAGCTCTTCCTCTTCATGAAGCGGCTGAACTTGCGCGCAAGGAGAGCCATGGCCTCATCATCTTCATCATCACTTGAAGTAGATTCTTGATCAATCTCAATCATCTTTGCTTTGCCCTTGCTCTTGGAGGATGATGTAGCTTTGAGTGATACACTCTTCTTCTTCTTCTTCTTCTTCTTCTTCTTCTTCTCAACCACCTCCTCATTATTCATGTCTTACGTGATGATCTCACCGAGTATTTGGTTGGGCTTGTTCTTGCTCAAGTCTTCTCTTGCAAGTAAAAAGTCTTAATGATAGCAAATCTTGCGGGCAAGCACCTCAAGAACTTGTGAGAGAAGTCCTTTTCCTTGATGTCCTCACCCAAGCTCTTTAAATCATTGACAATCACTTGTAGCCGGTTGAACATCTCTGGCACACTCTCATCTTCTTCCATCTTGAAGGTGCCAAACTTCTCTCTCAACATGTACACCTTGGCATTCTTGACCTCTTGTATGCCCTCATATGTCTCCTCTAACCGCTTCCAAATGTCATGAGCCAAATCAAGATCCTTGATTTGCTCAAACACGTGAGACTCAAGAACGGTGTAGAGTGCATTGATTGCATGGGCATTGCACTCCATCTTCCTCTTGTCGGCATCGGTGGGAGCTTGAGCGTTCTCATACTCAATATTTGTCTCCGTCACCTTTCACACATCAATGTGCATGGTCATGAAGTGCACAATCATCTTTCTCTTCCAATGATCATAGCTTGTACCATCAAACTATGGCGGCTTCCCTAACACATTGATTTGAGCCATCTTGCACCACAAGGATGTTAAACCTCAAACGGTGGTAACCTCGGCTCTGATACCAATTGAAAGGACTGGATAGACTAGAGGGGGGGTGAATAGTCTATTAAAAAAATCTACAAAGCACTAGACCACAAGTTAGCAATTAACAAAGCGAACCTAAGCACTAGCTCTACGGCTACTCTATGCAAGCCACCTAGCATAATATGTTACTCACAAGAATAAGCACACAAGCGCTAGAAACCAACTCCTCCGAGTCCTAAGGAGATGGCACCTAAACAAGTCAATAGCGCAAGAGTAGGGATCGAGAAAGATATACCATCGAGGAGAGTAGAGGTTGATCCAATCACCAAGAGTAGATAACCAACAAGAAATCCAATAGATCAACCAAGAAATCCACTCGATGGTGGAGTAGAGAAGGTGCACACTCGATTTTTTTACCGAGGTTCACGTGATCGCCGTCATGCTACTCCTCGTTGTGGCACCGGTCTTCCTTGGTGGATTGCGAGCTAGGCTTCACACGCCAATCCCTCACCGGGAGCCGCTCACCAACACAAGAGAAGTGGCTTTCAACCACGAGCAATCCACTAAAGTCGGTTTTAGCACTCCGCCGGGGAATAACCACAAGAACCCCTCACAATCAAGCCGGTGTAGCCTTGAACAATCACCAATCAAGCTTACACCTCCCCCTTACTTTCACAGCCGTCTAGGGACTCGGCAAAGCCCCAAGAGAACAAGAAAACCAAAGCAAATCGCCACCAAGTGCTCTAGGATGCAACAATCAAGTAATCAAGCACTTGGAACAATACTATCTCACAAGGATTTGAGTCAAAGTGTGTGAGATGTGTGTGGAGGGCTTAGGCTTGGCTCACAAGAGATTAGGAATGATCAAAAAACGCAACCGTTGGTCCCCAAGCCAGCCCAAGCACTACTTAGACTCCCCTCACAAAGATTTGCCCGTTGCTGTTTTACAGGAGCACCGGACGCTCAGTGTCCGGTGGCATCGTCCGGTGCACAGTTTAGTGCCACGTCGCGCTTGGTTTAAACATGAGCCTTCAGATCCCAACGGTCGAGAAAGTTAAAAAATGCGCTAAGTTCACACCGGATGCGGAACGTCACACCGAACGCTCCGCCGTCCGTGTCCGGTGCGCGAACAGAGAGCAACCCGAGAGCTCTAAGTCGCACTGGACGCGTCCGCCGAATACTCACCGGATGCTCTCGGCGTTCTGTGTACTCAACGAGACAGAAATCCAACAGACTCACCGGACGATCGAAAAACACCACCTGACGCGCTGGAGTTACTGTTCCAGTGTCCGGTGCTTAAACAGAGAGGTTCCAGAGAGCTCCAAACCACACCAAACGCGTCCGGTGCATGCCCTTCGGACGCTCTCAGCGTCCAGTGCACTCTGCACCACTGCACCACTGTTAGGGTTAGTCACCGGACGCTCCAGCCAGAGTCTGGTGCAGCGTCCGGTGCTACTTTAAGCACTTTTTTAAGTCTAGAAACTGTCCCCTTCTCTCAAGTGCTAACACCAAAGTGTTCTCACCACTAAGGCACATATGTTAGCTATTTTTGCAAAGCATTTTGAAGGGCTAGTTAGAGTGATCTAGAGTCCTAAGTGTGAATACCAATGCAATGCAACTCTAGAGCACTTGATAACCGATTCGAGTTCGTTTTTCTCCCCTTGATAGTCGGCTGTCTATCCTAAATGTGATCACACCCACTTAGTGTCTTGATCACCGAAAAAAAAGCCCAAATGGGGTTATACCTTTGCCTTCAAGCCTTTTCTTTTCACCTGGATCATCTCCACTTGTTTCACCATCACAAAGTCCATGGTTGAGGCATCTTGATCACCATCTCCTACGCTCATCACTCCATGGATAGGACCACCTATGCTTAGCCATCACTTAGCAAATAGGTTAGTCCTTAGGGTGTCATCAATTATCAAAACCAAACTAGGGCTTTCACCCACCCACGCGGTCGACTCGGGCGGCAACCCTAGCCGCCGCGCCCCTTCCTTCCCCTCTCCTCCCCTCCTCCTGCTGCGCCGCCACCGGAGCAGGCCGCCGCCAAAGCTGCGCCGCTGGCCGTGATGGCTGCGGCGAGGGTCCCTCCTCTCTCTGGTGGAATGGTGGCGCAGGGCGTCGCAGCTCGTTGTGGCGTTGCCTCGCCCGCAGCTGCGTGGGGCTCGACGAGGCCATCCGGCCGTGACCGCGGCGGCGCCGGCCAGAGGCCCAGGCGGGCGCAAGATGGTGGCGGCGACGGGCTTCTTCTCCTCCTCCGTCGTCCCCTCTTCTCCTCTCATGTCGCCGGGGCTACTTCAGGGCCGGGGTGGCCGGATCTGGAGCCCTGGCGGCTAGATCCGGTGCCCTCTGGTCGGTGGAGGGCTTCGGTGCCCGCGGTCATGGTGGGGGTGTCTGCGCTGGCCAGGGCACCAGGTTCTCCGTCCTTGCAGCTGGATCCGGGGTCCTTTGGGCTGGGGGCGGCGCCCATGGTGGCGGGGCACGCGCGTCCGGCAACGGCTGGTGGTACCTGGCTTCGTCGATTGCTTGTGCTGTGACCGGCGACGACGTCCAACAGCGGCTTCGTCGTGGGGCGGTGCGACACGCGCGGCATGGAAAGCCCTAGTTCCGTGTGCTCAGTCAGAGGGGGTGGCGGTTGACGCAGCTTTGCGGCTGCCCATAGTGGCCGGCGCGGCGGTGACTCGTGCGACCCGAGGTCATGGCCTGACGCGGTGCCGGGGGCATATTGGGTGAAAGCCTCAGCGACGATGATGTCCGTGGGCACCACTTCTCCTGTTGAGGGCGTCGTGTCCCCTCTCCCCCCCCCGCATGGTATTCAGAGGCGAAAGCCCTGATCCTTCTTGGACGAGCGACGATGGCATCCCGACGTCATTCCCTTCTTGAAGGCGTCGCTTTTGAAGTTCGTCTAGCCATGACATCGTCTTCGGTTGACGCTCTTTTCCTCTCGGTGGCTCGGTATGCGTGTGAAGGGGGGGCTTGCAGCGTGAAGTCGTAGCTGCTACGTCAGGGGACATGGCTTGGCAACGATGACATGTGGCATGCCCCCCTTCGTCGTCGACTGGTTGGTTTCGAAGGTTCGGCAAAGACCGAGGGTGGGGCGGAGGTTCAAGACTGGAAGTCGGCGCTGCTCTTCGTGGAGCTCGGCAACGATGACCTTCTGTGGCCTTTCGCTTCGGGCCGTGTGCCTGTTATACGTTTGGTTCGTCTAGGGTCTGTCATGGGAAGTCGAAGCTGCTGGTTGCCATGCAATCATGCTCTGCAACGATGACTCATGGCAGTTTTGTGCTCTTCCGCGTTGTGTGGGTGGGGTAGCCTTTCATGGTGTGCTTCAACATCATGTTTACAATTCTTTCGTCGTAATTGAGCGGCAGAGCTCCTGCCTTTATTTAAAAAAAAGAAAAAGAAAATGGGTTTCTGACTCTGCTGATGTTCCATGTCTCTTCTTTGTCAGGGAAGTACAATTCCAGCCACCATATGTCCACATCTATAACTCTTATAAAGAAAACTCTCACTAGAAAGTCTATGTCATACCATACCACAGCGTTCCACATCATCAAGTGATCCAAGCTGTTTGATTCTGATAGGTAATATTTAGCCTTACCATCTGGCCTCTCCTGTACGTACCTGTCCAAGCCAAAGTGGAAGCAATCGGCCATGTACTTCCTCTGTCGGTTACCAGACTTTCCAGTACCTCGCAACAGCCGAGCTGACGATGGCCTTTTTATCACCAAGAGCCAAAGAGAATCACACAGGTAGTGGACAAAAACCGACGTGAGATCGTCGCTCTTCACCCTACATGTATTTTGAGCGCTCGCTTCATCATCGTACATGTGCAGCCATAATTCAGGGCAGCCGTTTGCATGGTCCTCTGTTCCCAGTATATATTCAGCAGGGCCTTCCTAATCTCAGAAGTTTGGTCAGTGATGGTCTTCTTCATTACCAGCAATTCCGTGGTAAGCTTTATGCCTTTATACAGACATCCTATCTTTCATGCATATAACTGTGGTTTTGGATATGCACGAAAATTTAGATTGTGAATAGAAATATACAGTCCTAGGCACAGTACAGTAGTACACTAGTCTATAGTGATGAAAACGGATCGGATACGAACGGATATCACTAATGTCATCCATACTCGGACCCTAAACCCTAAACCCGGACGGTCGGATAAATATCCGTACTATTTTCATCCATACTAGACGAATCAATTTGCAAGCGCGCTAGGGGCAAATTGGAATTGTCATGCCATTTTCCTTATGTATATTAGGCGGCAGTTTATGAAGTAAGACCATATATATTATTTTTTGCATTAGATTTTTTTTCTTCCGTAACTCTCTTCTTAATATTTTGTTTTGAGAAGATGCATGAAGTGGACTGAATAATACGTATACCTAAATTTCCATTACATATACATCATACAAATACCCAATACCAATAGGGTACACCCTCTCAATTATAAAATAAAGAAGAAGCAACGGTTTGATGCAGAACTTGGTCCTCAAGGACTATGTCCAACATAATATTTAAGACACAAACATCCAAATTTGTACTGTAATATATATTGAATAAATATACTAATAAATCATCTTTATTGCATGCCTGGGAGAATATAATTGGTATTGTTATGCCTAAATGCCAATTTGGCTTATGTGCCCAGGGACCAAGGGAAGAAATGTACCCGTCAATTTCTTTTGAATTTTACAGGCTATGGTATAATTTTTTACTTTTCCTATATTTCAGGTGCTTGAAATTTTAAATAATTTCAGGCAATACTCTTATACCACCAACTAGTACAAGTGCATTTTTGCTTTTATGACAGACTATTTGTCTTTATGTCATGACATTAAATTTTTGTCCTTATTTTTCTATAAAAATAATTGTAAATTGTTAATTGCCTTTGTGCCAACACAAAATAGATTTTGTTAGGTTTGTAGTTTTGTCTAACGAGATTTGAATATCGGTACTGACAATTGTAGATTGCGTCTATAGAAATTGCAACAAATAAAATCTGCAATTTTCTTATAAAGTATATGTAATAATCATCGCCTGACAGAAGACTAAATTTTAGGCACTTAAATTTTAGCAAATCCCATAATTTTCATTTGTACATTTCTAGAAAAGTTCTATAGCGTATCTCCCAGAGTTTGCCAAAATTCTTATGATTTGGCAACTCCCTAAAATACATGTCAAGTTAAAAAAAAAGACTCTCTCCAAGAGTTTGCCATTTTCACTTGGTACAATTATGCAAAGTGAACAAAAAACTTTCAACAAATCACATAAGTCCTTAATTATAAATAATTTGTCTCTAGATAATTTTGCATAAAGAAAAAAAAAAGAGCTTCTGCTTCGCGATTTAACCCTTCTCCTCAGAACGACGGGGAGAAGACCGCTGACGCGGTAGCGGCGTCGCAGGCTCGGCCATGTTCGGCTGGCGGCGCGCCTGCGGGTGGTGGGCTCGCACGGGCTTGTGAGTACGGGCCGACGGCGCGGCGGCGGCTGGTGGAGATGCGCCGAGCACGGGAAGGCACTTGCGATGCAAAGTGCCTCGTGATGCGCATGGGCTCGTGATGTACGGGCCGACGGCGCGGCGGCGGCTGGTGGCGATGCGCAGGAAGGCAGGCGGCGACGTGCGGCAACTCGCGATCGTGATGCGAAGTGATATGCGCGCGCGGAGGGGTTGGATGGCAAGTTCCTAAAAATGCCACCAATCTGTTGGAGAGTGAATTTTCATATTTTTCTAAAGTTTTAAGGATGGCAAGCTCAATTGCTAAACTTTTGATATGCTCGCATCTTCAAACTGAAATTTCACCTCTAAATCCTGTGGCAACGCGCGAGGAATTCTCCTAGTTCATCTTAAATCCCTAGCAGATCGAGAAAATTAGCTATTATAAGACGCGATACAATATGCTTCGTTATTATAGGACTCCGAACATGGACTTCGCTAAAATGACTCGTGAAACATTGGCACTTTGTTATAGATGACATTTGTTCTTTTAATCTCTTTTCTCAACTAAAATACATGTATTTTGTCATGATATGACTCTAAAACAACCACTGGCACTTTCTAGATGAGAGTTTTTTCCATAACCTAGTTGTACCCAATAGTTTAAGGACCTTGCTTGCATTTTACTTTTAAAAAGGAATCTGTACAGCGGTGAAGCCAATGTCACCAACAAGGTCAGCGGTCAAAGGAGCAATGAATGCTACAGTGTTTCTTTGCCTTTGAGCTGGTCCACCGTACACACGTCCTCACTCTTAATTTCACTTCTTAATGCGCTAGATGCCAGTAGGCCCGTTGGAGATGTAGTGGTTCTCCATAATATTTGAGCATCAATTTTGTGTTCACTGATACATCAATTTTTAAACAATTATTATTATTCAGTATGCTGTTAGAAGCAACCTGATGCACAGTATTATGTGATTCATGCAGAGCACATAGGAATAATACAGACATTTCAGGATGGACTAAGTTTTTATTATAACAAGTAGCATACTCTCATCAGGCAAGTCCTATCCTGATGATCACACATTAGAATATTACAATGGGGCACCTCACCACATTCTTGCTAGAGACCCACTTGAAACTTCCCTGAGCATGCTTAGTTTTGCTTGCATTCCAGCTTAAGCTTACTGTAAATGTTTTGTTCTCCTTGAGCTTGGTGAACTCTAGCTTTGTTGGTGACACTGTGGCCTCAACCTCCTTTGGCATGTCAATCTCAATGGTATAAGACGACACTGCATCTCCAACATTTGTGACTGTCCGATTCACGACAAGTTTTCCTGCACTTGCCCTTGTTGCAATCGAAGGGTAGTTCAGCTCTGCTTCAGTCAATTTTCTTCCTTGGTTGCAACCATCCTTATGATGCGTGATTGTCTCCACTTGAGAATCTGTGTAGCCTAGGCCACAGAGATACAAAATGTACTGCTCCACGCCGGTGTCGTACACAAGGCCTGGACTGGTAGCTTGGGAAGGGTTAATATGTCCTGCCCCAATACTGAAATGGCTCGCTGGATTGAGCTGCTCATCTAAGATTGGCTGGTTGTTACCATACACGGCATAGGCTGTCGTCATGATTGCTGACTTGATCATCGCAGGTGACCAGTCAGGATGTGCACTCCTGATAATCGCTGCAATGCCACTAAGGTGAGGTGCAGACATTGATGTTCCAGATATGGAGTTGAAAGTTGTGCCTTGCTCACGGCCGGCGGTGGCATTTGGTCCCACTTTGAACGGCCATGCTGCAATGATGTTCACACCGGGTCCAATGATGTCTGGCTTCAGAATGCCAGGGCTTGCAGTGCTAGGCCCCCTAGATGAGAAGAAGGCAACTACAGGAGCTGGAGTGGTTCCCAGCGACGTGCCATTGAAAATGAGGGAGGCAGTCGGCTTGCTGGATGTCTTGATGTACTGTCTGACGGCAGCAGCATCTTGAGAGTTGAGATATGATGCTGCTATGACATGGGCTGCTGCCATAGTTGTGTGTCCAGTATCATCAGCCCCCAATAATATCATCCCGGCACCACCACCATCCTTGATAGATTGTCCAATTTCGACCTGAGAACCTTCAATCTCGCAAGCAACAACATTCCCCGTGATGTTTCCAGCAGACTGAAACATCAGGGGTAGAGGCCCAAGGCTAGATGGTTGGTAGGCTGACTCACCAACGAAGGAGCGGCCATCACCGAGCTTCACAATGGCTTCCATTTGCCGGTCCATTGTGCTTGCACCCACTGTCAAGACCCATGGCTCTTCATTGCTCAGTGTGCCAGGAAGTGGGCCGGAATTTCCGGCAGAACAACTCACAAATATGCCCTTCTTCATAGCAGAAAAGGTTCCGATGGCAATGATATCTTCATGGAAGGGCTGTGGATGGCCGCCGAGTGATATGGACAAGATATCAACACCATCCACAATAGCAGCTTCCAGCCCGGCAAGCACGTCTGAGCCATAGCAGCCCTGTTGGTTGCACACCTTGTACATGGCTAGGTGCGCGCGCGGCGCCATGCCAGCTGCGGTACCGTTGCCACTGCCAAGCACACTTGCACCTTGCACGAACATGCCAGCGGCTGTGCTAGCGGTGTGTGTTCCATGGCCAACATCATCCAATGGAACCTCGGAGTTATTCGGGCCACCGATCATTGACCTTGCGCCAATAAGCTTCTTGTTGCAATGGCCACTGTCGAAGTTGCATGATCCACGCCATTTTGAAGGCGGTGTGGACATGCCCTCGTCGCCGAAAGAGCTGTGTGCAGAGTCTATCCCCGTGTCGAGGAGCCCTATGATGCTTCCCTCGCCCATGCCTAAGCTACTCCAAGCCCCTCCATTGGGTCGTAGGCTTAGGAAATCCGGTGTGTGGGTTGTCAAGAGAGGAAGAAGGCTGTCTTTGTACACCATAAGGACCCCATCTTTGCGCTTGACATACTCGACCTCATCATTTGTGAGGTCTATAGCAAAGCCGAGAATGGCTTCTTTATAGGTGTGGATGAATGGTGATGCTGATCGAGGTGATCTTTCCATATGTGGTGGGAGGAATGATCTATACCAGCTTTCAAGGTTTGTGGGGCTCATATCCATGGAAATTTTTGGAGGAGGACTCACACGTACAATATACGTGCACAGGCCAGATCTTCCACAATTTCCTTTGGTGATGGCTTGAGCGGTGTGCAGCAGCAGGCCTAGGAGAACAAGGGAGGGTAATAGGAGTGTAGCATGCAACTCCATGGCTGAAACTTGGAAGATGAAAAGGCTATGAATTGTGTCAACAGAAGCTGGGAGCTGGCCTATTTATAGCCACCCTGTATGTAAAGCCATCCTGTATAATGAAGAATACAGGTGGGGGTTATGCATCTCTCTTATTAACTGTTCTGAAATTACTACTAGGAATTGAAATCAATTTAGCTTGTTTTTTGATTCTGTATCTGGCGATCTTCTATTAATTTCTCGAAATTACTATGAGGAAAATCTTAGCTGGAGTAAGGTTGGATTTAGTCCTTTGAAAGGTACTGAAAGATTTAAGATTATTAATTTTGTTACATGAGACAAATGTAGTTGAGGGTTACTCAAAGAATGCAATAGAATCCAATGTTTATATTTACGATATTTTTGCATGAATATGTGGGTGAATAATAATTTTTTTCTACTAGAAACAAATGCACATGAGTTCTATGCAATTAATTAATTACAAGGAATGAAAGCACGATTTGACTATGTCGACCAAGCCGTTATGAATATTGATGATTATAGGCTGGAGTAAGCTGTTTTCTGTTGGAAGCTTTAAAATTACTATGACAAATCATAGCTATAGTAAGGTTGGGTTTTGGTTCATTGAAATTAATGTAGTAGATGTTTCGTGACTTTTTTTTTAATACTTGAGACAAATGTAGTTGGGGCTTACTCAGTGAATGCAATAAAATCCTTTATTAATATTTTGGATACTTTGTAGCAATATTTGGGATAGAATAAATCTTTTTTAATGTACAACATGCATATAAGTTCTATATATTTAATTAATTATAGTATGAACCATATGTTGATAGTAATGATATTGAAAAAGATTTTTCTTGATTTGATACTAAACAAACCATCATTTATATTATTAATGGTTAGTGGTGGTAGTTGGTTTGCGTCTATTGTTGAGGGTTACCAAATGAATGCACCAAAAATCTTATGTGAATACTTATGATATTTTCTATCAATATTTGAAAATAATTATTCATTTTTTGGAGGACACACCTGCACATGAGTTCTATAAATATAATTAATTGTCTGGAACCGTATATTAATTATTGTAATATTGAAAGATGCGTAGCATGATTTGATTTTGTAGATAAAGAATGCTGAATATTGATTATTATAGATGGGGTTGACGAACTTCTATTAATAGCTTGGAGATTACTATGAACAATCTTAGCTGGAGTAAGGTTAGGTATGGTTCTTTGAAATGGACTCCGTCCGTCTTAAAATAGACGACCTTATAAGTTTGGCCATGCGATATTTTGAGGATCCAAAAAGGTATGGTGCACAGAAAATAATAAGTCAAGAGATAGAGATCCATCGGAAAATAGAGAAGTGCATTGGGATGAAGGTGCAATATTTTAGTACAAAATTTGAATCCTATTTGGTCATCTATTTTAGGAGTGAGGAAATAATGAAAGTTTTGAAAGTTTTGAGATTATTAAATTACATGAGAGAAATAGAGTTGAGGATTACTCAGATTACAATGAATTATTGTGTCAATATTTATGATATTTTAGTATCAATATTTCAGAAATAATAAATATATTTTCATGGACCAAATCGGTATTCCACCAGCACCTATTAATAACTTCCAATAACTACGAGGAATTGTGACTAGAGTTAGGTTGGATTTGGTTATTTGAAATGTTTTGAAATTCTTTGGACTACTATACATGGTATGACACTAGTCAAATATTGTTGGGGTTACCCAATGAATGCAATTGAATCATTTGTCAGTACTTATGATATTTTGCATCAATATTCAAGAAACTAATACTTCTTTCTAATGGACAAAAATGCACATTAGTTCCAAAAATTTAATTAGCTACTAGAACCATACGCTGATAATTGCAAACTTGAAAACTGCCTAGCATGCAAGTTAATTTGATTCTATATATAAGCAATAATGAATATTGATGATTATAGGTGTGGTTGACCAAACTTTTGTAATAGCTTTATTTACATTTATGAGATTTTGCATTAATATTTGGAAAAGAGAATATATTTTCACATATATGAATCCACATGAGTTTTATGAAATTAATTAATTACTAGGAACCACATGTTTGAGATATCAAAAGTGGTTTAGTATGATTTGATTTGTAGGTCAAACCATTATTAATGTCAATGAGTATAGGTCGGGTTTGTTCTCTTCTTTTGAGAGCTTGGAAGTTGCTAAAAATCAAAGCTATAGGTAAGATTGGTTTTGGTTCTTTGAAATATTTTAAAACTTTTGACTTTTGAGATTGTTTAATTACATGAGACAAATAAAGTCGAGGATTACTTGAAGATTGCAATGAATTATTATGTCAATATTTGAGATATTCTATATCAATATTTTGGGAAGAATAAATATATTTTGATGGTACCAAATGCACTTTAATTCAACGTATTCATTTAATTTTTTATGAACCATATTTTGATAGTTGAAAACGATTTAGCTTGATTCGATTTTGTACATAAACATTTGTGAATATTTATGGTTGTAGGTGGGTGTTCACCAACCTAAACTAATAGCTTTCAATAACAAGAAGGAATTGTGACTAGAGTACGATGGATTTCGTTGTTCGAAATGTTTTGAAATTTTTTTGGACTATTGTACTACACTAGTCAAATGTTGTTGAGGGTTACCCAATGATTCTTTGGACTACACTAGTCAAATGTTGTTGAGGGTTACCCAATTAATGTGATCGAATCTTTGGTGAATACTTATGATATTTTGTATCAATATGAAGAAATAATACGTCTTTTTAATTGACAAAACTGCACACTAGTTGTACAAATTTAGTTAACTACTAGAACCATATGCTGGTAATTGCAATATTGAAAATGGCTTAGCATGCATGTTTGATTATGTATATAAGCCATAATGAGTATTGATGATTAAAACTATGAAAAAGATAAGGGCTACGCCAATACAATCAATAATATACCCATTGAAAAGTTATATTGTATCGCTATTTGGAAATAAGAAATCTATGTTTTAAGGATCAAAATGCAAAAAAGTTATGTACATTTAATTACTTGGTACAAGCAACAAATCAATATTTGTAATACTTGATGACTTATATTGATATGATTTTGTAGCTACTATGGGCTACAGGTGGTCTTGCTATTTTTCTATTAATAAGATTGACATTACTATGAGAAAAATTAGATGGAGTAAGGTTGGATTTAGTTCTTTGGAACGTATTGAAAGTTTTGAGGCTATTTTATTACATGAGACAAATGTTGTTGATGGTTACTCAATAAGTTCAGTAGTATCCATATTCAGGAACTAAAAAACAAAAGACAGAGAGGGGAAGGAGGAGCAATTGCAAACAAAAACAAGGGAGCCACTTTGCTGCTGAGAGGCCCAAGTCCTTAAGCTGACCTCTTTGTGGGTCAGTTTATCTGTGAATTGTGTGCACTATGTCCTTGTGTTGAACTATGTCCTTAAGCTTGTCCTTAAGCATGTATTGAACTATGTCCTTGTGTCTGTTTGTGCAACTCAAGTATGTGAACTTGAACTTAATTGTTTGTATTGAACTATAACCTTATGTATGTGCCACTTGAACTTGAACTTAATTGTTTGTATTAATCTGAGTGCCATCTGTGTGTTTGTACTTAAGTGAAGGTATGTAGGATATCCTTTGTTGAATGGATTTTTCTGTCAATTTAAAGATTACACAGACAACAAGATTTGATTTAGGAAACACATACATAGGATACTACCATTAAGAAATGTCTATCTATCACATACATGGTACTGAGCTCTACACTGGACAAAGCTCATAAAAATGGGATAAGACCCAACTACACTACATTCACTAACATAGTCCATGCATCAGAATGAACACCACTACGCAAAAGTAAATGCAAGAGAGTATAAGGTAGAGAGGGGATTTTTATACTGTCGGCGTCGAGAAGATAAACCAATTAATCAACACAATATGAATCCTCGGTAGAGAGAGTTGACACAAAAATTTTTACCGAGATTCACTTGCTTGCTGGCAAGCTACTTCTCGTTGTAGCGATACACCCACTTGGAGGTTCACGCGCTAATTGGCATCACACGCCAAACCCTTCTCAAGGGTGCCGCACAACTAACACAAGATGGGGATCCACAAGCTACGCATAATCCACTAGAGTAAGCCAATTGCGATCTCCCATGGGGAAGGCTCAAGAACCCCTTACACTTCACCGATCGGAGGCGGAGACAATCACCAACTCCCCTCAACGATCCTCGCAGCTCCAAACCATCTAAGAGTCGGCAAACTCCAAGAGTAACAAGAGAATCCGCCGCGAAATCCAATCACCAAGTGCCTCTAGATGAACACACTCATGAAATGCACTTGATGCTCTTCAATCTCACCAAATGATGATCACAATCAAGTGGAATGTGTGAGAGAGGAGTGGAGAGGCTCACTAGTTAGTAGGAGTGATGAGAATAGCCAAGAGAGCGAGCATAAGCCAGCAACCCAGCTATAAATACTCCCTCTCACTCAAACCTAACCGTTTGGCCTCTCTGCACGGCGTCGGACGCAACCGTCAGACGCCCACACGCGCCACCGTCGGACCATTGTCCATGGTCCTGACGCTCCGGATGAGCGCCACGTGTCAGTAACCGTTTGAAGTCGAACGTTGGATCACAACGGCTACAACTTGCGCCAACTGCCCACCGTCGGACGCTCCGAACACCGGACTAACTGCTGACATCTACTAACGTCGCCAAATATAACTACATAACTTTTAATACTAGGGACGAGATTAGAGATGTATGGTAATTAATTAACTGGTCATTAGCAACTAGCCACTTATCTATCACCAATATTCTTAAACATGAACTAAGTTGTCATTCCTAATTATAAATGCTAAGAATAAATAAAGGTTTCATAGATTATTCAATGTGACTTAGGCAGAAATATATAAATATAAACTAAGAACAATTCTGCAAGTGGACAGATAATTATACCATTATAGCATTTTACCTAGAGTTCTACCAGGTTGTCGATTTATATTTATACCACTGGGAAGGACTGGATAAACTTTAATCTATTATATTGATAACAACTATATACAATGAATAAGTGGTGTTACCAATGTCATTTACTCTACTCATAACAGGTAGAGGTCACAAGATAATAAAGATAAGTACAGGTGATAAATATGATCAAGCATCATAAATAATGGATAAACATCAGAGCACTTTCTAGTCATAGTAATAGCTAGCCAATGGATAAACTAAGGAATTAATATCTAAGGTAATTTTATAACTATGTCAATGAATAACTCTAATTAGTGCAATTACATCTAGCAATCATTGTTAGATTAGTCCTATATCATGATCACATGTAAAGGGCATCATCTAGGAAGGATGTGAAACAGAGTCATCATCCAACTTCGTGACCGTGCCTACTTGCCTACATACGGGGGGTGGACTACAGAGGAGTCAACGTAGCTGTCACCTACGCGAACTACCACATGACCCAGCACATCAGGGTGCACTCACAGATAAACAGAATATCTAAACACCACATCTACATATTGTTCATCATCTACCCATCGATCGTATGGATAAACGCTATACAACCAATTACATGAATTCAATAAGATCAAACCAACTATGTCAGACATATAATCAAAGTTGACAATGACTATTGTAATTAAGAACATATGAACTATTAAGAATAATGTTTCCTAATCATAATGAAGAATACAATAATAGAGAAAGAACTAGAACTATACCGAACTCTACGCTCCAGACAGTCGCCGAGGCTCCAGATCCCGCTGAAGAACTAGAACTCCTCTACTTCTAATCTAACTAGGCTAGAACTATGAACTAGAAGGCTCTTGATGAACTAGAAGGCTCTTGATGGCTTGACCGAAGACTTGATGCCTTGGATGAATGATTGAATTATGCCTCCAGGGAGGGGTCTGCCCCTTTATTTATAACCCGGTAGGATGAACATGCGCCGTAGGATCAAACCGACTTAACCAAGGGCCGAGATGACTCCTCAAAGGCGGTGGAAGGAGACTTCAGAAGACGGAGGGCGAAACCCTAGGGGGGCGCCGCCCGGCCCCCTTGGTGCCGGCCGGCCCCACCTCGCAAGTGGTGGGGCCCCGGTTGCTTCGGGTGTTCTCTAGATGCTTCTAGGGTCCTGATGACGATGTTGCCTTCCGCGGTTAAGTTTCGTGTCTTTTATGCACTTTAATCCCTCTTTTACGTTTTTCTGGAATAATCCCTGGAAAATATAGAATATGCAAAACTCATGAAAATTGTCAGTTAAAACCCTAGACTAGTGTGTAATCGTGTATCCTTTTGTGTCTAAAGTTCTAATAAAAGTTGACGTTATCCACCGTCAACACTAACCAACGCCACCGTCTGACGTTTCCTAGAGAAGACCAGAGAGCGCAAAACACCGTCGGACGGTGTCCGACGAACACCATCGGACAAAACCCGCGCGTCCGACTCTCACAACAAACCAGCGTCGGACTCTCCGTCGAATAGCACGTCGGACTAAGCAAAACCAGCGTCCGAACGCTCGCAAATCTGACCTAGAGAGGTCAAGAAATGCTCGGACGCTGTCCGACGCACCGAACGCGTCCGACGCCCTCTCAGCTCTCCACGTGTCACTCTGCTGCTGCGCTGCACCATCAGACGGAGGAGGATTGGTCCGACGCCCACAAACAGCACGTCCAACGCTCCAGAAAAGAGCAGGACAAGGTTAGCCATCGGACACCATACAATGGTCCGACGCTTCCAAGTTAGCACCGTCCGACTCTCTGTTTCACAGGTTTTTCACTCAACCTTTTCACCCTTTGTCCCCAAGTGCTAACACCAAAGAGTTCTTCACTATTGTGCATGAGTGTTAGCTCTTTCAAAGATTTTCCACGGGTTTAGTTAGTGTCATTAGCATCTACATGCATATGCAATGAACATAAACACCTAGTGGCACTTTGATGACCGCCTTTCACGAACGATTTCTCCCCTCTTGATAGTACGGCTATCTATCCTAAACGTGATCACTCTCTCTATGGAGTCTTGATCACCAAAAGCAAAAGAGCTCCTACTGGTTATACCTTCGCCTTGAGCTTCGAGCTTTTCTGCATCTTTCTTCTCTTCTCTTGATGAAGCTTGTGGACTCCTTTGATGATGGACTTATACCATTTGCATGGATGCCGTCATTGCCCTTCACTTGTGGCCTCCACCGACCCAGTCCTTTGCTTCATCTTGAGTGTTTGCTAATCATCCTCATGAAACACTTGGAGCAAATCATTAGCAAACTAGGTTTCATCAATTACCCAAAACCAAACATGGGCTTTCACTTTAGCACCACATTTGCAAAGGATTACTGGGCTGTAATCCAGTGGTGCTTCATGATATGGGATTGACATTGACGAATCCGCATTGCATCGCCAATAGTCGGGGGTGGTACCTAGACTTCGGCTGGAACCGCTTGAACTCGCCATTCCTGCACGGGATTGCAGTCGCTGAAGAACACTAGGCGAAGGCAAGGTCCGGATGCGGAGGAGACAGAGTAGGCTGAGGAAAGGAGGGATCCGGGCAGCCGGCGGCGATGGCGGCGGTGGACAAGGTCGTGGAGGGGAACGGCTAGGGTTCGAGAGAGAAGAATGGAGCGGGTCGGGCTACGTTTTTGGAGGGAGTTGGCGTCTAACATGGCGGTCCATGCCACCATGGCGGTCAAAACCGTTGTCAAATGAGGCAAAACAACCCTAGGTGCCACAAATGAGCCATCAAAGAAAATGAGGTGCCCAGTGTAAACGGTTTTGCAGTTTGGGGGGAAATTAAACGAAGCGAATAGTTCAGGGGCCAAAAGTGGACTTAATCCTTTCATATAAAAGTTTACCTATCCCGTAGTAACGCACGGACATGCTATCTAGTATATATCTCTATCTACAACTAAAAAACGGTGAAAGTTTTCGTTCACCCGGCGCTATTCACCGCGTGCCTGCAATACGCGTCTCTCCGGCTTTCACCTCGTGCCCTCACAAGATCTGCGCCCCTCCCCGATTCAAATTCCCTGCACATTCTGTTTCTTTTCTCCTTAACTAGTATAATGCCCGTGCTAACGCTACAGATTTATTTTAGAAAAGCACATGAAAACAACCAAATGTACTGTCAATAATAATGCATCCAATTAGGTACAAGATAAAATAATTTCAGAAAAGCACACAAACACCAATGCACGATACATCTCCATGTACTGTATAATAAGTCCATTGGTGGCCTGGTGTTCATCAAAATTAAATTAAATAAATAAACAAGAGAAGCAAGGTAGAACCAAACTCCCATGTATGCATATAGTATACTGCCCGTGCTAACACTACGACATCATTTAAGAATGTAAATCAAATGATAGATAAAATATTTTGCATGGGAAACTGAATTCATGGCTGCTTATGGAAAAAACATAATTGTGCTCATCTAAAAATCTTTTTTTGGCAATCTAGAAAAACTATGAAAAAACCTACACATCTCGAGGCAACAAAACTCCATTTGAGGCCCTTAAGATAATCAAAACGTCAAAAGTCCTCTCTTGCATGCCAGTCCATGGATGTTAATATGATACCCTATCTTAAAACTAAGTTTGAGCTAGAGTTCCAACAGGTATTCAGTTCATTAATCAGAAAAAACAAATTGGGGTCACCGTTGCAAGATCCTACCAGCCTGAACCTCATGTTAGAGCCAAAAATGGTAATCATAGCAATGTTGAATTATCCTCATACACAAGAAAAAAGGAGAATCCAAACTTATCTACAACACAGCAGTACACGGTGAAATTTTTCATCCATACCCACACCTGAAAACCGCATTCCACTATTTGCAATATTAAGAAGAACTTGTTTATTACTTACCACAGGTGGCCACTTAGGAAAAGTTGTCTTGTAATAAGGTAATGAAGCAATGCCTGGTCAAGTTTCTTGGATTGCCCTGTCTCAGCAGTAGCAACCTGCACTTAATGTCTGCCTCATCTAACCCAGCTGCCTCTGCCTGTGATAGCTCACTTCCTGCCCTAAGCAAGTGATGATGATTTGTTAGCAAATTGGCAAGATGCAAGTACAATATGCTTCAAAGAAATTGCAAGGTGCACTACGGTGATATAAAAAAATGAACATAGATCAATCAAAGTACAATATATGTTTGGTAGTCAAGAAGCCAACCCACGTAAAAGTGTCCAATCTGAAACACTATTTTCTTCGGAAGATTTCATCAATCAGCTGTCACAAACTCACAAAGCACCTACCAGTCTACCTAACTAGGCACTAACACTACTACGAGTAGTATTGCAGCTAGAATTATATACTGTGAAATGACAGTAATATGCCAGCTGATTATCTTGATTGCATCAAATTGCACCGTTCAGAATAACATGTTAGCTGCAAATGCATTTGTTGTTCAGAATCCAGAATGCATATAAACGCAAACAAAAAAAAGATGCATATAGCCACCAAAAATAGGACAAATCCAAGCTGAACTGCTTAAGTCCAGCCAGGAAGGATGAAAACCGACGGAGGGGAGAAAATGGCGCCCCCCGGTGCACCAAATTTCGAAGTGTACGGATAAGGAAGAGAGAAAAACCTGATATATTGTCCAGCATATAATAAATACAGTCAACAAACGCTGCCAGCCCCACGAACTAACACGGTTGATTAGCAGATCAATGAACCGGGATAAATTAGTTGAGACTATCGTATGATTTATCTTTTGTCAGCTACATACATCCGAAGCCTGTAAATTTAGACAGGGGCATGGCGTTCTTCAGAGAAAAATCATCACGCGATTGTGTGGCTTGCTTTTTATCAGAGAGAGGAATTATCTTTATCTTTTCCGTTGCAGTAACACTTCATGTAAATACAGTAACTCATTCGCAAAAACAACCGTATAAAACAAACGAGCTCTTTTGTTAAAAAAAAGGTGGTTTTTTTATTAAAAAACTGAAAACCGAGTCAGGAATCGAATCCTAGTAGAGTCAGGTTGTGAATGGGATCGAATTGGCCTCAAAATTTTGCACCAGCGCAGGATAAGAAATCAACAATTTGGCTTGACGCGAACAGGCAAAGAGGGGAAGTAACACATTTTTCTTCCTGAGGGTGCTGCCCCCACCCGAGTAAGGGCAGCACCCTCATGCTGTCGCCTTTCATCTCGTGTGGCTGGATCCCACCATAGTAAGGGCCGACCTGCCAGACCTGGTTGACCTCGACGCCCGTGCCGTTCTGGAGCTTGAGGGTCCCGAAAATCTGGACGCGGCCGTCGGCGCTGACCTCGGCGGCGAGGCCGGACGTCTGGTAGTTGGCGAGGGGGCCCTGGTCGAGCGTGGTCCCATGGATGTTGTAGGTCTGCACCTGGTAGCTGGTACCCGCCGCCGGAAGGGACGGCGACCAGCGCCTGCGTGCCGTCCATGGTCTGCGCCTTGGGGTTGAGGCCCCAGGCGACCCAGCCGTTCGACGACGACGGCGCCGCCACGAACGCCACGGACAGGGACGACGCCGCGGCGTCGTAGGACGAGTGCAGCGTCGCGCCCAGCGCGTCAGGTCCGCGCACGCCGCGAACACCCGGTTCCCCGAGATCCCTTCGTCGCTTACCTGCTCCTGCAGGGCGCGGGCGAGGGCGAGGTCAGCCTCCTCCTGGCTGAGGGCCGTGAAGGGGCGCCTGGCCGCCTCGGGCAGGCGGTGTCGGCGGCGACGGAGGAGGCGGCGTTTCTTTTCTATGCGATGTGTTCGAGGTTGTGGCCGTTTTTTCTTTCTTTTTTTAGTTGCTATTTTTTTCATGCGACATGCAAGATTCGAACCCAGGGTGCGCGCGTGGGTGGCGTGGGAGGTGGGATGAGGCCTTGGATCTGAGTGAGTAAGAAAATGAACCCAGGGATGCGCGCGTGGGTCGCGTGGGAGGTGGGATGAGCCTTTAGATTTGAGTGAGTAAGAGAATATGGAGGTAGGGGTGTATTTAGAGCGTTGGATTAAAAGAAGTTAGATTTGTGGGTGCATGATTTAGGGTGCACTTAGTGAAGATTAGGAGAGAGATAGACTGCGGGATTGTTTTAGTGGGGTGCGCTTAGAAGAATTCTAACCGATGCCTTATATATATATATATTTATAATTATATTTATATATATATATAGAAATTATTTTCTACTCCCTGAGAGTAGTTACTCCTTCTCTGTACCACGTGCAAATACACCCTGCCTCTCCACGAACGGTGGCAGGTTGCCTAACGGGTTAACAAATATAAACCTATTTAGGAATACGATCCTAGAATCTAGGATGTTGTTGCTTGGCACAAATACACACATCCGCCTACTCCACATATGTAACCCACGCCATGCATTTCTCTATCCTCTCTCTCTATATTTCTTTCTTTTTTGGATCTCACGCATGGTGCCGGCTGCGGCGCGCGCCCTGCCTCCCTTGCCATTCCGGTGGTGATGGAACCCCTCGGCGGTGGCCATCTCGACGGCGCTTCTGATTCCTAGGCAGCGGCAGCGTGGCTTGTTGCCCCCGTCGGCTGCGTTCCCCAGCGGCGGCTCCAGCACCAAGACGGTGACCAGAGAGGAGGGAGGCCAGCGGAATCGCCACCGGAACGCGGCGTCGCCTTACAGTTGACCTTTTCCGGTAGCAGGGAAAGGGGAAAGAAGAATTAGAAAAATCCCCAGTCACCGGGTTTGGAGAGCTGCCCCTGTTCTTGGATCTACTCTGATCGTTGGTGTGAGGAGGAAAGATCCGGTAGCGTGAAGGCCTCCCGGCTGCTGCGTGAAGCTGCTCCGAAGCGCATCCGCTGAAGGCCGTCGTGGTGGGTAGTATGTGTTCATACGTATATACAGTAGTATCAATTCATACGTATGTGGTATTTGTTCATACTTTAATACTACTAGGAAGTATTTTCTATATATAGGGTGCATTTTCTATACTCCCGGGAGTAGTTACTCTTATCTTCAAAAACCCACATTGCGTATATGTTTATACTTATTTATCACTTTAAGTATGTTCATACTTGTTTATATATATTAGAGTATGTTCGGAGACAGTCTAGACTAGAATTAATTAAAATTGATGAACACTAAAATTTATCTTGGAGATGATGAATAGTTACTCTGTTATCATATCTTTCAAGTGACTAGTTTTCAACCTTAAATTCTCCTGACTTTTAGATACTACTGTTTTGACTTGAGAATTTACTCTGAATCTAAAACTTGTGGAGGCATATGCTTGAATTAAGTCTAGGTGATTGATTGATATGATACATGAAAGTCTGATCTGCTATTTATCTTATTCCTACCATTACTAAGTTCTGAAGATTTATTATGAAAACTTAAAATCTACATGATGAGCTCTTGTATGACAAAGTATGAATTCCTACCAAAGCCATATATGGTACATTTAGATAAGAAAACCTTTGCGCATTTATGCTGCTTACTTTGCATTGAGTTCAGTCAATCTTTGTTGTATACCTCATGAGAGTCTTGTCATGCTTTTAAAACCAAGATCACTTACACACTCTAGCCACATATGCATTATTCCTACCCTAGGAATAATTGCAACCATTTCCACTTTCATCTATGTTCATCATAAAATGTTTTCTTCTACACTGGGAGGAAAACACCAAAAATATACCCCATAGGATAGCCCTGTTATAATGCTGTAAGTTTTTATCGTTGTTATCTCTCCAAATCATTTAAGGGATGCATGTGGCTATGCAAAAATATGAAAAGAAAAGGGAGTAAAAGATGGATAAGTGTCCCAGTAATTAAAATAATGGGTACTAGATGCCCACCTCCCTATTGAAAAAAAGAGAGAAAGAAAGAAAGAGAGAGGAGAAAGAATAAAGATAGCCAATATTTCCTGCGAGTTTTAAAGAGAGATTTATTTTCAAAAGAGCATAAATAGAATTAGGATTAGCTACCACATATGCACCTATCCACCATATTCTATATACATATACATCTTGGTTTGATTGTATGCCTCGATTCTCTGTGGATCCATTATTTGACTTTGCAACATATGCACTGCAAGTATGCTCATCCTTGTTATTGCCACTCCTATAAGCTCCACTATATATTCTTATAGGAAGGCATGACATCGTTAATGTCTTAAGTGAGATCCATAAATACCACATATATTGAGGGACTTGAAGGGTGTCATACAATTAAGCTCTGAATTTTATTTCGAAAACTTATAAAAACTCCGGAATATTGGTACTGTGAAGAATTTGCTACATAGTGCTTGACTTGATTGTTCTATCTTTCAATTGCTCAAGACTTACGCGAAACCTGTAAAGCTCCATAGTTAAAGGGAAAATGGGTAAGTCTGAAGGTTAGAGTAGTTATTGTCTAAACTGGAGGAGAATCTCTGTTTGAAAGCATGTGTACTTGGAAAATGTGAAAGTATTGTAGCAACTCCTGATCCAAATACTTTGGTAAATTAGGCTTAATTTGTTTGCCAAGGGACTGGTAAACATGTAAGCTTGGGGTGTTGTTGACGATGGATAACGTCAACTTTTATTAGAACTTTAAACACCAAAGTATATATGAATACACACTAGTCTAGAGTTTTAACTGACAATTTCCACGAGTTTTGCATATTCTGTATTTCCCAGGGGATTATCCAGAAAAGCTTAAGAGAGGGGTTAAAGTGCTTAATTATCACGAAACTTGAACGCCAAGGCATCATACGTCATCGACAAGCTAGAAGAGTGTAGAAGCAACCCGAAGCAACTGGGGCCCTACCTGGCAGGTGGTGGGGCCGGGCGGCGCCCTCCCTAGGGTTTCACCGTTGTCTTCTGGAGTCTTCTTCCACCGCCTTTGAGGAGTCATCTCGGTCCTTGGTTAAGTAGGTTTGATCCTACGGTGCACGTGCAACCCACCGGACTATAAATAATGGGGCAGACCTCCCTGGAGGCAATCCCATCGTTCATCCAAGGCATCAAGTTTTCGGTCAAGCCATCAAGAGCCTCCTAGTTCATCAAGAACCATCTAGTTTATAGTTCTAGCCTAGTTAGATTAGAAGTAGAGGAGTTCTAGTTTTTCAACGAGATCTGGAGCCCCGGCGTCTGTCTGGAGCGCAGAGTTCGGGATAGTTTTATTTCTTTCTCTATTATTATATTCCTTCATTATGATTAGGGAAACATTGTTCTTAATAGTTTATATGTTCTTGATTACAGTAGTGATTGTCTACTTTGATTATATGTCTAGTATAGTTGGTTTGATCTTATTGAATTCATGTAATTGCTCGTATAGCGTTTATCCATACGATCGATGGGTAGATGATGAACGATATGTAGACGTGGTGTCTAGATATTCTGTTTATCTACGAGTGCACCCTGATGTGCCGGGTCATGTGGTAGATCGCATAGGTGACAGCTGCGTTGAGTCCTCTGTAGTCCACTCCCCGCATGTAGGCAAGCAGGCACGGTCGCGAAGTTGGGTAATGACTCTGTTTCACATCCTTCTTAGATGATACCCTTTACATGTGATCTGAACATACTTGTTTATCACTTTAAGTATGTTTATAAACCACATTGTGTATGCATACATACTATTAATTCTAGCCTAGACTGTCTCTGAACATACTTGTTTATCACTTTAAGTATGCTTATAAATCACATTGTGTATGCATACATACTATTTTATCAGTTTGAGTATGTTTAGATACTCAATTTAAGATACTTCAAATCTTAATATGTGAAATTTTTTCAATAGAGCCCATACTTTTAAATATATTACTAAAATTCTACTGCAGTAGTATATGAAAAAGTATTACCATATACTATATGAATAAAAAAAAAATATAACCACATACTACTCTAGATGGTTTAGTATGACCATATACTTCGTCTACATATATTTCTTCGGATCATAGACAATCTAAATCTAGAGATATAGACATGGCAGTAACTACTCACTAGGAGTAGAAAATAATTTCCATATATATATATACACACACAATCGCCGACTTTCCTAGCATACGAGACGCACATCCCTGGTCGGCGCACGTAGATGATCGTCGCATGGTTCTCTTCATGAACCACCAGCTTTCCATCGCACGCCCCCATGGGCCACCACGCTTGTGTATACGCTGCACGGGCATCTCCGGCCACCCGCTCGATCTCTGGAAGCAGCGCCTGCGACGATGACGAGTCCCTCTCTCCCCCGGCCACGCCACGATCAGATATTCAGATGTTGTTGGATGACCGACACCAGAAAGCAGGGCGGTTGGGAGCGGCACGACATCCACCAGCGGCCGGGTGTTGGCCAATGGCGTCCTCGCGCAGCTCTATCACTAGGGCGTGGAGGTCGACGCGCCAGTGCTGCTCGAGGTGCGTTGTTATTCTTGATTGATCTGGTGATTGGAACTTGAAGGGAACACATGCCTGTGAGGATGCGAGCGGGGCTTGAGGAGGCTCACCGGCGGCACGCCTGCATGGTGGTCGTGGCCATGGAACGCTCCGTGGCAAGAGACAGGTGGCACGCGCCAGCTTTATGTATTAAGACCGGTGAGGAGTTGTCCCAAGGATGCCACACCTGAATCTCCCCTCCATGGCAAGCACCAGGCAGGATGCGGAAGCCAAACAACATCACCGAGTCAATTCAATCAGCTCACTGCTCATCGCTGAGAGGCGAATAATTACAGCCATGCCAGTTGAGTTTAGTGTGGTACTGTCACGTAGAATGGGAGCAACAGGCTGAATAAAAGCAACTTGTTTTAATACTTCCAAAGATATTTAGCAACTTCTTTGCTGGCAGTAATCTACTACTATTTTTCTCTTTAAAATAATCTCATTTCGATGACAATTTAATTGAAGCACTTTTTAGAGTGCACCACTGGTAATTGCAACTAAAAAAATGAGTTGGTTCCTCTTCATTATCACGCCTACTTCGATAGAACAATGCTTGGTTCACAACATAGATTTTTCCCGTTGCAACGCACGGGCACATGTAAAGGTTGAGGAGGCTGACGAACTCCACGCCCTGCCGGCGTTTCCCTTCCACCGATCGTGCCTATCCACCGCCGCCGACGCGAAAGCAGGGTAACCCTTCCCATCGGACTAAATCCGCGGTGACATCGGTCGAGGCGTCTGCTGCGATCCGGTGAGTTCGATCGCGGGTGGCTATGTTGCGTGTGCGATTTGGTGGGAGCTAGGGGCCGGTCGGCCCGATCGATCATGGTGAACCCACTGCCTCAGGCATGCCACCTCCACCTCCGCTGACGATCTCTTCACTCCGCCTTCCCGCCGGTGCCAAAAGCGGTTAACTGGCTCACGCATGCCACTGGGTTTCGTTGGATCTGATCTGGTCTGAGGACGTAGTTACTCTAGCCATTGCACTACAGGATACGGGTTCTTTGCCGAGTGCAAAGGCCTTAATGCACTTGCTTTTGCCAGTTCAGCTCTCGGCAAAAAAATATGGAAAAAGTCTAAATCCCCCCTGAACTATGGACGCTGAAACACATGACCTCACAACCTATGAAACGGTCTAATTTACCCCCTGAACTATCCAAAACCGTCTATTTTACCCCCTGAGCGGTTTTCGACCGCGGTTTGCAACAGTAAAACCAGTTTTCTATTTTTTATTTATTTCCGTTGAGTGTTTAAAAAATCATAGTAAATCATAGAAAAATCATAAAATAAAAAATCCAACTTTGTTGGACTCCACATGATTAGATCTACACAGTGAAAATATAATATGGTATGCTTTAGTACAGATTTTTTGCTGAAAAATTTTGGATTTGTTCACTGTAAATCTACACCAAAAACTTTGTACTAAAACATACCATATTATATATTCACTGTGTATATCTAATCATGTAGAGTCCAACAAATTTGAATTTTTTATGTTTTGATTTTTCTATGATTTACTATGATTTTTCAAACACTCAGCAGAAATAAATAAAAAATAGAAAACTTTTTTACTGTAGCAAACAGCCGTCGAAAATTGTCCGGGGAGTAAAATAGACGGTTTTGGATAGCTCAGGGGTTAAATTAGACTGTTTCATAGGTTGAGGGATCATGTGTTTCAAGGTCCATAGTTTTGGGGGGATTTAGACTTTTTCCAAAAAATGTCAACCGTGAACTTTAATGTCTTCTTTGCCGATTTTTTAATTTTTTTTGAAAAATTCTTTGCCGAGTGCCACAGCAGCAGCACTCGGCAAAGAAATTTTTTTTTAAAAAAAATCTTTGCCAAGTGCCAGTGTAAATGCACTCGGCAAAAGCCTCTTTGCCGAGTGCCACACTCGGCAAAGTGGTAAAAAATACCGTTTTTTTCTTTCCATCAAAACAAACAAACACATCACATATATCATGCACATCATCACACACAACACATAATATATCACATTCATCATCCATAATCCACGAAATGCACAAATATCGTCCATCCATCGTGCATCACATACACATATCGTCCTTAATCCATCATATAGAATCCATAATCCCTCACATACATATAAATGTCTCTAGTGTCTCTAATGCATCACGAACACAAAGGAGTCCGAAAAACATGAAAAGAGGTACATACTACCATCCTGGTCCTGACCGCTCGGGCTGCTGACGAGAGTGCTCGGTCTGTGGAGGAGGGCCAGTTAGCCACATGGACGTTGGAGAAGGGCCGCCTGAGGAGTAAGGGCCGAACCCGCAGATTGTGGCTGCACAAAGGAGAAGCGAAATCATGAGTATGTGCAGGAGTGGCGTAAAAGCTAAAGGAATCAACAGGTTCACATACTAATCGGAGTCCCCAGAACAGGAGCAGGAGGCACAACTGGAGCGAGCAGCGACGGAGGCACGACCACACCTAGCAAGGCCTACAAGCTTGCCATGAAGCTGAACATGTCCCCGCATCCTCTGCTCCTCGGTCGCCCTCTGTGCTTGTACAGCCGCCATCTCCAGCCGATGGGCCTCTGTCTGGGCCTC
The DNA here is from genome assembly GCA_038502445.1 of Eremochloa ophiuroides. Lineage (NCBI taxonomy): Eukaryota > Viridiplantae > Streptophyta > Magnoliopsida > Poales > Poaceae > Eremochloa > Eremochloa ophiuroides. The sequence goes on along the minus strand of JAHLJS010000003.1, from coordinate 55,814,619 downwards.
CATCGCTTGCCGTTGGGCCTCCGTCTGTACCGCCTACTGGGCCTGCAACCTCCGCATGTTCTCCTACAATATTCCAACCGCAAAGATTAAACAATGCAAAGGCAAGGTACATATGTAAAAACAATGAACGACAAGTTTGTGAGTAGTAACCTGGAGCTCTGCCAGCTGCTGCTGTAAGCTCGGCTGCCGAGGGCGTATGAGGAGGTAGGAGTCCGTGCTTCTTGCTCGAATATCGGCGAGGCTGGCAACAAAGAAGGAGTCGACTGTGCTATCCGCCATTCAGTACCGGCCATGCTGCTTCCCTCCTCCTAGCCTCATCACGAGGTCCGTGTCTAGGGGCTGGTGGGCCGGATCGAAGTCCTCCCCATGACGCTGGCGAGCAGCCGAGGTATACTCACTAAGCTTGCTATGGACGCTCGCGTTGGTGTACGCCTCGGGGCCGTCCGCCGGGTTGTAGGTGACGTCAGGGGCCATCGCCTTGCCCTTGTGTGCTAGGGCGTACGCCATGAACTCATTGTATTCCTGGCCCTGGTGCGCCAGGGACTGCGAGGAAAACACAAAACCGATTACAAGTAGTTAGAATTGAGTGTTAGAATATATAAAACAAGATGAATGCACAAAGAAGTTTACCCATGTCTTGGCATACGCGCTGAGGCTCTGGTTGCCTTGGTGGTGTGGCGCCCCACCTATCTACAGGCGGCAGTCCTGACGGATCTTGTGCTTCTCCGTCCACTCGGCTGAGAGCCACCTGTCCATAATGGCCTCCCAGCAGAGGCGGTGCCTGGCACACCAATCAGGATATTGCTGCATGCCATCAAGTTATTGATATGTCAGAAGATGAAATGAAGCCAACCTATTGTTCATGAAAGTACTTCTTACCAAGAGGTACAGCTCCCTCGTGAGCGTCATGCTCCTGGCCTCGCGCTTCCTCACCACCTGTCCAAGAACGTCGGCGTTGTAGCTGATGATGCACTGGAGCCGTGTCTCGTAGCACAGGTCTAAGAGTCGGGACCTGCGGACCTTGTCCTGCACGCGCGCTGCCTGGGCCTCAAACCCAGCGTCGCACCTGTAGAAGTCCTGCATGCATACATCATGTATTGTTTAATTTTTTAGAGCGACCGATGATTACATAGTATTGACCAATTTAGTGTGACGTAGACTCACCCAGAACTCGGCCTTGATCCGTGCCGCAACGGTGCCGTGCTCGCTGTCCTCAGCGGCGTGGAAGTGGTCCCACGTCCAGGGCGGCGAAAGCACCCCAGTGTAGGTGACCATCCCAGGGTAGTGCTGCCGAATCAGAAGGGCCAGCGTGCCATTGATGTGCCGGCCCTTTCCGGACACAACTTCCCAGTTGTTGCAAGAGTCATTAAGAATAATTTTTAGTCATTAAGAGTCTGCATGTCATATGAAATAATTATGAAATTATACGTACTCGTCGCCATGGGGTCGAATCACCGGGCGCTGGTGAAGTGGGATCGGCCGCGCCGGGAGCTTCGAGGGCCCGCGCAAGTAGACTCCCGACAAGGTAGAGCCAGAAGCAGTAGTGGAAGTGGAACCCCCTACTGTCGCGGTCGCCCCCTGCTCGTGGTCCGACGAGTCAGAGGAGGTGTCATCCTCTCCTGCCTGGTCGTCCTCGTCCACCAGCGGGGTAGGAGTCGGCTCCATGCGCGTCCTCGGACGGCCGCGGGTGCGGGCAGTCCTCGACCTCCTCGGCGCCGGCTCCGGCAAAGTGTCCTCCTCAGCGTGGGGTGGTGAGTGGTCCCTCATGTAGAGGGAGTTGACCGAACGACGGCCCTGCCTTCCGCCCGGCATTTTGTCGAGTGCCTGCAATTTCAAAGAGTAAACTAATTAGTAATGTTAAATTGCAAAGTACTTATAAAGAGATGCAAAATGAATTGAACATAGTAATAACAATAATTATAATAATAACAATAATAATAATAATGATAATAATAATAATATAGTATTACATGAATTAGAAATATTCTTCACGATCGACAGCGGCTGGATCATAGGTGTCGTCATCACTATCAATATTGTCAACTTTCACCTCTTCTTCCTCGTCCTCGTCTCCATCGTTGTCATCATTGTCATCGTCTAACTGTAATCGTTCAAGCATTTGTAAGTCCTTCTCATCTTGCACATCTTCTCCCTCGTCCTCGTCTACATCCCCTCGATCAATGTCAATGTCTACTTCCATTCCCATCAACGAAAACATGTCTATGTCAAACCTTCCTTCTAGCCTCTCTGGTTGATAGAACTCCTGTGTGTGGAGGTCAGAATTGTAATCCTCATCGTTTGGGACACGTAGTCTACCGCGAGGCGATACCATCTGCACAAGATACCAACCCATAAGATTGGGGTCTCTTTGGCACGCCCATGGGAGATAATAAACTTGCGTGGTCTGTTGAGCCACAATATAGACATCCTCTCCTTGATATACAGAATCCTGTCGAATTTCGACTTGTCCAATCTCAGAGGTTGTTCTCGTGACGTTAGGATTGAACCAATGGCATTTGAATACGACTGGATTACAAGCTTTGCAACACTCAAAATTGAGCAGGTATATTTCTTCTACTATGCCGTAGTAGTCGTGTCCAACGGTGCCGGGCGTACGAACTCCGGTATTTGTGGTTTTCCGATTGGGCCGACTCCGGTCGTAGTCGCTTGTGTGAAAGCGATAGCCATTCACAGTATATTTGGTGAATGTTTTGACCATGTAGGCGAAGCCTTTGGCTAGCCCTTTCAACTCTGCATCCATTGCCCTATCTTTGTGGGCCTACAAGGTGAGGCAAGATAAATCGTTACATTACTCGCTCTTATGATCGAAGTGGAAAAGGCAAAGAATTAACCAGAAAATGAGATCAGGCACACCATCTTTAAGAAGACTATCTTCCTCTTGAGGGGAAGGAGCCATATTCCCTGTCCAGTATGTATTCAGAAATTTCCTGAAAAACAAGAGACAAGGGGGTGGATACATGGAGGATAAAGCATAAAGTCTTGGTGCAGTATGTAACAAGCTCATTGAGAACTTACTGCACATAAGGCTTCATTTCGTTAAGGTTCAACAACACATAAAGCATGATAATGCGCCACTCATCATGCCTTAAGCTCTTGGTGCATGGTGCGCTTGGCTTTCCATGTTGACCTTTGAAAAGGTTGAGGTTTGATGAACTCTCTTCGGCGTTGTAACGAGGGAAGGATTGTGCACGCTGGGAAGGCTATCATTATAGTATGATGTTGTAAAGTTTGACACCTCCTCAAGAATGAATGCCTCTGCCATGCTAGCCTCAATTTTGGTTTTGTTTCTACACTTTTTCCGAAGAATCTTTATACTTCTCTCAATTGTATAGCACCAACGGAACTGCACGGGACCCCCCATTCGTGCCTCGTACGGTAGGTGCAAAATCAGATGTTGCATCGCCAGGAAGAAGCCGGGTGGGAAGATCTTCTCCAACTTGCAGATCAACACATGTGCCACTTTCTCCAAGTTATCAATGACGTCCCGAGATAACTCCTTGGTACAAAGCTGGTGAAATAAAAAGCTCAACTCTGCCAGCACGCACCACACATACTCGGGGACGTATCCCCGAGTCATCGCAGGAAGGAGCCACACATGCAGGGAGTAGTGGTACCACACATGCATTGTGAAGTTCTTCTTTGTAGCTCGGTCGTATGTCAGTAGCCCCTTTTCCCAAGCAAGGATCAGTTCATCAATGAGAGGCTCCATGAACACTCCCATCTTGTTCCCTGGGTGTCCAGGAATTATCAGTGATAAGAAAATGTTCTTAGGTTGAAACATGACGCCGGGGGGGGGGGGGGGGAGATTGAGGGGGATCACGAACACGGGCCAACAAGTGTACGGGGCCGCTAGCAATCCATAGGGGTTGAATCCATCTGTTGCCAGCGCTACACGTACGTTCCGAGCCTCCTCAGCTTTACAACGATGTATGCCATCGAAGTGGGTCCATGCATCGCCATCCGATGGGTGTACCATCTTGCCAGGGATGTATCTTTTGCCTTGTTTATGCCATGTCATCTGTTTCGCGGACTCCTCTGTCATGTACAGCCTTTGGATCCTCGGTATGACAGGAAGGTACCATAGGACCTTAGCGGGGATACAATGCTGCTCCTTCTTGCCATCACTAGTGTCGACCTCCAGATACCTAGAGGATTTGCACTTTGGACAGTGCGTTGCTTTCTCGTGATCTTTCCTAAATAGGACGCACCTATTCGGACAAGCATGAATGTGCTCATACGGTATCTTAAGTGCACGGAGAAGTTTCTGTGACTCATACATGTTCTTCGGCAGCATGTGACCCTCTAGAAGCAGGGATCCAAAAACATACCACCGAAGTGGCCTCGGCTCATGCTACACTGCGACTTGAATGATAATAGGCGTCCAATGGCATCCAATTGTGAAACCATTGTCCTTTCATGAAGGGGCTTCTGGGCTGAATCCAGCATAGCATAGTACGCCTTTGTGGATTCTTCTAGGCCATGCTCCAATCCTTCACCGAACCGTGTCTCGTGAAAGTCATCCATCCAGTCTGCTACCCCGGCATCTCCATCAAAAGCCTTGAGGTGTGGTCTCACCACCTCCTCTCTAATACGATCGGCTTCACCATGGTGGATCCAGCAGATATAGTTTGGCGTGAATCCATACTTGCAAAGATCTTCCTCCACGGCCTTCCGAGTCTTTCTTACACGGTTTTCACATTTGCGGCAAGGACACGGCATCCGACTCGACCCTTGAGCAGCCTCGCCAAATGAATGCTCCAAGAAAGCATTAGTCTTAGTAATCCATTCTGGGGTCATACTTGGGTGGCCCGTGTACATCCAATCACGGTTCTCCATACTCTGGCATATACATATATAAGCGAGTAATATAACCATGGTGCATCTACTTGGTGTGCCTACCATCTAATAGGTGAGGATAAGTCCTAATCCCACCCGCGGATGCGTAGACGAGGTCAGTTTCCATGTTTCACTCCTATCCGAGACAGAATTTCGGCAGCACTTCCCCGCTGTTCTCCCGATACACGTCCTGCAAGGGAGAGTGTGTATCCAGAGAACAATAGGGAGGTGATGCCGAAAGTCTATCTCGGACCGGAACGAACCATGGTAACTAACCTCATCTACGCATCCGCGGGCCATCCAAAATACGTGGACAATCTGAAAGAGATACGGTCGCAGATATGCAAAGATATGCATACCTCTAACCGTATCTCTTTCGAACGGGAGACGCCTAACTGGGCTACGTGACCATATAAAACATGCATGCAAAGGAGAAAGGGGTTATACCTACGGTGGCGGTGGAGTCAGGCTAGCGGGGCAGTGGCGAGGCAATGCTGTGCAGTTAGACCAGCAGCGCCAACGAAGACGATCGTGGTTGCCTAGGTGCTATGATTCTCCTCCGACAGGCCCTGTTATGCAAAAGAAGAAACATATCACATTAAGTTCAAAAATTCGGCAAAACCTCCCTTGTACGGGGAGGTCCAAAACCTGCAAGAAAAAGACGGCACGACGGCCGACGTTTACATTTCGGGAACGATGGCCAACACATCGACAATTCCGTCACGAAGGCCATCAATACATAAACAGCACCATGGCCCACATTCGGAGTCTTTACCTTCTTCTCCAGAGAGGGGCGCGGACGACGGCGTGGACAAACAGCGTCGACGGTCCTTCTCCTCCCCATTTCTTCTTCTTCTCTCTCCTTCCCCTTCTTCTTCTTCCTCCTCCTCCTTCCCTTCTTCTTCTTCTTCTTCTTCTTCTCTTCTTCTGCTTCTTCTTCTTCTTCTTCTTCTTCTTCTTCTTCTTCTTCCTCCTCCTTCCCTTCTTCTATTCCTCCTTTCTCTCCCCTTTCTTCTTCCTGCTGCTCCTCTTCTTCTTCCTCCTCCCCCCTTCTTCCTCCCTCCTCTTCCTCCTCCTACCTCCTCCTACCTACTGCCCGGGGGAGTGGCCGGCCAGGGGAGGCCTGGGGCGGCACGGCAGGGCCAGGCTGCTCGGGCCACCGGCGAGGCGCGGGGCCGCTGAAAGGTCCTAAATGGCTAGAGGGGGGTGAATAGCCTATAAAAAATCTACAAACAACACTTCACAAGCCGATTAGTAACAATAGCAAGCTTTGCAAAGCACTAGCTCTAAACTACACTATGCAAGCCAACTAGACAAGTATACTACACTATGATCTCTAGTTCACACTCAAAGACTATGTTACTACTTTACACCACTCTTAAGTGAGCAACTAACTAACAAGCTACACAAAAGAGAAATACACAAATGTAAAGAGTAAAGGTGATTTCAATACCGCCGGTGAAGAGATGATATGAAGTCCAATATAACCAATCAATCACATATAAGGGAAATCCTCGGTAGAGAGATGACACAAGATTTTTTACCGAGGTTCACTTGCTTGCCGGCAAGCTAGTCCTCGTTGTAGCGATACACCCACTTGGAGGTTCACGCGCTAATTGGCATCACACGCCAAACCCTTCTCAAGGGTGCCGCACAACCAACACAAGATGGGGATCCACCAAGCTACGAGCAATCCACTAAAGATGCCTTTCGCGATCTCCCGCGGGGATAGGCTCAAGAACCCCTCACAACTTCACCGATCGGAGGCGGAGACAATCACCAACTCCCCTCAACGATCCTCGCAGCTCCAAGCCGTCTAGGAGTCGGCAAACTCCAAGAGTAACAAGAGAAACCGCTGCGAAATACCACTACCAAGTGCCTCTAGATGATCTCAATCAATGCAATGCACTTGATGCTCTCCAAACTCACCAAATGATGAACACAATCAAGTAGGATGAGTGAGAGTGGAGTGGGAAGGCTCACAAGTATGTTATGATGTTTAGGAGTGCCAAGGGATCCTCCCCAAACCGGCCAAGTCGCTATTTATAAGCCACACACAAAGAACTAGCCGTTTAGAGTTCACTGCGTACCGTCGGACTGTCCGACGGCCCGAGCGTCGGACTAATCCGCATGGTCCGACGCCTCGGATGAACGCCACGTGTCACTAGCCGTTTGAAGTCGAACGTTGGATCGCAACGGCTATTTCCTCGCGCCAAAACGACCGTCGGACGGTAGGCCGTCGGACCAAATCTCACGGTCCGACGCACTACACGTATCCACCGTCGGACTCTAAAACAACAGGCCGTCGGACTAAAACTCGCCAGCGTCCGACGTTTCCAGAGAGCTCCCCGAGCGCTGAAAACCGTCGGACGTTAGTCCGACGCCCACCGTCGGACTAACGCCGAGAGTCCGACGCTCCTCTGCTCTCCACGTGTCAACCTGCTGCGGCTCTGTACCGTCGGACCCTGAGGACAATGGTCCGACGCTCCGAAATCAAGCGTCCGACGCTTGCTGAAGGGGTTAGCCGTCGGACCGAAGACAATGGTCCGACGCTCAGTCAAGTTAGAGTCCGACGCTACTTTTTCTATTGTAACGTTTCCGAAATTCGCCGAATCCTGCCTCGCAAGCTCGGCAGGAGGAAGAGAGGACCAAACCCTCTCTAACCCTTGAACTTCACCCCGTTTCTTAAGTCACTAACACTCCAAAGTGTCTCTCACTTAGGTGCACGTGTGTTAGCCTTTTTCAAAGAGTTTTCCACGGGTCAAGTTAATGTCACTAGCATCTATATGCATATGCAATGATCATGAACACCTAGTGGCACTTGATAACCGTATTTCATCAACGATTTCGCCCCTCTTGATAGTACGGCTATCTATCCTAAATGTGATCACTCCCTCTATGGAGTCTTGATCACCAAAACCAAAAGAGCTCCTATTGGTTATACCTTTGCCTTGAGCTCCCGGTTTCTTATCAACTTCCTTCTCATCTCTTGATGGACCTTGTGGACACATATGATGATGGACTTATACCATTTGCATGGATGCCGTCAATAGGGCTTTCTCCTTTGTTGATGGACTTACACCATTTTCATGGACGCCGTCATTGCCCTTCACTTGTGACCTCCACCGACCCGGTCCTTTGCTCCATCTTGCCATTTGCTAATCAATTCTCATGAAACACTTAGAGCAATCGTTAGCAAACTAGGTTTCATCAATTACCCAAAACCAAACATGGGCTTTCAATCTCCCCCTTTTTGGTAATTGATGACAACCTTCACAAAGATATGAAATGAAAACCAATTTTGCACTTTGGTAGTATTAGCTCCCCCTACATATGTGATTCCTTATGTTTGGTTCAATTTTTCACATATGCATGAATTTGAAAGTTTGGGTGAGCTACTACTATCAAATGATGCTAAGGAATATAGAATGGACCTTTGAAGCGTGATACCATCGGAGTTGCGGAAATATACCATCCTTAACACCATTGTTTACTTGCTTTAGTCGAAGGAGAGGCATGTCATATAATGTAGGATGCTTTTCACTTCATGTTGGAGTAGTCTAGTATGTTTAGCTCATTTCTCAACTTGCAAAATCTTGACTCATCAAGTGGCTTGGTAAAGATATCCGCTAATTGATCTTCGGTGCCAACACTTTCAATTGCAATGTCCCCTTTGATTTGGTGATCTCTAATGAAGTGATGCCTTATGTCAATGTGCTTTGTTCTTGAATGTTGCACGGGGTTGTTGGTTAGCTTGATAGCACTCTCATTGTCACATAGCAGAGGCACTTTCTTGTATTTCAATCCAAAATCACTCAAGGTTGCCTTCATCCAAAGCAATTGTGCACAACAACTTCCGGCACTAATGTACTCCGCTTCGGCCGTTGAGAGAGCAACACTATTTTGCTTCTTTGAAGACCATGATACAAGTGACCTTCCAAGCAATTGACAAGTTCCACTAGTGCTCTTTCTATCCACTTTGCATCCGGCATAGTCGGAGTCCGAATATCCAATAAGCTCAAAATTGGACCCCTTTGGATACCACAACCCAACATCTTGTGTGCCCTTCAAATACCTCAATATTCTCTTTGCGGCTTTCAAATGACTTTCTCTTGGTGAGGCTTGAAATCTTGCACACATGCACACACTAAACATGACATCCGGTCGAGATGCGGTCACATAAAGGAGACTTCCAATCATTGATCTATATAGCTTTTGATCTACCATTTTGCCACTATCATCCAAGTCCAAATGCCCATTAGTTGCCATAGGAGTATTCATGGGCTTTGCATGTTCTAATCCAAATTTCTTTACCATGTCCCTTATGTACTTTCCTTGACTTACAAATGTACCATTCTTCATTTGCTTAACTTGAAGACCAAGGAAGTAGCTAAGCTCACCAATCATGGACATTTCAAACTCACTTGCCATCATATTTCCAAATTCTTCACAAAAATCTTGATTTGTTGATCCAAATATAATATCATCCACATATATTTGCAACACAAATAAATCATTACCAAGCTTCTTAGTGAAGAGAGTTGTATCAACCTTTCCCATTTTGAACCCTTTTGAGAGCAAGAAATCTCTCAATCTCTCATACCATGCTCTAGGTGCTTGCTTCAAACCATACAATGCCTTTCTTAGCTTGTACACATGGTTGGGTTTCTTCACATCTTCAAATCCGGGAGGTTGTTCCACATAAACCAACTCATTGATGTATCCATTTAGAAATGCACTCTTGACATCCATTTGATATAACTTGATGTTGTGGGCACAAGCATAAGCTAATAAGATTCTAATGGCCTCCAATCTAGCAACCGGTGCATAGGTTTCTCCAAAATCAAGACCTTCCACTTGAGTATAACCTTGTGCAACCAATCTAGCTTTGTTCCTTATTACTATGCCATCTTGATCTTGCTTGTTTCTAAAGACCCATTTGGTTCCTATCACATTGTGTTTCTTTGGTCTTTCCACTAGCTCCCAAACTTGATTTCTTGTGAAATTGTTGAGCTCTTCATGCATAGCATTAACCCAATCAACATCTTTCAATGCTTCCTCAATCTTGGTTGGCTCTATGGTTGACACAAATGAGAAATGCTCACAAATTTGAGCTAGTCTTGCTCTAGTTTGAACTCCACTTTGAATACCACCAATGATTTGATCCAAAGGATGATCCCTTGCAATAGAGACCGGTTGGAGAATAGGAACTTGATCATTGGATTGAGATGAACTAGCTTGTTGATCTTGTACTTGAGATTGATCTTGTGAGTCACTTGTACTTGCTTCATTTTCAACTTGCATACTAGTATGAATTGCACCATCATCTTCATCTTCATTGACTTGCCTTGGCCTAATATCACCAATATCCATATTTTTCATTGCATTTGCCAAGTCATTGCCTCTCACGTCACTAAGATTTTCAACTTCATCTTGAGAGCCTTGGGTTTCATCAAATTCAACATCATGTACCTCCTCAAGAGTACCACTAGCCAAATTCCAAACTCTATATGCCTTGCTTGTGGTTGAATAGCCAAGTAAGAAGCCTTCATCACATTTCTTTTCAAACTTGCTCAATCTTGTGCCTTTCTTGAGAATGTAACATTTGCAACCAAAAACCCGAAAATATGCAATGTTGGGCTTTCTACCATTCAATAGCTCATAAGGAGTCTTTGCAAGCATACCATGGCAATATAAACGGTTGATGTAATAGCAAGCGGTGTTGATTGCTTCGGCCCAAAAGGAATGACTAACATTGTATTCACTTAGCATTGATCTTGCCATATCTATCAAGGTTCTATTCTTCCTTTCAACAATGCCATTTGATTGTGGTGTATACTTGGGTGAGAATTGATGTCCAATACCATACTCATCACACAATTCATCAATCTTGGTGTTCTTGAATTCACTACCATTGTCACTTCTAACTTTCTTGATGGTTGTTTCAAACTCATTTTGGCTTCTCTTGACAAAAGATTTGAATAGATCATACACTTCACTCTTGTCAACTAGAAAGAATACCCATGTATATCTAGTATAGTCATCCACAATCACAAATCCATACTTGCTCCCTCCAATGCTAGTATATGTGGTTGGTCCAAACAAGTCCATATGCAAGAGCTCAAAAGCTTTACTAGTACTCATCATGCTCTTCTTAGGATGTGTATTTCCAACTTGTTTGCCGGCTTGACATGAACTACAAAGCTTATCTTTCTCAAAAGTGACATCTTTCAAGCCTCTAACTAGATCATGCTTCACTAGTTTGTTCAATTGTTTCATTCCAACATGACCAAGCCTTCTATGCCATAACCAACCCAAACTTGACTTAGTGATCAAACAAGTTGACAATTGAGTTTCACTAGCATTGAAATCCACAAGATATAGGTTGTCATATCTAAACCCTTTGAATATTAAATTTGACCCATCAACACTAACAATTTCAACATCATCAACCCCAAATATGCACTTGAAACCAAGATCACAAAGTTGTGCAACCGAGAGTAAATTGAAATTCAAACTTTCAACTAGCAACACATTTGAGATAGACATATCATTGGAGATAGCAATTTTACCAAGTCCTCTCACTTTCCCTTTCTTATTGTCACCAAATGTGATTGCATCATAGCCACTATTTGCACTTGTGTTGAGAGAGCCAAACATACTAGAATCACCCGTCATATGTTGAGTGCATCCACTATCAAGCACCCAATGCCTCCCTCCGGCTTTGTAATTGACCTACAAAAAGAGATCAATTCCTTTTAGGTACCCAAACTTGCTTGGGTCCTTGAAGATTAGTGACTAAGCTCTTTGGTACCCAAATAGTCTTCTTCTTTGGACCCAACATGGATGTACCAACAAACTTAGCCTTCACACCATTTGAGCCCTTTGTGAGAACGTAGCAAGAATCAAACTTAATTGAGGATACATAAGCATTGGATTTCTTGTTTTTGCAATCTTGCTCTAAGTGACCAACTTGCTTGCATTTTGTGCAATACCGGCCATTTCTCTTCACAAAACAAGTCTTGTGAGGAGCAAAGGCGGTTTTGCCTTTCTTGGGGGTATAGCCCAATCCCTCTTTGTGGAGAGATGCCCTTTGGCTACCCAAGCACATAAGCAAGCGGTCCTCACCACCATAAGCCTTAGCTAAGGAGTGATTGAGCTTTTTAACCTCCTCCTTTAGGTTCTTGTTCTCAACTACTAGTGAAGGGTCACTAGTGGGTGAGGTAGTAGTGGAAGTGCTACAAGAAGGGTTAGTGGTAACAACAATAGGTTCACAAGATATGTCACATGTTACACCTATGTTGCAAGTTTTAGTTTCTTTCTTTTGCACTTGTTGTTGCAAGTCTTCATTTTGCTCAACTAGAGAAGAATGAGCTTCATCAAGCTTAGTGTGAACCTTTTGGAGCTTCTTATGGTCTTCCTTTAGACTCTCATAAGATGCTCTAAGTTCCTCAAGTTCTTGCTCAATGGATTGTTTATCCTTGCGCAAGCCCTTGCATTCCTTTCTAAGTTTATCAAAATGAATACGTGCATCATCAAGCATTTCAATTAATTCTTCTTTTGTTAGGTCATCATCACTATCATCATCACTAGATTCGGTGTCGGATGATACCTTAGAGCCCTTGGCCATGAAGCAAGAAGGAGTGTCGAAGATGGAAGGCTTGTCATGAATGGCAATGCTTGCATGTGCCTTCCTCTTGCTCTTCTTATCATCATCACTCTCTTCATCACTTGAGGAGGCATCACTATCCCATGTCACCACATGAGAATAGTTCTTCTTCTTCTTGTATGAAGATTCCTTCTTCTCTTTCTTCTCCTTCTTCTCATGCTTGTTCTTCTTTTTGCCCTTGTGATCATCTTCACTTGAGTGTGGGCAATCGGCTACCAAGTGATCTTTGCTTCCACAATTGAAGCATCTTCTTGGGCCATCAAATCTTCTTGCATTCTTCTTTCTTCTTGCCCGGTAGCCCTTCTTCTTCATGAACTTGCCAAATCTTCTTACTAGAAGGGCCATTTCTTCATCACTTTCACTTGTGCTAGAGGGATCTTCACTTGACTCTTCTTTGGCCTTGCTCTTGCCCTTTGATGAGGATGTGGCTTTGAATGCCACACTCTTCTTCTTCTCATCTTTGGAGTCTTCATCTTTTTCTTTCTTCTTCTTATTGATCAACTCTTCTTTATCATCATCATCTCTATAAGCATCATCGGTCATCACCTCCGCTAGCACTTGATTTGGAGTCAATTCACTCAATGTTGTCTTCACCAAGACCGTGATCAATGTGGCAAACCGCTTGGGCAAGCTCTTCAAGAACTTCATGGAGAAGTCACTATCCTTCACCTCTTCATCCACGGCCTTGAGATCATTCACAATGACTTGCAATCTATGGAACATCTCCGGCACGGTTTCATCATCCTTCATCTTGAAGCTTGCAAACTTGTCCTTCAAGATGTATGCTTTGGCGGCCTTTACACCCTTGGTGCCCTCATATGATTCCTCAAGCTTCTTCCAAGCTTCATGAGCGCTCTCAATGTTCTTGATTTGCTCAAACACTTTTTCATCTACGGCCTCATGAATAGCACAAACCGCAATGTCATTGAGTTGAAGCAATCTTTCTTCGGCGGTTGTGGGATTGGCCGCATTGGCAATCTCAATCTTTGTTTCCACAACCTTCCAAACCTCTCTATTGATTGACTTAATGTGTGAGGTCATCTTGCTCTTCCAATATGCATAATTTGTGCCATCAAATTGGGGTGGCTTCTTGGTGTTGTTGATGTGAATGTTGAGTTGAGCCATTTTTACACCGTAGGTTGTTAAGCCTCAAATCAACGGTGCCTCGGCTCCGATACCACTTGAAAGGTCCTAAATGGCTAGAGGGGGGTGAATAGCCTATAAAAAATCTACAAACAACACTTCACAAGCCGATTAGTAACAATAGCAAGCTTTGCAAAGCACTAGCTCTAAACTACACTATGCAAGCCAACTAGACAAGTATACTACACTATGATCTCTAGTTCACACTCAAAGACTATGTTACTACTTTACACCACTCTTAAGTGAGCAACTAACTAACAAGCTACACAAAAGAGAAATACACAAATGTAAAGAGTAAAGGTGATTTCAATACCGCCGGTGAAGAGATGATATGAAGTCCAATATAACCAATCAATCACATATAAGGGAAATCCTCGGTAGAGAGATGACACAAGATTTTTTACCGAGGTTCACTTGCTTGCCGGCAAGCTAGTCCTCGTTGTAGCGATACACCCACTTGGAGGTTCACGCGCTAATTGGCATCACACGCCAAACCCTTCTCAAGGGTGCCGCACAACCAACACAAGATGGGGATCCACCAAGCTACGAGCAATCCACTAAAGATGCCTTTCGCGATCTCCCGCGGGGATAGGCTCAAGAACCCCTCACAACTTCACCGATCGGAGGCGGAGACAATCACCAACTCCCCTCAACGATCCTCGCAGCTCCAAGCCGTCTAGGAGTCGGCAAACTCCAAGAGTAACAAGAGAAACCGCTGCGAAATACCACTACCAAGTGCCTCTAGATGATCTCAATCAATGCAATGCACTTGATGCTCTCCAAACTCACCAAATGATGAACACAATCAAGTAGGATGAGTGAGAGTGGAGTGGGAAGGCTCACAAGTATGTTATGATGTTTAGGAGTGCCAAGGGATCCTCCCCAAACCGGCCAAGTCGCTATTTATAAGCCACACACAAAGAACTAGCCGTTTAGAGTTCACTGCGTACCGTCGGACTGTCCGACGGCCCGAGCGTCGGACTAATCCGCATGGTCCGACGCCTCGGATGAACGCCACGTGTCACTAGCCGTTTGAAGTCGAACGTTGGATCGCAACGGCTATTTCCTCGCGCCAAAACGACCGTCGGACGGTAGGCCGTCGGACCAAATCTCACGGTCCGACGGACTACACGTATCCACCGTCGGACTCTAAAACAACAGGCCGTCGGACTAAAACTCGCCAGCGTCCGACGTTTCCAGAGAGCTCCCCGAGCGCTGAAAACCGTCGGACGTTAGTCCGACGCCCACCGTCGGACTAACGCCGAGAGTCCGACGCTCCTCTGCTCTCCACGTGTCAACCTGCTGCGGCTCTGTACCGTCGGACCCTGAGGACAATGGTCCGACGCTCCGAAATCAAGCGTCCGACGCTTGCTGAAGGGGTTAGCCGTCGGACCGAAGACAATGGTCCGACGCTCAGTCAAGTTAGAGTCCGACGCTACTTTTTCTATTGTAACGTTTCCGAAATTCGCCGAATCCTGCCTCGCAAGCTCGGCAGGAGGAAGAGAGGACCAAACCCTCTCTAACCCTTGAACTTCACCCCGTTTCTTAAGTCACTAACACTCCAAAGTGTCTCTCACTTAGGTGCACGTGTGTTAGCCTTTTTCAAAGAGTTTTCCACGGGTCAAGTTAATGTCACTAGCATCTATATGCATATGCAATGATCATGAACACCTAGTGGCACTTGATAACCGTATTTCATCAACGATTTCGCCCCTCTTGATAGTACGGCTATCTATCCTAAATGTGATCACTCCCTCTATGGAGTCTTGATCACCAAAACCAAAAGAGCTCCTATTGGTTATACCTTTGCCTTGAGCTCCCGGTTTCTTATCAACTTCCTTCTCATCTCTTGATGGACCTTGTGGACACATATGATGATGGACTTATACCATTTGCATGGATGCCGTCAATAGGGCTTTCTCCTTTGTTGATGGACTTACACCATTTTCATGGACGCCGTCATTGCCCTTCACTTGTGACCTCCACCGACCCGGTCCTTTGCTCCATCTTGCCATTTGCTAATCAATTCTCATGAAACACTTAGAGCAATCGTTAGCAAACTAGGTTTCATCAATTACCCAAAACCAAACATGGGCTTTCAGCCGCGCGCGGACGCCGACGAGGCACGGGTCGGCGCGAGGTGGGGCGGCGTGGCGGCGGATGGCGGACGGCAGTGCGGGCGAGGGCGGGTGAGCGGCGGCACGTGGCCGTGAGCGGGGAGTGCCGGAGGCGCGCGGCCGGGGGAGCACCGGCGAGGGGCGGGAGCGGGGAGGGGCGGGCGCGGAGCGGCGGCGGGCTCGGAGCGGCGGCGGCGGGCAAGGAGAGCGGCGGGCCGGGCGAGAGAGTGAGAGAGTGAGAGACCGAGAGCGAGGGCATTTTTTATTTTTTAAGTGGTCGGGCTCTTTGCCGAGTGCCAGATTTGGTGGCACTCGACAAAGCCATCTTCTTTGCCGAGTGCCAAACCTAGGCACTCGGCAAATATGCCTTCTTTGCCAAGTGCCGACCCTAGGCACTCGGCAAACTTTTTTTTTTGCACCAAATTTTTTTTGAAACTTTACTATACTAACACAGACAACATGTTCAAATTTGAGATATTTTCATTGTATTTTGATATATTTCTTTAGTTTATTTTGTTTTATTGAATTTTTCTGGAAAATGTAAGTTTGAACTGCAGGTGTGTGAAATAATAGATTTCATTCGTTCAAAAAATATTATCCTTATTTGTTATTGTAAATTTAGTCTAAATCTACGAACTCTCTCGAAATTGCGATGAACGTGCTCACAGGGAACGTCGCCAACTAGCATGCAGGTGGATTTTTAATTATATAAAATGCAAACGAATTCCGAAGATCATCACATGTGGAGATGTCCAGGTTTGTGAGCAACGTACGTGACAACGTGCTCGAAACTTTTTCAAATTTTTACCATGGCATACGCATATGATATCATGACATCTCGACAAGTTTTATGATCTTCGGAATTCGTTTGCATTTTATATAATTAAAAATCTACCCGCACGCTAGTTGGCGACGTTGCCCCGTGAGCATGTTCATCGCAATTTCGAGAGAGTTCGTAGATTTAGCCTAAATTTACAATAACAAACAAGGATAATATTTTTAAACGAATGAAATCTATTATTTCACACACCTGCAGTTCAAACTTACATTTTCTAGAAAAATTCAACAAAACAAAATAAACTAAAGAAATATATCAAAATACAATGAAAATATCTCAAACTTGAACATGTTGTTTATGTTAGTGTAGCAAAGCTTCAAAAAAATTGGTGTAAAAAAACAAAAAAAAAGTTTGCCGAGTGCCTAGGGTTGGCACTCGGCAAAGTTACATATTTGCCGAGTGCCAAACGGCTGGCACTTGGCAAAGAGGACGGCGTCGGATGCTGTCGGTCCCTACCAATTTTTTGCCGAGTGCTAGTATTTGCCGAGTGCCTGGTACTCGGCAAATAATTTCTTTGCCGAGTGTCTGGTTTTGCCGAGTGGTCTTTGCCGAGTGTCTTCTTTTGCCGAATGCCGCACTCGGTAAATTAAGTCTTTGCCGAGTGCCGATATTTAGCACTCGGCAAATCCACCGGCACTCGGCAAATCATGAGTTTCCCGTAGTGTTGCCCACATAATCAATGAGCCGCATGCAGTTGGTTTGCACCTGGCCACAAAGTGCTCAATTCCGGGGCGCGAGACGGAATGGATTGGCCTGTGTGGAGATCGGTTATATGAGTTCAGATTGATGTGAATTGGAGACCCTTTGATGAACTAGATAAGGGCCTTGTATCTTGAAATAATTAGCAAACTACCTGGTTTTGATGATTTGGTTAAGACCTGTTTGAACTACCTTGGATTATTCTACCTAAGCTAGCTGGTACCTGCTATTGTTTTATAGGTATGAAGTTCAGAAATGAATCACATTCTTTAGACTTTGATTTAGACAATTGAGAATTTAAAACTTTCAGCTGTCGTCAGGCATTTTGCCATATTTTTATGTTCCACACAATCGGTCTTTGAATGGATGAGATACTTAACCCATCTTATTCCTGGGAAGGCCATGCTAAGGTACACTTTTACCTAAATCTTACCTCCCTAGGAGGTAATATCTCAAATTAATCTAGACCATTGAATTTTAGGATTTTTTTAAATTATTTAATAAACTAAAAATCAGAAAATAATTTTCGTTTTTCCTATTTTGGCTCCAATAATCACGGTTGTTATTTGCAAATAATTTGCATGCCCTTAATTATCGGGAACTATCAGATCGTGTCCACCGGTACCTTCCCTGCGAGGTTGGCGCACTACCTCGAGCCCCCGCCATCGTGCCGCCGCACTACCTCGCGCCCATGTCGTCGCGCCGCCGCCCCGACGTTGCGCCGCCGCCCGTCTTCGTGCCCCCAACGTCGCGGCACCGCCCCGACGTCGCGCCGCCGCACCATCGTGGCGCTTGCCCGACGTCGCCCCGCCGACATCTTGGCTTAGTGATTTCAAATGAAAAAATTGTCAACTACAAAGTTGAATAACTTTTTTAGATCTACAACTTTTATTTTAGTCAACTTTTCATCTGAGTTACTTTTCTCAATTCAAAATTTGAATTTCAAAACATGCCAACTTTAAACTACATTTTGAAAGACTAAATCACTTATGTTCAAAAAGTTATGTACATAAAAATTGCACAACTCATCAAGATCTATAACTTTTGTTTTGGTCATTTGATCGTTCGAGAAAGTGATAATAACATTGTTCACAAATTTTATATTCTCCTTTAGAGTTCATGAGACTATTAGAGAGAGATGTAAAATTTATGAACAATATTACTACAGTTTTATCGGATGAGCAAACAGTCAAAATAAAAGTTGAACATGTTGATCACTTATACAACTTTTATGTTTATGATTTTATCAACCAATGTTATTTACTACTTCAAAATGTTGTTCAAACTTGTAATTTTTTTAAATTCAAAATTTCAAATTACAGAACAAAGTCTAATGAAAAAAGAATGCTTCAAATTGATAAAGAATGTTTTAGAAACATTTACGAAAAAGAATCATCAAATTTAGAGCTAGCACGAGGGAGAAAGACCAGTTACGAAATTTCGTTGTAGACTAAAAGAAAAAACACACTTATTGTCTACAAACTATCAAGAACACTGTGTAAAACTGGGATGAACAGTAGATGCAGTCTCAACGGTGTTTCCACGGTTTGAAAAAAAAAAATAGATGCAATCCCTTCAACGTGCACGGTTTAAAAAAAACGGAAGTAGATGCAATCTCACGCAATCAACGGTGTTTCAAAAAAAAAAAAAAAGAGGTGCATGCATGCAAATAGATCTACTAATGCATGCAAATAAATCTAAAAAAGATTTTTTTATATCCTAAATATTCATTTTTTATCCTATTTTAAATAATAAATAAATAGATTAAAATGTATTTAAGATATTACGTCCAAGGAAGTAAGATCTGATCGCGACCGTCCGATCGAATAAAATGAACGGCTCACAGTCATTTAGGTGTACCTTAGCAATTCTCTATATATAAACCTGACATCCATACAGTGCAATGTATAGTTAATTTATTATTTGGCAGTGTTATTTTCATCGACATGTCCACAGTATACAACTGCTCCAGTTCTTTTTCTGGTGTTCACTCCTTTTGTTTGCGTGGCAATCACATAAAATTTCCTTCTCTAGATGGACCTCAAGGCTAGATTCAAGCAACAGCAGGAGAGGTGCCAGTCATCTTTGACTAGCATAGCTGCAATTCAAGCTTCAACTTCGAAGCCAAAGCACAGAGCCCAACCGATAAACGCTCCATCTGTTCCTGCAAGATCATCACAATCTATTAAATTTTCGAATGATACTGAAAGGCTCCAGCATATTAATTCGATTAGGAAATCTCCTGTTGGAGCACAGATGAAACTTGTCATCGAACTGCTCTACAAGGTACTCTTTATTAAACCCTCCTTTATTTTCCTTTTAGTACAATGTTGTCAGGTAATGATTTCTTCTCTGGCCTCAAAAAATTCCCTGATTTTGGAAATCAACAATCTGATTGTCTATTGAAAAATTAAGTACTGTTGAAGTGTTGAGCTATCATTATTATAAAAGCCCTGGCTCAGTGGATATCCTATTTCTAAGTCTTCAGCTTATTGTACATTTTATTTGTATCATGTGCCACTCCCTTCCCAATTTGTAGTAATGTCTCAATGTCTTCCTTCACATATAAGACGCTCAGTCGCTATGTTGTACTTTATGTGTGTTAGCCTATGATAAACAGAATGTCAAGGACAGATCAAGGACAGGGCGGAGGGTGCTACAGTCCAGCCTGGTCGGACTGCCGCAGGCTTCCGATCAGGTGGCATTGTCTTTCTTCCTCAACTCGCCATCACCCCCGCCACGGCTCACTGCCCATGCCATGGCGCACGCCCACGGTGCCTCCCTTCTTCCCCTCCCCCACCATCACTCCTACCGCCACCGCCACCATGGCCATCGTCACCACCATCGCCAGCGACCACGATGCCTCGGCCTAGACCTAGCTTGGCCGACGCAGCTACCACCAGAGCCCCTAGCCCCCGCCCACCTTCCTCGCCGCCTATCTTCCCTTCCTCCCCCCGAGCCTTTCCTTCTAGACCCACCGGAAATGGAAATGGAGAGGGGGAGACGCTGGAGCCTCGCTGCCATCGCCATCCCTGGAACCCTAGCCAGCGGGGTGCACGCACGCGCGCCTCCGTGCGTACCTCCGCTCGCTCGTGTCGCTATGTGTGACAGAACCGCCTTAATCATAGGGCCCACGTGCATCGTCATCGTCCCTAAGGACCCACGATCAGTCTGCACGAGTTCCCCTTAACCTAGGTGGCCTGCCGGGTTCCCTAGGAAACCCTAACCTCCCGAGGATCTCATTGTAAGCATTGCAGTATTACAACCGTTTACACAAATAATTTGAATCAGAGTACAATGTGCGGAAGTGTTACATAAACATAGATTACCAATATAAATTACATTATCCCAACCAGAGCTTCGTAGTGGAGTAGCATCATAACTAGACACCCTGCCCAAGGGTTATACACATCTTCATCCATGCACGATCCGTCAACCGGCACGGTCTAAAGTAGAGCTGTACTTTCGGCTCACCTGCAACAGGGGTTAACAAACCCTGAGTACTGGGGTACTCCACAAGACTTACCCGACAAAAGGTGTAAAATTAGACTTAGAAATGCAGGCTGAGGGAAGTCAAGGTAAGGCTTTAGCAAGAGTTCAAGAGTTTTGCGAAAAAGCATTACTAGTCCTATTTCAATATTTTATTTCCATAATATTATTAATTATTACCAAATTTCAAGTACTTTCCAATATCCATCATCATTCTTTCAATATATCTTTATTCATTTCAAAAACATCTTAGTTCCGAACCACTTTTCGCTGAATGGTCGAAGGATCAAGTCTCCATAACCGAGGAGCAACGACGATTCGAATCGATTAGTACCCAGCTGGGGATCCCTATCCACACTGCATATGTAGCACTTAAGCTTGTATATGCCAACCCCGCCTACCACGGCTTTTCATACCCCGGAACCGGTCCTGCGCCACCCGAGAGCACAGTACTCCTCTAGTCTCCAGGCACGCCGGCCACAAGGGTACACGCTACTCTCGCCATCTCTACACTCCCAGTGTGTGGTTGTCGGTTCCAGCAGTAGAGCCACCGGAGTCAGAGGCTTCCTGTAGTACGTGGCTAGTTGCAAAGTCTTGATCCAGCAGACCTACAACGAACGGTCGCTAATGCCTTTTTCCGTCGGCGACAATGCATTGGGACTCTAACCCAAGTACAAGTGTCCCTTCGGTTTTCAAATCCCGTTTTCGTCGGTAACAATTGTTGGGACTCTAACCCAATGCCACGATCACTGAGCAGGAAAATCCCTTCCCGTCGACGACAGTGTACTGATCAGGTGCACAGCCACCAAACGAGAATAATACCAGTTCCCTTTTTCATGTTTAAATAATGTATCACAATGGCTCAAAAATAGCATGCATTTTGTGCAAATCTAAATTATTCAAGCAGAGCTAAGCATTTTCCAAACATTTTATTTTAAAATGGTTTTCGGATATTTCAGTAGTCAAGGTTGGTAATGCATCAATTGGGTTATCAATCAACTCCTATAAACCTAATGCAGTAGATTAACTCAAGTTATAATTATTTTGTAAATCACAAGGAAAGGGCTGAATGCACCGAGGCTTGCCTGTTGCTTGAAGTAGACAGAACCCTGAAGTCAATCACCGAGAAGGATCCACATCCACCGAGTGAAGACCTTACTCAGGACAAGCTTCAGGAAATAATCACCGCGCGTTCTCTATACGAAATAATAATGCAACACTTAACATGATGACATGTATGCCATGATGTAGGAGATGCACAAAATTACTGATCAATAGTAGGTAAATTTAATTTGAAAGTTGAATACAACTTTCCTTCACGATAAGGTTGTAAGCCAATTAATCTAATTACTATCGAATATTAACCTTTTTGGTTTATTGACCATTTTAACAGTTGTTGAAAGTTGAAATAGCTCTCCTATAATAATGGCCAGTACTCACTTGAATGATTCATTAAAATCCTATTATCATATGTGTATAACATAAGTTAATAATATTTCTAATTAACGATTTATCTATATTACTTGAAGTATTATTTAAGCATCTTAATCAACATGATTATCATGAACTAAAAATATTAGCAAGGTGCCAAAGATCAACACATGATAAGGACTCATGGTTAACATACAATTCCTAAAGTCACACAAAATTTCAAATTCATTAACACTTTATAGTATTTTTTTAATTGTTTATTTATTTAAGTACTGATTACTAAGCATTGAAACATTATCTAAATGAGCTACAGATTTTTGTGGAGGTAGTTCACTGCTCACAACATCTACTACAAAAATTTCATAATTTTTAGATGATTACTTTGGGCTACAAAAATCATGGAAATACCATTTACTAATTAAAATACACATTTTTATAGTCCACAGAAAGTAGTCAAAATGCTTATATCATATTTTTCATAAATACTTCATAACTCAGAGAGCCTACACCATTTATTTCATGATTTTTGGAGTAATGCAAAACTTCTCACAAAATTCATAAATCTAACAACTATTCATTTATAAGAAAATGGAAAAGTCATTTTGAACTGCACTGCAGCTCAACAGGGTTGACCCAACTCGGCCCAATTTGGCCCAGACCTGCTCAGGCTGACTCGGCCTGATACTGGCCAGCTTCGACCAGCTCGTGCCCACGGCAGGAGCTCTGTCGGCCGGCCGAGCCAGCCCCGGCCAAGGCCAGGAGCAGCCGGCGGTGGCCGAGCGGCCGAGAGCGGGCCACAAGGCACCCCACGACATGCTCTAGCTGCTGGTACACCCCTAGCAATGAATCAAAGGCTCAAGCGATTATGATCGCAACCATGGCGGCCATGGCGGGCTTGGCCGCGGCGGTACCGGCGTTCCGTGCAACTCGGCCTGGTAGAGCTCAAAAGGATGACACTACGCGAATCAGGAGCTCACCATGAGCGCCACGCGCATGTCGATTGGAGACAAGGAGGACCGGAGATGAGTCGTTGTCGGTGAGGACAAACACGGCGGCGGACGCAGTGGCTCGGACACGACAACGATCGCCCGTTCCGACGAGTTTAAAGCCTCTAAGGACAAACCAGCAAACGTGTGAGCATCAAGAGGCTAACTAGAGTCTAGGACATGCATAGGGGTAGGACGTAGCTCACCAAGGCGAGTTCGCCACGTCGAAGTTGCACACGGTGGCACTCTGCCGGAGCCGGAGATGAAGGAGACGGCGTTCCGGCATCTTCGGTGGTCGACTGCCGGCACAAACAGGTCGAATAGAAGCTCTAGGATGTGGTAAGATCAGTGGCAAGAGGAATCGGATGACGAGCCCCTGAGCAGCGCCAATCCGGCCATGAATCGAAGCTCGGTCTCGCGGTGGCAATGGAGAGCAAGAGGAGCAAACGGCGACGACTGGGCTTAAATAGGGCTGATGGAAGGCGTGCGGCGTGGGAAGGACCCCCACGGGCCCGGCCATGACGGTGACAGCACCTTGCCGGCCCCCGGGCATCGTCGGCGGGCGGCGCGCGCAGCTCTGCATGCGAGCAGAGCAGAGCGAGCCGGACCCCCCCTTTCACTGTAGCAGACCTAAGCCCTAACTCTGTATGTTGCAAGTACTTTTTATTTTCTATAGTAAGTCGAAAAATTTCCTTAATAAGAGTTGTAGTGAATTAAATCCTAAACAACTTTGGTTTTTGAACTAACTTCAGATTTTGAATGGATTTTGAATAATTCAAAAGGGGGTAATTGTGGGTTTTGAAATTTAATTCTAATCCCATCAAATTCTCAAGATTCTTCTAAATAAGTTGAAAATATTCAAATATAAAAGCTATTCTACTTGGCAAGTCCTACAACCTTTATTAAAGGACTTTTGTCAGATTCTTAATAGTTTTTGAAATAGCATTTCAAATTTAAATTTTAAAATACTCATTAGGGTTTATTTTGAAATCTCACTGCATAACTTCAAAATCCCCAAATATAAAAGTTGTTCAACATGAAAATCCTTACAACTTTCATTAAAGTAGTTTGCCCAAATTCTTGATAGTTTTTGAAATGGCATTTTAAATTTAAATAAACAAACACTTGTTGGGGTTTAATTTAAATTTTCACTGGTAAACTTTAAAATCTCCAAACATGAAAGTTGTTCCATTTTAAAAGGGCTAAAAATTTTATTAAAATACCATCATCAGATTCCTACTAATTTTTGAATTTGTATTTCAAGTTTAAACTTTAAAACCTAGATTAAGGTTTTATTTGAAATTATTTTTAATAACTTCAAAATTGCCCAAAATAGAAGTTTCTCAATTTTTAAAGATTTACAACTTTTGTTTAAGGCCCAACACTTGATTCTATTTAGTTTTTGATTTAGGGTTTCGGGTCCGATTAGGGTTTTTAATTGTTTTTCTTTTTATTTTCTATTTGGATTTAGAGGCATACACACAAACAATTATTTAAATCATAAAGTCACTCAAAGGTACCTAAACACATTCACATGTGAGAATACAAAAAATTTATCTTAGTGATGCACAGTAACAATGATTTTATGCGGGATGAATTACATGCAATCACGATGACATGGCAGGTTTTAGTTATCGTAACACCGGGGTGTTACACTATGCAGGGGGTGGTCGGACGACGACTCTGGTCAGACAGGAAGATTGCCGAGGACAGGCTGGGGTAGTACACTAAGTTGCTATTTGGCCAAAGCGAAATGGATATTTCTGATTGTCATGTGTTAGTTGCTATCTGGCCAAAGCGAAATGGCTATTTCTGGTTGTCATGTGTGGATGCTACATATCAGTTATCGAATATATGAACCATTTCACCTGAGTAGAGTTAGATACTTTAAAAATATGAAAAAATGATGATTTTCTGTCCAGGCCCATTTTTCTTTATTTAAGCAACCATCGTAGAAGTTTCTTACATCTTCATAAGGGATAGCACAGTAAGTATCACATAAACTTTCGTCATAGATTACAATGTGCATATAGTTCATGAATTGGTATTATTATTTCTTTTGTGTTTCCAGACAAGACAAGCTTTTACTGCAGAGCAAATAAATGAAGCAACTTATGTTGATATTCATGGTTACAAGGCGGTCTCTGACAGTTTGAGGAACAACCCCAAAGTACAGTATGATGGAAGACGTTTTTCTTACAAGGTAAAGGAATTATTACCTTGTAGTTGTTCATAACTGACTCGAACTGCTAATATTAGCATGGACATTTGTCAGTGAAATGTGTGAATTATTCACTTGGCACTGTCTGGTAAGCTCAGCTGCCTAATTAGTATCTAACATTCCTTCCTTTACTTTACTAACCTGGAATTTGTGGATTTGTACACGTTATGACTTCATTGCTTGTGCTGGTCATTGATCTTCCTCTCAATTCAATTTTCTTTCAATTGACATTTCGGTGTTTCATGATAGCTGTGTATCATACTGTGGTAAACTATAATTCTCATGGCCAATAAACCTTTAACGATTAAAATGCATTGTAATGCTGTTCTAAGAAAAAAGTAGATAAAGATTACCTGATCATTACAGTAGTTGTGTGCTTATTCTAACAGCGTTCATTGTTTTGTCTTCTTGCTGCAGTTAACTATTCTGATTTCTGATGTCTTTTAACTGTTGACATATGTGCAGTCCAAGCATGATCTTAACGGAAAAGATCGACTACTTGTTCTGATAAGAAAATTCGCAGAGGGTCTTGCTGTCATGGAAATAAAGGATGCATACCCAACTGTAATGGAAGATCTGCAGGTGATACTAATTGTCATTATCAGATAAAATTTTTTTTTTCGAATTACACAGTACAACACAGACGCTCACAACACACGCACACTCACCCCTGTGAAACATACACAAGTAAACCATACCCTTATGAACACCTCCGAAAAGACTGCGCCGGCAGATCTTCGAGATTGACGAAGTCTCCACATGCGCCTCGCTGTCGATGGGAACGTCGCCTACCACTGAAAGCACAACGCCGTTAAATTCTAGAATAAATTCAGGAAAGGTGCGACAACCAGGATTCGAACCCTGATAGGGTAGCGTCTCACTGAACAGTCCTAACATTGGACCACATGCCCATTCGCATTATCAGATAAAACATGTTGCGTTAACGTTGCACTATTCTAAAAGGTACCCAGTTAGTTAATAACAAAAATACTAGAAAGAATATGTCCAAGTTACTTAGCTCGACATACTGTATAACCCACAAAGGTATACTGCAATGTGTACTTGAGTTTATCTGTCTGTCAGCATATATATATTTCCTGTTCAAATTGTACTGCTTAATGAGCCCCGATAATATAGTCGACCCTTTTTTTGTGTGTTCTCTAGTTGCAGTCTCCATTAGTATAATAGAACTATGAGTGACCAGGCTTATTCTAGTATTTATATTCAAGTACGTATGGATAATCTTTATTACTGCCATGCTCTAGGCACTGAAGGCGGCAGGTGAAGTTTGGCTGTTATCCAAACATGGACTCACAGGAGGACACTGTGTACCCAAATGATCCTAAAACGAAGACCAAGGTTGATGATGACCTCAAACTTCTCTTCCGGCAGACTGAGTTACCACGTGACATGGTGGACGTAGAAAAGGAGCTTCAGAAGAATGGCATCAAGCCCATCACAAACACTGCGAAACGACGTGCAGCTGCCCAGATCGACGGGGTAAAACCCAAGTCTAAACCGAAGAAGAAAGATCTTAAGATCACAAGACGGAGCAGGCTTACGAATGGGCATCTGCCAGAGCTGTTCCAGGACATCAACAAATGATTGGGTTTCCACTGACCAAAGCAAGAGCGGTTCATTCTACTACGCATTATGGTGTCGTTTGCTACAGCAGCTTCACCAGTAAAGCAGTAAAGTTGTTTTTTAAAAAAAAGTAACTTCATAAACAGCTTTTTAGATGAAAGCTGAATTATTTTGAAAATATTGTTTGGTAAAATAGCTTCGCTAATAACTTCATGTATGGTTGTCAGAGATAAATAAGGAAGAGAGCTAGAACAAATTACTTTCTCTAGCTTCTTGCCAACTCATTTCATGACAATTCATCCTTTTGTGAGAGGGGAGAATAGTTTCACCTACGAAGCTGTAAAAAATTGCTCACAACAACTCTGAAGTTATTGTGAGCTGTACGAAACTAGACCCTATGTACACATAGAAGAAGCAACTCCCAAACCTAACTCCGATCAGAATTGAGTGACGCGTTGCATCCTCATTCCCTACCGCGTCTCGTTCCTCACTAGCACGGTTGCTCATCTTTATCTCCCCGCCTCCTCATGTCACCTGTAGCACAAGACGCACCCCACTCGCGTAGAAGCCGCTACTGATGGTTAAACCTAGTTACTTGTATCTTATTTTCCTGCATTTACTATTCACTGTCTAACTAGCTGTTTTTATTTGGATTAGTAGCCAAGATTAGTATCTACTTTTTGCTAGGAATATGTTGTAGTGGTTAGGCTGACTCCTCTGCCATATAAGTAAGGGCAAACCAACTTGAGGGACAAGTTGTAATCTTTACTCTTCAATCCAAGCGGCTACAGGCCAAGCTAACCTCTGGGCTTTCTCTAGTTCTTGATTAAGATCATGTTTAGGAAACAATTGGTATCAGGAGCTTAGGGTTCTAGAGAGCAGCCGCCATGTCCACCGAGAGTTCCAGGGCACGCGCCTGCCACCTTTGCTGCTGCAAAATTATTGATACTACATGTTTCATGAGTGTTTAGGCCTGAGTGACTACCACTTGCTAAGTTTCTACTACTACTATCAAAGAAGCTTTTAAAATCTGAGTAATTATTAAATTGAATTTGGCAATTGGTAATCAAACTCTATGACTACTAATTGACTATGGCTACTTGACTATAACAGTTTGCACCTACACAAGGTAAAACAAGGGATGCAAGTGGAACCACATTATTTGAAAACAAAATGTAGCTATAGTGTTGATTATACCTTCACTTTAGGTGACATGTTGTTGGTCAAACTGGTATTTAATGACCATCAACACAAAGTTAGTTCATACCTAGTGGCACTTAGACAACTATTTAAATTTAGAGTTTCCCTCTTAATAGTTAGGCTATCTATCCTAAATTTGACTACACACTATTGCATCTAAGCTGGCAAAAACAAAAATCCTAACATAGGCCCTCTCCATCTTCCCAAGTGTGAGCTTGCTCCATTTGGGTTAGATCACCTACCATCCAACTCCAAGCCTTGCTCACCATCTTGGTGTGGACTTAACCTAGCTTAACAACACTAAGCAAAAAGGTTATTCCACTAGGTACCTCAATTCCCAAAATTAAACATGGGGCTTTCAGTGGGTCCTACATTCTCGCATCCTGCCAGCAACAAGAAAGGGAACTCAGGGCCTGCTTCTTGATTGCAATACCTAGGCAATATCCAAGAATTTCTTATTGATATGGCCAAATCCTGAGTGTCTAGGATCCCTTCAATGACATATGCGGCAGTGGCAAAGTTTCCCCTACATGGGAGAATATGGGGAGTGGCAAAATTTCCCTACATGGGAGAAAACAGTTTAAATAACATGATTTGGCCAGCAAAAAAATCAGAACCTACCGTCTGACAGCAAATGCACCAACTAGCCAAAACATAAGACCTATAAAAATTGAGATGGTATAAAAACGCATCCAGACGAAGCATCAATGAGATCTAAGGAATACAAAAGAGTAATCGAGACTTATGATGAACCGGCTATAGGCCAATAGTGAGGTGACAAGATACGACTTTAAGGCTATCTACATCGTACCATCCCACATGTAAAGGAGTATGGCCCACATGGCAGATTCGATTATAAATATCGGTAAATAACAAATGTTGTCGTTGAAAGGTCCTAAATGGCTAGAGGGGGTTGAATAGCCTATAAAAATTTCTATAAACAACACTTAAAGCAAGTGGTTAGTGAATTAAACGGCGAAGTGAGTTTTGCGCTAGCCTACACAAAGTATTGCAAGCCACCTAACCATTCTAGGATATTGTCTCTAAGTATACACACAAGAAGCTATGTCACTACTCTACTCTACTCCTAGGTGAGCAACTACAAAAGAGAGCTACGCAAAAGTAAATGAAAGAGAGTATAAGGTAGAGAGGGGATTTTTATACCGCCGACTGTCAAGAAGATAAACCAATTAATCAATACAATATGAATCCTCGGTAGAGAGAGTTGACACAAGAATTTTTACTGAGGTTCACTTTTTTGCCGGCAAGCTACGTCCTTTGTTGTAGCAATACACCCACGTGGAGGTTCACATGCTAATTTGCATCACACGACAAACCCTTCTCAAGGGTGCCGCACAGTCAACACAAGATGGGGATCCACAAGCTACTGCACAATCCACTAGAGTAGCCAATTGCGATCTCCCACGGTGAAGGCTCAAGAACCCCTTACACATGCACCGATCGGAGGCAAAGACAATCCCCAACTCCCCTCAACGATCCTCGCAGGTCCAAGCCATCTAGGAGTCGGCAAACTCCAAGAGTAACAAGAGAATCCGCTATGAAATCCAATCACCAAGTGTCCCTAGATGAACACACTCATGCAATGCACTTGATGCTCTTTAATCTCACGAAATGTTGATCACAACCAAATGGAATGTGTGAGAGAGGAGTGTAGAGGCTCACTAGCTTGTAAAGTCCATGAAAATGTCCAAGAGAGCCAGCACAAGCCGGCCACTACACCCTTTATAGCCCTGAACTCAAAATCCAAACGTTACTCACATTTTTCGGGGCCACCGGACGCGCAGTTAGTTCACACCGGACACATCCGGTGCAGCGACCGGTGTATCGCCCTACGACACATGTACTAGCCGTTTGAATTTTCCCGTTGTGCGCGCTCACACCATACGGGTCCGCCGTCACACCAGATGCCTGCTGCACGCCACGTCAGAGGCACCGGACGCGTGAACAGTATTCACAGCGTGCCCGGTGTAAACTTCCTGTGTCTGGTGAAAAACTCACCGAGACAACACGAGAGCACAGGGTTCACACCGGACGCGTCCAATGCTACCCCACCGGACACACTCCGCATCCGGTGCTCACAGCACAACACGCCTTAGACTTAGGGTTAGTCACCGGACGCTCCCGGTAGTGTCCAGTGTAGCGTCCGGTGCACGGTTAAGCACCAGCCCAATTCCTTTTCCACCACCCTTGTTCACGTGAGCTAACGCCAAAGTGTTCTTCACCTTTGTGCTTGTGTATTAGCTTTTTCAAAGTATTTTCCAAGGGTTTGTTAGCACTCACTAGCATCTAAATGCATATGCATCAAGTATGAACATCTAGTAGCACTTTGACAACCGCATTTCGACAAATGAGCTACGGCTGTCTATCCTAAATGTGATCACTCTCTCTATAGAGTCTTGATCACCAAAAGCAAAAGAACTCCTATTTAGTATACCTTTGCTTTGAGCTCCTAACTTTTCTCCATCTTCCTTCTCTTCTCTTGATGAAGCTTGTGGACACCTTTTGATGATGGACTTATATCATTTGCATGGATGCCGTCATTAGGGCTTTCTCCTTTTGTTGATGGACTTACACCATTTGCATGGACGCCGTCAATGCCCTTCACTTGTGGCCTCCACTGACCCAGTCCTTTGCTCCATCTTAATGTTAGCTAATTAGTCTCATGAACCACTTAGAGCAAGTATTAACAAATTAGGTTTCATCAATTATCAAAATCCAAACATGGGCTTTCAGCCGTCATAGATCTCCAAACATAGCTATTAAGAGACATGGTGTAGGGTCGAGATGGCGGACTAGAGGGGGGTGAATAGTCCTTTTTAACAACTAATCGCAGCGGAATGAAACCTATTCGGTTCTAGGAACGATTCACCCCTCTAACTATAACTCTAAGCACCTTGTAAAAGATCCAAGCAAAAACAAAGGTGCAAGCGTAGTTTGAGCTTCCTTAAACCGTTCTAGCGCAAGTTCACACAAACCTAAGCACTAGAACTTTAAAGCACAGGGGAGCTCCTACCAACTAGCAAGCAAAGGGCACTAAGCACCTAAGCTCAGTACAGTGCTCAACTGACAAGGATACACAATTCTAATCAAGGAGCTCAACTCACTTAGTTACACAAACTAAGTGAGACACTACTTCTAAGCTACACAAGCTAAGAACGTGAGTGGCAAGCTACACAAGCTAACCGATCTCACAAGAGCAACTATAACTACACAAGTAAAGTAATGCACAAAATAAATAACTTGTGTAAAAGGGAGCAAACCACCGCGAAGGATGGGAAGATGTTGACACAGGTGATTTATTTCCCGGAGGTTCACTTGTCGCCACAAGCTACGTCCTCCATTGAGACAAGCTCCAAGGTTGCCGCCGATCCTCTAGCAAGAGGTGACCCACCATAAGTCACCACCTCCACGTGGGGCGCCCGCAAGCACTTGCTCTTCGATCCGGCCGGACCACTTAGTCGCTCTTCACGTCTCGCTCAACTAAGCGATGCTCTTCACGATCTCCCGCGGGGTGAGCTCCAACCCCTCACAAGCTTGCTCCGGAGCCAAGCACAATCTCCTTGCTTGCTTCCACGGAGCCTCTCACCACCAAGCCATCTAGGAGGTGGCGACCTCCAAGAGTAACAAGCACCACCGGCTTGCAACACGAACACCTAGTGCCACTCGATGCAAACTCTCAATGCAACGCACTAGCGATCGATCTCTCACTCTCAAATGCGATGTCAATTAGCACAAGTGAGTAGGAGGGCACCAAGCTAAGCACTAGCAAGGGAAACACATTCCCAAGCTGCTGAGCCACCTCTCTTGGCCGGCTCTCACCTCTAAATTATAGCCCTCAAAGAAATAGAGCCATTACTCCCAGTCATTGGGCACTCTGCGTGCGCACCTGACGCGCAGTTGATTCACACCGGATGCGTCCGGTGGTTCGTTCGATGCTCAAAACGCCAAACAAACTAGTCGTTACGCAGCAACCGAGAGTTCCTAGAGTCGCACCGGACACGACCGGTATTGACACTTGTTGAACGTCTAATTTTTATTATCAATTATCCATGCATTATACATGAATATCTAGTAGAATAGGGTTATTACTAATAATTTCCATGAGTTTTGGTGAATTGTATATTTTCAGGGAATTATCCAGAAAGGCTTAAAGGAGAGATTAAAGTGCTTAATTATCACGAAACTTGCACG
Organism: Eremochloa ophiuroides; assembly: GCA_038502445.1. NCBI lineage: Eukaryota > Viridiplantae > Streptophyta > Magnoliopsida > Poales > Poaceae > Eremochloa > Eremochloa ophiuroides. Next base: position 55,782,173 of record JAHLJS010000003.1, on the reverse strand, counting down.
CGAAGGAAACATACGTCATCGGCAATATAGAAGAGTGTAGAAGGCACCCGAAGCAACCGGGGCCCCACCTGGCAAATGGTGGGGCCGGGCGGCCCCAAGGGGGGGCCGGGCGGTGCCCCCCTAGGGTTTTGCGCGCCGCCTTCTGGAGTCTTCTTTCACCGCCTTTGAGGAATCATCTCGGCCCTTGGTTAAGTCGGTTTGATCCTACGGCACGCGTTCATCCCACCGGGCTATAAATAGAGGGCCAGACCTCCCTGGAGGAGAGCCAGATCAAGAGCTGAAGAGCCTGAAGCATTATATAGATATCCATTAAATCTAGGCTAGCAATCAAGAGAGAGATTAGAGAGATAGAGTAGATGAGTAGAGATTCAGAGGAGTCCCGGCCTGTCGGAGCTTCTTCGTAGCTGTATTCGTCTGGATTCAGCTCCCTCGTCTGGAGCTGCGTTCTGAGGTACTTTTGTATTCAACATTCTGATTCAAGTAAACATTTGTTCTTATTCATTCTTAAGTTTACAACTCATATTGAGTGCTTTGATCTTGGTAGCTCCTAGATTGAAGTAGTAGTTGGTAGTGTAGACGTGGTGTCTAGCTATAATTACTTGTGAATGTCCCCTGATTAGCCGAATAGTGGTAGTTCGCGTAGGTGACAGCTACCTTGATTCCTCTGTAGTCCACTTCCCGTTGATAGGATCAATAGGTGTATAAGTATTTGGTAGGAGAGAACTCTGATTTCTGCTCTTATTCATTTCACTGCCCAGCTAGAACGATATTATTCAAAGTTTACTGGTTGTCGGAACTAGATAGTCATTAGCTATTTCCTCATTCTTGATATTCTCTGGATTGATTGTGTTATCGGGTTAAGAATCAAGAGACTTAGTCAGTATCACCTACTGTTCCTTTGGGTTCGATATTAAAACTGGGATTGTCTGGTGAAGTGCTACATCGGTATTATATCTGTGCGCTTGCGGATACCTTGATAATAATAATATTTAATTGAGTGCAGTTAATTTATACCAACATCCGGTGCACACCCACCGGACGCTGGGAGAGTCCGGTGCTCTTTCGTAGACCAAACAGCAGAATACGCACCGGGCGCTGCTACAGTAGCAGCCGCGCGTCCGGTGCAGCATCCTGTGCGTACCTTCGCTCACTAAAACGGCGATTTCTCTTAGCTCTGAACTCCGATTTCGATGATTTTAAACATTTTGGAAAGCTTATTTAGAGGGCTACACAACCCACATGATTGCTTGAACCAAAACTCAAAGGATAAAAGTAATTTATCCATCCAAGATCCAAACAAGCTTCCTGCGAGCTCGAAACTTTAACCCTTTTGCAAAAGTGCCAACTTCAAAGTGTTCCACAACCTTGTGCATGTGAGTTAGCATTTTCACAATCATTTTCCAAAGGGTTTTTCACTCTTCCTTGCCACGCCACTCTATCCTATCAATGCAAAGTTAGATCACTCCGAGTGGCACTAGATGACCGATATGCAAACAAGTTTGCCCCTCTTGATAATACGGCCATCTATCCTAAATCCAGTCAAGCACTTCTCTACTCAACCTTAGACCGGTGAAATGGAAACACCCTTGGTTATTCCTTTGCCTTGCGCTTTCCATTCCAATCACCGTCTCCGACACCATCGATGCCGGTGCAACACATGCACCAACACCTCATGAGTGATATGATCCACTTCATATCATCATGTGGCTTTTGGTCCAATGATCCTTGACTTCACTTGCTCTTCACCATTGCATTGGTCCATCGGCGCCAAGCCTTGTCTTGATCTTCTCTGCCTAGCCACATGACTCCATGTCATGTATCATGTGCATTAAGCTCCTCCATCATCACAGGTGTGAGCTAAGCATCGTTTCCAAGCCATTTCCACCTCCATGGCATAAATGCTCGCACACATGTACATGTGGACTAATCACCTGTGTAATCAACACTTAAACACATACTAGTCCACCTAAGTTGTCACTCAATTACCAAAACCAAACAAGGACCTTTAATCTCCCCATTTTTGGTAATTGATGACAACTCTACAAAGATATGGAAATTAAGCACATTGACCAAGTTAGTTTATCACACAAGTGTAAATTACTAACTTGAGTTTAGATTTTATGTTACTTATCCATCTTTAAGCTTAAATCTTTAGACTTGAATAAGCTTCCATAAAACCCGACTTGGTAATGTTAACTCCCTCTACATGTGTGCTCAAATGGTTTGGTTTCAAATTCTCACACATGCATAAATATGGAATTTATGGGAGTGCCAACACTACTAAGTGATGCTAAGATGCATAGAATAAACCTTTGTAGCGTGATACCAATTGCTCGATACCGATTGCTTGAGGCTAATTGAAGTTGCACCATTAAGTCCATCCTTAGCATCATGATTAGCTAGACAAGCAAAAATACTAGATTCCCCATGAGATCAACATTATAAGCAAGGTTCTAGTAAATACTTGAAGAACACAAGTCTAGCTAACAACCTATGCATGCTAGCTATCAAATCATCATTCAAACCTATGCACCACACAAGTAAGATACCATAAGTAAATAAACTACATGCAAATTAATGCAAGCAAGCATATGAATATGCACATATCAAATGCAATCAACCATGTCCATGAGCTTGCTCCCCCTACTTGTGTGCTTTTCTTGTCCAAGAATTTTGATCCCCTTGTAATCTTCAATCTTGTGGATCATCCTTCTTGTTGGCCTATTGCTCTCCCATCATCGGCCTCCATGATGGTTCATCAGTACTTCCATCCATCTTGATTGTCTCTCCCCCTTGATCATGTAATCCAATATCTCTCTCTTATCACACAATTTCATATCTTTGTCCAAATCTCTTCCCCTTTGTCATCAATTTTCATAAAAGGTCAATGCTCTATTGTGATAAAGGTTTGTGTGAGGGATGTATAGGGTAGCCTCTTGCACATTTTGATGGACACCTTGTTGGAAGTCTTCATCTTGATGATCACTTAAAGTTGGGGACCACTTGCACATTAGTTGGACACCAATTGTAAGATTAATCTAGATACCACTTGAAAAGATTAACTTGATATCCCTTTTCATTGTTGTCTTGTGCTTCTTGAACTTAGCTTGTTATTATGAGCTTCTTTCTTGATTAGTTCAATCTAGCAAGCTTGCACAAGTAATCTAACTCGGTTTGAACCGAAGACAAGCTTCTTCACGCCACGGGGGGTTATCTTGCCTATGTTGAATTAGATCCTTTTTGCTTATTTAATTAGATCAAATATTAGGTTCACATGCTCATGAACAAGTCATATTTAGCCACTAGATCAAACAAGTCATAGAAGCAATAATGGCATCATATGAACTTAAAAACATTTGATTTTTCATGAATGCACATCTATGTATGACTATATGCTCTAAACAAGTCCTTAGCAAAATATGAATGCATATACCATACAATGATACATTTGCTATCTTGGAGTAGAGGATAGTCATTTCAATCAATTTCCATAATAGCTTTATGAAGTCCATTTGAGAGCTTGGTGAAGACCAATCATCAATAGAGAAATCCATTCTTCACCCATATGATCAAGTGCTAGCTTCAAATTGTGGTTAATTTGCATCTTTTCTTGACCAAGCTTGCATGAGAAAATACCACTTGAATAAGTATGAATACCACATGTATATGAATTCCTTTTATTTGGATGTTGCTTGCTTTCTAGATCAATCTTTTGATTTCTTCAACTAAGCATATCCAATGATTCTCCGGATCACAACTTCCATATTAGCCATCCAAGTACCGCACTTGGTTTACCTACATAAGGCGGCATGCACCGACGATCGGGAGAAGTGACCTATCTCCAAAGAAACATCTTCAATACTCACTTGAATTGCCTTTGCTTGATTGATCTAAGGACTTATCATGATGATCAACTTGAATTCCTTTTTTAAGTCCTTTTCTTTCTTCTTCACCAATCTTCATGATCCAAAACCAAACAAATGACTCTCAACAACTTGTAATTATATTTCCAACTTGAGAGCCTTTCAATACAACAGATATCAAAGATTTCCAATAATACTCTCTTGTGGACAGATTCTGTAAACTTCAAAGAATATGCTATAACTACCAATTCACTTGTCTAATTACCATGAAATTTTATGGAGATGACCTTCAATGAACTGCCAGCCATCATTTTCCTCCACATTGCTACGTGCTGAAAACTGCTGCACTATAGTTGACAGGAACTACTCCAAAACCAAAGCAATCCTTATCCAATACTCATGAAAATTGTACAGAAACTTATACCATAAGCCCACAGCATGAATATCAAATTTTAAGCTAATCCAATTAGATTTGATCACTCAAACATGGCTTTCTTCTCAGCTAGCTCAGATTTCAGATTTTGGACAGATTTTGACAATTGAGCTAATCTTCATCAAATTGAATCAAACTTGAGATAAACTAGTTTAAATACTCTCACAAAACATAGATCCATTAAATCCACTTACTAAATGTTATCTCATGATCATATCCAACCAAATTTACTCAAACTTGATCACTAAGCATTTATTCCATTCAAACATCTTATTGCAAGCAATATATGCATATTTATCCAATTCAATCAACTCATATGCATGCAAATGAATGTGATCAACAAAAGATATACCTTGATGGTCTATGATCACCCATTTGCAAGCTTTAACTTACTTGTTTGCAAATCATCAAATAATTAATCAAAAGATCACCCACAACTTGAATTTTTGCACTTGTATGTTATTGAACTTGGACTTCGCTTAACTTAACTTTGCATTGGTTTGGATATGCACTAGGCTTCATGACTTGACTCAATACATGATGATTTATATGAATTCCATTTGAATCAAGCCTCTAATGCCATGGTACCTACACACAATCATCCATTTTTTGATGGTACCTAAACAAGTTTAGGTCCTCTCAAGTTAGGAGCAACATACTTAGTCTTTGCCTTAGTATGGATAGCGGGATGTTTTGCAATAGAAACCGATGAGGTACCATTGTCATCCTTCCTAAGCAAATTATTTGCATGAATAGAAATAGGCATAGGAGTGTTACTAGGGGACATGAATGAGCCATGTGTCCTCTTTCCCAGCATGAGTAGCACTTTTGCTTTGCTTGAGCCTTCTCTTTCTTTCTCATGTTGTGCTTCTCATTGTCTTTCCTCTCTTGGGTTGCTTGAGCCTTCTTCTCAAGCTTGTTGGGACACTTTGAGGCAAAGTGACCCATATCTTCAAATTTTAAGCACTTGATGTGAGCCATCTTGTTCTTCTCTTGAATCTTGCTCATCATCAACTTGGCATCATATATGTGAGTTGGATGCCTTCCTCTTCCACTACCACTTCTTGTCTTCTTTTTCTTCAAGTCACCATCTTTATGGTTGAACTTGACTTGATCTTGGGGTATGTTATCTTGATGCTTCACAAATCTCTTGTATAAGCTTTGTGAGCGGGTGAACCTGTTGTCATCCTTCTTCAACTTGAGCTTCTCTCGGTTGGGGCATGATGAAGCTAAATGGCCCATTTCATGGCATGCAAAGCACATGAAATGAGCAAGTCGTTCTTGCTCTAGCTTCGTCATCTCTCTCTCATAAGTTCTCTTGCCCCATCTTTTGCCTTTGATCTTGCTCTTGTTGAAGTGAATACCACTTGTATCTTGGCTTCTTTGTATGTTGACTTTGCTTGACTTGAAGCCAAGACCACTCATGTCACCCACCATTATTGTGTACTCCAACATATGGTCAAGGGCGGCACTTGAGTTGTTCCACCTTGCTATCTTGTTACTCAAGTTTTTCACTTCTTGTTTAAGCTCATTGTTCTCCCTCAAAAGGTTAGTCTCACAAGATATAGAAGTAGAACAAGTATTTAAAAGTGAAGAACAAGGCATAGAGAGTAAATCATCACATGAGATGGATACACTCTTCATACCTACATCACAAGGGTTAGCAACATATGATTGATCATTTGACCCAAGTGATGAGCTCTCACTAGTTTTAAGTTTTTCATTAGAAAGCTCCTTAGTGAGAAAAACATGGTCTTTTACCAAATTATCATGAGCAACACTAAGCTCCTCATGAGTCAATTTTAGCTCCTCATGTGAACAATTCAAGACATAAAGTAGATGCTTTTGTTGTTCACATGTGTCCTTTAGAAATGAGTTTTCATTTGTCAATTTCTTTGTTTTGTTATTGAAAGGGTCGAGATGGCGGACTAGAGGGGGGGTGAATAGTCCGACAAAAATAAATCGCAGCGGAAATAAAACCTAATCGGTTCTAGCGACAATTCACCCGTCTAACTAAGACTCTAAGCACCTTGCAAAGGATCCTAACAAGAAGCAAAGGTGCAAGTCTAGCTTGAGCTTCCCTAAACCGTTCTAGCGTAAGATCACACAAACCTAAGCGCTAGTACTTTAAACACCGGGGAAACTCCTATCAACTAGCAAGCAAAAGCGCACTAAGTACCTAAGCTCACTACTTGCTCAATGACAAGGATACGCAATCCAAATCAAGGAGCGCAACTCACTTAGCTACACAAACTAAATGAAAACTACTTCTAAGCTACACAAGCTAAGAAGGTGAGTGGCAAGCTACACAAGCTAACCGGTCTCACAAGAGCAACTACAACTACACAAGTAAAGTAATGCAAAGAATAAATGACTTGTGTAGAAGGGAGCAAACCACCGCGAAGGATGGGAAGATGTTAACGCGGTGATTTATTTCCCATAGGTTCACTTGTCGCCACAAGCTACGTCCTCCGTTGAGACAAGCTCCAAGGTTACCGCCGGTCCTCTTGCTAGTGGTGACCCGCAAGTCACACTCTCTCACGTGGAGTGCTTACCACAAGCTCTAGCACTTGACTCGGCCGGACCACTTGTCGCTCTTCACGTCTCGCTCTACTAGCGATGCTCTTTGCGATCTCCCGCGGGGTGAGCTCCAACCCCTCACAAGCTTGCTCCGGAGCCAAGCACAATCTCCTTGCTTGCTTCCACGGAGCCTCTCGCCACCAAGCCATCTAGGAGGTGGCGACCTCCAAGAGTAACAAGCACCACCAGCTTGCAGCTCGATCACCTAGTGCCAACTCTTGCAATCTCTCAATGCAACGCACTAGAATCACTCACTAGCGATCAAATGGATGAACACTAAGCACACTAGTGAGTTAGAGAGCTCCCAAGCACACCTACATAAGCCGCACAGGCCCAAGGGTGCTCAGCTAGTCGGCCAAGGCCGCCAAGTGCTTGGTTTTATAGCCCTCAAGCGAATAGAGCCGTTGCCAACCGAAATCGGCCGTCGGACTGAGCGTCGGACGCTCAGCCGCGCCACCGTCAGACCAATGTCCACGGTCCGACGCTCCCGATGACCGCCACGTGTCACTAGCCGTTTGAAGTCGAACGTTCGATCGCAACGGCTAACTTCCCGCACTTCAACTCACTGTCGGACAGAACACCGTCGGACCAAAGCCCACGGTCCGACGCTCCTCTGTTAGCCACTGTCGGACTGAATTTCTACTGCGCGTCGGACTAAACGAAGCCACGGTTCGACGTTTCCAGAGAGCTCCCCGAGCACTGAAAACCGTCGGACGTTAGTCCGACGCTCGCCGTCGGACCAACGGAGCGCGTCCGACGCACCACAGCTCGCCACGCGTTACCTCCTCGTTGCTCTGCACCGTCGGACTCTGAAGCTCACGGTCCGACGCTCGGCCTCCACAGACCGTCGGACCAACGCCGACTAACGTCCAACGCTCGCTGAAAAACTAGGGTAAGCCGTCGGACCGAGAGCAACGGTCCGACGCTCCCACTCCTTAGCGTCCGACGCTTTGCAGAGAGCTCTTCTCAACTCCAAACTTCACTACCTTTGCAAATGTGCGAACACCATCAAGTGTACACCTCATGTGCATGTGTGTTAGCTTTTCACAAACATTTTTCAAAGGATTCTTCTCTCTTTTCACCACGCCACTCGATCCTAGCAACGTATGCAAGTTAGATCGCTCAAGTGGCACTAGATGACCGATATGCAAACAAGTTTGCCCCTCTTGATAGTACGGCCATCTATCCTAAATCCAGTCAAGCACTTCTCTACTCAACCTTAGACCGGTGAAATGAAAACGCCCTAGGTTATACCTTTGCCTTGCGCTTTCCATTTCAATCACCGTCTTCATCACCTTCTCCATCTCCAACTTGGTCGATGCCGGTGCAACACATGCACCAATACCTCAACAATGATATGATCCATTTCATATCATCATGTGCCTTTTGGTTCATCGATCCTCGACTTCACTTGCTCTTCACCGTTGCGTTGGTCCATCGGCGCCAAGCCCACTAGCTTGCCCTTCACACTTGCAACCGGTCCGTCGATGCCATGTCTGATCTTCTCCACCTAGCCACATGACTCCATGTCATGTCTCATGCGTTTAGCTCCTTCATACCATATGTGTGAGCTAAGCATCATCTCCAAGCCATTTCCACCTCCATGGCATAGATGCTCACACACATGTACCTATGGACTAATCACCTGTGTAATCAACACTTAAACACGTATTAGTCCACCTAAGCTGTCACTCAATTACCAAAACCAAACAAGGACCTTTCAATCTCCCCCTTTTTGGTAATTGTTGACAACTCTACAAACATATGGAAATTAAGCGCATTAACCAAGTTAGCTTTTCACACAAGTGTAAATTACTAACTTGGGTTGGATTTTATGTTACTTATCCATCTTTAAGCTCAAATCTTTTAGACTTGGATAAGCTCCATAAAACCCGACTTGGTAGTGTTAACTCCCCCTACATGTGTGCTGAAATGGTTTGGTTTCAAATTTTCACACATGCATAAATATGAAATTTGTGGGAGTGCCAACACTACTAAGTGATGCTAAGGTGCATAGAATAAACCTTTGTAGCGTGATACCAATTGCTTGAAGCTAATTGAAGTTGCATCATTAAGTCCATCCTTAGCATCATATTTAGCTAGACACGCAAAAATACTAGATACCCCGTGCGATCAACATTATAAGCAAGGTTCTTGAAAAACACAAGTCTAGCTAACAACCTATGCATGCTAGTTATCAAATCATCATTTAAACCTATACTAGCATACACCACACATGTAAGATACCACGTGTAGGAAACTAAGTGCAAATCCAAGCAAGCATATGAATATGCACATTTCAAATGCAATCAACCATGTCCTTGAGCTTGCTCCCTCTACTTGTGTGCTTCTCTTGTCCAAGAATTTTGATCCTCTTATAATCGTCAATCTTGTGGATCATCCTTCTTGTTGGCCTATTGCTCTCCCATCATCGGCCTTCATGATGGTTCATTGCGTAGTTCCATCCATCTTGATTATCTCCCCCTTGATCATGTAATCCAATATCTCTTCCTTATCACACAATTTCATATCTTTGTCCCCAAATCTCTCCCCCTTTGTCATCAATTTCCATAAAAGTCAATGCTCTATTGTGACAAAGATGTGTGGTACGGATGTTGAGGGTAGATTCTTGCACATTTGATGGACACCACCATTTTTGAGTTGGAATGACACTACTTGAAAACCATCCATAGAATGAGATACCACATGTAGGACCTTGCATCTCTTGATACCAAATGAATAAGTATCTCCCCTATGTCATATGATCGGTCATCCACTTGAACTTGAGCTCTTTTGGTGTGGGAAGTCTTCATCTTGATGATCACTAAAAGTTGAGGATCAATTGCACATCTTGTCGGATACCACTTGAAAATACCACGTGTAGATGAATATCACGTGAAGAAATAACTTGATATCCATTTTTATTGTTGTCTTGTGCTTCTTGAACTTATATTGTTTCCAAGAGCTTCTTTCTTGATTAGTTCAAACTAGCAAACTTGCACAAGTAATCTAACTCGGTTTGAACCAAAGACAAGCTTCTTCACGCCACTAGGGGTTATCTTGCCTATGTTGAATTAGATCCTTTTTGCTTATTTAACTAGATCAAACACTAGGTTCACATGCTCATGAACAAGTCATATTTAACCACTAGATCAAACAAAACATAGAAGCAATAGTGGCATCATATGAACTTAAAATCATTTTATTTTTCATGAATGCTCATCTATGTATGACTATATGCTCAAAACATGTCCTTAGCATAATATGGATGCATATGCCATACAATGATACCTTTGCTATCTCGGAGTAGAGGATAGTCATTTCATTCAATCTCCAACAATAGCAACAGTGAAGTCCATTTAAATAGCTTGGTAAAGACTAATCATCATCATGAAAACCATTCTTCACCCATAAAAATTAAGTACCACTTATGATCAAGTGCTAGCTTTAAGTTGTGGTTGACTTGCTTCTTTTCTTGAATTAAGCTTAGATGAGAGAATACCACTTGAATAAGCATTAATACCATGTGTATGTATATGAATTTTCTCATTTGGTTTGTTGCTTGCTCTCTAGATCAACCCTTTTGATTGCTTCAACTAAGCATCTCCAATGATTCACCGGACCACCACTTCCATGTTAGCCATCCAAGCATCACCCACTTGGTTTACCTACAAAAGGTGGCACGCCCCGACGATCGGGAGAAGTGACCTCTCTCCAAAGAAACATCTTCAATACTCACTTGAATTGCCTTTGCTTGTTTGATCTAAGGACTTAACATGATGATCAACTTGAATTCCTTCTTTAATTCCTTTTCTTTCTACTTCTTTAAGTCCTTTTCTTTCTATCCAATTGTTCTCCAATCATCACTAGGACTTAAGCTTTATCATTTCTTTGCTTGGTCTAGACCTTCACTTGAGTACCAATCTTCATGATCCAAAGCCAAACAATTGAGACTCTCAACCACTTGTAATCACAACTCCAACTTGAGAGCCTTTCAATGCAAGAGATACCAAATATTTTCAATAATTCTCTCTTGTGGACAGATTCTGTACCTTTTAAAGAATATGCTATATCTCCCAATGAACATGTCCAATTGCCACGAAATTTTGTGGAGATGACCTTCTATGAGTCTACTAGCAGCCACAAAAATCTGAGCTTTGTTTGACCAAGTATGGACTGCCAACCATCATTTTTCTCCACACTGCTACATACTGAAAGACTGCTGCACTATAGTTGACAAGAACTACTCCAAAACCAAAGTAATCCTTATCCAATTCTTATGAGATCTTTGCAGCAACTTGTACCATAAGTCTAGAGCATGTATATCAATTTTCAAGCCAATCCAAATAGTTTTGTTTACTCAAACATGGCTTTGTTCACAGCTAGCTCAGTTTTGTAATTTTGGACAGATTTCGATCAATTGAACTAATCTTCATCAAATTGAACCAAACTTGAACTAAACTTGCTTGAATACTTTCACAAGGCATAAATCCATTCAATCCACTTAATAAATATCATCTTATGATCATATCCAACCAAATCTACTCAAATTTGATCACTAAGCAATTATTCCATTCAAACTTCTCATTGCAAGCAACATATGCATATTTAACCAACTCAATCAACTCATATGCATCCAAATGTAATTGATCATCAAAAGATATACCTTAAAGATTCATGATCGCCCATTTGCAAGCTTCAACTTGATTCTTTGCAAGTAATCAAATAATTAACCACTTGACCACCTACACCTGGATATTTGCACTTGTATGAGTTTTGCACTTGGACTTCACTTCTTTTGACTTGGCATTGGTTTGGATGTTGCACTAGGCCTTATGACTTGACTCAACAAATGATGATTAATATGAATACCAATTGAATCAAACCTCCAATGCCATGGTACCTACACACATTCATCCACCTTTTGATGGTACCCAAACACGTTTGGGTCCTCTCAAGTTAGGAGCAATGTACTTAGGCATTGCCTTAGTATGGATAGCGGGATGTTTTGCAATAGTAACCGATGAGGTACCATTGTCATCCTTCCTAAGTATAGTATTTGCATTAATTGAAATAGGCTTAGGAATGTTACCTAGGGGACATGAATGAGCCATGTGTCCCCTTTCCCGGCATGAGTAGCACTTTTGCTTTGCCTAAGCCTTCTCTTTCTTGCTCATGTTGTGCTTCTCATTGCCTTGCCTCTTGTGGGTTGCTTGAGCCTTCTTCCCAAGCTTGTTAGGACACTTCGAGGCAAAGTGACCCATAGCTTCACACTCGAAGCACTTGATGTGAGCCAAATCTTTCTTCACTTGATTCTTGCTCATCATCATGTTGGCATCATAGATATGAGTTGGATGCCTTCCTCTTCCACTACCTCTTCTTGTCTTCTTGTTCTTCAAGTCACTACGGCATGCTTCATGGTTGGTCTTGACTTGATCTTGGGGTGTATTGACTTGAGGCTTCACAAATCTCTTGTATAAGCTTTGTGAACGGGTGAGCCTCTTGTCATCCTTCTTCAACTTGAGCTTCTCTCGGTTGGGGCATGATGAAGCTAAGTGACCCATTTCATGGCATTCAAAGCACATGAAATGAGCAAGCCGTTTTTGCTCTAGCTTCTTCATTTCTCTCTCATATGTTCTCTTGCCCCACCTCTTGCCTTTGATCTTGCTCTTGTTGAAGTGAATGCCACTTGTACCTTGGCTTCTTTGTATGTTGACTTTGCTTGATTTGAAACCAAGACCACTCATGTCGTCCACCATTCTTGTGTTTTCTAACATATGGTTGAGGGCGGCACCTGAGTTGTTCCACCTTACTATCTTGTTGCTCAAGTTCTTCACTTCTTGTTTAAGCTCATTGTTCTCCTTCAAAAGGTTAGTCTCACAAGACATAGAAGTAGAACAAGAATCTAATTTTGAAGAACAAGGCATAGAAAGTAAATCAACACATGAGGTGGATACACTCTTCATACCTACATCACAAGGGTTAGTAGCAACATATGATTGATCATTTGACCCAAGTGATGAGCTCTCACTAGTTTTAAATTTCTCATTAGAAAGCTCCTTAGTGAGAAAGTCATGGTCCTTTACCAAATTCTCAAGAGCAACACTAAGCTCCTCATGAGTCAATTTTAGCTCCTCATGCGAACAACTCATGACATAAAGTAGATGCTTTTGTTGTTCACATGTGTCCTTTAGAAAAGAGTTTTCATTAGTCAAATTCTTTGTTTTGTTCATCTCTTTTCTTAAGGCATTTACGAGTTTGCATACAAGCTTAAAATTTGGATCATCACAATCAACAATCACATTACCAAGTGATACCTTGCCGCCACCGAGTGACTTGTAGCTATGTGATGAGGATGAAGAGCTTGTTGATGCATCACTCTCGTAGCCATCGTCAAGTGAGCTTGAGGTAGAATCATCATGTACATCACTTGTGGCTTCATCAACTCCCTTGTTTTAGTGCTCTGGTGGTAGCATCATCATCATTACTTGACGAAGAGGAGGAGCAACTCTTCACAATGATGGAGTTGTGAAGATGCTCTTGATCACCAAGCTTTTGCTCTTTGGCTTGATCATCATCATCGGAGAGCTTGTCATACTTTGCATTGAGAAATGCCCAAATCTCATGGGAAGTTTCAAAGTCCATGATCTCTCCAAAAATGCTATCATCCAAAGATCTATAAAACATGTTAATTGCTTGGCGATCTAGATGTAAGCATTTCTTTTGCGCTTTGGTTGTGTTCTTTCGATCAACCGCATGAGAAAAGCCTACATCTACCATCCACCACATTTGAGGAGAAATAAACTTAATATTGCATTCCATCCAATTTCTCCAACGTGCAAAGTGTGTGCCACCAAATGTGTATGGACAATCAACATCTAGCCCATAAGTCGCCATCCTCTCGGGTCGGTTAAGACCACAAATGAGAGAACAAGCTCTGATACCAATTGAAAAGGTCGAGATGATGGACTAGAGGGGGGTGAATAGTCCGACAAAAATAAATCTCAGCGGAAATAAAACCTAATCGGTTCTAGCGACAATTCACCCCTCTAACTAAGACTCTAAGCACCTTGCAAAGGATCCTAGCAAGAAGCAAAGGTGCAAGTCTAGCTTGAGCTTCCCTAAACCATTCTAGCGCAAGATCACACAAACCTAAGCGCTAGTACTTTAAACACCGGGGAAACTCCTATCAACTAGCAAGCAAAAGCGCACTAAGTACCTAAGCTCACTACTTGCTCAATGACAAGGATACGCAATCCAAATCAAGGAGCGCAACTCACTTAGCTACACAAACTAAATGAAAACTACTTCTAAGCTACACGAGCTTAGAAGGTGAGTAGCAAGCTACACAAGCTAACCGGTCTCACAAGAGCAACTACAACTACACAAGTAAAGTAATGCAAAGAATAAATGACTTGTGTAGAAGGGAGCAAACCACCGCGAAGGATGGGAAGATGTTGACGCGGTGATTTATTTCCTGTAGGTTCACTTGTCGCCACAAGCTACGTCCTCCGTTGAGACAAGCTCCAAGGTTGCCGCCGGTCCTCTTGCTAGTGGTGACCCGCAAGTCACACTCTCTCACGTGGAGTGCTTACCACAAGCTCTAGCACTTGACTCGGCCGGACCACTTGTCGCTCTTCACGTCTCGCTCTACTAGCGATGCTCTTCGCGATCTCCCGCGGGGTGAGCTCCAACCCCTCACAAGCTTGCTCCGGAGCCAAGCACAATCTCCTTGCTTGCTTCCACGGAGCCTCTCGCCACCAAGCCATCTAGGAGGTGGCGACCTCCAAGAGTAACAAGCACCACCGGCTTGCAGCTCGATCACCTAGTGCCAACTCTTGCAATCTCTCAATGCAACGCACTAGAATCACTCACTAGCGATCAAATGGATGAACACTAAGCACACTAGTGAGTTAGAGAGCTCCCAAGCACACCTACATAAGCCGCACAGGCCCAAGGGTGCTCAGCTAGTCGGCCAAGGCCGCCAAGTGCTTGGTTTTATAGCCCTCAAGCGAATAGAGCCGTTGCCAACCGAAATCGGCCGTCGGACTGAGCGTCGGACGCTCAGCCGCGCCACCGTTGGACCAATGTCCACGGTCCGACGCTCCCGATGACCGCCATGTGTCACTAGCCATTTGAAGTCGAACGTTGGATTGCAACGGCTAACTTCCCGCACTTCAACTCACCGTCGGACGGAACACCGTCGGACCAAAGCCCACAGTCCGACGCTCCTCTGTTAGCCACCGTCGGACTGAATTTCTACTGCGCGTCGGACTAAACGAAGCCACAGTCCGACGTTTCCAGAGAGCTCCCCGAGCACTGAAAACCGTCGGACGTTAGTCCGACGCTCGCCGTCGGACCAACGGAGCGCGTCCGACGCACCACAGCTCTCTACGCGTTACCTCCTCGTTGCTCTGCACCGTTCGGACTCTGAAGCTCACGGTCCGACACTCGGCCTCCACAGACCGTCGGACCAACGCCAACTAACGTCCGACGCTCGCTGAAAAACTAGGGTAAGCCGTCGGACCGAGAGCAATGGTCCGACGCTCCCACTCCTTAGCGTCCGACGCTCTGCAGAGAGCTCTTCTCAACTCCAAACTTCACTACCTTTGCAAATGTGCTAACACCATCAAGTGTACACCTCATGTGCATGTGTGTTAGCTTTTCACAAACATTTTTCAAAGGATTTTTCTCTCTTTTCACCGCGCCACTCGATCCTAGCAACGTATGCAAGTTAGATCGCTCAAGTGGCACTAGATGGCCGATATGCAAACAAGTTTGCCCCTCTTGATAGTACGGCCATCTATCCTAAATCCGGTCAAGCACTTCTCTACTCAACCTTAGACCGGTGAAATGAAAACGCCCTAGGTTATACCTTTGCCTTGCGCTTTCCATTTCAATCACCGTCTTCATCACCTTCTCCATCTCCAACTTGGTCAATGCCGGTGCAACACATGCACCAACACCTCAACAATGATATGATCCATTTCATATCATCATGTGCCTTTTGGTTCATCGATCCTCGACTTCACTTGCTCTTCACCGTTGCGTTGGTCCATCGGCGCCAAGCCCACTAGCTTGCCCTTCACACTGGCAACCGGTCCGTCGACGCCAAGTCATGTCTTGATCTTCTCCACCTAGCCACATGACTCCATGTCATGTCTCATGCGTTTAGCTCCTTCATACCATATGTGTGAGCTAAGCATCATCTCCAAGCCATTTCCACCTCCATGGCATAGATGCTCACACACATGTATCTGTGGACTAATCACCTGTGTAATCAACACTTAAACACATATTAGTCCACCTAAGTTGTCACTCAATTACCAAAACCAAACAAGGACCTTTCAGTTATCTCATTTCTTAAGGCATTGACGAGTTTGCATACAAGCTCAAAATTTGGATCATCATAATCAACAATCACATTACCAAGTGATACCTTGCCGCGACCGAGTGACGTGTAGCTATATGATGAGGATGATGAGCTTGTTGATGCACACTCTCGTAGCCATCATCAAGTGAGCTTGAGGTAGAGACATTGTCTTCCCCACTTGACCTTGAGGAGGAGCACTCCTCCACAATCACCGAGTTGTGGATGTGCTCAACTTCCTCAACTCCATCACCAAGCTTTTGCTCTTTGGCTTGATCATCATCATCGGAGAGCTTGCCATACTTTGCATTGAGAAATGCCCAAATCTCATGGGAAGTTTCAAAGTCCATGATCTCTTCGAAAATGCTATCATCTAAAGATCTATAAAACATGTTAATTTCTTGGCGATCTAGATGTAAGCATTTCTCTTGCGTTTTGGTTGTGTTATTTCGATCAACCGCATGAGAAAAGCCCAAACAACACAATACGCACCAGACGCTGCTACAGTAGCAGCCGCGCGTCCAGTGCTAAAAAACCCGCGTCCGTTGCAGCGTCCTGTGCGTACCTCCGCTCACTAAAACGGCGATACCTTTTAGTTCCGAACTCCGATTTCGATGATCTTGGATATTTTGGAAAGCTTATTTAGAGGGCTACACAACCTATATGATTGTTTGATCCAAAACTCAAAGGATAAAAGCAGTTTATCCATCCAAGATCCAAATAAGCTTCCTGCTAGCTCGAAACTTCAACCCTTTTGCAAATGTGCTAACTCCAAAGTGTTCCACAACCTTGTGCATGTGAGTTAGCATTTTCACAATCATTTTCTAAAGAGTTTTTCACTCTTCCTTGCCACGCCACTCGATCCTAGCAATGTAAAGTTAGATCACTCCAAATGGCACTAGATGACCGATATGCAAACAAGTTTGCTCCTCTTGATAGTACGGCCATCTATTCTAAATCCGGTCAAGCACTTCTCTACTCAGCCTTAGACCAATGAAATGGAAACGCCCTAGGTTATACCTTTGCCTTGCGCTTTCCATTCCAATCACCGTCTTCATCACCGTCTCTAACACCATCGATGCCGGTGCAACACATGCACCAACACCTCATGAATGATATGATCCACTTCATATCATCATGTGGCTTTTGGTCCATCGATCCTTGACTTCACTTGCTCTTCACCATTGCGTTGGTCCATCGGCGCCAAGCCTTGTCTTGATCTTCTCCGCCTAGCCACATGACTCCATGTCATGTATCATGTGCATTAAGCTCCTCCATCATCACATGTGTGAGCTAAGCATCGTTTCTAAGCCATTTCCACCTCCATGGCATAAATGCTCACACACATGTACCTGTGGACTAATCACCTATGTAATCAACACTTAAACACATATTAGTCCACCTAAGTTGTCACTCAATTATCAAAACCAAACAAGGACCTTTCACATGGCCCACATGGTAGCCCTTAGATTGAGGGAGACTGTCAGCTTCTTTAGGATGTGTCAGGGACATTATGAGAGGATAACATTCCTCTCATATGTGTTGGGTTTCAAGGTGTCCTGTAGCAATATGAAGGATTGGGGTTGGGATAGAGTCTAGCGTTGCGGGAGTCTAACATGTGTGTATTTATAGTTCAAGCGCATTTACAGTCTAGTGTCAGTGAATAGCCTAAGGTTGCACCAGCAACCAACAAAACCCTAACTCAAGATCGCATCAGGCGCGAATTAAGACCAAATTAGAAGACAACAACTAATACCAAACCATCAGAAAAAACTTAAATTGGCCATCAGCAGGCATCCTCATCATCTGACTCACCGGATCTGCAGATACAAAGACAAACCCATTAGCTCAGAAGGGAAAAAGAAACATCAAAACAATGAAATCAAGATGGGGTGGCAATGGCTCTAACAATCTCGTTCGTTACAGCGAAGTGGAGATGAAAGCATAGCTGAAACACAGTCGAATGTTACGAGAGGAAAGGGCATCATGAAGACTAGTAGCTAGGGTTCGCATATGAGGGGGGGTAGGGAGGGAGGATGGCTCTCTCTAATTTTGACTTTTGTGTTGTCTTTAACTCTTTATTTAGAGACCCAGCATTTCTGTAGCCGCTCCATGACCGCCTCTCTCCGATTTTGACTTTTTGCGCTATGGGATTTTGACTTCTTGCGCGAGGGAAGGGCATGCATCGTGCGAGGCGAGGGGAGAGAAGGGTTCGTGGTCACGACGGAAGGGGAGGGAAGCATTCAGAGTCACAGTTGTGTGAGTGAAGGTCGCGGGATCAGTATGCGGCTCCTGAGGAAACTGGGAAATAGGGTATTAGAGAATAGATAGGGTGTGGGAGTCTCAACACGCTATGGTAGCCACCGGCTGTGCTGTCCAGCGTGCTTGACTATTAGCCCGAGCATGGCCCTAGTCACTTGGTTACTATGGCCCTGTTTGGTTGGCTGGTTATTCCTTGATCAGGCTTTATGTAGCTACTTTGGGCGTGTTTGATGTCATGTGCCCATTATCGGGCCAAGCCAGGGAGGGCGTGCAAAACCTCTTCTCTCTCCTGGCTTCGAGGAAATGACATCCACCTCCATTTGGTGATAGTGAGCGACAAGGATAGAACCGCGAGAGGCTACGCTCATGCGGCGGTGGTGGGGCCAGTTAGCGACGCAAACACAATATACAACTACGTGACTTGGGCATGGCCAGATGCAATGTCGGTGACGACTCTAGTGATCGAATCGCCACCAGGAGGTGAGCCAAGAGCAGGCACTAGTCTGGCTCCGCAAAATTAAATGACTTCCTATCTCAGTTTCTAGGGGCAGGCTAGGAGCTCGTCAAGTGGTTTGGCGAAGCCTGGCTAAGTGGTTAAAACATGGAACCAAACAGTTTCAAGGGATGTGTTTGATTTCTTGCATCTAATTGGCCAGACTGACTGGCCAGCCTATGGCCATCCAGAGTTCGGTCCAATTGGTGCAAGTCCTTGTGTTTGGTTGCTTGTTTCTATAAAGCCGAGCTTAGTTTGAATCGTGTTTGGGACGTTGCTTGTCCAGCAGGTGCACATCGCAGGGCGCTACCACAGGAGCCAAGGAGCGGCGAGTGGCGCCAACATGGGTGTGCTGCACTAACCAGCAAGTCGTTCCCCTTCTCTTGCACCATTGCAGGCAAGGAGGAAGAAGATGGAGAGGGAAAGGAGAGAGGCAGAGGGAAGTGCAAGAGCCACGAGCGTGACCTCGTGTGTGGCGGCATCATCGTCATGCGTGACGGTAGAGGCGATCGGTGAGGGGAGCAGGACAAGTGGAGAAGAAGGGCTCAGACCTGCTCGCAACGGCTGGGCAGGGAGCAGCATGGTGTGGACACGAAGCAACTACCGGACATCGCGCCCTGGCTCCCCACTGCCGAGCTGCAGCGCGAGGTCATCGTGCAACAGCGCGAGCAGCAGCAAGCGGCCAAGAAGCAAAACAATGTCGACATCGGTGACGAAGCGAAGAGAAGCGGTGACGACGCGCTTCACCCAGTCAGTAGGTGACTCGATGTTGCGCGTGAGCATTGAAGCCAGCCAGGTGGGCAAAAAAATCATGTTCTAGTCAAACTCATATAAAATGTGTTTTTCTAACAAAGTTGTTTTGAGATAAAAATGTTTATAATTTTTATATAAAACTATTTGACTCGCATATTTCATAGAGATAAATACTAAGGGACAGAGGGAGTACTCTTCTATAATGCCGAAACTTTTGTCTGACAAGACATTCACAACTTCTTAGGTCAGCTCCAACGCGATTACGTAGCTTAGGGAGTCCGCAACAAGGAATCAAAATCGCCAGGTAAAGTAAAAAATAGAGCTGTTAACGCGCACGGTTTATGAAGAAGAGATGCAGAGAGGTGCCATTGGAAGGTGTGCGAGTCTATCTATTCACTTGTCGCTAGCTATTGTGATTTTTACATTCTCTTTAAACAAGCAATTCGCCAGCTCGTTGGGGACACCGGACACCCTTATAGCCATAACAAGGCAAACTAGGTTGGGATGCCAAGGTGAAGGTAAAGTAATGGCTTACAGGATGTCACTTTTCAAAAGAGTTTTTGCAGGTTAGTAGTGCACCATGCCAAAGATGCTTATAGAAAGGGAGAGACGAGAGCACGACACAGAAAAACAAGAGTATAGAAAGCTATTGTGCTTGCCAACGTGACTCTGGTGATCTTAGAACATATACATGAAAAATGTTTTATTTAAGATCACCATGGATATATGCCCGCATTCGACGTGCTAGGAACTTGTTGTGAAACCAGCGACAACAGACGTGATAGAGCCCCGTCGTGGTAGGCTTGGCTACAGTGATGGAGATTCAAGTTGTAGCGATGTGGACCGTTCGGGCAGGATATTCTCTCGAGGAGAATTAGCCAGTCATTTATCAATATTTTTATCTCACAGTAAATTAGCATTAATCAGAATCAGCCAGTCAAAAACAATCCAGTGAACAGGCTGAGTGTTTCCATCATTTGGACTCATTGGCGATCAGATTTTGGTGATCTTTACAATCCAAATTTATTTACTCTTGTGAATCCAGCTCCAGTCTGTATTCTCAAATCCCAAATCAATTGGATACCACCTAGCAAAATACAATAAAACCCGTCCTAAAATGGGTATTCCCTTCTCTCTATTCCAAATTATAAAGCATTTGTTTTTTTATTCTAAGTTTTACTGCTCATCTTATTTAAAAAATTATGCAAACATAGTAAAAATTAAGTTATTTTTGATGAACTTTTACTAATAAAGCAAGTCATAACAAAAAGAAGTAATATTTTGTGCAAATTTTTAATAAGATAAGTGGTTAAGCTTGGGAAAAAAAAGTCAAACGACTTATAATTTAGAATGGAGGAAGTAAGAGGCAAAAGCAGCTTCTTCTTTCTTTGTCAGCAACATAGACTAGATGATGGATCTTTTTGTGGAAAGTAACGAAGGTTTCTAGGCGTAACCGAGTTCCTTGCCTTGCCATCTTAAATTGTGAACTTGAGTAAGCTCAGGTTTATTATATTGGAGTATATGAGAAAACAGAATATTGTGAATGCTCCTGCCTCTGGTTCTTCACACTTCACAGACCACCAAAGATGGATCACTGGCTCGCCAATAGTGCATTCCAAACAACCCCACATGCACATGCTACTTCGTCACTCAAAGATGGTAACATGTCTAAAGCGAGCTTATATTATGCCATGACAAGATCTCAAAGTCTCAAATTTGCCTAATTCCAAATGTGCCACCCACCCATACACACACCAAATTCGAAATGCAAAAGAAGCCAAAAATATTTTATTATAGAATTCTGGAAAATTTGATGGGAGGTTTTCGTATGTCCATGATTTCATAGAATGAAACAGTGTAACAATGTGTTTCCTCTTTTTTTTAAAACATCTCTCTCTCTCTCTCTCTCTCTCTCTGAAATAATAAGACAAAGGATGAGAAAAAAGGCATTTCATTTAATTTCCATTACAACCGCGGGGGGGAGGACGAGGAAGCAGCCTTTTGGCATAGATAAGTTTTGTCCCGTTGTGAAGACCAAGCGAGCGGCGGGCTTGACCATTTTCCAGAAGCAGGCGGCTCCTCCGGTCTCCCCCCTCTGCACCTGCCTCCCAACAGCCCAGCTGCAGCTTCCATTCCGGGCTAACCACCACCACCACCCCAAAGCCGGCTGCTGCTGCTGCTGCTGCTGCACTTTGGTCACGTGGCCACTGCACACCTGACACCAACATTGTCAGGCGCCATGTCACGCCAACCCAAGGACAAGATCAAACAAACCCTCTCGTGCTGAAACAGAAAACCCCCTCGCAGGAGGAGAAGCAGAGGGAGGGGAGGGGAGACGCACGTACAGCACAGACACCCACCCGTCGTCGTCGTCACGCCATCGCCATGGCTGGAGAAGGAGGAGGAGGAGGAGGATGGCTTCCGCTCGACCTGTCCCTGGCCACCGCGGGGCCGTCGGCGGCGTCCGCTGGCGAGCGGCGGCCGAGGGCGCGGGCGCGGGCGCACCGGCCCACCGTGTCCTCGCTCTACGCTCAGCTCGCCGCCATGCTCCCCAACCTCCCCATCGACCGGGTGAGTCGCCCCTGCTTCTTCTTGGCTACGCCGGCGCCGCCGCGTCGTGCCAAAGATGAGGGTTTTTTTTTTTTCTTTTAATCGCCCGTCGTCTGTGGTGTGTTTGACGTCGTTAATTTCCTGGCAATCGTCGATCGACGGCGCGCGCATGCGCATGCAGCCGGCGAGCAAGGAGGAGATCGTGGAGGCCGCGGCGGCGCGGGTGAAGATGCTGGAGGACACGGTGGCCGTGCTGGAGACGTACCGCGCGGTGCGCAGCCCCGCCGCCGCTGCCCGGCGGCCCGCCGAGGTGTCCGTGGCCGTCGGCGCGGTGTGCTTCTGCGCGCGGCTGCCATCGCGGAGCCCCGGCGCGCTGACGCGCGTGCTGGAGGCGTTCCACCGCCGCGGGGTCGAGGTCCTGGTGGCCACGGTGGGGCCCCACGGCCACGGCGGCGCCGCCGTCGTCACCGTCACCGCGGCCTCCGCGCCGCCCGAGGTCCTCGAGATGATCAGGGCCGACATCGCCGGCATCTGCTGACTCATGTTCT
The DNA here is from genome assembly GCA_038502445.1 of Eremochloa ophiuroides. NCBI lineage: Eukaryota > Viridiplantae > Streptophyta > Magnoliopsida > Poales > Poaceae > Eremochloa > Eremochloa ophiuroides. The sequence continues at coordinate 55,759,321 of JAHLJS010000003.1, read as the reverse complement.
GCTGCTCGCGGCGATTGCACCTTTTGTTTGCTACCTCTCATCTCATCCGATGGCCTTTTTTGGAGCAGCTATTAAGCAGCAGTAGTATTAGCCTTCTAGTTTCAAGTACGAAATCGGCTAGAATGGTGAAATGGCTAGTGCTGTCATAAACACCGGCGACGGCAAGGCAGGCATTTCTGATTGGGTAGTTTCATCAATCTGCGCCGGACCTATGAACATTTTCGCGCAGAAACAACTGTGATACGATCGAGGAGCAAGAACTCTGATTTGGAACTCGCTAACCTGGTCCGTCGATTGAGATGTTCTTGTTTTCATATATATATATTTTTTGCCATCTTTTTTAGCATTTACCGAAATGCAATGCGTCAGGTCGACTATAAACATGGACCTTATGCCTGAGCAAATATAACCAAGAACCAAAACCGAACCGAAAGAATCGGAACCGAAATCAAACTAAATATTTCGTTTCCTAATTCAGTTTTCATTTCTAAGTAACCGAAATATATCAGGTTAATTTAGTTTCTGGGATCGGTTAACTGAAAGAACCAAGTTCAAGGCCAGCTAGACTTTCAAACTATTTATGCAAGCCCATTAACTTACCCTAAATATATACTCTCTCCGTATAGGAATTTAGATATCGTTTTAGATAAGGTTTTGATCAAACATTAAGAATATAGATTATGAATAATTGTTAAGTTTAAAATATAAAAATTATATAAATAGATTTGTCTGCAAATATATTTTTATAAAAGTATATATATCACTTTTCAATATATAGTCATGCTTTAAAGATCATATGATTGTCCTAGACAACGTCGAATCCTATGTGGAGGGAGGGGAGTGTCGTGGCCGCTAGGGCGCGGCTCGGCGGGGTCACATCCTGCCGGTAGCACTGACACTGGGTGTGCAGCGCGACTGGGGGCTAACGAGCGCCCAGGCATGGCTGCCGAGGAGCCAAGACGCGGTCGGCTGGAGACCGCCGGGCGCTGAGGAGACGGGGCGTGGCCGGCTGGGGGGCAGCGAGTGCTGCTGCGGCCGCCGGGCACTGGCGAAGAGACGTGGGCACGAGCAACAATTCTGAACAGATGCATCGGGGGAGAAGCAAAATGAAAGGAATATATATTTTTTTTGACATTTCATCATCTATATGTACCTGTGAAGCCAAACAGATTAAAAAAAAAAACAGCAACTCAGCTTCACCAGTAGAGTTACCCATCAATGTTTGATAGAAAAAAAAACCATCTTCATTAGTGAAGCTAAGCTGTGCCATCTAAATGACTTCATTGGTGCTAGAGGATTCTAAAAAAATGAGCTGATTTGATACAACTCAGCCTGATAATGAGATGGGAGAATGCTGCTGCTAGTTGCATATACCGTTCAGCATCTGTGCCACCAAACCAAAGGGTGTAAGCACAGCAAATAAATGCCACCGACACCCAAAACCCCAAAAAATAGTGCCATGGTTCCGGAGCAGAAACCACTCTGCCGCGCAGTCGCCCTCAGCCTACAACTAGAATACCCGAAACTCCCAGCAACAAGCGATAAAGCTTTCCGAATGCCCCAAAATAAAAATAAAAGCCTCATCCACCGGCAGCCGTAGGCTGTAAGGGTTCAATTGCCGGCTAGAAAGCTAAGCTTAGGGCAAGAATCAAACACAAACAAGAGAGAGCCAATATAACACCTCTGATGGTATGGTTAATTAAAAACTACTATGTCATCATATTTAATTTAACTGTCTGTATATGATTGTGTTTAGGGCTACTAGAGTGTTGTGATTATTAGTGTATGTGATTGTGTAATTAAAGCTAAAAGGTCCTAAATAGCTAGAGGGGGGTGAATAGCCTATAAAAAATTCTACAAACAATACTTAAAACAAAATGATTAAACAATTAAGTGGCGAAGCGAATTCTTGCGCTAGCCTGCTAAAAGATGCAAGTCACCTAACCATGCTAAATTATAGTCTCTATTTCACACACAATAGGCTAAGTTGCTACTTCTACTCTATTCCTAGGAGAGCCACTAAGCTAACAAGCTACACAAGAGTAAGTGCGAGAATGTAAAAAGTAGAGAGAGTGAATCTTATACCGCCGGTGTAGTGATGAGATGAGTACCAATAAGCACAATCATAATAATCAAGAAATCCTCGGCAAGAGAGTTGACACAATAATTTTTTACCGAGGTTCACTTGCTTGCCGGTAAGGTAGTCCTCGTTGTAGCGATACACCCACTTAGAGGTTCACGCGCTAATTGGCATCACACGCCAAACCCTTCTCAAGGGTGCCGCACAACCAACACAAGATGGGGATCCACAAGCTACGAGCAATCCACTAGAGTAGCCTTTTGCGATCTCCCGCGGGGAAGGCTCAAGAACCCCTCACAACTTCACCGATCGGAGGCGAAGACAATCACCAACTCCCCTCAACGATCTTCGTAGCTCCAAGCCGTATAGGAGTCGGCAAACACCAAGAGTAACAAGAGAAACCGCTGCGAAAGATAAGTACCAAGTGCCTCTAGATGATCTCAAGCAATGCAATGCACTTGATGCTCAGTCAAGTAGGTTGAGTGAGAGTGGAGTGGGAAGGCTCACAAGCAAGTGGGAGTGATTAGAGTGGCCAAGAGGGCCTGCCCAAACCGGCCAAGTCACTATTTATAAGCCCCTCGCAAAGATTGGACAAAACTGCGTACCGTCGAACTGTCCGACGGCCAAACCGTCGGACTAACAACACCGGTCCGACGCTTCGGATGGACGCCACGTGTCCTCTGCCGTTTAAAGTCGACCGTTGAAACACAACAGCTATTTTCTCGCGCCAAATCCAACCGTCGGACGGAGCACCGTCGGACCAAAACCTACGGTCCGACGTCCTCAGCATACCACCGTCGGACTCAGCCAGACGAAGCCGTCGGACTAAAAGAAACCATCGTCCGACACTTGCAGAGAGCTCCCCGAGCGCTGAAAACCGTCGGACGTTAGTCCGACGCTCACCGTCGGACGAACCACGCGCGTCCGACGCCCTACAGCTCGCCACGTGTCAGCACTCGCACGAACAGCACCGTCGGACTGTGGCGCAATAGTCCGACGCTCAGAAAGCACAGAGTCCGACGCTCGTGACAGTATTAGCCGTCGGACCAAAACCAATGGTCCAACGCTCAGACAAGTTAGAGTCCGACGCTAGTTTTTCTATTGTAACGTTTTCGAAATTCGCCGAATCCTGCCTTGCAAGCTCGGCAGGAGCAAGAGAGGACCAAACCCTCTCTAACCCTCAAACTTCACCCCGTTTCTTAAGTCACTAACACTCCAAAGTGTCTCTCACTTTAGTGCACGTGTGTTAGTCTTTTCCAAAGAGATTTCAACGGGTTTTGTTAGTGACACTAGCATCTATATGCATATGCAATGATCATTAACACCTAGTGGCACTTGATAACCATATTTCATCAACGATTTTCGCCCCTCTTAATAGTACGGCTATCTATCCTAAATGTGATCACTTCCTCTATGGAGTCTTGATCACCAAAAGCAAAAGAACTCCTGTTGGTTATACCTTTGCCTTGAACTCCCGGTTTCTTATCAACTTCCTTCTCATCTCTTGATGGACCTTGTGAACACCTTTGATGATGGACTTATACCATTTGCATGGATGCCGTCATTACCCTTCACTTGTGGCCTCCGCGAACCCGGTCCTTTGCTCCATCTTGTTTGCTAATTGTTTTCATGAAATACTTAGAGCACACTATTAGCAAACTAGGTTTCATCAATTACCTAAAACCAAACATGGGCTTTCAAAAGCCCTAATTGAAATTATAAAAAAAAATAAATCAAAAGAAAAATCAAATTAAACCCCGAATCGGACCCCAAAACCCTAAATCAAAAACTACATGGAATCTGGTAAAAGTGTCTAAACAAAAGTTGTAGATCATTTAAAATTGAGCAACTTTTATTTTGGGTATTTTTGAAGTTCTTAAAATGAAATTTGAATTAAACCTTAATTAATAGTTTGAAATTCAAATTTGAAATGTCAAATCAAAAACTATAAGGTATCTGGGACAGGTGCCTTAATAAAAGTTGTAGGCCTGTTTAAATGGAACAACTTTTAGTTTTGGAGATTTTGAAGTTTTGTAGTAGAAATTCAAATTTAACTTAAATCAATGAATTTAAATCTAAACTTGAAATGCTAATTCAAAAACCATCAGGAATCTGACAAAACACCCTTAATAGAAGTTGTAGGACTTAGTAAGTAGAACAACTTTCATTTTTACAGATTTTCAAGTTATTGAGCAAAATTGAGAGAATTGAAGTGAATTGCAAATTAAATTCAAACCCTAGATTTACCCCCTTTTAAATAATTTCAAATCTGAGCCAAATTTGGACATGGTTCAAAAAGAAAATTTGTTCTACACAAAATTGTCAATAACTTTTATTTTTCCTGCTTTTACTGAAACCACTTGGATAGAGCATCATTGGGTTTGATAGGGTTTGACCATTTCCCCAGCGCTACAGTAACCGGCCCCTACCGGGCAGAGCACGCCGTGCGCGTGCGCGTGCGCGCACCGCGCGCTGCCACCGTCCGGCCGGCGCGGGGCGTGTCGCTACCGCGTCTGCGTCGCCTGGGGGTCCCGGACACACGCCTGGTCCTTATCCTCACGCCCTCGGCCGTTTTTAGTAGATGGACACCGTCTCCGTTCGCTCTCTTCTCCCGCCGGTCGCCGACGAGTTCACCTCGGTTCTCGGCAAAATTCGTCGTGTTCCTTCCACCACCACCCGCTCCATCTCGCAGCCACCTTATTAACCCTTTTGCGCAGCGATTGAGCCGGTCTGCGCAGCTGTTGTTCGTCGGAGCTCCACGCGCGACTCATTCTTCTTCCTCGACTCCGGCGAGTGCACCGCCGTGCTTTCTCACGCCGTGGCAAGGGCAGTGTGGTGGGTCATCCTCTTCTTTTCTTAGTGTTCTAGACTCACTTTAGTCCGTGGATTCTTGTGACCTTGATCGCTTGACCGCCTGTGCCTTAGGTTCGCCGAAACAGGGCCCTCGTCACCGAAGCGCGCCGCCGGTGCCTCGGTCTACGTCGAGCCCCGTCGTCTGTGCGGTCTCCATCCCAACCGACTCGAACCATAGACCCTCGGTGGGCTCCTAAACCCCGTAGTCCCCTCCCCCTCACATTTCCGTGTTGTTTGGCCGGAATGATGTCCGCTGACGCGAGCAGTGCCGCCGTGCCGCCATGGCCACCGGTGAGCTCAGTGCCCAAGCCCTTAGCATACTCTAAGCCCTAGATAGGTTTGTTTGGAGGCGCTAGGAGTATACTCGGTCTCGTCTCGGGGTTCGCCGGCGGCGAGCGCCAAGACGGGTCGCCATCTGTGCGTGTGCGCTTGGGTGCGCAGAGGAGCAGAGTGAGAGAGGGAGAGGATGCCAGGTGGGGACCGCCTGTCAGCGGTACAGAGAGAGGGGAAGCGTGCGAGGGCTGTGCTAGGCCGGCCTGCGCTTATCTAGGCCGCTGCGGGCTAGTTTCGTTTTTTCATTTTCCCGGGGAATTTAAAGAGCTTTTTCCATTTTTATTTAAAGTGAATAGTGATGCAGTTTGTGAATTTCATAGGATTTAATGTGTTGTCCCAAAAATCATGAAAATATTTTTGGATGCTCTATGTAGTATGTAATATTTTATAAAAAATATTAAATATAGGTTTTGAACATTTTCTACAAGAGCTAAAAATTAGTAGATTAAATAACAAATGTAACTTTGATGAATTTTAACTAAATCTCTATAACTCCAAAAATCATGAAATTTTATGTGGTACTGTTTTGGGTCAAGATCTAGCTGCTGGTAAAGTTTGACCTCAAATGAAAATAATGTAATTATTTATTCCTTAAATGCCGGGGTTAATAAAATAAATAGAAAATATTGGGACTAGGGTTTGATGTGAATTTTTGGATTGAATGTGGTTCTAGGTCAAACACCCTAATGGCCTAAAGCACTTTATTTATAATTGTTATGACTAGGTTATGGAGTTTAGTTGTGCTCAAGTTAGGTATTTATTATTGTCGAATTTTTGCATTGTCATTTCATGTGGCATCTTATTAAGCATGCATCATTGCATACGTGTAGCGCCCGTGAACGAAGACGTGAAAGTTGAGGTGACTACTGAGGAGGTACTTCCTGAGGTTGTCCAAGAGTTGGACATTTGCGGGACTGACCCTGACCCGACACTCTTCGCAATCCAAGACAAGCCCCGGTGCATTAGCCCCTCCTTATGATTTTAAAAATTTTATCACCTTGAGTTAATTTATTGCATTAGGTTGATAGGAGTTGATTGTCACCTAAATTGTTGCATGACCTACCTTGATATCATTCCCGAACCTGATTTAAAATAAAATGTTTACAAAAATGCTTAGCCTCACTAAATAAATACTAGATTTGCATAAAATGCTACTTTCTGTGTTATGATGATATGTTATGAATTAAATATGAGAATTGGTGAAGAACTTGTTATCCGCTGGTCGACTTGCACTTGGGTTAGAGTCCCAATGTATTGTCGCCTTCGGAATAGTTTGGAACCGGCTGGTAAAAGGAAATGCTTCGCTCGGGTGCTGTGCACATGGGGCGGCGTTCCCCATGTCTTATCATCCGGCAGGCATGAAATTTTAAAACCGTTGGGTAACTTTGTACTTGGGTTAGAGTCCCAATGCATGGTTGCCAACGGGAATGAATTAGGGACCGTTCGTTGTAGGCTTGCTGGATCGAGACTTTGCAATTAGCCACATACTACGGGAAGCCCTATCTCCAGTGGACTCTATTACTTGAACCGACGACTACGCACTGGAAGTAGGAGAGATGGCGAGAGTAGCGTGTGCCCTCGTGGCCGACGTGCTTGAGACGAAAGGAGTACTGTGCTCTCGGGTGGCGCAGGACCGGTTCAGGGATAGAAAAGTCGTGGTAGACAGGGTTGGCAGATGCAAACTTAAGTGCTACATATGCAGTGTGGATAGGGATCCCCAGCTGGGTATTTTCTGGATTCGAATCGACGTTGCTCCTCAGTTAATGGAGACTTGATCCACTGCCCTACCCCGAAAAGTGGTTCGAAACTAGGTTGAATATGAGAATGATTAAGAAATGAAAAGCATGTGATATATGAGAATGAATGTGAGAGGTGGATATGATTAAGATAATATTAAGATAAAACATTGAGTTAGGATAGTAATGCTTTTCTGTAAAATTCTTGATTCTTGCTCAAGCCTTACCTTAACTTCCCTCAGCCTGCATTCCTGAGTCTAATCTTTCATTTTAGTCGGGTAAGTCTTGCGGAGTACCCTAGTACTCAGGGTTTTTTAACCCATGTTGCAGGAAGTTGGCAACCAGAGGTCTGTCTCGCTCCCTGCTGTGTGACCCTTGTTCAAGAAGGAAGCGAGGACGAGTGAAGTGGACCCCTGGGCAGGGTCCGAGTTACTAGCTACCTATGTATGTTGTATTATGGTTCCACTGTACTGCTATCCCATTTAAGTATGATCTGTAATATCTGTATCTGAATTCTATTTGAACAACTATTTTATAATATAAGTACTACTAATCTTCCGCACTTTACTCTGATGTATTTTATTATGAAATGTTGTAATTCTGTAATGGCTTCGTAATGGGATCCTGTTAGAAAAACGGGTGTTTATGTAGCCCGGCAGGGCCGTCTAGGTCATTTAGAACACGGGCCCGGCTGTCAGAGGTCATTAGTGACGATGACAGATGCCTGTGTGCCACGTGATTTAGGCAGTTCTGTTACAGCCAACTACAAATCGATGCCCAAAAGATGAGGTCTATAGTCATAATGTTCATCAGGTTCACAACCTTCTGCAGGAGGAAGAAGAGGGGGAGGAAGAAGCGAAGGCCTTTGCGGCCATATTTACAGGTAACTTCATCATCATTGCTACGACTAGTGCTGTTAGCTTCTTGTACCAATAGCCGACGAACCTGAGCGAAAACAGACGAAACCATGCTACTTAAGACCTTAGATTTGTGCAAAGGAATAAAATATTGCCGTGAGTTCTAGTTAAGAGCTTAGATTCGTGCAAAGGAATAATATATTGACGTGAGTTTTAGATATCTTGACTTACCAAAACAACCTCAAATCGGACGGTCCAAATCAGAACATCCTGACAATAACCAATTTCATTTGGAAAGGATAAAAGAAGAGACTGTTCAGCAGTAGAGACACTATTTGGAAAGGAGAAAAGAAGAGACTGTTCAGCAGTAGAGACACTTCCACTAAACCAATATAAATTACCTGTGAAATCATCGGCCTTAAGATCATTTTGTCGGCCTGTGAAATGTGTACCGGGATTAAAGTTCAGATGAATAAAGCCAACAGAGGACATACCTATCAATGGGCTATTCTAACGAGGACTTTATCGCATGAACACGTCCATTAGGTTGTTGTTGCGTCTTCTTGCTGCCTAGAGAACAAATGTCATATAATTACTGATAAGATAATAATCCAATACATCCTTCTTATGTTAGATGGTTTCCTAGCATCAGAGTGGTGCAGGAGCCATTCAATAAACTAAAAAAAGATGAGCTGGCATTTTTGCAGGCATGAAGCCATGTAACTAGAAGGTCAGTCAGAGACTTGCAAAGCTGAAAACTAAAATATACTTAGCTTAGAACAGAGCCAAAGTCTGGGCAACTTTTAGTTGATATATAGCTAATATACTTTCACTGGAATATTCTTTACCTTTACGTAAGTGCCCTGCCCCAGTTATAGATAACTAACACAACTGAATAACACTTAAAAAATTTTAATGAATAAAGGCACATACTACATGAGGCCGAAGATTAAAAGATCATTCCAACCTTTGTTTCTCGAATGGGGAACAGTAGCTTTATTGCATCTGGATCGAGAACCTTCATTTTTAATTGCAGATGCTTGTGTACTTGCTCTTTCAGTTTTGGGCCTGCCTGCTGCTAATTGCTGAGGGATTCCTGAGCACGATTCAGATGTGCTTGCAAGAGGCTGATGAGAAGCACCATAGCAGAATGCATCAGTAAGAGAACATGAAAAACTATCCTGCAAGTGCTGGGAGGGTGGCATCAACCTTTGTTTGAGAAACAAGGCTCTTCTGAGAAACAGGTAATGCTGAGTTGCCGCATGGGGAAAACCGCGAAGCCATCAATCCATTCTCATGTGACACGTTTGGAGTTGTATGACCACTCAAATGCTGCACACATGATTCACGGTAAAGCTGGCCAAGCTCCAATCGAAGACGGTAGTTGCCCTGTGAATGATACATTTTTGTTGCAAGAGGAACTGGCGCATCTGACATAAATTAGATGAGAAAATCAACACACTATATGGATGAACATTCTCAAGTGAATGCAATATTTGGGAAATTGGATGAACATCCAGACTAGAGTCTGAGGTAGAAAAAGGACACCGAAGGACTGAAGGTAAGCCTTCTTATTAATGCTGTATAGCTATGCAATGAAGGTTTCATTATGGACCGACTTTCAACATTAAATCTTGATTGGATAGGGAAAAGTAATTTTCTGAGAAAAGCTCCCACACCCCCCCCTTCTCATTCTATGGTTACTGAATTTACTCCCATGAACTGGTATGAAATACTAGAAGTATGGAGGCAAGGTTTCATCACAGACAAACTGGGTGTAAACATTAACATCTTGACTCAATAAGCAAAAACAAATAATTTTCTAAGAACACCATTTTGTTTTTTTTTCTTGTTAGTCAGCATGCAATATATCAGAGAACCTTTCATCCTCACTTAAAGGAAATATTTCAAGAATAACCTTTCACTTTGAGTTCAATCGAGCCAAAGAAAAAAAAGTTGTAAGTGGGCAATGGGAATGATACTTAGACCCCCTTCTCACGCACCCCACGCCCCCCCAAAAAAAATGTGAATAAGCTGGAAAGAAAAGGAGGAACAAAGTTTGTTGGATAGGCAGATATTGGAGCCCATGTCACTAAAATGATTAGAACATTTACTCTATTCAGCTGAGCTGAAATTCGTCAGGGCTGAATTCTACGGCTGAATTGTTGTGAGAGAAAAATATTGCTAAAAATAAGCTGAACCTAGCTCAAGCGAACAGAGCAATTGTCTATCTAGTACCACTAAAAACTGCTTAGCTTAGCTTCAAACCAAGAAAGGAGGAAGCAGACCATAACATGCCTACTTTGTCCAACAATGAAAAAACACAAGCATGGGGTAACATGCAGCCTGACAGTCTCTAAAAGGAAGCAGAGGACACCTGAGAAGCAACCAATACCTATGAGGTGATTTTGTGGCAGATTAGCAGCTGAAATATCAACAGATGTGCCCAGCCCTACAAACAAAAGAAGCATGTAAACAAAAACTACCATAACCAAATAAAACACAATAGTAAGATATACTGTTATCAGCTGAAACATTCAACTTTTGGAGAAAAGCCCAGACACTTTATTGTTTCGACAAAACATATCCAAGAGCCAATGCATTATTTTCCTATGTATTATCCCTGGAAATATGATACTGGTCTTTATCTTTACATACAAATGAAATGGTCCCACAAACTTATTTAATTAGACACCACAAGCTAATGTTGATACACAACAATTCTTCATGACCATAGTGGCTAACAATATCATTTAACCACTAGATACACAGGTTAAATTACCTAGAGAAAGTCAGCAAGAACAAATAAGGATTAAACAACACCAGATTAATAACAATATTTAGACATAAAGAAGCACAAACTTTGATCACCTGTGGAATGTACAGGTTGTACTTTTGTGACATGTCCATTGTCCAGCTCGAAACTATTGGCAACATTCTTGATTCCAGGTTGAGATTTTGCTTTCACTTTTATGTGCACTTTTTGATCTATATCAGATGTCAAGGCAGCAAACATTTGAAGTTGAAGATCCACAAACATTTAGAGACTAATTAACAAAGGAATTTTAAGGAGGGTATTCCACATGGAGATGATAAGGAATGGCTACGGATAGATGGATTAGCAGAGAGACCCTGGATAGCCGCCCTTCCTCGGGGACTATCTTTTTTTTTTTTTTGACTCTAACCGATACACGATGGTCCCTATTATAGAGAGAACTTACTTGACCCTGCCAGTAATATCCTAACCGAATCAATCTATCTTATCCCTTTCCTGACAAACCAAACTAATCTAATCTAATCTGACCGGGTACTGTAACAAGAACAAACAGGCTGCCTCATAAACAATAGGATACTTCCATTACTTATCAACTTTATTTTTCTGCCCTTCTTCAGGGGCTTTGTAGGATTGGCATGGTCTACATCCACTGAATCATTCGTGTTTACCTTTCCTGATCTGCATTGCTCTGCACAATAAAAAATGTCTCAATGAAAAATTTAAAAAAAAAGAAAAATACTAAATGCCATTTTCACAAAAGGTGGATACTCATCGTAAAATTTTCTAAAGGTTGGCCTCGCATGTTCTAGGATAGCATCAAATTACGTGGTAGTAATAAAACAAGTAAAACAAAAAACCATATTTTAAAAGAATTAAATAAGGGATTTGACTATTCATCACCTTCTGATTAAGATATTGGTCAGTTGAGCACTTGAGGCTTGGAATGGCAATGCCACCAGCTTTTCTAAGCAAGTGTATCGAACAGTAAGCAAATTTCCCTAGTCATTGATTAAGCTAAATGATATAAACACCAACAGATTGGGGCATTTCACATATAAAAATTGGAAAAAGTTAGTTTATGTGCTGGAAAATACGGATTCACGATAGAATTTGTAATTTAAATGTTCACAGCCTAATTCCCAGCAAGATTAGTGATGAATTACAATTACACAAACATAACAAGATTAAACATGTGTTTTAACAACAAAAACTGAGCAGATTGAACAGAAGTACTTACACCTAAATAATGTAATAGCAAAAATGATAGTAGCACCTGTATGAACCGCATATCGGCTGGCTTTGACTGGCTTCTTGCAAGTACTACAGCAGACCTTCAATAAAAGATAAGATTTTGATCCAGTGGATCAGCCATAGGCAAAAAGGGAAATCATACAGGTAGATTCATGTAAGTTACCAAGTCCAATGGATCGGCCATCGGTTTTGATCCAAATATATGCATATCTGCACAAAGTTATTGGAAAATTTTAAAAGCCAAGCTGGGAGGTATGTTTAAGCTACACGTTACAGCTATCTGATATAACAGGAACATGTGTCACAAATACAGAGTAAAACACAAAAGTATATATTGAAGGTAAAATAAACAGATGAAGCAGTGAAATCTGAAGCTAACAAATAAACCATATGATATGAGGCACTAGCTGTTAGCACTAAAATGTCTACCTGTTCCACCAGGTACTAGAGAGGAGATTACAGAAAGTAACTTAAATCTATGGTTCAGCAAGTGGAGCTTACCATTTTCATCTAATAAATTCGGTTCATGTGCATCAAACAGTTGCTTTTGTAGGACATGTGCAGCAGTTATCTCATGGATCACGTCATCTGCCAAAAGTGACAGCAAATTCTTTTCATTCTCAAAAACAAAACATGCATAGATTGAATCATCTTGGTACCAGTTCCTATGTTTTGGTCACTCAAGGGACATAAGAAGAAACTCAAGGAATAAAAGATGGATAAAAATCAACTGATCAACGATCAACCATAAGCTAGCCATGCACAAGCACAAGTGACCAAAAAAAAAGCACAAGCAATTTTCTTGCTCTGCATGCATATGCTGAGAATCTGAAAGTTATTGAACTACCAGTGAACCAAGATAATCTGTACACAATAATTATATATGTTTTTAAAGTTGATTAATAAGAACATTGGTATTGCGCTATACAGCATTGTTTTTGAGGCGTCGCCTAGGCGTTGAGGCATATCCCAGGCGCCACAGGACGCCACAGGGTTTTAGTTACGCCATATCACCTAGGTGTCGCCTAGAAGGCGCCTAGGCGTCCAGGCGTACCCCCAGTGCCACAGGACGCTACAACGCCTCAAAAACATTGCTATACAGGCCACAATAAAAATTATGCAAAGCAAATCCAGAAACCTGAATGCAGTAAAAATATTTATGGGCCTAAAAATGCCATTTGTGGTTTTCTATTCCAGAACATAAAATAAACAGAAGGTTTCGTATATAAATAATATTTAATTTTTGAATGTCCCTTGTATTAATCATTTTTTTTTCTAAGTTTGTTATTCTCCCCTTCTCTTTGCTAGGATCTACAGTTTTTTTTTTTTGGGCTACATATCCAAGTTACAAATTATATATATATATATATATATATATATATATATATATATATATATATATATATAGAAGTTGCATGACATTCTAGTAAAATAAAAGACATGAAGCACCCATTTTATCTGAATTTATCAATTTTATTAATGGACTGCACAAATCCAATCAAACCACGCAAGTATATCAGAATTGTACACTTCATAAATACTATATCAAATTTCTATCCTAACTGTGCAAGATAATTTTCTCTTTATTTTACTACGGCACAGGTCTCAAAGCCTCTATTAAAGTATTGTCCATGAAATTCGCAAGCTAAATGGAAAGTCAAAATAAGCTAAAATCATAACTATACTTTACCTGGTGCTGTGTGATTTTCCATCATTACAAGCTTCAGCACAGAAGACATTTTAAAATGCCCCGCCATGCAAACCATTTTGGAAATGCAACCTACAATGCAGTCACATATGTTACATGGCAAACCTGATATATAATCAAAACATCTATAGTAGTAGGATCTAAGTAACATAGGGGAGCCCATGTTGTGAAGCCTAATCGTTATCACATAATACATAGCCACTAAAGTTCTTTGTGAACATGCAATTGCCAAAGTGTCAGCCAAAAATCTCTATCCATACAGCTCTATTATTACAGTCAAAGTCAATTGCATCTCTTTTTTTTTTCTATTTGGAGAGAGTCCTCTCATTTTGACGATTGAAAGCAGATTCATCTAAACCAAAATGCGCACGATTTCATCGACACCTTTAGCCAAGCAGCAAAATCACAAACTAGTTCTTATACGAGAAATTCATTTCCAAAAACTTCCGGAAAGCAGCAATCCATCATCGGATAGCCGAATCAAAGAAACAAACCTAAACACTACTTACGAGTTTATGTGATGAGGCAATTTAAGAATTGAAGTGTAAAAGCTACACAAATAGGACTGTTCTGGGGAAAGGAAGATACATTATGATACAAAAAACATATGGCATAACAATACCAAATAAAGTGAGGGGAGAGATTAAAGAACAGCCTGCATGAACATAATTATCTCTGCCCCTTAAGATTTTAATGATTGATCCCAATGACACCCTACTGCGAGGTTTTGAGGAGTAGCATTCGTCATGACTCACAAGCAACCATCAACATAAACTCCATGCAGCTGCAACACAAATAGATAACCATGTGGACACAAATTGCAAAATTAAAATAATCCATGCAAATTGGAATGTAACCTAACCCCAAAACTCAAATGACAAGCACAAGCATAGCTGCACACATATGCTACAGCTTGACACTCCAGAATACTGCAGTTCCTTAACATCATACTGAAATATGTGACCTGTCCCAGAAAAGAAAGACCTGTGCTCTGGGCCCACTTGTGACCCAGTGATTATAAATGCTTATTTTGAATGCATACCATGAGGCCCTCAATTTCAATCTCTTGAAGCCTTGAAAGTGAAACCACCAAAGTATATAAACAACTGCTGAACCAATGGCTGTTCAACCACCACATTCAAAAAAACTCCAGCATCTGTATTACCACAAATCAAACAGCACAAATCTGCCATGGCATTGGTACTGCAAGTGGTGATACCCACACACTAAGGGGCGTCCCCGAATTCAAAACAAATTACATTTAAAAGTATAAAAGAAAAAACCATTTACCATTAGGCAAATAGGCGCCATGTGCCAATGTCCAATATAACATGAAAAACATTTCCGCATAGAAATCAAATTCTTAACCAAAAAAATGGAAAAAAAAATGTATAGGGTCATTACAAAGATTCCGCAAATCAGCACCTCGATAACAGATTCCCACCGGCACAAAAAAAGTAGATCGAATAATGACAAGCACCGACGAAGTAATCGAGTGAAAAAAAAAACACGGAACATTATGTTTACAAGTGTCTCACCTAGAGCACGCGCTTCCCTCGAAAAAAAATCCCGACAAATCAATCTCGAAATCCAGTTAACGAATCAACCCCACGCCGCCGCCGCATCCGGCCCCGCCGGCTGCGCCTCGTTGCCCTCGCGGCGCGTCACATGCCGAATTCCGCGGCGAGAGGAACCCCCGAGCAGGAGGCCACGAGACGAGCAGGCGGGAGGAAGGGGGACACGGAGGAGGGAGCAGGAACCGCCGGCGTCCGGCCTCGGCGGCTCCCCGGCGATCACCGGCGGCGAGGGGGGCGCGGCGATCGGGCGGGGCAGGGGTGGCGGAGGGCGGAACCGAGCGAGCGCCAAGCGTTGCAGATTTGGGGACCGGGCCTCGCCTCGGGCTCGCCCGGTTCTTGTAGCGACCGAACCGGCCCGTTGGAGTCTCGAGCCGCCGAACCGGACCGAACCCCTGCACCCTGGTCGGACCGGGCCCGACCCGCCGCTGAACCAGCCCGCGGCATGCGGCATCCCGCAAGCAGCAGCAGAGAGCAGAGAAACTGAGGGGGGGAGGGAGGCGAGGGACCTTTGCGGCGGCTGCGGAGACGGCGATGGCGGGCGCGGAGGGGAGAGGGCCGAGGCGGAGCCGCGTGGCGTTCGTGCTGGTGGACGGGATCGGGGACGTGAGCGTTCCGTCTCTGGGCGGGCGGACGCCGCTGGAGGCGGCGCGCACGCCGCGGCTGGACGCGGTGGCGTCGGCCGGGGTGGCCGGGCTCATGGACCCCGTCGAGCCGGGGCTCGCCTGCGGCAGCGACACGGCGCACCTATCCCTCCTCGGGTACGACCCGCGGGTGTACTACCGCGGCCGCGGCGCGTTCGAGTCCATGGGCGCGGGGCTGGCCATGGCTCCCGGCGACATCGCCTTCAAGGTCGGCACCCTGCTCTTGGATCACAAAGTTGCAGCTCAAGTAGCTTTGGTTTGGTTGGATTAATCGTTTAAGTTAGTGGTAGTTCAGATCATAGTGTATTCTTGCTCTGCATGTTCTGTTGCTAAACCTGATTCCTTCTGCTGTCACTTGTATTGTTAGCCAGCAGTAATTGATCAGATCATTGACTGTTTTGTTTTGTTGTGTTAAATTGGAGCTCTGTTTCGTTATAATCTTAGGCCAGCAATGGTTAGGATCATTCAAGAATGTGCATGCAGTAACTAAATTTGACCATCTTTTCTTGTTGGATCTTGGGCTCTACTTCTACTTAGCAATCGCTTGGACCATTGAATTTGAGTGGCAATAGTGTGGAAAGAAGCATGTTTCACTCTATGTTTTCTTCTGTTTCCTTGACAAAACCTAATGTTTTATAATAGCATGTGTATCAACTATCAACTGGTGAATGTGTTTTCCCACTGAATTGTATGCACAATTCACATGCAGTCAAACTTCGCTACACTGGATGAAAGCACTGGAGTTATCGTCAGCAGGAGGGCGGATCGGCATTTTGAAGAGGAGGGCCCTATCCTCTGTGCTTCGTTAGATGGGATGAAGCTTCCGTCATTTCCTGAGTATGAAGTCAGAGTAAGGTGCGGCGCTTAAACCTCATCATTGTTTTAAGCATGTATGATGTCTATTTGCTGGCTGTAATTCAGACACTTTCTCTGCAGATATGCTACTGAACACAGATGTGGTGTGGTTGTCAAAGGACCAAAGCTGAGTGGGAACATTTCTGGAACCGATCCCTTGAAGGACAACCGCTTGCATCTGAAGGCTGAACCGTTGGATGACTCAGAAGAAGCTAAAAACACTGCAGCTGTGGTCAATGAGCTTTCTAAGGAGATTACGCGCATACTGGTTTCTCACCCCATCAATGCAAAGCGTGCAGCTGAGGGGAAGAACATCGCAAATGTTGTGCTATTGCGAGGCTGTGGTATTCGGATTGAGGTTAGTGTGAAAAAATTGATTTAATAGTAGACCTATATGATACTGCAGTTGCAATATGAAAGATTGATTTCGACTTTCGAGAGCTTTCGCAAATGCATTCTCTGGATTTGACATGCTTCCTAAGATCTGGCCTGCTTTTAGCCTGCTGGAATTTGATACTTCTAAAGCTTCCCTTTGAATGAAGTTTCATGTGGCTTTGTTAGGTGCCTGCCTTTGAAACCAAGCATGGACTTGCGCCTTGCATGGTTGCTCCTACTAAGATCATAGCTGGCCTGGGGCTCTCACTGGGGATTGATATCCTTGAAGCACCTGGAGCAACTGGAGACTATCGTACTCTCTTAACATCTAAAGCTAAAGCTATAGCCAAGGCACTCTCTGCCCCTATGGATACACCACCACGTGTTTTTGTGCCTGGAGAGGATGAATACAAAGCTGGAAAAGAAAATGGATATGACTTTGGGTTCCTGCACATAAAGGTAAAACTAGGAGAAAACCCCGCGCGTTGCTGCGGGAATCACCGATGAAATAATACTACTTATATTTACTATAATATGTGTTAGTGATGTGTTAGTGGATGATGACGTGGACATTTTGCATGGCAAGATAGAATGTGTTAGTGGGATGTTGAGTGTATGCTGATGTGGGCACTTTGCATGGCGAGAGAAATAGCCAGTGGGGTTTGTTTATATAAGAAGTATAGATGCATATTCAGATTCTTTTTAACTGACCATGTGATCTGATAGCTCTTACAATGTCACTGCAGGCCATTGATGATGCTGGTCATGATAAGGCTGTCAAGTTAAAGGTATGGGGTCTAGAAGCTGTTGATCGAGCTATTGGTCAGCTTGCCAGGCTTCTTTGGGAAGCTGAAAAGGCCGGACACTACCAGTACTTTATGTGTGTCACCGGAGACCATTCTACTCCTGTTGAATATGGTGATCATAGCTTCGAACCTGTCCCATTTGCAATATGCAGACTCACAGATTATGCAGCAGCCATTGGGGAGGATAATGTTATAAATACACAACTCGATGATTTCCCCCTCCCTTCAGTAAAATCCGGAGAAGATTTGCTTGATGATATGGAATCACTGCAGCGCAAGCCTGATCAACTGAAAGCTTTCAGTGGTGATGCTGTGTGCGAGTTCAACGAGGTTGCCACTGCGAGGGGCTGCCTTGGACGATTCCCTGGAAGTGAGATGATGGGCATCATCAAGAAGTTTATCAAGGCGAAGAATGATTAATGTTGTTTCAAGTGCTAACCTATTGCGTAATCTATTGACCATATGGCTTCGCTATGTAATAAACTAATCGAATGGGGGAACATGGAAGAACCATCTTGATCTGAGATGAATAAGAGATGCCTTGGTGAAAAACAAATTTCTGCTCATGTAAATTGTACCCAGTGTTGGGTCGCTTTCGGGCCACAATTTTGATGGGCATGCCTAGCTCAATCCTTTTCTCCTGTTATATTTTTTGCCGGGTGTGGGGTGGTTTAAGGAGTCCAGCCTATGAATGTTTTTGCTTAGCCTTATCATGCAGAATATTTTGAGACATTTTATGCAATTTTGCATTCTTACATCTCCAACGGTGCAAAAATAATTGCTACAGCATCCGGCATACTAAAGAAGACATGACATACTTTCCGTGAGATAGTAGAAAAAAAAGCCTGCATAAATTTCACTTTATAGATACCCTGAATTACAATAGGAACTGGAATTTTGGTCACTGGATATTTACAGATACATTGTATATTAGCTATCAGACAATAGCTTATAATTACAGCATTCGGCAGAATATGCGTAATTTCAGCATGAGCACAACATTCTCAAAGAGGAATCAATAAAAGGAAAAAAACAAGAAAAAACAACCAAATAATATTTGGAGCAATAAATATATGTAAAAATTTTATGAACCAGACTTCTTCGGACCAGAAATGAGGCTGTTAATATGCTATAGCTCCGCTACAAATGTTCACTCATCCGACCATGTAAAACATGAATCGGAAAAATGAAAGCTGCATTGGATTTAATTCAACTAATAACACAATCCAGTTTTTGCAGCAAACAAGCATGCGATGGTAACACAATCCACAGATATAAACATGATGTCAGCAACATAATCAGTCATACATCAGGTAATATTTATGAAAACAAATTGTATACTCTGCATGTTTTATGTTACTTCTAGGAAGATGAGGCAAAATGCAGATGATCTGGACAATTGCCACAGCAATGCAGAGGCGCCGAAGCCAGGCGGATGCTTGAATCCATTGAGCACCCAGAACAACCACAGATACCATTCAGAGGAGACCCCGTCGCCTTTTGTAATCACTCACACTCAAGGTTAAAGCATGCCTCCTTCCATCGTTGTCAGGCACTTTGTACCCCATTGTAGCTTCTATCTTCTGCCTCCTTGCCATGTAACCATCAAACAGGCCCTTGGCTCCACCAAATTCTTGCAGGGCAGACAATGATATAGGAAGCTCAAATGTATGCAGCACATTTGATTCTGTTCCCAGATCCACTGGTGCATTGGTATCGATGAGCTTCCCGGCGTCAGCTGCTGCCACTTGAGCTGCTGTTGTGGCTGCTGCACCAGTTTGAGCCTTGCTCTTTATATCATCATTGCTAGGAACTACATTACTACTGGACCCGTTGGCAGTTTCTTCAGCATCATCTCCTCCTGGCTTTGATGCATAATAGTTTCTTGATCTTGTCCACCTCCTTGAGAAAGGATCATAACCGGCCTCTCCTGCCTTCAAAGATGTATTTACAGGTTTCAGTTCTGAAGCATTCTTGAAGTTATCAGCACGGTTCTTCCGGTTCATAGCCTCCAACTTTGCAGCCTTATCATCTTTTGACACTGACTGCGGCCTGTTTTGCAGATTTTTCAGCTTCGCACGAATCCTCTCTGCTTCAGCTTCATTCCTACGGCTCAGAGCCATCTCCAACTCATTCCTCAACCGATCCTTCTCAGCAGCAACATTGATAGGGCGTCTCACAGCTGATTTCTCTTTCAGCATCCGCTGTACAGTATCTGCTGAATACACAAAGTTATAAGCCTCCTGAATGGCTTCTTTCTTCTCCAGCACTTCCTGCCGAGTCGGTATACGCGTACCACTCTTCTCAGCCTCTTGCAGCCATTCCTTGAACTCTTCTTCGTTGGGTGGGGAGTCTGATACCTGAGTCATCTGCCACCGTGCAGCATTAGCCTCACTATCCCAAACAACATTGAGATATTTGCATGTCGAGTAGCTTTCCAGTTTGTACTTTCGATCCGGATCGCTTGCATCCATGTTCCTCACGATGCACAGCCTGTATCTCGGGTTCCCAGACTTTGTCTTGCCAATACCTAGCCTCACGAAAGCACCCAGCAATTAGATCATCAAAGAATGGTTCCATGAACCATTTCACCAACTTTGACCTCCTGAGGGTAATACTCTTCACGTCATCAAACTTGAGTGGGTCAAGCCTACTCGGCGATTCATCAAATTCATCATCCCTGCCATCATCAGCAATCCTCCCATGGTCATTCAGCCTCCCCCTGTTATCCTCGTTGCTCCCATCACTTGGAGGGCTCCCAGCCCTGCGCCTAGTTGGTGAGCCACTATGTGGGAGCAGGACACTGAACCTGTTGCGCGCCTCCGTGTCCTGTTGCCGCATCCGCTTTGCCCGCAGCTCATCCAGCGCGCTCTTGGCGGCAGATCCAGACTTGTCAGTTCGGGTTGAAGACCGCATCCGGCTGGGCGGCGGGGGTGGGCTGCTATCCTTTCGCGCACCCACCTTGTCCGTGTCCGCCTTGGACGAGGATGTGCGTGCCCGCTGCTTGAGCTTGTAGTCGATGCGGCGGTCGCCCCGCTCGGCCAGGATATACTCCCTTTGCAGCTCAGACATGCTCTCTAGATGCTCCTTGTCGTCCTCATCCTTGTATAGGTCACTCCCCACTGAAGGGGCGCTGTCCGAGTCCTCCCCGCCACTCCGACGCCCGTCTTCGTCCTCATCATCCTCGTCCTTCCACCCACCACCGCCATGCCGGCCGCCCTTGTCCGGCTGGTGCCGCTTCTTGAGCGGTACCTGCGAGGAAGGCTTCTTCCTCGAGTAGGTCGGCGCGGCGTCCGAGTCGTCGTCGTCGTCATCGAAGCCGTCGGAGCCGCTCCCCCCAGAGTTCCACCGCGGGTTGCTCGGCCGGGACTGGTTCTTCCCCGTCCGGCCGGCGGCCTGCAGAAGCAGATCATCCAGGTTCGGCTTCGGCATGGCGAAGCCCGACCCT
This sequence comes from Eremochloa ophiuroides, assembly GCA_038502445.1. Classification (NCBI taxonomy): domain Eukaryota; kingdom Viridiplantae; phylum Streptophyta; class Magnoliopsida; order Poales; family Poaceae; genus Eremochloa; species Eremochloa ophiuroides. The sequence continues at coordinate 55,738,025 of JAHLJS010000003.1, read as the reverse complement.
CCTCCTCGTGTAACACCTACACAACCAAAACAACCCATAAATAAAGATCTTTCCACACCTCCAAAAACCTAGGTAAAACAGGAATCGCCGGTCCGTCCTGGATCTGGGGGAGGAACTACAGCTCGGAACAGCTCCGAGCCTCCGGGGGTATGAATAGGACACGCACCTGGAGAGGGTGCAGAGGCGTCGGTACGCGCAGATAACGATGACGGTTTCCCCCGGAGTATGCGGGCGAAGGCGGCGCAGTCGATCGACGGAGACGCCGCCGGAAGAGAAGAGGAGAAGGGTGCGCCGGCCCTAGCCGCGTCGAAGTGGGAGACGACGACGATTATGAGATCGGGGGGGCTGTGACTGCTCTGCTATGGCTAGCGTTGGGCCCGCAGAAAGCCCGATTGCATCAGGCCCAGTTCCGATCTAAAAAGTTATATTTTTTAAATATAGACTAACAATATTAAGATTAAACATTAAGATTAAAACACATGTATAAAATATTAAGATTAAATATAGACTAAAAATAAATAGCATGAAAAAAAAATAGCGCCGCTATAGCGGCCCAAATGACCAGGCGTGACGCTATCCTACATTTTCACGCTATACGCGCTATTTCCGCTATAGCGAGCTATTGCCGCTATAGCACCATAGCGCCGCTAAATAACCGCTATTCGTGTTTTGTGAGCCGTGGCTTTTGTCTTTTGAAAACTATGCGGATGTTAAGTACTTAAGTGTGCGTTTGCTCTTATCTTATGACTTATCATGGGAATATATTATCAATTTATCATGAATGTTATAACTTTATCACTTTGTGAGTTATTATTATTATGATTATGAACTTATGATTATCAATTTATCATGAAAATATATTTGGTTGTTTGGCTGTTTGGCCATTGTCTGACTGTATTCAAATAACGCACTATAGCATCGCTATAATGCCACAATAGCGTGCTAAGCTACCTAAAGTTATGACATATAGCTACCGCTATGGCGTAGGGAATAGCGGCACTATAGCGGCGCAGTAGCGGCCAGGACATGCTGCCGCTATTTTCTATAGCCTGCCATTTAAAACATTGATAAATAGTTATATTTTTTAAGACTACATAATTCATAATTTAATAATATAGTGTTATAGTAAACATATGCTAATAATGAATTAACTAGCCTTAATAAATTTAGGGTCTAAAATAGCGTTCATCTATATAATTAATTTTATATATAGTTAATATTTAATACTATTAAAAAGTATGACACGGACTTAAAAAAGATAATCACTATAACCAAACACCCCTATAACTACCATGGACCATGGGGGCTTTTGTATGGACTCGGTGTTTATGTCTTGTCTTGTGAGAGTGAGAATTAGGTGGAATATTAGTCCTCATCTTTTGGCTCATGCTCAATTTAATCCCTTGACTTTCAAATTGGCTAAAGCAGTCCCTCATCTTAATTTTTTTGTCCAAATTGGTCCTTCTGTTGACGTTGCACTCCATTGTGGAAGCCCCTAGAAAGACACGAGATGGAACCAAGTCGGACAACAAGATCACGAAGAATCGGAGTCAACCGGACAAAACAAGAGCGTCGGACGCTAAGAATCAAGGGCGTCGGACCAATGTTTGGAGTCCGACGGCCCAGGCAGGTTCTCTGGCGCAGCAAGCGTCGGACGCTGCGATTGATGCTCGTCGGACCAAAGACCGTCCGTCCGACGGTGCCTGAGAGCGAGAGAAGGCGTCGGACGGTGTGAACAGTTGAGCGTCGGACCAATTGGCGTCTCAGTCCGACGGTTCCAGAGAGCATCAGAGAAGAAAAAAAAGGCGTCGGACGTCGTCCGACGGAGAGCGTCGGACCAATGTCTATCGTCCGACGGTCTTGGTGGCCCACCTGTCAGCGACTGCATCGCGTGCTCCAACGGTCGAATTGGGAGAAGCGTCGGACGCTGAGGAATGGTCCGACGCCCCTGCATCGTCCGGTCCGACGGTTCGCAGAAAAGCCCATTGAGTGTTCCAACGGCTACCTTTGCTTTGGGGCTTATATATACCCCTCCAACCGGCTATGGAGGGAGTGGAGAAGTGAGGAATCATTCCAAGGTTGTTGCTACACCATTCAATAGCTCTCCACTTGCATAGTGCTTAGTGATATACTTGGTGATTAGCATAAGTGCTTTGCGAAGTGCTTAGGTTGATTAGACCACCGCTTATGCACTTGCTCTAGGTCGTTGCCTAGTGTTTAGTGAGGTTTGCATACCTCCAACTCATTGGTGCTTGCGTGCACCGTGCTTGTACTCGGCGGGGCTTGTAGTCTTGCGAGACCACACCGACCGCGCTTGTGGTGTGGCCGCCACCGTGTACCAAAGGGAACAAGGCCCGCGGCGGTTTGGCCGGAAGCTTGATAGTGAAGACGTCGGGGAGCATCCGAGGAGAGGCTTGCCTTGCGAGGCACACCGGAGACCCACTTGCGTGTGGGGAACGCCCGGGGCTATCCACGGAGTGACCCGACCGGGAGCTTGGCCCTTGCGAGGGATTCCTTGCGAGGGGCTCCAACGAGGACTAGGGGGAAGCTTGAGCGCTTCTCGATACCTCGGTAAAAATACCGGAGTCGTCGACGGGAGTTTGCATCTCTACCTCATCTTTACCTTCCGCATTTACATTGCTTCCTTGGTTGTGTGCTTTACCTTTCCTAGCTTAGTTGATAGGCTAGTTGATAGGGTTGGAACCTAGGTTGCATAACTCTTTTGCGGTAGAGATAGCAACACACTTAGCAAAACCTTAGTTGCACATTAGTTAGTTTACTTTTGTATAGGTTTTGCTAAGGTTAAGAAAAAGATGCCATAGATTAGAAGTAAAGTTTTTAGTCGCCTAATTCACCCCCCTCTTAGGCGTCTCGGTCCTTTCAGGAAGCCCTAGTGAGTAAATGTGATGGTGTCGGCTTCGGTAAATAGCCAAGTGTTGGCAATCGGTGTATATATAATTACTTTGTACTTTCATACTTAGGGGTGTTTGGTTTCAGGAGGCTAAAGTTTAGAGGGTGTCACATCGAATGTTTGACTATTTTAAAAGCAATTGCATCAGGGCAGCCTATGTCTCTATAAGGTTACTACTATTACTACCATGCACCATGGGCATTTAATTTGTTTATGTACAAATATTATCTCCTAGAAGGTAATATCTCCTCCACGTATTGCCGACATTTGTTATTTTATTTGGGTTAGCAATCGTCAGTTTTCACTTTTTAATAGTCAGGACAACATGTACAAAAATGCCAAATCCGTTTAATCTATGCACGCTTTTGTAAACGGTGCAAGCACTACATGAGGCCTCACTCACCATCTACGTTACCATTTAAGCAACACACTAGTTCACACAATAACAAACTCGATTAATTGGGCACATATCATCTACAATCACGTGGAACAAGGGTGAATTCAAGTAGAAGCGCGCTCTAATTGATATCCCCTACGTTGTACTGTACCCACTACTATAAGATATCGCAGTTAACAAGGCCTTTTATATTGTCTTGATACAAAATTTCAGCATTTATTTTGTTTGAACAAACAAACTTCCAACAACTTATTTTAGAAACTGGAATGTTATTCCACCTTCTGCATCGGCCAATGTATATTGATTATTAAGTCCTAACTTTGACCATGACACTTTCGGAGCTTTTATTAGGCCTTATTTGGATGTCGTCAAATTCACCTCAATCCATGCGTATTTGGGTGGATTGTGGTGGAACTTAGTTTAAGTTCTACCTTAATCCGCCCAACACATAGATTAATGTGAATCTGACTACATTCAAATAAGGTCTTAGTGTTTGTTTGGATCTTAACACTAATAGCTTTGGATGCTAAAATTAATAAGCATGGATGTGAACGAGGTATGTTTATATTAGGCCATGTGCATTTTCATCTATGGATCTATTAGCGCATATTATCAAAAAAAATAAAAGGCGATTGGATCTTGTTTATTTGAATCCACTAAAATTAGCATACTAATCTTCGCAGTTGGTAGTAACCTTTGTCTCGGTACATTTTATCTGTCCACAAAACAATACAATTCTCGTTTTTTAGAGTCAAACGGTTCAAAATTTGACTAATGTGGAAAAACTACTAACATTAATTATACAAAATAAGTATTATTACATTAATTGTGAAACATATTTGTTGAGTAAACCTAGTTGGAAACACAAATATATTTATATAAACTCCGCAAAACTATTAATAAGTGATCCAAATAAAACAGGTTAATGATGAGGTGCCAAAATTCTCAAGGTCCAATAGGTCCTATACTCCGGTATCTGTTTCTACTACAAACAAGAAATCTAGCTTCTTCCAATTGTCAGGTGAATTAAATTGATGGCTACTTGACTTTGACAAATGACAATGGTATTTCAGCTTTCTTCGCTCTGCCGCAACTTCTGTCTACCTTGCTCGTCTCTTCTGCAGCTCTGCTTCCGTGCATAAACCCAAAACTATCGTTTCAGCGAGATACGACTCCATTCATCCAGTTACCAAGGTCACAAGGATTCCTCGCGTCTTCAGAAACAGCCGGGATATACATGTCATCGTCCAAATCCTGGTTTCCCATTTCGTGGCTGGCGCGAGCGTGCTGCCAAGCGTCAGACATTTCCGGACGGACGCTTTCTTTATCCACCCATCCAAGCCAGAGAGATATCTATCGACTCGCCCGCCGCACTACGCTTCCACCGCTACGCTGGCGCTGCTACTCCTACAGTCCTACTACCTCAGCGCCTCCCCATCCAGCGTACACCCCCACTAACTGCAGCTAGCCTCTCCAGCTTATCCCGCCGCCGCCCGTCCCCGGTCCTAGAGCGAGCATGGCGCACTACCTCGTCACCACCGGTGCCGCCTCCTTCTCGCCGGCCGCCCCCCGGCGCCAGGTCCGCACTTTCTTGGACTTCTTGGCATCACCTGGTAGCTTTGAATCTTGATGCCAGGAGCGTGCATCGTCTGTCAGTCGCTCCAGATTTGTGGCGTCTGTTTTGTGATTTGTCGGGTTCTTGGATTGCTTCGCTAGTTCGCTTAGATGAATGAATGAATGGATTGATGCCGTACGTAGCCGGTGATGCTGGGATGCTTTGTTGCTTTCGATTCGGTCGGTTGGTTGTGATTAGATAGATTCGAGCTCACTCAACAGCATAAGGATGTCTTCTCCCCCGTCTTGATTCAGGGGATCTTCTTTTGTAAAAGTTCCCTTGACCTTTGTTGGCAATTTTTTGCCTATGCTTAGATGATTCACTCTGGTTTTCCTTCAAATTTTATCTTAGAATCATAGTATTAATTTTGAGGCAAGTTGATTTCAAAGCTCAGGTTACTACAGAAAACTTGCATGTATTAACTTCTGGGGTAAATGGTGAACAGATGATAACAATTTTGCATATTTTAGTGCAACCTGCAAAGATTCCAAAATTGTTGTGAACTAAAGAAGCCAGCACCGAGCCAGCTCGGTGGTTCATATGGTTTATTTTAAAATGAACCTCTGGTAGTGAAATGTTGCTGGGTCCCAAAAGGAGCAGAAAAGGTCCAGGGGTGACCCTAGCACAGCAAGTGACAGCACGTGCCTCAGATCTTGCTCAAGTTAATTAAGGAGCATTTCTTTACCTGTGCTTTACTTCTGTACATCGATGTTGATGTGCTAGCCCAATAGAAAATGCCAGCTTTCTTGTTACAAGTGTGTGTTGCCATGTGTTTTCTTGCCTGATCTGAAGTGTCCTGCATCATGTCATGGGATCTCAAAACGTATAGTTGGGTTACACATACTTATATCTGGACTTAGACCTGGTTTGAAAAGCTTTGTTACATCTTGATCCTTGTGTAGTATTGGACTGGTGTCCTAGTTTAAGCATTTCAAAATCCCTGGACCAGATCAGTTCCTCAAAAGTTCTGGTGCTAGTTCCTTGCCATGAAGCAAGGCGGTTGATTTTTAGGAAGCTTTTTCACCTCTATATCTTGTCTATATATATATCAATATTTTTCCTTTTTTTTCTCGAACATGCAGGAGAGTTGCGTATCTTTATTATGTTAGTAAGAGAAAGAATGGTCCTATCACAAAAACATAACCTCTCATCTAGGACCTGGGTGAGAGGTATAATAACTGATCACGAGATGATCTTAAAAAGAAAGCAAGAAAAAATATTCTATACCACAAACCCACACTCTAGACCACAATTTTTTCAAGGTCAAGGCTGGTTAGGCCCTTGGCCCCGGCCATCTGCCACAACTGAGCTTCCTCCTTGAAGACCCCAATGGTTTCCTGTAAGCAGGGGTTAGAGCCCTCAAAAACACAAGCATTTCGGTGCTTCCAAATTATCCATGACCCTAGAATGATCAAAGAGTTAATGCCATTCTTGTTCTCTTTCTGCACCTTCCTCAACGATTTGCCCCGCCATTCAGAGAAGGAAATAACTCTTCGGCTTGGGACCGGTAAAGGTTTAGTGGGTTCAGAATGTTGTACCAAAATTGCCTGGCAAAAACACATGTGGTTAATAAATGCTGGACCGTATCATCCTCCTGATCGCGAATGGGGCATTTTTCTTGGTGCGGGAGTCCTCTCTTTTTCAGTCGGTCAGCTGTCCAACAGCGATTGCAGATGGCCAGCCAAATAAATATTTTGCATTTTCCTGGAGCCCAAGATTTCCACAACCGCTTCCAAGGTTCAAAGGATATGGACCCAACAAAGAATGCTCTGTAGGCTGACCTGGTAGAGAACTGACCAGTCTGTTCAAGCTTCCACTGGTGCTGGTCCTCAGACTGATCGAGTGTTATAACTTCTAAGGCATCCCATAGTTGTAAGTATTCCGTGAGTCCGGTCAGACTAAGGGAACTCCTTATCTCAGTCACCCAAGAGTTCTCCCTGCAAGGCTTTAGCTACTGTTCTTTGCATATGGACTCTACTGTAAAGCTCAGGGGCTAAATCTTTTAAGGAACAGCCATGTAACCAATGATTCATCCAAAACAGAGTGTTTGTTCTGTTTCCAATAGAAATCACTACGGAGATGGCAAACATGGCCAGTGAATTAGAATGGATGGGGATCTTCATAACAGCCCATGGACGATCAGGCCTAGTCTTCTCGATCCAAATCCATGATCTCCAAGTTATGAATGCCAAGCCCACCTAGACAACGAGAACAAAGCGAACCATAATAGCTCGACCAGACATATTCATGAGGGAGGCTTTCCATCCTGGCAATATGTCTGCAATCTTATCTATCCATGCCTCAGATCACATTTCCTCAGTTTTTTATGAGGGATGGGCAGACCCAAGTACGAGCAAGGGAAAGATGATGTTGTGCAATGCAAGGTGTTATTAACCTCCTCAACTATCTGCTCTTCACACTGGATGGGGATAACACAACTCTTGGCTAAGTTAGTCTGCAAGCCGGTTGCCTCACCGAAAATGGACAACAGATCTTCTGTAAGTTGGAGATCAGTTTCTTCCGGCATGATGAAAACTTGAAAAGTGCCACATCATCTGCATAGAGAGAGAGAGAATCGCTCTCCAGCAGCATGGAGTGGATGGAGTAATCCCTCTGCTTCAGCTTTGTCAAAGCCTCAAAGGGGTCTTCCTGCCTAAGACCCCGTTGATGATATATGCATTCTCCTGGTTTTTCTGATAAAATACTTGTACATGCATGTGCAAATAAATGTAAAAAACATAATGTTTGAATACCTGAAATAGGAACCAGCTGGCTCTCAGTTCAGGTGAACATACTTCGTAGACATGAGAGACTTAAATCATGCTACTAATATAATATGTGTAATGTGTTAGCTTCACATGTTGTCTTGATGTACACGTTTTAGTATCTATTTCCGATTTCTGAAGGACTTTCCTTTTCAAATGTGTTGTTTGGTTTTAATTTCATTGAACATCCAGCTTGAGAGTAGGAGCAGCTTTGAACCTCTTGTTTCAGTGTCAATTGCCATTCTCTCGTTATTGTACTCTATGTTGTTCTGTGCATATGAACAATCCACTTATGGGGATAATTTGTGGTCCATTTCAGGTGACAAATGCGATTTCAAGCCGGAGCTCGGTTTCCTTCCAGAGCCACAGGATGACATCTGTATCCATCCATTCAAGACCAAGTTCTCTTCGGTTTAAGATTTGCTGTTCGGTATGCATCATTTTATTCTTTGTTGCTAGCAACAGTTGTTCTGGTTCTAAAAGTTTTTGGTGGATAAAGCAACAACCGATTTGTAGTAGCTGTTCATATTGATGGTTTTCTTTATTCAGTAACATCATACGGGATATTATAAGTAAATTGAGTTCTTTATATAGTTAGCAAAAACAAAAGATGGAATTATTTAGTTATTTGTTATAGAAAGTACAAACTGCTAGATGGTATGAAGAGTGTGACCTGATTCTTGACAGCTACATTGCCTGTTTCTGAGATTGTCGTTATGCGCTTACTGTTCTGATGTGAAGTAGTAACATCTATTTGAAGAGCGACCTGAAATATCATCATTCTCTGGTTTATTGATTAGGCTAAGAAAGAGACAGTCGACAAGGTTTGTAGTATAGTGAAGCAGCAGCTGGCTCTTCCTGATGGGACTGCTCTCACTGGCGAATCAAAATTCGCTGAACTTGGTGCTGATTCACTGGATACGGTAATGCCTCTGTATCAAAGTTGACTGTAGCTTCCAAAAAAAATAGCAGCACTTTAACATTGCCAACTTTCTCCTGCAGGTTGAGATTGTGATGGGCCTTGAGGAGGCATTCAACATAACTGTCGACGAAACAAGTGCACAGGACATTGCAACGGTGCAGGATGCGGCGGACCTTATTGAGAAGCTTATGCTGGAGGCACCTCCAAAGGTCGTCTAAATCCTTGCGATTGACGACTTTGCATTCGATCTCTGTTGTATGTTAAATTGTTCATGTTACCCATTTGTTCTTTCTTGATGATTCAAGATGAGATTTTGTATTGATGTTGCTGAGGTAAATTAGATGCTCCAAAGGCCACATGAAGCAGATGAAGACAATGTATCCCACTTTCCATTTGTATGTTGTATTATTATAGAGAAACCAATGAACTATTATGAAGAGTCACTGCAACTTTTGCTCCCATTTGGTAAGAAAAACACATGAAAGTGTGAATCAGATGCAGTAATTGTTGAGCTTGGGATGCTCATTTGCAAATACCAGCCCATCAAGTGCTTCCCCCATGTCATTGTTAACCGCAACCACAAGCGTTGATGAATTTTCAGCTTTGTGGTTGTTCGATAACAACTTGGCTATAAATCAGATTAAGGATGGGACTATGAAGAAAGTTCTAATGAGAGGAAACTAGGCTCTGTTCGCTTGAACTTGTAATCAACTTATTTCAGTTTCTTTTCAGTTCTGAAACAGTATTTTTCTTTCACGAGAAATCAATTTTCAGCTTTCAGCTTTCAGTTTTCAAGCGAACACAGCCTAGCGTTGATGGCACGCAACTGTTCGCTTCAGCTTATCCGTCAGAGTTAGCCCTACTTAGCCATACTTTTCAGTCGTAGAACACGCGACCACGACAAGTCTTGCCAGGAGTTTTTACTGTTACCTATAAATCATCATGATATATTATTGCGAAATTCAGCCTTCAGCTCAACTGTACCATCGCAGGATCCAGCACGCAAGGAAGCTGGAAGGTGACACACTGGATATGGGACAAATGAAATCCACAGTTTTCCCCTGAAGAATTGTTCGAAAAAAAAAAGTTTTCCACTGAAGAATTCAGACCTTTGAAAAAATATAGACAGGATTGTGTTGAAAAGAAAATAAAAGAGAGAAAAATGTCATCTTCTACCTCGTTGGCTGCCCTTCTCCTCCATGGCCGCCCCCATTCCGCTTTTCCTCCGTCAAAGGCGCAACTTTTCCTAGCTCTCCCCAACAACCCTACACGATTCCTGGCCTCCCCCTCCATCCGGGTCGCCTATCCTCCCCGGTGGCCTCTCCGCGCCGCCGACGGGGAGCGGGACAACCGCGTGCAGGAGCTGAGAGTGCCCGATTCTTGGCTGACGCCTGCAGGAGCAGCGCAGGTTCGGTTCCAATTTGGTCTTCTCTCTGATTTTTTTTCCCACCTATTCATGTCGCAGCCTTATGGTGGTTGCTGTAGCTCCACTCCAGTTCTTAGGTACTGGTAAACAATCTAGGGTAGCAGGGTTGAACATACTACGCTTCAGGGGCAGATTGATGCCTCACACTTCAAACGAAATTTGCAGGGGTCATGTTGTAGAATGGTAGTATACTGTCACATTTCCAGATTTCAGAGTTCAGATACTGTGTGTCTTGGGTCTTTGGCTACTCACATTTGCCCCCTTTTCGGGTCATGCCAGTGCATTTCTGTGTCACTTGGGATGTCTGAATTCAAGATGTGGATGGGGAGAGTCGAAGCTAGAAATCAATCATATGGCCACTTTGCATTAGAATCAATTAACAGAACTTGCTTCTATTTCATTTGCACATGCACAATGTAACTTAGAGTAGCTGAACTCAAGTAGAATGTTGCATTGTTCATAAGTGAAGGCGCTTATGTGCATCGCTGTGAATCGTGATGCTTCCGATTCTTGTTCTTTTTTTGAAACGGACTTCCGATCCTTGTTTTGGCGAGGTGGTTATGCCGCAGAACTGGATTTTTCTGAATTAAAGCCTACAGTGTGCATTACTGAAACAAACCTGTTTTGTTTGTTTTTTTTTTCTCTCGAACACATAGAACTAAGGGCTTGTTTGGAACTTTGGATTGGGATGGGGTTGGGGATAGGGATACCCCTTCTAAGGGTATTATTGTATCCTAGCCGTCCAATCTTTACATCACATTTAATCTTAGCCTATCTATTTATTTCTCTATCCCTATCCCATCTCGTTTCCCGGTATCTAAACACACCGTCTTTCTGTTCTTCCTTTTACCCTGTTAGGGTGGAGCTTTTTGGATATAGACCATCGCGAGAAGTGGGCTTCGGAGATATGCCATCCCGCAACGGGGTTTCTGAGATATGCCATTATGAAACACGACACATACGCTGATTTGCCATCCGGGAGCCTTTGAAACCTTTTATGTCAATTCTGCCCCTGCCTTATCTCACGTGCGAGAGACGGATCGAGAGAAACCTCGTTGGCCACAAACGGACGGAACAGAGACAACAGAAACGGATCAAGTGCTGCTCGCTCCTCGCTACCTGGTGTCTCGGTGGAGGCGTGGCTCGCCCGTCGTCCGCCGGCCGTCGAGCTGGCCACACCCGCCCACCGGTTCGCCCGCACCTACCCTGTCGTGCCCGTACCTACCCAGTCAACTCCCCCACGATGGATGAACTTGCCGCGCTCCCTGTCGTGCTGCGTTCCATGGTCGACGTGGACGCACTGTACTCGCGCCAAGCCAAGCTGGGACCGGCCACGGCGACCGTTGTGGGGGAGCGGTGCGGCTTGGCAAGAACGGCAGGTGGGAGTGGGAAGCTCGGAGGCGGAGAAGACGGATGTGGGGGCGCCGGGGTGGGTGTGCTCCGGGTGTGGCGATCTCGGCGGCGGGGAAGAAGGTGGCTGTGGGGGGGCTGGCAGGCGGACGTGAGGAGCTCGCTGTGGGAGCCCCCGGCCGGCGGCGCTCAGCATGGCGACCTCGCCGCTGGAGAAGAAGGTCGCTATGGGAGGGCCAGGTGGACATGCGAAGCTCGACGTGGGAGCCGCTCGACCTGCGGCAGGTCGCCGTGGGAGCCTCGGCCGGCGGCGCTCGGCATGGATCGGGTGGAGCCACTCGCCTGGACCGCCCCTCGATCCTCGATCCGTTTCCGTCCGCTCCGTCCCGTCCCGTGCGAGAGAAGGCAGGGGCAGACTGGGGATAAAAGCTCTCGGATAGCAAATCAAGCGTATGTGTCGCATTTCATAATGGCATATGTCCGAAACCTCGTTGCGGGATGGTATATCTCCGAAGCCCACTTCCCGCAATGGTCTATATCTAAAAAGCCCTGTGGGTTATATGGAACTTAGGCACATCATTGCTGCTACGAATTCAGAATCCCTGAAGAACTTACCTCAGTTCTATGCTGATCAGCAGGAATCTGAATGGCTGAGGGAGACACTGCACAAGTGGCTCGACGACGAGTACTGCCCGGAGCCGGCCAACATGGACATCAGCAGCACTGCCGCGCGGTCGTACCGTGAGTCCCTGATAGCGCGGCAGTCTGACCTGGGAGAGATCTTGCTGAAGATGGTGGGCGACCTGGATAAGCTGTCGTACAGGGAGAGCTTCCATGGCCCCTTCTCGGCCGCCAACGCTGCAGTTCGTCTGATCACTCAGAGGATGGAGTCACTGCCTGAAGAATGATGGTGGTGTGCGAGCTGCAGTTTCTATATGCGCACGACTGATCCAGTGCGACTGTTCATGAGTGGTGACTGTTTAGTTCAGACGTGCTGTGGTTCTGAAAGACTGAAACTGTATGTACTTTTGATGATGAACAATTCCATCCTCATTCCTCTGCGAGGCTGTCGCTGACAGAAAATGATGAAAATCGGCTCGAGACTTCATTTTTTTTTCAGCTGAAATTCGCTAATGTACTATTCTGTTATGAGCTCGTCATGAGACGAGCGATGAAACGTGAACGAGATGAGTGGACTTAACGGAGTGCGTGGCATTCTCTGAAGTAGTTTTGGGTGTGAATTTGCAGTTGAATGTGCAATTCTGGTCTATGAAAACTAATCGTTTTGGGGCTATATTTACTAATTTTCGGCTTTGTTCGTTTAAACTTACCAGCCAGCTATTCAGCAGTGTTTTTCTCTTAAAATAATCAGTCAGCCAGTCGCATAGAGAGTTCGTGGACTCAAACAATTCTAAAGTTGTGATAGATCTATGCCATAGATAAAAAAACAGTCAGATGCATTGACCCTCAATCCCGTAAAGTCCACCCTGACCCGAGTACCCGGGTCCTTTTTGGACCATCTCTCAAATAGGGTATCCCATACCTCGAGCACAGTGACTTGGGAACGATGAGAACTTTGGATTATGATATATGCACCTGGCAACAAAGGACCCTCTCCTCGTAATGATTTGTTCAGACATTTTTTTTTTTTTGTAAATCTCATTGGAATTATTTTGTTCCTAAAAACTTATTCAAAGCCTTTTAGATAAGTCATCGATACACACTTTTTTCTTAAAAGTATTTTTTTATAGAACTACCATATTTATTGAGAAAGTGGTTAAGGTGGCACATATTTATATATAGGTAAAAAAAAGGAACCCAAGTGTGCCAAACAACACATTTTCTATAAAAAAAAAAGAACACTGAGGGACTGTTTGATATAGCTACGACGTTTGAAGAAGTTCCTATGAGTTGTAAGTTATTGTAGCTTGTGGGATATGAGGAAAAATAAAAGTCATTTGGTTCAACAATTGTGGCTTCTTAAAAAAGCCATTTGGTTGCGAGCAGATTAGTGAACAAGGGAAGAGCATAAGCCTTGGAGGGTGATGGAGTGTCACCGTTGGCCAGGAGGAGTGCGAGGGAGTGCCGCTACTGCCCCTGATTCTCACACGGTCGGGAAAGAAAGAAAGGAAAAGCGAACCGAGAAAGGAAAAACGAACCGGTACGCAACACAACCCATGGCAAGTGAGTAGTTTTTGTGAAAATTTGGAAGCCACTACATATGAAAGCAAGGGTGGGTGTGCCGTGAAAATTGTACTAGCTAAAAGCTACTTTGTTGAAGGCTTTGGGTAATAGTCAATCTTTTTTTTTGTTGCCTTTTGGCCTTTTGAAAGTCAAAGAAGGTGGTTAAGTCAACCAAAAGAGGCCTAAGGTCTTGTTTGGTACTTGTCACACACTTTAGGTGAAGTTGCACAATGCACCCAATCAAGAAAGGGCGCCTTAAATGAAGCTTTTTGGGACGAGTTGTGAATTGTTAGGGGCGAAGCCTCCGTTTTGTTGCTCCTTTGGCTATAAAAACTCATTTGGTGAGACCCCTCACCACTTTGAAAGTCTCATGTGCAAACAGATGACCTTACATGTGAACTTGAACTAGCTCAGTTGATTAGATTCCTTGTGATGGAACTTTTTCACTCAGGTTCAAGTCCTCGACTTGCCATGGGTGCTCGTATTTTTCTAAATTTATTCTAAAATTTAACGGTGTGCGACTTTTCAGTGGTAGACGATATTTCTGTCGACAACAAGATAACCTTGTAACCATTGTGCAAGCATGCTCTAACTTAAAAATCTAACGGATAACCTTAGCCTAGAGCAAGTGTAAACATAAATGTTGTCGTGAAGGAAAAGGAAGAGGAGAAGTGGCGCATAAGTTGGTCGGCTTAGACATAAGAATCTAACAAACTTTGTGAGAGAGACAAGCAGACCATGTATTAATAGTGATAAGCTAACTAGTACTGTGGACAGGCTAGGAGAAAGCAAACAACCTCATAGCCAGCTCAATGAATAAAAAAATAATTCTCTCACCTCAGCTTTCGAATCAACGGAGTGCACGTGCACACGGAAAAAGTTGATTTCTACTCTTTTACCCAAACAAGGGTGGCCTGCTCCTCCGACGGAAGCACCGTCCACGTCGCTTCAATTGTTTACGGCGCTCCGATTACGGAATGAATGGTTCTCGTTGCTCTGATCAGGCTTCAGCTCGCAGACGTAAATTTTACCTACGAGCTGATTCTAGTGTTATTTCCCCTAGCTTCTCTCCAAATCTCCCCGAAACAGAATTGCCTCGATTTCTTCCCAATCGGCTTCCTAGCGTCTTTACTTCCTCGATTTCTATCCAATCGGTCTCCTCTTCGTTCTTACCGTCCTCGTCTCCGTCGCCTCCGTCGTGCGGCCCCTTTCTCTGCGCCTCGCCATTCCTCTGCGTGCTCCTTGTCTTCGTCTTTCCCTCCGGTTGCGTCTGCTGCATTTTCCAGACTGGTCAGCTCTTCCTGCTGTTCCGCGGTGTGTACCTGTTTCTTCCTCCCCTGGTATGCTGGTCCTTGCGGACTTGCTGGGGAAGGGAGAACACGAGGGGGCAAATCAGTAGAGGAAGCCGTGGACCTTCCAGGAGGAGAGGAGGGGAGGGGTCAGTAGGTGCAGTGGCGGGGCTGCCGCCTGCCACACGGCCGCCGTCAGAAGCCGGTTCTATACATTGGTGCTTTTAACCACTTGTGCCTGTTGATGACCTCAATCTGGTCCGCTGTCCTCAACCTGCTCTATTCTTGCCGCAGGATGCCTACGATGTTGAGGCGCTGTAGCTTCGCCATTAGCTTCCTCGGCGTTTCGTGCAGCCATTTGAGAACCAGTGTGTTCTCCAGGTCAGATCCGGAACTTTCTTCTTTACCGACCTCCAGTTTGTTTGCCTCTGTGGTTTCGGAGGTACTTCAGTGCTGTGTGCTTGCCGTGTTCCTTCTTAACAGTGTTGCCTCTCATTCTTCGACTGCGGTGTTGCTGTCCTGGTTCGAGTTCTTGTCTTTCTCGGAATACAACATCAATATGTATGTTCTTTCTTCTGTTTTCCTTCGTTGTACTTTGCAGTTTCTATGGTACTATGCTACGCCATTTTTTACATAAGTAGTATTCAATAGCTGGATTACCATTTCTTATTTTGGTCCTGGGATATAGTGTGTATGAAACCTCAGTGAGTTGAGGCACTAATTGTTTGTATTCTGTTATAGTGCATATAAAACCTCACTAGGTCGAGACAACCGTTTCCAGTATTCGGTTGGCCTTCATATTCACTGTTTACCTATAATAATGGTTCATATGCTTCAAACACAGACAGCTAGGATTGTTGAACTTATTTCAGGAAAAAAAAGAGGTTTCGTCCATGCAGTTAATATAATAAGTGCACATGCTAATCATTTTACTGCTTTGCTCATTGCAGTGGAAGGATTGTGCAAGCAGGGTGTCATATTCTGCTGGATCAGTGATTTGTGCCAGGATAACTTGTGCGCTATATTCCACCTTCGTGCAGCTCTGGTGGAATTAATCTTCGTGCTGTATCAAAACAGCTTTGCTGTCCTATAAGTGTTCTCAGGTAATATAGGCGCCATATGATGGGTCTGCAGTTCTGCTAACTATTTGTAGTGTTTCAACAAACTAATCTGCCTCTGCTCTTTTCTGCCTCTTGGAAATACAATGAAAGGACAATCAAGCTCCTTGCAGCTGTCCGGAGATAGGACCTGCTATTGTTGGCAAGAGAAAGTCGGAAGAAATTTTGCAAATTTTTTGGGGGACAGGACAGCTTACACTGTGTGTTCTTACACCATAACCATGTTCTGTTTACCCTTTTCATATGTACCAGCCTTGTGGGACGTGGCGCGTCACTGTCACTTGCCTTATGCATCATGCATACATGAAGTCACAGAGGATGGTAGCCACATGTATGGTATAGAGATTGAGCTGCCGCCTAGAGTGATCCAGGAAAGCTCGCAGACCTTATTTTTTTTGACTCATCCTGATTTAGAACAACCTCTAGCATATGAGGCAGCTGCATTGCAGGCTCTTATAGCTTTGCAGAAGATATATGGATTCCTACTTAGTGATCACAGTATGCATGAACTGCAATTATACAGATCCTTAGCCCAGCGCCTTTTAACCTAGTTGCCAATATAGGTGCACATCTTGCTAGATTGGTCATAGCACTGTCCCAACATGAAAACATACATTTCTCTGATCTAATGCTGTGCGCACAGCGGTTATTAGATGAGGTTGTTTCCATTGGACATCACCCTGTAGTATAATTTTTCTGTACTCTTTTTCTCCTGTTCCACTTCTTCTACTGATTTAGTTACTCATTTAAACATAATTCCATACGCAATAAATACATCGTGCTTATTTTAGAATGTTTTGTTATTTCTTGCTTTCGTACTTCTATTTTAGTTAAACATGTTCATTGTTATAGGCTATATCATATGTTAGCAAAGCAGCATTCGAGTTTGCTCTATATAGGGGGTTTTTCTTTTTTTTTAAAAAAAAACGGGGGCTACAGGGTATTGGGTACCTGCTGCACTATATTAGCCATATTGTTCTCATGGAAACCCAACATAAAGTCACGCCTCACACACAGAAGGTGCCTTTTTTTTTTATCAAGCTTTGCCTTCTTTTCCCAAATCAATATTTTCATTATCATGTCTCCTTTTTAAGATATCCAGCTTTGTTGATCTATGGAAAATCCAGCTGATATAGACAACCAACGACAGAGTACGTAAAGCACAGTCTATTTTTGTTAATTTCTATCCTCGGTATATGGCTATGTTTCAAAATTTATCAATAATTATTATATGTATAGTAATATATATTTATGTTTGTCAGCGGATGGTGTGGTGCATATAGACACCTCTGCTGCAGGCACGACAACAGGCCGCCGCGGAAGAGGCCGTATGTAACCGCCAGCGTATAGGCCGCTATATTTACATTCGATCCTTTCTCAAACATATTCTTACCTGACTTTGCTAACACTCTGCCTAGGAAACAACACCTCCTGCGCTTTACCCAGCTCTGATCCATCAAGCTCTAGACAGAAAAGAAGAAAGTTATTAAATTAGCATCGTCTTGTATGGGGAGGTATTCCTATCCTCTTCATAACAGATGATGTTACTACATCTCTAAACCAAACTGTATCTAAGACCTAGATTCCTTATATAGGTGCAGCATCAATTCATAGTTCTAATCTAGAATGCGGCAATTCGATGAAGAATTCACAGAGGCCCTTAAAGGTAATAAACGCACGCATAAGAAAAACATCACACCTATCTTCATGTTCTCTTTGATTTAGAGGTGCAAGGTCAACATATACCTGATGATGGTTTATGTACCTATTACATGCTAATGACAACAGTGTCATACCCTGGAAGATCTTACTATGGAGGACCCCAGCATCAGTGTTCTAACTATCGTGCCATTTTTTGGCACGCTGAAAAAAGTTGGTAAACAATCAAGAAGCTCTTCTGGGTCAGTTATCTACAACAGATGTTGCAAAGGAGGCAAAATTGTTATACCACCATTCTTTCCTAGACCTGAACCCTTAGCATCTCTAGCAAAGTTTGGTGGAGGGCCTGTGTCTAACAAGTTCATGAAGAACATAAGACAATACAATTGTCTTTTTGCATTCACTTCGATGGGAGCAAATATAGATCGATCCATCAATGATGGCAGAGGTCCACCGGTTTTTAAAATTTGTGGACAGATTCATCATCGCATTGGTTCTTTGCTGCCTCCAGATAATCGTTCTCCAAAATTTATTCAGCTCTATGTATATGACACATCAAATGAAGTTTCTAACAGAATTAGTTCATTGAATCACGATGATGCAAGAGAATCTGATCTAGATCCAGCTATAATTCAATCCCTGCTAACTATGCTTCATGAACATAATCCATTTGCACACTAGTTCAGAATGGCTAGAGATAGACTGGCAGAGAATGAGGCTGAAGATTTTATCATCCGCATTGTTGGACCCAAAGATGGCGATCCTCCTCAGTACAGCTTACCCACTACAAATGAATTAGCAATGCTTGTAGTTGGTGATTTTAGCTGTGAAACATTTGAGCGTGACATTATTGTGCACAAAAAAAGGGGATCTCCAGTAGATCTCAGCTCTCCATCCTGCTTTCATGCCACTTCAGTACCCTCTATTGTTTCCATATGGTGAACGTGGTTGGCAGGTAGGAGTCTTGTATGCTGGTATGACACAAACAACAGAAAATGCTCATGTCAAGATTACTATGCAAGACTATTATTGCTACATGTTTCACTATAGAAAGAATGAACCCAATCCTTATCTATCCTATGGTACATTATCAAGTCAGGCAAAAGTTGATGCCCGAGCTTGCGTAGATGAGAACAGACTGAAATATATAATAGACAACCAGAGAGATATTAGAATAGAAAGCATTCAAGGAATCTGTGATGCTATTAGCAGAGGATCAACTGAAGGAAGCAAGGTTGGTAAAATGACAATACTACTAGCATCGTACACACGTGGAAAGAGGTACATGATACAGAACTATCATGATGGTATAGCAATTTGCCACGAATATGGTCCACCTGATTTCTTTGTTACATTCACATGTAACCCTAAATGGTTAGAAATTTCAGAGGGTATCTTTGAATCTGGACAGAGGCTAGTGGATAGGAATGATCTAATAGTCAGAGTATTCAATATGAAATTAGAAGAACTTCTACATGATATTAAAGGTGGCACACCATTCGGACCTTGCAATGCAGGTATACTTACACCTGTATATTCTAACATTTATAGGTTTTCTTCGATACAATCCTTTGTACTTCTTTCCGCATATCCGTTCTTAGTTAGATGTCTCTGACTTTTCCCATTAAACTGCAGTACTACATACTATTGAATTCCAAAAACGTGGCCTGCCACATGCACATATTATTCTTTGGACTTCAAGAGATACATCGAATCCAACGCCCTCGATGATAGACAAATATGTATCTGCAGAAATACCTCATCCCAAATCAGATCCGCTAGGCTATGCTCTTGTAGCAGAACATATGATCCATGGACCTTGTGGTAAACAAAATCCAAAGTGCCCGTGCATGAAGAATAACAAATGTTCCAAGCATTTTCCCAAACCATACCAAGATGAGACAACAGTAAATGCTACTGGTTTTGCTGTGTATAAAAGAACAGAGACCACGCTCTTTGTTCGTAAAGGGAATTTCCAGATGGATAACAGATGGGTTGTTCCGTACAATATGTTCTTGCTGAAAAAAATATCAAGCACACATAAATGTTGAGTGGTGCAATAAAACAACGTTCATCAAGTATCTCTTCAAGTATGTAACCAAAGGAGCTGATTGCAAAAAGGCTTACCTACAAAGAATCAAGAGAGGCCAAACAACACCATATGACGAGGAAACCAACACAATAAATGAGGTCAAAGAATATCTTGATTGCAGATATATTTGTGAACAAGATGCATGTTGGAGAATGTTTGGCTATGATATTCATAGACACTATCCAGTGGTAGAAAGAATGCATGTGCACCATCCAAATGAAAACTTCATAACTTTTAGTGCCAAAGCCAAAGTGGATAAATTGGTTTCAGCAGAGTTTCTAAGGAAAACAATGTTGACTGAATGGTTTGTATGCAATGAATCTTTTCCTGAAGCTCGAGCACTCACCTATTCAAAATTTCCTTCAAAATGGCTATGGGAACAAAAAGATAGAAAGTGGAGTAAGCGCAAGCAACAGCATGGTAAGATAGGTCGCCTTCATTATGTGCATCCATCGGCAGGCGAACGCTACTATCTTAGAATGCTGCTCCTAACAGTAAAAGGTGCTACAAGTTATGAACATCTAAGATTCCACAATCGAAAATATCATCGCACATTTAAAGAAGCATGTAAATCACGTGGCCTTCTTGGCAATGATCAGGAATGGTACAATGCCTTTGATGAAGCAGCTGCTTGGGCCACTTCCTCCCAGTTGCGAAGCTTATTTGTTACTATGATATTATTCTGTGAAGTAGGTGATGAAAACACTTTCTTCGAGAAAGTGTGGCGGTATCTCACAGATGATATCATTTATCAGTATAGAGATATGATTGGTGATCCTAATTATCTATTGCCTGATTCAAGAACCAGAGACTATCTATTGGACGAATTATCTACTCTTTTCTCACAAAGTGGTAGAAACATAACTGATTTTAACTTACCACCCAAAACACATGCTCAATATCCTGTTGCATACAATCGCCTTGTTGAAGAAGAGCTTTCATATCCTCCTGATCCGTTCATCAATATGAACAATCCAACAGCCTCTCTGAATCCAGATCAAACAAATGCTTTCAACAAGATTGTACAAAGAGTTCAGCAAAACATGCCTAGGTTTTTTTTGTATCAGGCTATGGTGGAACTGGTAAAACTTATCTATGAAACCGTGTAGTTGGTTATCTCAGAAGACAGAATAAGATTGTCCTCACTGTGGCATCTTCAGGTGTAGCAGCATTACTTCTTCTAGGAGGACGTACAGCTCATTCAAGATTCAAGATACCTTGTGAAATAGAGGATGACATGATATGTGACATCAGTAGGGGTACAATGCTTTCAGAACTCATTCAACTTGCAAGCCTGGTCATTTGGGACGAAGCCCTCATGGCTAACAAGAGATGTTTCAAAGCCCTAGATCGCACATTTCGTGACGTTGAAAAGGTCCAAAATCCTGCTGCTGCAGATATTCCATTTGGTGGAAAAGTCATAGTCTTAGGAGGAGATCTCAGACAAATTCTACCTGTAGTCGAAGGAGGTAGCAAACAGGATGTTATTAATGCTACCATAATTAGATCACGGTTGTGGGACCATGTAGAAATACTAAGTCTGAAGCAAAATATGCGCCTAACATGCTCTGCTACCAATCCTTGTGAACAACAGCGAGTGGCTAAATTTAACCAATGGATATTGGATATCGGTGAAGGAAACATACCATGCACTGCAAAAGAAGGCGAAGATGAACCAAGCTAGATCAAGATACCACAGGAATTACTGTTAGTTAGTACTGAAGATCAACTGGCAGCTATTGTACATGCCATCTATCCTAACTTCAACACAATGTACAAAGACACTCGATACCTTGCCCAGAGAGCCATACTAGCTCCAACAAACGAACTTACAGACGCAGTAAATGACTACATGGTTCCTTTGGTCCATGGCAACGAGAAAGAGTACTTGAGTTCAGATACAGTTGCTAAATGCACTGCCCAGCATGAAGCATATGATCTTTTATATCCAATTGAGTTCTTAAACTCAATCAATGGAAACAATTTCCCGCAGCACAAAATTGTCCTTAAACAAGGGGTTCCTATAATGTTATTACGTAATCTGAACCAAAGAGCAGGTCTCTGCAATGGAACTAGGATGATTGTAACATTTATCGGAGAATGGACAATTGAGGCAAGGATTATGAATGGGCACCACGCAAACCGAAGCTTCGCCATTCCGTGCATAACATTGTCTCTAAAAAGCAACAAATGGCCATTCATTTTACAAAGGCGCCAATATCCAATAAGAGCCTGCTATGCTATGACGATTAACAAAAGTCAAGGCCAAACATTATCTGCTGTTGGTGTTTACCTCAAAAGACCAGTATTCACACATGGACAGTTATATGTTGCCGTCTCACGAGTCACAGCAAAAGAAGGTTTAAAAATCTACATTGAAGATGATGAAGGCAATCCTACTGATGAAACAAGGAATGTCGTTTATAAAGAAGTTCTTCAGCACCTAGCATAAAAATAAAATAGGAACAATTTCTACCACCATTTTAACTCTTTTTTGCTCCAGTTCATCTGCAAAACTGTTGTACTGAAAATGCTGTCATCTTTGGATAGAAAGGCAGCTACTTTTATCAATGCTTTCTTTTGTACCAAAGTCTGGTCCCCAACTAAATACAGCAAATGTTTCATCTTGATATATATAATAGCTTGGTATAAGCCTATGCATTGTATACACTTTTCTGATGACAACCTCAATAATACGAAAGAAAAATGATTGTATATAATCACATTTTCTACACCATAACCTTACACTTGCATAATAACAACAGTATGAGATAACTCTTGTCCCAGTGTACATAATCTGCAACTATTTACAGTCAAACATACTCCTATTTTCATATATACTTATTCCAACAGCAAAATATATCTCATAAATTTATGAATGTATTTCATTCGTTGCAGATTCAGCATGGAAGGTATCAAGTTTCTTAGCAGCTTAAAAAAAGGCCGTCATCCACATGGGATCATCGTGAGGGTCATCAGAAAATGGATTCACTACGAAACTGGAGGACATGACACTCCTTTGTTTGTTGGTATGGTGCTGGCTGACTCAAAGGTATTATCTTCACTCAATATTACATTAATATTTCTTTGGAGGATGAAAAAAATAATGTATACAAGTATACAAATACTATTCAGCTAACTAGGCAAAGATCAACAATGACAGGGAACAGCCATCTATGCTGAAATTTCAGATGACCTTATTCATGACAAGGCCTATCTGTTCGACATTGGAAAGGT
The DNA here is from genome assembly GCA_038502445.1 of Eremochloa ophiuroides. Lineage (NCBI taxonomy): Eukaryota > Viridiplantae > Streptophyta > Magnoliopsida > Poales > Poaceae > Eremochloa > Eremochloa ophiuroides. Next base: position 55,715,060 of record JAHLJS010000003.1, on the reverse strand, counting down.
CTACAGGATAAAAAAATTCATGGTCAACAATGCCAAAAAATCTTACAGAGCAATTGACAACGACTTCATGGTAGACATCACCCAATATACTACTGCTGAAGTTGTTGCAGATCCTCCACCATCAATTCCAGAATATATCTATAAGATCACTCCATTCCCACTCATAAAACTAGCAAGATTCATCTACGACTACACAGGTAAACAAAATAACCAGAAAGTATTCCCAACCAAATTTTGCCCTCATTTTGTTCCTACATATTTCTTACAAACTAACTATTCATTACCGTTTATTCTAAAGATGTCATTGGATATCTTGTCAAATATGGTGAGGCTCACACATTTGTGCCTAAGAACACAGGAAAAGGCTAAGACGAACAGAGAAATCTATCTCAAAGATCTAAGGTATCAATCCAGCTCAATCATGGTCAACACAAAATGCATATAACCTTTTCTCTTTTTCCTAATCTCTTATCTGCAAAATTGATTCGTATATAGTGACAACATAATGAAAATTACGCTATGGGGTGATCATGCAAAGAATTTCAATATTGACAACATCTATAACAATGAGGTCGGTAATCTCATTGTTTGCCTTGTTGTTGGCTGCATACCGCGGGAAGAATTCAGAGAGAAAGGTAATTTGTCCTTATCAGTACACAGCAACGTCTATACACATATAGCTATTGATACAATTAGCTTGATACAACTACAAAAACAAATAAAGTTAGACTATATTACTGCAGGAAAAGTATGCCTCACTGGGAGTCCAGCTTGTTGTTACTATTTCAATCCAAATATTCCAGAAACACGTGCTTTCCACTCCAGGTACATACTTTGTTAAATTCAGATTCTACGCATTTCATGCTTATCAGATTATAACTCACAAAAAAAATTAATCAGGTTCAAAGATATGCCAGTCTACATAGAGCAACCTCCACCAGCTGAACAGACAGTAACAACATCAAATCAGGACATTCAACTTCCTCAAAAGACTATATCTAGCCTCAATCATATTGATCCCTTTGATGACAAGGTACAAAATGAGAAACCCATATCATTTATTAATTATTGTATAAATATTACACCCTACTGGAGATAGCTAGAAGTCTTTGGGTTCACTGTGCAAATCTTCCTACTGAGATTATTCCTTCACTGCAAAAACATTAATGCTCAACAGGAAACAGGACCATTCAAATGTGCAGTCACAATAGCTTCCATCACAAACACTAATAACTGGTGGTACATGGGTTGCAAACCTTGCAAAAAAAGGCCGAGCAACAGCTAGATGGTAGCTACAAATGTCCAAAATGCCATGGCACAGATACAACTCCAAGGTACTTACCACCTAACATTTACGTAATGCATGTGCTAACTATTCTGAAACATCATAGCAAATTACTTTGTTTTTCAAATTGCCCAGGTACCTGTTATCCTTTATAGGAAAGGATGAAACTGACGAAGCACGTTTCTTTGCTTATGATGATTAAGCACAAAAGATAATTCAGAAAGACTGTGAATCAGTGGTTGATCCATTACATAGAAAAGAAACTCTTCCTCAAGCAATACAAAATATCATAAATAAAAAATACATTCTCTCGGTGGATCTCACCGATGACTCCTGCAAAAGAACTGATAACAGACAATATCAAGTAAAGGCTGTTTTACAGAGACCACCAAGGCGTGATCCAACATCAAACAGTGCCATACCTCAAACTTACCCAATACAGGCAACATGTTCAGGTACAGTTATCAGGGACCCACGGCATAAAACTGGACTGCTCCAACTCCAGGCCTTGCCGCACTCTGTAAGCAAACTTGTGCTCCATTAAATCTTCTATACTGGCAACCAATAAAACAATCAGTTGCTTATCAATATTGGAGACACCAGCACCTGTTATTGAACCGCCAAATAATGCCTCCGAAGACGACAACGACAGGTACACATTACAATCTCATTGCTAATTGCAGTTCACTTACACTTGCTGTCAACACCTACCAAAGATATAAATCAATGATTTTTGCTTCAGTACTATAAGATCATCAGTCAAAGGATCCAATGTTCGCAAAAATCTCTTCCCTGATGCTCAGCCAACAGACAAGGTAGGCTATAGCAATTTACATTTTCCACAAACCTAGAAACATGAAAGCTAAAACTACTTTGACATTTACTTACACTAAACACCGTGACAGAACGTTGGAGAAAATTATGACCAACAAGGTGTGGATAATTTGGACAAAAACTTTCCGGAGGCAACCTCCTCCACAGAACCAAAGGCCAAAAGGTAGTTTACACAAAACTCCAACTCACTGTATTCCTGTCATTCAGACTTTTTTAATGCATACATTGTGCGCAAAGCTAAGTCCTACTATTGATTCTCAAACTTTCCCAGATCAAAATCTCTTGCTGACAGCCATGGTGCAAAGAATGCAGCAGAAAAATAGACCACCATCTTTAGTTTCGGCACTAAACAGCTAGACAAAGTAGCACCTTGTTCAATGCTGAACTCAGATAGTAGACAAATGTGTTTTTGCACTTTTCAACCTTTGTGACATGTATAATATTAAAACACCTGTGCTGTTGCACTAACCTACGTAGGCACAATGTACTGCTAAGACCCTACAACTCTATGCATGAACTATGTATGATGTAGTTTCAGTAGTAAACAGCAAGATGAAGTAGCCCCTTCGTCAATGCTGACATCAGATAGCAGACAGGTGTGTTTCTGGACTTCTCAGCATTTGTGGCATGTATAATATTAAAACACCTGTACTGTTCCACTAATGTGCGTAGGCACAATGTATCGCTAAGACCCTACAACTCTATGTATAAACTATATATGATGTCTAATGCTTTCTTCAACTTCATGCATACATTACATATGGCATCAGTCCTAAGAACTTCAATCTCATGAATGATCATGTTTCATACTTTGTTGACATGATTCTATTAAAGGCAATGTGACTTCAATACTAAAATATATTTCATGCCACTTACCTCCGTTAAAAAAAATATATACTGAAATGCAGATTTTTGATCGATCAAAGTTATACTTGACAATATTCATCGTTCCACTTATAACAACCAAAAAAAATGCATTGCTTCGGATCAACAAATCGGCCAATACATTCGTTTAGACATACAAAAGACCAAGGCTTTTTCAGAAAAACCGATCTAAAAACAAAAACTAATCCAAAGACACAGAAACAAAAACAAATGTTAACCTACTGCAGTACACAAACCCTAAAAAAAAGACAATCCAAAACACATCAAACTAATATCAGCAATAAAGACACAAAAAGAAAAATAAGGCTTTCACCAAAAAAAAAACCCCAAAGCGGCTCCGTTGTTTTTTCCCAATAAAAAAAAGGCAAACAAAAAAAAAACCAAGTGACAGACCACCATTCACCGTTATTCTGGGCCCTGTCTCGAACTCCTCCGCCATCATCGCAAACCACCCCCTACTCACAAACCAGGGGCATGTCCCAGATTCAACCAGAATAGCAGCCGCTGTCCACCATCGCCACTTCCTCTTCCTCGCCATCCTCTTCGTGCTCCCCCCATCTCTTGTCCTCATCCTCCACGCCTCCCTCCTTCTCAACCACATAGGGCCACGACAACCATCTTGTCTGCACGACCAAACCCTAGGTACCTCCTCCTCCTGTTCCTCCATATCCCCCTCCTCCCCAACTGGGCTAACGCCACCGGCGGACGGTACTAGCGCTCCTAGCCTGCGCCACGACAACTTCACAGCCTTCTCCTTCCTCGTGGCTTCCTATGCCGCCTGGGCTAACACCGCCGGCAGGGCATACCAGCGCACCCCGCCTGCGCCACGATACCGCGCCTACAGCCGCCCATATCGACATGCTCCTTGTCCCTGCTGGCCTCCCACAGTTTGGCTACTCCCTCGCCCGGTGCTCTCTTCTCCCTCTTCTCCATATATACACAATTGCTACAGGAAATCCTACCTGTTTATGCTACTCTTTTGGCCTGCTTTTAAGGTTTATTGTAGACAACCAAATACATATACTTTACCAATTATTGCGTAAATAATATGTTCCATTCTAGATCTGCAAGATAGATAGGATATCCCGTCAGATTACAATTGCTAATTATCTTACCACATAGACTCCCAGTTTATGTATATACAATTTTACTTAGATGCAGGAATTAAATGATGCCTAATCTCACTATCTGCTCTAAGTACCTATTCATTCTTGTCTTACTATTAATTCATTAAACTCACTAATATCCTAAAAATTATAATTAGACCTAACTTTACACTACCAAATCAAAAATCAGTTCGAAGAATCTCCGTTTGACCCTTTCTTTCATACTATTAGTTTCCTTATATTCAAATCCAAAATAATGTCCTTTCACATATCGTTTTTTATCATTCATGTCAAAATTGCGTTTCATTACTATGCTAACCGTTCTTAAAGGACACTCGGATCATAACATACTCTTTTGTCGTTTCTTACCAATGTTTACCGTTCCCAATTTATAAACACAGACAAAACCCCGACAGTGCAAGGCAGCAACAACGTTATTTTTCCCCGTTCTCATCCATTTACTATAGACAGATTTTTCATTGATACAGTCCCTTCTGATCATGCCAGAAAAACCGATTCTAATTATAGATTTCCTAAATTTAATTGTGCTCATACGTCTCAGCTTACATGGTGTAATACCTCTGGTATTACAATTCAATTAATCTGCCATGTCATCATATTTAAATTTAAGGATCTGCATATGATTGTGCTTAGGGCCTAGAGTGATTTAATTTTAGCTAAGTATTGATTGTGTAATTAAGTCCTTAATCAAAAATCAAAAATGAAAGTAAATAGAAATCAAATTAAAACCTAAAAGTTGACCTAAAAACCCAATTCAAAAATCTATATGGAATATGAGAAAAGTGTCTTAATAAAAGTTGTAGAGTTTTAAAAATGGAACAACTTTTATTTTTGGAGATTTTGAAGTTACATTATAAAAATTCAAATTAAACTCAAATTACTATATTGAAATTTATATTTGAAACTTCAATTTTAAAAACATTAAGAATCTTCAAAAAACTTCCTTAATAGAAGTTGTCAATCTCACTGAGTAGAACAACTTTCATGTTTACCATTTTTCAAGTTGTTGAGAAGAATCAAAAGTAATTTTGAAATTTCAGTTTGAAATTCAAACCCTACTTTTACCCCCTTTTCTGTAATTTGAAATTTTGGCCGAATTTGAAATAGGTGTCAAAAGCAAAAATGATCTACACAAAATTCTCTACAACTTTTGTATTCACCACTTCCTCGGATTCGGGCTGGATCAGATTCAATTTGAATCAAATAGCATTTGACCTACAAGACCTAGTACTGTAGCTACAGGGGGGGCCCTGTTCATCTTCCACGTCACGCGCGCGTGCCGCGCGCGGCGCCGGGCGCCGTCCGGCCGGCGTGGGCGACCAGAGCCGTTGTCAAGCAGCCGAGAGGGGGCCCCGGACGCCCCGACCTTATCTCCACCCTCGCCCTGCCTTTTTAAGGACGGCGAGCCCCGAATTTTTCCATTTCCTCCCGAGCGGCCGCCGGCGACCTCCTCGTCGTTCGTGACCAAATTCGCAGCCACCGAACCATCTCCACCCTCTTCATCTACCAGATAGATAGCCAGGTTCGTGGCGCATCGATTGGTGCCCGTCGCGTGAGCCGTGGTAGCCTGGGTAGCTCTCGGTGAGCATCTTCGTCGTCGGGTTGTCACTTGAGCTCCGCCGCGGCCATCCTTTCCTCGTCGGGTCGGTTTGGGTGAGCCCCTTTACTTTCGGGGTGGTGTTCTAAGTTCCTGCGGTGGTGTAGTTTCTGATGCGCGCGGTGGTTGGCGATGTGGTGCACCAGGCTCATTGGAACAGACCTTCGTCGCCGACGGCCGAGTCGTGTCCGCCGCCGTCATCGTCAAGCCGTCCTCACCGTACCTCTACTTCGCCACCCGACTCGCCCGTTAGCTTCGTGGTGAGCCCCTATTTCTCCCCGACACTTTCCCTGTGGCATTACCGCGCCACCGCGGCCGGAACAGCCTCGCCGTGCCGCCGAGGTCCGCCATGGGCGAGCTCTCGCTCGTCGGAGGCGGTTAGTGCTGAGGATAGGTTTAGGGAGTCGGTTAGGGTCTTGGGGAAGAGGTTTGACCGAGGGCACTCGCTGTTAGGGCCGCCGACGGCGAAGCCCGCGCCGTGCCGCTCGCACGCGCGCGCGGAAGTGCCGGCGGGAGGTTGAAGACGACCCTGACAGGGGTGGCCCGCCTGTCAGTGGTCGAGAGAGTGTGGGCGAGAGCGCGCGCGGGGGCTGACGGCTGGGGCCGGCCTGTCAGCGGCCCGGCGCGGAGGCGAGCGCGCGCGGCCGCGGCTGGGCCGTGCTGGGCCGGTGCGGGGTGTGGGCTGGCTCGGTGGCGCGCGCGCGCGGTGCCGCGGTCTGGACCATGTTGGGCCTTAGTGGGCCGAATGGCCGTTTCTCTTTTTCCAGCGATTTTCTAATTGCTTTTTCATTTTAATTAGAATGAATAGTGTTAAGTTTTGATATTTTTGTATGGAGTAATTTACTGCACCAAAAAGTATGAAAATATTTCTAGATACTCTCTGTGATGTGTAGAATTTAATAAAAATATTAAATACAGGATTTGGGTGTTTTCTGTATTAATTAAAAATCAGCACATTAAATGTTAAAAGGAACTTTGATGATTTTTAATAATTTCTGTGATGTTCCAAAAATCATGAAATTTATTGTGTCACTGTTTGGTACTAAAATCTATCTGTTGGTGTATTTTGACATCAAATGGAAATAGTTAAATATTTATTAAATTATATGTTAGTTTAAATGATAATATTAGGAATAATAAATGGAATGATTATTGATTGGTGTGATTTTTGGATTGATTGAGATTCTAGGTCAATCACCTTTATGACCTAGGGCAGTATGAATTAGATTATTCATGTCTAAGCTAAGATAGGGTCATATACACATGTGTGGTTTATTTATTATTAAATTTCGTCTGTCATTTCATGTGCATCACATTAATACATTCATTCATTGCAAACGTGTAGTGACCGAGAATCCGGAGGTAAAGTCTGAGGGTCCATCTGAGGAGACTACTCAGGAAGTTATACAAGGATTTGATATTTGTGGAACTGACCCGGATCCGACACTCTACGCAATTCAAGGCAAGCCCCGGCGCATTCAGCCCCTCCTTGTTATTTAAAATATTTATCAGTTGAGTTAATCTACTGCATTAGGTTATTAGGAGTTGAGTGATAACCTATTGATGCATTACCTTTCCTTGACCACATATTATACCTAAGACCCTGATTTATTTAAAGGTATTGAAAAATGCTTAGTCATGCTTAATGATAGAATTGCAAAAATGCTATTTTGAAAACTGTGATAATATGAAACAAATGAATCACTTTATGGGATTGGTTATGTCCTTGTTGGTTGGCAGTGTGCCTAGCTAGTTCATTGTCAACCACATGGATGGGTTGTTCCATTTGGTCGACCATCTGTTGGGTTAGAGTCCCAGCGATCCTCGCCATCGGAAAGGGATGTGAAAACCGGGTAGTTACCAGTGTACTTGGGTTAGAGTCCCAATGCATGGTTTCTAACGGAAAAATATTAGGGACCGTTCGTTGTCAGGCCTGCTGTGATCAAGACTTTGCAACTAGCCACATACTACGGAAAGCTTCTGACTCCGGTGGCTCTACTGCTGGAACCGACAACCACGCACTGGGAGTGGAGAGATGGCGAGAGTAGCGTGTACCCTCGTGGCCGTCGTGCCTGGAAATGTGAGGAGTACTGTGCTCTCAGGTGGCGCAGGACCGGTTCCGGGGTATGAAAAGCCGTGGTAGGCGGGGTTGGCGTATGCAAGCTTAAGTGCTACATACGCAGTGTGGATAGGGATCCCCAGCTGGGTATTAATCGATTCAAATCGTCGTTGCTCCTCGAATATGGAGACTTGATCCTCACCCCTATATCGGAAAGTGGTTCGGAACTAGGATTGTTTCGAATGAATTAAGCAAATGAAAGAGTGCTGATATATGAGAAAGAACTTGTAGAAATGGATAATGATGAATAGTATTATTGGAATAAAATACTGATTTAGGATTAGTAATGCTTTTCCGCAAAATTCTTGAACTCTTGCTAAAGCCTTACCTTGACTTCCCCTCAGCCTGCATTCCTGAGTCTAATTTTACACTTTAGTCGGGTAAGTCTTGCGGAGTACCCCATGTACTGAGGGTTTGTTAACCCCGTTGCAGGAGGGCAGCAGGAGACTGACGTTTGTCTCGCTCCGTGCTGCGTCACCATCGTACAGGAGAGTGAAGAAGACTAAAGTTAAACCCTTGGGCAGGGTTCGTGTAATATTATACTGTCTATCGTACTGTTGTTACAAACTCTACTGCCACTCTTTTAATATTTATGATCTGTAATAACTGCACTTAATTTTATTCGAACACTGGTCTGTAATATTAAGTACTATTTACTCTTCCGCAAGTTCTACTCTGATGTATTTTGTTATGAAATGTTGTAACTCTGTGATGACTTCGCAATGGGATCCTGTCGGAGATAACGGGTGCTTATGAAGCCCGGCAGAGCCCGCCTAGGTCATATGGTCACACCAATCCATTTCTAAATCTTTGCATTCTCCATGTTTAGATAGGCTGACAAAAGCGCAAGTTTACATTAATCTAAACCAATATCAAAGGAAAAAAATAAAAAATGAAGAAGAAAAAAAAAGAGACATATATTACCTAAACCTAAATGAATGCATGCAGTTGAGACAATCCTTTGTTTTCTTATATATATCAACAAAGGATAATATAGGAAAATCTACAACCATTCATTACAGGTTCTGATTATAGTGCCTCACTTCTATATATATAGCCCTCTTAGCAAAAACATGAACACACTTTTAATAAACATGCCTCAACGTACACTCTTCCTCTATATTCTTTTCTTCATTTTCTACTACAAAGGACTTCCCCAGGTCATACTATGCACTTTGTTACTTACACAAGAATCTGCTTCTATTTTATACCACTCATTACCAGTACTAGATACTACAGTTACTCCTCACACCAACTTATATTTCCATTAAGTCTCCTGTACATAACCTGTACTTAATATCTCATCCCTCTTTATTATTCGTACACACAGTTACAATTGCCTCCCTCCAAAAGACTGCTATTCAGACCAGTTACTTCTTCTTACAACACCACAGATCCAATATTGTAGCAGCTAAAGGTATGACTTCTTATCATCTCCGTTGTTCATTACTATTATCATAAAGACTTTATCTTTATACAGTTCACAACAACTATCGTTACAGAACATGGCAGCCAACAAATTCCCGAATCTTCTAATCGTCGATGAAGCACGGGTCGGCCGTGCTGATCCCACCTCATGGAATGATGCAATTATTACACATGTTCCAAAAGCTTTGCAAGGCACAGTTGACCACAAACAACTGACAGAACACATCTAATATCAAATCCAGGTAACTATCAACATCAAAGACATCTTCCAATTTGGCCCAGACTTTATCCTCAAACCCAGCTCAGACCACTCAAGAACTCGGATATTACATAAGGGATTCATTAGAATTGGTAAAAAAACTATTTTATTCAGCCCATGGAAACCAGAACATAGAGCCACAACAATTCCCATGGAAACCCTTCTATCATCTTGCCCAATAAATGAGCTTGTAGCCACCTTTGCAGTACCCAACGAAGAATTCAAAAAATTAACTATCTATCTTTCGGGCTTACCACCACACCTAACTACCACTTCAACAATCCAATATGTTTTCAGAATTTTTAGCTCCATTCAAACCACAAAACTCCTGCCTCCAACACTCCAGTACTATATTACCGCTTTCGGACAACTAGCCCATGTCCCAAAGATAGTCCACATAGGATTTAAAAAGGTCACGGATCCAAATAATACCATCTACATTTCGCGACTGGATCTCGAAACTTATACAGATGCCATGCTAGGAAGAGATACTCCAACAACATCCAGAATATCAGAATATGGAGGTACATACTATAGCGTACAAATTATTCCCAACCAAAAAAAAAAACCCATAGCCTGTACACATGTTCTTGCAGGAAATTCGGCCCTAAACACTTCTGAGTGCTTCAATCTAGCAATACCTCCTTCTTCTCTAGAGGACGAAGCAACTTCTAAACGTCGCTGTAAGCATACACTTCATCAATTGAAACCATTTATATCAGATATTTTACTACTATTTCACCATGGACATAGCAACAGCAAACTAATCAAGTCCAAAAACAACAATACCATTGCAGACTCATCCGACAGCTATGTTCAAAAAGACTCAGACGACGAAAGCCATGGGTGGGAATCAGATCGAAAGCCGCACATCAACTTAATCAACGTTACCACAGCTAATGCTTCATCCACCCAAATCTATTTTCTCTCCATCGTTTGACTATAAATCTATGTGTACTTACTACCCGACAGATGTTGCTTAAACAATCCTTTAAAAACTCCTGTAAATTAATGTAGTACTATGAAACAGCTACTCTATTTCTATAGCTTATTTAGCCTTCACTCATGATAATCACGTTGCATAAACAAACGTGCGCGCCCTGCTACTAGTAGATCTCAATGGGAATTTCATGTTATACTTTTCAATGCACTAGAACTTTGGATTTAGTGCACATGAGTTTGATCTCCATAAAACTCTCTATATTTCCGTGAAATTTTTATCATCTCTCTTTTCATTAATACGGTGTCATATCAATTCCCCGTTTAGTTCCCCAACATTCCAAATTTTTTTTCAAAACTCTCCATCACATCAATTTTACAACACATGCATAAAACTTAAATATAGGTAAAAAATAACTAATTGCACAATTTGTTTATACATATCGAGACGAATATTTTGATTCTCCATAATTAGATAAAAGCTGTCAAATACAAACGAAAGTGCTGCAGTATCGTAACCCAAAATTTTTGCCTAACTAAACAGCCCATCTAGCCGCCACACGTCCACGTCAGATCGATTTTTAGTATTTTTTATTTCACCACCAGCCCTCTAGAAAAACAAAAAATGAGGTTCACCTCCAGCCAAAAGGGCCGGCGGTGGCCGGCAGCCAAAACCCACGTCGGACATCGCCGCCGCCGCCGCCAGGAGCTATGGGACAAGGCAACGCTGGCCGGCGCATTTGTATATGTGTACCAGACCAGGCAGCCCAGCCCGCCACGTGTACTCTTGTGCCGCAGAGCTAAACGCGCCCCTCCGCGGCAAGCTGCTCTACTGCTCCCACTAGCCACCGCTCCGGGTACCCATGGCGACTGCAGCAACTTCGACGCCGGCGTCGTGGCAGCGGACGCTGGTATGCGCGTCCCTGACTGCGCGTGTGCCCCGGGAGATGGCAGCGGAGGTGGCCGCCGCCGCCGCGCTCGGTGCCGACGTGGCGGAACTCCAGGTTGGCTGCCTCGACAGTTTCGAGCCGCGGAGGGACCTGCCCGTGCTTCTCGCCCAGCCCCGTCCGCTCCCCGTTATCGTCAGCTACAGGTTCTTGCATCGCATTTTCTTCTCTGAGACACTTTCTTGGCGCATTCTGTGTGAGAACTGGATGGTTTCAGTACAATTGATTGATTGATTGGAGGAAAATGTTTTTTCTTTCTGTTTTTTTTTTCGAAACGCAGGAGAGCTGCATTTCATTGCAATAGAGAGAGAGAGAGAAAAAAAATGGTCCCATACAACTTCCAATTCTCATACGGGGACCAAGCATGAGAGTTGAAAGTTGGGTTCAAAGCACCAAAAAAGACTAGCCTATGTTAACAAAATAGATCATGACCCGAACTTCAATCTAGACAATTAGATCACACCCGCCAAGCCCAGACCTTGCAGCTTTCCAGCGCCGGCCAGACACCAGAGGATGTGCTCATCCTTGAGGTCCCTCATGATGGAGTTTACTGAGGGAGCCACACCCTCAAACACAAATGCATTCCTGTGCTTCCATGTCATCCGAACACCCAAGATTATAAGAGAATTTACACCTTTCTTGTTTTCCTTTTTCACCTTCTTAATCACTTTTCGCCACCATTCTACAAAACTGCGCTCCTGCTGCTCGGTTATACAATCACCGAGGTTCAGAGGTGCTGATGTTGTAATAGATATTGTATTGTCACTTCTTCCTGATCACATAAAGGGCACTGATCTGTGATTTTTCAGATTGTTGTGTTTCTATTGTACCGTCAGAGGAACAACATGTGTTTGCTCAGTTAATCTCGTATGAAAGTATGTATGTTTCTTGGTTTTGGTTGTGCAGGCCAAAATGGGAGGGAGGCCAGTACGCTGGCGAAGATGAGCCACGGTTTGAGGCGCTTCTACTGGCAATGGAGCTGGGAGCTGAATACGTTGATATCGAGTTCAAGGTTAGCTCCGTCCTCACTCCTTTTAATTTTATTTCTAACTATCACAATTCACAAGACTAGGTTGCAGGGCAAATAATTTCTCCTTATTCAGTTGATTTCAGAATCATTTCGTGAGGCTTGATGAATTCATAGCTCCATGTGCGCAGTACTACTGAATTGGATATCTGAGAGTTCAGAGTTGGATTACATTTCAATGCAGTTTTCTTCTTGTGCTTAAATACATGTCTTCAGGACAATTGCATCTGTTTTCAATTAGTCACTATTACCATGCTGCTCTGCAGGTCGCCGACAAATTTATGAAGTTTTTGTCTGGGAAGAAGCCTAAAAACTGTAAGCTCATCGTTTCAACATACGACTACGAGAGCACTCCATCGGTACATGAACTTCTGAATTTGGTGACTCAGATACAAGCAACAGGGGCTGACATTGTGAAACTTGAGACAACTGCTGTTGACGTTGTAGATACATCAAGAATGTTTCAAGTACTTGCACATTGCCAAGTGAGTTTCGTGTATCCAAGCTTTTTCCATGCTAATGTTAGTTCGTGATATGTACCTCACTATTTTTTATTGCCTCATAGCATGCAATCTGTGCTGACCCTTAGCTTAGGCTTACAAAGTTTATGTTTGCTCAAAAGTATGCTTGACTCAGATATGAACTTTTCCCATTATCCGTAGCACTCCCAGTCTCACGTCTCTGCTATTTCTAAAACAAACCAGTGCTGCTACATGTTTGGATCACATTTGAAGACTAGCAATGAAATCTCTGACCTGTTAGTACTAAGACCGAAAAAGAATATATTTTAGAGAAAAACAGTCAGGGAGGCCTCATTATATACTAAGACCAAAAAAGAATATATTTTAGAGGAAAACAGTCAGGGAGGCCTCATTATAAACTAGTGCGACATACTTGAATAGGATAAAAACATGGAGTTATGTACGAAATGGACAAACGAAGGACATACGTTCTGAGTGAATATTTCACCCCAGGGAAACTTCCTTTCAAGCCTCATTGCTTGAATCCTTTGATGTTAGGATTGCACTAGCTACTAGGGAGATGGTGTAGTGCTTTCCATGGAAAAAATATATTAGCCTATGTGTTAATTCAATGTTTCATTTTTCAGCTTCTGTGATTCCCAGTTCACATTATCTTTTTTATTTGAATAATGAATTAGGAAAGGAAGGTGCCTTTCATTGGGCTGGTGATGAAAGAACGGGGTTTTATTTCTCGGATTCTCTGTGCAAAATATGGTGGATACCTTACTTTTGCATCTCTTGAAAAAGGAAAAGAATCTACCCCTGGGCAGCCGACGGTAGCAGAATTGATAAATAAGTACAAAATAAGGCATATAGGCCCAGATACTAAGGTCTTTGGTATTATTGGAAATCCAGTTAGCCACAGTAAAAGCCCAACTGTGCAAAATCAAGCTTTCAGATCAGTGGGTTTCGATGCTGTGTTTTTGCCATTTTTGTCAGATGACTTGGTTAACTTTCTTTGTACCTTCTCAGCACCAGATTATGCCGGCTTCAGGTAAAATCATAGTTTGTCGCAATGATTTTTTTGCTATATCCTTACTTATTCAATTATATAGTCTATTGCCCCATGTCTGACCATCCAATATTTCCTTCGATCCAATTAATTGGACTGCAGTTGCACAATGCCCCATAAGGAAACTGCACTTAGGTGCTGTGACGATGTTGACCCTATTGCCAGGGTAATTTCATTCCCATTTCTTTTGCTTGCCGATATACAGCTCTCCTATGTATTATATGAAAAAACACACACAGAGTAACATTTGTAAGAAAGACGCGTTCTCCAGGACATTGGAGCTATTAATACAATTATTAGAAGGCCTGATGGAAAACTTGTAGGCTACAATACAGACTATTTTGGTGCTGTTTCTGCTATTGAGGATGGAATAAGAGGTTTCCACATGCCACCACTTACAATATTATATTTTGCTGATCTATATACAGTTCGTGTAACTGCCTTTTAACCCCATTTGCAGCATCACAACCAACAGACTCGACCACTTCGCCACTAGCTGGAAGGCTTTTTATTGTTATTGGGGCTGGTGGTGCAGGGAAAGCACTAGCATATGGTGCAAAAGAGAAGGGAGCAAGAGTTGTGATTGCAAACCGTACATTTGGTATTTTCTTCTTCAGGGTGCTTCTACTCAACAAAGTTATTCATATATCTGCATAGTTTGCATGATAAGCAAATTATGGCACTGAATACTGACAATTCGTGTTCTTTTAATCAAATTTTACAATGTCATGTCTTTGGGCATCGTTTTATATCTCAAGGCCAAACATTCACATTATATAGAACTCCGCAATGACAACTTTTGTATTTGATTTCTAAAATGAGGTCACAATTTGTATGTTACGCCTTAAAGACCTGTAACCTATTTTGGGTCCAAACTCCAAAGTTAGCCATTATTCCCAGTTTATAGACAATACGTAGATGCTTATTAGTGTGCACTTATTGCCCTTTGGCATTCCGATTATGTTCTAGTCATGTTTTCTAGCATTTTATTTGCTTTGAAACTTTTCTTGCTCACCTGTATCCTTTTGTAAGATAAAAATGTAATTGGTTGCATTAAGAGTTCAAACTCTCCAGCACGAGCTCAAGAACTTGCCAACAAAATTGGTGGGACTGCTTTGACCCTGTCAGAGTTGGAAAGCTACCATCCTGAGGAAGGGATAATTCTCGCAAATGCAACGTCTGTTGGGATGCATCCAAATGTCGATGAAATTCCTTTATCTAAGGTCTTCAACTCGCTTGCCTAATTGAACGTCAATTGTAACCAGTATATTCTGGCTTCTCTAATTTCGTGTAACGATGCATGATAATCCTGCAGCAAGCACTGAAATCCTATGCCGTTGTCTTTGATGCGGTCTTCGTGCCAAGAGAGACTAAACTTCTCCGAGAAGCTGCAGCATGTGGAGCGACAGTTATTGACGGTCTGGAGATGCTAATCAGGCTAGTGATGGTTCAGTTTAAGCTTTTCACAGGGGGCATGACAGGTACTTCTCATCTCATTCCACTTATTGTTTTCCAGAAATACAATGTTAGTTCATCTTATAAAAAATTGCCAATTAACTCGAACTACAGCTCCAGAACGGTTGATGCGCGAGGCTATCCTGACAAAGACACATTGAGGTTTGTCCACTCCAAATAACATGATCTCTCTACCGATATCATGTTTTCTGCAAAATGGTTTCAGTTGTACATATGTCCTCCTTCCTGCTTCTTCCTCGACGTGTCGGAAGTACCGTATTTGATTCGTCACACAAGCGGAGGAGATGCAGGTTTCGGCCTCCTACTGTTCCTCCTACTGCCTGCAATGCTGCAGTGTCATTTTCATCACATTTCTTCTGGGTTTTCGACTCGTCTGTTGTTCAGTAAAAACAATATGCTCTAGTTCAACATTGTAAAGATGTTATGTTTTTTTCAGGTTGCAAAAGTTGTACAAAAGATGAATGGTCATGTTCAATACGGAATGTATTTTTTGGATCAACATTGTTAAGAGTTTGTCATATCCAGGCGTGCGGCGTTTTGGGTTTCAGTTTCAACTTCCACGGTTTGGAGCTAAAATTGGTTGGCAACCCCAACATGTCCAGTTCCAAATCCCCTTAGATTTGTATTCAGAGAATCGGATTTGTATTCAGAGAATCCTTTTTGAATAGTAGAATATAATATGCAGGCAGGCAGGCTAGCTAGAAAGGGTACGCTGCATTATTTTTATTAAATTGCCTTGGAAGAGATTTAAACCCAGCGTTAGATTTATTGTGGCAAAATACATTCATTCATATTCAAGTTCTGAACTACTCCCTCCGTCCCTATTTAATTGTCGTTGTTGATATGCGTGCCACAAGTTTGACTTAATTTGTAGAAAAAACGTGCAATATTTGTATCTTCAAATAAATTTGTAAAAAAACTAGATTCAAAGATCTTTCCAGTGATACTAATTATATACTATAAATACTAATATAATTTAATATATATTTAGTGGGAAGCGAAAGTGATAATTATTTAGGGACGGAGGGAGTAGACGTTGCTGTTCGTATTTTTTTAAATTTATTTATTCTTGGCTGCTTATATTTTTTAAAAATTTATTTTAATAACTTTATCAATCTCGAGACTGTCGGCCTCCCGTGATTCCCATGCTGGATTGACCATTGATCGCGAGTTTTTGTTTTTTTTTAAAAAAAAAAAACTATTTTACCATTTGATGGATCGCGCATTCCTATGCTGGATCCCGCTGGCCCCACAGTGCAAATACAAAAGCATCATCCCAGATTCCCAGTCCACCTCCACCACCAACCAAACGAAACAAACGTGCAGCTAAACCCACTCTTCGGCACCAACCCCGACACCAAAGCCGCCGGCCTGCTTCCCCTGATGGCGACGGCGATGTCGGTTTCGGCGGTGTCCCCGCCCGCCGCGGCGGTCGCGCGGCCGCGGACGATGGTCTGCGTGCCGGCGACGGCGCGGGCGCCGCGGGAGATGGCGGAGGAGCTGGCCGTCGCCGCCGCGCTCGGCGCCGACCTGGCGGAGCTCCGCCTCGACTGCCTCGCCGGGTTCGCGCCGCGCAGGGACCTGCCCGTCATCCTCGCCAAGCCCCGCCCGCTCCCCGCCCTCGTCACCTACAGGTGAGTGTGAGTGGGTGTGGGGTTCCCTTCCTCAGCGCCTGGCCTCTCCCTGCCTCAGCCTCAGGGTTGGTGGGCGTGCAGGGGATTAGGTTCTTCCTCCTCCTCCTTGGAGACAGCTTTTTGGCGCATTCCGATTCCGGATTCGGTTGGGGAATCTTACGCATTTATTAGAGGCCTCAGCTGGTTTAGTTTAGACGTTCAATGTAATTGATTGACTGCTTCAAAACGGGGGGCTAATTTCGTATCAACATTTACAGTGTTACTAAGCGAAGTGAGTGTTGCTTGATTATTGTTGCACAGGCCCAAGTGGGAAGGAGGCGAATACGAAGGCGATGACGAATCACGCTTCGAGGCTCTGCTATTGGCAATGGAGCTGGGAGCTGAATATGTGGATGTTGAGCTTAAGGTTGCCTGCTCCCCTATTTTTTTACTTCATAAGTCAACAGAAAATTCTATCTCTGTATTTTACTGCACTATTTTTTCTTTCTTTGTGGCTCAGTGCCAACAAATATAATCTTGTAACTTGGGTCTAGTGCAATACTAGTTCATTAGGTATCTGAGATTTTCATATTCTCATGACTTTCAACCTGAGGCACAGGCACAGATTTGAATCCCTGTCCAGAGCTGATAAATTGTTAAGCTCGCCTGGTTATGTTGCGTCATTAAAAATAATAGTCTTCTGACAACCAAGTTAGTTTAGGCTAGAGATGGAGCCGAAAATGACCCACTTGATAGTAACGATATATAACATGTACTACAATATAGTAAAAGAAGCTTGATATTTATGTACTCATCATGTCAATTAGCCCTGTCCTTTAAACCAGTGAGGGTGAGATCTCTAAATTATGTTGTGCAGGTGGCTGACAAATTTATGAAACTTATTTCTGGAAGGAAACCTGATAACTGTAAACTTATAGTTTCATCCCACAACTATGAGAGCACTCCATCGTCCGAGGAACTTGCAAATTTGGTGGCTCAGATTCAAGCAACGGGGGCTGATATCGTGAAAATAGCTACAACTGCTACTGAAATTGTTGATGTGGCAAAAATGTTTCAGATACTTGTTCATTGCCAGGTGATTTAGCATTGGATTATTTTTTACTTCTGCGTATATGATTTTTTGTTCATGGAATTTGAGTTTGCTTTCCCTAGGAGTTTAGTCTATCTCACTTCGTTTATTGTTTTGTGACATGTTATTTGCTGATGATACTTTGTTGTCATATTATAGAGTTGGTTGTCAACAAATACGTACTGTTTGTAGCCTCCTAGGAATCTGCTGCTTTGAGAAAAATCTTGTTAACTACCATTTTATCAAGTGATTTGTACTATGATAAAACCATTGTTACTGCTGGCCATTAAACTTGAATTTCAATGGGAACTAGACTGAAATTACACATTCAGTATTTAACATAGCGAAAATTTCAAATTCTACGCTGTGGCGCGAAGATCTGATTTGTCATCTAAAAAATTAAAGATAATCTGCTTGGTTCCTTGTTTCTACTATAATAGCTATTAAAAGTAATTGCCTGTTTTGATTTCATAATCTTTAGCACAGCAGCACAAGACGATCGATGATCTTCTTGATTAGGAAGGAACACATTTATGATGCATGAATATCTGTTTAGAGCTTTTCTCTTGACAAAGGTTTTGCGCTGTGTGTTGATTTCCTTGCTTCATTTTCAGTTGCCCTTACATAACTCATAGCTCATGTTATCTTGTTTTTTGAATAATGAATTAGGAAAAACAGGTGCCAATCATTGGGCTGGTGATGAATGACAGAGGTTTTATTTCTCGGGTTCTATGCCCAAAATATGGTGGATTCCTTACATTTGGGTCTCTCAAGAAAGGAAAAGAGTCTGCACCTGCACAGCCAACGGCTGCAGACTTGATAAATCTGTACAATATTAGGCAGATAGGCCCAGACACTAAGGTCTTTGGTATCATTGGGAAGCCGGTTGGCCATAGCAAAAGCCCAAATTTGCATAATGAAGCTTTCAGATCAGTGGGTTCCAATGCTGTGTATGTGCCATTTTTGGTGGATGACTTGGCCAAATTTCTTAATACATACTCTTCACCAGATTTTGCTGGCTTCAGGTAGCCAAATCATATGTTGCAAGCTTGCAATGATGTTTGTTTTAGCCAAATGTATCTCATATCTGATCATACCTTCTTCTTTTTTTTCTTTCAATCGAATCAACTGGACCACAGTTGCACAATTCCCCATAAAGAAGCTGCTGTTAGGTGCTGTGATGAGGTTGATCCCATTGCCAGGGTAATTTTCTTTTGCTTGTCACGTAAAAAGAAATGCTAAAAATTTTAGCACACCTAGGGTAACAATCAAAGTTCTGATGCTTTTTCAGGCCATCGGAGCTGTTAACACAATCGTTAGAAGACCTGATGGAAAGCTTGTTGGCTATAATACTGACTATGTTGGAGCTATATCTGCTATCGAGGATGGAATAAGAGGTTTCTACATGTGACTATAGTATTGGTAACTTATTGCTGATCGATGTTCAGTTCTAATAGGCTGATTTGCAGCATCCGAACAAACGGATCCAGAAACATCACCACTAGCTGGAAGGCTTTTTGTTGTCATTGGGGCTGGCGGTGCGGGGAAAAGCACTGGCATATGGAGCAAAAGAGAAGGGAGCAAGAGTTGTAATTGCAAACCGCACTTTTGGTATAGGACTCTTTCTGGACACTTCTGCTTCATTGATTTTTATCATTAATTTGCACACACTGATTGCTTTGTTGTGAAAATGTGATTGAGAAACATGTATGTGTTGAGAACTGAGTCAACTCTTCCACTTTCCAGCACGTGCGCAAGAACTTGCCAACTTAATTGGTGGGCCTGCGTTGACTCTGGCGGATTTGGAAAACTACCATCCAGAGGAAGGGATGATTCTTGCAAATACAACAGCCATTGGAATGTATCCAAATGTGAATGAAACTCCTTTATCTAAGGTCTTAATCTGGCTTACCTTATTTTTTTTGCCAATTTTAATTGAGATATTCTGTCTTTTGTTGCTAGTCTAATGACTAAATACTATCTTGCAGCAAGCACTCAAATCTTATGCTGTTGTGTTTGATGCGGTCTACACACCAAAAGAGACAAGACTTCTCCGAGAAGCTGCAGAATGTGGAGCTACAGTTGTTAGTGGTCTGGAGATGTTTATACGGCAAGCTATGGGCCAGTTTGAGCATTTCACGGGCATGCCAGGTACTTTGATTGGCCTTTCCATATTTCATTTCATTATTAAGCAATAGTCATTAGTACATCTTACACCATTTCTCACGTGGCTCGCCATACAGCTCCAGATAGCTTGATGCGTGATATTGTTCTGACAAAGACATAGTAAGGTTTGTCCAAAGAGCAAGCTCCCCTTCCATCGTAATTTCTGCACAATTGATTCAGTTGTGTACCCTCCTCGTTCTTCCCGCAACTTCCTCAGCCTGTAGAAACCACACATTCTTTTTATCTCAGGTGTGGACATAGGTTTCATCTTATGACATTTTTCTTATTACTTACCAAGATTCAATTTCAATATATTTGAAGTATTCGTTTTTTTAGGAAACAGGAGGGATCAGAGGATGATCCCTACTGGAAATTATTTCAATTTTGTTGTTTATTCAGCAGACAATACACTGTTTCAACATTTTGTTAAGAGTTTGTCCTCCTCTCATCAAAGCTGCAAGGATTGTAAGATCTTTGATTAAGATCTTTGATTTGTGCAAGCAGTGTCACACAATCAGTTTGATATATATGCTGAGATCAGTTATATGTGGCCAAAGAATGCATCCGCTGACTGATCATAATGAACGACAGCTACTTAATAGTTCTTCCCTTACTTTCAGTGGATGATTACAAATTCCGAGCAATTGCAAGTTCGTTGGACAATCCTAACCCCATGAAGCCTCGTCTGTGAGCGATTCATCCATGCCCACGAACTTCCTTGTTTTCCCTTTTTAGATTTGGATTCAGTGATCAGTTTGCCTCAGCCATTGTGAATTAGATGTTCCAAGCTGAAACATTTTGGTGTGCCTTATTTGTATCAGCATAAAATTTGCGTTCCCCTACTTTTGATGGGATTTTGTAGTAGGAAATATGTGGTTATTTGAATCAAGGCAAGCATGGTGTTACCCGGAAGCGATTTGCATGTCTGTTGGGCGCTGTGCTTCTCATTTGAATCGTGAGGATGTATGTATTCTCATTTATTGAAGTGAACTTTGATGTGGCAGAAATGAACACAGGAACCTTAGCCTCAGGTCAGTCACTAATATCGAAACCTTGTAAACGAGATTGATGAAGCAAATCTATCTGTTGGGTTACAGTTTTCTTCAGCTGGTGGTGGGACAATTGTATCCCATAAGATTTACAATTCGAACATATCATGCTCACGCTTTCCAAGAATGCATCAAATTAGATTCCGTCTTTGAGTTTCCAAATTCGAACAGTTGCAGACATGCGAATGATGCGATGCTACCATGCTTACGCTTTGCGGGAATGCATTAAATTAGATTCTCTTTGAGTTTTTTTTCCCCTAATTCGAACAGTTGCAGATAGTTTTTCCCCCCTAATTCGAACAGTTGCAGACATGAGATGATATGTCGTTGTAGAAAATTGTGATGCAGGTCGTTAGCTTACGCTTTCCAAGAATGGATCAAATTAGATTCCGTCTCTGAGTTTTTTTTAATTTCCTTTTGGAAAATACAGATTGACAGCAATGACTGATACTGAAAGATTTTGATGCTGGCTGCGGTGAAAAAATGGAATAAAAATTGGGGCATTCCGAGAATTGAACTCGGGACCTCTCGCACCCTAAGCGAGAATCATACCACTAGACCAAATGCCCTTAGACGGTTAACGTTGAGACATTAGTTTACTTTTCTAAATCTTATCGCGACAGGCGACATTTGAATATGAAAAGGCATACGATGCTTTGGTCACTCGGGTGCACAGGTGTTTGTGCATGGTGGGAAGTAAAATATTTTGATGTTTTTTTTTTTTTGCTATACGTACATAAGAAAATCTACTAGAGGAGTTCCAATAAGTTGTTCATTGCTTGAAGGAACCCAAATTGTATCATGATCCTCGTCTTGACTTGCTACCATCCCGATAGATTGTTAGGCACGAATTTCACGTGAAAGAGGAAGGGAGGAGAGAGAGATCATGTGATGCCATTTGTGTGCAACAAGAACGGATTTGATCATGTAAATAAAGACTAACTGGGATTAGATTAAGACCTAGAGAGTAAACTTACCTAAGATTTGTAAATAGCTTTTAAAATATATATACAATTTACATAAATATCAATTGAATTTGAATCAACTCCAAATGTAAAGAAAACCAAAAGTACTCCAAATCAAAAACATGCTCTTGGACCGTCTCCAAGAGCATACCCAAAAGGTGATCCATCCCTAAAAAGGTAGTGCACAGTGTTTTGGGGGACAAGAATTGCTCTCCAACAGTGCGTCGCGCAACGCATATATGCTATAACATCCCAGCTCATGGCTTAATAGGATTAATATGGTACTCATACAAAAAAGTTACACCTTCTTTTCCGGAAGCCATCTCCAGGGAACTCTGAGGTTAAGTGTGCTTGGCCTGGAGCGATGGTGACCAATGGGGACGTCCTTTCCAGGTGCGTATGAGCGAAAACAAAGTGCGTGGGGAGAGACAGGGCGGCTTCGAGACCCTGACGTGGAGTTGGTCGAAGCTCGGCGGTGAGGGAGGAGGCTTGACCCTTAGTGGGGAGGGAGGCAGACACTGGCTTTGGGGCTTGGCTGCTCGGACTCTGTTGGAGAAGGCAAGGTTTGGGTCTCGAGTGTTTGTACTGTACGCGACCTATGCTGTGAAAAGGGTCTCACATTTAAGTCATGGCTATCGGAGACAATCTTACTTATTACATTATACATGCGATGCAGATCATTAAATTAGAAGTATTACTCTCCAGGAAAGAGAGAGGAGTTAATTTGAAAGAGGACTAGGATTCACACTAGAATAAATCTTCAGTGCCTTCATCACTTTCTCTTTCCCAGGGTTGTAGATGTGAAATTCTTTGCAGAAAAATGTAAACTAGAAAAATATTAACTTGTTTTGACTATGCTTTTACTGCTTTTGTGCACTTTCTCTGGGAGCATTTCATAGAAAAGATGTATCAAATAGGACTTTTTGTGTTAAAATCATTTTAATAAAAAATGTGAATATGTAATACTCTGTTTTCTTTGACGCATATAGACTTAACAAAACTTAAATTAATCAATAAATGCTTTCCTTTTCTCCCACAAAGTTGTTTTTCAATCCCCACTTCTATTTCTTTCTAGTCTGTATATTATTTAACTTATGATAAACTATTTGTAGATCCCAATAAAGATGAAAGGGATAAGTATCTAACTTCCGTCCAACCAAATGCGAATAATTGCAGCCAAAGGAATAACCTTTTTCTACACAAGCGTCGACATATAAGAATTTTTTTTAGCGTAATGTTGAAGTAGTTTTTCACAAAAAGAAAGGAGAGTTTTAAGTAGGATAGAAGTAACTGCCGATGCGACTGACAAGAGAGTACGTTGCGATTGCGAATGACGCAATCGGTACCTAGCACGTGAAAATTCCTTCCGCTCCAGTTACGGAGGATTAGGGTGGTGACTGGAGCTGGAATTGCTGGAGGTCCAATTCAATCAGTCTCCTCCAGAATCATCCTCCGGCCGCGCCGTTCTTGGTATACTCTGTTCGATTGCTTGCCCATTCATTCCTGCTCCTGTCTTTCAGGAACTTTCTTTGGCAATTTTTTTCACTTCTCCCATCGAATTCTCAATCCAAGAATCCTCCCGAGGATCCGCTTGCCCACCGTCTCCGTTAGCGCCAAGATCCTCGCCGGCGTTTTCTTTTCAAGGGGATCTGAACTGAGGAGGGAGCCCTGATGGAGCCACGGTACGGAGAAGCAAGACAGCCGCTGCCGGGGCGGTACGCGCTGTACCACTTCGGCACTAGCGGCGCCGCCGTCGCCGCCGCCACTGCCGTGACCCATCCGCTCGGTCAGTTAGCTGCTCTTCCTCTCATCTGTTGCTTGTTATTTTGAGTAATAATTTGCTATTTTTGAACTGCCTTGGATTTCGGTTGGGGGAAGGACAGCAAGGAAATTGGCATGTATGATTCGGTTGCTAATTCTGGATTTCGTTTTAGCTCCGCGAGTCAGAAATTCTTGCCTCCCCTTTGCTGAGGGAAATGATAGTTGAGATGGGTCCGGCGAGATAGTGTAGCAGCATATACTAATTAATTGGGAAAAATGTACCTAACAAAACTCTATTAGGTATTTCCTGCAGGAAATGAAATGGCAAGAAACCATGATTTTAGGTTTCAGTTTTAGTTCAGGTATAACTCCAGGCTGTGCTGAAAGAGTATCCATGGGTATGTAATGGTTTTACTTTAGTGAAGCATATGATTTGATACAATGCTTGATGCTTTTTCCTTCCAGTAGAAAAATGATTTAATACACCGCTAGATTCAGCCACTCAAACATTTAATACGTGTTGATCACCCCCTTTTCAAGAAGGCAACAAATAGTCGCTTATCTGGTCTGTAGTATAACAGTTGTGCGCAAAAAACCAACAACCACATATGGATGAGGAGAATGTTATACTCAAATTACAATGTTTGAGTAATGATGGTGCGCAGGAAAAATTCAGGATCTTTGTCCTAAAAAGTGGGTTATTGAATTCGAATTGCCCATTCTATACAGGGTATTTGGTAACTAGCACAAGGACCAAGAATGAAGTACATAGGTTTAAATTGATTTGTATAACAATTATTAGCTGTAAATTTCTTTGCTTCCAATTTTATTTCAAAATAAAATATATATTGTTTGTCCAGAAAATAAGTTACTCTTTATATAGGTCTACCACCATTTTCGTCCTGCAGATGTTATCAAAGTCAGGCTTCAAATGCAGCTTGCTGGGCAAAGAGGAAACTTAGTTGGAATGGTACTCAGTCACAGCACCTACAGGTTTCATATTTTGCTGTTCTTCTGATATTAAATTCATTTCCTAGTTATGTGTGCATGGTGAAATATGTTAGGGAACAATATTTACACAAATGGTTGAACGGGAAGGGACTCGGTCACTCTACCTGGGACTTGCACCAGCGTTGACAAGATCTGTTGTCTATGGTGGCCTTCGGTTAGGACTGTATGAGCCCTGCAAGCATGTCTGCAGTTATGCATTTGGCTCAACAAACTTTGCTTTTAAATTTGCATCTGGAGTTATTGCTGGGGGTCTTGCAACTGCTTTAACAAATCCCATGGAAGTTTTGAAGGTACTCTATCTTGATATGAGCGCAGTTTAGTAGTGTGATTTGTTTTATGTACTGGATCTGAACTGAACAGTATACTGTAGGTCAGGTTGCAGATGAGTAAAAGCAGTACCAGTACAATAGGAGAGATGAGGAAAGTTATAGCGCATGAAGGGTTCACAGCACTTTGGAAAGGAGTCGGCCCAGCAATGGCAAGAGCAGGTTGCCTCACCGCATCACAAATGGCAACCTACGATGAGGCCAAGCAGGTCTCTATTATTTGTGTGATATATTTGTCATAAAGGAATGAATTTGTCACTTGCTTGAATATGTCAGTTCTAAGATCTTTCTTCATCTTGTAGGCCTTAATGAAGTGGACACCACTTGAAGAAGGTTTTCAGTTACATCTCATGTACTGTGAATTCTCTATTTCTATATTATGATGTCTATCCTTTAATGAGATGAATGAATGGATGGATGGCTAATCTTTATCTGCTTGGAAGCTCGAGTTGCATAGCTGGAACAGCTGGTACTCTTGTGACCGCACCTGTAGACATGATCAAAACACGATTAATGCTGCAACGGGAGTCCAAAGGTGCCAGAGTATACAGGAATGGATTCCATTGTGCTTACCAGGTATTGATCTTAATATTTCATTTTGACGTTTGTGGTATTATGAATTGTTCCTGGTAAAACATTGCTAGAATTACTTTTCTATAAATGCCTGAAAGCACTGCCAAATTGTTAAGCTACTACTTAGTAGTGAACTGTTGTCACAAAATGAGAAAAGGAGTGTTACAACTGAGGAGATTGGAAATACAATACCTTGAGCACCAACAATATAAAGGTATTCTTCTGATATTTATTATTTCCATTCTCTTGGTTTGCAGGTTGTGGTGACAGAGGGTGTGAAGTCAGTTTATAAAGGGTGAGAACTGCATGTACCGCATTTATATGTTTTATATGTTGTTATGACAATGGTTATTTACTAATCAGTTTGATTTGTTGAACATGCTATCTTTATTTGTACATAATTTTCGCTTTTTACACCAAAAACGATCATGCTAGCTTTGCCATCATATCTTGAAAAATGAGCTAATGAAAGGCCAGTAAAGTATAATGCTTCACAGATTATCAGCCACAGTTTGCGTCAGAGTTATTCCAAGGTTTATATTGCATTGTTAAATCTCTATGTTGGAAAGTGCTTTGCTGCATGATTCTTCACGACACTTGCTATTTCAGCTAATACAAATCTGGACTTACTCAACTTGCATTAGTTTTACAGCTTCCCCTTCTAACAAGCTCGTATATTTTCAGCGGATTTGCCACATTTGCGAGATTAGGCCCTCAGACAACGATCACCTTCGTCGTGTGTGAGAAACTGCGCGAACTTGCAGGAATGACTGCTATCTAGTACCACCCCAAATTACATAATGTTGGGGGTCAAACGGTTGAACGGTATACTCTAGCCGTGTTTTCACAGCATTTTCGATTCATCATTCATGATGAGAGGGAGAAGGTAAGCATCCACTGGGATGTTTAAGGATTGGGAAGCCCAAATCTCCTTCAGATTTGTCATACCTTATTTGAAAATTTGAAATGGTGTGACTGTAGTAGGTATAATTTATACTTGGCACTTCTGACTTCTCTCAAAGGGAAAAATTGTTTCACAAACATAGCATATGAACTGTATAATTTGTACTTGGCACTTCTCTCGTAGGAAAAAATTGTTTCAGAAATATGAACGCAGAGTTTTTTATGTACTCATCTTGTGTGGCGTCTAAAAACAGTTCTCAATATATTCAATATATGTGACCTTGTGCGCATTCAGATCATACTTGAAAGAGCCGAAGATATCATTGGAATCTAGGAGATTGCTAAAATTAAGGTTGAGAAAATTCAAGCTCTCCTTTGCAAAAAGTATACAGAAGAACAAGAGCTTCATTGATTCCTCAACTGGATCCAAACAAAGGACTCTGATTCCTTATAAAAAAAAATCTGTCTCTCATATTACCGCACCCCGCTCTCTGACTCACAAATATATAGAAATAATAATCTAATCAATGTAGGTATCTGGAATATGTACGCTTCTTCTGGACACTCATTTTTGGCGCCTTGTTATATACCCCGCATCTAAAAATGCAGTAACTGTGAGGTGGTATGGAAGATCTCCATACCAGGGCATCATAGTTCCCATGAGGTACAACATCACTTAGTAAAACCTCTTGGAGTGCTATCTCCGGATGAATTTCATCGTGAGCATAAACTACTTGATAGTCGTAAAAAATCCAGCAGTACTCATTCGGGTTGCTTATTCTTGGAGCATATACCGTTTTCTTGTTTTGCCAAGGCCCAACGGAGTGTCCACCGAATATGTAACCATTTGTCTGCTTGACTCCTTTGATCCATGACACAGCCATGCGCCAGAATTCTGCACTCAAATTAGCCCTTAGCATGCTAGACATAAATTGTGCAGCTATGAAAGAACTACTCATGCACGCCGCAGTCTCCATAGCCATAGAAAGGAGCTTGGGCTCTTCCTTTGGGTTTGCACTTCCAAATGCAAGAGCTTTGAAGAAATACCAGTATGCTTCTTGAGTCAGATACTCCACCTTGAGAGGCGGTGTTGTTCCGAATCTTGCTATTTTGTCAGAGCGGCTGCATATTATGACCTTGCTGTCATCTGCAGCATACCTTTTGCAGGACAAATACAGTTTCCTCCATGTGGCATCATCAACATCTCCATCTAACTCAACAATAAGCAAAAGTCTAATTTGGTTGTCCTTGTCCAAGGCATCATGACTACTACTACTTCGGTGCTTTACCGTGCCACCATCTCTTATACAAGTCGTCAGAGGCCTTTCATCCAGATCATCTTCTGTTAACAGCACAATCTGGGAGAAGGCCATGCGTATCCTTTCATCGCTACATGCGTGCTCGATAAGGGTGCTCTTACCGGCTTTCATTGGACCAACAATCGGCAGGACATCCAAGTCCTGAGTGCCCCTGTGCATCAAAAAGTTTATGATTTGCTCCATTTCGACATGGCGGGCGAACATACACCTCTCCATAACCAGGTACGTGCTATACATCCGGCGGCACAAGGGAGGACAGCCATTAAGAAACATGATAAACTCACTCGAATTAGTGATGGTTATCTCCATAGAGCAGAGCACTGCATATAGATCTTTTTCACCTTGGCTGCTACTATTGCTTGTTCCACCACACAGCTGGATACGTTTGGCAGGGTTGAAATTTGAGAGGGAAAAAGAGCGACTCACATCATGTCCATGCCGGCCATCGTCGTCGTTGCCGACTGTGAGCTCGTCGGTAACTGAAGGTGTCCAGTACGGTAGTAGCCTCGGTACATGGTCTGATACAGAATCTTGAGCTGCTGTAGCATGGCTTGGTTTCTGATGTGCCGACCCTCTGCTTCCTCCACAATGATGCGAAGCCGCATCAACACGCGGCGCAGGTTCTCATCAGGCGGGACAGCAGCTGCATCCTTGGAGAATTTGTGGATGAGGAATGAAATCGCTCGATGGGCGATTTCGCCCAAAACTACCGACACGGCAGTCTCCATTTCAGACTTTGGATGGATTTCTCTCTCTGAAGGATATTATTTTGGCAGACTAATAAGATGCAGAAATGAATCTGAGATGTTGTCTTGCCCTAGGGAGTTCTTTACTCTGATGGTACGTGTCAGGTAGTTAGGTGTTCCCTCTTGGTCCAAATCGTGTTGGAAAAGTTTGTGTGCTCGTCCAAGTACACGTTCAGCACGAGGTGGAACAGATTAATAATAAATATCGTTGACGCAAGACCTGCTATGGTCTTTCGTGTGCAGTGAGGGCTTGTCTGGATACAATTTGTTATTGACCTAACATGTCACCTTTGCTTGGAATCTACACAGACAAGAATAATTTTTTGTTCACTCTATGTATAAATACTTGATGAAACAAGGCATTTCTTCTCTAATAAATTTATTTCGAAAGTAAAACTCCTGCCAAAGAGATATTATTGTTTTCTGGTATATTCAAAGTGCAATTTTATTAACATAGGTAATCTAACTAAAATAAATTGCAGTGCCACCAAAAATATGTTTTTTGTTATTGTAATAAGATACCCAACATCATTTTTATTGCACTAGTAGAGAACAGAACCGGTATTTTTTTATTTTTTTTTCGGGACTAAAGGAGGCTTTAGTCTTGGTTCTATACACCAGCTGGGAGTAAAGTACGATACCCAACGAATACTGGCCTGTGCAGGTGTGTCAGGGGACTCAGTTTTTAGTCCTGGTTGGGGGCACCAATTGGGACTAAAAGTTCAACCCCGGTTGGGGACACCGTCGGGGACTAAAAACTGACGTAAAAGTCCCGGTTGGTAACCCCAACCGAGATTAAAAGTCCTTACGTATATAAACTTTAAGCCCCCCTTCTTCCTCTTTTACTCCGAGCAAGCTTTGTTCTTCCTCTCTCTTCTGTGTTATTGCTCTGTTCTCTAGCTATCACAAGATTTGTTTCTCTCCTACATCGATTCTTTGGTTTTACAGGTTACTAACTTCATCCTCACACCTCCATCACTACCATATCTCATTTCATAATCTAGAAATGGTTAGGGATACATTGTTTTTTTATGGTGCATGCATTTCTTGATTTGTGGCATTTAAGCTTAAATTCAGTTGATAGTTTGCATTCTTTGATGGATGAAGCTTATAGTAGTAGGCACACCTTTTATTAGTTTGTATAATATATTTCATGGTTTAGAGAAATAGAGAATTTTAGTGGTTTTTTGAATATATCAGTTTAGAAAATGAGAAATCCATAGCAATTTACAAAAATGAATATAGAGACTAGATGACTCCTTTTGGGTCCTTGACCTCTCATCAGGTTTCAAAACGACTTAGGATGCACCTTCCTCTCATTGCGTCGACGAGTGTAAATAGAAGATTGCCATAGAGTACCGAGGAAAGAGTGTCCCAACAAGGGTCGTATCTTCTACAAGTGTCCGGATCGCAATGTGAGTTATTGTATCCCATTTTATGACAGTAAGTTAATTTTTCCCATTTTCTTGATGGTTTTTATTAAAGTTCTTAATTTGCTTGTTCTAATTTTAGCGGGACGGCTACTGGACGTAAAAGCTGGTACTAGGAGGATGCTTACGTTGAATATGTGCAAAACAGTCTTGTAGAGGCGGGTGCAGAGACTGATGAGGCGGTCGTTGAGGCAGTGAGCCACCACAAGCAGCCCATAGATGTTGAGGAAACGAATGATCTATCTGTCCTAGTTGGGATTGGTTGTCGAATCATTATGCTGCTGAAGTACATTTTAGTCCTAGTTTGTTTAGTGTTAGTTGCGATTGTATTCATTGTAGCGAGGCTAACATAAATTAATCAGTTGTGTTTGTGTGTTGGGATTTTAATTGATCATGATGACTGATGTTGTGCAGTTAAGAAATAATGTTGAAGGTTTTGATATGGCATGTCATGCACTACAGATGAGCCGACATTAGATATGTAACACTGATCGCTGCTCTCAAGAATTCATTATGGACGTGCATTATTTCTTAAGTGTGGCCAAGGCAAGTAAGCATAATGGTTTCATATGTTGCCTATGTGCTGTATGAAAAAATTTAAAGGATTATGCTTGTTCAAGGAGTCTTCATTCACACTTGTTTAAGTCGAGTTTCATGCCTAACTATATATGTTCGACCAAGCATAGATAAAGCGGGATAATAATGGAATAATGCGAAGATGAACAAGAAGGGGATGACAATATTGTTGCTGAATACGGTGCCTTACATGATATTGCAATGGGGAAAGTCGAAGAAGTGGTAGCGGGAGAAGATAAGCCCACTGCTGATCTTGGTCAGGCCATCTGTGATGCATAGAGAGAATGCGATGGTGAAAAATGGAAGATCAAGTTTGATCTCATGGTAAAGGATCACAAAACATTACTTTACCCAATCCACGATGCGGGCTAGAAAAAGTTAGGTACCATACTACGGGTGTGCAGTGAGGGCCAGGGCTTGACTGGATACAATTTGTTATTGACCTAACATATGAGGTCACCTTTGCTTGGAATCTACACAGACAAGAATAATTTTTTTGTTCACTCTATGTATAAATACTTGATGAAACAAGGCATTTCTTTCTCTGATAAATTTATTTGGAAAAAACTCCTGCCGAAGAGAAATTATTGTTTCTGCTATATTCAAAGTGCAGTTTTATTAACAAAGGTAATGTAACAAAAATAAATTGCAGTGCCACCAATTTTTTTTATTATAATAAGATACCAAACACTATTTTTATTGCACTAGTAGAGAATAGACCTTTGATCCTACATCGAGTTTGGTCTTTAGTCCCGATTCTATACACCAACCGGGAGTATAGTCCCCTATCCAACGGCTACTGGCCTATGCAGGTGTGTCAGGGGACTTTTAGTCATGGTTAGTAACACCAATCGGACTAAAAGACAGTTTTTAGTCCTGGTTGGGGACACCAACCAGGACTAAAAGTTCAACCCCAGTTGGGGGGGAAACCGTCGTGCACTAAAAACTGATGTAAAATTCCGGTTGGTAACGCCAACCGGGACAAAAAGTCCCTGCGTATATAAACTTCAAACTTCTTCTTATTCCTCTAGCCCGAGCAAGCTCGGTTTCTTCCTCTCCCTTCTGTGTTTTTGTTTTATTCTTCGACCATCACAAGATTTGTTTTACTTCTGCATTGATTCTTTGGTTTTATAGGTTAACTTCATCCCAACACCTATCACTTGGTTGTGGTGGTCTCGCAGCAATTGGCGCGGGTGGCCAAAGATATTTTTTCTTGGACACATGGGTGGCGATCTAATATGCATATTGATAGTCACCAGAATGTGTCAACCACCTTAATTTATTTTTGTGGTTGTGTGCTCTTTATTAGCCAGAGGCCAGAAGTATTTTTTCAAGGCTTTGTATCATCTTAAGGTAACGCTTTGAGAATTATAATAAAAGCTTTCTTTATCAAAGAAGAAGAAGAAGAAGAAGTGAAATTACTTGTGCCCAGCCTTCCTTTAAAAGCAGTCCAAATCAAGTCTGCTTTATCATAGTGACTAGGTTCATGCCCGTATGTTACTGCGGGACAAATAAACTTTTATAAAAAAATTTATATGGATTACAAAATCTGACGTTAATGTGATATTTAATCCAAAAGTTATAGGTTTATGTCCGTATGTTGCTATGGGACAAATAAACTTTTATACAAAATTACTTGGATCACACAATATGTCGTTAATGTGACATTTAATCTAAAAGTCAAAGTTTATGAACTTAATGGTCATGGAGAGTGCGGCGTCGCAAGCTCATAAAATATATTCTATTGTATAGATCATCTCGTGATTTGGCTAAAATAATATTTTATATTGACATGCAGAAAACCTCGAGAAAATACACGAATAAGTTCTGTCGCATCTTCGTAACATTCTATAAAGAGGTTTGAGTATAGACGTGAACATTAGCGCTGTCATATGGGTAATAGTTAATTGCAATTAGTAGGCTTAAAGACATTATGAGTGTACCTTGGGACATTTTTAAACTTGATCAAGCATAATCAGTATATTCAAGTTACAATCGAAGCCAAAAAACTTGACGAGAAAAGTGAAGTCAAACAATGGATCTAGTGAATCAGCTAGCTTAACTATGTCATATCGAGTAATCATGAGAGAAGTCATGTACGTTCAACAAAAGTTTGTCGATACCTTGCTATGACTGTCTGCCCTACTTTGGTAACTGTTACAATCTATGAGTCCAAAACATGAACCAATCACGCACCACTGAACAGCCACTCAACAGCTTGCCGACAGTATGACAATTATAGCTTCACGTCTATAAATGGATGAAGAGCTGTGTGAACCTGGTTTTGCGCTTTGCGCTCTATTTGTTTGCCTCGATGAATCCCTAAAACAAAGAACGCAACACTGAGCCACTCCAAGTATTAAATGGGATCTTCAGTCGAGTCACAAACATCAGACATCGAAGATGAAAAACAGCAACTAAGAAACATAGCATCAATTCAAGTATTAGACTTGAAAAATGTATCATATATCCCACCCTTTTTGTTTTGTTCAGCTAAGAGTTGCACAATACATCCCTTCTGCTAAGAACTGGACTCATGCAATGTAAGATATATATCTAGCTGAACTGAACTTGAAGACATGAATTCAATTGTTAACTGAACCGGTCCACCAAGATGTTTAGTGGACCGAAAAAAACAAAGTGGTGAATGTTGCGGAAAAACATAGATAGGAAACAGGTAGCTCACCTGTTAAGCAGTCACTGCAATGCAGCCTCTGTTATTTAGCAGATGTGACCGCCATGAGAATTTTTCAAAACATTTTACATTAACACAATAGAAACTAAAGGTATGTTAAGGCGACAGTACACATGAAAATGCAAAGGCTGAGCAGTGCAAATAAGTTGTATGTTAATAAAACTATCTACACACATAGCATTTTCAAATTCACTAATTCAGCAAAAAAAAAATATAGTAGAGAACCCTCACATTATGCCATGCAGATAGAGAGCATGGATAAGGAATTGAGGTCATCAAGGTCATCGGAGCAGTTGAACAAGCACTATGCTTCAATTGCTATTCGTAAAAGTCCTTTAAAGCCTTTCATTGCGTTTAACTGATGATAAATGCCACTGGCCTACTATGATAATACATGTGTCCACGGCATACAGAATTTGCCTGGTCAGAGAAAGACAGTCCTTACCATGTGAAGCTTTGCTTTCTGTAACATGTGAAGCAAATATAATGGCCTAGCTATTCATTTCGACCTGAAATATGATGAAGCAAACTTCCATATAATGCAAAGCTATTCTTTCCTTTTTTTTAAAAAAAAAATGTAAGCATTTCTGAACTTTGATAATACATGATAGTTTTAAGTTGTAGGCATGAACAAAAGGTAGGCTGCAGGGAAGCAGATGTTTTCTTCAGATATTAGGAGTCCTTATCTGACAACAGGAAACAGCCAAACAAATTGGCAAAAGTCTCAACTTCCATTATTTATTAGTTTCTATATTGAGTTCTGACTGAATACCATGTGGGTTGCAAATATATTGAGCTATATGCTCATGTTCCTTAGCCATCATGAAATAAACAATAAGCTTAAGATTAGCTACATTAGAATTCCTTCTTCATAGCAGCGGCATTAGAAAATCCATCTTGGCACTAACGATGCTTTGAATCATATAGGCGTATGCATACACTGCGACATTAGATTCCTTCTTCTTAGCAGCTGCATTAGATTTGCAGCTTGATACTTTGATATGCTTAATGCAGTGAGTAGCCTAACAAGATAGCAGCAAAATGGCAACATTGGACCTTCCAGGGAAATCAACCAAACCTGGTAGAAGTCAGCAATTCATCACCAAAGAAAGGAAACACACAGGACAGAATCCTGCGAGGCACCAATCAGACTTCTGAATTTTTCATTAATGAACCAAGGCAATGGAAGCAATTTTTTCCAGTTTCACCAATTTACTCCAAACAATTAAATCATCGTTCTGTTCAAGAACCTGGACCATGAATGCATCCCTTCATCTCAACAACAAACCTAATATCCACTCCAAAACAAAAGAAAACAAAAATCAGTACACATCTGAAGCCTAACATATGCCGCCCAATAGTACTACTCGTATCCATTCCTTCCTCCCTCCCTCCATCCAACTCTTCCCAGCTGAAACGCAGAGTCCGAGAAAGAAGGAACGAAGGAAGGACGAAGGGAGGGAGAAACGGCGACGATGTGCGTACCTCGTGATTGCAACCCCGCCCGTCCGCCCGCCGTACCGGCCGTGCGTTCTCTCTCTGTCCCTGCGCCGCGCGGGGTAGAGTCGCAGAGAGTGGGAGACGGGGAGGTGTTCGCACAGCACGGAGGCCCAATCAGCGCTCACGGCTCCGAGATCCCTCAAATGGTTGATGTGCTCGGTCAGCGGCCGCAACAACTCGTCGTCTGGCCAAATCAATTGACCTCGCGCAGCAGATCTGTGGTCGCCGGCTTCCGACGAGGTGGAATGGTGGATGGAGCGGAAGCGGATGGGGCGCACTGCGGGGATGAATAATGTTGTGGCACTACGGGGAGAGAGGAGCCGCGCCACGGGACGCGCTGCAGGAAGGGAGTAGCCGGACAACGACTGGACAACCTCCTGTGGCGGGCCGGTGGAGCCACGCAGGGAGGGGCGGAGCGCGGGGTGCCTGGAGGGGCGGAGCTCGTCGCGGAGGCGAACCGGAGATGGCAGGCGCGGGTGGCGGCGGCGGCGCGGCCACCTGCGGGCACGGGCGCAGGGATAGGGCATGTGGCGGCGGTGCGGCCACCTGTGGGCGAGCGCAGGAGGCTCGCGGCGGTGCGGGCGGTTGCGGCGACGGGGTGAGCGAGGGGGCGGCGACGGGGTGACGAGATGGGGAGTGTCGGGTTCTTTTTTTTTTTTTTACCGAGACCGAGGGAGCGAGGTCGCGGTGGCGAGGGAGCCAACTGGACGATTCCTTTTTCATATGTTTTGGTGGTAGAGATTGGTCACTGCATTGCATTGCCTTGATCATCTAGAAGGTTGAGTAATAAAATTTCTCCTACATTTGACTGTTGCTTGAGCATAAAATAATTTAGTACTGGCATCCCCAAGAGTAACCCATCTAATAGCTCTCTTTTGCTTTCAATAAGCCTTTTGTTGTTGTAAGAGAAAGATAACTTTGTTCTCCAAAAGTTTAAATTCTGCTCAACCAAACTGAGATCTCTGTATTCCTCTACAAGATTCATGGAAGAGAGAACACGCTTGAGATTATGAAAAGTTTCTTTGAGGTCAGAGAGAATCTGCTTCCATCCTTACAGCACCCTTCTTAAATTCTTGAATCTGGCAGTGATTGTTTTAGCTGCATATGATAGGAAGGTAATTACCAACATAGCTGGACCTGATTCATGAAGTCCTCATGTTCTACCAAAAAAAATTCAGACCGAAAAATGTGACCATTTTGGAATTTGTGTAGAAATATTGGCAAGACATAGGACACGATCACAAGTCTCCATAATGAAAGTTGAAACATTAGTGTTTGGATAAAAAAAATCCAACTAGCGAAGGTGAGGAACCAACCAAATCATAAACATCAGATGATTAAGTTTTCACATAAAATTCGTGGATTCATTGGATTCGACTAATTTCACTACTACACAAAACTTAACCGAGGCGGGCGGATTCGATTTACCGAGGCAGTTATCACAACCGCCTTAGATAAAAGGTCATGGTAAATGTGACCTTTTTCGAGACAGTTTGATGCCCGCCTCGGTTAATAAAATAAAAAAACAAAAAGAAAGAAAAAACAGTGGATAAGCACGGCGAGCCCATCGACGGGCCCATAGAATCCATCCACGCCACTACTGGCTAGATCTGCCGCCGCCCGAGCCCGCTTGCCGAATTCGGGCTCGTCCTCACCGGATCCGCAGGAGCTGCTGCCCGTGCCTGCGAGGCCCTGCGCCGCCGCCCCGTCGCACCCCATGCTGCCTGGCTCCACGCCGTAACGGCCTGCACCGCCTAGCTCCACGCACTGCCACCACTGTCGCGACCCTTGCTGCCCGGCTGCACGCTCTGCCACCATCACGGCCCACGCCACCGTCATTGCGGCTGCACGCATGGGGAGAGAGAAGGGGCCAGCGCGGTGGGTTGGGGAGAGAGAAGGGGAGAGAAGGGGCCGACGCGGTAGGATGGGGAGAGAGAAGGGCCAGCGTGGTAGGATGGGGGGAGAGAAGAGAAGGGGCCGACGCTGTGGGATAGGGCGAGAGAAGGGCCGGCGTGGTGGGATGGGGAGAGAGAAGGGGAGGGAAGGGGTGTGGCCCGGTGGGATGGGGAGGCAGTGGTGAAACCCTAAAACACACTGGTATTTATATGGTTAGTGCAATATAGGGCTGAGATGGGCTGCTTGCTGGGCCATCATTTATCGAGACGGGTTTTATAGCGTAACCGTCTCTGAAAATAGATTTACGGAGACGGGGTTGTTATAATACGTCTGGCTCCGAAAATAAACTATTAACCAAGGCGGGCATTTTAAGGCGCACACCTCGGTAAATTGATTTTTCGAGAGGGTTTTTTTATAATTGCCTCGGTCAATGAAAAGTGGCCACCTCCGTTAATGCCGGTATGAACCGAGGCCCCGCCTCGGAAAAAAATATAAACACCTTGTAAAAAATTTTATGTAGTAGTGTTTCGTATCTTACCTCGTGGACTTTGAAATCCAAATTTTGGACTATCCGTATCTCACAGTTCCCTCAAAATTTGAATGGAAAACGGAGACTTTATGCAGGCCACTCTCATCCTATAACACGGATAAGACTTGTACCGGGGAGACCGTAGTGCAGGGGCCAGGGAGGGTGGTCGTCGAGGAGTCATTGGCCGTGTGGGCCGATCCAGGTGCCGATGAGGCCCACACAGGCGATAGACGCATGACCTTCCTCTTCATCCTATATACGTACTTATTGCCTTGCATTGCATTGCATGGGCCGTCTGTAACGCGAACAAAATAAGGAATTTTATTAGTTTCCGCTTCCAATCGCACCACATCGTGGGCAGGCAGCTAGCGGCAAATAAATAGAGATGCATGCAGATATATGCAGTGATGGAGAAGAGGAGATCAAGCAGCGCCCGGCCGGCTGCGTTATTTTGTTTTGGTTTTCTCTCGGCGCGGAGAAAAAGAGAGAAGCAGACAAGCAGCGCCCGGCCGGCTGCGTTATTTTGTTTTGGTTATTTTTCATCAGGCAGCGGCGCGGCTTATAGCTAGGCAAATCTTTATCTCTGTCTCTGTCTCTGTCTCTGTCTCCACAACTAAAAAAAGGGTCAAACGCAATCGTTCACCCAGCAGACTCACACGCTCCTGCGATAAAAGTTACCCGGTGAGATCGTGGGCGAAAAAACCGCACGCTCTCCCTCTGCCGCCTCACGAATCGCCTCCGCCCTGCGGCTGGCCGAGCACTACCCTCGCCGTCATCGCCCCACGCGCGGCCAAATCCATCGAGGTTGACCGAGCCGCCGCCGCAGCGCCCTCGCCCTAGCCGTCGCGCGCTGCCGCAGCGCCTCGACCTGGCTGTCGCGCGCCGCCGCCTCGACCTCGCAATTCGGAGTTTCGAACGCGCGGAAAAGGAGGGGATAAAAGCAGACCAGAAGAAAGTGGAGGACGGATCTGAAGACCCGCGCCGTCATTGGAGGAGGTCGAGCTCGTCCCTCATCGGTCTCTTCCCCCTGTCAAGCACCCGCCGGCTCACGTCCTCGTCTTCTTGCTGTACACGGCATCCATTCCCGAGGCCTGAGCTACTCCATGTCTCCATTCCCTCCATCTCGTGGTGTCCGCCCCCATCTCCGGTGTCGCCATCCTGATTCTCGTTCCACGTTTGGTAAGGTGAGCACCTCTGCTTGACTTCGATTGCTTGATTAGTACTGTGCAGCTTCTATCTTGCAAACTGAGATTCAAGATTGGTATTGTTTTTCCCAGAGTAACCATTACATGTCTTGATTTCTGCAATAAAACTGGATTGCGGTGGTCCAACCAATTTGACAATGAGTAGGTGTCGTAATCTTGTCAAAGAACATTTTTGCCGCAGACGCTGGTGTTTTTTTAATAAGCTTGCTTAGATCAGTGAATTGAGTTGTACTCCCTCTATCCCAAATTGTAAGTCAGTCAAAGATTTTTGGAGAATCAAAGCATCTCAATTTTAACCGAAATTATACAGAGAAATAAGAAGATTTATGATACCAAATAAGTACACTATATGAAAATATATTTGATGAAAAATTTAATGATACTTAGTTGATATTATAAATATTTTTTTGATATTATAAATATTATTTTCTTATTGTATAAATTTGATCAAATTTAAGATGTTTTGACTCTCTAAGATTCTTGAAATGACTTACAATTTGCGATGGAGGGAGTACCATATAAATTGAGTAAGATTTGTGTTTAAGATATTCAGATAAATCTGATATTTGAAAAGAAAAACTCTCTAGTAAATCAATGAACTTTCTAGGTGTTTTTTTTTTTCTCTGGCTCTCTGATCTGCTGTTTAGAGAATTCACTCGGCACTGTATTATAAATACACATTCATACAATGTTTTTGTAAAAGCATTGCTTACTGTTTCGATTGTTAAAATCCTTTTCAGGTGCTCCTTCAGAGCATGATCTACTGTTCTTTCAAGAAAGAATCAAAGCAGTGATCTATTTCACTTTTCATAGTGACTCTCACATGCTTCAGTTCTCAGGTATTGCCAGGCCCCCTCACTTGCTCATACACTGCAGATCTTTATTAATGACAATCTTATTTGTTTGAATTATACAAAACGATTGATATGCAATGACCCTGAGAACAAGGCATATTTGGCCATGTTGAAATAGTTTAAGAAAACTAATAGGTGGTGTCCAGTGATGAAAACAAATAAATATTTGTCCAATCAGATTTGACTATTTGAGTTATTTTTTCTTTCTCTATTTTATAAGAATTTGTGGTGTCATAAGAGATATTTTGGTACTTCTATAATGGAGCGACTTGCAACTTTAGTCTTTTCAAAGTTTTGGGGTTGTTCGGTGCTTTAGAGATATTGGTGTTCACATGACCATTTTTGGATCTTCCTTGTTGAGTTTATAATCTTATTATACGCAGTCACCAATGCAGCAGCCAATAGCTCAGCATAGGTGCATAACTACAGATCAATATAAGAGCTCTGATCTCAGCATAAGTGCACAATTTGCGAATTTTTTTCATGAAATGAATGGAAAATGAATGAAAAAAAGCATGATCTATACATTGCGATGGTCTTAGCATTCAAATAATGTAATTGACATGGCTGCATGGTACTGATGGTTGCAATGTAGTAGTGGTGAAACACAGGTGAGGCCGTCGTCGTCGTCAAACGCAGGTCCATCTCTGCCTTTTCTTCCTCAACGCTTCAGGAGATGATCGGAGTTTGTCCGTCGATCCAGTCGCAAGGTCCACCTCCGCCTTCTCTTCCTCAAGACATCATCACAGGAGGTAGGTATCCCAACTTCAGTGCTACCTAGCTGTGTGATCTAGAATGGGGAATAGAATGTGAGGTAGAATGGGGAATAGAATGAGAATAGAATGGGAATAGAATGGGGAATAAAAACAATCCAAAGGAAAGAGGGCCGACCGGCGGCCAGATGAAGAGAGAGAAAGGGAGATGACCACTTGGCAGTTAGGGTTTGGAGGCGCCGGTCGGCTGGTTTTGATCCAGCGAAAATCAAGGTCCACCTTCTGATTCCAACCAACGGCCGGCAATGATCGGGTCGCCTTTCGTCCCAGGTGGGAGTGGAGTTTCCCAGCCCAGGCCCAGGTTGCGGCCTGGGCGGGGTGAACCTTGCTCTAGGCTGCTACCAGCCCCCAAGTCATCAACTACAAGCACATGCCTGGATTTTAACATGCCTGGATTTTAACCGAGTGCACCATACAAATCTCAATTAACAGAAGCAAGTTATTGAAATAAAAGATATCACTGCTCTAAATATTTTTTGCCCCTTTGTG
The DNA here is from genome assembly GCA_038502445.1 of Eremochloa ophiuroides. Lineage (NCBI taxonomy): Eukaryota > Viridiplantae > Streptophyta > Magnoliopsida > Poales > Poaceae > Eremochloa > Eremochloa ophiuroides. The sequence continues at coordinate 55,674,135 of JAHLJS010000003.1, read as the reverse complement.
TCCTGAAGATATAGGCATTCTATATTATGTATATTATTATGCCATTGCGTAGAAGGAAGGGTGTTCAGTTATTTGGTTACAATCTGTTAGTAAGCATTCATTGGGTGGTAATCAAATCATACATGTTTTGATTTATACAAAGTAATTAACTTACCAAATCCTGGTATATGGAGTATAAAGCTTGAATACCCCTCCCAATTTTAAAAAGGTACATTCTCAGTTAAAGACGCCTGTAGTATCAGACAGGACAATTGCATAACCCAATCGAAAAATTCACATGTGACAAGGCCCAAGATATTCCAAAATCATGCAAACAGGCAATTCCCAGCATGCTTGAAGTCTACAAAATTTCCATGCCATTGGCCTGACGCAGCACAAGGGTAGTGACAAACCACAGATGGTCTATCAAGAACAATGTGCCTGTTCGGCACGCTGCGTTGCAGCTGCAACAGCCAACCAGCAAAGGCAGTAGCAAGCAGCGAGAGCAGTAAGAAGCTAGAAGTGTCAGTGGCTTAAATGCGAAGCGAAGAAGGAAACCAAACTGAGATGAACCACAAATTGATTCATTTTGCGAAAAACATTTTCAGAAGCCAAGAAACATTCAGATATGTTCCCTGATGGACCAGATACATTTATGCCGAACACCACACATTGTAGAATTGTGATTAAGTAGAGTACCTAGACAAAGGATGAATCTATAGACAACATTATGGGAAACGGAGAAACCACTCTATATCCAGGTAATGTGTGATACAAAGTTTGAGCTAAAACAGTAATGCTAAAAAAGTTGATATATGGGGTCTCACCATAATCAAACATAAGATGACTATGGCAGCAAACCTTCAATGGAGTGACACTGAATGTGAGCTGCGCTGCATCATTGGCTTGCCCCCCCCTTTACTAGCTCGTTGCCCCTCATCATCGATTCAGTGTTAGAAGCAATTAGGCTATGGAAACTTTATTAAATAGAAGTAATATCCAATGTATAAATTAGGATATACGGGGTAAAATCCACGTGGTAAATACTGAAGCAGAATCAGCAAACTGAGCTCCACGCAACATATCGACCTCATTTTCATGATGCCGTGATTTTTTCCTAAATTGCGTAAGTAACCACAAGGGCATAAAAGGAAGATCGAAGTAAGGAAGCATTAGGGCGAAAGAATTTTTTTTCCCCAATTACTCGGATAAATACTTTTAGTTGTTAACATATGTTGCTATGAGTATTTATTTGATGGGGCTAACCTATATAGTTCTTATAATTTGTTTTGCAGGCAGTCTTTTCTAAATGAGTCCGATGGAAAATAATGGAGACCGCACTCCATTAGGAGACTTGACAAACACTACTAATAGAAGTAATACACATGTACAGGAATGTTAATAAAAACATTGATACGCATTCTTCAACTTGACACTATGTCCCGCTCTTTTTTGGATCCAGGTAGAAATAGTGCAATCGATTCACAGACACAAGTAGAAATTGATGATGCTACGGAACGAAAAAGGTCAAGGGAAAGAGCACGGTATGCAGCGATGACTCAAGAACAAAGGAATGAAAGGAATAGGAAGCAACGTGAAAATAGACTTAAAAAAAAGGCTAAAAGTATGCTCAATGATGGACCAAGAGGTGACAGCATATATATACCAAAATAAAAGCATGTGTATTATCTTATTCTTATTTATGTTGTGTAATAACTATCTTGTAGATGTTGAAGTTGCATTAGACAAGGAAAATACACATAACAATGATAACAATGATTGGTTGCATAGGAACGATTTGTACCAACCCATGCAGATTGATAAAGAGACCCTAGGTACTATTTTTATTGTTATGAAGTTTTTCCATATTATACTGTTATTGCACAATATATATATGTTATAAAAGAGAAGAGTAAGAAAGATGTCATTGCCGATATATCCTAAAATAAGTGTTGTTATGCAGCTGAATGCTCAATTGGAGTTGTAACTGATTCTGCCAACACCATGAACCACACTAGGAACAATAAGTCAAAAAATTCATGCCATAGGGAGCGCTATGCAAGTATGACACCAGATGAGAGGGAAGCAAGGCGTGAGCGCCAAAGGAAATACAATATGGAACCCAAACATAAGGAGGCATTGAAACTGTCTAACAAACGATTTCGAGAGAAGCGGAAGAACACCCGAAACAATGAGTCAATTGCCATAGAGAATCCACTGTATAGTCATGAGATTGTGTGGCCCACTGCATAAGCAACTGAGTCAGGATCCACGACAAACCCCGGTGATTGGGTTATCCTAGAGTTTAATGCAACACCTCTTTATATTTCTCCAGCTGATCAAGAGGCAGATGAAGACGGATGCGATGATATACTGCCTGGCCATATGACACACAAACGTAGTGTTCCAGTTGGGCAAACACATGCATTGCTAAACCATCGTAACACGTTGTTTGAAAACCGAATTGGTATGAACACGAGAGCGGCTACTGAGGACAGTGAATGCATGTCTGAGGATCGGGTAGATGCCAACATGCCACTACCACAATCAACTGTGGTCAACAATGGTAAATACCGATGCCTGATTACCCTATTTAATTAACCTAATTACCACGTCATACCTAGCTCAAACATGCCTTTTATGTGATTGACAGAAAGCGTTGGACCGACCACTCAGTCTGCACCATCGACACAAACTAAACGACAATTTGATGACACTGGTGATTTACACTATTTAAAACATTCAATAAATTATTTGATTATCTTTGTTATTTACCAATAATTATACTAACGCATCCATGATGGCCATAGATGATGACGAGGGAGATATATTTGAAGATGACGAGGAAGAGGACGAGGAATACTTATTTGCTGGACAAGGTATTTGTACTAGATAATGAATAGCTTTCTAAGCACCCACCTGCTTTTCTAACCTTTATTTCTTGTTTGAATATATTTTCGTCAGATGAGTCAGATGACGACGTCCAAAGTGAAGCTCCTGAGGAAGATACAGCTCCGTACCCTGAGGTACTTGACCCGTATGAAAAGGTGTATAGCAACATACCTACAGAGACACATATGCTCACACCTGTCCCAAATTGCCGCCATTGCGGCGCAAAGAGGTTTCCAAAAGAACCACTAGGGTTTTGCTGCCGCAACGGAAAGGTCGAGCTGAGTGCACTAGTCATGCCAGACGAGCTCATGAGGCTTTGGACGAGCGCCAATGCAGATGCTAGGCACTTCCGTAACAATATTAGGTTCTTCAATGGCCACTTCTCTTTCACTTCCCTCTACTGCCGCCTCGACAGCGCTACTGCTAGCGCAAAAGGCAGCGGCATATATACCTTTCGTGCGCATGGCATGATCTATCACAACATAAGGTCATTTGGGAGGGAAGATGGTAAGGTGCCCAGACATCTTGAGCTCTACTTCTATGATGACGACCCGAGCCTTGAGCATCGGTACCGAAGGTGTCGTGAAGAGCAATACCAAAAAGACAAAGAAGTAATAGAGAAATTGGTGGACATCCTTCATGACAACCCGTACTCAAAACATTTGAGGAGTATGGGGCACATTGGACATCTCGAGGACTATAGACTCACACTTAACCTTGATCAACGATTGGACCAGAGGACGTACAACACGTCGTTAACTTCGGAGGTGGCTGCTGTTTGGATCGATATCCATATGCCATCCAAGCTCACCCCTCGGAAAGAATAGAGGGTATGAAAGAGCATCGTAGCATCCATGGTACGATCGGATGCCATGCCTGCTCATATCTTTCTCATGAAGGATAACACTATCCTAAAACTGGCCAAGGAGTTCACTACTCCCAAAGAGAGGTGTTACTATGGAGGAAGTCAACACGGCTCGTGCCCTGCGTAAGGCTCGTAGTGGTACACAAGAAGATCCAGGTTTGTTAATCTTATTATACTTTCCATGTATACCAACCTACTATCATACAAACACCTCTAATACATAGATATTTTTTGTAGACTGTCCGGGAAATAAATGTGTTTCCGTGCGTGACTACTACTGCTACAAGTTCCAGATGCGGCCAGGAATTTCTAATCCCATCATACATGGCAAGCGTCTTTTTCAACAATTTGCGGTTGACACATATATCAAAATTGAGAGTTCTCGCTTAGATTCCATATGCAATAATCAAACATAGATTAGGGCCGACCTCTACCAAGGATTGGTCGATAGCCTGCATGCTGGTGAGGATAGATTAGAAGCTATTGGAAAGCGGACGGTGATGCCGATTTCATTTATTGGAGGCCCGAGGGACATGAAGCGTAGGTACATGGATGCCATGGCACTGGTGCGAAGGTTTAGCAAACCAGACATCTTTCTCACTATGACATGTAATCCATACTGGGATGAGATCAAGCGTGAGTTGTACCCTGGACAAACACCGCAAGATCGTCTAGATCTTGTTGACCGGGTCTTCAGGTCAATACTGATGGATCTCAAGGACAGGCTGCTAAAGAAGGATATCCTCGGAAAGGTTCGCGCACACGTGTATGTTGTGGAGTTCCAGAAGAGGGGTCTACCGCATGCACATTTTTTGCTGATCATGGAGAAACCATACAAAATCACCTGCCCAGAGCAGTATGACCTCCTCATCTCCGCCGAGCTCCCAAACAAGAAGAAGTATCCAGAATTATATAAAATGGTTACCAAGCATATGATGCATGGCCCTTGTGGAGCATTTAATCCCAATTGCCCATGCACAAAGGGCCGTGACAAATGCAAGAACCATTACCCGCGACCTTTCTGTGATGACACATTACAGGGCAAAGATTCATATCCAGTCTACAGACGGCGTGACGATGGAAGAAAAGAAAAAGTTCACGGCCATGAACTTGACAACAGATGGGTCGTGCCTTACAACCCGTACCTCCTACGTCTGTTCAACTGCCATATCAATGTAGAGGCATGTGGGAGCATCAAGGTTGTCAAGTATCTGTTTAAGTATATTCATAAGGGTCATGACCGTGCGTCTGTGGCTGTGAGTGAGGCTAACAAGGAGGACAATGAAGGAAACATCGATGAGATCAGGCAATATAGGGATGCTAGATGGGTAACTCCTCCAGAAGCCTTGTGGAGGATATATGGTTTTGATATAAGTGAGAGGTCCCCGTCCGTTTTGTCCTTGCAGCTCCATCTTCCTGACATGCACATGGTGTCATTTTACCGTCGCGAGGGTGTCCGACGAGTGCTGAGAAAACCAAATGTTGAAAATTCCATGCTCACAACCTACTTCGAGATGAACAACACATCTAAACATGCCCGAGGTATATTGTATCGAGACTTTCCCGAGTACTATAAGTGGGACTCAAAGGGCAAACAATGGGGTAGAAGAGTGCAAAAGAATCATCTAAGACAGATCGGAAGAGTTGTAAGTGCCAATCCAGCCAAAGGGGAACGATACTATCTTAGGGTTTTTCTAAACCACGTGGCTGGTGCAACCTCCTTCACTGATTTACAAACAGTTTCTGGCGAACTCCTACCAACTTTTCGAGAAGCTGTAGAAAGAAGGGGCCTTATTGAAGTGGACAACACACGCATGAATGTCTTGATGAAGCTACTCAATGGATGATGCCATATGCACTGCGGAGGCTCTTTGCAACAATCTTGGTGTCTTGTGAACCGACTAATGTGAGAGGACTTTGGGAAAAGCACAACGAGGCAATGTCAGAGGACTATAGGCGCAATAACCAATCCAGCTTCGAAGTGGAGCAGATGGTCCTTATAGATATTCGAAAGTTGTTAGAATCAGTGCAGAAGGACATAAAGAAGTACCCACTTCCTGATATCGATGACACATATGATCCGTCTAACAGCATAGTCAGGGAGATTTTCGAGGAGGCTTGCATTGAGGCAAACGCAGATGATATGGCTCTATTGGATACCCTTAACGAGGAGCAACAAATAGCCTACAATGAGATTATGTCTGCTGTTCATATAGCAGCCATGGGGGTTTGTTCTTTGTGGATGGACCTGGGGGCACCGGGAAGACATATCTATATAGGGCCCTGCTCGCTATTGTACGTAGTCAGAAGAAGATCGCTGTGGCAACAGCGACATCTGGCGTTGCAGCTTCAATAATGCCTGGTGGCAGAACCGCCCACTCCCGATTCAATATTCCTCTCACCATCGATGATGGGGGTAATTGCAGTTTCACAAAACAGAGTGGTACCGCCAAGCTGCTTAGGGCCGCATCTCTTATCATCTGGGACGAGGCGACGATGACAAAGAGGCAAGCGGTCGAGGCGCTAGACAACAGTCTCCGTGATGCCATGGTCCGTCCTAATCGACCGTTTGGGGGGAAGACTGTGGTGTTTGGTGGAGATTTCAGGCAAGTTCTGGCAGTTGTTCGAAGAGGGTCGAGGGCTCAGATTGTCAGTGCCTTACTACGGATGTCGTACCTTTGGAATTGCATGAGACATCTCAAATTGGTGCGCAGTATGAGGGCGAAGAACGACCCATGGTTCGCAGAATACTTGCTGCGCGTTGGTGGAGGTTCTGAGGAGGCTAATGGTGATGATGAAATCAGCTTTCCTCATGAAATATGTGTACCGCAGACTAATGGAGACAATGATCTTATACGTTAATTGACTGCATATTTTCTGACCTCAATGCCAATATGTCAAACAAGAGCTACATCACCTCACGAGCGATATTATCTCCGCGGAACGACTGGGTTGATAAGATTAACATGAAGATGATAAGCCGTTTTCAAGGGGATGAGATGGTGTACCATACCTTCGACAGTGCGGTCGATAATCCATGTAATTACTACCCACCTGAGTTCCTCAACACTTTGACCCCCAATGGTCTCCCTCCACATGTGTTAAAGCTTAAGATTGGGTGTCCGGTCATGCTACTAAGGAACCTCAACCCTGCGGGTGGACTTTGCAATGGAACGAGGCTGGTGGTTCGGGGGTTCCAAAGAAATAGCATTGATGCAGAAATTATAGTGGGGGACCATACCGGAAAGCGAATATTCCTACCACGGATTCCATTATGCCCCTCGGATGATGAGATGTTCCCGTTCAAGTTCAAGAGAAAGCAGTTTCCTATTAGGCTCAGTTTTGCCATGACGGTTAACAAGGCACAGGGGCAGACTATCCCCAACGTGGGTGTGTATTTGTCTGAACCAGTGTTCTCTCATGATCAGTTGTATGTTGCACTATGTAGAGCCGCTGCCTGATCAAATATTAGGATCCTTGCCATCCCACCGAGTGATAAGAAGGATAAGAAAAAAAAAGAACAATAAATAGTACATACACAAAAAATATTGTCTACAAAGAGGTCCTAACTTCATAAAAAGGTATTGTCCTCTATTTTTTATAACCGATGCAAATCTTACATTTGTATCGCATTGCTAATATTTGTTGTATGCATCAACATTTCAGGTAATTGAAAGAGTCTGAGAACAAGACATGTAGCATATTTAAGGACATATCATTGATTGGATATAATGGTTATATATATTATCTCTTTTTTTAAAAACTTATATAATCTTGAGACTTCGAACCTTACGATTACGAACCTCTTTTTATAATAGTATAATACATGTTTATACATGACTTATCGTGATACTAACATATAAAAGTATAACACACATTCATATTTCCGTTGTAACGCACGGGCACTCACCAAGTAATAATTAAAGCGCACACACACATAGGAGTATATCGGTAGATTTATTTGTCGTTTCAACGTGGTTAGTATTATTATTGGTTTGATTCGTCCAGCATCTGTACGGCCTCAAGCTAGGTAGTAATAATCTGCTATAAGTTTTGGTTGCATAATCGGTCATATGTTTTTTCTTAATTAATCGCAAAAACTTTGTTTTGTCACAAAGTGAAGCAATCTACGACTCGCGTTTTTCTTGATCATTGGCGTGATTATTCTCATTGGATTAGTTGAACGATTTAAAGTCGAAGAAAGATCCCATTATTCTCCGAGCAATAAGGACGGAACTAAAATGCAACAAGCTGTATTTGCTATAGCAAATGCACAGACCCTGCCAGACCACCTCTCGCCTCACCTATCCATCTCGATCGAAAAAATACGATATCTCCTAAACCGTATCCCCTATTTCAGATCCGTTTGCAGCAGATTGTTGAAAAAAATGTGTTTAACAAAAACGAGATCCAAGAAGACTATATTTGATGAACTTTTGTTAAGTATGTAATTGCAACTTCGATGTACTATGAGTTACCATCATGATTACAACACAATTGCAACTTGGTTGTACCATAGTTAGCGCTTGTTGCAACCACTTAGACTGTAATTTTTACCCAATTTGCTACTACATGCAACTAGTTATAACCTAGTTGCAACTGGACCTGATGTAGTTGCAACCTGACACGATCTAATTACAACTAGATTCGGGTCAGTTGCAACTGGGTAAGAACCAGTTGCAACCTGACGCGATCCAATTACAACTAGAGTTGGGCCAATTGTAACTGGACAAGAATCAGTTACAATCAGAGTGTGTGCATTCAATATAGAGAATGCACCCAGGTATAGTATAGATATACAGTGTGTGTATATATATATATATATATATATATATATATATATATATATATATATATATATATATATATATAGAGAGAGAGAGAGAGAGAGAGAGAGAGAGAGAGAGAGAGAGAGAGAGAATAGACACACACACACTCCGACGCCATGTCATTATACCGTACCAGTTCGAATTCGTCTACACAGGTCTCACCTGCGGGAGCAAAGGAAATTAAGCTGTCGATGGAATTGTCGTCGGAGCCCCGCCCTGTGCTGTACCACAACTTCCTCGTGAGTCCTATCCGTTGCCTCATCCTTCTTTTTTTTTCCCCTATTATTAGGCAGTTGACCTCGATCGAGTTGTGTTTTTCCTTTCCTTTCCTTTTTTTTTTGCTTGTTTTGTCTGTTCAAATGTTAGAGTGGGCAGCAAAAAACCAGATTGTTAGTTGATACTTGAGCAATCGAATTTGCTTAGGCGTCGTTCGTTTCCCGTGGAATGACCGCCTAGAAAAATTCTTGGCTAGAACAATGTTTGTAGTTAAATTTGTATAAGCTTCTTAACTAAGTTGAAATAATTCCTCTGCTGGTTTTACTGTAACAGAACGGGTCCTCAGTCCTGTTTGCATACACGGTATGTAACACCCAAAATTTACATCATTTTTAAATAGAGGGAATATATTTAATTATGTTATTGTTTGATCATTCAAATGTAGGAAAATAATATTTTTCACAAATATAAAATCGACCTAGGGTTTAACCTCATGTATGTTGTATTCATGCTGGAGCACATTCTTTTGTATTGCTTGTGGTTTATTTGAATCTGAAAATATTTCAAAACCCACATTTGAAAACCTAATTGGAAAATCCTAATTAAAAAATAGAAATGAAAATAGCAAACCCTCTCCCTCCCTGTTCTGAGGCCCAGCCGGCTTGCTCCCTCCCTCTCAGTTCCCTCTTGGGCCCTAGGCCGAGGCCGGCCCAGCAAGCAAGGCCGCGCAGCACCCCTTCTCCCTCAGCAGCTGACAGCAGCAGCCCACGCCTTGTGCCATTGACGACCGGGGCCCACAGGGCAGTGACCTTCCCCCCCTTCCTTCTTCCTCTAGCCCAGCTAGGCCAGAGACCAGAGCGCACCGCGCCCTCCCTTCCTTCTCTGCGACTGACAGGCCGACCCCAGCGCCTCTGTGTCACTGACGAATGGGACCCGCAGGTCAGCGCCCCCCTCCAGTTCCATCTGCTGCCTTCGGAGCCCGACGCCGAAACGAACCGGGACGAGTTCGTCGGAGGGCGTCCTCGATTCAATCTCCTAGAATCTAGCTGGATCTCCTCCCTATCCCTTGCGCCTCGGGGCTATATAAGCCCGGGTGGACCACCGCCGCCGCCATGCAACCCTAGCAGCTGCCGTCCCCTTGCCTACGCATCGAACAGAGCCGCCGCCGTCTCGGAGGTCATCGCTGCCGAGGTCAATTCGTCGACCACATCGTCCCTGCCTCGCTGTAAGTCCGTTCCGAAGCTTCGTGAGTACCTTGCGAAGGCACCGAGCCATTGAATTGAGCACTGATGCCTTATCCGTGCCGTTCCAGGGAGTGCCGCCGCCGGAGTTCCATCCACCGCCGTGAGCAATTCGGCCGATTCGTCGAATTTTCCTCACCGTAATCCCTCTGGAAGTCTTTTCTTGATCTCACGATCTCGCCCAGCCCTTTACTACTTTGAATCATGCACTAACTCCGCCTCTCCGCCGTCGCAGTAACTCGCCGACCGCCGGACCTCGCCGACCGCCATCCCCGAGCCGATTTCCGCCCTTGCGAGTGCCCTAGGTGAGCTCGCGCACTTGTCCTCTCTCTCCCAATGTCTTCCCCGAGCCATTTCGTGCACCTAGATCGATTTCGCATGCGCCGGCGAGGCTCCGGCCATGGCGCCACCGCGCCGGCACTATTTCCGGCCGGAGTGCCGCCGTCCCTTTCCCCGATCTATTTCTGCCTGTACAAATTAAATCGGACGACCCACGGTGGCTGGTACCGGTTCGTCGGGTGATTTTGTAAAAGAAACCCCCTCTGATTTTATTATATAACCTGCAGTACATTACGCATTCTCTGGTTTACGCTTTCCCACTTAGAAAACGTAATTTCTCGGTTTAAATTGAAAAAAACTATTTTATGATTTTTCAGATTTGCCACTATTATTGTTTTAATCATAATTTCTTCATTTTAGATCCGTTTTGAATGATTCAAATTGCGTTAGATTCATAATTTTGTAATCTATCAGATGGTGCTACTGTTCCATATAATAATCACCTTTAAAATTCGACATTATATTTAATCTATTATTTTATATAGTAAATCCCATTTAATTCATATCTTATCCGTTTTAAGTCTGAATTGTGCAAACTTTATATCGACGTGATCGTAGCGACGTGTAGATCAGTTTTATAACCTTTTCAATTTTTTTATCTCTGTTGGTGTACTGTTCTAATGAATAGTCTCGTTTGCTATGCATGATTGCCCTGGATGTGTGTGTGTTGATGCAATGAATCGAGTATAGACGGTGAGCACTACGTTGGTGATCAAGATCAGTACTTTGAAGACCCGGATCACCAGGAGTTTGCTGATCAAGGCAAGTATTAACATGGATCATCCTTATTGTCCTATACACCGAATAATTAATTACATATGCATGTGTCTACGTTGATAACCATAGATGCTGCCTAGTATTGTTATCTTGTTCCTTGTCACCTATGGGTTTATGCATTGGATAGTTGATGCTAGCGCGCAATTGGAATCATGATCATGTAAACTTGATTAATTGAATATGCAATATGATTAAAAGATGCCTTTTAGCAACATGGAACTAGGGGATTGGAGCATAGTTTTTGTGATGCTCTGAATCCTTCACCTTGGGTAATGATCTGTATGTATGACATCGGGACTTACCGTGCAATTATTAGGGCTACATGGCTCTGATTTTAGTCAAGTATGGGCACTTTTTCTAGCTTGTTAGTGGTTACCGAAAGGCGTGATGGGGCCTGCCGACTCGGGTATAGTGCGGCTCCTATCCGTGTGTGTATAACCTGCGTGACCTTGAGCCACAAAGAAGGTACATCTGCTTGCCGGGTCCCTAGCGGCCCTAACTTATTAGACGAAGTATTTTGAAAGACTTTATAGTGAAACCCTGCTCACTCACCTTGATAGTGTTATGGGAGTAATTAACCCGAGCAAATGGGAATCACGGCTCATAGTGAAAGTGCACAACCTCTGCAGAGTATAAAACTGGTATACTAGCCGAGCTCACGGTCACGAGCGGCCTTGGACGTCTTATGAAATAGTTATCTTTTGGGGTGATATTTACTTATTGCTTATTTATTGTTGCTATTTATTAATTATGTTTTGATCATGAATTATGGGCTTATTCAACTTGTTGCTATCCAATTGCATAAAAGATGGTTAATTAAAAGCAAACTGCTGTTAAACCTGTGTCAACTTATTGAGCCTCATGAACCCATGCTAGTCTTGTTGAGTACGACGTGTACTTACGCTTGTTTATTTTTCACACTTGGATAAAAATCCCGGATGGGTAACAGATGGTGAGACTTATGGGGACTATTCAGAGGACTACTAGACTTGTGCTTCACCAATCGACGTCCCTATGCTATGGAGCTGCCGCGAGAGTTATCTTTATTTTCCGCTGTGTAATGACTTTGATATATTATTCGTGATGTAATAAACAATGGTTATGATACTTTATTACAATTTGTTGGCTTATGTGTGTGACTGATCCCTGGACGCATATAAGTTTATGCATTCAATTTTATCCTTAAAATTGGGTGTGACACGGTATTTGCCTCAATCTATATAGATAGGTGGTCAAAGTCGATTTGGATAAAATCTATTTAACAATCTATCAAAATCCACCTAATATATATGGATTGAAGTGGATACCAATGCAACCAAACAAGGTCTTATACATCTAGCTCATTGCCCTTTTTTCAATGAATTTTACATGTGCTTCATTTGCTAATCGGTCCTATCCGTTATGTTCTTGTACACTTACGATAATTGCGCAAAAGAACGTAGCCAGACCATATTTCGGCAGCTTATTACTTGAAACATCTACTAGTATATGGATGTCATGAGCTTTAGTAGTAAGACTTCGTTTTTCTACCAGAGCTGGATGTACTTCTAGGTACATTATCTGCCATGGTATATGTAGACATAACATATATCCAAATATATATAGCAAAAGCTAACTAACTCAAAAATGTCTTGCAATTTGTAAAGGAGGGAGTACATTGTAATTTGTATGATTCTACTCCCCATTCATTGTTGTAATTTCATACAGTGTAACCCAGGATTCGAACCACATGGGCTCGATGCATTTTGAAGTCATGTATGTTGGCTGTTGCTGTACAGATTGCAAAATATAAAACCAAGTAATGTCAGGGCTAGTTTATTGTTAACTTTCAACTCTGTTTTCTGAATGTTAGAATGTCTTTCTGTTCAGTCTAGTTGGCTTCAGCATGCATGTAATCTGGTAATCACTGAATTTTATGCTGTCCGTTCTCAGTCCCAGAAAGAATGTGATCACTTGATTTCACTCGCAAAGCCTCACTTGACGAGGTCCAAAGTACTTGATCCCTTGACTGGAGGGCCCAAGGATAGCAGGTTTGAGACTTGCTGAAATTCGAATTTCAGGGATGTTACGTTACCTGCGATACTTATTTTTCTTTATGGCTGCATATGCAGTCGTCGAACAAGTTCAGGAATGTTTCTTAGAAGAGGACAGGACACAATTGTCCGTGAAATTGAGGAAAGGATAGCAAGTTACACTTCGATACCTATAGGTATGTACTTTTGGGAAAGATGTGATTCTAGAATAGTACTTAGGTTTGACCAGGTTTATAAGAAAATACTAGTATTGTGAGATGAAATAAACATCATTAGCTGAGTCATGGAAATGTATTGTTATAGTATACATATTTTGTGTCATAAATTTGAATACTCAATTCTATAAATCTAGTCAAATTTTGAGTTGTTTGACTAGAGACATACCTAAAACTGCATCCTTCCAAGATGGAGGTACTAGTACTTTATTAGTACATACCATGGATTTTAATGTTGATGTATTTTCCTACTATTCCGTGAAAACAATTTGCAATGCTCACTACGTTTGATGTTAGGATGGTGCTGTATTTGACATAGCTAATATAACAAAGAACATTTGACAATTTGTGTCGCTGTTCTGGGATTGCATGCTCTGTCTACTTCACTCTAACCTTGGAGGTTTCAATATTATGCATGCCTACCCAGTCTGGGTTTCTTTTTTTTAATATAATCGGCAGCTCTCCTGCCTGATTCGTTTAAAAAAAAAATATTGTGCCTGCCACTACCATTCTTTCAGATTCAGTAGAAACTAGACAGCATAAAAAAAACTGCATGTGCTAATTGTGCACTTACCATTATGTCTTGCACATTTTTTTTCTTGTTTAATTTGTTTCCGTCTACTTTTGTAGAGAATGGAGAGTCCCTTCAAGTTCTCCACTATGCAGTTGGGCAGAAGTTCGATGCTCACTTTGACTACAACGATGGTAGCATCAAAACCATGAAAGGAGGCCCTCGTGTCGCGACTCTTCTCATGTATCTGTAAGAAACTTCTATGAATATGCGGTATTGATGATCAAAAGTGTGAGATTGTCATTTTTTTTCATAGTGACATCTTTTCAAGCTCCGATGTCGAAGAGGGTGGCGAGACTGTGTCCCCTAACGCGACAGCAAAAGAGAGGTCATTTCAATGTCCGAAGCTAAAGAAGGGTATATGGTAGGAGATCGCTCCCTACCGAGCCTAGGGCGTAGATTGTAGGAGTGATCGGGGAAGGGACGAGGCTTGAAGGTCCGGTTACGGCGGCGAGGCGCCGTGGTCGCTGGGTGCGGCGGCGCTGGAAGCGGCTAGGGCACAGAGAACTCCCGGCTCCCTAAGGGAAGCCGAGTAATTATGATTACTCTTTACTTAATCTCGCAAACGTCTTGCAACTCCTATTTATATGACTAGAGTCCTTTCCTAATAATAATAATGGAAATAATGATAATAATATGGGCCTTAGCCCCTAACCCGGCACCTAGCCACTATTGGGCCGTCTTCTATATGTTATGCTGGAAGACGTGGCGGGTCCCCGCGGTGTTGCTTGAGCAGCCCGACGTGGAAGACGTCATGGATGCGGGCGCCCTCTGGAAGCTGTAGACGGTAGGCCACCTGCCCAAGGCGCTCCAAAACGCGAAACGGCCCGGCGTAGCGGGGGCCGAGCCTGCACTTGGAGCGAGGGTCCAAGGACTGCGCCGTGCGGTGGAGAAGACGCAGCCAGACCCAGTCGCCCACCGCGACGTGCGTCGTAGTACTTCTTGGATAGCTGCTGTGCTTGGAGAAGGCGCTGGCGCACCTCAGCCAGAATCTCGTCGCGGTTGCGGAGGAGGATATCGGCCGCGTCGGTCCGGGCCGTCCCCGGCTCGTACGGCAAGATCGGCGGCGGGGGTTGGCCATAGACCACCTTGAATGGCGTGGCACGGAGGGCGGTGTGGAAGGAAGTGTTGTAGCAGTACTCCGCCCAAGGCAGCCAGTCCACCCAAGCGCGCGGCCTGTCACCTGTAACACAGCGCAGATACATAGCCAGCACCTTGTTCACCGCCTCGGACTGGCCGTCGGTCTGTGGATGGAACGCGGTGCTCATGCGCAGCTGGACACCCGCCATGCGGAACAGATCGCGCCAGATGTGCCCGGTAAACACGGGGTCCCGGTCGCTGACGATGGAAGAGAACCCATGCAGGCGCACGACGCCGTCGAAGAAGGCGCGTGCGACCGATGATGCCGTGTAGGGGTGGCCGAGCGCGATGAAGTGTGTGTACTTGTAGAAGCGGTCGACCACCGTCAGGATGACTGATTTCCCGGCGACCTTCGGAAGCCCCTCGACGAAGTCCAAGGAGATGTCCGTCCATACCTGGGACGGCACCTCCAACGGTTGGAGTAGGCCGGCCGGCTGGAGGGCCTCGGTCTTATTGCGCTGGCAGGTAAGACAGGAGCGCACCCAGTCCTGCACCAGCGGACGGTCGCCAGGGATGAAGAATCGGAGAGCAGGCGGTGCAGCGTCTTCTGGACGCCCTCATGGCCCACGGCGTGCGCCAGGAGCAGCGCCTGGTGGCGCAGGTCACCGTGGTCCGGGACGAAGATGCGACGTCAATGCAGGAGGAGGCCCCCCTCGAAGCGCCATGGTTCCTGGAGGTCGCCCTGCTCCAGGCGCTAAAGGAGCTGCTGGGCGTCGGCCGTGGTTGCCGTGGCACGCCGGATGTCGTCGAGGAAGGAGAAGGAGGGGCCCGATCGCAGGCACATAGTGGCGCCCCCACCCGTCTGTAGGGTCGAGATGGCGGACTAGAGGGGGGTGAATAGTCCTTTATAACAACTAATCGCAGCGGAATAAAACCTAATCGGTTCTAGCGACAATTCACCCCTCTAACTAAGACTCTAAACACCTTGCCAAAGATCCTAGCGAGAGGCAAAGGTGCAAGTCTAGCTTGAGCTTCCCTAAACCGTTCTAGCGCAAGATCACACAAACCTAAGCGCTAGTACCTTAAGCACCGGGGAAACTCCTATTAACTAGCAAGCAAAAACGCACTAAGCACATAAGCTCACTACTTGCTTAATGACAAGGATACACAATCCAAATCAAAGAGCGCAACTCACTTTAGCTACACAAACTAAGTGAGAACTACTTCTAAGCTACACAAGCTAAGAAGGTGAGTGGCAAGCTACACAAGCTAACCGGTCTCACAAGAGCAACTACAACTACACAAATAAAGTAATGCACAATATAAATAACTTGTGTAGAAGGGAGCAAACCACCGCGAAGGATGGGAAGATGTTGACGCGGTGATTTATTTCCCGGAGGTTCACTTGTCGCCACAAGCTACGTCCTCCGTTGAGACAAGCTCCAAGGTTGCCGCCGGTCCTCTTGCTAGTGGTGACCCGCAAGTCACACTCTCCCACGTGGAGTGCTTACCACAAGCTCTAGCACTTGACTCGGCCGGACCACTTGTCGCTCTTCACGTCTCGCTCTACTAGCGATGCTCTTTGCGATCTCCCGCGGGGTGAGCTCCAACCCCTCACAAAGCTTCTCCGGAGCTAAGCACAATCTTCTTGCTTGCTTCACGGAGCCACAAGCCACCAAGCCGTCTAGGAGGTGGCAACCTCCAAGAGTAACAAGCACCACCGGCTTGCAACACGATCACCTAGTGCCACACGATGCAATCTCTCAATGCAACGCACTATCGATCGATCACTCACTCCTCGAATGTGAATTCTATAAGCACAAGTGAGTTGGAGAGCACTAAGCCATGCACAAACAAGGGAGACACATTCCCAAGGTGCAAGACCCCTCTCACAGCCGGCCACACACTCCTATAAATAGCCCTCAAGCCAAAGGAGCCGTTATCAACTCAAACCGGCCGTCGGACCGAGCGTCGGACCGTCAACCGCGCAACCGTCGGACTAATTCTCACGGTCCGACGCCTTGGATAAGCGCCACGTGTCACTAGCCGTTTGAATCCAACCGTTACCGCGCTCTAACGGCTCTCTGGGAGCGTCGGACCGTGGAGCGTCGGACCAATTCTTAGGGTCCGACGGTCTACAGACAAGTTTCCCGAGAGCTAAATAGCGTCGGACTGTAGCGTCGGACTGTCCCGGGGTGGGCGTCGGACTATACCTCAAAGGTCCGACGCTTTAGGCCCTTCGAACGGCTATTTTCAGGGCGTCGGACTGAACCGTCGGACTGGTCCGACGCTTAGCGTCGGACTATAGTTTCCCAGGGTCCGACGCCTGCCCCCGTTCGGTAAAACGGCGATATCTCTTAGCTCCGAACTCCGATTTCGATGATCTAGGACATTTTGGAAAGCTTATTCAGAGGGCTACACAACCCATATGATTGCTTGATCCAAAACTCAAAGGATAAAAACAGTTTATCCATCCAAGATCTAACCAAGCTTCCTGCGAGCTCGAAACTTCCACCCTTTTGCAAATGTGCCAACTCCAAAGTGTTCTACAACCTTGTGCATGTGAGTTAGCATTTTCACAAATATTTTCCAAAAGGTTTTTTTTTTTACTCTTTCTTGCCACGCCACTCGATCCTAGCAATGCAAAGTTAGATCACTCCGAGTGGCACTAGATGACCGATATACAAACAAGTTTGCCCCTCTTGATAGTACGGCCATCTATCCTAAATCCGGTCAAGCACTTCTCTACCCAACCTTAGACCGGTGAAATGGAAATGCCCTAGGTTATACCTTTGCCTTGCGCTTTCCATTTCGATCACCGTCTTCATCACCGTCTCCGACACCATCGATGCCGGTGCAACACATGCACCAACACCTCATGAATAATATGATCCACTTCATATCATCACGTGGCTTTTGGTTCATCGATCCTTGACTTGCTTGCTCTTCACCGTTGCGTTGGTCCATCGGCGCCAAGCCATCACCCGACTTGCCCTTCACACTTGCAACCGGTCCATCGACGCGAAGCCTTGTCTTGATCTTCTTCACCTAGCCACATGACTCCATGTCATGTCTCATGTGTTTAGCTCCTTCATACCATATGTGTGAGCTAAGCATCATCTCCAAGCCATTTTCACCTCCATGGCATAGATGCTCACACACATGTATCTGTGGACTAATCACCTGTGTAATCAACACTTAAACACATATTAGTCCACATAAGTTGTCACTCAATTACCAAAACCAAACAAGGACCTTTCAATCTCCCCCTTTTTGGTAATTGATGACAACTCTACAAAGATATGGAAATTAAGCGCATTAACCAAGTTAGCTCTTCACACAAGTGTAAATTACTAACTTGGGTTGAATTTTATGTTACTTATCCATCTTTAAGCTCAAATCTTTAGACTTGGATAAACTCCATAAAACCCGACTTGGTAGTGTTAACTCCCCCTACATGTGTGCTCAAATGGTTTGGTTTCAAATTTTCACACATGCATAAATATGAAACTTGTGGGAGTGCCAACACTACTAAGTGATGCTAAGGTGCATAGAATAAACCTTTGTAGCGTGATACCAATTGCTCGATACCAATTGCTTGAAGCCAATTGAAGTTGCACCATTAAGTCCACCCTTAGCATCAAGATTAGTTAGACAAGCCAGAATACTAGATACCCCGTGAGATCAACATTAAAGGGTAAGGTTCTAGTAAATACTTGATAAACACAAGTCTAGCTAACAACCTATGCATGCTAGTTATCAAATCATCATTCAAACCTATACTAGCATACACCACACAAGTAACATACCATGTGTAGAAAACTAAGTGCAAATGCAAGCAAGCATATGAATATGCACATTTCAAATGCAATCAACCATGTCCATGAGCTTGCTCCCCCTACTTGTGTGCTTCTCTTGTCCAAGAATTTTGATCCCCTTATAATCTTCAATCTTGTGGATCATCCTTCTTGTTGGCCTATTGCTCTCCCATCATCGGCCTCCATGATGGTTCATTTGCGTACTTCCATCCATCTTGATTATCTCTTCCTCATCACACAATTTATATCTTTGTCCAAATCTCTCCCCCTTTGTCATCAATTTCCATAAAAGTCAATGCTCTATTGTGACAAAGGTGTGTGGTAGGGATGTTGAGGGTAGATTCTTGCACATTTGATGGACACCACCATTTTGAGTTGGAATGACACCACTTGAAAACCATCCAAAGAATGAGATACCATATGTAGGACCTTGCATCTCTTGATACCAAATGAATAAGTATCTCCCCTATGTCATATGATCGGTCATCCACTTGAACTTGAGCTCTTTTGGTGTGGGAAGTCTTCATCTTGATGATCACTAAAAGTTGAGGATCAATTGCACATCTTGTCGGATACCACTTGAAAATACCTCGTGTAGATGAGTATCACGTGAAGAAATAACTTGATATCCATTTTAATTGATGTCTTGTGCTTCTTGAACTTAGATTATTTTCAAGAGCTTCTTTCTTGATTAGTTCAAACTAGCAAACTTGCAAAAGTAATCTAACTCGGTTTGAACCAAAGACAAGCTTCTTCACGCCACTAGGGGTTATCTTGCCTATGTTGAATTAGATCCTTTTTGCTCATTCAACTAGTTCAAACACTAGGTTCACATGCTCATGAACAAGTCATATTTAGCCACTAGATCAAACAAGACATAGAAGCAATAGTGGCATCATATAAACTTAAAATCATTTGAATTATTTTTATGAATGCTCATCTATGTATGACTATATGCTCTAATCAAGTCCTTATCAAAATATGGATGCATATGCCATACAATAATACCTTTGCTATCTCGGAGTATAGGATAGTCATTTTCAATCAATCTCTAAAATAGCAATAGTGCAGTCCATTTGGAGAGCTTGGTGAAAACCAATTATCATCATGAATTCTATTCTTCACCCATATGATCAAGTGCTAGTTTCAATGTTGTGGTTTACTTGCTTCTTTTCTTGATCAAGCTTTGCATGAGAGAATACCACTTGGATTTGCATGAGTACCACATGTGAATATTTGACTTCTTATTTGGTACGTTGCTTGCTCTTTAGATCAATCCTTTTAATTTCTTCAACTAAGCATCTTCAATGATTCTTCAGATCACCACTTCCATATTAGCCATCCAAGAATCACCCACTTGGTTTACCTACATAAGGCGGCACGCCCCGACAATCGGGAGAAGTGACATCTCTCCAAAGAAACATCTTCAATACTTATTTGAATTGCCTTTCCTTGATTGATCTAAGGACTTAACATGATAATCAACTTGAATTCCTTCTTTAAGTCCTTTTCTTTCTACTTCTTTAAGTCCTTTTCTTTCTATTTCTTTCTATCCAATTGTTCTCTAATCATCACTAGGACTTAAGCTTCATCTTCTCTTTGCTTGGTCTTGACCTTCACTTGAGAACCAATCTTCATGATCCAAAACCAAACAATTGAAACTCTCAACCACTTGTAATCATAATTCCAACTTGAGAGCCTTTCAATGCAAGAGATACCAAATATTTTCAATAATTCTCTCTTGTGGACAGATTCTGTACCTTTTAAAGAATATGCTATATCTCCCAATGTACATGTCCAATTGCCATGAAATTTTGTGGAGATGACCTTCTATGAGTCTACTAGCAATCACAAAAATTTGAGCTTCATTTGACCAAGTATAGACTGCCAACCATCATTTTTCTCCACACTACTACATGCTGAAAAAACTGCTGCACTATAGTTGACAAGAACTACTCCAAAACCAATGTAATCCTTATCCAATTCTTATGAGATCTTCACAGCAACTTGTACCATAAGTCTAGAGCATGTATATCAATTTTTCAAGCTAATCCAAATAGTTTTGATTACTCAAACATGGCTTTGTTCTCAGCTAGCTCAGTTTCACAATTTTGATCAATTGAGCTAATCTTCATCAAATTGAACCAAACTTGAACTAAACTTGCTTGAATACTTTCACAAGACATAAATCCATTCAATCCACTTACTAAATGTCATCTTGTGATTATATCCAACCAAATCTACTCAAATTTGATCACTAAGCAATTATTCCATTCAAACTTCCTTGATAGTTCATGATTATCCATTTTCAAGCTTCAACTCAATTGTTTGCAAGTCATCAAATAATTAACCAAAAGATCACCCACAACTTAAACTTTTGCACTTGTATGTTATAGCACTTGGACATCACTTTATTTGACTTGGCATTGGTTTGGATTTGCACTAGGTTTCATGACTTGACTCAATATATGATGATCAATAAGAATGCCAATTGAATCAAGCCTCCAATGCCATGGTACCTACACGCAATCATCCACTTTTTGATGGTACCCAAACTAGTTTGGGTCCTCTCAAGTTAGGAGCAACATACTTAGGCATTGCCTTAGTATGGATAGCGGGATGTTTTGCAATAGCAACCGATGAGGTACCATTGTCATCCTTCCTAAGCAAATTATTTGCATGAATTGAAATAGGCTTAGGAGTGTTACCTAGGGGACATTGTGGATGTGTGAGCCTCACTTCTTCTTTCTTCTTGGGCTTCTCTTTGGTAGGGCATGACAAAGCTAGATGACCCATTTCATGGCATATAAAACACATGAAATGAGCAAGTCTTTCTCGCTCTTGCTTCTTCTCATTTCTAGCTCTCTTTCTTTCACCTTTGGTCATGTCCCATTTCTTTTTGATGTACCCAAGGCCACTCTTGTCACCGACAATTTTTGTATTCTTTAACATGTTATTGAGGGTGACACTTGAGTTGTTCCACCTTTCTATTTTGTCACTCATGTTCTTCACTTGACTTTTGAGCTCATTGTTCTCTTTCAAAAGGTTAGTCTCACAAGACATAGAAGTAGAACAAGTATGTAAAAATGAAGGACAAGGCATATCATCACATGAGGAGGATACATTCTTCATGCCTACATCACGAGGGTTAGTTGCAATATGTGATTGATCATTTGACCCAAGTGATGAGCTCTCACAAGCATGGTCTTTTACCAAATTCTCATGAGCAACACTAAGCTCCTCATGAGTCAATTTTAGCTCCTCATGTGAACAACTCATGACATAAAGTAGATGCTTTTGTTGTTCACATGTGTCCTTTAGAAAAGAGTTTTCATTAGTCAAATTCTTTGTTTTATTCATCTCATTTTCTAAAGCATTAAAGAGTTTGCGCACAAGCTCGAAATTTTGATCATCACAATCAATAACCACATTGCCAATTGATACCTTGCCATCACCAAGTGATGTGTAGCAATGCGATGAGGATGAAGAGCTTGTGGATGCATCACTCTCATAGCCATCATCAAGTGAGCTTGAGGTAGAATCATCATGTACATCACTTGTGGCTTTATCAACTCCCTTGTCAAGTGCTCTTGTGGTAGTATCAACATCATCACTTGACGAAGAGGAGGAACAACTCTTCACAATCATGGAGTTGTGAAGGTGCTCTTGATCACCAAGCTTCATATCTTTGGCATCATCTTCATCTTCGGAGAGCGCGCCATAGTTTTCATTGAGATACACCCAAATTTCATGAGCGGTCTCAAAGTGCATGATCCTTCCGAAGATGCTATCATCCAAAGCTCTATGAAACATGTTAATAGCTTGGTAACCGAGTTGTAAGCATTTCCCTTGCGCTTCGGTAGGATTGTCCTCATCAATCGCATGGGAAAAGCCTACATCTACGATCCACCACATTTGGGGAGAAATAAATTTAATATTACATTCCATCCAATTTCTCCAACGTGCAAAGTGTGTGCCATCAAATGTGTATGGACAATCAACATCTAGCCCATAAGTTGCCATCCTCTCGGGTCGGTTAAGACCGCAATTGAGAGACCAAGCTCCGATACCACGTGTAGGGTCGAGATGGCGGACTAGAGGGGGGGTGAATAGTCCTTTATAACAACTAATCGCAGCGGAATAAAACCTAATCGGTTCTAGCGACAATTCACCCCTCTAACTAAGACTCTAAACACCTTGCCAAAGATCCTAGCGAGAGGCAAAGGTGCAAGTCTAGCTTGAGCTTCCCTAAACCGTTCTAGCGCAAGATCACACAAACCTAAGCGCTAGTACCTTAAGCACCGGGGAAACTCCTATTAACTAGCAAGCAAAAACGCACTAAGCACATAAGCTCACTACTTGCTTAATGACAAGGATACACAATCCAAATCAAAGAGCGCAACTCACTTTAGCTACACAAACTAAGTGAGAACTACTTCTAAGCTACACAAGCTAAGAAGGTGAGTGGCAAGCTACACAAGCTAACCGGTCTCACAAGAGCAACTACAACTACACAAATAAAGTAATGCACAATATAAATAACTTGTGTAGAAGGGAGCAAACCACCGCGAAGGATGGGAAGATGTTGACGCGGTGATTTATTTCCCGGAGGTTCACTTGTCGCCACAAGCTACGTCCTCCGTTGAGACAAGCTCCAAGGTTGCCGCCGGTCCTCTTGCTAGTGGTGACCCGCAAGTCACACTCTCCCACGTGGAGTGCTTACCACAAGCTCTAGCACTTGACTCGGCCGGACCACTTGTCGCTCTTCACGTCTCGCTCTACTAGCGATGCTCTTTGCGATCTCCCGCGGGGTGAGCTCCAACCCCTCACAAAGCTTCTCCGGAGCTAAGCACAATCTTCTTGCTTGCTTCACGGAGCCACAAGCCACCAAGCCGTCTAGGAGGTGGCAACCTCCAAGAGTAACAAGCACCACCGGCTTGCAACACGATCACCTAGTGCCACACGATGCAATCTCTCAATGCAACGCACTATCGATCGATCACTCACTCCTCGAATGTGAATTCTATAAGCACAAGTGAGTTGGAGAGCACTAAGCCATGCACAAACAAGGGAGACACATTCCCAAGGTGCAAGACCCCTCTCACAGCCGGCCACACACTCCTATAAATAGCCCTCAAGCCAAAGGAGCCGTTATCAACTCAAACCGGCCGTCGGACCGAGCGTCGGACCGTCAACCGCGCAACCGTCGGACTAATTCTCACGGTCCGACGCCTTGGATAAGCGCCACGTGTCACTAGCCGTTTGAATCCAACCGTTACCGCGCTCTAACGGCTCTCTGGGAGCGTCGGACCGTGGAGCGTCGGACCAATTCTTAGGGTCCGACGGTCTACAGACAAGTTTCCCGAGAGCTAAATAGCGTCGGACTGTAGCGTCGGACTGTCCCGGGGTGGGCGTCGGACTATACCTCAAAGGTCCGACGCTTTAGGCCCTTCGAACGGCTATTTTCAGGGCGTCGGACTGAACCGTCGGACTGGTCCGACGCTTAGCGTCGGACTATAGTTTCCCAGGGTCCGACGCCTGCCCCCGTTCGGTAAAACGGCGATATCTCTTAGCTCCGAACTCCGATTTCGATGATCTAGGACATTTTGGAAAGCTTATTCAGAGGGCTACACAACCCATATGATTGCTTGATCCAAAACTCAAAGGATAAAAACAGTTTATCCATCCAAGATCTAACCAAGCTTCCTGCGAGCTCGAAACTTCCACCCTTTTGCAAATGTGCCAACTCCAAAGTGTTCTACAACCTTGTGCATGTGAGTTAGCATTTTCACAAATATTTTCCAAAAGGTTTTTTTTTTACTCTTTCTTGCCACGCCACTCGATCCTAGCAATGCAAAGTTAGATCACTCCGAGTGGCACTAGATGACCGATATACAAACAAGTTTGCCCCTCTTGATAGTACGGCCATCTATCCTAAATCCGGTCAAGCACTTCTCTACCCAACCTTAGACCGGTGAAATGGAAATGCCCTAGGTTATACCTTTGCCTTGCGCTTTCCATTTCGATCACCGTCTTCATCACCGTCTCCGACACCATCGATGCCGGTGCAACACATGCACCAACACCTCATGAATAATATGATCCACTTCATATCATCACGTGGCTTTTGGTTCATCGATCCTTGACTTGCTTGCTCTTCACCGTTGCGTTGGTCCATCGGCGCCAAGCCATCACCCGACTTGCCCTTCACACTTGCAACCGGTCCATCGACGCGAAGCCTTGTCTTGATCTTCTTCACCTAGCCACATGACTCCATGTCATGTCTCATGTGTTTAGCTCCTTCATACCATATGTGTGAGCTAAGCATCATCTCCAAGCCATTTTCACCTCCATGGCATAGATGCTCACACACATGTATCTGTGGACTAATCACCTGTGTAATCAACACTTAAACACATATTAGTCCACATAAGTTGTCACTCAATTACCAAAACCAAACAAGGACCTTTCAATCTCCCCCTTTTTGGTAATTGATGACAACTCTACAAAGATATGGAAATTAAGCGCATTAACCAAGTTAGCTCTTCACACAAGTGTAAATTACTAACTTGGGTTGAATTTTATGTTACTTATCCATCTTTAAGCTCAAATCTTTAGACTTGGATAAACTCCATAAAACCCGACTTGGTAGTGTTAACTCCCCCTACATGTGTGCTCAAATGGTTTGGTTTCAAATTTTCACACATGCATAAATATGAAACTTGTGGGAGTGCCAACACTACTAAGTGATGCTAAGGTGCATAGAATAAACCTTTGTAGCGTGATACCAATTGCTCGATACCAATTGCTTGAAGCCAATTGAAGTTGCACCATTAAGTCCACCCTTAGCATCAAGATTAGTTAGACAAGCCAGAATACTAGATACCCCGTGAGATCAACATTAAAGGGTAAGGTTCTAGTAAATACTTGATAAACACAAGTCTAGCTAACAACCTATGCATGCTAGTTATCAAATCATCATTCAAACCTATACTAGCATACACCACACAAGTAACATACCATGTGTAGAAAACTAAGTGCAAATGCAAGCAAGCATATGAATATGCACATTTCAAATGCAATCAACCATGTCCATGAGCTTGCTCCCCCTACTTGTGTGCTTCTCTTGTCCAAGAATTTTGATCCCCTTATAATCTTCAATCTTGTGGATCATCCTTCTTGTTGGCCTATTGCTCTCCCATCATCGGCCTCCATGATGGTTCATTTGCGTACTTCCATCCATCTTGATTATCTCTTCCTCATCACACAATTTATATCTTTGTCCAAATCTCTCCCCCTTTGTCATCAATTTCCATAAAAGTCAATGCTCTATTGTGACAAAGGTGTGTGGTAGGGATGTTGAGGGTAGATTCTTGCACATTTGATGGACACCACCATTTTGAGTTGGAATGACACCACTTGAAAACCATCCAAAGAATGAGATACCATATGTAGGACCTTGCATCTCTTGATACCAAATGAATAAGTATCTCCCCTATGTCATATGATCGGTCATCCACTTGAACTTGAGCTCTTTTGGTGTGGGAAGTCTTCATCTTGATGATCACTAAAAGTTGAGGATCAATTGCACATCTTGTCGGATACCACTTGAAAATACCTCGTGTAGATGAGTATCACGTGAAGAAATAACTTGATATCCATTTTAATTGATGTCTTGTGCTTCTTGAACTTAGATTATTTTCAAGAGCTTCTTTCTTGATTAGTTCAAACTAGCAAACTTGCAAAAGTAATCTAACTCGGTTTGAACCAAAGACAAGCTTCTTCACGCCACTAGGGGTTATCTTGCCTATGTTGAATTAGATCCTTTTTGCTCATTCAACTAGTTCAAACACTAGGTTCACATGCTCATGAACAAGTCATATTTAGCCACTAGATCAAACAAGACATAGAAGCAATAGTGGCATCATATAAACTTAAAATCATTTGAATTATTTTTATGAATGCTCATCTATGTATGACTATATGCTCTAATCAAGTCCTTATCAAAATATGGATGCATATGCCATACAATAATACCTTTGCTATCTCGGAGTATAGGATAGTCATTTTCAATCAATCTCTAAAATAGCAATAGTGCAGTCCATTTGGAGAGCTTGGTGAAAACCAATTATCATCATGAATTCTATTCTTCACCCATATGATCAAGTGCTAGTTTCAATGTTGTGGTTTACTTGCTTCTTTTCTTGATCAAGCTTTGCATGAGAGAATACCACTTGGATTTGCATGAGTACCACATGTGAATATTTGACTTCTTATTTGGTATGTTGCTTGCTCTTTAGATCAATCCTTTTAATTTCTTCAACTAAGCATCTTCAATGATTCTTCAGATCACCACTTCCATATTAGCCATCCAAGAATCACCCACTTGGTTTACCTACATAAGGCGGCACGCCCCGACAATCGGGAGAAGTGACATCTCTCCAAAGAAACATCTTCAATACTTATTTGAATTGCCTTTCCTTGATTGATCTAAGGACTTAACATGATAATCAACTTGAATTCCTTCTTTAAGTCCTTTTCTTTCTACTTCTTTAAGTCCTTTTCTTTCTATTTCTTTCTATCCAATTGTTCTCTAATCATCACTAGGACTTAAGCTTCATCTTCTCTTTGCTTGGTCTTGACCTTCACTTGAGAACCAATCTTCATGATCCAAAACCAAACAATTGAAACTCTCAACCACTTGTAATCATAATTCCAACTTGAGAGCCTTTCAATGCAAGAGATACCAAATATTTTCAATAATTCTCTCTTGTGGACAGATTCTGTACCTTTTAAAGAATATGCTATATCTCCCAATGTACATGTCCAATTGCCATGAAATTTTGTGGAGATGACCTTCTATGAGTCTACTAGCAATCACAAAAATTTGAGCTTCATTTGACCAAGTATAGACTGCCAACCATCATTTTTCTCCACACTACTACATGCTGAAAAAACTGCTGCACTATAGTTGACAAGAACTACTCCAAAACCAATGTAATCCTTATCCAATTCTTATGAGATCTTCACAGCAACTTGTACCATAAGTCTAGAGCATGTATATCAATTTTTCAAGCTAATCCAAATAGTTTTGATTACTCAAACATGGCTTTGTTCTCAGCTAGCTCAGTTTCACAATTTTGATCAATTGAGCTAATCTTCATCAAATTGAACCAAACTTGAACTAAACTTGCTTGAATACTTTCACAAGACATAAATCCATTCAATCCACTTACTAAATGTCATCTTGTGATTATATCCAACCAAATCTACTCAAATTTGATCACTAAGCAATTATTCCATTCAAACTTCCTTGATAGTTCATGATTATCCATTTTCAAGCTTCAACTCAATTGTTTGCAAGTCATCAAATAATTAACCAAAAGATCACCCACAACTTAAACTTTTGCACTTGTATGTTATAGCACTTGGACATCACTTTATTTGACTTGGCATTGGTTTGGATTTGCACTAGGTTTCATGACTTGACTCAATATATGATGATCAATAAGAATGCCAATTGAATCAAGCCTCCAATGCCATGGTACCTACACGCAATCATCCACTTTTTGATGGTACCCAAACTAGTTTGGGTCCTCTCAAGTTAGGAGCAACATACTTAGGCATTGCCTTAGTATGGATAGTGGGATGTTTTGCAATAGCAACCGATGAGGTACCATTGTCATCCTTCCTAAGCAAATTATTTGCATGAATTGAAATAGGCTTAGGAGTGTTACCTAGGGGACATTGTGGATGTGTGAGCCTCACTTCTTCTTTCTTCTTGGGCTTCTCTTTGGTAGGGCATGACAAAGCTAGATGACCCATTTCATGGCATATAAAACACATGAAATGAGCAAGTCTTTCTCGCTCTTGCTTCTTCTCATTTCTAGCTCTCTTTCTTTCACCTTTGGTCATGTCCCATTTCTTTTTGATGTACCCAAGGCCACTCTTGTCACCGACAATTTTTGTATTCTTTAACATGTTATTGAGGGTGACACTTGAGTTGTTCCACCTTTCTATTTTGTCACTCATGTTCTTCACTTGACTTTTGAGCTCATTGTTCTCTTTCAAAAGGTTAGTCTCACAAGACATAGAAGTAGAACAAGTATGTAAAAATGAAGGACAAGGCATATCATCACATGAGGAGGATACATTCTTCATGCCTACATCACGAGGGTTAGTTGCAATATGTGATTGATCATTTGACCCAAGTGATGAGCTCTCACAAGCATGGTCTTTTACCAAATTCTCATGAGCAACACTAAGCTCCTCATGAGTCAATTTTAGCTCCTCATGTGAACAACTCATGACATAAAGTAGATGCTTTTGTTGTTCACATGTGTCCTTTAGAAAAGAGTTTTCATTAGTCAAATTCTTTGTTTTATTCATCTCATTTTCTAAAGCATTAAAGAGTTTGCGCACAAGCTCGAAATTTTGATCATCACAATCAATAACCACATTGCCAATTGATACCTTGCCATCACCAAGTGATGTGTAGCAATGCGATGAGGATGAAGAGCTTGTGGATGCATCACTCTCATAGCCATCATCAAGTGAGCTTGAGGTAGAATCATCATGTACATCACTTGTGGCTTTATCAACTCCCTTGTCAAGTGCTCTTGTGGTAGTATCAACATCATCACTTGACGAAGAGGAGGAACAACTCTTCACAATCATGGAGTTGTGAAGGTGCTCTTGATCACCAAGCTTCATATCTTTGGCATCATCTTCATCTTCGGAGAGCGCGCCATAGTTTTCATTGAGATACACCCAAATTTCATGAGCGGTCTCAAAGTGCATGATCCTTCCGAAGATGCTATCATCCAAAGCTCTATGAAACATGTTAATAGCTTGGTAACCGAGTTGTAAGCATTTCCCTTGCGCTTCGGTAGGATTGTCCTCATCAATCGCATGGGAAAAGCCTACATCTACGATCCACCACATTTGGGGAGAAATAAATTTAATATTACATTCCATCCAATTTCTCCAACGTGCAAAGTGTGTGCCATCAAATGTGTATGGACAATCAACATCTAGCCCATAAGTTGCCATCCTCTCGGGTCGGTTAAGACCGCAATTGAGAGACCAAGCTCCGATACCACGTGTAGGGTCGAGATGGCGGACTAGAGGGGGGTGAATAGTCCTTTATAACAACTAATCGCAGCGGAATAAAACCTAATCGGTTCTAGCGACAATTCACCCCTCTAACTAAGACTCTAAACACCTTGCCAAAGATCCTAGCGAGAGGCAAAGGTGCAAGTCTAGCTTGAGCTTCCCTAAACCGTTCTAGCGCAAGATCACACAAACCTAAGCGCTAGTACCTTAAGCACCGGGGAAACTCCTATTAACTAGCAAGCAAAAACGCACTAAGCACATAAGCTCACTACTTGCTTAATGACAAGGATACACAATCCAAATCAAAGAGCGCAACTCACTTTAGCTACACAAACTAAGTGAGAACTACTTCTAAGCTACACAAGCTAAGAAGGTGAGTGGCAAGCTACACAAGCTAACCGGTCTCACAAGAGCAACTACAACTACACAAATAAAGTAATGCACAATATAAATAACTTGTGTAGAAGGGAGCAAACCACCGCGAAGGATGGGAAGATGTTGACGCGGTGATTTATTTCCCGGAGGTTCACTTGTCGCCACAAGCTACGTCCTCCGTTGAGACAAGCTCCAAGGTTGCCGCCGGTCCTCTTGCTAGTGGTGACCCGCAAGTCACACTCTCCCACGTGGAGTGCTTACCACAAGCTCTAGCACTTGACTCGGCCGGACCACTTGTCGCTCTTCACGTCTCGCTCTACTAGCGATGCTCTTTGCGATCTCCCGCGGGGTGAGCTCCAACCCCTCACAAAGCTTCTCCGGAGCTAAGCACAATCTTCTTGCTTGCTTCACGGAGCCACAAGCCACCAAGCCGTCTAGGAGGTGGCAACCTCCAAGAGTAACAAGCACCACCGGCTTGCAACACGATCACCTAGTGCCACACGATGCAATCTCTCAATGCAACGCACTATCGATCGATCACTCACTCCTCGAATGTGAATTCTATAAGCACAAGTGAGTTGGAGAGCACTAAGCCATGCACAAACAAGGGAGACACATTCCCAAGGTGCAAGACCCCTCTCACAGCCGGCCACACACTCCTATAAATAGCCCTCAAGCCAAAGGAGCCGTTATCAACTCAAACCGGCCGTCGGACCGAGCGTCGGACCGTCAACCGCGCAACCGTCGGACTAATTCTCACGGTCCGACGCCTTGGATAAGCGCCACGTGTCACTAGCCGTTTGAATCCAACCGTTACCGCGCTCTAACGGCTCTCTGGGAGCGTCGGACCGTGGAGCGTCGGACCAATTCTTAGGGTCCGACGGTCTACAGACAAGTTTCCCGAGAGCTAAATAGCGTCGGACTGTAGCGTCGGACTGTCCCGGGGTGGGCGTCGGACTATACCTCAAAGGTCCGACGCTTTAGGCCCTTCGAACGGCTATTTTTAGGGCGTCGGACTGAACCGTCGGACTGGTCCGACGCTTAGCGTCGGACTATAGTTTCCCAGGGTCCGACGCCTGCCCCCGTTCGGTAAAACGGCGATATCTCTTAGCTCCGAACTCCGATTTCGATGATCTAGGACATTTTGGAAAGCTTATTCAGAGGGCTACACAACCCATATGATTGCTTGATCCAAAACTCAAAGGATAAAAACAGTTTATCCATCCAAGATCTAACCAAGCTTCCTGCGAGCTCGAAACTTCCACCCTTTTGCAAATGTGCCAACTCCAAAGTGTTCTACAACCTTGTGCATGTGAGTTAGCATTTTCACAAATATTTTCCAAAAGGTTTTTTTTTTACTCTTTCTTGCCACGCCACTCGATCCTAGCAATGCAAAGTTAGATCACTCCGAGTGGCACTAGATGACCGATATACAAACAAGTTTGCCCCTCTTGATAGTACGGCCATCTATCCTAAATCCGGTCAAGCACTTCTCTACCCAACCTTAGACCGGTGAAATGGAAATGCCCTAGGTTATACCTTTGCCTTGCGCTTTCCATTTCGATCACCGTCTTCATCACCGTCTCCGACACCATCGATGCCGGTGCAACACATGCACCAACACCTCATGAATAATATGATCCACTTCATATCATCACGTGGCTTTTGGTTCATCGATCCTTGACTTGCTTGCTCTTCACCGTTGCGTTGGTCCATCGGCGCCAAGCCATCACCCGACTTGCCCTTCACACTTGCAACCGGTCCATCGACGCGAAGCCTTGTCTTGATCTTCTTCACCTAGCCACATGACTCCATGTCATGTCTCATGTGTTTAGCTCCTTCATACCATATGTGTGAGCTAAGCATCATCTCCAAGCCATTTTCACCTCCATGGCATAGATGCTCACACACATGTATCTGTGGACTAATCACCTGTGTAATCAACACTTAAACACATATTAGTCCACATAAGTTGTCACTCAATTACCAAAACCAAACAAGGACCTTTCACCGTCTCTGCTTCGTCCGCAAGGTCGGCATCGCGACGGGACAGGGCGTCCGCCACAGTGTTGAGGCGTCCCGGGCGGTATTCGACCGTAAAGTCGAGGCCGAAGAGCTTGCTGATCCACTGATGTTGGGGAACTGTAGACAGGCGCTGGTCGAGCAGGAACTTCAAACTGTAATGGTCAGTGCGAATAAGAAAATGACGCCCCCACAGATATGGGCGCCAATGACGGACCGCCTGCGTAATACCCAGGGCTGCTAGAGGCCTCCCCGTCGCGCGGTGCCAGCTGCTGACGCGGCACACCCCTGGGTCCCATCATCTTGCGCGCAGTCTGCTTGCAGCGTGCCATGCTGGAGAAGATAAGTTGGGATTAGCGAGGATGAGGGAGGAGATGAGGAGGATGGTGGAGGACTTTGCCACCGCTCGTCGGGAGCACTACCAGGACGTAGCGACGATCGACCGACTGCGGACTTCTGTGGCTCGTCTGATCGAGCAGAGGGATGCCACCTGGGCGCGTGAGGACGCGACCAGGGCGAGACTGCACGAGCTGGAGATCTACGTAGAGCAGATCGAGGACTACAACGACACATTGCACGAGGAGGTGCATAGGCTCAACAACGAGCTTAACCCGATCCTGCAGCCACGTGTTGAGGACCCCGAGGATGGGGTGGTCGTTGGTCCTGAGGATCAGGACATGGAGGACGTTGACGAGGAGATTGAGCCACTCCAGGTGATCGTCGAGGAAGACGCCGACGAGGACGTCAAGGAAGGCGTCGAGGAGCACGTGGCGGAGGTTGACGAGGACGGTGTCGTCTCTGACAGGACCGTGGGGGACGACGTCTAGATTAGCTGTAGGACTAGCGATGTCAGTATTCACACTCTTTTGGGTATTGTAATGTCAGTGTTGCCATGAAAACCTTAGTATGGTTTGAGAACGGTATCGAGTATTGGTTATGTACCTTGGCTATCGTATTGTATGGTGTGTATTGTATTAAGGCCTGATTAAGTAATCTGAGACTCAGTTTGGTTTAATTATGCACAGATGCCTGTTAACACCTGCTCAACTGGTGCTGGTACTTCGGAGGACGGGACCATTCCGCAAGCACCGCCAATTCCACCCACCTTGGCTGATGCCATTGCCGCCTTAGCCAATGCTACGGCATTGCTTGCGCAAAACCGGGATGACCGTGTTGGGCGC
Organism: Eremochloa ophiuroides; assembly: GCA_038502445.1. Taxonomy (NCBI): domain Eukaryota; kingdom Viridiplantae; phylum Streptophyta; class Magnoliopsida; order Poales; family Poaceae; genus Eremochloa; species Eremochloa ophiuroides. The sequence continues at coordinate 55,640,587 of JAHLJS010000003.1, read as the reverse complement.
CGTGGCCGCCCGCATGATGAGGAAACAACTTATGTGGACTTCACAGACACCCGTCCACCGGTGTTTACCAAAGTGGATGAGCCGCTGGAAGCAGACGACTGGTTCCGTATCATGGAGCAGAAATTTGGATTGATTCGCTGCACGGAAACCCAGAAGCCGTTGTTTGCAGCACAGCAACTCCGAGGCCTCGCAAGCGCTTGGTTTGCAAACCTCCAGTCAGCACAGCCGGTAGGGCATCAACTTACTTGGGCGGAGTTTCGCGAGGCATTTCGTGCACATTACATCCCTGCAGGGGTGATGAAGATGAAGTTGGATCAGTTCTTGGCTCTGCAACAAAAGGAATCTACAGTCATGCAGTATGTCAGTCAGTTCAATCACCTGTCGCAGTATGCCCCTGAGCATACTAACACCGATCAGAAGAAGAAAGACTGTTTTGTCAGGGGTTTGAACTTCAAGATTCAGCGAAGCCTGTCTAACAATCTCAACTGCACTTATCATGAGGCTGTCAATAGTGCCATAGCTTTTGAAGAAAGTGATCGCAAGCACCAAGAAGAGAAGAAAAAGAAGAAGTCTGGGTCAGCTAGATCTTCTGGCCATCAAAAGCGCCAGAAAATCATATACCATCTCACTCATCACACACGTCCCCAGTATCCTCATCAGCAGGTCGTAGTTCGAACTGCTGCTACTTCTCACACTTCTAACCAACAAAGCGCCACCCAGCTGAATGCCCCTGGCGTTCGCGTAACCACTCCTCAAGCAACTTACAACCAGCCTTGCTACAATTGTGGAAAGATAGGACATTGGTCTCGCAACTGCCCATTTCCCAAACAATACAATCAGAATGCATAGAAGACTCCTGGTGGACAGCAGCAGCAGGCTCAGCACCGTGGCCACCACCAGCAGGCCCAGAAGGGAAAAGTTGTGAGAAAAGGAGGACAGGTCTACTACACGCAAGTTGGAGACATTCCTGAAGGTGAACCCGTCATGCTGGGTAGGTTCCCTGTCGCAAGTCAACCTGCTATCATGCTTTTTGATTCTAGTGCATCGCATTCATTCATCAATCGTACATTTGTTGTCAAGCATGAAATTCCGATTGGGCAGATAGAGGAAAGTTTCCTTATACAGTCGCCCAGAGGGCGCATTAGTACTAAAGAGATAGTACATCGGGTGCCCATAGAACTTGGCGGGCATATATTCTCGACCTCAATGATAGTGCTGAAGGATCAGAATATAGATGTGATATTAGGCATGAATTAGATGTATCAGCACAGAGCTCTCATAGACGTGCTGAATAGAACCATCAGAGTAAACTTGCCTAATAGTCAAACTCAACTTATTATCCAACTTCTCATACCTCAAAGAGCAGTTGGTAGGGTATGTGCAACCGCAGTTAAAGAGGTGCAGAACATTCCGGTAGTCTGTGAATTTCCGGATGTATTCCCTGACGACTTGCCTGGCTTACCCCCTGACCGTGATGTAGAATTTGCCATTGAACTGAAGCCTGGAACAGCACCTATTTCCCATAGAGCATATAGAATGCCGCCCAAGGAGTTGGCAGAGTTGAAGGTTCAGTTGCAGGAGCTGTTGGATAAGGGTTTCATCAGGCCTAGTTCATCCCCTGGGGTTGTCCTGCTATTTTTGTTAAAAAGAAGGACAGTTCCCTCAGACTCTGTGTCGATTACCGTCCCCTCAATGAGGTCACTATAAAAAATAAGTACCCTTTGCCTCGCATAGATCTACTTTTTGACCAACTTGCTGGGGCCAAGGTGTTCTCAAAAATTGACCTCAGATCGGGGTACCACCAAATAAAAATCCGTCCAGAAGATATTCCCAAAACAGCCTTCACTACCAGATATGGTCTCTACGAGTACCTGGTTATGTCTTTCGGCCTGACCAATGCCCCTGCCTACTTCATGTACCTCATGAATTCAGTCTTCATGTCCGAACTCGACAAGTTTGTGGTCGTGTTAATCGACGACATACTTGTCTATTCCAATAACCCGAAAGAGCATGCCAAACATCTTCGAGTGGTCCTAACTCGTTTGCGAGAACATCAACTGTATGTCAAGTTCAGTAAGTGCGAGTTTTGGCTGGACAGAGTTCCGTTTCTTGGGCATATTCTGTCGGCCGAAGGTGTATCGGTTGACCCAAGCAAAGTGGAAGAGATCTTGAATTGGAAACCACCAACAACAGTGCATCAAGTCCGTAGTTTTATGGGAATGGCGGGATATTACCGCCGTTTTATTCCGGACTTTTCCAAAATATCCAAGCCTATTACCAGCTTATTGAAGAACGAGGTCAAGTTTGTCTGGTCACCTGAGTGTGAGCAGGCATTTCAGACTTTGAAGGAATTGTTAACCACTGCCCCAGTCCTAGCTCAACCGGACATTGAAAAGCCATTCGACGTATACTGCGACGCTTCTGGAACTGGCCTGGGTTGTGTCTTGATGCAAGAAGGCCGAGTCATTGCTTATGCGTCGCGACAACTTAAGCGTCATGAAGAGAATTATTCTACTCATGATCTAGAATTGGCAGCTGTGGTCCATGCACTGAAAATTTGGCGTCATTATTTGCTTGGCAGTACTTGCAAGATTTACACCGATCACAAGAACCTAAAATATATATTTACCCAAGAAGAGTTGAACATGAGACAATGAAGATGGCTCGAGTTGATCTAGGATTATGACATTGAAGTGCATTATCACTCTGGTAAAGCAAATGTGGTTGCCGATGCGCTCAGTCGCAAGATTCATTGCAGTTGTTTGGCAGTAAAGCCCCGAGACCTTTCTTTATGCTATGAACTAGAGAAGTTGGGGGTAGAAATAGTTGAACAGGGTAGTTTGAACCATGTTAGTATTGAGACCACCATCCGTGATGAGATCATCGTAGCTCAAAAAGGAAGCAGAGGCATCAAGCATATCAAGGAGAAACTCCAAGCTGGTACTGTAGATTGCTTCAGGATTGACGACGAAGGGGTCGTATGGTTCAAGGGTCGGCTAGTAGTTCCAAAGGTACCCGAGTTGCGACAAAAGATTTTGGATGAAGCACATTTGACTAGATTCTCCATCCACCCTGGGAGCAATAAAATGTACTAAGATTTGAGGCAAAAGTTCTGGTGGACCAAAATAAAAATAGAGATCGCTCGATATGTAGCGAAGTGTGACACCTGTCAGAAAGTGAAAGCTGTACACATGAAGCCCGGTGGAGAACTGCAAGCACTGCCTGTTTCTGCATGGAAATGGGAGGACATTAGCATGGATTTCATCGTGGGTCTGCCGAAAACACCTAGGGGTTTTGACTCAGTCTGGGTTGTGGTTGATCGCCTCACTAAGCAAGCCCACTTCATCCCTGTTAAGACCATTTACAATGCAGTGAACTATGCAAAGCTGTATATCCAGAATTTGATGAAGCTTCATGGTGTGTCCAAGACCATTGTCTCAGATCGAGGTTCTCAATTCATTTTCAACTTTTGGAGGGCTTTCCATAAGTCACTAGGAACAAAGCTTCTACATAGCACGGCATTCCATCCGCAGACTGACGGACAGACTGAGAGCGTCAACCAGGTGTTAGAGGACATGTTGAGGGCATGTGCACTCAATTACACAGAATCTTGGGATGAGTGTTTGGCACTGGCAGAATTTTCGTACAATAACAGTTATCCAGAAAGCATCAAAATGGCACCGTTTGAGGCAGTATATGGTCGTAGGTGTCGAACACCCCTGAATTGGTCTGAGCCTGGGGAGAGATGGTACTTCGGCGTTAACTTGGTGGAAGAAACTGAAGAAAAGGTCCGACAAATAAAAGATAACCTAAAGGTAGCACAGTCGCGACAGAAGAGTTACGCCGATCAAAGGCGTCGTCCCTTGGTGTTTAAGACGGGAGATTATGTCTATCTCAAAGTCTCACCCATGAAGGGAATTAATCGATTTGGAGTAAAAGGCAAATTAGCTCCTCGATACATTGGACCATTTCAAATCATAGCTCATCATGGGAAAGTAGCTTATAAGTTGAGGTTGCCAGATCATCTCTCAGCCGTACACAATGTCTTTCATGTATCACAACTCAAAAAGTGTCTTCGGGTGCCAGATCAAGTCGTTGATATTGAGGGAATAGAACTCCAACCCGACCTAACGTACTCCGAGTATCCCATCCGAGTCTTGGACCGGAAGGATCGCGTCACTCGGAGAACCACTACAAGATGGTACAAGATTCAATGGAGTGAACATTCCGAGGATGAAGCCACCTCGGAATCTGAAGACTATCTCGCCGAAAACTTCCCTGAATTCTTTGCTACATTGTAAATGTAAAGTTTCTGGTTGTAGTCAGTATAAACTTCCCTTATTATCTTATGGTAGAAACTAGAGTAGGTTTACTTGAGACATTTTCTTTTCCATTACTTAACCCTAAGGTTTATCGTCTATCAAATCTCGGGACGAGATTTCTTTAAGGGGGAAGGGCTGTAATACCCTGGGTATTACGGCTAGTTAATTTTGCCATGTCATCATGTTTAATTTAATCATCCGCATATGATTGTGCTTAGGGCTTCTAAAGTGATTTAATTATGTTTAGGTTTGATGGTGTAATTAAACCTTTGATTGGGAATGAAAGATATTAGCAAAAGAAGAATTCCAATTAAGTTTTAAATTGACTCAAAACCTTAATTTAAAAACTGTTTGGAATTGGATGAAAGTGCCTTAATAAAAGTTGTATATCTATTAAAATGAAACAACTTTTATTTTGGAAGATTTTGAAGTTATAATATAAAAATTTAAATTAAACTCAAATTACTATGTTGAAATTCAAATTTGAAACTTCAAATTCAAAAATATTAGGAATTTGACAAAACCTCCTTAATAAGAGTTGTATAGATCATTGAGTAGGACAACTTTTATTTTGACAATTTTTCATGTTGTTAAAGAAATTTAAAAGTAATTTTAAAAATACAGTTTGAAAATTCAAAACCCTCTTTTACCCCCTTTACTATAGTTTCAAAACCATATGGAATTTGGGTTTGGTTCAAAAACAATAGTTGTCCAAAATTTTGAAACCTACAACTTTTGTGTTTTCACTTTTTCAAGTTTGTATACAAAATCTTGCGAATTGGGTCAAAAACCGAGAGGGGGGCACTGTATTTGCTACAGTAACCCGCCCCCCCCTCTGTTCGCGCACAGGCGCTGGCCGCCGCCGGCTGGGATCCTGCCCCCGGCATGGCCGCGCGTGTGGGGGACCCCACGCCGCCCTATGCCGCTCCTGTCCCTCCCTCTGACCGGCTTAAAAGACGACGGCCACCCCCTGTTTCCTTCTCCCTTCCTCTCGGCGCACCGGTGACCACATTCACTGCCCCGACCAAATTGGCCTCAACCCATGCACCATTCTTCAATTGCTTGAGCACCCAACCTCCCTGCTCCCTTGCGCATCCTGTGCCTCCGCCTGAGTCGACGTTCGTGCTTCGAGGGCTCAGGAACGCTCGTCGTCGTCCGTGTGTCCGGTCGGAGCTCCGCCATAGTCGTTCTCTCGGTGTAGCTTGCTGTGGTGAGTCTCGTCCGCGCTAGTGTTACGTTTTGAGCTCCTTAACTCTTGCTGATCTTCCTGCGTGCGGTGGTCTTTCGTTTGGTGCCCCAGAACGCTCGGAACAAAGGGGTCACCGTCGTGGAGCACCGCCACGGCCGCTGTCGTCGTCATGCTCGCTCTCTCCCACCCCCGCTGCTCCCGCCGTCTGCCAGTCTAGGACCGTGGTGAGCTCCTGGATCTCCCCAAACCTTTTACCTAAACGCTATCGTACCCTTGCGGCCGGAATGGGTTGGCCGCACCGCCGCGTCCGCCATGGGCGAGCTCGAGCTCGTCGGAGGCACGTAGCTCCCTGGTTTGATATGCTAGGTTGTCTGCTGGGTCTTAGGGTTCGCTGGGGTATGCTCGGTTTCATCCCGGGGATCGCCGGCGGCGAGCTCCGCGGCAAGCCGCCGTGCGCGCGTGTGTGCGCGAGTGGGCGCCGGCTTGGTGAGGAGGAGGAACTGACAAGCGGGGGCCGCCTGTCAGCGCCTCGACATGGCGCCTGGGCGCGGGCCGGTGCGGGAGCGGCCGAGTGGGCCGGCCTGCCTGACTTGGGCCGTCCCGGGCTGAAAGGCGTTTTTCATTTTCCCGTTAGAATTTCAAATGGATTTCTATTTTAAATTATTATGAATAGTTCCTGTGTTTATTATTTTTTAGTATTATTTCTGTTGATCTAAAAACCATGAAAATAATTGTGGGTACTCTTTAGAGCATGTAGTATTTTATAAAAATATTATATATAGGGTTTGGACATTTTCTGTGGGAACTAAAAATCAGCATATTAATTAGTAAATGCAACTTTGAGCAATTTTAATAAATTCCAGATTTATCCAAAATCATGAAAATTTATGGGGCACTGTTTTAGGGCAAGATCTATCTGTTGGGTAAGTTTGGGCTCAATTGGAAACTGTTAGGACACTTGTTTATTAAATATGGGGTGTTTGATTAGCAGAATTAAGTTATACAAAGAATCCCTGTTGTTTGGTGTGACTTTGGATTGATTGAGTTCAGGGATCTTTCACCATAGTGATCCTTGATAAAAGTATTAGAGTCACTTGTTGGGTGTAGTAAAGCTATGCAGCGGCTTTCTATGACCGTTAAAATGGTCAATAAAACAAAAGTAAGAAAACACTGCTTTGACCTTCCGTAAAACGTTTGCAACTTTACCGTGAAGGAAAGTTGTACTCAAGATCTAAATGGTTTACTTGCAAGCATTTCATTCGTTGTCCTCATGCCATGCTAAGCATACATCATTGTATATGTGTAGTGCCCGTTCCCGAGGAGGTCCAAGTCGAGGCTACTGCTGAGGAGGTCAATGCAGAAGTCATCCAGGGATTCGACATCTGCGGGACCGATCCCGGCCCGACGCTGTACGCGATTCAAGGCAAGCCCCGGTGCATTTAGCCCCGCCTTGTGTTTTATAAAATTATTTATCACTTGAGTCTATTATTGCATTAGGTTGTTAGGAGTTCTTTGTCACCTATATTGATGCATTACCTACCTTGATAAATAATATCCCGGAAACCTGTTTAAAAATAAAAATATTCAAAAATGCTTAGTCCTGCTTGATCAATTTAGATTTGCATAAAAAGGCTATTTTGAACTATGAAAATGTGATAATTATGAATCATGAGAAAAGGGAAAGGGATATGAGTCCGTTCGGAAATTGTGTACTTGGGTAGCAGCCCCGATGCATCGTAACCGTCGGAAAGGGATTTTTCGTTCGTTGGTTGTGAATTTGGGTTAGAGTCCCAATGCTTGACCATCGGCGGAAAAGGGATTTGAAAACCATTGGGACACTTGTATTTGGGTTAGAGTCCCAATGCAGTGTCGCCGGCGGAAAAAGAATTAGGGACCGTTCATTGTGGGCCTGCTATGATCGGGACTTTGCAACTAGCCACATACTATGGAAAGCCTCTGACTCCGGTGGCCCTACTGTTTGAACCGACAACCACACACTGGGAGTGGAGAGATGGCGAGAGTAGCGTGTACTCTCGTGGCCGGCGTGCCTGGAGAGGAGAGGAGTACTGTGCTCTCGGGTGGCGCAGGACCGGTTCAGGGGTAGGATAAGCCGTGGTAGGTGGGGTTGGCATATGCAAGCTTAAGTGCTACATATGCAGTGTGGATAGGGATCCCCAGCTGGGTACTAATCGATTCGAATCGTCGTTGCTCCTCGGATATGGAGACTTGATCCTTTGACCTACAAATGAAAAGTGGTTCGGAACTAGGTGTTTTTGAGAATGATTAAGAATTTGAAGGTATGATGATACATGAGAATGAATTTAGAATTATGGATATGATTAAAATAAGATTGAGTTAAAATATTGAAATAGGATAGTAATGCTTTTCTGCAAAACTTTTGACTCTTGCTCAAGCCTTACCTTGACTCCCCTCAGCCTGCATTCCTGAGTCTCATTCCTTTTTCTTAGTCGGGTAAGTCTTGCGGAGTACCCTAGTACTCAGGGTTTGTTAACCCCATGTTGCAGGGACACAGTAGCCGGAGGTTTGTCTCGCCCCCTGCTGTGTGACAGTGGTACAGGAGGGAAGTGAGGAGGAGTAAAGTTGAACCCGTGGGCAGGGTTCTTATCATTAAATACTTAATTGTGTTATATCGTCTTTCCACTGCTACTTATTTTATTTATGGTCTGTAATATTTGCACTTTAATCGTATTTGGACAAATGGTTTGTAATCTAAGTACCTTATAATCTTTCCGCGCTTTCACTCTGAAGTAATTTGTTATGAAATGTTGTAATTCTGTAATGGCTTCGCAATGGGATCCTGTTGGAGGAAATCGGGCGCTAATGTAGCCCGGCAGAACCTTCTAGATCATTTGGGACACGGGCCCGGCTGTCAGAGGTCATTAGTGACAATGACAGGTGTCTGTGGGCCATGGGATTTAGGCGGATCTATCACAGCCTGTACTAGGCCGATGAGCTTGCGCTCATACGCTGCTAGCTTAAGGTGGCACGCGGCGAAAGGGCGGCTGAAGAACGCCAGAGGCCCGGCGCCCTAATGGAGGATGGCGCCAAACCCCGCGCCCGATGTGTCACAGTCCACCATGAAGAGCTTGTCGAAGTCCAGCATCTGGAGGACCGGCCCGGTGGTGAGGGCACGCTTGAGCGCCTCAAAGGCCGACTGGGCCTCCGCGTCCCACGCGAAGGCGTCGCACCGGACTAGCCGGGTGAGGGGCGCCGCAATGAGGCCAAACTCCCGGATGAACTTCCAGTAGTAGCCCGCCAAGCCGAGGAAGCCCCGCAAGCTGCAAGCCAAGTGCGGCGGTGGCCAGGAGGAGACAGCCGCCACCTTGTCCACGTCCATGGCGACCCCATTGGTGGAGAACATTTGGCCCAGGTAGGCCACCGAGGTCGCCCCGAACGAGCACTTCGAGCGCTTGAGGTGGAGGCGGCGCGCTCGAAGTTCGGCGAGGATGATGGCGATGTGCTGCAGGTGCTCCGCCCAGGAGGAGCTGTAGATCAGGATGTCATCAAAGAAAACCGGCACAAACCAGCGTAGGTAGGACCGTAGGAAGTCGTTCATGAGCGCCTGGAATGTCGCCGGGGCGTTGGAGAGGCCGAAAGGCATCACCAAGAACTCGTAGTGGCCATGGTGGGTGCGGAAGGCAGTCTTGTCCACATCGTCCGGGTGCATCCGCACCTGGTGGTAGCCTGAGCGCAAGTCTAGCTTGGTGAAGAAGCGAGCCCCATGGAGCTCGTCGAGCAGCTCGTCCACGACGGGGATCGGGAACTTGTCCTTATGCGTCTTGGCGTTGAGGGCAGGGTAGTCGATGCAGAAACGCCAGGAGTTGTCCGCCTTGTGAACCAGGAGCACCTGTGCGGAGAACGGCGACGTGCTGGGGCGGATGATGCCCTGGGCGAGCATTGCCTCGCACTGGCGCTCCAGCTCATCCTTCTATAGCTGCGGGTAGCGGTAGGGTCGGACGGCCACGGGCGCCGTGTGCGGCAGGAGGTGGATGCGGTGGTCATACGGCCATGCGGGCGAAAGACCACGTGGCTCGTCGAAGATGACGGCATGCTGCTGTAGGAGCCAATCCAGCAGGGGCCGCTGGTCGTCCCTGGGTGGCGTGGCGGCCTATATCTAGTTCGCGGCCGGAGTGGGGCTGCTGGTGCCATTCCAGAGGATGCGTCGTCCCTCGCGCCAGAAGACCACTGTCATGGCCACGAAGTTCCATGTGATGTTGCCCAGGGTGCGGAGGAAGTCGCCACCGAGGATGAAGTCGAAGTAGCCCAAGTCGAGGCCGACACAGGTGATGGTGAAGTCCTCGCCCCCGATGGTGATGGGGACGTCCCGCGCTATGCCCACGCAGCGCAGGCGGTCTCCGGTCGGAGTCAGCCCCAAGCGGCGCATGGTCGCTCCCGACAGGAAGTTTGTTGACATCTACTAACGTCGCCAAATATAACTATATAACTTTTAATGCGAGAAGCGAGATTAGAAGATGAATGGTAATTAATTAACTTGTCATTAGCAACTAGCACTTTTCTACTACCAACATTCTTATGCAAGAACTAAGTTGTCATCCCTAATTAATAATGCTAAGAATAAATAAAGGTTTTATATATTAATCTATGTGACTAGGCAGAAATAAATAAATATAAAATAAGATCAGTTCTGCAAGAAGACAGATAATTATACCATTGTAGCATTTTACCTAGGGAGTTCTACCAGGTTGTAGATTTATATTTATACCACTGGAAAGGACTAGGATAAACTTTAATCTATTATATTGATAGTGATGGTACACAATGGATAAGTGACATTACTGATGTCATTTACTCTACTCATAACAGGTAGAGGTCACAAGATAAATAAAGATAAAGGTAATAAGTATGATCAAGCATCATAAATAAAAGATAACCATCAGAGCACTCTCTAGTCATAGTAATAGCTAGCCAATGGATAAACTAAAGAATTAATATCAAAGGTAATTCTATAACTACATCAATGAATAACTCTAATTAGTGTAATTACATCTAGCAATCATTGTTAGACTAATCCTATATCATAATCACATGCAAAGGGTATCATCTAGGAAGGTGTTGACGGTCGTTAAGTACCAATTTTATACCATCAACTAATGCCAAGGGAAGATCAATAATAGAAGCATAGGGGTTATTACTGACGAATTCCAGGAGTTTTGGTGAATTGTGTATTTTTCAGGGATTATTCCAGAAAGGCTTAAAAGAAGGATTAAAGAGCATAATTACCACGAAACTTGATTGCGACGGAAACATACTTCATCACCAAGTTAGAAGGATCCAGAACACACCCGAAGCACCGAGGCCCGAGACCCACCTTGGTGGGGCCGGCCGGCGCCCCCTGTTAGGGTTTCGACCCACCTTCTGGAGTCTTCTTCCACCGCCTCTCTGGAGTCATCTGGGCCCTTTGTTCAAGTCGGTTTGATCCCACGGCGCACGTTCATCCCACCGGGCTATAAATAAAGGGGCAAACCCCCTCCTAGAGCACCAATTCATTCCTCCTATTTCATTCGTCAAGAGTAGACAGAAGTTAGGGTTTCCAGAGATTAGAAATAGGGCTCTAGTTCTTCAAGTTCATAGTTTAGGCGTTTAGCAAGGTTCAAGTAGAGTTGGGCGTTACGCTCGGGATTCTAGATCCGTTCGTCTGGAGATCGGTAATATTATCTTGTATCTCATTATGACTTTATTTTAATATATTGCTACTTATTCAGTTCTTAGTTTATTCTAGTTGCATATTCGATATAGTTATGATTGGTGATGATTATTGTCGTATGATCGTAAAGCGTCTAATTCAGTACTCGAGTGAGTTAGGTGGTATACATTATGTAGACGTGGTGTCTAGATATATTGTGTACCTACGGTGGCACCCTGACGTGTCGGGTCGTGTGGTAGTCCGCGTAGGTGACAGCTGCGTTGGTTCCTCTGTAGTCCACCCCCCGTACGTAGGACTAGCAGAGCGCGGTCGCGAAGGAGGTGACCCTTGTGTCTTAATATTCTCATTAGATGATGCTGCTTATGATGTTTTCTGAGTTGATTATGCTATAGATGAAGATGTGTAATGTGGCGTAGGCTGTAGACTTTGTATTTAGTAATTACATAGGTTTCCTTTACTTTAGCCGAATCTCGAGATTGTCTTTTCTACATTAGTGAGTCTCTATATTCTATCTCTGGAATACCATTTACCTCATTTACTCAGTTATCATTTACCATTTATCATTGACTTATTTATCGCTAAAGCACTAGAGTTATGGGTTATCATAGGTCTACACATTTATCTTTCCAATTATTATAGTAGATTATCCTAATGAGTAGAATGCCACCTTTATCCTTTTGGCATAAAACAAATCAACGATACTCGGAATACTTACCGGGTAATGTGCTACAGTAGGAGAATTATCTGTGCGCTTGCGGATATATTCTATAGTATTATTTTTAGGAGGCAAGTGAAGATTATTTTACCTTTGATTTTTGGCATCATGTTAGGGATGACAACTTAACGCGAAGTGATGTTAAAAATACCAACAAGCATTTCTGGCGCCATTGCCGGGGATGGCAATTGTATTCATTAGGATAATTTATTGAGATCGTTGATTTTATTCGCCAGGATATTTATTCTAGAATTTCATATAGGAGAGTTCTTCATAGATAATAATATTAGAAAAACATAAAAATAGCTATAGACATAAATACTTAGAGATAATCATAACCTTTTGCTTTAGCAGACTTACCCTTGTTTTGTTTATATTTAAATATCTTATATAGGGTAAGTGTAGGATTGGTTGTGTACTTTAACTCTTATCAATCAGGAACAACCATAGGAAAAAGGGTCTTACATTATTTTGTGAAGCCATGGCTGAGAAGACTCTACATGAATTCTCTGCCCCAAGCACTAAGAATATTCGTGTTGGGCCAACTTTCAACATTGGAAATCAAGATTATGAGATCAAGCCAAGCCTTATCAAAATGGTGCAAGCTATCACATTTACTGGAAAGAAAGATGAAGATGCAAGTGTCCATCTGCAGAATTTCCTGGAGATTGGCAACACCATCAACATCAAAGGCATTCCTCAAGATGTCGTGCTACTTTGTTTGTTTCCGTTCTCATTAGAGGGAAAGACGAAGCAGTGGTTTTATCAGAATAAAGATCGAGTCAAGACATGGGTAGAATGTTCAAAAGCTTTCCTAGAAAAGTTTTTCCCAGTAAGCAAAACCAATGCTCTACGAGAAAAGGTTTCAGAATTTTGTCAGCAGAAAGGTGAATCTATTTCAGAAGCATGGGAACGTTTTCAAGATTACATATCAGATTGTCCCCATCATGGAATGGAAAAGTGGTTGCTCATACAAATATTTTATTATGGACTAACTCAAAGGTCACGTGAGCAGGTAGATGCCACTGCTGAAGGATCATTTATGTCACTCACCACTGGAAGAGCTGAAGATATTATGGAAAAGATAGCAGAAAATCAAAATTGGATAAACAACACTCAGACATGCCATAATAGTGAAGAAATTTCGGAGGAAGTGTGTGCACTGTCAAACAAGATGGATGTACGTGATCTTGGTTTTAAAACCATGGCAAGACTCTCATATGGTATTCAACAAAGGTTGACTGACCTCAATGTAAAGTGTTGACATCTACTAACGTCGCCAAATATAACTATATAACTTTTAATGCGAGAGGCGAGATTAGAAGATGAATGGTAATTAATTAACTTGTCATTAGCAACTAGCCACCTTTCTATTACCAACATTCTTATGCAAGAACTAGGTTGTCATCCCTAATTAATAATGCTAAGAATAAATAAAGGTTTTATATATTAATCTATGTGACTAGGCAGAAATAAATAAATATAAAATAAGATCAGTTCTGCAAGCGGACAAATAATTATACCATTGTAGCATTTTACCTAGGGTGTTCTACCAGGTTGTCGATTTATATTTATACCACCGGGAAGGACTAGGATAAACTTTAATCTATTATATTGATAGTGATGGTATACAATGGATAAGTGACATTACCGATGTCATTTACTTTACTCATAACAGGTAGAGATCACAAAATAAATAAAGATAAAGGTGATAAGTATGATCAGGCATCATAAATAAAAGATAACCATCAGAGCACTCTCTAGTCATAGTAATAGCTAGCCAATGGATAAACTAAGGAATTAATATCAAAGGTAATTCTATAACTACATCAATGAATAATTCTAATTAGTGTAATTACATCTAGCAATCATTGTTAGACTAATCCTATATCATAATCACATGCAAAGGGCATCATCTAGGAAGGATGTGAAACAGAGTCATCATCTAACTTCGTGACCGTGCCTGCTGGCCTACATACGGGGGGTGGACTACAGAGGACTCAACGCAGCTGTCACCTACGCGATCTACCACACGACCCGACACATCAGGGTGCACTCGCAGATAAACAAAGTACCTAGACACCACGTCTACATATTGTTCATCATCTATCCATCGTCCGCATGAATAAACGCTATATAGGCAATTACATGAATTCAATAAGATCAAACTAACTATACTAGACATATAATCAAAGTAGACAAAGACTATTGTAATCAAGAACATATGAACTATTAAGAATAATATTTCCCTAATCATAATAAAGAATACAATAATAGAGAAAGAACTAGAATTATACTGAACTCCGCGCTCCAGACAGACGCTGGGGCCGCTTGAGGACTTGATGCCTTGAATGAATGTTGGATTGATTCCTCCAGGGGGATCTGCCCCTCTATTTATAGCCTGGTGGGTTGAACGTGTGCCGTAGGATCAAACCGACTTGAAACAAGGGCCCAGATGACTCCACAAAGGCGGTGGAAGAAGACTCCAGAAGGTGGGCCGAAACCCTAAGGGGGGGCGCCGGCCGGCCCCACCCTAGCGCTGGCCGGCCCCACCTGGTGGGGTTCGGGCCCCGGTTGCTTCGGGTGTGCTGTAGACTCTTCCAGGGTCTTCGTGATGATGTTTCCTTGGTGGCTAAGTTTCGTGGTAATTATGCTCTTTAACCCTTGTTTTATGCTTTTCTGGAATAGCCCCTGGAAAATACAGAACATGCAAAACTCGTTGAAACTGTCAGTTAAAACTCTAAACTAGTATGTATTCATGTATCCTTTGGTGTCTAATGTTCTAATAAAAGTTGACGTTATCCATCGTCAACAAAGTTATGGGTGGAACCGGTGTCGAGCAGCACAAGCAGAGACTTCCCCTTGACTGCCACCTGCACCATCATGGTGTTTTCAGTATGGATGCCCGCAAGCGCGTGGAGGGAGTTGACGAGGGCATTGGCCTGCGGCTGCTCGGGGTTCGGCGCGAACAGCATGTCCTGCTGGCGCGCAGCGTCCTCGCCCTCCGGCATGAGCGCGTCCTCAGCGACGTAGTTGGCAGCCTCCAGGTAGAAGAGCCGTTGGCAGATGTGCCCCGGTACGTAGGGCTCGTCGCAGTTGAAGTAGAGCCCTTGTCGGCGTCGTTCCATCTGTTCTGCGGGTGTCAGCCGACGAAATTGGCGCGCCACGGGTGCCGCAGGCGCCCCTGCCGGGGCCGGAGCCACTGGAGCCGCGCCGGGGGGGGCACGCGGGCGCCTGAGCCTGGCGCGGAGCCGGACGGGCGCCCCGCGGATGTGGTGCCGGTGGCATGGCGGCCGCGCGGTGCTCAAAGGTGCGGGCGTAGTACATGGCCGCCTGAAGATCCTGGGGTTCTGAAGTTCCACGTCGATCCGGATGTAATCCGGAAGACCCCCGACGAAGAGCTCGGCGCGGTGGCGTGCCGAAACATCCCGGGCGTGGCATGCCAGGGCCTGGAAGCGTTCGGCGTAGTCCTGCACCGTGGAGAGGAAGGGTAGGCGTCCCAACTCCGCGAGATGGCTGCCCCATATGGGAGGCCCAAACCGGAGGCAACAGAGGTCGACGAAACGGTCCCAGTGCGGCATACCGCCCTCGTCCTGCTCGAGGGCGTAATACCACGTCTGCGCCGCGTCCTGAAGATGGTAGGATGCGAGCCACGTGCGATCGGCGGCCGGCATACGCTGGCCTCGAAAGAATTGCTCACATTGGTTGAGCCAATTGAGCGGGTCGACCGAGCCGTCGTAGGTGGCGAACTCCAGCTTGTAAAATTTTGGCGGCTGCGGTTTGATAGGGCAGCCGCGGATGTGGCCCCGAGGAGGGCTGGCGGGGCTGATGCGGCGGCGGATGTGGCTGCGGTGGACGTCGTTGCGACGGCAGTCGTGGCGGAGGCGGCCTGCAAGGTGTCGCTGTGGAACAGCGTGCCGTCGGCCCCGCCATAGAGGACGCCGGATGCTGGAATGCCGCCGTGCGGCATGGTGGTCCCGGCCGGCGGCGGCGGCGGATGAGGTTGGGCCCCGGTCGACATGTAGAGGGGCGCGGATGTCTCCGTGACCCAGGCCAGCAAGGGCGAAGGCGGCGGTGGAAACTTGATCTGTTGAATGGGCACGCCCTGGGACAGCTGCGGCGCGCTTGGAAGTGGCGGCGCGGCGCTATCGGGGGAAGCACCGTACGTGTACGTCGCTGCCGTCGATGGAGGCGGTGGAAGCTGAAGCTGCGGCTGGAACGGCAGTGGGAGGCCATAGGGTTGCTGTTGATGGGCGTATGGCCCGACGAGGAACGCCTTGATGCCGGCAACAGCTTGCCCTCGTTCGAGGATGGCGCGGGTCATCTCCACCGGCATGAAGACTGGCGGATCAGGGGGCTGCGTCGCTGGCGTCGGTGGCACGAGCGTCCCTGAGGAGGCCAGTGAGGATCCTGGTTGGGAAGCTGGCGGCGGCTGGGTGGTGGGGGTGGAGGGCGACGGCGGCGGCAGGGTGGGGGCGGCTGGTGGGGCAGACATGATCGGGCCTGAGATCTCTGATACCAGATTGGTAGGAGATCGCTCCCTACCGACCCTAGGGCGTAGATTGTAGGAGTGATCGGGGAAGGGACGAGGCTTGAAGGTCGGGTTACGGCGGCGAGGCGCCGTGGTCACTGGGGGCGGCGGCATTGGAAGCGGCTAGGGCACAGAGAACTCCCGGCTCCCTAAGGGAAGCCGAGTAATTATGATTACTCTTTGCTTAATCTCCCAAACGTCTTACAACTCCTATTTATATGACTAGAGTCCTTTCCTAATAATAATAATGAAAATAATGATAATAACATGGGCCTTAGCCCCTAACCCGGCACCTAGCCACTATTGGGCCGTCTTCTATATGTTATGCCGGTCATAACAGTATATCTGTTAAACCGAAAATGGGAGATGCATTACTTTTGTGGAGCATGAAGCCTGATGGATCTCGTGATCCCAAAAGTCTGCATGGTGAGTTTATTACCCAATAATATTGTTGATGTGACATGTTTCTCAACATACATACAGTTAATTAAGTATCGTGAATTCTATTCAACTGCAAATCCCTGCTTTAACTTAGGTGCAAATCCAGTGATTAAAGGCGACAAATGGTCAGCAACCAAGTGGATGCACGTTAACAGGTACAACTAGAGATTAGAGAAGCGTATTTTGCTCAGAAACTAATATAGCATTGCGGTTGAACTCTATTTTTTTAGACAAAAGACTTTGATCTCGTTTATATAATGAAAGCATAAACCGTCCTCATGTATTCAGATGTCTCTGATCAACTCCTAATGTAATCGAATGTCTCTCTCGTCAACTTTGAAGATTTTTTTTGAAAGGGACAGCAAACGCTTTACTGTACATTTTATTAGACCAGAAAAAATAAAAGGGATTTACAAACGAACTCACAACAGAATATGACCATAATCTTGGTCGATACAAGACAGAAGACCACTCAAAAGTAAAACTCTGAATCGAAAACAAAAGTGACTGAAGCGCCAAACACCAACCCCCCAAGAGGGATCAACACATGACTGCCAACTGTGCAGGTACCATACTAAGCCGTCCAAAACTCCAAATCAAGTCTGCTTTATAGTAGTGATTGGTACTGCATTGCCTTGATCATCTAGAAGCTGAGTAATAAAGCTTCTTCTACATTTCACTGTTGTTTGGATAATGAAAGAAATTTAGTACTGGCATCCCAAGAGTACCCCATTTAATAGCTCCCTATTGCTTTCAATAAGCTTTTCATTGCTGTAAAAGAGAGAGAATTTTGTGATCCAAAAGTTCATGACATTCCACTCAACGTAACTGAGATCTCTGTTTTCCTCTAGAAGATTAATGAAAGAGAGAACAAGCTTGAGATTATGAAGAGTCTCTTTGAGGCTGGAAAGAGTCTACTTCCATTCTTTCAACACCCTTAAATGTTTGAATTTGACAGTTATTGTTTTAGCTGCATCAGATTGATATGAAGGTAAATCCCAACCTAACTGGACCTGATTAATGAAGTCCTCAGTGAGAGATGCACGTAGAGGTTGCCCTAGGGATCGCGGAGATCACCTAGAACGCCGACTAAACTCGCGGAGAGTTGAGCCGAACAGCAGGATAGAGATGAACCACCGCGAGAATCTACTTGGTAGATGTGTTTTGACGATTGGATGGTTAAGATCTCAATCGGCCATGATCCTCCGTATATATAGAGGGGGGTGGTCTTATCCCAGTAGGAAACCGCTCCAAGACTTACTCTCCAAGTTTCCCACGTTAAAATATTGCCGAAAACCGATTAGATCTATTAATCGGATCGGACTCGACCAAATCCGGCCAAGCCGGGTCCAAACCCGGCCAAGCCGGGTTTCACAGGGCCTCTGGTGATGACACGTGGCATGCTGCCGGGGCCCGGCACAGGGGCCAAACCCGGCCTAGCCTATTCTGTCGGAAGTTCCGGCGCCTGTCGGAACTTCCGACTTAGGTCGGAACTCCCGACATGTCGGAAGTTGTGTCGGAAGTTTGGTCGGAATTATAACCAAAAAAATTTCAGACCAAAAAATGTGACCCTGGAATTTGTGTAGCAATATTGACAAAGTCATGGGACATGATCAAAAGTCTCCACAATTGAAGTTGAAACATTAGTGTTTTGATAAGAAAGAATATAGTTATGGGAGGTGAAGAACCAACCAAGTCCTAAACCTCATATGAGATCATTCACATAAAATTTGAGGATCCGTCGGATTCAGCTAATTTCATATGTATCGTACCCTACATCAGCATACAATGGAATTTGGAATCCAAATTTTGGATAATACGTAGAGCTAACTCTGACAGTTTGGTCAAAATTAACATTATAATTATAGTGTTTAGCTATTTTGTAAAATAGAAAACCTCTCAAAAAAAGAGGACCATAACTATTTTACAAAGTCACATAGCAAATAATCATGATTGGCTATATATGGCAAACGAAAATTAAAGGATAGCTAATTTTTTATTTTACAAAGTTAGATGGTACATCTGTTGGAGTCGACATTTTACTATGCAAAATTCTAAAATAGCATTCAAAATAGCATCCATAATTAAAATAGCCCAAGTTATTGGTGTTGGAGTTGCTCCAACACTGAGTACCGGGAGACCGGAGAGAAGGACCAGGGCGGGTCGAGGAGTCTTCTTGGAGGATTTTTTTTTTATTTTTAGCACCTTTTAAAAATTATTTTTAAAACTAACACGCGCGAATTTTTTTAAAAACTAGCACGTTTGGACGCACCATCCCAGGTGGCGCGTCTAAACAGTACCGACGCGCTACCCAGGGTAGCTCTGCGCTGGCAGGTCCCGTCGCACCACATGCAACGGCGTGGGGGCCGCCGCGAGGGGCCGCGCCACCCCGAATGGCGCGGCTAGGGGAATAACCCCCTGGCCGCGCGGCCCCTTCTCCCTCTCGCTCCTCACTTCCTCTGCTGTGTTTGAACCGCCGCCGGGCCCGCAGACGCCGCAGCCGCCGCTCCTCGGCCCTGTGCCCCGCCGCCACCGCCGGGCCGCTGCCGGGAGGCCTTCCCCCGGCCTGATCCTGCCCCCTCCTCCCCTTTCTTCTTCTCCATTTGGCCTGCAGGGGTGTGGCCGGCCTCCCAAGGCAGGTGGAGGGCGGCTTGGCTGCCCTAGCCGCCGCTCGCCGTTCGGCGGCCCGGGGGGACCTTCCCCATCCTCGTTGAAGTGTTGGCCAGGTGCATTGCCCTTGTCATTGTTCTAATTTTGCCATTGAAATGTAGTGGATTAGGGTTTTGTTAGGTTTTTAGTTAGTTAATATTTATGGTTTTAGATAGTTGTGTAGTTAGGGTTTAGTTAGATAGATAGATTTAGTTAGGTTTTAGTTAGTTCGTTAATAAGGTAGTAATTAGTTTGGTAGATAGGGTTTTAGTTAGTTAGGATGTTAGGTTTCGATTTAATTAGTTAGATAGGTTTTGACTTAGTTAGTTACATTGGTTTTGATTTAGTGGGTTTCGAAAGGTGAACGGAGTTTAACTTTGGTGCGATGATTCGCAGGCGTGGATTCAGAATGGATTGTTTTGTCCGTGTTTTTTCTGGGGGGAAGTATTAGTAGAGAAGATTGTATGTTTGAGGACATGGAGGAAGATTTGGAAATGCTTGACGAACCACCTTCGTTCATGGACCTTTTGGTGCGGTTGAGGTTAAAGTTTGTGGGTAACTTCACATTGAAAGCGAGACTCGATGCCGAGAAGAATAGGCCACGCTATGTGATAATGCCTTTGCTTGGCCCCTCGGATTGGAGCCGCTACAATCGAGCACTTCAGGCTTCGAATTCTCCGGTTCCTGAGGTTGTGGTGGAGAATACCTACAAGGTGGCTGATGAGTCCGATGATGAGCCGTACCATGATGGATTGGAAGGTGACCAAGTCAGTTTTCGGGCTCATGCAATAGAAGCAGAGGGTGTTATGGACAGGGATGGTGTGCTGACGTAGGATCACGATGATATGGCAGTCGATGAGCCGATCAGGACGTCACTGGGGCACATACGCAATGACTTTGATGTGAATGAATTTGAATGAGAGGAGGAGGAGCTAGAGGAGGAAAGGATTGGTGATTTGGTAGACACTGATTCATCGGATTCAGAGGAGGAGCAATGAGGCACTGAGCAGCATGGCAACACCGTTCGTCCTATGCCAACGCCAGTTAGTTTGTAAGGACTACATGCGTTGCCGGTGCATGGAAGATTGGCTAGAACTGAGGATGATGATGTTGTGGGCCATGATTCGTGGGCCTCGTATGAGCGAAGCCGAGGCGTATGTTCCACCACCTTCGTACATGGCTACAGAGTTGATGCAATTGAGGGATGGAAACATCCAATTTAGTGGAGTACCCAACTATAGGGCTGTCATCATGACGGTTATGGCAGTATGTGACATAGGCCTGCAAATGTGCAGGGAGTCGACTTACAACCATGAGAATGAAATCCTTGCTAAAGGGATGTTATTCAACACATTGTCTGAGCTGAAATTGTTCCTTTAGAATTATGCTGTTTACCATCATAGGCCTTACACCGTGACTCATTCCAACAAGGATGTGTTGTTTCATGTCATCTGCAAAAAAGGTTGCTTGTGGAGGCTTAATGCTCGTAAGAAAATGAACGACAGGAAGTGGAAGATAACTAAAGTGGTGCAGCCTCACACATGCGCGTCGAATGACAAGGAAGAAAACCATCCTCAGTTCACGGCACGTTACCTTGCCCGTCGCATATTGGGCCTCGTTGATGACAACAATGACATATCTGTTTCTTCATTGATCCGGAGCATAGAGCAATTCACTAAGTATGTGCCAAAGTACGGAAAGGTGTGGCGTGATAAGCAGATTGCCCTGGAGATTCGGTGGGGTAGCTGGAAGGAAGCCCTACATTAGAGTTCCAAGAATTCTGTGTGCAATGAGCTCCTATAACCCCGGGATGAAATAGGTTCGTAGACACTGGCGGCATGTACTTCATTGTCGAATGTCAACTAAAACACGTACTGAGGCGTGTGTTTTGGTCCTTTGCGCAGACAGAACACACATTCCAGTTTTCTCGGCCAGTGGTCCTAGTTGATGGCACTTTTATAACAGGGAAGTACAGGGGCATGTTGATGATGGCAGCTGCTGTTGATCTAGAGAATCAGATAGTTCCAATGGCGTTTGCCTTAGCCGTGGGGGAGAACAATGAATCATGGTCCTGGTTCATGCGACTTCTACGGACCGAGGTGCTTGGCTCATCCCGCACTATTTGTATGATATCAGATCATCACGCGGGTCTCCTTAACGCGACTAAAGAACGGATACCGGGCTATCCTCCTCTAGTTCATAGATGGTGGATGCGTCATTTTGCAGCCAATTATTGGAGGCGTCATCGCAACAAGGAGGTTTGTGACAAGGTCAAGGAACTTTGCTGCAAGCGTACAGAGCGGGAGTTATCAAGGAAACAAATGTAGAACTTGATAAGATGGTGAACGCTCAAGGGAAGGCGTGGTTGGCCCAACAGATGGACGAGAAAGCTAAGTGGGCGCTAGCATACGATGAGGGTGGTTACAGGTATGGCATTCATGACGACCAACTCGTCTGAGTCTTTCAATAGGGTTTTCAAGGGCTTTACCCGTGTCTGGAATTGTGGAGTACTCAGTTTCATAAGTGCAATAAATATTCTATGAAGAGATGAGGAAAAGCACAGAGGAGGCTAGCGAATAATGATGGTCCTTTTGGAAAAGTAGCGCGGGGATATTTGGATGAGGCCGAAGTTTGGTCCAAAATGTAAGTAGGAGAGGCCTACCGGCACAATAGGCAGGTTTACAACATACGGGGGAGGGGTGGCACGCTGCTGGGAGGTGAAAGGTATGGAGGCCGCAATTACAGGGTAGAGCTCGAGAAAGTTACGTGCACTTGCAATATCCCGCAGATAATGCATGCCCCCTGTTCCCATATGATAACGGCTTGCAGGGTTATCGGATACGACCACAAAGCTCCCCCCTTTATGTCTCCGTTGTACCTTCACGTGAACACCCTAAGTATATGGCAGAAAAGCTTCGAGCCGTACCTTGACCCCACCCAATGGCCACCTTATTTAGGTGCGGACTATGTACCCGATCCAGGGTTGATGAAGCTCGGTAAGGGAGGGAGGAAGAAGAAGAGGTTGAAGGGGGACACGTGGGACCAATCTATGCTCCGTTTGCCACGAACCAGGCCACAAGGCCTCTAGACATAGGAGGAGAGGCAACCAGGTATACGAATGGTCTTAGCAACCATGGTCTTATCACTGTATTTTTTATGCACTCTTTTATTTCATTTAAATTATATAATTTTATTATTTATCATGACACGTTTGATTTCTTTCTAACATGTTTGTTCTTGTTCATGCAGGATGGCTCCTCATCAGCAGTACCCCCTTCTTGAATTGACCTACGACCAAGGGCACTGAGGCCACATCTTGTCGGACCTAGGCCTTCAGGAGTTTCTTTCACCACTCAGGAGTCGTATTCACGGTGTTCACCCCTGGGACGAGAGGTACGCGCCTTACCTACGGCGTGCCGGCTTCCTGGAGCTATTGCGTTTGTACTTAGACAGTCTGCCACCACTCGACCCTGCACTCCTCACGGCAGCTATTGACAGGTATGCATTTTTTTTGAAAATTCAGAATCATTCCCCGCGTCCATTTTTTCGATTTTTTCCTTGCTGAATTCGTATTCTTTTTGACATTGTTAGGTGGAGGCCAGAAACCCACACCTTCCACCTACCAGCTGGAGAGATGACAGTCATGCTGCAGGATGTCTCACTTATACTTTGTCTGCGCTTGGGTGGCCATCTAATCACCGGCACTGTCGACCCCGACAACTGGATGGACACGGTGGAGGAGTTCTGTGGACTTAGGCCACCAGAGGACGAGCATGCGAAAAGATCCAAGTAAGTAAAGTGCTCAAACATATTTGGTTCCATGTTACTACTATCTTGTTCTTATAAATGTTACTGTTGCAGGAGAACTTCCGGTGTCATGGCTGGTTGGATCAGACAGAACTTTGGCTGGCTGCCAGATGACGCACCGGACATTGACGTGGAGAGCTATGCGAAGGTCTGGTTGTGGCACTTCCTTGGTGCCTTCCTGTTCCCTGATACATCGGGGAACACTATCAGCTAGTCCTTCCTCAACATATTGAGGCTCTCTTGGAAGGACATTGGAGCATACAGCTGGGAAAAGTGCGGTACTTGCTTGGTTGTACCGCCAACTTTGTGTTGCCTGCCGTCGCACCGTAGAGAACGCCAACCTTGGTGGTTGCGCTTAACTCCTACAGATTTGGTGCTGGGAGCGATGGCCAGTGGGGAGACCACTTCGTCCAAGCTTGCCTGTAAGTCCCTTTCATCGTGATTGGCTTACTATGATTGACTGTTCATACTCTTAATTTGTAAACTTCTATGGTTTGTTAATGAAGGCTTGGCCCCATGAAGACGTTGGCCCCACTGCTCTCTTCGTGTGGAACGGGGCTCCGGCGGTCAGAGGGAACCCTGCAAGGAGGTATGCGTCCTACACAGACACACTAGACGTCCTGACACAGCACCAGGTAAGCTGCAGTAAGTGCTAATAGAAAATGATGCACTATTCTGAACTATGTACTAATTGGACTTTTATTTTTGCAGGTCAATTGGTGTCCCTAGGCCCAGATGGAGTTGGGGAACTACCTGAGTCCCAGGACAGAAGAAGAGAGTGATGAATGGCGTTTAGATACGCCACTTATCTGCTACCATGTGGTAGAGATGCACTTCCCATGCAGTCTCCACGCAGTTTGGAAGGTTCCAAGAGTGTCCTCCGCCGCACTAATCGATGAGCAAGAAGTTGCACGGGTACGAAATTCATCTACCATCACCGATTGACAATTTTAGATTATGTTATTACACTTATCATGAATGTATGACATCCTTTTGGTGCAGGTATGACCGAAGGAATAGGTACAACGAGAGGAACTGGGTAGTTACGCACCACAATTACATCATGGCTTGGGAGACCCGTCAGAGGCTGTGGATACTGGATACTCAGGAGCACTCGCAAGCCCAATTTGATCAATACCTAGAATGGTTCCAGAGGAATGCGAGGAACCACTTGAAGTTGCCGTACGATGATGCGGCAATTCCCTTGGACTTCCAGGACGAAGACCACGAGGCAGATCCTTATGATGAGGCAACCTGGAGTAGTACGCAGCCAGAGAGAGGGCCCATACAGAGATATGTGGTAAGGAAGCTGAGTTGGAAAAAGTAGTTGGTTTCTTTTACTTATGCAACTTCTTTGATTAATCGCCCGTTTACTTTGTCTACAGGCGAGACAGTTGTCCACCCTCTCCAACGAACCAGTCTGTCGCCTCGCTAAGACTAGAGGAGAACAAGAGGGCATCCTACACCACTTTGTGAAGCTTAACATTATTTCCGTCCTTCAAAATAACGTCATGCCAAGTAGATCAAATATGAAAATTGATTTGTTTACTGTCCCTGTAGAGAGTGAGCAAGACATGCAGGAAGCTAGCTCAGAAGCTAGCATGTATGGATCCGCCCTTCCAGCCAGTGTACGAAACACCGCCCTTAAGTCCGGCTCATTTTGGTACTCCTACAAGACGTGCACCTCCACCGGTTTCCATGGAACCGGGGAGTTCACAGGCTTCGACTCGACCCCATGGTAAGGGCCCCATGGTTGAGCCTGATGAGTCTTCACAAGACTCCGAGGACGACGAGGAGGACGACTATGATGAGGACCAGGAGTACGATGAGATCGGCGGGTCTTAGCTGTATGATGCACCTCTACTTCCTAGCACAAAACAGAAAACGGCAAAAACCTGATAACTGAAACAAAAAACTACCCAGAAAACTGCTACGTACTGCAGAAAACAGAAAACAGCATCCTCAGAACAAAACAGAAAGCAGCAAAAAAATGTCGAGGCCACGCTCGGCCGCGCCATCCCTGGTGGCGTAGCCACTGACTGGCAAGGGACCGCCGCGCCATCCCTTGTGGCGCGGCCACTGACTGCCAAGGACAGCCACGCCACACAGAGTGGCGCAGCTGAAACAGCTGCACGGCGGGCCACGACTGCCCTGAGGCTGGCCAGAGCTCAGCCACACCTACTCAGTGCTTTAGAGGGCTTGCGAATAGCCTTTTCAACGAGTTGTCGATTCAATTCATAGCCTCTTCAGTCACTCAGACAGCACAGTGTCTAGTCTTTTTAGTGACTTGCCAGGTCACGAGTAGGTTGTTCGGTGACTCAGACTGGACAGTGAGTAGGCTTTTTAGGGCTATAGAATTGACAACGAGTAGCCTTTACTTTTGCAGTCCGAGAATCTAGCCCTTTCAGAGTACCACAAAGAATTGTGCTGAATTAACTCTGCATTAATTCAATTGTGTTTGAAGGCAACGTCACCCCTCGCCTCCCTATATATATATGGGACTGCCCCCTTGACGAACATCACCAGCAATACAAGATGTCTGGACCAAAGGGTTGGGGCTTGGGTTTGGGAAGGGTAAGGGAGTGGTGGTGGGCAAGGGCCCGCCAATAATATGGAATGATGGGTGTAGTCTTGGTCCCGAACAGTTCAACGAATCCATTGATAGGTTTCCAGAAGAGAGCAAGAGTGACTATGGGAAAGATAGACCTCTGATGGACTATGTCAAGCTGGGGAAAGAAGAGTGGCCAAAAATACAGGCATGATGAGGACTGCCTTGTGCAGATGTACACCGAGGGCGGGATACATGGGGGCCGGTGATTCTTCAAGTGTCCCTATGCATATGTAATATTTTCTTGTCATTTATTTCTGTAATGTATTTCGTAACATAAAAGCCTGTTAACAAATCTATTCATCGCAGACCTCGTGGGTATAAGGCAGTTGCAGGTTCACTAAGTGGGTGGACCCTCTAAGTGTTACCCCACATTTAGATACATCTGGTACATGCAGGACGGCATCGGCTCGCTTGGCGCAAGCTACAGCTCGAGGCACAACAAGGAGGAAGATGAGGAAGGAGGCAACAGTGGGGCCACATTGCAGGAGCCAATGTGCACAGACCCGTACTGCCGCTGCCCTCATCACAAGAACAATGGCAATCCATCGGCATCGCCACCGCCACCACCTCCTCCAATGGGCGGTTACTGTGGGGAAGGTGCCACATAGCTCAATATGTGGGAGCACTACTAGTAGGGTCTTCAATTGTCCGCCTATGTGTGTGCTGCATGCTTCAATTCCCTAAGGTATGTTAGGTCTAGTGCAGAGAGTCTTTACCCTTATTTTTGGTGTAGATTCTCACATGCCATTTCGTGTATTCATTGTATGTTTTAGTTTCCGAAGACATGTTAGGGTCTACACATGCCTTATCATGTATTGTGCTTGTTCACATCGTTTCGTAATATGTTTGACAAGACAAGAAATGTCCGCAATACAGATCATCAATCATGAACGCTGACTAAAGGAACTCAATAGTACGATTAGGTTACAATACAGAAGTTCAATTCATGACAACCAAATATAGGGTCTTCAATACGAAAACACAAAGTTCAATTCAAATCCAACAAACTACTGAGTGCAACGAGGCCACTTTCCCTTGGCGAAAGCATCGGGGTTCTCCTCCATGGCTGCTTTTGCACCACGTGCACGTTCAAGCTTCTTCTCCTTCTCCTCCCTGAAAGCTGCGAGACGCCTCAGTTGCGCATCTTCTTCCCTCTCCTTCTCCGTGGCCAACTCTTTGCGTCTCATCTCCATCCTCTCCTCCCGCTCTACGTCCAACCTCAAAAGACGCTACATCCGCTCCTTGTCCTCCTGGGAGATCTCGGTGTCGATGCTCAAAATCATAGAGCGGTGGTGGAGTCTAAAAAACACATTATTTTACGGCAACATAATTAATTTATAAATTAATTTCAAACAAATACAATACCACATTCTCACCAGCATGTTAATGCGCCGCATTTCTATGGTAGGCTCGTACACATAGTTGGCGCATATCCAGTAACGCTGCCTATACGTGTCCTCCTTAGCCGACCTAGCCACCTTGCATGGATCGCCACAAAAGCACATAGGCATAGGAACGCCACTAGGCAGCGGCAAGACGTCAAACGCATTTGCGGGACACAACGGGTCCTTGCAAATGGGCTTTGGTTTACGAGGCCTACCACGCTTAGGCATCATACTGTGCCATGAAAATGATATTAGTAATTATTACAATATCAAACCCAAACTAAAAACTTTGAACCCTAATCCTAACCCTAGAAAAAGCTAAAGGAGCGCGTGACAAAGGGACTAAAGACAGTGGAATTCGGAAATTTTTTGGGGGAAACAAGAGAGGAGGGAGGGATCGACGATTGGATGCACTTACAAGGCAGCGGAGAGGACCAGGGGGCGCCAAAATCACCCTTGAGCTCATGGCGGCGACGTCTGGCTCGAACAAACAACAGAGGAAGTGAGGAGCGAGAGGGAGAAGGGGCTGCGTGGCCAGGGGGTTATTCCCCTGGCCACGCTAGGCGGCGTGGCGCGACGGCCTCCACGCCGTTGCATGTGGCGCGGCGGGACCTGCCAACGCGGAGCCACGTGGCGCCTCTGCAGCGCCACCATGGGTGATGTGTCGGTATTGTTTGGGCGCGTCCAAACATGTTAGTTTTTTTTAAAAAATCACGCGTGTTAGTTTTAAAAATAGTTTTTAGAAAGTGATAAAAAAAATCTCTTGGAGCAGGCAGTGTGGGCCGATCCAGGTGCGGATGGAAATCCTCTTCATTCGTAATGGGCCCTCATATGGTGGACCACACGCGCTGTGCCACTGTGTAGGCGAACAAAAATAAAGGAAAATTTTGTTTTCTGATTCCAATTGCATCCCATCCTATCGTGGGCAGCTAGCGGTAGGGCTGGATTAAGGAGCCAATTCGGCTCGTTTTGACTCGGCTCGTTATACTAACGAGCTAGAACATCTGCTAGGCTCGACTTGTTAGTGAGTTTGAGTTGGCTCGTTTGGCCCGCGAGCCAAAAATTAAAAATACAAAATAATATATATATTTATCTAAATTTTAATAATAGAAAAATTCAAAAGCAAGTCATAAATCAAGGAAAATGAAATATGTTATATTTAAAGTATAATAATATACTATAATACTATACACATTCATATAAAACATAACACATCCATAACCTATTATTGATTATCCATATATTCATTTAAAATAAAGAGAAAAAGTCATAGTAATTCTAAGTTTGAAGAGTATAAGTCTAACCATCAACCAATGATAAAGGGTAAGACATCATCATACAAAATTAATATAACTTTAATACCAACAGTTTTGACTCGTTAGGCTCACGAGCCAGCTCGAGCTAGCTCGCGAGGTGGCTCGTTAACTAAACGAGCAGAAATGCTGGCTCAGCTCGTTAAAAAATATAAACGAGCCGAGCCGAGCCACTAACAAGCCGAGTCGAGCGAGCTACCGAGCTGCGAGTAAGGCTGGACGAAATGCTCACAGCTAAACCCTAAACCCTAAAATATCTACCCTTTTCTGAGCATCTAAACCCAGAGAGCTATACTAAGGGAAGCATCAAACACTTACTAAACTAACTAATCTACTCTACTCTAGTGAGCTACACAAGTAACAACTACACAACCAACACAACATATGAATATAAAGAGCAATGGTGTAGTAGGCAAACCAATAAATCTGGAGCTGATTTTTGTGGATCTGCAGCACTTGCAGCTCTGCTAAACAAAATTTTTTGCTCCAGTGGCATTGGAGATCATTGCCAAACAGGGCTCAATGGCGTGATCTTGAGCGGCAGAAGCTGCAAGCCAAGCAATCACTACTGGAAACAACTAATTTACCAAGTGTCCTTGGCACTTGGCAAAGACCCAAATACAATTGGGAAAGCCTTTGTCCACACGAGACAAAATTTTGATCGACAAAGAGGTCTTTGCCGAGTACTTTATTTTGTACGCTCGGCAAATCCTTTTACTGAGTGGTAAAAACAACTCAGCAAAAATGAGCACTTAACAAAGAATGAACCGAAAACCCCCCCTCCCAAAAAACCTGGGGAGGGCCCACCTGCCAACGGCCGCCCATCTCCGTCAAAATCACAAGCCGCGGCATTTTTGGTGCTCTACGTGGCCGGTGGGATTCAAACTCGCGACATTCTCGCTCGCGCATACCCCCTCACTATTGCACCACACTGTCACTTGTATCTAGATTCCGTTTTGGTTCTCTATATTATACTAAATTGCGTCTAAATTGTTTGTTTGAGGCCCTAAACGATTTCAAATCAAAAAGTTGTCGACTATAAAATTCATAACTTTTCAAGATCTACAATTTTCATTTAGACAGTTTCTCATCCGTAGCCGTTTACAAAATTTGAATTTGAAATTTGATAAATTCAAACGGAGTTTACGTTGACAAGATGATTTCAAATCAAAAGGTTGTCAAAAGTATTAATTCAAATTTGTCGTTGGTAAAATTAATTCAAATTTAAAAGTATTCAACTATAGAGTTGTATAACTTCTCAAGATATATAACTTTTATTTTGATCATTTGTTCATCCAACATAGTGGTAGTAACATTATTTACAAAACTTAGAGATCCCTCTTCTAGATTTTGTGAACAACATTACTATCGTTTTGTCGAATGAAGAAATGACTAAAACAAAAGTTGTAGATCTTAAGAAATTATACAACTTTATAGTTGATCACTTTTTAATTTGAATTTATTTAGAGCCTCAAAATATGTTTTAGTAGATCTTGTTTGTTTAGTGTAAAATAAATAAACTCAGTAAATACCTTCTTTGTTGAGTGCCAGGAAATAACACTTAGCAAACAAGCAAGTTTGTCGAGTGAAAAAAAACACTCGACAAAAAGCTTGTTTAGCGAGTGCCGAAAAATACACTCAGTAAAGACTCTTTTTATGAGTGTTTTTTTCGCTGAATGTTTTTTTACACTCTCAAAAAATTGCACTCGGCGAACCATTTAGCACTCGGCAAATTTCAATTTCCGATAGTGAGTAGTGAGCATGCTGGATTATTTTTTGTTCTCTCTTTTTTTTTAAAAAAAAGAAGCGGCACACCGTCACGCATGCCGCCGCTCCAGATCGTGACGGGATATGACGGGATCCCGTTGGCCACCCGCTCGCCCAAAGCGGCAAAGCCCCAAACGACCCACCTGTCGTTCCACCACCGCGCGGTTGCCGTCGGCAGCAGGTCACGCAAGACGACCGTCGCTCCCAGGCCAGAAGAAATACTAGCACTACTGTCGCTGTCCATGGAGATCCCGTTCGTCATCCGCGTGCCGTCGACCTGGACTTGTATGCGCTGCGGACTTGGACTAGTATCCGACTACCCGCCTGCCATTGACCCGTGTTGCCACTCTGCCTGCCGTATACGCCCTCTTCTCGCTCCGTGCTTCCTGTTTTTAGTGATCAAATCAAATCAAATGGAGGCTGCTTTATCTGCGTTTCTGGGTGAGATCGCCAGTCGATCCATGTCTTTCTTCATCGGGAAGCTCTCCGAGCACAAGGCAGAGGACGAGGATAACCTGCGACGCAAGCTGCTGAGGATTCGCATCATCGTCCAGGAAGCAGAGCGTCGGCAGATCAGGACCCAGGCCATGCTCGACCAGCTCAAGATCCTGCAGGCGGCCATGTACGGAGGCCACTACGCGCTGGACGCATCCAAGTATGACCAAGGCAAGGATGTTGACAACGTGAGTCTAAATTCTTTTGCCATATCCAACTTCAACCCTGCCAAGCGCATTCGGATTCAGTTGTGTAGTAGTAGTAGTCGTCGTGGTGGTGGCCGGATGATCAGTAGTCAAGTTGGTGACAAAAGGCTGCGTCAGGTGCTGGGCTCCCTAGAGACAACCATCACCGATGCAGCTGAGTTTGTCGTGTTCCTAAAGGGCTGCCCTCCATTGTACCGTTGTCCGTATAGCGCCTACATGGATTTGGAGAACTGTATGTTTGATCGCCATGTAGAGATGGAACACGTCGTGAACTTCGTCTTGGCCCAAAAGTATTCACCTGCTGCTGGCTGCTCTATAGATCAGGATCATCCTCCTGATGTCCTACCAATTGTTGGTCCAGGGAATTCCGGCAAAACCACGCTTCTTGAACATGTATGCAGGGATGAAAGGGTACGCAGGGCCTTTTTCCGGATCGTGTTCTTCACAGAAGATGACCTTCATGAAAGGTTTAGTTCTCGTGTCAGAGGCGGCGGTGGCACAGTGAAGTATCGAGGTCATGCCTCGAAGAGAGGTGAAAATGTTTTGGTTATTGTTGAAGTGAAGGGAGATATCAGTGAGGTTGCATGGAGTCGTCTAACTCGATGCTCCGCATCCGGAACAAGGCGTGCTACAACAAATGGCGTGACCAAGATTGTAGTCTGTAGCCGTTCCGACAAGATTGCAAGGTTTGGAACAACAAGCGCTCTCAAGATAGGATATCTAACTCAAGAAGCGTACTGGTACTTCTTCAAAGCTCTTGCACTTGGGAGCATGGATCCCGAGGAGCATCCAGAGCTCGCGTCACTGGCCATGGAGATCGCCACGTGCCTGAAGGGTTCCTTCATTGCTGGAAACATCATAGCTAGGATGCTGAGAGATAATCCCAGTGCAGAGTTCTGGCGCATGGCTTTGTCATGTCTCAAGGAGGCCAACCAGAGATATCCATTCGAATTCGATGAGCATCCTGTTAGTCCTTCTCCTTCACAAGACAGAAAACTACTTCTCATGTTGAATGGCTCTAAGGAATATTGCACCATTTTTAATGGCTACCAAATAGTCTCTGCTCAGGATGACGCTCCCACGACAACTATTCGAGATGTTTTGTCGGGGAGTGCTGTGCTTCGTGGGAAATCTAATGTTCTGGCATGGAGATCTTCCATAGCACCTTACTATGGCTACACTGCGAGCTGTGAGATTCATGAGGCATCCTGATCCTGAAGAAGGCGTACGTCATTCACAAGAGCAGTAGTTGATTCCTTTCTTGTATGAATGATGACGGATTGTTAACGTGTTTCTGTATAAATGCGATGTGTGGCATATGTAAGCTATCCAAACAATTTTTGTCGGTATATCTAACAGTGGTTTTTCAAGGCAGGCCTTTCCATATTTTTTTTCAAAATATTTTTAAAAACTACTCCTTTTGTTCTAAATCGTAAGTCCTTCTAATTTTTCCTAAATATATGAATTTTGATAAATCTATATGTCTACTACATATATAATAAAAACAACCTATATCACCACCGCACACATGTCGTAATTTCACTATCTGCAGGGTCAATTTCAAAACAGCCAACTCATTTCACTATCTGCAGGGTCAACATGTCGTAATTTCCCTGCCTGGCCTGAACAGGTGCAGGAAGGAGAAGTAGTGGATGAAAATGAGCTTGCTCAAGTTCAGCAGCTGGCTGCTGAAGCCCTGGCAAATGCTATGCAACAACAACCTGATCACCTGAACAGATGCAGGAAGGAGAAGTAGTGGATGAAAATGAGCTTGCTCAAGTTCAGCAGCCAGCTGCTGAAGCCCTAGGCAAATGCTATGCAACAACAACCTGATCACCCTCAGTCATCTACAACTATCACCTCATCGGCAAGAAGTTTCTTTAGAGCATAGGGTCCTCCAATCACTTGTGGAAACTCCTTTGAGTGATTGCTCAGCTTTGGTGCCCGTTGGTGACAATTCTTTGCAAATGGTGGAAAGTGGCTATGAGATCAGAAGGATTGCAGCTAATCTGGGTCTTCTCTCAGATTATGGCCCACAGCCCTCTATCATCATGCTTGTGCAACAGCTCTCTGAAATGGCATATGAAGCAAATCTGAAACTGCCATTAAAAGGCCCATGTGTGGAGCATAACTGGAATTTTAAGCCCATCCAGGGGAGTGATTCTTGGTGGGCTCTTGTGGTTGATGCCCCTTGGTGGGATAATAATGCTGAAGTGTCATCTTCTAGAACTCTTGACTTGCTTGTTTGGGGAAGTGCTAAAAATCTTTCAGTAAATGCTTCATCAAATCAAGATGAGCTATAGGCACAGATGGGGAAGGAATCGGTAATCTTTGATGCCAACTTTGCTGTGCATCAGATTCTTCGTAATCTCTATCCCTCTACCATCAGTATTAGCTCAGATATGGAAATGTGGGGTGGATTAGCACATCAGGAAGATGCTATAATGCAGCATGATAATAAAGAGGAAAGCCTTTCATTTGCCTCTTTCAGGCTTTGGTATGCCTAATCCAGCTGATGGATTTCTTAGCAGCCAGATGGCTGAATCCTTCACCTCCTCCCAAGATGACCAGTCAGCTGCTACCCCAGTGACTGCCAAGAAGAGAAGGAATAGCAAGGCTAAGACTCCTATAGTGGATGATGAGGTGAGATGGAGTAATGGACTCAAAGCCGAGGCTGTTGTGGAGCACATTCAGCTTGACAATGAACCAAGAAGGAGGAAGGGGGAAAATAAGAAGACTGCTTTGTTCTCTATTGTAGTTGATCTGAAAAAATGTATAGTGCTTGGCAATCTGCATGAGAAACTGGAAGCTGCTTCTTTCCCACCTGAGGATGCAGAAGTGGGAGAAGGAATGGAAATAGTGACTGAAGAAGAAGGAATGGAACTAGAAGCTGATGCAATCCCAATACAAATGCTGATGGATGTTGGCACTGAATTCTGTGGAGTACCTCCTGAGGAGATTTCTCCAGCTATCCTCAATGAAGACCCAAAGATATGACGCAGCTAAATAATTCAGGAGTTGATGGTGCTTCCACCATCCTTTTGGGACCGACTGAGCTACTCTTTAAATATATGTTTTTTCCTCTCTTTTTCTGAATCTTGGTGGGTTATGAACCTTATGTTAATTAGTTTTATTAAAGTATCTGATTCTAAAGTTAGCTACTATGTAGCTAAGCTTTTGCTCTGTCACAATCTTGTTATCAATGAATCAAAACTCAGCTATGAATTATAATTGTCATGCTTGGAATGTGTTGTGTTGGAATATTAGAGGAATCAATGATAAAGAAAAATGGAATTCCATTCGGAATAAAATAGATGAAAGTGGTGCCAATATGTTTTGTCTCCAGGAGACAAAGAGAGAGAACTTTGACATTCACTATATTAGAAACTTTAGCCCAAGACGCTTTGACAGATTTGATTACTGCCCTTCAGTGGGGGCCTCAGGTGAAATTCTTGTTTGCTGGTCGAGCTCTTCTTTCTCTGTAGAAACTCTTGAAAAGCAGCCTATTGCTCTGAAGCTCAGTGTTACTAGTTTATGGTCCTTGTAGACAGCCACAGAGAGATATTTTTGTGAATTGGCTCTATGATCTAAATATTGAAGATGATGATTTATGGCTCCTCATGAGTGATTTTAACTTTTATAGATCCTAGGAAAATAGAAGTCGAGTGGGTGGTAATTGCAATGATGTGCTCATATTCAATAGAATTATCAGTCATTTGGGTCTTATTGAACTGCCAATAAAAGGAAGAAGCTTCACTTGGAGTAATATGCAGGCTGAACCATTATTGGAACAAATTGATTGGTTCTTCACTTCAGTTGCTTGGACACCGAGGTTCCCAAATACTTTAGTACTCCCAGTGGCCAGAATTGTATCAGATCACATCCCATGTAAAGTGCAAATTGGGATTGAGATACCTAAAGCTAACATATTTAGGTGTGAGAATTACTGGTTCAGTCATCCAAGTTTCTTGCCAACCATTGCTAGTACCTGGGAGCAAACAGTTAGAGCGACTGATAGTGCTCAGATTGTTAGCTCGAAATTTAAGTCTCTAAGAAGAACTAGGGCATTGGGCCAAAAACATTTCAAACCTGGCAAAACTCATAGGAAATTGTAATCTTGTTATTGCTTTTCTGGATAGCTTGGAGGAGCATAGAGATCTTTATACATAGGAAATTAATTTCAGATCTATAATCAAGGAGCACCTGCAGACTCTTTTGCGTATGCAGAGAGAGTACTGGAAGCAGAGGTCCACACAAAGATTTATTCAGTTAGGGGATGAGAACACTAAATATTTTCACTCTATTGCTATTGAGAGGTATAGAAGAAACACAATCTCCCAAATTCTTAGCCCTGATGGGAGGGTTGTATCTGATCACCATGAAAAGAGTGCACTTTTTTGGCAAGAGTTCAAAAATTGGCTGGGAGTCACTTTGAACACTGAGATGCTTTTTTATCTTGATGATCTTATCATCCCTTCTAATGATCTTGATGAGCTTGTTTTGCATTTTAGCGTTGAAGAAATAGATGCTATAATTCTCAATATGCCGAATGACAAAGCCCTAGGGCCGGATGGTTTCAATAGCCTATTCATAAAAAAGAGTTTGCACATTATCAGGAAGGACATCTACACTTCGTGCAGGGATTTTTATAATCATAGAGCTGATACTAAGAGTATAAATTCTTCTTATATTACATTGATCCCTAAGAAGAATAACCCTGAGAGCATCAATGATTTAAGACCCATCTCGTTGCTAAACACCTCTGTTAAAATTCTAACTAAGTTATTGGCTAATAGGCTGCAAAAGGTTATCCTCCAGCTCATTCATGAGAATCAGTACGGATTTATCAATGAGAGGACTATTCAAGATTGCTTGGGGTGGGCATTTGAATTTCTTCATCAATGTCACCAGTCTAAGAGGGAAATCATCACCCTAAAGTTAGATTTTGAAAAAGCTTTTGATCTTGT
Organism: Eremochloa ophiuroides; assembly: GCA_038502445.1. Classification (NCBI taxonomy): domain Eukaryota; kingdom Viridiplantae; phylum Streptophyta; class Magnoliopsida; order Poales; family Poaceae; genus Eremochloa; species Eremochloa ophiuroides. The sequence goes on along the minus strand of JAHLJS010000003.1, from coordinate 55,604,503 downwards.
TGAGCATCACACAATTCTCAAAATGTTGGAAACTAAGGGGTTTCCTTCTCGCTGGATTTGATCTTACCCTACAGAATGAGGCTTTACTTGTCAAGCAATTGGATAAATTCTTCAACAAAAGGGCAGTACCATGGGTGGATCTTATTTGGAAAAGGTACTATGCTAATGGAGTACCCCATCTTAGAAGGGAGAAAGGCTCCTTTTCGTGGAAGGACATTTTAAGGTTGCATGTGAAATATCGAGGCATAGCAGTTTGTTCTCCAGGTATTGGTAACACATTGAGCTTTGGGATGATTTACTGCTTGGAAGTGTGATGTCCATAAAATATCCAGTGCTCTTTGAGTTTGCTAAGGAACCAATAATAGCTCTTGAAAAGGTTTTAAACACGGCTAACAGAATTTCTATGTCTCAGCAAGCTTTTGCAGAACTACAGCTCATTCAAGAGGATATTGCTACACTGGTCATTGGTTCTTTAGATTAGATTGACAGATGGACCTTCATTTGGGGAAGAAATTTTTACTCTTCTAATAAGTACTATCAGCATCACTTTGCTAGTGTCAATGCACCACAACCCATTCGCTGGATCCGGACATCTAAATGTGTCCCCCGAATCAAGTTTTTTACTTGGCTTTTACTGAATGATCGGCTCAACACAAGAAACATTTTAAGGAGAAGGAAAAAATTCTTACCAGAAGGCTATAATTGTGTATTATGCCAAAACGGAGAAGAGGAAACTGTAGAACACCTATTCTTCGATTGCCAGGCAGCTGCTAGCCGATGGTTTGCCTTGGGCATCACGTGGCTAGATACAGTTAGCATTATTCAGAGACTCATAAGTGACAGTTAAGCCTAGTATATGTATCTTACTTTGCTGCAGATTACTGTTTCTTGTCTAGGTGTTTTTAGGCTGGCTTAGAAGCCAAGCTAAGTATCTACTTTATTCCTAAAATATGCTGTAGTAGGTAGCCACTTTGCTGTATAAAAGCAATGGCTTAGCACTTGTAAGAACCCACCCCAATTGTACCCCTTTTCAATTCAATACAAGCGGCCAACCTGCCCTCTGGATATCCAAACCCTTGATCCATTTGATGAGTGGCCAACAATTGGTATCTAGAGCCTAGGGTTTTAGACAAGCAGCAGCCATGGCCACTGAGAGCTCCAAAGCCGCCGCCGCCGCCACTGCTGCTGCTGCGGCCAGTGCCGCAGGGAAGCCAGTGTTGCAGCTAGGCGTCGGGACATCCGGCAAAGGAGCAGATGACTGCGCGACGCGCCTTGCTACCGCAGAGGCAGCGACTGCGGCGGTGGCCGTCGCGGCGCAGCAGGCAGCAGCTGCGTCTCAGACCGCGGTCGCCGCTACCGCGGCTCTTCGCCGAGAGCTGGAGCAAGAGGACATGGGCTCTGCGGGGTCACGCGGCCCCGACCATCGTCATTCGCCGTCACCAGAGCGGCATTGCGCCCATCGCGTGCGATCGCCGGTGCTGCAGGCCGTCTACCGCGACTCCGGAGCTGGCATGCCATGGCTGATGCTCACCAAGAGCAACTACCACGAGTGGAGCCTTCTGATGAAGGTAAAGCTCCAAGCCCGGCATCTCTGGGAGGCAGTTCACCATGGTGGCGTCTGCTACGATGATGATCGCCGAGCCTTGGAGGCTCTCTGCACCGCCGTCCCCGTCGAGGTTGCCGCAACCATCGCCAACAAGGCCATGGTGAAGATGGCGTGGGATGCCATCGCGCTGCGCTACACCGGCGGTGATCGTCTGCGGCGCACCACGCTTCAGCAACTTTGGGGAGAGTGGGAAGGCCTCACCTTTCTGCCCGGCGAGCAAGTCGGGGACTTCGCCGTGCAGCTGACCAATCTGATGGACCAGATATCGCGCAACGGTGACACCGACCTGACGGAGGAGTGCGCCGTCGAGAAGCTGCTCTGCTGCATGCCCAAGAGGTACACGCAGATTGTGAACTCGATCGAGACGCTCCTTGATTTTGATCAGCTCACCATCGAGGATGTCATCGGGCGGCTCAAGGCGGTCTAGGACCGCGAGCAGGCAGCGGATTCCGATCCCGTCAACGTCGGCAGCAAGCTGCTATACACCGCCGAGCAGTGGCGCGCCTTCGACAAGAAGAAGAAGAAGGAGGAGGGTGTCGGGACCTCCAAGGACCGATGTCGACACCCCCGTGGCGGCAAGAAGAACAAGCCACGGGGAGATCGTGACGGCGCCGGTGGTGCTGGCGGCGAAGGGCAAGCAAAACAAGGCTGGTGGCGCCGGTGGTGAATGCAAGGTGAACGAAGACGATACCTATCTCAACTGCAACCGCACCGGGCACTGGGCACGCGACTGCCCGCGGTGGAACCGGGAGCGCGGAGTGGCGAGTGTTGTCGGGGTGGAAGAAGAAGCTGCTTCCTTTCTCGTCCACGGTTTCTTGCAGCTTGAGGAAGACAAGAGCTACTGCAAGCCTCAAGCTTCGACCTTCTGAGCCTTGAGTACCGACCTCGAGCTCGAGGAGCCGCGTGCAGGTGCCTACTTCGATACCAGCAACGACGGGGAGAAGCTTGATGGCTGGTACCTAGACAGCGGTGCCACCCATGACATGACTGGGCGTCACGAGCTCTTCACTGACCTGGACACATCGGCTCGAGGAGTCGTGAGGTCTGGCGACGAGTTGAAGGTGGATATCCAAGGTGTCGGCTCCATCATCTTCGAGGCCAAGGACGGCGAGCACCGGGTGCTGCGGGGTGTCTACATCATCCCGGCGCTCCGGAACTCGATCATGAGTCTTGGACAACTGGACGAGGGAGGCTCGAAGGTGGAGATCTAGGATGGCATGCTGAGGATTTGGGATCGTCATCGGCGGCTGCTCGTCAAGGTCCAGCGCAGCACCAATCGCCTCTACGTTCTCCACCTCAACACTGCCAAGCCGCTCTGCCTCACCGCTCGGAAGGATGACGAGGAGTGGTGCTGGCGCGAGCGCTATGGCCATATCCACTTCGACGCGCTCCGCAAGCTTTCCAAGGACGGCATGGTGCGCGGGATGCCGACGATCAACCATGTCGGGCAATTCTGCGACACTTGCGTCATCACCAAGCACCGTTCTCGGCTGAAGCTCAATACCACTCCCAGGAGCCGCTCGAGCTGGTCCATGGTAACCTCTATGGCCCAGTGACACGGGCAACCATCGGCAGCAGGTGCTACTTCTTGTTGCTCATTGACGACGCCACTCGCTATATGTGGGTGGCTCTGCTGACTACCAAGGACACCGCCGCCGACGCCATCAAGCACCTCCAAGCTGTGGCAGAGAAGGGGAGCGGGCACAAGCTCCGCGTGCTCCACACGGACAATGAACGTGAGTTCACCGTGGTAGAGTTCGCGGCTTACTGCGCGGATGAGGGCATCCAGCGTCATTACTCCGCCCCCTACTCGCCGCAGCAGAATGGAGTCGTGGAGAGGAGGAACCAGACGGTGGTGGCCATGGCGCACGCGCTGCTGAAGCAAAGGGGGCTGCCAGCTCGGTTTTGGGGGGAGGCGGTGGTGACCGCGGTCCACCTCCTCAACCGAGCGCCTGCCGAGAGCCTGTCGGGGAAGACCCCATACGAGGCCTGGCACGGCAAGGCGCCGGTGGTTGGGCACCTGCGAACATTCAGCTGCATGGCTTTTGTCAAAGACCTCACCTAGCTCAAGAAGCTCGACAATCGCAGCCACCCTGGCATCTTCATCGGGTATGCTGACGGCGCGAAGGCCTACCGCATCTTCGATCCGGCGACGCAGCGAGTGCTCATCTCGCACAATGTAATCTTCGACGAGAGCCGCGGCTGGGATTGGCTCGGGGAAGACACAGGACCAGCTCCAGGAGGTGAAGACTTCACTGTTGAACACCTCTGGAGTGAAGAAGCTGGAGGAGCGGGGGGCGCATCGTCACCAGCAGCTCCGACACCGCCGCGCTCACTGTCTCTAGCTCCGGGGGAGCTCGGGGGCACGGAAGTAGCGGCTCCAAGTCCTCCGCCAGCCCGTGCTGCCTCGACACTGGCCACAGCAACAGCCGCCTCACCAGCAGCCACACCGCCACCAGCTGATCAGCCCCAAATCAAGCATGCCACGCCACTGGCGGATGATGAGGACCGTCTGGATGCATACTACGATGATGACCCCCTCAGGTATCGCCGGATGACCAAATTCTTGGTGAAGATTCTCCTCCAGGGCTGGTGCCGTGTCTTTTCGCCCAGCTGCACCTCTCGCACGCCGGCGAGCCGACCAACTTCGCAGAGGCACGCAGGGTGACCCAGCGTGGGAGGCTGCCATGAAGCAAGAGCTCTAGTCGGTAGAGAAGAACAAGACTTGGGAGCTCGTGGACTTGCCGGATGGACATCGCCCGATCACCTTTAAATGGGTGTTCAAACTCAAGAAGGATGAGAAGGGGGCAGAGACCAAGCATAAGGCGAGGCTAGTAGCGAGAGGCTTGGGACAACAAGAGGGCGTGGACTACGATGACGCATTCGCGCTAGCGGCGCGCATGGAGTCGGTCCGTGTCCTCCTCGTGCTGGCGGCTCAGGAAGGGTGGAAGGTCCACCAGATGGATGTGAAGTCGGCATTCCTGAACGGTGACCTCAAGGAGGAGGTGTATGTGCACCAGCCGCCGGGATTCATCGTCGCCGGGAAGGAGGACAAGGTCTACCACCCACGCAAGGCTCTCTACAGCTTGCGGCAGGTGCCGCGTGCCTAGAACACAAAGCTGGATGCCACTCTGAAGGCGATGGGCTTCTACTAGAGCGCAATGAGGCGGCGGTGTACCGGCGAGGCTGCGGGCGCTCTGATCTGCTCGTCGGGGTCTACATCGATGATCTCATCATCACTGGCGTAGAGGAAGAAGATGTGAAGAAGTTCAAGGCGCAAATGAAGGAGAAGTTCGACATGAGCGACCTTTAGTTCCTCTCCTTCTACATCGGTGTCGAGGTGCGCCAGGAAGACACCGGCATCACTCTCCGTCAAGCTCACTACGCCAAGCGGATCCTGGAGCTCGGCGGGATGACTGGCTGCAATCCAACTCACACGCCGATGGAGTAGAAGCTGCGGCTCAGTCGTGCAAGAAAGGCAGAGGAAGTGGACTCCACGCACTACCGGCGGCTTGTCGGCAGCCTCCGGTATCTCGTGCACACCCGATCGAACTTGGCATTCACTGTGGGGGTATAGACCCGTACACCCACAAGACACTACATGGGCCGCACCATCAAAGGTGGCCCTGTCAATGCGGGACCGACCAGGGTACCTGCTGGCCCCCTTCTACCAGACTGGATCGGTAAGCACGACCCAGAGTCGAACAACCACCATAAACTCAGATAGAAAGTCTTTTCTGTAAATCAGAGTAGGACGCGGCTGACCAAGTCCGACCAGTGTTAGATGAAGTTCTCAGCTCCTTGTTACTATAAAAGCGGGCCGAGAACACCCGCCAAGGGACAAGTTCCCACAGATTATTCTGTACACAAAAAACGATCAGATAATACAATCCAACGCAAAGGCTCACGCCGACTGGACGTAGGGCTGTTACTTGTTTCCGAGGGCCCGAACCGGTATAAATCGCTTGTCTTCGCATTCACCGCCGAGTTCCGGAGTTCACCGAAGCCCGAACTAAACTGTCTCGGGTACCCCCGTGGCAGGCTATCGGTCATAAGACACCGATAGCTGGTGTACCAGGTAGGGGCTTTTGGTGAATTCATCATCGAGAAATAGGCGGACCTCGACAACATAGAAGCTGTGTTCAAAACAACTCCCGTTTTTGGCGCATGGATTTGTGAAATCGACAACAGAGGTAAGATCCAGAGCTGTCTATAGGAAGAAGAAACCGAAGGAAGCTTAAACAGCTCGATGGACATAGATGAACAAAATATGGAAAATCTAGAAATTTTTAATTTAATCAACAGCGTCAGTAGCCTAAACATCCACGATGAGGAAAGGACTCACTACAAGAAGTCAGCGAGTTATTTTCCGTTCGGTATCGACAATTCAGCCAAGACAATTTAGAAGATCCTAACAGCTCGGCAAGACTACATGAAGTCGGCGAGTTCTTTCCCATTCGGTCTCGACAACTCGGCCAAGACAATTCAGAAACTCATAACGGTTCGGCAAGATTTCTGCATACCACTAAAAGGAGCACAAGAAGGCTTGATGATGACGGTCACACCTCAAGGTTGAATGGCCAGAAGAAGAATACAGTCCCATCAAGAGATTACCATACCAAGAAGGAATAGAACTGTTGGCACAAAAAGTGGTTCTCCGTGCTCAACACACTAGCGAAGCCGAAAACAATCCTCAAAAGCAATGGAGCTTCCGTAGATCAAGCTAGCTTCAAACCCGGTCTGAGAGTGTCGATGACTCCAAAGCGTGCCAGTCAATTTGACCTGCAATTGACAAGGAAAAGATAATGATCAGTAACACAAGGCGAAACTCACTGGTGTGTCCAGGCAGTTCCAAATGTATGGCCCCATAGGCCCTATTTGTAGGCTATTGACTAAAGAGTCGATATCCAAATTATACGAATCGATTCTCATGAAGATAGGCGTTATAACATAGTATAACCGATTCACATGCACCAATAAGGGTAATAATTCGCATGATACAAATTATAACATAATTAACGCACACATGTCAAGTTAACTCGATTGTAAAATATCTGAGTGCAAAAGCAAGACGAAATCGGCTGTTTAACCGATTCAGCGAATATAGGCAACATACAAGCCTATAAGATGAATAATACCTTGACTTTCAAACCAATATACTTAACTCATCTTTTACAACAGTGGGGATCGAATGGATCGAGATAGCTGTGATGTAAACTATGATATAAATCTATTGATCGTCAAATCTAGATAATATTTGTCTTATTACTTGAGTGCAACCTATATACAATCAAGATCTAGATCTATCGGCTAATGCAAATACATTCTATTTATCAACGCATAAACATGTGACGATCATCATTCATTGAACAAATAGATCTATCAAACATAAAGCCGACATAAATAGATCAAGATTGGGCAAATTTGTGAGTATTACATATAAGTAAATAAACTCAAACATCACTGATAACTTAATGAATCTAACTAAGATGCCAATTTTAGTTAGATCCAATAACTAATCCATGCACATTAACCATGTTAATCTAAGTCTTCATCCACCGGATGAGGCTAAACATAGATTAATCAAGAAAATAAACATGAATCGACAACTAATCCTTATTTGATTTAAGCCCACGTCCACCGGATGACGCTAAACTCATACCAAACGAGAATCGACCCTGATCTACTATGCTCTCATGTCCACCAGATGACATTAAAAAAACAAAGCTTAGCAAGGCATGACAGTACTTACAAGCAAGCTTGCATCCACCGAATGACACTCAGCCCGTTTGAAGAAACTCACCGGGATCTACTTTACTCCTCCTAAGGGTTTTAGCCAGAGCCGAAAGGTGTGTTGTATTGTTGTGTACGTATGTATTACAATGGCCGGGGGTTTATATTTATACCCTGGGCAGGTAAAATAGAGTCCTAGTCGAATCATAACTCAAAACAAATATGGAAACTAACTGTTGGCGCAAAAAGTGGTTCCCTAAGCCCAACACACCAGCGAAGCCGGAAACGACCCTTGAGGCAGTAAAGCTCTCGCAGATCCAGCTAGCTTCGGACCCGGTCTGAGAGTGTCAGTAACACCCAAGCGTGCCAGTCAATTTGACCTGCAACTGACAAGGAAAAACATAGTAATCAGTAATCACAGGGCGAAACTAACCGGTGTGTCCAGGTAGTTCCAACTTTGTGGCTCGAAGAGCCGATGTAATGGGAGATCGACTAGAAAGCCGATTCCGTTATGTTATGAACCGATTGTAGCGAAACATGTATTATAACTCAAGTTAACCGATTCAAACAAGAATTCAATGATTTATACTTGCATTAGATGGAAATATGCTATAAAAGATGTAGTCACAGCAAGCTATCATAATCATAAGATGTCTCAATGTAAAACAAGATGAAATCGGCTACTTCAGCCGATTTAGTGTATACGGACAACATACAAGCCTATAAAGTAGATAATGTTTCAACTCTCCGGCTATTAGATCTAAATCACAATCTTGCAACAGTGGAGATCTAGTAGATCGAGGCAGTCATGATGAAGTTACAACTTAAATCCGTTAACCTTTGAATTTAGACAATGTTTATTTTATTACTTGAGTGCGACCCGTATCTAATCTAGATCCAAAATATAAACGGCTGGTGCAAAGCATTCTATCTTATCAATATAAAACGAATGGCAAACATAATTCGTTGAACATATAGATCTATTAGATATAAGCCGACGCATATGGATCAAGAAGGGCAAATTGATGATTGCTTTAAATAATAAACAATAAACATAAGCAACATCGGTAACTTAATGAATCCAGCTAAACTGCCAAATTTAACTAGAGCCGATAACTAATCCATGCATGCAAACTGCCTCAATCTATAGCCTGTCTACCGGATGACGTTAACTAATAGATTAATCAAGCAAACAAACACGAATCGATAACTAATCCGCGCGTGAAAACCGTCCTAATCTGAATCTCGTCCACCGGATGACGGTTAACACAGATTGATCAGGTAAACCAGCGTGAATCATCCTTGACTCACTATGCTTCCCGCGTCCACCAGATGACGCTAAAGAAACAGAGCTTAGCAAGGACCCTGGTCCGCCATGCTTCCACGTCCACCGGATGACGCTAAAAGGACGTAGTTTAACAGGGGGTTGACGATACTTACAAGCAAGCCTGCGTCCACCGGATGACACCCAGCCTGGATGAAGTAACTCGCCGGACTCGACTGACTCTAGGGTTTGTTGGCCGGAGCCGAAAGTTGTGTTGTATTGATGTTGTTGTTCTTACAATGGCTGATGGCTTATATTTATACCCTGAGCGTAGCTAGAGTCCTAGTCGAATTACAACTTATTAATAGATAAGGAAACCAACAAACTATCCTATATCTAAGGTAACTTGGAGTCCCATCTTCCCTTTCATAACGGACTCCAACCGTGATCGCATCTTGGTGGCGCGGACTCTGGATGACGTCACCAATACCGACGCTGCACGCCTCCTGTCACCTTCGCCCGATAACCGATTCACCGTGCAATCGGCTATTTGCCTTCCTTCCGCTGGATGGAATCTACTTTCGAGATCGGCTATCTTCCTCCGGTATCGGCTATCTTCCTCTGGCATCGGCTATCGGCTCCCAGCCCAAAATTTGGTGTTAACACATGCCCCCCAATTTTGGAATAAACTGGTTTATTCCGAAATTAGCGCTTGAGTCTTTAAATAGCCAAACCGCAGCTTCCCTCTCGACACTTCAAACTTTCGCACCAAAACAAAACCCTAAACCGTCGCAACTTCCGCCACGAGCTTCAATCTGCCGTCGTCAGCTTCGATTTGCCACCGCCAGTTTCGATTCGTCGCCGTCAAATCACCCCCGAGCTAATGGCGACTCCTTCTGAGGTCCCTGAGGTATCAATTTCATCAATCCGCCCCCTGATTCGTGAATCCCTCTTCAACCTTACGAATTTCAAATCCAGGTGCTGAGGAACGATATTCTGATTCCACTGAAGGACATCCCTGATACCTACTATCTGGGCCCAATGGGTGATCCGATCCCCAAAGACTTCATTATTCAAGAAACCAACCAGTTCCCATTCCGAAGCCCCATGATGGGCGCCTCTTCTTGGGCCAAATCTTTCAGAAACTGACCAAGCGCACCTGCTGGGTGGAGAAACTGGTTCCGTCGCGTCGCGGCGAAGAAGCGCATTGACTGGGAGATGCACCATCTGAGCCAATGTCTTGACCTATCATTATCAGAGATGACAAGGAATGAGCCGCTCCTGATCGTTGCCAGTCATTTTTGGTCCAACTCCTTGAATGCTTTCGTGTTTGGAGACGGTCCAAAAACCATTACCCTGGGCGATATCCATATGCTCATCGGGCTTCAGATTACTGGATCATATGATTTCTGGGATCTTTGCTCCAGTGGCAAGAAGGACCCGTATTTCCCGAAGCTGGACACATACAAAGGATGGAGTGGTTATATTCAACACCACCAGAAAAGCTCCTCTTCTGTCAGCGAGAAAGAACATGTCGCATTCCTGACCATGTGGCTTGAGAGGTTCGTGTTCTATGGTGCCACTGCCGGGCCAGCGTATCCTTATCGGGTCTTAGCAGAGAAACTGGCTCAAGGGCACTCCATCCCCCTGGGCAAACTCTTGTTGGGTGCAGCATATAGGCTTATGAGCCGGGTATTCAGTTCCTTGATTATAGGTGAAGAAGTGCAATGCATAACAGGCCATTGGTGGCTAGTACAGCTATGGCTCAACCTGTACCTGCATAAGCTGGTAAGAACACAACTCCAAGGCCTCAACTTTCCATCCACCGAGTATTCAGAGGAAGAAGACCCAAAAACCAGAGGTGTCAAAGTTTTGGTGAAGCTGCCTCTGCCATAACCATCTCAACCTCAAAGGGCAATATGCTGGAAACATTATACAGGGGCTTGGGACCAAATGTTACTACCTGGTTCCCCTGTGAAGATGAAGATGAATTTCCAGCGCCCTCCAGCTTCAAATTCAACAATGGGTGCTCTGATGACGAGGCTATCAGTATCTTGAACGCAATCATCAAACCCTGTCCCTTGCCAGCTGACTTCAAGCACCTTCGGAGCGCAAGCGGCAAGGCAACTAGCTATCCTTCCTATGAATTCTATCACCCAAACATAGCAGCAAGACAGCTAGGTTTCGGCCAATTGCCCCCTTGGCTCCCCTTTTTGAATACCTTGAAACCCAGGGAGAACATTACAGAGGACCTTCAGGCTGACACTTCTTTCTTTTGCAGTCCTGACTGCGCAGCTTGAAGAATTACGTGTGGCCACCGAGGCCGCCGCCAATGCCGTTAATGCGCATGGCAACACGCAGGCGGAGCGGCTCCTGGATGTTCACCACCGCGTCTCCCAGGTGGCCATGGCCGGCGTTTGTCACGGCGCCACTGGGGCTTTCACAGCCGCGCGACTCCGCTCCGGCATTGCTCTGGAAGCCGTCGAGCCTGGGTTCCCGGAGGGCCAGAACATGGAGGAGGCCAGCGCCCAACTGGCGAACTTCTTCCCTCATGCCGATGAGGTCGTGGCTGCCACCGACGCCCAGGACATTATAGATAAAGCCACGCATGATTAGAATGTAATAGGACTCCTGTAAGCACAATCAGAAATAAAACTTCCTTCGAAAGCATCAATCTGATTTCCATATGTGTTCGGATACATATATGTATTTTCCTTTATTATTTTCTTCTCTTTTTTTTGTGCTAAGGGCGACTCGTTAATACGATGTCGGCCATTTTGTCCTGAAGGCGTTCCGCTTGCACGGCATCGGCTGTTAGAGCCAGATTCACATGAATCGGCTATTATCCCCCTACTGGGATGCTAGGGTAGTATTTCTTCAGATGCTTCCCGTTGATGGCTCTGGTGAGTCTCTGCCCTTCCAAGTCTTCAAGGATATAAGCATTACCCGGAGCGCATTCCACCACACGATACGGGCCTTCCCAGTTTGGCGATCATTTACCGAATCGGCTATCTTTGGTACCAATAGGTAGAATGACTTTCCATACTAGCTCTGATTCGGTGAAGCTCTTGCTTTTTACCTTGGTGTTGTAATACTCGGCCACCCGTACCTTGTTCTTTTCAATGTATTCCAAAGCCCTAAGCTGATGACAGTGCAAATCTTCTAAACTGTCCATCATAATGTCTTTGTATTCACCGGCTGTAAGCTTGTTTTGCAACGTGACACGCCGTGTCTCAGACTGAATCTCCCATGGCAAGACAGCAGCGTGTCCATAGACTAACTCATAAGGTGAAGCCTTGATCGATCCATGCTGTGCCATGCGATATGCCCATAGTGCTTCGCTCAAATGCAAATACCATTTTCTAGGGTTCTGCTCAATCTTTTTCTTGATGACCTTGATTAAAATTTTATTGGAGGCTTCTGCCTGTCCGTTGGCTTGGGCGTAATACGGCGATGAATTATAAATCTTGATGCCCATGTCGTCAGCAAAGGTCATAAACTTCTCTGAAGTGAACATTGTCCCCTGATCGGTTGTGATCGTCTGAGGTATGCCAAACCTGTAAATGATATGCTCCTTTACAAATTCGATCACGTCAGCTGAAGTGGTGTTCCTCAAAGGAATGGCTTCTACCCACTTGGTGAAGTAATCAGTCGCCACCAAGATCCATTTGTGACCCTTGCTCGATGGTGGGTAGATTTGGCTGATTAGATCATTACCCCATCCCCTAAACGGCCATAGTTTAATTATAGGATTCACAGAAGAGGCTGGAGACTTTTGTATATTTCCAAACTTTTGGCATTCTTGACACTCTTTATAATATTTGAAACAATCTTTCAGCATCGTAGGCCAATAGTAACCAGTCCTCCTGATGATCCACTTCATCTTGTGAGCTGATTGATGTGCACCGCAGACTCCATCGTGTACTTCGCTCATCAGCTTTACTGATTCCTCTGCCCCCAGGCATTTGAGCAGCACTCCTTCAACAGTCTTGTAATACAACTGACCATCCAACAACACGTACTTGGTGGCTTTGTACCTTAGCTTTCTGCTGACCCGTTGTGAAGGATTTGCCAGGTAACCTGCTATCTCGCCCCTCCAGTCATCAGCTGATTGCTCGCTGTTACAAATCTCCTACATCGACCGATAACCCGACGCGTTCTGCGCCAGCCGATTAGCTTCCTGGTTCTGGGCCCTGGGGATGTGACAGAGAGATACCGTCATGAACTTCTTGATGAGAGCCTGGCACTGATCATAGTAGCCTCTGAGTATCTCGTCTTTACATTCATACAAGCCGAGCAATTGGATGATGACTAGTTGTGAATCGCCAAATACTTCAACAGCATCGGCTTTTGCTTCATGCAGAAGCTGAAAACCTTTCCACGCGGCTTCATATTCAGCCTGATTGTTTGTGACAATCGGCCCTATCTGGAAAGCATACTCAAAACGCACACCCCGCGGTGAGATGAGCACTACTCCGGCGCCACCACCTTGCTTGCACGAAGAACCGTCGAAAAACATAGTCCATGGCGCTATATCCGCTATATTAACCGATCCTCCGTGATGCTGTGTAATGAAATCGGCTATCGCCTGACCTTTGACCGCCTTAGCCGATTCGAACCTCAAGTCAAACTCTGAAAGCGCCAGGATCCATTTGCTGATCCGACCATTTAAAATAGGCATCGAAAGCATGTGCTTGATGACATCCTCCTTGGACACCACCACACACTCTGAAGTAAGCAGGTAGTGCCTCAACTTGGTGCATGAATAGAACAGGCACAAGCACAACTTCTCGGTCGGTGTGTATCTTGTCTCAGGGTCAAGGAGCCGCCTGCTCAGGTAGAAAACTGCTCTCTCCTTCCCTTCAAACTCTTGAAAAAGGGCCGATCCAATGGTATGGCTTTCGGCCGTCACGTACAACTTAAAAGGCCTCCCTGTCCGTGGCGGTACTAAAACAGGGGAAGTCTTCATGTATTCTCTGATTTCGTCAAAAGCCTTCTGTTGCACGTCACCCCATTTGAACTCTTGATCATTCTTGAGCTTCAACAATGGTGAGAACGGCAGCACCTTCTCTGATAAGTTGGCAATGAACCTTCTGATAAAGTTAACCTTACCAAGCAAAGACTGCAATTCCTTCTTGTTGGTTGGAGGTACGAGTTCATCGATCGCCTTCCTACTCTTGCTGCCGATTTCTATCCCTTTGCGGTGGACCATGAATCCCAGAAATTCGCCAGCTGACATGCCAAACGCACACTTGTTAGGATTCATCTTCAGACCATGTCACCTTGTGCACTCCAAAGTGGCCCTCAAATCGGCCAGGTGATCTTTATTGCTCTTGGATTTCACCACCACATCATCTATATAAATTTCAATGACTTTGCCGATCAACTTGTGAGATAAGTTGCACCGGCATTCTTCAAACCAAACATCATGACCACCCATTCAAACAAACCAAGCGCACCAGGGCACCTGAAGGCGGTCTTCGGGATGTCTTCATCAGCCATAAAAATTTGATTATAACCAGTATTGCCATCCATGAAGCTAATAACTTGGTGCCCAGCAGCCGAGTCTACCAACATATCGGCTATTGGTATAGGGTAGCCATCCATCGGTGTAGCTCTATTTAAATCCCTGAAGTCAATACAGACTCGCAATTTACCATTTTTCTTATACACGGGGACGATGTTCGATATCCACTCGACATATTGGCAAGCTCGAATGAACTTGGCTTCTAACAGCCTCGTGATTTCGGCCTTAATGTCGGGTAGAGCATCCTTTCTAAAATGACATGGAGGCTGCTTGTGTGGCCGAAACCCTGGCTTGATAGGTAGCCTGTGCTCAACAATAGATTTGTCCAATCCAGGCATCTCATAATATTCCCAGGCGAAGCAATCTTTGTACTCCTTCAGCAGTTGAATCAGCTCCTGCCTGAACTCCGGGTCTAAATTGGCGGCAATAAACGTCGGCCTTGGCCTGTCACCGGGTCCAACATGCACTTCTTCGAGCTTGTCGGCCGACGTGAATCCTTGCCCCAACTTACCCTCTGTGCCGTCGATCGGATTCTCCATTTAATAAAAAGACTCAGAGCCGATTGACCTGATCGGCTGTTGACTCTCATCGCTGACCTTGATGGAGCCTCCTTCCCAAGCCTTGCCAGAGAAACAATCATGATCCCCAGCTTCCCAGTATGTGGCATCCGCCGTCGCCACGCTGACCGAGTCATCAGCCGGGACCACTTCGACCTCATCGCCATGCCACTGAATGAGGCACTGATGCATGGTCGATGGTACGCAGCAGTTAGCATGAATCCAGTCGCGTCCGAGTAGCAAGCTGTAGGCACCTTTACTGTCGATTATGAAAAAGGTGGTAAGCAGTGTCTTCTTCCCCACTGTTAGCTCGACGTTGATTGCCCCCCGAGTGTTGGAAGAATTGCCCCCGAAATCCTTGAGCATCAGATCGGTTTCTATTAGATCATCGGGACCCTTGCCTAACTTGCGGAATGTAGTGTAGGGCATGAGATTAACAGTGGCACCACCGTCCACCAACGTCTTTGTCATGGGTATGCCGTCGACATAACCCTTGAGATAGAGGGCCTTCAGATGTCGATTCTTGGCTGGCTTATCAAAAGTAGCTTGCTGTGCGAGCACTAACTTGGCCACTCCGTCTTCTGATCCCAAATCGTCTGAGTCGGAATC
This sequence comes from Eremochloa ophiuroides, assembly GCA_038502445.1. Classification (NCBI taxonomy): domain Eukaryota; kingdom Viridiplantae; phylum Streptophyta; class Magnoliopsida; order Poales; family Poaceae; genus Eremochloa; species Eremochloa ophiuroides. The sequence goes on along the minus strand of JAHLJS010000003.1, from coordinate 55,589,207 downwards.
GGTATCATACTTCTTGGCTCTGAACTTTGCAGGTAGCAGAAACACCATCTGTGCATCGGCTACAGCCTTTCCATTATTTTGTGGAGGTTTCTCGCGCCACACCTGTTTGGCGCGCCCCTCAGCTTGGAGCTTTCTGTTTCTGAGCCGCTGCACCCGGCGCCTTTGGCTCCTAGTTAGATCCCCTGGGCACCACTGGTTCTCTTGCCAAACCGGCTGTCGGCGTTCAACTACCGCCTCATCAAGCCGATCGCGCGAGTCCCTTTTGTCACGCCGATCCCACGGGCTGTGGGGACTCCCCAGCCTCTGATGCACAGACCTGCGGTTGACCTGGGACTGCCTGTACTCTTGATACTGATCGCTGCATTCTGGGCAGTTGCGCAGCGTCGGCAGTCTCAAGCCTTCGTTCCAGCAGTGTCGGAAGAATGGGCAATGCCAGTGATCCTCCTCACCTCCCCGGTGGCGGGCCATTTCTTCGTGATAGCGCGCCTGTTCTTCTTCGCGGAGCCACCTGCAGTACTCCTCTTCTTCGTGCTGCAGCCGCCTCTGATGATCTTTCTCTTTCTGTCACTGCCACTTGTTCAGAAGGTGCTGGTGCGTGGGCCTCTTGCTCTTGGTGCCGCTTGATTCTCCCTGCTCCAGCTGCCTCTGATTCTGCTCCCTCCTTCCTTTGATCAGCGCCAGCTCCTCAGCTGTGATTTGTGCATCGGTATCAACTGAGGAGTTCTTCTTGGCCCGTTCGGAGGTTAATACCTTTACTTTGGTCAGAGGATTCGCGATCTGGACCATGTTCTGCCCTTTCGGGAATGGGAATTTGTCGATCTTCATCTTCCCCTTGGGAGGGGCCTCAAATTTCAACAGGCCACGCCTAATAGCATTCTGGATTACTGCTTTGAAATTGCGGCAGTTGTTTGTAGAGCGTGAGGTGAGGCCGTGGTACTGGCAGAACGGTTTTCCCTGCAAATCTTCAGGAGATGGCTTGACGTAATCAGCTGGGAAGGTGATGTGGCCCGCATTGACTAACAGGTCGAAGAGCTTGTCCAGCTTGCGTGTGTCAAAGTCGTATTGATCTTCCGCGCTCCAACCTTTCGGTACGGCCATGGGCTTTGTCCCCCATTTGAGCTCAACAGCAGCCACTTCTTCATTCTCTCCATCCTCTGAGTCGGAATTGCAGACGTAGGCCGACTGCTTGTATTTTGATTCCTTCTTGAAACTCTGGGCCTGCTGTTCTAATGCGGCCACCCACTGCATCACTTCGCTGATGCTGTTGAAGTTAGTGCCCACAAGCTTCTCTTGGACGTGTGGGAGCAACCCACTGACCACTATCTTGGCGAGCTGCTTGTCGTTCAGGTTCAAAGAGTAACACATGTTCCTGGTCTCCCTGAACCGCTTGATGAAAGCCGATCCAAGTTCATTCGGCTTTTGGCGCATGTTGGTGAGATCTGTGATGTCTTTCTCCCCAGTGCCAGAGAAGAAGTAATTATGGAATTTAGTCTCCAGATCTTCCCAGCCTTGAATCGAGCCAGGCTCCATAGATGCGAACCAGCTAAACGCCGGCCCTGTCAGTGATAGCGGAAAGAGCCGGACCCTGTGAGCTACCTCATATGAAGCTTCGCCGAGCTGGGTCAGGTAACGGCTGATGTGTTCCATGGTGGTGATGTCGTCTTGCCCACTGAACTTGGAGAAGTCGGGTAAGCGATACCTGGGCGGCAATGTCACTCGGTCGTACCACTCGGGGTAAGGGCATCTGTACTTGATTCCAGTCCCGGTCTTCGGCTGTAAACTGAACGTATCACGGAATATGGCACTCATCTGCTCCAGCAGCTGATTGTTGGGCGTCTGGGCGTACCCCGGATGCGGCGCTGCCTGAAGGTCTTGATATGTGATCCCCTCATGGTATCCAGGAGTTGGGTTGGCCATGTCTGTCGTCGGCGTATTTCCCGCCGTTGGGTTCACCGCTGATGAGTTCATCGAGTTCACCGTCTGCCCAGTGGCCTACATGAAAGCGGCGAGCTCCTCCGGAGTATGATCTTTGTATAATCTGGGAGAAGCTGCTATTTTTGAGCCGAACCGGCCGCAGTGGCACCCTGCACTGGCGTTTTCGGCTGGCTCGGCTGTTGCGATGAGGAATTGGAGGTCCTTGCCGCTGCTTTTGGATCTGCATCCTCTGCGGGTATGTTGAAGTAAACCGGACCCAGAGACCCAGAGACTCCCAATCATGCCGCTTGAGAATGGTCTTCATGATGTTATAGAATGTCTGCAGGAAGGATTTATGGTGATGGCTGACTGCTGAATAGGCGGCCTCCCAGGTCGCTTCTTCCAGCTTCTGCTTGAGGTCGGCCTTGCACTCCTCTTCAGATTTATCAGAATGGCCATCCATGATCCATCTCGGGAATGCATTCTTCTTCACTATGGAGCCATCACGCTGCTTGCTGAATGAAAGTAGGCAGGCATCAGCGAATTCCTCAACAATCTTGTTCAGCACTGCCGCGTCCTCCTCGTTGAGATCTTCGACCCTGACCCTGAGGACACCGTCATCCCTGGAGGAGCCGTCCGCCGCAGCCTTCCCTTTTGCCATGGTCTTCAGTGAATTGTCCCACCGGGCGTGCCAAAAAGTGTGTTGGCGCAAAAAGTGGTTCCCTAAGCCCAACACACCAGCGAATCCGGAAACGACCCTTGAGGCAGTAAAGCTCTCGCAGATCCAGTTAGCTTCGGACCCGGTCTGAGAGTGTCAGTAACACCCAAGCGTGCCAGTCAATTTGACCTGCAATTGACAAGGAAAAAGATAGTAATCAGTAATCACATGGCGGAACTAACCGGTGTGTCCAGGTAGTTCCAACTGTGTGGCTCGAAGAGCCGATGTAATGGGAGATCGACTAGAAAGCCGATTCCGTTATGTTATGAACCGATTGTAGCGAAACATGCATTATAACTCAAGTTAACCGATTCAAACAAGAATTCAATGATTTATACTTGCATTAGATGGAAATATGCTATAACAGATGTAGTCACAGCAAGCTATCATAATCATAAGATGTCTCAATGTAAAACAAGATGAAATCGGCTACTTCAGCCGATTTAGTGTATACGGGCAACATACAAGCCTATAAAGTAGACAATGTTTCAACTCTCCGGCTATTAGATCTAAATCACAATCTTGCAACAGTGGAGATCGAGCGGATCGAGGCAGTCATGATGAAGTTGCAACTTAAATCCGTTAACCTTTGAATCTAGACAATGTTTATTTTATTACTTGAGTGCGCCCCGTATCTAATCTAGATCCAAAATACAAATGGCTGGTGCAAAGCATTCTATCTTATCAATATAAAATGAATGGCAAACATAATTTGTTGAACATATAGATCTATTAGATATAAGCCGACGCATATGGATCAAAACGGGCAAATTGATGATTGTTTTAAATAATAAACAATAAACATAAGCAACATCGGTAACTTAATGAATCCAGCTAAACTGCCAAATTTAACTAGAGCCGATAACTAATCCATGCATGCAAACTGCCTCAATTTATAGCCTGTCTACCGGATGACATTAACTAATAGATCAATCAAGCAAATAAACACGAATGGATAACTAATCCGCGCGTGAAAAACGTCCTAATCTGCATCTCGTCCACCGGATGACGGTTAACACAGATTGATCGGGTAAACCAGCATGAATCATCCTTGACTCACTATGCTTCCCGCGTCCACCGGATGACGCCAAAGAAACAGAGCTTAGCAAGGACCCTGGTCCGCCATGCTTCCACGTCCACCGGATGACGCTAAAAGGACATAGTTTAACAGGGGGTTGACGATACTTACAAGCAAGCCTGCGTCCACCGGATGACACCCAGCTTGGATGAAGTAACTCGCTGGACTCGACTGATTCTAGGGTTTGTTGGCCGGAGCCGAAAGTTGTGTTGTATTGATGTTGTTGTTCTTACAATGGCTGAGGGCTTCTATTTATACCCTGAGCGTAGCTAGAGTCCTAGTCGAATTACAACTTATTAATAGATAAGGAAACCAACAAACTATCCTATATCTAAGGTAACTTGGAGTCCCATCTTCCCTTTCATAACGGACTCCAACCGTGATCGCATCTTGGCGGCGCGGACTCTGGATGACGTCACCAATACCGACGCTGCACACCTCCTGTCACCTTCGCCCGATAACCGATTCACCGTGCAATCGGCTATTTGCCTTCCTTCCGCTGGACGGAATCTACTTTCGAGATCGGCTATCTTCCTCCGGTATCGGCTATCTTCCTCTGGCATCGGCTATCGGCTCCCAGCCCAAAATTTGGTGTTAACACTAACAAACTCTCCTATTTTAAAGATAACTTAGAGTCCAATCTTCCCCTTCCAAAACGGACCCCGAACGTGATCGTTTCCTGGCGCCGAAAACCTATGCTGACGTCATCTATTAATTGATTGTGTCTTCGACCGCGCGTTCCTGGCTTCAGCCCAACACTCGATCTGGGACCCGACCGACTATTCTCAGCTCTTTGTCTGATAGACTCTGCTCCCGAAATTAGCTCTCTGTTGACATCCACTAACGTCGCCCAATATAACTTTATAACTTTTAACACTAGGGACGAGATTAGAAGATGTATGGTATTTTAATTAACTGATCATTAGCAACTAGCCACTTATCTATTACCAACATTCTTTAGCATGAACTGGGTTGTCAATCCTAATCCTAATTATATATGCTAAGAATGAATAAAGGTTTTATATATTATTCCATGTGATTAGACAGAAATATAAATAAATATAAACTAAGAACAATTCTGCAAGCGGACAGATAATTATACCATTGTAGCATTTTACCTAGAGTATCACCAGGTTGTCGATTTATATTTATACCACTAGGAAGGTCTAGTAGGACTTAAATTATATCTACAACTTTACTGCTAATGTAAAAGATAAACCATAACAATAATCCTACTCATAGTAGGGATAAGTCACATGATAAAGATATATATAGGATAAACATGATCAGTCGTCATCATAAATAGGTAGATATCAGAGCTCATCTAGTCATAACAATAGCTAGCCAATGGATAAATAAAGGAATTAATATCTAAAGTAATTCTATAACTATGTCAATGAATACTATGATTAGTGCAATTACATCTAGCAATCTTGTTTAGCTCTACCTACATCATGATTAAATATAAAGGAGCATCATCTAATGAGGATATTAAGACACAATGGTCACCTCTTTCGCGACCGCGCTCTGCTCGTCCTACGTACGGGGGGTGGACTACAGAGGAATCAACGCAGCTGTCACCTACGCGATCTACCACACGACCCGGCACGTCAGGGTGCACTCGCAGATAAGTAAGATATCTAAACATCACGTCTACATACTGCCAATCATTCATCCACGATATCTCTAGACAAACTCTATACGAGCAATTACATAAATTCAATAGGATCAAACTAACTATGCTAGACATATAATCAAAGTGAACAATGACTATTGCAATTAAGAACATATATAAGATTAAGAATAATGTTTCCAAATCATAATGTTAAATATAATAAGAGAAAAGAACTAGAACTATACCAAACTGCGCGCTCCAGACAGACGCCAGGGGCTCTGGATCCCGCCGAAGAACTAGAACTCCTCTACTTCTAATCTAACTAGGCTAAAGGTATGAACTAGAGAGGCTCTGATGAACTAGAGAGGCTCTGGATGGTTTGATCTCCAAATGACTGATGCTTCAGGGACGAGGGGTCTGCCCCTTTATTTATAGCCCGGTAGGATGAACGTGCGCCGTAAGATCAAACCGACTTAACCAAGGGCTGAGATGACTCCTAATAGGCGGTGGAGGAAGACTCTAGAAGGCGGGGCCCGAGACCTAGCAGGGGGCACCGACCGGCCCCACCCTAGGGCCGGCCGGCCCCACTTTGTTGGGTCCCGGGCCCCGGTTGCTCGGGTGTGTTCCAGATACTTCTAGTGTTCTCATGATGATGTTTCCTTCACGGTCAAGTTTCGTGTCTTTTATGCTCTTTACCCCTTCTTTTATGCTTTTCTGGAATAGCCCCTAGAAAATACAGAACATGCAAAACTCGTGGAAACTATCAGTTAAAACCCTAGACTAGTGTGTATTCATGTGTCCTTTCATGTGTAAAGTTTTAATAAAAGTTGACGTTATCCACTGTCAACACTCTCCCTCTCGGCATCGGCTATCTGCCCCCGGTCCAAATTTTGGTGTAAAGACATGCGCCCCAATTTTGGGATAAACTGGCTTTATTCCAAAATTACCATTGAGCCTCAATCAACCTTCACAGCAAAAACTGCAGTCTCCCGCTCAGCACCCCGGAGCTCCGCACCAAATCAAAACCCTAACCAAGAAAGTTTCTCTTGCATTTCTTCCTGGCCTCGATCCGCTGCCTTCAAAACTTCAAGCAATGGCGACTCCTTCTGTGATCCCCGAGCTACGAATCTTACTAATTTTGTCTCCCATTCATGAATCCTCGCCCAATCTGTCATATATTATTCATCATCCTAGGGTTTGAAGAACGAGATCTTGATTCTGCTGAATGATGTCCCATCTACCTTTTACCTGGGTCCAATGGGCAATTCGAACCCTGCGGAGTTCATCAGTAAAGAAACCAACCAAATCCCCTTCAAGGCTTCTTTAGTGGACGTATCCTCATGGTCAAAGAATTTCTTACAGAACAGGCCCAATATGTCCATTGGGTGGAGAAACTGGTTTCGCCGGGTCTTAGAAAAGAAGCAAGAAGACTGGGAGCTACGCAACCTGAGCCAATGCCTTGACCTCTCTCTCTATCAGATGAAGAAAAATGAACCTCTCCTGATTGCTGCAAGCTACTTCTGGTCCAATTCTTTGAACACCTTTGTATTTGGGGATGGGCCGATGACCATCACTTTGGGTGACATTCATATGCTTACCGGCCTTCAGATTACTAGGAGCTGTCAGCTTTGGAGCCACCTTTCTAGAGGTGAGAAACAATTTCCAAAGCTTGGAGATTACAAAGGCTGGACTGGCTACATCAAAACCCATCACCTGACAACCTCCAGCATCAGTGAGAAAGAGTATATAGCATTCTTAATCTTGTGGCTCGAAAGATTTGTCTTCTGTGGTGCTTCTCTTGGACCAGCCTATCCCTTCAAAGCCCTTGCAGAATGACTAGTTCAAGGAAACTCAATCCCTTTAGGAAAACTTCTGCTGGGAGCTGCTTATAGATTAATGAGCCGAGTTGCCGGCTATCTGCTGAAAGGCGAGGAAGTGCAGTGCACAACAGGCCCTTGGTGGCTGATCCAGCTATGGCTCAATCTTTTCTTGCACAAAATGGTCAGGCCAAATCTCAACAACCTCAGCTACTCCTTCGTCAACTATGCAGAGGAGGAGAACAAGATCACCAGGGGGTTGCCAGAACTTTGGTGGAGCTGCTTTAGCTATAACTGTCAATATTGATCGAGGCCATTTGCTCGAAGCATTTTACAGAAGTTTTGGACCAGACACCTTGATTTGGTTCCCTTATGCAGAAGATGAAGAATTCCCGATGCCCTATAACTTTAAATTCAGCACAGGATGCCCTGATGATGGGGCCATTGCAATTTTTAATGTTATCATAAGACCTTGCGTACTGCCGGCTGACTTCAAACATCTTCGTGGCACTAGCAATGAACCCATTTGGCCTTCTTATGAATTTTATCACCCAAATATTGCAGCACGGCAACTAGGTTTTGGCCAACTGCCCCCAAGCTTTCATTCCTACACCTCCTGAAGCCTAGGGTTGAAATCACTGAAATGTTAGAGGCCGACAGGGTTTTCAAACTGGGGACAGACATGCCACACTATACAGTGGAGGAATGGAGTCAAATCTCAATCACTCATGAAAGCTTTGACAACTGGTGGCAACAATGACACGCTCATTTGTTCTGTCAAATAATCCATGATAAATGCAAGGCCCTGGACAGTAGCTTTACTTCTGAATCAGCAGTAAGTATCGTTAACCGATTCCATCTAAATCGGCTATCAGCTGTATTCTAACCTTTGTTAACGTAGGACCCAGAATCTGATCCACCAGAGCAAATTGACTATTACACCCCTGTCCAACTACAAGAAGATGATGAAAGCCCCTATTGGAATAGCAGCTGCTTCTGCCCATAAAAGAATTCTTCATCCGGCCTTCCAAAATTGACGGTTGAAAAGCAACTATCCAAAAGAAGGCCTGCCCAGGTATCTGATTATTCTAAAATTCTTCCTATGTTGCTTGCTGAATTACTTAACCAAACCGGTCACCATTAGGTGAACACCAAGCCGATTCAAGCTTTATCAGAGGGAAACCAAGCTGAAGATCAAACAGGACCTGTTGGTCATCCAGATGCTACCATAGGTTCTTCAAACATGACAAATATCCCTGACTTTCAATAGGAGACCTTGGAAGCACCCCATACTCAGGTACCTGTTGGAAACGAGCCCAAGCACATGGTCATCTCTTCCTGGACATTTTTGTTCCCCTTAACAGATTATACATTTTTAACAAAAATACAGTCGAACAGTCCCTCCAACGACTCTGAAGACACATGGACTAAGCTTAAAAAGAGAGAACGCCATCTCATGAGTCCCCAGGTAGGATATTTCAGCTGTTAACACCATCATGCTTCCACTGTAACACTAACTCTGGACCTGCAGAACCTCAATCGGCTATACCTGACCCAGCTATAGAAACACATATCGACACTTCATCTGATGCTGGAAAAGGAGCAGCCATGGAGACACACCCAGGAGCTTCATCAGGGCCAATGGCACCAGTCACTAACAAGGTGGAACTTCCTGTCATCGCAACAGCCGATTGCTTCTAATATTCTCATTCCCTGATACAATCATGCACAACTCACAGGTGTTGCAGGTTTCATCTCCCAGCTATTCCTTTAACTCAGAAGAATTGTGCGTCGAGGAAGAGCTCAACTCCAAAGCTTCATCGTTACCAGAGCCAGATTTCAAATATCGGCTAAGTGAGCTTCTCCCTCAGCTGGAAAAGAACTTAAAAGACTTAACCCTGCACACCGAGCCAATCGACCAGGCTATCCAGCTTGTTCAGCAGCACACAAGCCCAGAGGCCCTCATCTCCTTGAAGCAACTAACCATTCTCAAGAACACATCTTCAAGGATTGCCTCTACTCACTTAAACTTGATAGTGCTTGATAATCTAAAGAATAGCAGACTGGTGAACAAGCAAGGAGCCACTGAGTTAGCTGAAGAAATCAAAACACTAAAAACCTCTGTCACTACAGCTGAGTCAGAGCTGCAAATGCTGAAAACTAGACGCGAACAGTTGATGAAAGAGCTTGAAGAAGTGAATCTGGCCATTACTCAATGAGAGGCAGCTGCATCAACTAACACCGCTATCATCAACCAAAAGAAGAAGCAAATGAGCACCATGGTTGCTGACGGTAGAGTGATTCACCAGCACCTGAATCTTCTGAGGACAATGGCTGATGAAGACCAAGAATCAATACAGACTGGCCAAGCTCTTCATGCTGAAGTTATTTCTTCCATTCGGTCACTGCTGGCCTTGTAATCTGTATGTAATGAACATTTGCCCATGTGTGTGACAATGTCAAACAATCTTGCTCAGCCTTGAATTGGCTATTTCCATTTATTTGTCTTCAAGTTAGCTAAACAGTCAGACTCTCTTAACATTGATCTCAGAAATCGATCTAATAGCCGATTTCAGGTTGTCGACCAGAATAGTCGATCGAGACGGCTACCGATTAGGATAGCCGATCGAGACACTTTATCCTCTACATACCGCGTCCACACCGGATTCAAGAACCAAATCTTAACTTCAGCATAAAATCCGCTGCACCGTATCGTCTCCCGAGGGAACCGCCTTGACGCCTCCGTCTCATAAATAGACCGCAGGTCTGCACGACCAACCGCACACTCCATCAGTCTCCATTTGCCTGGTTCTTCTCCTTCGTCTCCTCTTCTTCTCAGACCTAAACCAAGCGACCTTCAATTCAACCCAATGGCCGGCCTTGGAGACCGCAGCAAACGCCCGGCATCGGATCCTGCTGAGAGCGATGAGTTCACCTGAGGGCTCTGCTCCATCAGGTCGCGAGCTGGCCTGCTGCACACCTACTTGGGGTAAGACCACTGTTCATCTCGATGCATCTGATCCCAATCTTAACCGCTGCCGTTCATGTAGCAATCGATCATCTGCCAGTGTCGGGGGCTCTGGTACTGCCCCCAGACGATCTCAAGCCAACCCTGCAACTGGCGAGGCTGTAGGTCCATCTCGTGGGACCATGCGCGCGGTGACACCCCAGATGCTGCGCGTCTACAATAGGTAAGCCGATCCATACCTATGGCATTAGATTTTGGCTTTCAGATTTGACACACCTTCTTTTCGCCATTCTTCAGCCAGCAGCGGCATCTCAATCTGCCTCCAGGTGCGCCGATAGGCGAGTCCTCACGGGTGCACCGTACTGTGCCTCAACCGAACCTTTGCCATGGCTCACCTTCCAGTGCCGCCTCCCGGGAGGGATCCAGCTCAGGGTCTTCCTCGGGTTTGGCGGACTCCTACACCGCTGCCGACGGCCGCCGCTTCCACCGTCAAATGGTGGAGTACCGTAACCTCTACTCAGAGGCCACGAAGGAAAATGGTCGGATGTAGGGCGTCAATGAAACCCAAGCCACCGCGCTCGCAGCCGCCGAGACCGAGGTGGCGACCATGCAAGCTCACCTTGCCGAGTCGGATGCCACGGTGGCAGGTAAACTCTTTGGCATCAGCCTGTAATATACTGATGGCCATTTCGATGCTGACCCTTTGTTGACGGTAATTATTGTATGATTTTACCCGTAAACTAAACATGAAAAGGGTATAAAAGCAAACACCAACATAGGTTTAGTGGTTGAACTAACAGAATTCCACGAGTTTTGGTGAATCTGTGTTTTGCACGGTGTTATCAGGAAAAGAACCAAAGTAGACCCACATGTCGGACTAAAACATCGAATTCCATCGCGAAAGGAAATCAGAAAGAATCTAGAAGACACCAGAGACTCACCAGAGAAGACGGGACGGATTTGGACTCTGAAGGGGATCGGTCGACCCTCCCCCTAGGTCGGCCGACCTGTCAGTGACACGAATTCGTCTCCGCTTCGACGTGGACTCTCCACCGCCTTTGAGGATCAATCTCCACCACCCGTCGAAGTCGGTTTGATCCAAGGGCTACGGTTCATCCCACCAGCCTATATATAGACCCCTAGACCCTCCAGGGTTTCAGACCAATTCATATCAATACATGTAAACCCTAATCGAGAGGTGTCCCATGAAAGGATAACTTCTCATTAGGATCTAGGGACTAGATAGTAGAGAGATGGAGAGCGAGGGAAGAGTTAGGAGGAGTTGCTAGCCTGTCGGAAATCCCTCTACGACTTGTACTTCGGTAGGATCTAGCTCTACATGAGCTAGCCCTTAAGATGTCTCAGGCAACCAACTTCTGATTCACGTAAGTCTATGTTCATATTGTTTATCTGGTTTATGTCTCTCTTTTGAGTACTTTATTCCTCTTCTAGAGGGAGTAGAGTAGTAATCTATAGTGTAGGCGTGGTGCTTAGACTATAATTACTCGTAAATGCGTCCTGTCTGGCCGGATCGGTGGTAGATCGCGAGGGTGACCTAGCCTTATTGTGTCTTACACAGTCCACCTCCTGTCAGAAGGAAGTGTAGGATAGCTTTGTTAAGGGAAACATCCTTTGTTGATATCTTTCCCTATAGTGATTTCCCCAGATGAGCAGTAGAAGACAGAAGCTTGCCTAAGTTAGAAGTAGAAACCCCTAGTTATCCTCTCTACACTCATATTATCTACAACCTAGATCACCATAACCATATTATCTACACCCTTGATTACTTTAGCCATACCCTTAGTTGCAACATCACCATCCTTGATTCCATTACCACCATCGTTGACTACCACCTTTTGACTTAGTTTGCACCTTTACTTGTTGACTGCCCCTGGTTAAGTTAGATCGTAGTTGACCAAGCCCATTTTCCTGTGGATACAATATTAAAACCCTCCGGTTGAAAGCTATAACGGTATCCGTGCGCTTGCGGATTTATCTATGTGCACTCAAAAATACCAACAAGCTTTCTGGCGCCGTTACCGGGGAAACAGTTGCTGACTTAGCTACAAGCCTAGCTTAACCTCTTTATTTTTACCATGGATTCTACCCCCATTTGCAAATATGGGGCACCCACTAGTACCAGCCATAGGCCACCGAAATCTTCAAAGTCTATCCTAACACCTGCCTATGTGCTGCACCCATGCTTTATACAATTAATTCGAGATTAACCCTTCTCAGGAGAAGGCAATGAAAACCCATACTCTCACCTACGCGAGTTTGACCAGATATGTGCATGCTTGCATATCGCTGGCATGCATGATGAAACCTTAAGATAGAAGTTGTTTCCGTTCTCTTTGACGGGAATAGCTAAACAGTGGTACAAACTTACCATATGGCATATGCACGGAGATTGGGAGAAGCTATGCTCTAACTTTTGTCTAAGTTTCTTTCGCATCCGTAAAGTTGTTAGCCTTTGCTTAGAGGTTCTAACTTTTAGGCAACTAGAAGAAGAATCTCTTGATACATCATGGGATCGTTTTAATGAACTCATCATCACTGGCCCAGACCTTGCTATTCCAGACCCAATACTCATTCAACATTTTTGCATGGGTCATAGTAAGGATTCTAGGGAATCCCTTGATGTAGCCTCTAGAGGACCTTTCCTTTATTTATCTCTTAGTGAAGCAAGGCATGTCCTTGATAAGATCAGTGGACACATTACCTGCACTAGCATTCATGATAAATTCCTAGAGGAAGAGAAGGAATCATCTTCCGAGCAAGTAGGGGATGTTTTGATAGCAAGCACACAATCATTCCAACCCCAAGACTTAGCTATCCATCCAGAATCATCATCAGTATCCCAAAATCCCCCAAGAGAAAGAGAAATTCCACTTTTGGAGAACTCTTTTGAATTTGAGGGCAACCTCAATGATTTTGGGAGGACAAGGAACTCTTGTCCACGTAAGAGACCTCCAAGTGATCATATTTTAAATCCTCTTATGGAAGAGTCTCTTAGAAAATATCCTTATTCCCATTGGGAAGAATTCAAGGATGGCATGTCTAGTGATGCCATAGAAGGAGAGCCAAGCCAATCAGAAGTCAATCCTATCTTCTCCCCTTCTATGCCCATAGTAGATGACTTATCTAAACCCATATTTAAACCCATCCTTGATCCCAATGATCCATCTTGTGCTCTCTCTCCTAAGACTCATGATGATCTTAGAAACCCACTTAGATATCCAAAGCATAGGAGTCATCAAGACCACAAGGAAGATCAAGAAGAGCTACAACAATGGCAAGAATGTGTTGAATGGATGGACAGATACGAAGCCTTATGGATGGAATCCATACTTGGTTCAGATCCAAATGATGAACTTATAACTCATCCAAGTATGGAGGCCCTAGGCGAGATCAACCTGAGAGACACCCATCCAAAGGAGATCTTGGACAATGAAATGTCCAATGAATGTCTTAGGCATGGAATGAAAGAGACAATGTTTTTGCCGATAGACATTCATGAAGAAACACCCTTGGAGATTGAGACGGATGATGACATCAGTGAGCATGGAAGTTATTTCATGAACACCTCATCAAAACCATGCTCACAAGAGAAAACTTGTGAATCATTTGGTCTCTCTATCATTGCCATCTCCAACCCCCTCACTTTACCTGTCCATAGAATCTTGAAAAGGGTGGTTGTAGATGCATATGTTTATCATAAACATTGCAAATCTCGAGGTATGAATCTTGAGATAGGCACCCTTTTTCTTGTGAAGTCCTTGTAGGATAGAAACATAATTGTGAAAATATTTCTTCGGGTATTATTGTCACTAATCATTTCAGGACTAAAGCAAAAAGGATGAAGGATGACGACTCCGAGGTATGTCCAACCAATTATCATGCAAAATTGATCACATCCATCTAGACTTGATTTTTGCCTTGCAAAATTCAAGCTTGGGTAAATCTCTTTAGTGCTATGATGCTACCTTTATCTATTATAGTATGCTAAGGTTTGGAGTATTCTCATACACCTTTTAAATTAGGCATGGTGCTTAGTTTAACCTGTTTTCCTGAATTAAATTGAACATGGTGTTTAGTCTAATTCTTAATCCAAAAGGGTGTGTTGATATTACTTTCAAAGGCTTTTAAATTAAGCATGGTGCTTAGGTTAAAATGCCTTCCTAAATCAAATTAGACGTGGTGTCTAGGTTGATTTTTGAACTGATAGTATGCTATAGTAGAGACTGGTATATCTTGTTGGACGAACCCCTGCAAGAAACACTCAAATCAATTTGGGGAAGTCATAGAGATAAACTCACATCAGAGGTGAAACAAGGCATGAATTCCAACATTTCTGCACAAGGGAGATGTCCTGCTCAACGGACCCAAGAACCAGGAGCCATCGCTGTCTGGTTGAAGCGGGAAGACAAGATTTCACCAAAGTTAATCTGACCATGGTCTTCCTTCTCTCAAGCTCCCGTCACTCAAGCATGCTGGTTTGCAATCCCCCTACTCACCATTGCCTTACTTCTATAAGTTTGATTAGTTCTACAAATGCCATATATGAAAATCAAACTTAAAGATAACATAAAATCAATCCTCCATAGAAGGTGTAATGGTGAATAATAAATGCTATGCTAATGTTCAAACAACTTCTCTACATCATAGAAAATGACCTATAGCTTTTATGACAACACTATCCCTGTCATTACTCGTATATTCCTTTGGGTACGTGTTGTCCACTAATGCTTTGCAGGAATAGAATAATGAGAGGAACAAAAGGTCCGAACACAACTGAAGAAGGAAGAACAAAAGGATGTCGTAGGAGACAAGCCACTCAGGAACAAGATACTACAAACTCCTGCCCAAGCAGACACATACTGAAGTAGTGAGGATGATCAACTCGGTTTAGGCTGAATACGATCACCTCCTTGCATCACCACAGCTGCCAAGGCTAGAGGATCCAGTCATGCCAATGATCGAGTGCACCAGAGAATCTTCCACAAGACTTTCTGCAACACTAGATCGAACATCAACATAATGGAAAAGATGGCAGACCAGATGTTCAGGTTCCCAGAGAGGACTCAGAATCACTATGTCCCCTCTGACTTCTTGGTCCTAGACATGGAAGAGGAATTGTACGATCCACCAATTGTACTTGGAAGACCATTCCTCGACACCTCACGAGCAATCATCTATATGAGATCAGGAAAGGTCCACTTCCAATTCCATAGAAAAGGAGCACTGCTACTTCAACAACTATACAACTTATGAGTATCCAAAAAAGAACAGATCAAGGAGGAGACATCGTTCATCCCAACGTTAGAAGAACCAACTACCAAGGATGGTTAGGTAGACTATGAATGAGAAGTTGTAAGAAGAGCGAGAAGAGTGAAGAGACTGTGAAGGATGAGCCCCCAACTTCAACCTCAACATCAACATCACCAATCAGAACGGGATGGAGGAAGGAGGAGTCACCTTCTAGCACATCATCAGAGGTGCAACCAGGGTCACCATCTCAACCCAACGATGCACCAAGAGAGAAGTGAACAAGACAAGATGTCCTGTTCGGAGGACTTTAAACCATCGAGCCTTTGCCAAAAGGTAAATTTGGTACTTATCCATATTTCTTTAGTATTGCATAATTTTCCTTTAGCATATTAGTATAAGTAGTTGCATATTTACCTTGCTGCATTTGCATAGAAAAGAAAATAAAAATATTTACTTACTGCATTGCATTGAAAAATAATAATAAGCCCCATGTGACTGATCTCATGGTATAGCTCACAAGACTAGTCATTGTGCTGGCACAAAAATAATTTGCATGCATTTAGAATAGACTTCTGCATCATATTTACTCTCTGCACTCATAAACTCAAAATTCTAAAAAAATGTGGGCACATGAAGGTCCACACCTTTTATGAAAAATTCAAAAATATGTGGGCACATGAAGGTCCACTCTAGAAATTTTTCCACTAACCATGGAGTGGTATTATCCTAACCCCCCTCCATGAGAATTGGTATTCTTATTGGCAATTGAGTTTTACAGGTGATCAAGAGCTAGACCACCCAGACACATACCTGTTGCTGGCACATCTGCTCTAAGAAGGATCACTCAACTTCAACTTCACGACCACTCCATCATCTAGCTTGGGGGAGAGCATCCTCCACTCAATCCAGCTAAGTATAAGCTTCCCATCCTATTGCTGTACTATATTGCTTTTTAAGTGTGTTAGCTAGTAAAATAAAATTTGAAAACCAAATAGAGATTTGTTTAGCTTGTTTAGGTTTGCTTAGGTTTGAATAAAAGAGAATGCTTACAGAAGTTTTTGCCCAGATAAAATAAACTCCATAGATAAACACCATGCAGGGAATTGATAATCACCACCCCACTAGAATCCCTTTTTGATACCTAGTTTTCAACCGTGAATGATCCCATGTCTTAGACACAACTGTTTTGACAAAAAGATTTACTTTGAACCTGAAAATTGTGGGTAGCATATGCTAGATCCAAGTCTAGGTGATTGAGGGAATATGATATGGAAAGTTTTGAGCTGCTATTTATCTTGTTCCTAGTGATACTTGAGTCCTGGAGATTTATTTTGAAAATCCTTAAAATCACATGATCAGTTCCTGTATGACAGAGCTTAAATTCCCACCACAGCCATACATGCTAGAATAGGAAAACCCAGACATTTACATGCTACATGCTTTGCATTGAGTTTTGTCAAGCTTTGTTGATACCTTAGAAACTTGTCATGCTTTCAAAATCAAGATCATGTACACACCACATACACCTGCTGCTCCTATACAAGGAGTACGCAAAAACAAGCCTTCCATCTATATCCACCTGAAAATGTTCTACTCCTATATTGGGAATAAACACCAAAAATAAGCCTATAGGATATCCCCAAATAAATGCGCCAAGTTCTTGTTACTATCTCTCAAAAGAAAAAGAAGAGAGGGAACTATTACTGTAGAGAAGAGGCATGTGGCTATGCAAAAGTGTAAGATGAGAGAAAACAATGGGTACAAAGATGTCCGCCTGAGAGGAAAAAATGGACAAGTGTCCGAATTATCAAAACAATGGGTACTTTGATGCCCGCCTAAAAAAAAGAGAAAGATAGCCCATGTTGTCTTGCAGTACAATTCCCCGGTGCTTGAAAAAAGAGAGAAATGTTTTCATGGAGCAAAAGTAGAATTAGGTTAGCCACCATATATACACCTACCACTACATATCCACACACATGCACATCTTGATTTGATTGTATGACTTGTTTTCTCTGAATCCATTGTTTGACTCTACAATATATGCATTGCAAGTATGTATGAGCTATCTCCTTACCCATGAGCTCCACATAAGCCATTAGTTATAGGGTGAAAGAGAGAGAAGGCATACATCACTATTGCCTTGGTGAGGATCCACAAATACCACATATTGAGAGACTTGAGAGGGTCATATAAAGGAATTTATGAGCTTTATTTTGAAAACTTGCAAAAGCTCTAGGATAAGAGTTGAATGACAGAGTTTGAGACATAGTGCTTAACTTAGACATTCTGTCCTTCAATTACCCAAGACCCAAGAGAAGGCTACAAGCTCCATAGTTAAAGGTAATAAAGGTAAGTTGGAAAGTTAGAATAGTTTACTCAAATCCCGAGGAGAACTCTTGCTTTAATACAGGTTTGCTTTTGAGGAGTTGCTACTATATTTAAAAATTCTAATAAACTCCTATATCCTTTGCTAAGTTTGACTTTGCTAAGGGACTAGCAAAGGTTAAGCTTGGGGGAGCTTGTTGACGGTAATTATTGTATGATTTTACCTGTCAACTAAACATGAAAAGGGTATAAAAGCAAACACCAACATAGGTTTAGGGGTTGAACTAACAGAATTCCACATGTTTTGGTGAATCTATGTTTTGCAGGGTGTTATCAGGAAAAGAACCAAAAGAGACCCACATGTCGGACTAAAACATCGAATTCCACCACGAAAGGAAATCAGGAAGAATCTAGAAGACACCAGAGACTCACCAGAGAAGACGGGATGGGTTTGGACTCTGAAGAGGATCGGCCGATCCTCCCCCTAGGTGGGCCAACCTGTCAGTGACATGAATTCGCCTCCGCTTCGACGTGGACTCTCCACCGCCTTTGAGGATCAATCTCCACCACCCGTCGAAGTCGGTTTGATCCAAGGGCTACGGTTCATCCCACCGGCCTATATATAGACCCCCAGACCCCCAGGGTTTCAGACCAATTCATATCAATACATGTAAACTCTAATCGAGTGGTGTCCCATTAAAGGATAACTTCTCATTAGGATCTAGGGACTAGATAGTAGAGAGATGGAAAGCGAGGGAAGAGTTAGGAGTTGCCGGCCTATCGGTGATCCCTCTACGGCTTGTACTTTGGTAGGATCTAGCTCTACTTGAGCTAGCTCTTAAGATGTCTCGGGCAACCAACTTCTGATTCATGTAAGTCTATGTTCATATTGTTTATCTGGTTTATGTCTCTCTTTTGAGTACTTTATTCCTATTCTAGAGGGAATAGAGTAGTAATCTATAGTGTAGGCGTGGTGCTTAGACTATAATTACTCGTAAATGCGTCCTGTCTGGCCAGATCGGTGGTAGATCGCGAGGGTGACCTAGCCTTATTGTGTCTTACACAGTCCACCTCCCGTCAGAAGGAAGTGTAGGATAGCTTTGTTAAGGGAAACATCCTCTGTTGATATCTTTCCCTATAGTGATTTCCCCAGATGAGTAGTAGAAGACAGAAGCTTGCCTAAGTTAGAAGTAGAAACCCCTAGTTATCCTCTCTACACTCATATTATCTACAACCTAGATCACCATAACCATATTATCTACACCCTTGATTACTTTAGCCATAACCTTAGTTGCAACATCACCATCCTTGATTCCATTACCACCATCATTGACTACCACATTTTGACTTAGTTTGCACCTTTACTTTTTGACTACCCCTGGTTAAGTTAGATCGTAGTTGACCAAGCCCCTCCGGGTGAAAACTACAACGGTATCCGTGCGCTTGCAGATTTATCTGTGTGCACTTAAAAATAAGATTATCCGTAAGCGCACAGATACAATACCGATGTAGCATTTTACCCGGAGGTTAAATATCGTATCCACAGGGAATAGTAGGTGATAGTGACCAAGTTTATAGACTTAACCCAACAATTAGGCTAGATAATATTAAGAAATAGGAGATAGCTAATGAGTATCTAGTTCCAACATCCGGTAAGCTTTGAATAATACCGTTCTAACTGGGCAGTAACCTAAATAAGAGCAGAAATCAGAGTTCTCTCGTACCAAGCACCTATACACCTACCAATCCTATCAACGGGAAGTGGACTACAGAGGAACCAACGTAGCTGTCACCTATGTGGACAACGACTATCCGGCTAATCAGGGGCATTCACAAGTAAACCTAGCCTAGGCACCACGCCTACACTACGAAATACTTCTTCAATCAAGTAATGACCAAGATCAAAGCACTCAACATGAGTTGCAAACTTAGGAACAAATAAGAACAACTGCTTACTTGAATTAAAATGTTGAATACAAAAGTACCTCAGAATGCAGCTTCGGGCGAGGAAGCCGAATCCCGAAGAATACAGCTACGGAGAAGCGCCGACAGGCCGGAACTCCTCCAGAACTCTACTTCTCTACTCTATCTCTCTACTTCTCTAAACAAGACTAGATCTAGAAGAACTAGTCTCTCATAATTGGTAATCTAACCCTAACTGGAGATACTGAACTGAAGCTCAGGAATAGGGATGCCTCCAAGGAGGGGGTATGTCCCTTTATTTATAGCCCGGTGGGATGAATACGCGCCGTTTGATCAAACCGACTTAACGTGGGGCCGAGATGACTCCTCATAGGCGGTGGAGGAAGCTTCTAGAAGGGCGCAGCCAAAACCCTAGAGGTGGGGCCGTCCGGCCCCACCCTGGCACCGGCCGGTGCCCAAATGTGGCGGTTTGGGCCCATTTTCATTGTGTTGTCTTCTTGGGCCTCGTGTAGTCGAATGGTGCATGTGTAGCCACAGATTTTGATTCCAAACTCCGAATATAGCAAATGATAGGTCCGTTTTGATCGTCTCGACAAGCCCGTCGCAATGGTGCAGTCAAATTCCTTATTTGTAATTCTTTTGTTGATGGAAAATTGCATATTCCTACAATACAAGTGAGAACACCAAAACTCATGAAACTCGTTAGAATCAAGACCTATAACTATGCTTTGTGATTCATTTTGTGTCAAATCATGCAATAGTTGATGATTATTTTTAGTACTTAATGACCGTCAACACCGGGGTTCCCGGAGGGGCAGGACATGGGACAGGCCCATGCTCAACTAGGGGCCTTCTTCCCCCATGCCAAAAGAGTCGCCGTCGTCACCGATGCTGAGGATATCATCGATGGAGCCACCAATGTCGAAAATTAGTATGTATCAGGTCGTCGTGATGTACATATAACCAGACTTATAATCAGCAATCCAAGCCTTCTTGATCTTTATATTTTTATATTTTTTGCTCTAAAGGTGATGTTTATTGCATCGGCTGTTACACTCAATCGAGGGCATTACATTTTTGCGCTAAAGGCGATTCGTCAAACGAAATCGGCTATTACATAGTTTATTTTTTGTCCTGAAGGCAATCCTTTACTTAGAATCGGCTATTAAAGCCAGATCACAAACAGATCGGCTGTCAACCTTCAACTGGGATACCGGGATAATACTTCTTTAGAAACATCCCATTGATTGCCCTTGCAAACCTTCTCCCTTCCGAATCTTCAAGGATATAGGCATTGCCAGGCGCACACTCTGCAACTCGATATGGGCCTTCATAATTTGGTGACCATTTGCCAAATCGGCTATCTTTAGTACCAATAGATAGGATAACTTTCCATACCAGCTGTGATTTGACAAAACTCTTGCCTCTCACCTTAGTATTGTAATACTTAGCTACCTGCATCTTTGCTTGCTTCAATGCACTCCAATGCTTTGAGCCGATGATAGTGCAAGTCCTCAAGACTGTCCATCATGATATCTTTTTATTCACCGGCTGTAAGCTTGTTCTGCAACCTGATGTGCCGTGTTTCAGACTGAATCTCCCACGGCAGGACAGCAGCGTGTCCGTAGACTAGCTCATATGGTGTGGCCTTAATCGATCCATGTTGAGCCATCCGGTATGCCCATAGCGACTCACTCAAAGTCAAAAATCACCTTCTGGGATTTTGCTCAATCTTCTTCTTGATGACCTTGATTAAAATCTGGTTTGAAGCTTCGGCCTGACCATTGGCTTGGGCATAATAAGGCGAAGAATTATAAATTTTGATGCCCATGTCATCAGTGAAGGTCAAAAACTCATCTGAAGTGAACATTATCCCTTGATCAGTCGTGATGGTCTATGGTATGTCAAACCTGTAGATAATATGCTCCTTTACAAACTCAATTATATCCTCCAGACGTAGCATTCTTCAAAGGAACAGCTTCTACCCACTTGGTGAAACTATCCATTTGTGACCTTTACTCGATGGTGGATAGATTTGGCCGATCAGATCAATTCTCCATCATCTGAACGGCCATGGCTTGATGATAGGATTCATGGCAGAAGCAGGCGATTTCTATACATTCCTGAATCTTTGGCACTCTTGGCAACCCTTATAATACTTAAAACAATCCTCCAGCATCGTTGGCCAATAGTAACCAGTCCTTCTGACGATCCACTTCATCTTGTGAGCCGATTGGTGAGCAGCACAGGCACCTTCATGAACTTCACTCATCAGCTTTATCGATTCTTTTGCCCCTAGGCATTTTAGCAGCACCCCTCAACAGTCTTATAATACAACTAACCATCTAGCAACACATACTTCATAGCCCTGTATCTCAACTTCCTACTGACTCTTCGTGAAGGATCTACAAGATAACCTGCTATTTCGACCCGCCAGTCATCAGTCGATTGCTCAACGTCAAGGATTTCCTGCGTTGACCTGTAGCCTGATGCGCTCTGTGCCAAGCGATTTGCTTCCTAATTTTGAGCCCTGGGGATATGACAAAGCGAAACCGCCATAAATCCTCTGATCAAAGCTTGACACTGATCATGATAGCCTTTGAGAATGTTATCTTTACATTCATATAGGCCGAGCAATTGGTTGATGACTAGTTGTGAATCCCCAAAAACCTCAATCGCATCGGCCTTTGCTTCATGCAGAAGCTGAAGTCCCGTCCAGATCGCCTCGTACTCAGCTTGATTGTTTGTCACTGTAGGTCCAATCTGAAAAGCGAACTCAAAAAGCTTCCCTCGAGGCGAGATAAGCACCACTCCAGCACCTCCACCTTGCTTACAGGACGAGCCATCAAAGAACATAGTCCATGGTGCTACATCTATCACGCTGACTGCACCACCGTGATGCCGGGTGATGAAATCGGCTATCGCCTGTCCCTTGACAGCTTTTGCCAATTCGAACCTCAACTCAAATTCAGAGAGTGCCAAGATCCACTTGCCGATCCGCCCATTCAGGATTAGCATTGATCACATATGCTTGATAACATCTGCCTTGGACACTACGACACACTCAGCTGACAACAAGTAGTGCCTCAACTTAGTGCATGAATAAAACAAACATAAGCACAACTTCTCGGTCGGTGTGTATCTTGTTTCAGGATCCAAAAGCCTTTTGCTTAGATAGAAAACTGCTCTCTCTTTTCCCTCAAATTCTTGAAAAAGGGCCAAACCAATCATATGGCTTTCGGCCGTTACGTACAACTTGAAAGGCTTTCCTACCTGTGGTGGTATTAAGACAGGTGGAAACTTCATGTACTCTTTGATTTCGTCAAAAGCCTTTTGCTGTACGTCACCCCACTTGAACTTCTAATTGTCTTTAAGCTTCAGTAATGGCGAGAATGGTAGCACTTTTTCTGACAAATTAGAGATAAACCTTCTGATGAAATTGATCTTGCCAAATAAGGACTGCAATTCCCTCTTATTGGTTGGAGGTACGAGCTGATCGATAGCCTTCCTGCTCTTGCTGCCAACATCTATTCCCTTGCAATGGACCATGAAACCCAGGAATTCACCAGCCAACACGCAAAATGCACATTTGTTAGGGTTCATCTTCAGCCCATGATTTCTCGTGCATTCCAGAGTTGCCCTCAAATCGACTAAATGATCTTTGTAGCTCTTGGACTTCACGACCACATCATCAATATAGATTTCAATAATTTTGTTGATCAACCAATGAAAAATATAATTCATCCCTCTCTGATAAGTTGCGCACCAGTATTCTTTAGCCCAAAAGTCATTACCACCCACTTGAACAAACCGATCGCACCAGGACACTTAAAAGCCATTTTAGGAATATCTTCGTCAGCCATTTGTCACACCCAATTCTAAGGATAAAATTGAATGCATAAACTTATGTGCACCCAGAGATCATTCACACACATAAAACAACAGATTGCAATAATGTATCATAACCAATGTTTATTACATAGCGAATAATATCAAAGTCATTACACAGCGGAAAATGAAGATAACTCTCGCGATAGCTCCATAACACAGGGACGTCGACTGGTGAAGCACAAGTCTAGTAGTCCTCTAGGTAGTCCTCATCATTACCACCATCTGTTACCCATCCGGGATTTTTATACAAGTAATGAAAAATAAACAAGCGTAAGTACATGTCGTACTCAACAAGACTAGCATGGGTTCATGAGGCTCAAAAGGTTGACACAGGTTTAACAGCAGTTTGCTTTTAATTAATCACCTTTTATGCAGTTGGATAGCAACAAGTGAATAAGCCCATTCTCATGATCATAGTAAACATAATTAATGAGTAGCAATAAATAATTTAGCAACAAGTAAACATCACCCCAAAAGATAACTATTCTGTGAGTTTTCCGGGCCACTCGTGACCATGAGCGCGGCTAGTATACCAGTTTTACACTCTGCAGAGGTTGTGCACTTTCATTATGAGCCGTGATTCCCATTTGCTCGGGTTAATTACTCTCATCACACTACCAAGGTGAGCGAGCAGGGTTTCATTATGAAGTCTTTCAAAGTACTTCAAAGTAATTAACATAATAGTAACTCGAAATTTTAAAAGTGCCAAACCTACTGTACAGTGGCACAAAGACATAGAGTTCGAAAATACAAATCTAACGCAATTTGAATCAACTCAAACGGATTTAAAATAAAGATTTTATGGGTAATGATAGAGCAAATGGCAAAACTGTAATATATGAAAACATATTTTTAACTCAACAGCGAGGGAATACGCTTTCTAATATGCAAAACAGAAAGGCCAGAAGGCGTAAAGGGCTCCGGGTTTAGTGCTAGAAACTGCAAGGGCTCTTTTGCAAAACGGCGGCCGAAGGGGTATCGGGTTATGGGGGTCGTCCGATTTAAAACGGACGGCCCAGATTAGATCGGGGGGGGGGCGGCGGCGCTCCGGCCGGAAACAGGGGCCGCACGGCGGCGCCATCGCCGGAGATGGGCGGCGCACTTCGGAAACGGCGCACAGGGCACCATTGGCCATGGCAAAAGGTTCGGGAGGACGAGGGTGACCGCGCGAGCTCACTTAAGGCAAGGTCGAGGGTCGAAATCGGCTGGGGACGGGTGCGCGGCGGTCGGCGGTGGACTGAGAGACCCTACAGTGGTGATAGAGGGGTTTCAGTGCTCGAATTAAGGGGGAAGAGGGCTCGGGACCTTCATAAGAGCCATACAAAGCTCGGGGATGGCTTACAGTGAGGAGGGGATGGCGAATTCGTCGAGTTCATCGACGGTGGCGGACTGAGCTCGGACCGGCGGTGCTCTGGGACGAAATTGGCAGCAGTCAGTGCATGATTCAAGGGTAAAAAGGGCTCGGGAATTTTGAAATAACGTGTAGCAACTCCACCGGGCCTTACGATGAGGAGAGGGGCGATGATTTCGATGAATCGAGCCTGGCGGCGGAAGAACTCCGAGGCGGCGGCTCTGCTGCGCTTGCTGCGTGGGGCATGGGCAGTGTTGCAAGGGTTTGGTGGTGGTGGCAAAGTGTGGCCTCGGCTCAAATAGTCCCAAGGGCGTGATGGAGGGAGGTTGGATACGGCTGGATTATAGGAGATCGATTCGGGGACGAGCTGCGACGAACTCGCCCCGTTCGGTTTCTGCCCTGCTCCAAACGGACAGGGGAGGGGCTAGAGAGGGGAGGAGCTGACCTGCGGGTCCCGTAAGTTAGTGACACTAAGCGCGGGGCCCGGCTGTCGGCTGCAGAGAGAAGGGAGGAGGCGTGCGGCTGCGGCCTGCGGTGCTCTGCTCTGGCGCCCAGGGAAGAAGAAGGAAAGGGAGAAAGGAGACTGCCATGCGGGCCCGGGTTGTCATTTGTAGAGAGGGAAGAGGTGGGGCGCATGCTGGCTGCCCGGTTGGGCCGGCCTAGCTGGAAACGGCCTTAGGCCCAATAGATAGAGAACTTCTTGCTCAGATCCGGCAAAACCAACACTGGGGCTGTGGTCAACCTCTTCTTCAGCTCTTCGAAACTAGCTTGACACTTCGCAGACCACACGAGCTTGGCATTCTTCTCTAGCAAGGTAGTCATAGGCTTTGCAAGCTTTGAGAATCCTTCAATGAACCTTCGGTAGTAACCAGCTAAACCAAAAAAGCTATGAATCCTAGTCACATCTGTTGGTGGCTTCCAGTTCAATACGTCTGTCACCTTGCTTGGATCTACAGAAATTCCACCATTGGATACAATATGCCCCAGAAAGCAACTTCTCTCAACTAGAATTCACACTTGCTTCGCTTGGCATACAGCTTGTGTTCTCTGAGCTTCTACAAAACCAACCTTATATGCTCAGCATGCTCTTCTTCATTCTTGGAATAGATCAGAATATCATCGATGAACACCACAACAAACTTGTCTAAGTATTCCATGAACACCTTGTTCATCAGGTACATGAAGTAGGTAGGTGCATTGGTCAAACCAAAAGACATCATTGTATACTCATACAATCCATACCTAGTGGTGAATGCGGTCTTAGGTATGTCAGAGGCACGAATCTTCAACTGATGATAGCCTGAACAAAGATCAATCTTGGAGTACACACAAGCACCTCTCAACTGATCAAACAAGTCATCAATCCTAGGCAACGGGTACTTATTCTTAATGGTGACCTCATTAAGTGACCGATAATCTACACACATCCTTTGACTACCATCCTTCTTATCAACAAAAATAACTGGAGCTCCCCAAGGTGAAGAACTAGGACGAATAAAACCTTTTTCTGACAACTCTTTAATTTGTTTCTTAAGTTCTTCTAATTCTTTAACTCCCATTCTATATGGACGTTTAGCTGTAGGTGCAGTACCAGAAAATAACTCAATAATAAATTCTATGTCACGGTCGGGTGGCATACCTGGCAACTCGTCTGAAAACACATCTTCAAACCTCATCCACCACTGAGTTATCCGGCTGCACTTCTTCTCTGAGCTCATGTACTGTGGCTTGCTGTTGCACTTGCAGTGCAACCTCAACTCTGACTTCATCCCCCTTTGGTGTATTGTTAGTCAGAACCTTCTCTTTGCACTTAATACTTGTGTCGTACTTCTTCATCCAATCCATTCCCAGTATAAGATCAATCCCGGCAGTATTCAGCACAGTAGGAGTTATCTCGAACTCTACCCCCTTAGTGAGATAGTAATCGGGAGACACTGAACAGTAGCTTGCATAACCCCACCCGGTGAAGAAACCATAATAGGTTGTTTCATGACACTTAAGGGAATACCATGCTTTTTAACAAATGTGTGCGAAATGAAAGTATGCGAAGCACCAGAATCAAAAAAACTGTAGCGGGGATGGAGTCGATTGAACGTACTCATCATGACCTCAGGCGTTTCCTGTGCCGTATCAACCGACACATGATTCACCTTCCTGGTGTGAGGTGGCACTCGCTACTAGTTGTTCTGCTTCTGGGGGGCTTGGGAGTTCCACTTCTCAGGACAATTGTAGGACAAGTGTCCCTCTTTGCCACAGTGGAAACACTTGTTGGGGGCGCCATTCTTCACGGGGATGTTGTTTGGAGAAGTAAGGCGTGGCGCCTGGTTTCCACCCTGCTGCTGGTACTGGGGTCGCTGCTGGTTTGGATGACACTGCTGGTTCTGAGGATTGTTCTTGTACCCAGACTGTCCCTGGAAGTGTTGTTGCTGGTGAGTCTGCTGTTGATTGTTGCGAAAGCGAGAGTTGCTTCCAGACTGCTGCCCCTGGAACTTTCTCTTCTTCTTCTTCTCACCCATCTCATGGCGCTTGCTCTCGACGATCAGGGCCTTGTCCACCAACTGTTGGAAGCTGGCGAAGGTAGCTGGTACTGGAGGTGATCATTCAGTCCCTCCAAGAAGAGCTCCTACTTCTTGGCATCATCTTCTACTTCCTTCGGAGCATATCGTGACAATTGGATGAACTTGTCATGATACTCAGCAACTAGCATGCCCCTTGCTTGAGAGAGAGGAACTCCTTCTTCAGTTTCATCAACTCCGCAGGCACGTGATGGTTGCGGAAGTCATCGTGGAACTGCTGCCAAGAGATGGGATCAGCACGTCCAAAGCGAAAGGACTCCCACCAGTCAAGAGTAGCTCTCTGCAACTGCCCCGATGCATAGAGAACCTTCTCCACGTCGTTGCATTGGGCGATCTTCAGCTTCCTTTCAATTGCACGCAGCTAGTCATCCGCTTGGAGAGGATCAGCGGAGTGGTCGAAGGTAGGCGGGCGTCCCTTCAAGAACTCACTTTTCTTGTCACAGGATGTAGGAGGCGGATTCCCATTGCCATTATTCTGTTACAGCAGCTGAATGTTCTGAGCCATCTGCTGCATCAGCTGAGTTTGCATCATCATCAGCTGCTCCATGGAAGGCTGTTATCATTCGAGTGAGATTTAGAATTTCTTTCCAATACTATATCACTTAAAAGAATAGAATAGGAAATTCTGGGCGTGATCCAACAACAGCAGAGCAAAAAATAGTCATATCTGGAGTTCTTGAAGTCAAATAGAGACGTACTATATATGGTTGGAAAGCATGAGAAAAACTCTACAACTTTTATTCAGACCATCTTTCCAGATTCTGTCGTTAAGTTTATCAAAAACAGATTTGATTCGAAACTATTCCAGAGTAACAGACAGCGCAGGAACTTCAAATTGTGACAATTGTTTCTCTCAAAATATAATTGATATTGAGATGATTCTTGCGTCCAATACGGAAGTCTAGTTTTTCATAAAAAAATTTCACGATTTTTGGTCATATATAATTAAATAGGAAAAATAACTAAGACAGAGAGTTCTGAAAAACAGCATTGCTGAAAACTGAGATAACCAACCCAACTATTATGCATTAATTCAATCCTATAAAAAGGAGATTTGCGGACATGCCCACAGTCTTAACACTCATTACAAACTCTAAGTCAACCATTGTTCATAATCAAAAGCAACTAAGCATAAAAGTTCACAAGACATGAAATTTGACTCGACCTGACTCGGCTTGCGCTACTAGTGTCTTTTATTACAACTGGGGTAACTCATCTATGGCTCTAAGTTGGTGCGGGTGTGAGAATCTCCATGGTCACCTTGGTTCCTTGTTGGCAACTCAGTTGGGCACCTTGGTGAGGGTGGAGGGGGTCCAACACCGAGTTGTTTACGCAACTCGTGAACCGCCCGGCGGAGCCTGTAGTTAGCTTCCGTCCTGGCGTTCAACTCATCCAGTGTCTGGTCTAGGAAAGTGTTGGTCTGGGCCAAACACTCCAAAGTAGCCCAGAGTCTAGTGTTCACTTCACCAAGTGGTCCGGCAATGTTGCAGTTGGCCTGGCCACTCTGACGACGTGGGAGGTAGCGGTGTGTCTCCCACTTGATGATGTCCTAATGCTCGTGGCGGTGCACCATGAGAGCTTGTCGTGCTGCATCTTTGATAGCGGCGGTGATGGAGAGTCGAACGGAGATAGCATGGTGGATGTTCTTCACTCGGGTCCCCTCCTTGATGTACACCTTCGTCTCGTATTAGTCGGAGTACTTAGGGTGCGTCCAGTGCTCCATCTTGTACAACACCGAAGCATTGGGGTAGAAGCGGCGCACCAAGTCGAGGAGCAATGGGTGGTAGTAGTCATCACCATGAGGGTCATAGTGGATCTATCCCACCAAGTTGTCTCCACCTTGACCACCATCATCGTCGCTGTCGTCGGGATCGTCGGAGTCGTCGTCGTCGTCAGGGTCATCTCCACCATCAGGGTCGCCAGCACCATCCTGGCCACCCGGCTGCTCCGACTCTTCAGGTTCGTCTTCTTGGTCGTCTCCCAAGGGATCCTCCATGAGTACATCGTTGAGGTGATCCTCCAAAGGCTCCTCAACGGGCTCCTCTACGGGCACGGCTTCCTGGAGCTCCTCCACGGGCTCCTCCTGCTGGTTCCTTAGCATCTCTACCAGGTGCTGGGGAACATCCTGCAGAGTTGAAGTGCTACAGGTACCTCCTAGGTGGCACGACACGCTTGCAGGCTGTGCGCTTAGTGGTGGCCATCTACAAGAATTTAGCTAAGATTTGATCAAAAATTTTCAATAGTCATGGGTAGGATATAAGCAAAAACTTTGTAGCAAATTAAAACAACAAGTAAAAGAGATAAACAAAGCTAAGGTCTATCCAGTGCTAACTAGGCTTGCGTCCTACAATCAACACGGCTCTGATACCAATTTATCACACCCAATTTTAAGGATAAAATTGAATGCATAAACTTATATGCGCCCAGAGATCAGTCACACACATAAGCCAACAAATTGCAATAATGTATCATAACCAATGCTTATTACATAGCGAATAATATCAAAGTCATTACACGGCGGAAAATAAAGATAACTCTCGTGGTAGCTCCATAACACAGGGACGTCGACTGGTGAAGCACAAGTCTAGTAGTCCTCTGGGTAGTCCTCATCATTATCACCATCTGTTACCCATCCGGGATTTTTATACAAGTAATAAAAAATAAACAAGCGTAAGTACATGTCGTACTCAACAAAACTAGCATGGGTTCATGAGGCTCAAAAGGTTGACACAGGTTTAACAGTAGTTTGCTTTTAATTAATCACCTTCTATGCAGTTGGATAGCAATAAGTGAATATGCCCATTCTCATGATCATAGTAAACATAATTAGTGAGTAGCAATAAATAATTTAGCAACAAATAAACATCACCCCAAAAGATAACTATTCTGTGAGTTTTCGGGGACCTTGAGCGCGACTAGTATACTAGTTTTACATTCTGCAGAGGTTGTGCACTTTCACTATGAGCTGTGATTCCCATTTACTCGGGTTAATTACTCCCATAACACTACCAAGGTGAGCGAGCAGGGTTTCATTATGAAGTCTTTCAAAGTACTTCATCTAACAATTTAGGGCCGCTAGGGACCTGGCAAGCAGATGTCGAGCCCTCCTTCGTCGTGGCACAAGGTCACGCAGGTTATACACAGTCAGACAGGAGCCGCACTATACCCGAGTCGGCAGGCCCCGTCACACCTTTCGGTAACCTCTAACAAGCTATAAAAAGTTCCCATACTTGACTAAAACGAGAGCCATGTAGCCCTCATAGTTGCACTGTAAGTCCCAGCTTTTGCTGACAGATCATTACCTAAGGTGAATCCTAGAGCATCACAAAAACTATGCTCCAATCCCCTAGTTCCATGTTGCTAAAAAGGCATCTTTTAATCTTATTGCATATTCAATTAATCAAGCTTACATGATCATGACCCCAATAGCGCACTAGCATCAATTACCATATGCATAATCCCATAGGTTACAAGGAAAAGGGTAACAATACTAGGAACATCTATGGTTAACATGGTAGACACATGCATATGTAATTAATTAATTGGTGAATAGGACAACAAGGATGATCCATACTAATACTTGCCTTGATCAGCAAACTCTTGGTGATCCGGGTCGTCGAAGTACTGATCTTGATCACAACGTAATGCTCACCGTCTATACTCGATCATCCAATCACCACACAAACATCGACAATCATACACGAAGCAAACAAAGGAAAAATAATTAGAACAGTGCACCAACAGAATAGAAACAGTTTGAAAATGATATAAAACTATTCTACCCAATCCAACGATCACATCGATATAAAGATCACCGAAAACGGATTTAAAACGTAAAAGATATGATTTTCCGAAGATTTATTATATGAAAGTAATTAACATAATAGTAACTCAAAATTTTAAAAGTGCCAAACCTACTGTACAGTGGCACAAACACATAGAGTTCGAAAATACAAATCTAACGCAATTTGAATCAACTCAAACGGATTTAAAATATAGATTTTATGGGCAATGATAGAGCAAATGGCAAAACTATAATATATGAAAACATATTTTTAACTCAACAGCGAGGGACTACGCTTTCTAATACGCAAAATGGAAAGCCCAGAAGGCGTAAAGGGCTGCGGGTTTAGTTCTAGAAACTGCAAGGGCTCTTTTGCAAAACGGTGGCCGAAGGGGTACCGGGTTATGGGGTCCGTCCGATTTAAAACGGACGGCCCAGATTAGATCGGTGGGGGGGGGGCCGGCGGCGCTCCGTCCTGAAACAGGGGCCGCACGGCAGCAAAATCGCTGGAGACGGGCGGCGCTCTTCGGAAACGGCGCACAGGGCACCATTGGCCATGGGAAAAGGTTCGGGAGGACGAGGGTGACCGCGCGAGCTCACTTAGGGCAAGGTCGAGGGCCGAAATCGGTTCGGGACAGGTGCGCGGCGATCGGCGGCGGACTGAGAGACCCTGCAGTGGTGATAGAGGGGTGTCAGTGCTCAAATTAAGGGGGAAGAGGGCTTGGGACCTTCATAAGAGCCATACGAAGCTCGGGGATGGCTTACAGTGAGGAGGGGATGGCAAATTCGTCGAGTTCGTCGACGGTGGCGGATTGATCTCGGAACGGCGGCACTCTGGGACGAAATTGGCAGCGGTCAGTGCATGATTCAAGGGTAAAAAGGGCTCAGGAATTTTGAAATAATGTGTAGCAACTCCATCGGGCATTACGATGAGGAGAGGGGCGATGATTTCGATGAGTTGAGCCCGGCGGCGGACGAACTCCGAGGCGGCGGCTCTGCTGCGCTTGCTGCGTGGGGCGTGGGCGGTGTTGCAAGGGTTTGGTGGCGGCGGCAGGGTGTGGCCTCGGCTTAAATAGTCCTGTGGGTGTGAAGGAGGGAGGTTGGATACGGCCGGATTATAGGAGATCGATTCGGGGATGAGCTGCGACGAACTCGCCCCGTTCGGTTTCTGCCATGCTCCAAACGAACAGGGGGGAGGCTGGAGAGGGGAGGAGCTGACCTGTGGGTCCTGTAAGCCAGTGAAACCGAGCACGGGGCCCGGCTGTCAGCTGCAGAGAGAAGGGAGGAGGCGCGCGGCTGCAGCCTGCGGTGCTCTGCTCTGGCGCCCAGGGAAGAAGAAGGAAGGGGAGAAAGGAGACTGCCACGCGGGCCTGGGTTGTCATCTGCAGAGAGGGAAGGGGTGGGGAGCGTGCTGGCTGCTCGGTTGGGCCGGCCTGGCTGGAAACGGCCTTAGGCCCAAGAGGAAATGAGAGGGGAGAGGCAGCAGGCCGAGCAGGCCTCAGGCCCAAGCCAGAGAGGGGGAGGGGCAGGCCGGCTTGCTGCTCTCAGGCCAGAACAGGGAGGGAGAGGGTTTGCCTAAATCCTTTTTATTTTCCAATTTCTTTTTCCATGGGATTTTCAAATTGGGTTTTGAAATATTTTCAGATTCAAATAATTCACAAGCAGTACAAAAGAAATAATGCTCCAGCATGAATGCATCATACATGTGTATGACCTACCATGATTTTATTGTTGTGAAAAATATTATTTTCCCTACATTTAGATGAGCAATAAATTCATAGAAAAATCAATTTCCCCTATTAAAAAATGATGCAAAATTTGGGTGTTACACCATAAAAATTTGATTAGGGCCATCGTTACCATCCATGAAGCTGATGACCTGGTACCTGGCAGCAGAATCGACTAACATATCAGCTATTGGCATAGGATAACCGTCCATTAGGGTAGCTCTGTTCAAATCCCTGAAATTAATGCAAACTCGCAACTTGCCATTCCTTTTGTATAACGGGACGATATTCGATATCCACTCGGCGTATCGGCAAGGTCGAATGAACTTGGCTTCCAACAATCTTTCTATTTTGGCCTTGATATCAGGCATTGCCTCTAACTTGAATCTACACGGAGGCTGCTTGAACGGCCGAAACCCAGGCTTGATTGGCAACCTGTGCTCAACAATCAATTTATCTAATCCAGGCATCTCATAGTTCTCCTAGGCGAAGCAATCTTTGTATTCCTTCAGTAAACCAATCAACTCTCGCCTGAACTCAGGGTCAAGATTGGCAGCAATATACATCGGCCTTGGTCTGTCACCAGGTCCAATGTCTACCTCTTCAAGCTTATCGGCCGACGTAAATCCCTGTCCAAGCTTGATCGGATTATCCATTAATAAAAAGACTCAGAGGCGATTGCACAGACCTGCTGTTGACTCTCATCGCTGACCTTAATGGAGCTTTCATCCCAAGTCTTACCAGAGAAACAGTCATGATCCCCGTCCTCCCAATAGGCAGCATCGGCCGTTGCTACGATCACTGAATCGTCAGCTGGGACCACTTCAACCTCATCGCCTTGCCATTGGATCACACATTGGTGCATTGTAGATGGCACGCAATAATTTGCATGGATCCAATCACGCCCAAGCAGCAAACTGTAGGAGCCCTTGCTGTCGATCACGAAGACGGTGGTGAGCAGCGTCTTCTTCCCAACCGTCAATTCAACATTAATTGCCCCCGGGTGTTGGAAGAGTTGCCCCCAAAGTCCTCGAGTATCATATCAGTCTTGATCAAATCATAAGGGCCTTTGCTGTAACACCCCTGGTGTTACATTAACTAAAACCTGCCACGTCATCATGATCGCATATAAATCATTCCGCATTTAACTCTGTTAAGATGCATCAACTAAATAAATTTTATTCTTGCATGTGATTGTGCATAGGTGCTTTAGAGTGATTTGATTGTATACATGTTTGTTTGTGTGTATTTATTCAAACCCCATTGGAAATTAAAAACAAAATCATTTTGAAACCCTAAATCGGACCCAAAACCCTAATTTAAAAACTACATGGAATTAGAGGTTGGGCCTTAAACAAAAGTTGTAAATCCTTAAAAGTTGAGCCACTTCTATTTGGTGCAATTTTGAAGTTATTAAAAAGAATTTCAAATAAAACCCTAATTTATGCTTTAAAGTTTAAATTTGAAATACAAATTTAAAAACTAGCAAGAATCTGGTGATAGTTCCTTAATAGAAGTTTTAGCCCTTTCATAATGGAACAAATTTCATTTTTGAAGATTTTGAAGTTTACCAGTGAAAATTTAAATTAAAACCCAATTAGTGTTTGTTTATTCAAAATTAAAATACCCTTTCAAAAACTATCAAGAATTTGGGCAAACTCATTTAATGAAAGTTTTAAGGCTTTGTAAATTAAACAACTTTTCTACTTAGGGATTTTGAACTTATACATTGGAATTTTAAATTAAACCCTAATTAGTGTTTTGAAATTCAAATTTAAAGTGATATTTCAAAAATTATCAGGAATCTGACCAAACTCATTTAATGAAAGTTGTAAATATTGACAAATAGAACAACTTTTATATTTGGAGATTTTCAAGTTATTGAGAAAATTTTTGAGAATTTATCTGGATTTGAAATGAAATTCAAAATCCACTTACCCCCTTTTGAATTATTCAAAATCCATTCAAAATTTGAATATGGCCCAAAAGGAAAAGTTGTTCAAATTGGAATTTTCTACAACTCTTATTAAGGTGATTTTTCCAGTTACTAGGTAAAATAAAAAGTAATTTCGAGAAAACAGTAAAAATGAGTAAAGACTGCTACAGTGCTCGACATGTTCCTCTGTTCGGGCACAGGGCAGTGCATGCCGGCGCGCGGCGCGGCCACCCCGGGCTGCCGGCTGCCTATCGCCGGTCGGGTTGGAGTCGTAGGGGGGCCCCGGAGCGCTGTCTACAACTTGTCTCCTCCCTTTCTTCTATTTGAGTCCGGCACCACCATCTTCTCCTCCTCCCGTTCCTTTACGCCGCCGTGAGCTTGAGCTCGGTCGCCAAAGAAATTGGTGGATCATAGTGCGCCTGCCTCCAATTCAACGAGCTAGCGAAACCGCCGTGGCCTCACAAACCAGTGAAGCTCCGTCTTGCCGCTTTAGACCACCGGAAACTCCCAGGCGAGCCTGTTCTTCTCCACGGCTGGCAGAGCGCCGCCGTGAGCCCTCCTGCTGTGACCAGTGTCCTACAGCTAGCCACGTCCCTTCCTTGTTAGTGTTCTAGCCTCTCCATGGCCCTCTGAAGCTCCCTGTCCAATCCGTTTTTCCTTTGGACCACAGACGCGACCGGAACGGGGTCGTTGCCGTCAGGTGTAGCCGCTACGACCGCCATCACCGTCGACAGTGGGATCGGCTGTCTCTCCGCTCCGAACGTCACAGACCGCCTAGCTTGGTGAGCCCTGGATGTTTTCTTTGTTATTGGTTTGAGCTCTCTAGAGCCGTAGGGCCACCGCGCCGCTGTGTCGCCGTGCCGCTCGTCGGTCGGGCCACCATGGCCGCGGTTGGCCATGCTCTAGTCATCCTACCACCTGAATAAGCACATAGACAGGTCCGCGGGATTGTGGGCAACGCGTGTGGTGCTTGTCCTTGCCGGAAGGACCACCGGCGATGAGCTCCGCGGCCAGCGCCGCCGTCTGCCCACGGTCGGCATCCGGGAAGGGGAAGAGGGCGTTGTAGAGCCCAGCTGGGCCGAGATGGGCCGAAGTGGGCCGGCCTGTTTACAAGGGTCCGAGTTAAGTGAAACGTTTTTCTATTTCTTGGATTGGTGAATAGTGCTGAACTTTGTAAATTTTGAAAACAATATTTCCAGAGCCCCAAAAATTATGAAAATATTTTTGTAGCTTCTCTGTGATGTATTGGATATAGTAAAAATATGATATATGCATTTTCAACACTTTAGTTATGGATTAAAAATATGCCATTTAATTAATAAATGGTACTTCTATGAATTATGTAGCTCAAAATGTTTACCCAAAAATCATGAAATTTATTTTGGTACTGTTTTAGGCTGAGAGCTAGCTGTAGAAAAAGTTTGGGCCCATATGGAGATAATTTATTTATTTATTATTTTATGCTCCATAAATTGATTAATAAAATAAATAAGGAACCCTAATCTTTTTAGTTTTGTGTGACTTTGGAATTGATTGAAGACCCTGGGTCATTCATTATAATGATCCTCGGCACTTTAATTGTTGTGTTAGAGTAGAAGTTGAACAAGTTGTGCAGCGGCTTTCTATGACTGTTAAAATGGTCAATAAAAATGAAATGCGAAAACACTCTTATGCCTTGAGAGAAATGTTTTGCAACTTCACCGTGAAGGAAAGTTGTACTCAAGGTTGTTAATTAAATGTTTGTCCTACATTTTCCATTCATGTCATTCCGCACCATGTAAGCATGCATCATTATTATACGTGTAGAGATCGGGTTCTCGGAAAGATTTCTTGATTGCTCCTCGACGGAAGAATAATTTGTCGAGAGAAGTCAAGTGGATTTCTCTTGTTTTCTGGCGGAAGTGACAGACCTGCAACACAGGCAAGCCCCGGTGCATTCAGCCCCTCTCCTTGTGATTTGAAAAATGTTTATAACTTGAGTTAATCTATTGCATTAAGTTGATAGGAGTTGTTTGATAACCCAATTGCTGCATTACCAACCTTGACCACTGAAATATCTAGAACCCATTTTAAAATAAAAAGTTTGAAATGCTTAGCCCTGCTTGAATAAATTAGATTTGCATAAAATGCTATTTTTGAGCTGTGTGATATATATATGTTAATGATTAATTCATGAAAAAGGGAATTGGTAAATTCTCGTTCGGTGGCTGTGCACCTTGATCAGTACATTGTCACCGACGAGAAGGGATTTTCTTATTTGGTGGTTGTGAATTTGGGTTAGAGTCCCAATGCTTGACCACTGGTGGAAAATGGGATTTGAAAACCGTTGGGACCCTTGTCACCGACGAGAAGGGATTTTCTTGCTCGGCGGAAAAAGAATTAGGGATCTTTCGTTGTAGGCCTGCTGTGGTCAAGACTTTGCAACTAGTCACATACTACGGAAAGCCTCTGACTCCGGTGGCTCTACTACTTGAACCGACAACCACGCACTGGGAGTGGAGAGATGGCGAGAGTAGCATGTACCCTCGTGGCCGGCGTGCCTGGAGAGGAGAGGAGTACTGTGCTCTCAGGTGGCGCAGGACCGGTTCAGGGGTAGAAAAGCCATGGTAGGTGGGGTTGGTATATGTAAGCTTAACTGCTACATATGCAGTGTGGATAGGGATCCCCAGCTGGGTACTAATCGATTCAAATCGTCGTTCCTCCTCGGATATGGAGAATTGATCCTTTGACCTACAATCGAAAAGTGGTTCGGAACTAGGTGTTTTTGAGAATAATGAAGAATTTGAAAGTATGATGACACATGAGAATGAATTTGGAATTATGGATTATGATTAAAATAAGATTGAGTTAAAATATTAAAATAGGATAGTAATGCTTTTCTGCAAAACTCTTTGACTCTTGCTCAAGCCTTACCTTGATTCCCCCTCAGCCTGCATTCCTGAGTCTCATTCCTTTTTCTTTAGTCGGGTAAGTCTTGCGGAGTACCCGAGTACTCAGGGTTTGTTAACCCCTGTTGCAGGTGAGTCGAGGGTATAGTCATGCTCGGGACCGTGCCGGTTGACGGATCGCGCATGGGTGAAGATATGTATAAGATATAACCTTTGGGCAGGGTGTTTAGTTGTATATGCTACTCCACTACGAAGTGCTGGTTCGGGATAATGTAATTTATATTTGTAAACCTATGTTTATGTAATACTTTCGCACTTTTCACTCTGATGAATATTATTTGTGTAAACGGTTGTAATACTTGCAAAGTCTTTACAATGAGATCCTCGGGGAAATTAGGGTTTCTGAGGAAACCCAGCAGGCCACCTAGGTCAAGGGGAACTCATGCAGACTGATCACGGGTCCTTAGGGACGATGACGGTGCACGTGGGCCCTATGATTAAGGCGGTTCTGCCACATTTGCCCAGCTTGCAGAACATGGTATAGGGCATGAGATTAACCGTAGCTCCACCATCCACCAGCATCTTGGTCATGGGCATCCCGTCAACATATCCCTTGAGGTGTAGGGCCTTCAGGTGCCGGTGTCTGGCTAGCTTGTCGAAAGTAGCTTGCTGTGCGAAGATCAACTTGGCAGCGCCCTGTTCAGACTCTGATTCGTCAGAATCAGAAGAAGTATCACATGCTGCCTTCCCTTTATATTGAGAAGGTTTCTCCTGCCAGACTTGCTTTGGGCGCCCCTCTGCCTTGAGTTTCATGTTCCTCAGATGCTATACCCTGCGCCTTTGGCTCCTGGTCAAGTATCCAGGGCACCCCTGGCCCTTCTGCCAAACTGGCTCCTCGCGATCGACGAACGCCGCATCGAGCCAATCGTGCACGTCTCTTTTTTCACGTCGATCCTGCGTGTCATGCGGGCATCCAAGCCTCTCATGCACAGACCGGTGGTTGGTTTGAGAATGCCTATACTCTTGGTACTGATCACTACACTCCAGGCAGTTGCATATGGTTGGCAGTCTCAAACCTTCATTCCAGCCGTGCTGGAAAAACGGGCAATACCAGTGGCTCTCTTCTTCCTCCTGGCGTCGAGCCAGCTCTTCCTGATAGCGGGCTTCCTCTTCATCATGGGCCCACCTCCGGTACTCCTCTTCTTCAAGCTGCCTCTGATGATTCTTCTCCTTCTCCCGTTGCCACTTATTCAATAAGTCGTGGGAAGTTGGTCTGGTCTTGCTAGACTCTCCTTTCTCGAATCGGTTCTTGCTCTGCTCCCTCCTTTTCTTGATCATCTCCATCTCCTCAGCCGATATCTGCATGTCTAGATCGACTGACGCACTCTTCTTTGCTTGATCGGAGCTCAGAACCCTCATTTTGCCAGCAGGGCCCGCCAGCTCAACCATGTTCTGGCCCTTCGGGAATGGGACTTTGTCGATCTTCATCTTTCCCTTGGTAGGGCTATCAAACTTCAAGAGGCCTTTTGAAATGGCCCTCTGAATCTAGATTTTGAAGCCACGGCATTCATTGGTGCCGTGAGAGTCAAGACCATGATACTAGCAGTATTTTTTCCCTTTCAATTCTTCAGGGGATGGTCTCATATAATCAGCAGGAAACGTAATTTGTCCAGCACTGACCAGTAAATTGAACAGCTTGTCGAGCTTCATTGTATTAAAATCATACTGCTCCTCTGTACTCCAGCTTTTAGGCATCACCGTGGGCTTCTTGCCCCACTTCAGTTCAACGGTAGTAATCTCATCTTCATCCTCACCCTCAGAGTCAGAGTTGTTGACATATGCAGTGGGCCTGTACTTTCCTTCCTTCCTGAACACTTGAGCTTGCAATTCAAGTGCTGCTACCCTCTGCATGACCTGGCTGACGCTGTCGAACTCTACACCCACTAGCTTCTCCTGGACATGTGGGAGCAGTCCACCGACAACCAGATGAGCCAGTTGCTTGTCTGTCAGGTTCAATAAATAGCACATGTTCCTCATTTCCCTGAAGCGCTTGATGAAGGCCGACTCGGTCTCGCTGTTCTTCTGGCGCATGCTGGTTAGATCAACAATATTTTTCTCCCCAGTGCTGGAGAAAAAATAGCTGTGAAACTTGCTTTCCAATTCGGGCCAGTTTTGAATCGATCTTGGCTCCAATGTGGTGAACTAACTGAATGCTGGGCCAGTCAATGATAGCGAAAAGAAGCGGACCTTGTGAGCATCCTCTTGAGCTGCCTCACCGAGCTGAGTCAAGTATCGGCTAATATGCTCCATCGTGGAGACGTCATCCTAACCGCTGAACTTGGTGAAGTCTGGCATGCGATACCTCAAAGGCAACGCCACGTGATCAAACCAGTCGGGATACGGGCACCTGTACATGACCAAGACTCCAGCTTTTGGCTGCAAGCCGAACTGGTCTCTGAGCATCGAGCTCATCTTCTTCAAGAGCTCATCATGTGGCGACCAAGTGTGTGCTCCTTGGTACCCAGGGTTTTGTGCTGAAGTGAGATCTTGGTAGGTATGCCCGTAGCGAAATCCTAGGGGAGCAGTCATCATTCCAGTGGTCTGCATGTAAGCGTTGGTCTGCTCAGGAGAGTAGTCTCTGTATAGCTTAGGAGAAGCAGCTATTTTTGGAGCCGAGCCCACCATCATATTGGGATTTTGATTGGGTGGTTTATGTGAACTCGGCTGTTGCGACGGAGCATTGGACGTTCCTGCCGCTACCTTTGCGTCATAGTCTTCTGGAGGTATGTTAAAGTAAGCTAGGCTGGGAGACTCCCAGTCCTGCCTATTGATGACATGTATGGTGAACCTCCTAAGGAAGAAAAGGAATTAATCCCCGAGCAAAAAGAAATCTCGAAAGCTGAATCACCATCAACCCCATCCAAATATTCCGCTATCAATCCTGAACCACATATACCACAGATATCGAGGGAGGAAGAAATTCATCATATAAATCGCTCCTTCGATTATGAGGCTAATCTCCTATCTGATCTTGCTGGTTTTGGGGATGCCATAAATTATCCTATCCAAAAGTGACTTTCTAAGAAACATCATTCAAAACCTCTCAAGAAAGGATCTCTTCGAAAATCTTCCAAATTAGCATCATCTGACGCCTCGAATTCCCATGTGGCACAAAGGGAAATATCTAGGATCTTGGATCAACCTCCAAAAGGAATGCTAACTGTGCCCATAGAAGGAGAGCCAAAATGCCTAGAAGAAAAATCTATCCTCTCCTCTTCTATGCCCAAATCTGCCATGTCCTTTGAACCTATTTCTAAACTCATCCTTGATCCCAATGCTCTCAATTGTGCCCTTCCTTCACAGTCTTATGATGATTCGGTCATTGACTCCGGGGATTCATTAAGACACCCGAGGCATGAGAGTCATCAGGCCCATAAATCTAACCGAAAAGAGCAACGGTTAGTGAATCCATCTACCGTTGTAAGTAAAGAATGGTTAGATAAGGCCGAAACATCAATGAAGGTTGTTAAAATGCCCACTCATGTAAGAAGGATATCTTGTCAAGTAATGAGCATTTATTGCAAAATTTGCTTTGATCCTAGCCTCGGCATCAACATCATTCCTCATTTCCATGTTCAAAGTTCATCAAAGAATCACCTATTCCAATCCCAAAAGCGTCTTAGTCTCCCTAATGGTCAAGTCCTTGATTGTTTAGGAGTTCTTCAAGACATACCTATAGTTATTTATGATCTAAAGATCTCCTTAGATTTCCACATCTTTGACCTTCTTGGACTTTCCTTTCATCTCACATTCATTGGAAGGCCAATCATGCGAATCTTGGAGGACATTGGAAATGAGAAGCTTGGTCATAGAATAGGTGACGATTATCTACCTGTTTGGTCTTCACAACTTCTCAACACAGGGGTAGAATCCAAATATATTCATGATCCAAGGGGTGAGCTTATGGCAGTTTCAATTACAACCATGTCTCATCCAAGTCCTAAAAAGGACTTCGAATGTCTTGAGAAAGAAAATGCTCATCCACCCCTTAAGCAGGAAGGTTATATCAATGAGCATGGAAGTTATCCCCTGATCCTCTGATTAGATCCTTTCTCATACGAGAAACTCCAAAATCAATCCTTCTCTCTACTACTACCACACACAACATCTACACCCCTTCATTCTTCTTCTTTCTAAAATCTTTGCAAGGGATGTTGTAGATGTGTTTGTCTATCATAAATTTTGCAAGTCTCGTAGTGGTTTGGTATGAGTTCTTGCAACCAGATCTACAAAGGTTGATAGTGAATTGAACATGATGAAACCTATTCCTAACCTTAGTAAATTAGTGAGACTTTTAGTTTTGTTGGTGTGTTGCCACCAACAGAACCCCTGCACTTGATATTTTCTCTATTTCCATGACTTAGGACACACCTTACACCAACTGTGAGGGGGTCATTTGACCTCCTCAAACACATTTGGGTGTTGAAGGACATCCCGAGCAAAAAAGCATCAGTGCAGGAACACATCATTAGAGGTAAGAATGCACAAGGAAAGAACCAAAGTGGCTAGAGCCTTAAAGGTGGGGTCGGCCGACCCCACCATGGACCCCTCAGCCCACCAGTCAACCTCCACTATGTTGAGCCATACTTCTTGACTGATTTGTCACTTTCCCTTCCTCTTGTCTAGTGCATTCCTCTTAGTTTTGTCTTCAACCCTCTAAAATAAAATAAAATATAAAAAAATGCTTCTTGTCTTCACCACTCATTCTTTTATCTCTAGTAGAATGAATCTTATTTATTCTATCATGCCTCCTTTTTCTATGTTAGCATGCCTTGGTTTAGATGTACTAATCATTCGAACGATCATACCTCCATTTTCTTTTTAAATTAAGCATGGTACTTAGGTTGAATAGGCTACCTTAATCAAACAAGACATGGTGTTAAACTTGATTATTTAATCAAACATGCTTGCATGGAACTTGGTTGAACTTTTGGACTAACTCCTGTAGCAAGAACCTCGATATCTCTATGGGTAAGTCATAAGGTCATTTAGGGAGATAGATTGAGATCCTCATGGTCAAAAGTCAAGTTGTTTGGCCAAGGAGAGCTTTGATACAACTGAGGAGGACCACTGCTACAACTCATCATCTTTATGGTAAGCGGCCACTTTCTTAAAGTTTTTCATGAGCATGAACCTTGAAAGAAGAAGTTGACATGCTAGGACTCATCCTTGCTAATGATTTAACAAAACCAAAACCTACATGTCTTAACTTCTCTTTATTTATGTATGGTTTGGCCATTAGATTAAAATAAACACACCTATGATAGTCTCTATGGCAAAACTGGTCCTGGGAAGCCTCCATAGGGGGGTCGGGCAACCCCCTCTTGGTGGCTAGCCAAGCCCATGTCTGGCCAAATCATCTCTAACACGTGGGGAAGTATAAATCCAGAACTCGTTCACTCCGAACTTCCCAAACAGGGGTCAGGCGACCTAGGCTTGGTAGCCACTTGGGCCCAAATTTGGCCAGGCCACTTCTCATTACCTAAAAAGTGTAGAACTCAAACCTGCTCGCTCTGAACCCTTCAACATGGGGTCGGGCGACCCCTAGTTGGAGGATCCATCCTGACCCGTTTGACCCAGAGTGTTATGCCATCACTTAGAAGCTATCCCCAGTTGCAACTCTCGTGGAAACTAGGGTTGTAATCTTAGGCAATGGCTCCCTCTGACGTCTCCTCTTCTTCTTCAACCCATTTCACCTCATCTTAAATTTAACACCTTCTAGCCTCCTATATGCCTCCCAAGTTACCTAGAGTAACTTTACTGTGGCCCCTACTAGCACAAATGTCATTAGCTCCTTCAGTGAGGGCCCTTTCAATCATGAGGGAGACCTGTTTGAGAAACCAGAGGTCACCATGGAGGCCACCGGTTGTAAAAGAACCACAAGGGTAGTTGGCGGTCAGTTGGGACTAGGGAAGTCATTTTGTTCCCTTGTTCATCTCAGAGGAGAAGTAGTAGTTGTAGAACTCTACCAGCTCACCCAAAGATCATCCAATGGAAGGTTAGTCCTCCATGATCAATGAGCTATTAAGATATTTCGAGGATGACGGTTTGAGAAGAGAGTCATGAAGAAGGCCCTTAGTGCGATTTACATGCTTAGAAACAATAATGGGACACGAGTACCTCCTCCTTTGACCTCTTTTCTTATATAGATCAAACCTCCTCACAAATATGCTAGGCACATAGCTAAGTTCATTCAATCTTTATCATTGTAACGTGTGCCTATGATCCATTAAATAAAATAAAGTTTTCGTTCTGCTGGTGTGTCGCCACCAGTAGGACACCTGCACCTGATGTTTCCCATGTCTTTGCACTTGGTGACGGTAGTTATCTATCATTT
This sequence comes from Eremochloa ophiuroides, assembly GCA_038502445.1. Classification (NCBI taxonomy): domain Eukaryota; kingdom Viridiplantae; phylum Streptophyta; class Magnoliopsida; order Poales; family Poaceae; genus Eremochloa; species Eremochloa ophiuroides. Next base: position 55,545,028 of record JAHLJS010000003.1, on the reverse strand, counting down.
TTATCCATCAACTAAACATGACTCAAGGGCATAAAACAATCTACAACATAGTTATAAGGTTTGATTCTAAAAGTTCCACGAGTTTTGGTGTTCTCACTTGTTTTGCAGGGTATGAAGGGATATTCAATTTTTCAATGAATAAAAGTATCTCAAATAAGCAATTGGGGTTAACCATTGCGTAGAGCTCATCGAGACGATTAAACAGATATATTACTTGCTATTTTTGGAGTCCAGAATAAAAAGATATGGATTTTACAAATAATAGAAGATTCTAGAAGGTGAGCTGCGGGATTAATTAGGAACTGCGGGATTAATTGGGCCCAAATCAGAATTTAGCCCAGAAAGAGTCCTAACGCTAGTACAAGATCGGTTTTGATCCAATGGTGGCGATGGAGAGTTGTAAACGTAATACGGATCGATGACATGGCAGTTTCTTGGCCCCTACTCCACCTCAGACTATATACACGGCCCCAGGGACCCTCTAGGCACCATCTTTTTCATTGTTATAATTCATATTCTCTAGTTAGGGCTTGGATGGAGAGGTGTCCCATTGAAGGATAATCTCTCTCCAATGTAGTAGATTAGTTCTAGTTGAGAGTAAGGGAGAGCGGAGCCATGCTCGGGTTTTGGAGGAGTCTTCTGAGGTTTGGTATGGCTTGTATCTTATCTCTGTAAGACTTATGCTTTTATATATTCATCTTCTCTATTTACTTATATGCTTTATTATGTGATTGGTTAGTATAGTCATTACACTTTGGCATAGGATCACCGCTCGCATCGAGTGCTCTAGTTTTCATATAGGATTAGAGTAGTAATTAATAGTGTAGACGTGGTGTCTAGACTAGAGGTTACCTGAGATTGCACTCAACCTTACGAATAGTTGTGGTAGCCCCAGGAGGTGACAGCCCTGATGGCCGACGTATTCCACCTCGTGTAGGTTGATGATTGTAGGACCGTAGTCAGAGCTTCCTAGTCCCATTCTCATCTCAGTCTGAGACTAGTGTTTGAATGTCCCGAAGTGCTATTGTGTGATTCCCTATCTAACTATTGTTCAGTTATCTTAGAACCCAAGTAATAGAGAAGTATTTAGTAACCTTGAACTCTCCTGTTATCCTCTCAACTTAGTTAGACTACTCATTTATCTTAAAAGTGATTACTATGCATAATTCCTATCATTTATCACTTACCCCTACTATAGTCTAGATGGTGTATTAAGTTAGTAGATGCATGATGGTAGCTATCAGATTCTTTAACCATTGCTTCCCTGTGGTAAAATATAAATAACGATACTGTGGAATACTTCCGGGTAAAAGCTACAATGGTATTCTGTGCGCTTGCGGAATCTTTCATATTCTATTTGCACTTAATAAATACCAACAAGCTTTTTGGCGCCGTTGCCGGGGAGCAATTGGCATAAGAGTTTGATAGTGATCTTGATGTCTATTAATTTAGTGTACCACTAGCTTTAGTAGGATTACCCCTGTTTTGTAGAGTTGGGGAATAAGATAGGACAGCAGAGGCCGTTTCAACCTTCTGGCAAGTTCCACAAGACAAGAAGAAGCGTTAAAGAACTCCAGGGTGCCTGCACATTCATGTTTCATCAAAAAGGGAACCCAGCTATCTCACAGGTTTGCACACATATATGTATTTATTTCTAACCCTATGTAGATTGGAGAAAGAGGTCATCATCACAACAATACAAATCACATATCAAGTGACGAACATAGAAACTGTGCCACACACAAATCATGGTAAGTATGATCAAGAAGGTGAGAAAGTCTTGCTCATGGACTTTAAACTTTTATCGTTTAATTTCTTGCTATTTACTTTAATCCATGCATCCACTACATTTAGTTTATGTTTCTTCATATCAAATCCATAGCATGCATACATCCACACCACTTGCATAAAAAAAGAAAAAGAAAAGAAAAAAAAATATATGGCTCACTATGATCATACTCTTTCATCTCTATTGTTGAGCAAATCTCTGCAATTCTTTCATGCTACTCTTTGTCTGCTATAGTATGTTTAGGTTTGTAAGTATTGTTATAGATCTTTTAAAGTAAGCACGGTGCTTAGTTTAAACTAAGAGGTGTGTGGCCTTATTTCCAAAGGCTTTTAAATTAAGCGTGGTGCTTAGGTTAAAATGCCTTCCTTAATCGAATTAGACATAGAGTTTAGTTTGGTTATTGAACTAAAGCTTGCTTTAGTAGATACTAGATATTTTGTTGGACTAACCCCTGCAGAAGCTTTCAAATTCAATCTGGGAAAGTCCCGAGATAAAACTCCAACAACTTTGCACGAAGAAGACACATCAGCTCATCCTTCATCAAGGAAAGATCTGTAAGTATGAAAAGTTTATCCACTTTGCCTTTGGCTGCAAGTTACCTTTGCCTTGAACCATGTTAGAATGTAGCAAATAAATAAAAAAATTCAAAAAGAAATCTATGTTAAAATAATCCTTCAATCATTTTTTGTTAGCATAGATAAAAATTGTGGACAACAACCCATATTTCAAATTCATTGAAATCCTTTGGGTATGTGTCCACTAATATTTTGCAGGAATGCATATAAGCTGTTCCTGTCAATGATTGGGATGAACCTGCCGAAACCAAAGGCACCACTACGAGAAGTGGATGAACTTGATGGATCATGAGCATCGTCAAAGACAGCCTAACCTTGAACGCTCCCAAGGCCTAGGCTAGAATGATGATCGCAAGCAGGATGGAATTCTATCGTATGGACAAACTAAAGCCTGCTCTCATCATCATCGAAGATAGCAACTCATACACCGATGGCACAGACCAGGATGATGAGATGCCACTACATCATAGTGTGCATCTTCCACACCTCATTTGCTAGTAGTGGTCTATTGGTGGTGTCTCATGAAGTCATGAACAACTATCGTCGCAGGATGACATCCCTAAGTCATTGGGATGAAGCACTCATACAAACAAGGACAATCAAAGCTGAACTAGAGTATGCATCTCCAATGATCATCAACCCATCAACCAAGAGTCAATGAAGAAGCATGTTACTATCCATATCAACATCTCCTGTATCAGATGGTGCAACAAGTGTTGAGTAGAATTTCATCCAGACATAAGGTGTCATGAAGTAAGGTCCTTGTGAAATTCAAGCAAAAACCATGGTGATGCAAGGGCACTTAAAAGAGCAAGCTTGGGGGAGATTCACTTTCCCTCATTAATAAGACAAGATTCGAGGGAGCTCTCTCCCCAGTAACCATCGCAACACAAGGGTGCAGAAAAAGGAGAGAAATAAGAGGAGCACTTCTCACTTAAGAGGATCAATGCAACATTTCGTAGAAGTGGCTCTACTCATCCTTGCCGATAGGTTGAAGCACAAGGAAGGAAGACTGATTCCTCTAAAAATAATCCAACAGCGCCCTTTCTCCTCTCAAGCCTCCATTGCTCAGGAGTGAACCAATAAGAGGAACAAAAATAGAACAGGAGGATGGCATGAAAAAAAAGATGAGAAAGGAGGAGTGCAATGTAGAAGGCAAGCTCATGGACAAGATGTACAACTAACCAAGAAAGAAAAGCTTCTACAAGGTGTTATGGTGCCATCACACTCCAATACAGAAGGTAACATCTTAAGATCAAGAAGGAGATGTCGTTCATCCCAACGCCAAAAGAACCAGGCACCCAAGGATGGAGTGATGAGACTCCTACATCAGAAGAGAAGAAGAGTGAGAAAGAAGGGACTGAGAAGGATGAGACTCCAACTTCAGCATCAACGAACCAGAAAGGAATGGAGGAAGCAATCACCTTCCAGCTCATCATCATTAGAGGTGCGACCATGGTCACCATCTCAACCTGACAATGCACTAGGTGAGGAATGAACAAGACAAGAAGTCCTGTTCGGAGGACTTTGAACCACCGAGCCTTCGCCATAAGGTAAACTTGGTACTTATCCATATTTCCTTTTTAGCATTGCATAATTTTCCTTTAGCATATTAGTATAAGTAGTTGCATATTTACTTTCTTGCATTGAAAATAAAATAAAAATATTTATTGCTCTACATAATAAAATCTAAACGCCCCATGCGATTAATCTTATGGCATAGCTCATAAAGACTATTCACTGTGGTGGCACAAAAATAATTTGCATGCATCTAGATAGACTTCTGCATCATATTTACTTTCTATATTCATAAACTTTAAAATACAAAAAAATATGTGGGCACATGAAGGTCCACACTTCTTAGAAAACACCAAAAACATGTGGGCACATGAAGTTCCACCCACTTAGGGAAATTTCTACTGGAATTATAAAAACAATTACTAACCATGGAGTGGTATTAAACCTAACCCCTCTCCATGAGAATTGATATTTTTGTTGGCAATTGAGTTATTACAGGACAATACATGATCAAAGAGCTAATTAACCTGACGCCCTTACACTGCCGGTACACCTGCTCTTAGAAGGATCACTCAACTTGCAACATCAAAGACCACGTCAACATCCAGCTTGGGGGAGGGTATCCTCTACTTGAATCCAGCTAAGTATAAGTTTCCCACCTTATTACTGTATCATATTGCTTTTCGCGTGAGTTAGCTAGTAAGATAAAATTTGAAAACCAAATAAATAGTGTTTAGGTTAGTTAGTGTGTTTGAATAAAATAAGAAGAGAGTGCTTACAATAATTTTGCTCAGATTAGATGGAAACCATGCATAGAATTGATATTTAGCACCTCACTAGAATCCCTTTTTGTTACCTAGTGTTCAACCTTGAATTATCCCAAGTTTTAGATACAACTGTTTTGACATGAAGATTTACTTTGAATCTAAAACTTGTGGGTAGCAAATGCTTGATCTAAGTCTAGGTGATTGAGCGATATGATATGGAAAGTTTGAACTGCTATTTATCTTGTTCCTAGTGATACTTGAGTCCTGGAGATTTATTTTTTTGAAAATCCTTAAAACCACATGATGAGTTCCTATATGACAGAGCTTAAATTCCTACCATAGCCATATATGCTAGATTAGGAAACCCCACACATTTATATGCTACTTGCTTTGCATTGAGTGTTGTCAAGTTTTGTTGATACCTTAGAAACTTGTCATGCTTTCAAAATCAACATCACTACACACCACATACACCTGCTGCTCCTGCACTAGGAGTACACAAAAACATGCCTTCCATCTAGATCCACCTGAAAATATTCTACTCCTACACTAGGAGTGAACACTAAAAATATCCCATAGGTTAAACTCAAATAAATGCTCCAAGTTCTTGTTATTATCTCTCAAAAGAAAAAGAAAAGGGAAGTGTTGTTGCAGAGAAGAGGCATGTGGCTATGCAAAAGAGTGAGATGAGAGAAAACAATGGGCACAAAGATGCCCGTCTGAGAGGTAAAAATGGACAAGTGTCCGAATTATCATAACAATGGGTACTCGATGACCGCCTAAAAAATGAAAGAAGAAAAGAAAAGAAAAGATAGCCCATGTTGTCCTGCAACTCAGTTCCCAAGTGTTGAAAAAATAGAGAGAAATGTTTTTAAGGAGCAAAAGTAGAATTAGGATCAGCCACCATATATATCCACCTACCTCCACACACATGCACATCTTGATTTTATTGTATGACTTGATTCTTTGGATCCATTGTTTGACTTTACAATATGTGCATTGCAAATATGTATGAGCTGTCTCCTTACCCATGAGCTCTTCATAAGCCATTAGTTATAGGGTGAGAGAATGAGAGACTTGAGATACAAAGGAATCTCGGAGCTTTTTTTTTTGAAAACTTGCAAAAATTCCAGGATAAGAGTTGAGCAAAAGAGCTTGAGCAATAGTACTTGACTTATAGATTGTGTCCTTCAATTGCCCAAGACTCAAGAGAAAGGCTACAAGCTCCATAGTTAAAGGTAATAAAGGTAACTTTGAAAGTCAGAATGGTTCACTCTAATCCTAGGGTAATTTTTTTGAACACATGAGCATTTCCAAAGAGGAGGCAACATCTATTGCTAAGTTTGGCTTTGCTAAGGGACTAGCAAAGGGTAAGCTTGGGGGAAATTGTTGACGATAGTTATCTATCATTTTTATCCATCAACTAAACATGAATCAAAGGCATAAAACAATCTACAACATAGTTATAAGGTTTGATTCTAACAAGTTCCACGATTTTTGTTGTTCTCACTTGTTTTACAGGGTATGAAGGGATATTCAATTTTTCAACAAATAAAAGTATCTCAAATTAGGAACTGGAGCTAACCATTGTGTAGAGCTCGTCGAGACGATCGAAACGGATATATTACTTGCTATTTTTGAAGTCCGGAATAAAAAGATATGGATTTTACAAATAATAGAAGATTCTAGAAGGTGAGCTGCGGGATTAATTGGGGCCAAATCAGAATTTAGCCTAGAAAGAGTCCTAACGTCACTACAAGATCGGTTTTGATCCAACGATGGCGATGGAGAGTTGTAAACGCAATAGAATCGATGACATGGCAGTTTGTTGTCCCCTACTCCACCTTAGACTATATATACGGCCCCAGGGACCCTCTAGGCACCATCCCTTTTATTATTATAATTCATATTCTCTAGTTAGGGCTTGGATGGAGAGGAGTCCCATTGAAGGATAACCTCTCTCCAATGTAGTAGATTAGCTCTAGTTGAGAGTTAGGGAGAGCGGAGCCATGCTCGGGTTCTGGAGGAGTCTTCTGAGGTCTAGTATGACTTGTATCTTATCTTTGTAAGACTTATGCTTTTATATATTCATCTTCTCTATTTACTTATATGCTTTATTATGTGATTGGTTAGTATAGTTGTTATACTTTGGCATAGGATCTCTGCTCACATCGAGTGCTCTAGTTTTCATATGGGATTAGAGTAGTAATTGTGTCTAGACTAGAGGTTACCTGAGATTGCACTCAACCTTATGAAAGTTGTGGTAGCCCCAGGAGGTGATAGCCCTGTTGGCCGACGTATTTCACCTCGTGTAGGTTGATGATTGTAGGACCGTAGTCAGAGCTTCCTAGTTCCATTCTCATCTCAGTCTGAGACTAGTGTTCTGATGTCCCGAAGTGCTATTGTGTGATTCCCTATCTAACTATCGTTCAGTTATCTTAGAACCCAAGTAATAGAGAAGTATTTAGGAGCCTTGAACTCTCCCGTTGTCCTCTCAACTTAGCTAGACTAGTCATTTATCTTACAAGTGATTACTATGCATAATTCCTATCATTTATCACTTACCCCTACTATAGTCTAGATGGTGTATTAAGTTATTAGATGCATGATGGTAGCTATTAGATTCTTTAACCATTGCTTCCCTGTGGTAAAATATAAATAACGATACTCTAGAATACTCCCAGGTAAAAGCTACAATGGTATTCCGTGCGCTTGCGGAATCTTTCATATTCTATTTGCTCTTAATAAATACCAACATCACTTCAGAATGCTCAAGAACCCAAGTGGGGGGTCGGTCGACCCCCCCAACTACGTCTCTGAACTTTTCTCAACATACCACGGTGTAGCACATGGCCCGACACATTGGCACGACAAAATCTGACCCAAATAGGGGGTCGGCTGACCCCCACTTTGACGGTCCACGGGAACACAAGTTTGCAAAAATAAGTTTTCAATAGAGGGGATTCAAATGACAACAATGGGAAAGCCCAAGTGGGGTCGGCTGACCCCGCCTTGGAGCCCTGGACTCACCAGTCAGCATCCACTCATCGTCTACATGTCTCCTGACTAGTTTGCCACTCCTGCTCCCCCTCTGTTCTTTCATTTTTTACTTTTTTCTTTTATTTGCTTTGATTAAATGAAATAAAATAAAAACAAGAAGACTTGCATCTAAAAATAAAAAGTGACATGATTTATCACATTCAAAGGGTAGAAGTGTCACAAAGTTTAATTCTTGCATATGCTTATACTTGTGGGTCACATATCTTGATAGGAATATCATATTGATTTAGTTGTTGACAAATGTGATATAGTTCTTAGCTCATGATTCATATCTTTTCTATTCAAAGTGCTTAGAGATTTATTCTTGAAAATGTCATAAAACCATAGTGTCACTTACTCCTCAATAGTAAGGAAATTCCTACCAAAGCCATATATGTTCATACCATGATTCAAAACCCTTCTATATATGCTACTTGTACTTGTGTTGAGTTTGGTCAAACCTTGTTGACCCTAGTTGAGAATTATGTCATAGTCCCAAGATCAAGATCACATACATGCCACATATACCCATGCTGCTTCTACACTGGAAGTAAGCACAAACATGCCATCCATCTCCATCATAAATATGCTCCATGCTTTAAAGTTTAGAATATCTCTCTAAGTATGACTTAGTAGATGAGACACAAAGGCTATTAAAAAAAGTGGACACATGAAAGTCCATTACTTTGAAAAAAGAGAAAAAAAGGAGAGAAAAAAGCTCGCCATGTCTCAAATAAAATAAAGTAGAGAGAGATCTTATCAAATAAAGGAGCACTACATCCCATCATTTTCCACACACTTGCGCATCTTGATCTAGGATTATGATAATCTTCTCCTTGGATCCTTGTTTTGAATTTACAATATATGCAATGCAAGTATGCTATCTTATCCCTACCTGAGTCCCACATAAGCTTGATAGATATAGGATGAAACAAAAGAAGGCAATCTTAGGCTATGCCTTGGTGAGGAATCATATACTTACTAAGTGACTTGAGAGTACTATTTGAGGAGTAAAAATGAACTATGTGCTTTCTTTTAAAACCATTATAAAAAGCTCTAAGTGCTAAGAATATGAAAATGGTGTTGACGGTGGATATACCCTAAAATTCTACATTCAAATACCGTTAACAGGCCTCGGATTCAAGGAAAGATAAACATATCATGAGCATATTTTATCAATAACTAGTTCCACATGTACTCTTAAGCTTAAGATTGCAGGGAACACCAAAACAGTGCAAAAGTGAGCAGCTAGGGGCTAACTACATGGTTCGGCCAAACCATGACATGTTGCCCCAGGCCACCACCGTTCAACACAGTGCATACAACATCAAATGGAAGAGATCAGAACCAAGGGTGGGCCCACCCATGGGTCGGCTGAACTACCCATGGGGCCCACCTGGCTCTAGTGATGTGGCAGGATCCGTGTGACACTCCAACCAAGTCATTTCATCCATCGGATCAACTTGTGCTTTCATTCAACAGTGGAGATCAAAGGCACACGGATTGAGGCGTGAAACAAAGCAAACGAGACATAACAAAGACCAGGGGAGTCTCTATGACAGGTGGGGACCATGGTGGTGGGCCCAACCCACCAGGGGTGGGTCGGCCGAACCACCATTGGTGGGCCCAGGCCACCTACACCATCACTGATTGGCCGGGACACCTACTGGAACCTCCTGGCTGGGCCCACCAGTCATAGGGGGGTCGGCCGAACCCCCCTGGTGCCCAGCTAGGTCGGTTGGCCTCCACTGACTCCAAGCATGTTTCCTATGTGCTCAAATCACCAAAGCCGTCCATCTTGAGGCTGACGTGGCACCCCCTCATCCTCCACTATAAATAGAGACTATCCACTCCTCTTCAAGACACACCATACAACACAAGAAGCAAGCTAGAGTGAAGTTCTACTCTTTAGTAGTAGTATTAGTCTAGTGTGGGAGTTAGAGTCGAGTCGAGCTACGCTCGGAGTCTCCGGAGTCGTCTACTGGAGAGTCTGCTATAGCTTTTGTACCTTTCCTTCTGATTCAATATATTATCTTTACTTTACTTCACTAAGTTCTTACTTAGTCTTTACTATTGTTTATAGTATTGTTGTGTCTTGTCTTCTTCTATAGTTGTCTTATACTTGATAGTGATCTTGTCCCAACTCAACGTGTGTTAGTTCATTGCCTGTCATAGGGTGTTTTAGTTGTTGGTACGCAGCTAGAATAGTGAGACTTAGTGTAAGCGTGGTGCTTAGACTAGATCTTGCCTTTGATTACCGCTTGTTGCATGGATTGTTTGTGGGTGCTAGCAGGTGGTGATATCCCTGTCTAGTCTTAGTATCCTCCACGTGTTTTAGGCAAGTTCTTAAAAGGTAGGCTCCCCTAAGAGTGTAGGCGCTTCGGGTAGAGGTTTTGTCCTCTATTGTCTCGCACTACCCCCTGCACACCGGTAGTAAGGTAACTATCTTAGTATAAGTCATCTATTTGATAGGGTAAGTCACAAGAATAAAGTAAGTGTCATAGGAGTCTTATACTCACTCGTTGTCCTCCCACCTAGTTATACTCTACTAGTTATCTTTTAGTTATCTTAATACTTGTTGTGTGTTGGTGTCATTACCTTTTCCTCTACCTATCGATTTACCCCCCTACCACTAGCTGGTACTAAGTTGGTATAAACTTAAGGATCTCTCTTTCTTTTTATTAATTATTCCTAGCAACCGCTTTCCCTTGGGATAAAAATAAATAACGATACCTTGGAATACTCCCGGGTGAAGTGCTACAGCGGTATATTCTGTGCGCTTGCGGAATTATCCAATAGACATAAGAAGTACCCTCAGGCACTACTGGCGCCGTTATCAGAGATAGCCTAACACCCTGTCTCTGGTGGTTGCGCTAAGAAGTGTCAACAAGCATTTCTGGCCCCGTTGCCAGGGAAAGCATCAGTCTAGGAATATTAATAAAAAAATTGAATCCGGAGTATACTATCAATTTAGTTATCGATTAGTGTTAGGGGCTTACCCCTGTCTGTGTTTCTCGTTATCGTGAAGCTAGACAGTGTATGAGCGGTTTCCAATTGTCGTCGAATTATATTGAAGATCCTGAGCAATTGTTGAAAAGAACTTGACGCCGTCAAGTTCCACCTCAAAGGTTCATCTCGAACCTGAATCCATTCAAGGAAAGAGGCTCCGCATTGCCAATCAAGGAAGCTATGGCCCAAAAGACCATCTCTGAGTTCTCTGCGCCGTCCGCTGACAACATTGCCACTGGACTGCAGCTCAACTTTGGAGATGCTACCTTTGAGCTCAATCCTGCACTCATCAACATGGTGCAAGCTAATCCATTCTGTGGAAAGCCACACGACGACGCCAATGCCCATCTCCAGCACTTTCTGGAGGTGTGTGGGACTTTCACCATCAAGAACATCTCGGCTGACGCCATCCATCTTCGCCCGTTCCCATTCTCACTGCTTGGGAAGGCGAAGCAATGGTTTTATGGCAACAAAATTGAAGTCACCAGCCAACGCTTTTATCAAGAAGTTCTTCCCAATGGGCAAAACAAGCGCTCTCCGTGGCAAAATTTCAAGCTTCCAACAACAAGCAGACGAGACGATTCCCGAAGCATGGGAACGTCTCTAGGAGTACATTCGTGCCTGTCCTCATCATGGGATTGAAGAATGGCTCCTAATCCAAGGTTTCTACCATGGGCTGACCGGATTAGCCCGTAGTCACCTTGATGCTGCAGCCGGAGGAGCATTCCTGCAACACAATGTCAAGGATGCTAAGGACCTCATTGAAAAGATGGTTATCAACCAAGGATGGAATGAGGAACGCCTCCAACCCAAGAAAAGGGGTATGCACACTGTTCATGAGGTGGACATGCTCTTAGCAAAAATGGACCTCTTGATGAAAAAGATCGAAGAAAGTTCCAAGAAGGAACAAGAGGCCATTAGACCCACTGCCATCGCACGAGCAATTGAAGCTGATACATGGTGCGAGGTATGTGGTGGAGAAGATCATTCGGGCAACAACTGTCCCGAGACGAAGGAGGAAGTGAGCTTCATCAACAACAGCAACAACAATGGGTATCGACCCCATCAACATGGAGGATGGAACTCACGCCCCTTCTACCAAGGAAATCAAGGTAATGGTTACTGCAATAATTTTAATAATTCTTATGGTAACCAACCTTCTCTTAAAGATCTTGTCTTAGGGCAATCTAAAATCAATGATAGCATAAACAAGAAAATCATGGCTAATGATAAGATTCTTGAAAAGCTTAGTGAGAAAATGGATAGCTTTAACACTGCTATGAAAAACCAATTGAGCTTTAATAAAATGTTAGAAACCCAATTAGCTCAAATAGCAGCAGCTGTCCCATCATTCAAGTATGGTAAGATCACAGGGAAACCTAAGGGTATTAAATTAATTTCCACAAGGTTTGGTAAGCCTCCGGTTAGGCAAAACCCGGGTTGTCTTCTTGATCCGCCATTCATGGCCAAGAAGAGTGACCCCGGCCATCCTACCATCACCTGCGAAATCGGGACACACACCTTCAATAACGCCTTCTGCGACCTTGGATCTGGAGTGAACATCATGTCCAAGGTAATGTACGAGAACTTGTAGGGGGACCTTTGTACCCCACTTTTGTCAAATTGCAGATGGCCGATCAATCAATCCGTTTCCCCGAGGGATTGGCAAGGGACATCCTTGTCAAAGTTCAAGATGAATACATCCCTACCGACTTCATCATTCTTGACATGGGGGCCAATGACGAAGTCCCCGTCATCCTGGGAAGGCCATTCCTCAACACCATGAATGCCATCATCTACATGGGATCTGGCCAAGTCCACTTCCAACTCCCAAGTAAGAGAATTAAATGTCCTTTCAATGGTTATAAATCGATGCAACAGGCAAGGAAGAATCTGTGGAGAAACAAGCCACAATATGCACCCCGCTGAAAGAACCAACCACCAAGGTCCAAAAAGGATGAACTGGTAAGTAAGGCTGAGGTGATAAACAAGGCTGACTCTGCCGAATCACAAGTATCAACCAAGAAGGAACGGCGGAAGAAAGAGGTGCGATCATCACGGTCTCCATCTCCGGGACCAATCGAAGCACCCGAAGAATGAACCCAAACTGGAGAGGTCCTGCTCTACGGATCTAAAACATGGAGTCCTTGCTGGTAAGGTAAATCGGTACTTATCTCATATTTAATTCTTGCATTTCAATTTTGAATTTTCTTCATTGCATTTCATGTTTAATTTTGGCAATATTTTATTTTGACAAAATAAAATAAGTAGATGAATAAAACTTGAAAAATATTATCTCTGCTCACACCTGAGGTGGTGGGACCACCTAGGTGGGGTCAGCCAACCCCACCATGGGGCCCACCCACCTCTGGTGGTGTTAGCCTGGTGTCCTGATCATGCTCCTAAAATTTGAACACAAGCTCCTTTTGAATTTTGGTCGACCATTCTTTTGTCATGACCACTCTCATATGCTTTAAGGAGAATCCAACACCCACATCCATCCAAATTTTGAAAAGTGGACACTTTGGCATGCATGAGTGCTCCCATGGTCCATGGGAATCACTTTAAACATGTCCCCACTTTTGTCATACACCTTTTACCTTCACAAAACACTAGACAAGGAAATCTCTGAAAATTTCAAAACTTTTGGTCCACCACTAGTCTCTACTTTTCTGGACACACTGTTTAAAGCTGAAAGGGGACAAGCCCTGGTTCGGCCGAACCATGTTTTGGCTCCTTTCAAGAAAGTGGAGTTTGAATTCAAATAGATTCCCTGTCTAAAGGTAAAAGCAACACTGAACCTGTCATAAATGGGTTCGGCTGACCCATCAATACAGCCCTGTCGGAAAATTTGAATTTGAGATCACCTAGATTCCATGTCCAAAGGGTAAAACAACAAAAACCAGACCAAGGGAGGGTCGGCCGAACTGGGTCTAGTGGCCTGGCCACCAGTCCTTCTTCCCCTATAAATACCCTTCCAATGTGTGCTCATTTCCACACGCAATCCAGCTGAATCCTCTCGAGCACACAATCTCCCTTCTTCTCTCCATTTGAGCAAGATCTTTCTCAAGTTTAGTTTAAGTTTAGCTACTCAAACCAAAAACCCAAAAATATTGTAGTAGTAGAAGCTTTTCTCACTCTCATCTTTGCCCTCAAAATCTTGTTTGTGGAGGTAACCATACCCCGCAAGGACTACTAATAGTGGGATAGCTAATGCTAACGTTAACACTAATCCCTGTTGTTGTAGTGTGCTCTTGTGTGAGCTCATTGTTGCAGGATGAAGAAGTTCTCCTCCGCACTCAAGAAGGCCAAGAGTGTCGTAGGGAGTTCCTCCTGACGACCCCGCCATGATGAAGATGAAGGAAGAGAAGCCCCACCAAGAAGAAGCTTTGGAGTGCCTTCCGAGAGGATGTTCGACCCCGAGAGCGGCCTCATGCTAACTCAAGAAGAGTACCAAAAGGTACACATCCATCCGACACTGAGGGTATGAACATACCGGCATCATCGACCCTGTCCTCTTGGACAGCACAGGTATGACCGCAGAATTCAATACTATTTTCAATACAATCGGTTGGGGAAGTTTTTGGGAAGTGCAAGAACTTCGAATAGAAAAGCTCACCATTGAATTTCTATGCTCTTTACAAGCCACTGAAAACAATGTCTACTTCCTCATGTTTAACCAAGACTATAATTTAACATGGGGAGTTTTTAGCATGGCACTTGGTTTTGATAATGACTGTCATCTAGATCTTGTTAATGCAACAAGAAAATTTGATAAAGCTGAATTTTGGAAAGCTATAACAGGATCTAATGATTGCTCTAACCCTAAAACCGATGAAATTCATAATCCTACTTTGCGCTTGATCCGATATTGGATGGCTATCACCTTTCTTCCTGGCTCTAATGTGCAAGTTCTTTACAATGATGAATTAAGACTGCTCTATGCCATGACAAAGAAAATAAAAGTTTCACCTGCTAAGATGTTGGTTCACTTTTGGCTTGGTATTTTCCATAGAAGCGAGCCCATATTCTTCACTTCTTTTATCACGCACATTGCTACAATGGACTTGCTAGATAGAAAACATTACTTCGAATACACTGCCTCTCCTAGAGATATTGTGACCGAAGATTTCTTCATAAGCACTCAAGTCCTAAAAAGAGATGAAAATGGTGATATAAAAATGATTTATCCCGGCCATACAGCCGAAATCTCTCTCCCTTGTGAGAGGCGTCGGTTGTATGCGCTGCGCACACTAACCATAAATTAGGACCGAGAGGCAAGAAGCTAAAATGTTGCAGGACCAAGAAGGGTGACAAGGAGCATGTCACAAGCCGCTCAATTTGAGCAAGGTGGCACATCACGAGCTGCAGGGAGATATGAAGAAGAAGCCGATGAGGCAAGTTCCATGGACATTTCAAGGTCCACGGAACGGCCTCAACAGCACACTCCAAGAGTGCGCACTCCCCGTCCGTCCACACGGGTGAGGGGCCGTCGAAGCCAAGGATCGGAAATGGACCAACTCATCAATGACATGGGCGCAATACAAGTTGAGCAAGATGCAACTTTGAATATGGCACAACAAAACGCTCAACTATTGCAAGCTATCCAAGACGAAGAAGCACAACGTTGGGCAGGATGGTTCCAATACTACCCGCCACCACAATGAGCAAAAGGACAAGCTTGGGGGAGATCCTCTCCCCCACCAAGGTAAGTATTCTATCCTAGCTCTTTATTTTAATTTATAGCATATAAAAAAATGCATAAGATAAAAATACTAAAAATATTTCCTTTATTTCCATATGTATCATGAATATTTAACTTCCTCATGGAAATAATGAATAGTTGCTCTATTAATGTTTCTTTAATGTCTAGTTTAGAACTTAGTATTTCTTTGAGTATGGATCACTTCGCTCATTTAAATCATTATGAACCTGAAAACTTTATGGATGCTAAGTGGTAGAACTAAGTCTAAGTTGTTGTGAGATATGATATAGTGAAACAAGAGCTACTATAATATTGTTCTAAGCATGCATGATTACTGGAGATTTATTTCTTAATCAATCAAAACCTTATTGTTCCTCAATAGTGATAAATTCCTACCATAGCCATATATGTTACACATGTCTAAAACCTTCCACTTAAGCTATTTGCGTTGTCAAGCCTTGTTGACCCTTATTGAGAGTCTTATCATGCTCCCAAGATCAAGATCACGTACACACCACATATATACGCTGCTTCTACACTGGAAGTACGCAACAACATGCCTTTCATTCCCACCAAATAAATGCTCCATGTGTTAAAGTTTTAAAATATCTCTCTTAGTTAATTTGGTAGAAGAGACAAAAAGGCTATGCAAAATAAAAAGAAAGAAAAGTGGACACAAGAAAAGTCCATAGAAAAGAAGAGAAAAATTTGAGCAAGTCTAGGCTCATGAATAAAGAAAGGAAAAAATGATAGCCATGTCTCAAAAATTTATTAGAGAGAGATACAATTTCAAATAGAGGAGCATTATAGTCCACTTTTTCTGCACACTTGCACATCTTGATCTAAGGGCACGACACTTCTCTCTTTGGATCCAAGCTTTGACTCTACAACATATGCAAAGTAAGTATGCTATATTCTTTCATTCCTACCTTAAGATCCACATAAGCCATTTTTAGAAGTAGGATGATAAAAAGAAGGCAACATTTACTTTATGCCTTGGTAAGAAATCATACACCATTCGAGCGACATGAAAGAACCATATTAGGAACATTAAGTTTTCTTTTGCAAAACATTGCTAAAACCTCCAGTATGAAACTTGCAAAGAATGAGAAAAGTAGTGCTCAAGTTAAACTGTTCTGTCTCTCAACCACCTAAGGCAAAGGGAAAGTCATTAGCCCCATAAAGGTCTAAGGTAAAATGGGTGAATTTCTATAGCCAATTTTTCCATTCAAAAGAGAAGTATTTAGTTGTACACATGGTATTATTGAAATATGAACATAGTAGCAACTCCTGATCCACCGAGGCTAAGTTTAATTATTTGCTCGGGACGAGCAAAGGTTTAGCTTGGGGATCTTATTGATGGTAGATATACCCTAAAATTCTACATTCAAACACCGTCAACAGGCCTCGGATTCAAGGGAAGATAAACATATCATGAGCATATTTTGTCAATAACTAGTTCCACATGTACTCTTAAGATTGAGATTGCAGGGAACACCAAAACAGTGCAAAAGTGAGCAGTTAGGGGCTAACTACATGGTTCGGCCAAACCATGACATGTTGCCCTAGGCCACCACCGTTCAACACAGTGCATACAACACCAAATGGAAGAGATCAGAGCCAAGGGTGGGCCCACCCATGGGTCGGCTAAATTGCCCATGGGGCCCACCTGGCTCTGGTGACATGGCAGGATCCGTGTGACACTCCAACCAAGTCATTTCATCCATCGGATCAACTTGTGCTTTCATTCAACGGTGGAGATCAAAGGCACATGGATTGAGACGTGAAACAAGCAAATGAGACATAACAAAGACCAGGGGAGTCTCTATGATAGGTGGGGACCACGGTGGTGGGCCCAACCCACCAGGGGTGGGTCGGCCGAACCACCATTGGTGGGCCCAGGCCACCTACACCATCACTGATTGGTGGGGACACCTGCTGGAACCTCCTGGCTGGGCCCACCAGTCATGGGGGGTCGGCCGAACCCCCCTGGTGCCCAACCAGGTCCGTTGGCTTCCACCGACTTCAAGCATGTTTCCCATATGCACAAATCACCAAAGCCGTTCATCATGAGGCGGTTACAAGGCGGTGGATCCAAGGGTGGATAGGCAAGGAGCACACGGATCGCTGACATGGCACCCCCTCATCCTCCACTATAAATAGAGGCTGCCCACTCCTCTTCAAGACACATCATACAACACAAGAAGCAAGCTAGAGTGAAGTTCAACTCTTTAGTAGTAGTATTAGTCTAGTGTGGGAGTTAAAGTCGAGTCGAGCTACGCTCGGAGTCTCCGGAGTCATCTACTGGAGAGTCTGGTATAGCTCTTGTACCTTTCCTTCTGTAAGACTTTATCTTTATCAATATATATTATCTTTACTTTACTTCACTAAGTTCTTACTTAGTCTTTACTATTCTTTATAGTATTGTTGTGTCTTGTCTTCTTCTATAGTTGTTTTATACTTGATAGTGATCTTGTCCCAACTCAATGTGCGTTAGTTCATCGCCTGTCATAGAGTGTTCTAGTTGTTGGTACGCAGCTAGAATAGTGAGACTTAGTGTAAGCGTGGTGCTTAGACTAGATCTTGCCTTTGATTACCGCTTGTCGCACGGATTGTTTGTGGGTGCTAGCAGGTGGTGATAGCCCTGTCTAGTGTTAGTATCACTCCACGTGTTTTAGGCAAGTTCTTAAAATGTAGGCTCCCATAAGAGTGTAGGCGCTTCGGGTAGAGGTTTTATCCTCTATTGTCTCGCACTACCCCCTGCACACCGGTAGTAAGGTAACTATCTTAGTATAAGTCATCTATTTGATAGGGTAAGTCACAAGAGTAAAGTAAGTGTCATAGGAGTCTTATACTCACTCGTTGTCCTCCCACCTATCTATACTCTACTAGTTATCTTTTAGTTATCTTAATACTTGTTGTGTGTTGGTGTCATTACCTTTTCCTCTACCTATCGATTTACCCCCTACCACTAGCTGGTACTAAGTTGGTATAGACTTAAGGATCTCTCTTTCTTTTTATTAATTATTCCTAGCATCTGCTTTCCCTTGGGATAAAAATAAATAACGATACCTTGGAATACTCCCGGGTGAAGTGCTACAGCGGTATATTTTGTGCACTTGCGGAATTATCCAATAGACATAAGAAGTACCCTCAGGCACTTCTGGCGCCGTTATCAGAGATAGCCTAACACCCTGTCTCTGGTGGTTGCGCTAAGAAGTGTCAACAAATGGGAAGATGACTTTGCTTTGAGAACTGTTCCATTTTTCAACATCTGTAGGATATATGCTAGCCAGTACCATATAACCCACGTGTATGAGATATGTCTTGAGTAAAGCTTTGTGTTTGCTAATACCTTGAAAATTTCATATCATATTTTATAATTCTTTCTAACCTTTGCTCGAGGATGAGCAAAGACTTAAGTGTGGGGAATCTTGTTGACGGTAGTTATACCATGTTTTTACCCCCATCAAAACCGTCAACAAGATATTCTTTCTAGAAGGAAACCATCAAACACATAGTGACTTAGGTACAAATAACTTGGTTCCACATGTACTTGTCATTATTTGGTTGCAGGCACTCAGAACAGGTACTTTTTAGTGTCCGGAAGCTCCATATGAAGGTTGGGCAACCAACCAAGTATGGCCAAATGACAAACCAACTTCACAATCATTAATATCATAGCTTCTAGAGACAATGTGCACAAGATGGGCACAATGATGGGGTCGGCCGACCCCACCTTGGGCAAGCCAGCACCACCATTGTGCATAGAATTGCATGTAGAAGCCACCTGCAGAAGATGGGCCTTTGGTTTCCCCAAAGGAGGGTCGGCCGACCCTATCTTTGTGGGCCCCGAAGCTCAGCGTCACTCCAGCGAGGTGGGTATACCTTCTAGAAGACCCTGGCTGGGCCTACTTGCCATAGGGGGTCGCCTGAGGCCCACTTTGGGCCTAACCAGTTTGCTTGAACCTCCACCGCCTTTCTCATGTTGAACGTGTGATGGAAAAGCTCCACCCTTGATCCTAAGGCGGTTATATAGCGGTTTGATCCAACGGTGCATGATGGAGGTCACACAGATTGATGACATAGCAGTGGGGTAGCCTCTACTCTACCTCTCCCTATAAATACCCCCCATAGGCCTTCACTTTAGAGCATGATTCATAGGAGAAACCACTATGTAGTAGCTTTAGCTCTGCTATATTGCTGTGTTAGTTGGGAGAGAGTGAGGGAAGTCTTTAGGAGAAAGCCCTAGGCCTGTCGGGAGTCTTCTCCAAGGTGTACCTTAGCGGATGCAAGCTTCTAGGAAGTTTTACATCTGAGTCCTTCTAGTATTTGATATTCTGGTTCTGGTACTATAAGTATATACTTGCTTTACCTATACATTGCTTTACTTAGTGAAGTGCTCTAGTCTCTCATGAAGGTTAGAATAGTAAGTTTAGAGTAGACGTAGTGTCTAAGCTATATCTTACCAGTGTAGGCCGCTTGTCGCACGAATTGTTTGTGGGTGCCAGCAAGTGATGACAGCCTTATCTGGTCTTAGTATCCCACCATGTGTGTAAGACAAGTTATTAAAATGGCAGGGCATCAATACAACTGCACAGTCGCCTCGAGTAGGAGTTATATCTCCAACTATTTCGTCTGTCGCCTCTTGCAAAGGGAGGAGGTGGTAAACCTCTTTATACTTAGAACACCAAAACTAGATATCTTTGCTACATAAGTGTTGATGATCATTACACTCTAAATATAACCATCAACTATTGCATAAAAAGAGATAAAATAAATTACAAACAATAGTTGTAGGGTTTGATACTAACGAGTTCCACGAGTTTTGCTGTTCTTCTCTGTTTTGCAGGAATATTTAAATTTGTGCCAAATAAAAGTATCTCAAAAGTTGAATTGGAGCACACTATTGCAAATGCCTCATCGTGCTGATCGAAACGAATATATTACTTGCTATATTTGGAGCCTAGAGTAAAAAGATATCAATTTCGGAAATTATATATAAATAGGCGGGGGCCACCGGAACAATGCCATGCAAACCAATCAACCGTCGACACGTGGCATAGCAGCAGCAGCTGGCCAGCGGGCCCCACGCCTAGGCGTTGTCCCTGCTAGAGGGAGCCAGCAAGCGCACGAGCCACTGCCCTGGCGCCACGTGGCGGCACAGCAGTGGGGGACACCCACGCGCATGCGCGAGGGAGCGCGGGGCGCGCAGCGCAAGTGGCCGCTCGGTTCTGCGCGGGCCCAGGGACACGTGTCGCATGCTAAGAGGTGGCCCGAAGGCGGTGCGCGGTCCAGCTGTCCAAAACGCGTCTAAACTGCGTAAACCAGCCGGTTCAGCTGTCCGGAAGAGTCCAGATTTCTCCAGAAACGCTGCAGACGCGCGGTACCACCGGTTTGGCTCCGGTTCGGGGGCAAACGACCGGTTCTTGACGGGTTTTCTACGCAGGTCGGTTGGTTGATTAATTGGCAACCAAGTAATATCATCCACCATCAGTACAAGGTCGGTTTGATCCGGCGGTGCACATTAATTGAGACCCGGATCGATGACATGGCAGTTCCTTCACCTCTACTCCACCCAGGCCTATATAAGGATGCCCTAGGCCTTCTCAGAAGAGGCACCTCTACATATTCTAGGGTTTCAGACCTTGATAATTTGATCTCCATTGTAGTAGTGTCCCTCTAGATGATTATCATCTAGTTGTAACTAGAAAATAGGGAGAGAGAAGAGGAGAGAGCTACGGGGGAGCCGGATCTGTCGGATCTTCCTCGATTTTGTACTACTACAGATCTGGTTCGTCTTCAACTAATCTCCAAGTTCTTCAATTACTAATCTTAAGCTCTCTTTTACTTAATTTCATTATTTACTTCAAGTTATTTATTAGATTCTCGCTTGCATCAAGTGCTTTAGTCTTTGCAACGCTAGAGTAGTAATTAATAGATTAGACGTGGTGTTTAGTCTTGCAATTACCTGGAATTGCACCTAGCCCTACGCATAGTTGTGGTAGCCCTAGGTGGTGACAGCCTTGACGGCCGACGTATTCCACCACGTTCGCGTTAGAGTTTGTTGGACCGTAGTCAGAACTTCCTAGTCCCATTCTCATCTCAGTCTGAGGCTAGTGTTTTGATGTCCAAAATAAATACACTTATAGTAATCTTGATTCCTAGATCATCTAGAGAACTTAGAAAATCTTTCTCTCTCTCCCTACAAAAACATGTATTTATCCTTGGGCAATCTTGAAACCTAATTAGTACACTTCGCGTTCCCCGTGGAAATCGATACCCTGGAATACTCTCGGGTGAAACCTACAGCGGTATCCATGCGCTTGCGGATAAATCTATTTGCGTACCTGAACCGCCTAAATCACGTGGCCCACAGGCACCTGTCATCGACACTAATGACCTCTGACAGCCGGGCCCGTGTTCCAGATGACCTAGGCGTCCCTGCCGGGCTACATAAGCACCTGTATTCTCCGACAGGATCCCATTGCGAAGCCCTTACAGGGTTACAACATTTCATAATAAAATATACCAGAGTAAAGGTGCGGAAAACTTCATAGTACATAGATTACAAATCAGTTGTTCAAATATAATTTCAAGTAAAATTATTACAATCTATACCTAAATAGAAGTAGCCTCAGGGTAGTAGATACTCATAATAATACGAACCCTGCCCAAGGGTCCAACATCACTCAACATCACTTCCTTCACAGATGAGCATCACGTAGCAGGGAGCAAGACAGACCTCCAGTTGCTGACTTCCTGCAACAGGGGTTAACAAAGCCTGAGTACTAGGGTACTCCGCAAGACTTACCCGACGAAAGGTGTAAAGTTAGACTCAGGAATGCAGGCTGAGGGGAGTCAAGGTAAGGCTATAGCAAGAGTTCAAGAGTTTTGCGGAAAAGCATTGCTATCCTATTTCAATATTTCATCTCAATATTATTTTAATCATAACCATAGTTCCAATATTCCTTCTCATATGTCACATTCTTTCAATTGCTTAATCATTCTCAAAAACACCTAGTTCCGAACCACTTTTCGGTGTAAGTCAGTGGATCAAGTCTCCATTAACCGAGGAGCAACGTCAATTCGAATCCAGAAAGTACCTAGCTGGGGATCCCTATCCACACTGCATATGTAGCACCTAAGCTTGCATATGCCAACCCCGCCTACCACGGCTTTTCATACCCCGGAACCGGTCCTGCGCCACCCGAGAGCACAGTACTCCTCTAGTCTCTAGGCACGCCGGCCACGAGGGTACACGCTACTCTTGCCATCTCTCCACTCCCAGTGCATGGTTATCGGTTCCAGCAGTAGAGCCACCGGAGTCAGAGGCTTCCGGTAGTATGTGGCTAGTTGCAAAGTCTCGATCCAGCAGGCCGACAACGAACCGTCCCTAAAGCATTTTTTTCCATTGGTTACCATGCATTGGGACTCTAACCCAAGTACAAAGTAGCCAAACGGTTCCAAATCTGTGCTCGTCAGTGACAAGATATGGGAACGCCGCCACATGTGCACATCCATTCGAACGGACTTCCTTTTTCATTTTCATTTTTCCGGCGGCGGCAATGCATCGAGACTCTAACCCAAAGTACAAAGCCAACCGAACGGTTTCCAATCCGTCGATGACATTACATTGGGACTCTAACCCAAGTGCAAGTCACCCGCACGGTTGCAAATTCATATTCATCTTTAGTATATCATCATAGCTCAGAAAATGGCATTTTATGCAAAACTGACTTTAAAGAGCAGGGCTAAGCATTTTCAAACATTTTCATTTTTAAAACAGGTTTCGGGGTTATATATCAAGGCAGGTCATGCAGCAAATAGGTGACAATCAACTCCTATCAACCTAATGCAATTATTTAACTCAAGGTGATAAAAATTTTTAAACACAAGGAAGGGCTAATGCACCGGGGCTTGCCTTGGATTGCGTGAAGTGTCGGATCTGGACCAGTACCACAGATGTCAAAAATCCAGAACAACCTCAGGAACAATCTCTTTAGTTACTGCCTCCGCTTTCACCTCTGGTTCCTCGGTCACTATACGCGTGCAATGATGAATGTTTTAATGCGATGCGACATGAAATGACAACTGCAAAATCCCAGAATAAATTATACCTAGTTCAAGCATAACTGTACTTCATCACCTAGTAATAACCATACTAGACTAAGGTACCCTAGGTCATAAGGGTGTTTGACCTAGAACTACAATCAATCCAAAATTCACACCAAACCCTAATCACCAAAGTTTCCTATTTATTTTATTAAGCAATTAATCGAGCACATAATTAATAATTAATTAAACTATTTCCGTTTGAGCCCAAACTTTTCCCACAGATAGATTTTGACCCCAAACAGTACCAAAACAAATTTCATGATTTTTGGAATTATACAGAAGTTATTAAAAATCACCAAAGTTCCATTTATCAAATAATGTACTGATTTTTAGTCACTACAGAAACTACCCAAACACCATACTAAATATTTTTATTAAATACTACACCATGTACAGAGCCTTCATAAATTATTTCATAATTTTTTATGTAGAAAAATAATTCTACCAAAAATAAGAAATAACGGCACTATACGTTTGAAATTGAAATGGAAAACTCTATGGAAATTCCCTAGGAAAAAGAAAAGGACCACTGGCCCGAGCCGGCCCACCTAGACGCGGCGCAGCCCAGCCAGCCCACGCGCCCGCTCGCCCTCTCTCTTGCACTCCCTCTGGCGCTGACGGGTTGACCCCACTCGTCAGCCTCTCCCTCACTTACACCGGCGCTGACAGGCGAGCCACCCCTGTCAGGCCCTTCGTCTTCCTCCGACCGACGCCTCCGTGCGCGCGTCCGCGATAGCACGATGCTGTCCTCGCCGCCGGCGGCCCCAGCGGAGGACTCCAGCTACCAGGTACCTAACCGAGACCTAAACTGACACCCCTAAGTACCTATCCCTAGCCCTCGACGCCTCCGACGAGCAGAAGCTCGACCATGGCGGACGGGGACGGCACGGCGGCCCTATTCCGGCTGGTGGGGCACGGTAATGTTACGGCAAAGGTGTCGGGAAGAACCAGGAGCTCACCACGAAGTTCGACGGGCAGCTGGTCGGGACAGAGGTGGTGCGGGAAGGCGAATTCGATGACGACGACGACCGCGGCGGCTCGACTCCGGCAACCAACGATCATTCCGGTGATCCTAGGGCATCAACCGACAAACCGCCACGAGCATGAGCATCTAGAGATTAATCAGAGTACAGAACACATGCCAGAAGAGACGGAAGCTCACCTGGGCGAGCTAAACACGTCGAACTCACCCACGGCGGCGCTCCGTCCAGACCAGAGGACGCCGATGTGCGTTCCGGGATCAACGGACCACGCACGCGCACACCGATTGAAGCAGTGTAGACGCAAATAAGCTAGAAAGCTGACTGTAAGGTGGATTTGGCTGCGGCCGGTGAAGAGGTCGACGGCCACCGGCGGAAGAAGAACGCGAGAACAGAGCTCTCGTCGCCTATAAAAGGGGCTGGAGGCGAGGGGATAAGATGGAGCGGTGTCCGGGCCCTCCCTCAGCCGCTTGACAACGCCTCGGCCCGCCCACGCCGGCCGGACGACGCTCGGCGCCGGACGCGGCACGCGCGTATGGGCCGGAGAAGAGGAACAGTGGGGACCCCCCAGCTACAGTGTAGGCTGAGATAGGTCAAATGCTATTTTGATTTGAATGATGGCCTCCAAATCCGAATCTGAGAAAACATTTAAAACAAAAGTTGTAGTACTACAAGTGCTGATCAGTTTTTCTTTTTGAACCATTTTTAAATTTGGCCAAATTTTGAAACTACAGCAAAGGGGGTAAAAAGGGTTTTGAATTTCAAAACTAAAATTCTAAAATTACTTTTAATTTTTCTCAACAACTTGAGAAATGGTAAAAATAAAAGTTGTTCTGCTTAGTGAGCTCTACAACTCTTATTACGGAAGTTTTGCCAAATTCCTAATAGTTTTGAAATTGTGGTTTCAAATTTAAATTTAAACATAGTAATTTGAGTTTAATTTGAATTTCTAGAACATAACCTCAAAATCTCCAAAAATAAAAGTTGTTCCATTTTAAGAGATATACAACTTTTATTAAGACACTTCCATGAGATTCATCATAGTTTTTGAATTAGGGTTTAAGGTCAATTCTAGGGCTAAATTTAATTTCTTATTTAGCTTAATATTTGATTTTTAGTTAAGGGTCTAAATACATAATCAGTGAAATCAAATCACTCTAGCATCCTAAGCACAATCATATGAAAATGATAAAATTAAACACGATGACATGACAGTTTAATTATACAGTAATACCAGAGGTATTACAGTTAGGAAACGTCAACAAGCTTTTTGGCGCTGTTGCCGAGGAACGCTAGCTGTGCTATTTAAAAACCTAGTCCGTCCATTTTTTACCATCATTTTTATCTTACCACCATGGATTCAACTCCTATATATAAACTTTCCGCTCCAAAGGACGAGTTGTTGGAGCCTCCACCATCATCACATCCTATACTCACAAACGGCTATGAGCTTCGCCCTACTTTCATAGCCATGGTTCGGGAGCAATCTTTCTCTGGAAAAGATGGCAAAAATCCATACATCCACCTACGGGAATTTGAGCAACTGTGTTCATGCTTGAACATTCCAGGCATGACACATCAGACCTTAAAATGGAAATTGTTTCCGTCCAGGCTTGAACAATGGTATGCTCATACCGTCAGAAGTGTAGATGGAGACTGGGATGAACTTCGATACAAATTTTGTCTTGCTTTCTTCCCTATTTCTAAGATTATCACTCTTCGTTTAGAAATTCTTTCTTTTCAACAAAAAGAGAAGGAAACTTTAGAAGCAGCCTGGGCACGATTTTCATGTTCGATCTCTTCTGGCCAGATTTGTCTATGCCTGACCATGTTCTTCTACAACACTTCGATTATGGCCTTAGCAAAGAAGCTGCCCTTTTTCTCGATATCTCTTTTGGAGGATCATTCTCTCATAAGACCATTAGTGAAGGAAAAGCTATCCTTGATAAAATCCTTCAAAACACCCCCTACACTGGCGCCTATGATGAGTTCCCCGAAGAAGAAGTCAAGCCAAGCCCCGAACCAAAAGAGGAGGAACACACAGCCGAATTAGAAACTCTAATTGATTCATCTCATGATTTGGTTGTTGAAAAACCTCCCAATAAGGGAATACTAAACAAACTAGATGATGATGAACCATCTCCTTTAGAGTTTCCCTTTGAATTCGAGGAAGATATATTTGAAGATTTTGGGAATAACTCGAATTATCCTATCCAAGCAAAACCTCTGGCACAGACAACACCACTTGACCAAGATGAAGAATTGGTCCAAAAAGAACACATCAAAAGCCTATCATCAGTCATGAGTTATGAATGGCTAAGGGAAGCAGAGTTATCTCCTGAGGTAGCTCGAATCATCTCCCCTTCAACCATTCTTCTGTGCCAAGTTAAAGGGTCCGCTAGGAACATCCATTATAATTCTTCTATCAGGATAAACTACATTTCAAAGGCATTAGCCGATATTCTTTTCCCTGACGCTTCCTTAACACCATCGAGAAAACTTCTACAGAGTCCATCAGGATTCATTCTTGAATGCCTGGGGGTCTTAAGGGTTGTTCCTATTACCATCAAGAACTCTAGGATAAACTTAGATTTTCATATCTTCGACATCCCAGAGATTCCTCTCTTGCTTGGCGTTCCAATCATGAGACTGCTACAGAAAAAACCACTAGGAGGTCATTTAGACTTCAAGGTGGGGAATTCCACTATTGACATTCCTCTTGCCCGATCCATTAACACATTTGTGGAACCCAAACCTAAACAAGACCCCATGGAGGAAGTTATGATGGCAACACTAGAAGAATTGGCTCAACTTACCTTCGATGATGAACACTTTGTTCAAGAAGAGAAAGAGTTAGCAGAGCCCATTCAGCTCGACAAAAATGAGGAGTCACCACCTTCTTCGATCGAGCTCAAACCTGTCCCATTTGGCCTAAAATATGTTTTTCTCCATAATAATCGGGATACCCCAGTGATCATTAGTGACAAGCTCTCTGCCATATGCTACTCACTTGAAGACCTCAAGGGCATCAACCCTGCTCTCTGCACACATCGCATCCCTATCAAGCATGATTGCACACCTTCAAGGGAGCCACAACGGAGACTTAACAACACTATGCGAGAGGTTGTTAAGAAAGAGGTCCTCAAACTCTTGCATGCCGGGATTATTTATCCCGTGCCATATAGGGTCAGCCCAGTCCAAGTAGTGCCAACGAAGGGAGGCATGACAGTCGTTAGGAATGAGAAAAATGAACTCATCCCTCAATGAACTGTCACTGGGTGGCGGATGTGTATTGATTACCGGAAGCTAAACATGGCCACTAAGAAGGATCACTTCCCGCTACCATTCATAGACGAGATGTTAGAAAGGCTTGCGAACCATTCCTTCTTTTGTTTCCTTGATGGGTACTCCGGGTATCATCAAATCTCGATCCACCCCGATGACCAAAGTAAGACTACTTTCACATGCCCATATGGAACTTACGCATACCGATGGATGTCGTTCGGGTTATGCAATGCTCCGGCTACTTTCCAATAGTGCATGATGTCTATTTTCTCTGCCATGATCAAGAAAATCATGGAGGTATTCATGGATGACTTCACCGTCTATGGAAAAACCTTCGCTGATTGTTTAGAGAATTTAGATAGAGCCTTACAGCGGTGCGAAGAAACGCACTTAGTCCTAAACTGGGAGAAATGCCATTTTATGGTTCAGGAAGGAATTGTGCTAGGACACAAGGTGTCCGAACGTGGGATAGAAGTGGATAGAGCAAAGATTGAAGTTATTGAACAACTTCCATCTCCCAGGAATGTGAAAGGGATCCATAGCTTTCTAGGACATGTGGGGTTCTATAGGTGCTTTATTAAAGACTTTTCTCAAATTGCTAGACCCCTGACTAGTCTCTTAGCTAAGGATGCTCCTTTCATCTTCAATGATGAGTGCCATGCTGCCTTTCAAACTCTCAAAAAGGCACTTATCTCAGCTTCGATTATTCAACCATCAGATTGAAACCTTCTAATTGAGATCATGTGTGACGCTATTGACTTTGCGGTTGGAGCCGTTTTAGGCCAAACCAAAGATAAGAGGCATTATGCTATATCTATGCTAGCAAAACCATGTCTGGACCTCAGCTCAACTATGCTACCACTGAAAAAGAGCTATTGGCTATTGTCTTTACTATAGACAAGTTTAGATCTTACTTAGTGGGGGTGAAGGTAATCATTTACATAGATCATGCTGCTCTTAAATACCTCCTCACTAAGAGAGATGCTAAGCCTCGGCTAATTCGATGGATTCTTTTACTCCAAGAGTTTGACATAGAAATAAGAAATAAGAAATAAGAAAGGAGTAGAAAACTCAGTAGCCGACCACTTATTTTCTTTTGATAAAAATAATAAAAACCATAGTGTCACATACTCCTCAGTGGTGACAAATTCCTACCAGAGCCTTATACATGCTTATAGGATAGAAACCTTCCACATGTTACTTGCTTTGTGTTGAGTTTTGTCAAGTCTTGTTGACCCTTGTCGAGAGGTTTATCATACTCCCAAGATCAAGATCACGTACACCCACATCCATATGCTGCTTCTACACTAGAAGTACGCGAAAACATGCTTTTCATCCACCCCAAAATGTTCTACTCCTACATTGGGAGTGAACACCAAAAATATTCTTGATAGATTTATCAAATAAATGCTCCAAGATCTTGTTACTATCTCTCAAAAGAATCAAATTGCAGAGAAGAGGCATGAGGCTAGGCAAAAGTGTGAGATGTGAGAGAAAACAATGGGTATAAAGATGTCCGCTTGAGAGGTAAAAATGGACAAGTGTCCGAATGAATAAAACAATGGGTACTCAGATGCCCGCCTGAAAAAAGTAGAGAAGGAGAAAGAAAGAGCTAGCCCATGTTGTCCTACAACATAAGACTCAAGTTTCAAAAAGAAAGATTTGTTTACAAGGAGCAAAAGTAGAATTAGATTGGCCACCAAATATTCCACACACATGCATATCTTGATCTAAGAGTATGACATTTCCCTCCTTGGATCCGTGGTTTGACTTTACAGCATATGCAAGGTAAGTATGCTATATATTTTTCTACCCAAAACTCCACATATGCTTTTTAGAAGCAGGGAGGAAAAGAAGGCAATGCTCAATTATGCCTTGGTGAGGAATCATACACCATTGAGTGACCGAGAGTACCATTCGAGGAGTATAAAGTGATCTATGTCTTCTTTTGTGAAAACTTAAAAACTCCAAGTTGCCGAGATAGGAATTCAGGAAGATGACTTCATTTTGAGAGCTATTCCACTTTTCAACCACTCAAGAAGATATGTTAGCCACTCCACATACCCCGTAGGTACAATGAATGTTTTGGAATTATCTACATGCTAGTCCTACTTCTTGAATAGCTATGTTTATATTTATCTTAACCTTTACTCGGGACGAGCAAAGAGCAAGTGTGGGGAAACTTGTTGATAGTCCTTAAACTCTAAATATAACCATCAACTATTGCATAAAAAGAGATAAAATAAATTACAAACAATAGTTGTAGGGTTTGATACTAACGAGTTCCACGAGTTTTGCTGTTCTCCTCTGTTTTGCAGGAATATTTAAATTTGTGCCAAATAAAAGATCTCAAAACCTGAATTGGAGCACACCATTGCAAAGGTCTCGTCGTACTGATCGAAACGGATATATTACTTGCTATATTTGGAGCCCGAAGTAAAAAGATATCAATTTCGGAAATTATATATAAATAGGCGGGGCCCACCGGAATAGTGCCATGCAAACCAATCAAACATTGACACGTGGCACAGCAGCAGCACATCAAAACAGCCGGCAGCTGGCAGCAGCTGGCCAACGGGCCCCATGCCCAGGCGCTGTCCCTGCTGGAGGGAGCCAGCGAGCGCACGAGCCACTGCCCTGGCGCCACGTGGCGGCGTAGCAGTGGGGGACACCCACGCGCATGCGCGAAGGAGCGCAGGGCACGCAGCACGAGCGGCCGCTCGGTTCGGCGCGGGACCAGGGACATGTGTCGCATGCTGAGAGGAGGCCCAAAGGCGGTGTGCGGTCCAGCTATCCAAAACGCGTCTGAACCGCGTAAACCAGCCGGTTCAGCTGTCCGGAAGAGTCCAGATTTCTCCAGAAATGCTGCAGACGCGCGGTTCCACCGGTTTGGCTCCGGTTCGGGGGTCAAACGACCGGTTCTTGACCGGTTTTCTACGCAGGTCGGTTGGTAGATTAATTGGGGACCAAGTAATATCATCCACCGTCCGTACAAGGTCGGTTTGATTCGACAGGCACATTAATTGAGACGCGGATCGATGACGTGGCAGTTCCTTCACCCCTACTCCACCCAGGCCTATATAAGGACGCCCTAGGCCTCCTCAGAAGAGGCACCTCTACATATTCTAGGGTTTTAGACCTTCATAATTTGGTCTCCATTGTAGTAGTGTCCCTCTAGATGATTATCATCTAGTTGTAACTAGAAAATAGTGAGAGAGAAGAGGAGACAGCTACGGGCGAGCCGGATCTGTCGGATCTTCCTTGATTTTGTACTATTACAAATCTGGTTCATCTTCAACTAATCTCTAGGTTCTTCAATTACTAATTTTAAGTTCTCTTTTACCTAATTGCATTATTTACTTCAAGTTATTTATTAGATTCTCGCTTGCATCAAGTGCTGTAGTCTTTGCAACGCTAGACTAGTAATTAATAGATTAGACGTGGTGTTTAGTAATCTCCTCCGCAGCAACCATGGCGAAACATTTAGGATTGTTGATTTCCTCCTCCTGATATACCTTCCCCTCTGTTGGCATTTCTTAACGTTACAAAAGATAGACTAAAAGTCCATCCCCGCAACGGCGCCAGAAATGTTTGTTGGTGTTTCTTAGCATTGCTACTAAAGATAGATTAAAGGTCCGTCCTTAATAATAATACTTAAAAACATAAGTTGACATTCCCAACCATCATTACTTCAGAAAGGTAATCCTTGGCCCTTAGTGGCGCCGGCCTAGGTAATGCAGTCTGGTAATAGCAGTTAGAAGTGCCGGATTGGCCTTCTTAACCGTCATTACTTACAATATGCAAAACTGTGGCACGGCGCCGTGGGGTGCAACAAGAATTACAATCCTTAAGTAATGGTACTTAGGTATGCCAATCGATAGCTCAGTAAGGAATAAGATTACTCTGCAAGCGCACAGAACTATCATTGTAGGATTTCAACCCGTGAGTAGGGTGTCGTATTTATAATTTCCCGTAGGAGGGCAATATGCATCAAGCGTGGTGTAAACATGATCACTTATTGAGTGCAATGGTAGGCATAGAGTAAATAAGAATAAAACATGATTTCAAGATAGTGGACACACATATGGATCAACATCAAGGAATAAAAGGAAAATAAAGAATTAAAGAATATATCTAACTAAGCAGGCATTGGTCATATATAATTATGCAAAGAACTTTTAGCAAATCATCTAATTAGTAGTTCTAGTATCAGGACTAAGTCTGGGGTGATAGGAAGATCCCCGCAGCTGGTCTGCCAGCCGATAGAGACTTTACGAACTCCTACTCAATATCCGAACGTGGGGGAATGCTAGGGATGGACAGGGCTGTCACCACCTGTCCACCTACCCCTCTGCCTGTGGGATATCGACATATCCGCCGATCTCCACATATCTGAGCACCATGCTCACGTACTTGGAAACAACTCCTAACCCCCACGGACCCCAACCCTACGGATTGATAGGCTAGGTTAAGAGCAACCATGACAGCACGACGAACCATCACCTCATTCCTAGTTCTTCCTCTATTCATACTAATTCGATGAACAATGAAGAACGATGATGAACGAGTCAAGAATATGATACATAAACTATGTTCTACCTCATATACTATGCTCATAACAAGATCATAACTAGACTCCAGTTCATATACATAATCATATAAGTATAATAAGAACTTGCTCATGGAAGAAGACCGAATTGTATTCATACCAAGATGATCCTTTTCTTCCAAGGAGACAAGCTCTCCTTGATAGCTCTTGCCTTACTCACAAACTACTAATACTACTCTAAAGATACAAGTGAGAGGTGTGAGGTAGATGACTCCAAATGATGTGTGTGTTGAAGGGGATGGAGCACCCTCTATTTATATTGAGACTATGACGGTTTGGGCGTTCTAAACATGGAAGTAGGTGAAACCGCCATCAGCAAACCGCCATCAGCACCGCCTCCGAAGATGGGCCCGAGAGGCCCCACCAGGGGGGCGGTTGCCCCTGGGGGCGGTCGGTCCGGGAGCGCCATCTGGCCACCGCCTTCAGGTGGTCGGTTGTCTCCTGGGCCTGGGCCTCCCCCGTGGTTACGGATGGATCCAATTACGCTTTGAAGGTGGGCTTCTTTAGTATTCATTGTTTGCGCATTTGTTGGATTCATTATTTGATTTTGCGCTTTCTTCATGCTGATGCGTATTTCCACTTGTTATGCCATAAAACCTGTAAAACATGAATGCTAGGGGTACAAGTGGAACTTGTTAGTAGTAAAGACATATGTGCTAGAATATGATTGTTAATCCTCTTTTTAGTCTAAGTTGGTGGTATAAAATTTATCCATAAAGACCACCAACACCCTCGCCGGAAGCAGAAGACCCTTTCTTCGCACGGACCATGAAACGATGAAGAAAACCTAGATTTTTTGGTGGTGACGCAAGAACTAAAGGATCGCGGTGGCGGCACAAGAAATAGGGTTTATAACGACAAGAAAGCTAGGGTTTGTTCTTCTTCTCAATAGAAAGGCAGTGGTGGATGAAGAGAAAATTGCCTTATATTTATAGAGGGATGGAGAAAAGCCCCATCAAGAATACAGGCCCATTTAAAATGGCCCAACAAGATCAAAGAATGCCAGGCAAGAGGCAAGAATTTAGTCGGCAACAGCGTCGGATAGTTAAGTTTGAGAAAGAACCCTCGGATCGTCACGAGGAACTAGCATCAAGTCAAATGTACACAAGCCAGGCAGCTCCAGTTACAAACAACTCAGAAGAAGGACCGAATACATTCTGAAAGAACTTGAACCACTAGGTCACTTGATTTTAGTATCAGAGAAGAGAACCTTCAATACAATTATCTAGGATAGCACAGCTACAACAGCTCGGATAACATTTCCAAACATACTGGCAATACAAACAACTCGGACAACAGATACATATTTCTCTTATATAGACAACTCAGACGGCATCAGATTACAGCCCTCCACCAGAAAATACATCATGAAATCAGAAAAAACAACTCGGCAAATGAACAAAGTCCTAGTTCTACCACCCAAGTAACATATTAGCAGTCGAAGGAGAGATCGACGGACAGCCTCTCCTATCAACCAAGGAAGAACTCGGCATTATTCTACTCCAGCCTCCATTACCATCTCTAGCTTTCGACGAAGAGATCGCCAGTGCTGAAGCAGAGGTTGTTGCCAGCAAAGCCCTCCGACGTCATCATCTCGAGCTACATCACAGTCGGTCAGGAGCATGAAGAACAACCCTGGCAGCAACAGTGCATAGCCCGGCGGAGAACCCAGAGGGATAGGAGGGTGGAGAGAAAGGGATTTGTGGCAGACGATTCGTAGCTCGGTGACGGATGGATAACATCAGCCATCAGTCTACCTAAGGTTTTGGCAAAAACCAGACCCAGAGAAACCAGATGACCAGAATGAAGAAGAGCCTTATGAAGAGCTAACATGGGATTATGAGATTGACTTTGCATCACAAGGTTTCTTCAAACTGCACCACCAAGCTGCTAACCCACCACTAACATTGGGACCGGCTTACAACCGGTCCCTATCACAAGATTTCTTCAAACTACAGATAGAACAGAGAAGAATAGTATGAACGCCCGGAGGCTATTCAACCTCACTAACCAACAGAGCCATAGGTCAAGAGAAGAAAGAAGAAAAGAAGCCCAGAATGAAGCGTGAGAAGATGAAGAATACAACGAAGGCTCGTCTATTTATAGACACAAAGAAGCTCAACAGACTCAGTCCACAAAGCGATGTGAACGGACACAGGGAAGCAATAAATTTTTACATCAATTCCAAGGAATAAACTGACCACCTACCGCGCAGTAAATGGAGACGGCAAACGGACCGGTCAAAATTCAGTTTCCAAGACAAAGAATATTAATGCAGACACATGGATACAACAAAGCGAAAAGGGAATCCAGCGACAAGCATAAGTTCAACAGCCTGCGGATCAACGATATCCAGAACCAGTCTTAGAGTTGGCACTAGTTGATACCGGAGAGTTTGCAGCAGCTACAAGGCCCAAGGACACCAAAATATCACATGGTTTCTCAAAATCGCATCTCTACCAGGAATAGAAAGAAGAGCCCAGAGGCTGAGGAAGATGACTTGGAAGAATCATGATATTGGAAGGATAAGCAAACAAAAGCCAACATGAGCACAAGTTCACAAAGAGCCAACCTTATATAACCATCCCAAGAAGACACAAAGAATCCACAAGAACGAAGCAATAATTCACAAAGGACTACCAGGACACAGCAATAAATCAAAAAGAGGACAACAAGGAAAAAGCAATGATGCAAGATGAGCAGCATATCCAACAAAATATCCAAAACAGGTACAAAAGCAATAAAGAGCCACCAACAACTTCTCCAACCAAAGGAGAGATATTCCAGGGAACCCGTAATGACAAATCCTCGGCAAAAATGAACTCGCCAAGTTCGGGGGCTGTGCCCAGAAACTCCGTCAAAACTCACCAAGCTCGGGGGCTGCGCCTAGAAAATCCGTCGAGAACTCGCCAAGCTCAGGGGCTGCGCCCAGAAACTCCATCGAGAACTCGCCAAGCTCGGGGGCTGCGCCTAGAAACTCCATCAAGAACTCACCAAGCTTAGGGGCTGCGCCCGTCAAGCCCGAAGGCTATGCCCAGAAAGAAGAGCACCACTCAAGACCCTCCAACTTCTTTGTTCCAAAGAAAGTAGGATGCTCGGGGGCTGTAGGGTACACATACCCTCCAAAATTTTCCAGAAAAAGACCCTCCAACTTTTTTGTTCCAAACAAGCAAGAGGCTCGGGGGCTACATCTAGTGGGTGTGCTTTTCAGTGCACGACAATTAGAAGAAGTCAAGACCATTTCACGGCTTCACTACAACTCAACCGTGAGATGCTCGGGGGCTTGTCGATGCGGGACCGACCAGTGTACCAGCCGGCCCCCTTCTACCAAACCGGATCAGTAAGCACGACCCAGAGTCGAAAAACCACCATAAACTCAGATAGAAAGTCTTTTCTGTAAATCAGAGTAGGACACGGCTGACCGAGTCTCACCAGTGTTAGATGAAGTTCTCGGCTCCTTGTAACTATAAAAGCGGGCCAAGAACACCCGCCAAGGGACAAGTTCCCACAGCTTATTTTGTACACCAAAAACGATCAAATAATACAATCCAACGCAAAGGCTCACGCCGACTGGACGTAGGGCTGTTACTCGTTTTCGAGGGCCCGAACTAGTATAAATCGTTTGTCTTCGCGTTCACTGCCGAGTTCCGGAGTTCACCGAAACCCGAACTAAACTATCCCAGGTACCCCCGTGGTAGGCTATCAGTCATAAAACACCGATAGGCCCAGCCCAGAAGACAAAGGCGTGCGGCGCACGGCTCTGATCGGCGTGTACCGCACGGTTATGTACCAACTTGGCTAGTTTACTTGTAGCCTTATTCCTTCAGACTATATAGGGAGAGGCAGGGATCCAACATTTAGACAGATCCAAACAACTCATCAACTCATAAGCAATACAGTCCACAAGAACACAGGACGTAGGGTATTACGCCTCGCGGCGACCTGTGTTACGCTCGCCCGTCTCAAGCGCACCTTCACTAGGCATAGCCCTCGGTAGACTATCGGTGATATCTCGTTAATAGTGGTGCGCCAAGTAGGGGGTGTGCACTCTGAATCCATGACGGGCAAGATAAATTTTTTCTTAGTCGTCGCTGACCACGGCAACTGCATCTGGTGGCGGCGAACCAGATAAAAATTTTCTTCATCAACATCATGCGTGGCAACCTCGTCGCAAACTTGTGTCTCACGACAGCATCCTCCGTCGCCGCGTCTTCCACGATCTGTCAGGTCAGATCCATCTAATGATGAAACCTGACCTGCACCAAGCCAGAAACTTGCAACAAGAAAAGAACTACGGAAATACTCTACATAGAGCGTCCGACGCATGTGCTAGCGCTCGAACGGACGTGGCGCCCGCTCCTCCACTCCTTCCGTTGCCTTTACTTTCTTTTTCTTTACTTCGCAACTCACCTGCCTACTCCATTCTCCGTCGCTCGCTGCTGTAGCACCACTCGTTCGAGTGCGCAAGCCCCATTCGTAGCGAGAGGGAGAGGATGCTGCGGGAGAGAGAGACAGAGAGAGAGAGCAAGCTGTTGTCGGGGAAGCCACGCAAGTGGCGCGCGCCGCGGCCAGGGAAGCGAAGGTCGCCGCACAGGTGGAGGTGGTAGAGGAGCACGCCGCCGCCGGGGAAGCCGAGGTCGCTGTGCAGGAGGAGCAAGCCGTGGCCGGCCAAGCCGAGGACACCGCGCAGGTCGAGCACGCTGCCGCGGCCGGGGAAGCCATTGTCGCCATGTAGGCACAGTGGAGGAGCGTGTTACGGAAGTCGACAGGGCGGCGGCTCTCCCCTCCCCTCCTCCTCAAGATCTACTCCTCCTCCTCCTCCTCCTCCTCTCTCTCTCTCTCTGGATCTATGGAATGTGGTGGTGGCTAGATTTTCGGCGAGCTCTCTGGGGTTCAGCTCTTCACCATGTTGCAATGGTTTGCAATGGTTTTCTCCATTTGTTACATTAGGTCTGGGTTGATGTTGTAATGGTTTTCTTTGTTTGTTGCATTAGGTGGTTGTCGATGTTGCAATGGTTTTACTCATTTGTTGCATTTAGGTCTCGATTGATGTTGTAGCAGGCTAGGGTTCCGACGAGCTCTCTGGGTTGATGTTGGAATGATTTCTTCGTTTGTTGCATTAGATCTGGGTTGGTGTTGTATCGGTTTTCTTTTTTTTGTTGCATTAGTTTTGGGTTGAATGTTGCAGTGATTTTCTTCGGTTCTTGCATTAGGTCTCAGTTGATGTTGCATCATATTGTTGCAGCGGCAAAGGGAGGGTGGCATGCTGGGGTCAGGTTGTGGAGGGAGCCGGCAGCGGGTTAAGGTGCTAGGGGCCTGGCGAGGTCGGGAGAGGGGGTGAATCTAGTGCAGCGTGAGGGCTGGTGCGGGGCTGTGCTGATGGAGGACGTACAAGCGGGAGGCTCGCGTGCGTGCAGACGTGCACGAGGGCATGTGGGTGGGACCGTTGGATGGGACTAAATCCCTTCGAACGTTCTGGCGCTAGCAACGCCGAAAGAACTATCATGCCGGTCCGCATCTACATGACCATGCAATGCAAGTGGATGTGTACCTGCACCTTTGATCTGGAGACATGCAACCTTCAACGTCGCCGGGCAACAAAGCTAAGTCAAATCGCTTTTATATTCAATCAAATATCTCTTTATATATTATACGTATCTCTGGATACATCAATATTTATCCTCGTCATTATTATTGGTAGCCACGGCTTGCATCTTCATACACCGATACACGTTGGCGATCGTCTCCATACCGCTCAACTTGCCGTAGCCCGACTGGAGTACGCGAGGCCGGTACATACGTGCAGTCAAGAAGCAAACAATTCAAGGCTACACGATTCGGCGATGAAGATAACAGATGAGATCCGATCTACTATTTAAGTATTTTGTATATTTCGATATCTCCGTGCATCTACTGTGGTAGGAATTATCTGTGGCCCTCCTCGTCCCTGTTCCGTGACATCAGCGCGTCAACATCGCCGGCCCGTCTGCGACTCTGGTCATCAACGACGCTGTAATACCTCTAGTATTATTGCTTAATTAAACTGTCATGTCATTATGTTTAAATTTTATCTTCTGCATATGATTGTGCTTAGGGTTCTCAGAGTGCTTTTATTATGCTTGTGGATGATTGTGCAAGTAAATTCCTAATTAAAATTTATTATTAAATCCAAATGAAATTCCAATCTAAACCCCAACTAGGCCCTAAAACCCTAATTTAAAAACTATTGAGAATTAGGTGAAAGTGTCTTTATGAAAGTTGTAGGACTTTTAAAACAGAACAACTTTTATTTTTGGAGATTTTGAAGTTATATTATAGAAATTCAAATTAAACTTAAATTACTATGATGAAATTCAAATTTAAAACTTCACTTTCAAAAATATGTTGAAACTTCCAAAACTTCCTTAATAAAAGTTGTCAAGCTCTCTGAGTAGAAAACTTTCATGTTTATAAATTTTCAAGTTATTGAATAAATTTGAAAGTAATTTGGGAATTTCAGTTTAAATTTCAAATTGGGTTTTACCCCCTTTTCAATAATTTCAAAAATTCAGCCGAATCTGAAGTTGACCCAAAAACCAAAAGTGTTCATCTCAAAATTCTTTACAACTTTTGTTTTTGTGCCATGCCCTGAATCCAACCGGTTGAGACCCAATTTTGAAAACCATAGCAATTGACCTAGGGTTGTAGCACAGTAGCTAGGGGGGTCCCCCTGTTCATCTTCCCCTCCCGTACGCGCGTGCTGCGGATAGCGCCGGGTTCGTCCGGCCGGCCTGGGGCCCGGGCGTCACCGTGTCGAGCTCCCAGGGGGGCCTGACCCGCTCGAGCTTATCCTAACCCCGCCCCGGCCTTTAAGACACCACCGCGCCGCTCCTCCTCGTTTCTTCTCCCCGCGGTGAAGCTTCGAGCTCGTCGGTGTCCGACGAAATTCGTCGTGCTCCGATTACTTCCACACTCTCCATCCCATAGCTAGGTAGCCAGCTCACTTGCGCATCGCCTGACGCACTCAGACTGCGTTGTGGTGATCCGTTCGTACCGGAACACGCGTCGTCGTTGCCGCGGCCGCTCGGGAGCGCCGCCGCGGGCAACCTCAACGTGATTAGCCTTCGGTGTGGTGCTCTAAGGTTGTTGGAACGCAGGGTCTCACCATCGGAGCACCAAACCGCAACCGCCGCCGCCGCCACGCTCGTTGTTCCGAGCTGTTCCAGCCCCAACCGACTACCGGTCTAGGACCGTGTGACCGAGAATACTGAGGTGAAGCCCGAGGTGACAGTTGAGGAGCCTGTTGCTGAGTTTGTGCCAGGGTTTGATA
Source organism: Eremochloa ophiuroides (assembly GCA_038502445.1). NCBI lineage: Eukaryota > Viridiplantae > Streptophyta > Magnoliopsida > Poales > Poaceae > Eremochloa > Eremochloa ophiuroides. Next base: position 55,505,325 of record JAHLJS010000003.1, on the reverse strand, counting down.
TTTGCGGCACCGACCCCGATCCGACTCTTTTTGCAATCCAAGGCAAGCCCCGGTGCATTTGCCCCTCCTTGCTATTTTTAAAAAATGTTTATCACTTGAGTTAATCTATTGCATTAGGTTAATAGGAGTTGATTGACAACCACTTGATGCATTACCATCCTTGACCAATTATCAATACCTGAGAACCTGATTTAATTAAACTATTAAAAAATGCTTAGTCATGCTTAATGATTAGATTTGCAAAAATGCTATTTTGAACTGTGATGATATAAATCGAATGAATCACTTTATGGGACTAGTTATGTCCTTGTTGGTTGGCGGTGTTCCTAGGTAGTTCATTGTCATCCACGGGGATGGGTTTTTCCGTTTGGTCGACCATCTGTTTGGGTTGGAGCCCCAACGATCCTCGCCATCGGAAAGGGATGTGAAAACCGGGTAGTTACTAGTGTACTTGGGTTAGAGTCCCAATGCATGGTTTCTAATGGAAAAATATTAGGGACCGTTCATTGTCAGGCCTGCTGTGATCAAGACTTTGCAACTAGCCACACACTACGAGAAGCCTCTGACTCCGGTGGCTCTACTACTGGAACCGACAACCACGCACTGGGAGTGGAGAGATGGCGAGAGTAGCGTGTACCCTCCTGGCCGGCGTGCCTGGAGACTAGAGGAGTACTGTGCTCTCGGGTGGCGCAGGACCGGTTCTGGGGTATGAAAAGCCATGGTAGGCGGGGTTGGCGTATGCAAGCTTAAGTGCTACATACGCAGTGTGGATAGGGATCCCCAGCTAGGTATTAATCGATTCGAATTGTCATTGCTCCTCGGTTATGGAGACATGATCCTCGCCCCTACATCGAATAGTGGTTTGGAATTAGGATGTTTTTGGAATGAATAAATTTATTGGAAGGAATGATGATGGATATTTGGAAGGACTTGGAAATATAGTTAATGATTAATAATATTATGAAAATAAAATATTGAAATAGGACTAGTAACGCTTTTCTGCAAAACTCTTGAACTCTTGCTCAAGCCTTACCTTGACTCCCCTCAGCCTGCATTCCTGAGTCTAATTTTACACCTTTAGTGGGGTAAGTCTTGCGGAGTACCCCATGTACTCAGGGTTTGTTAACCCCATTGCAGATAGTCAACAGGAGCCTGAAGTCTGTCTTGCTCCATGCTGTGTCACTATTATCCAGGAAAGCGAAAAAGAGTAAAGTTGAACCCATGGGCAGAGTTCGTGTATTATCTATCTATCATGTTGTACTATTGTTCTACCGCTACTGCTACCTCTTTAAATTGTGGTCTGTAATAACTGCACCTAAATTCTATTTGAACACCGGTTTGTAATATTAAGTACTGTTTAATCTTCCGTACTTCTACTGTAGTACCCCTGGTATTACTGCATAATTAAACTGCCACGTCATCATGTTTAATTTGGTCATTTGCATATGATTGTGTTTAGGGTGCTAGAGTGATTGGATTTCATTGGTTGTGTAGTTAACTCCCCAATCAAAAGTTAAAAATAAAATTAAATAGAAATCAAATTAAGCCTTAGGGTTGACCTAAAACCCTAATTCAAAATCTATATTGAATCTGAGGAAAATGTCTTAATGAAAGTTGTAGAAATTTGAAAATGGAACAACTTTTATTTTTGGATATTTTGAAGTTATGTTCCAGAAATTCAAATTAAACTCAAATTACTATGTTTAAATTTAAATTTGAAGCCTCAATTTCAAAAATATTAGTAATTTTACAAAACCTCCTTAATAAGAGTTGTAGAGCTCACTGAAAGGAACAACTTCTATATTGGCCATTTTTCCAGTTGTTGAGGAAAATTAAAAGTAATTTTAGAATTTCAGTTTTGAAATTCAAAACCCTTTTTACCCCCTTTTCTGTAGTTTGAAAATTTGACCGAATTTGAACATACTTCAAAAGGCAAAAGTATTCTACACAAAATTCTACACAAATTTTATTTTGGGACCATGCTCTGATTCAGCTTGGGTAGGGCATAATTGGATGAAATAGCATTTGACCTAGGAGCCCTAGCTACAGTAGACTGGGGGGTCCCCTGCTTCCGCCGTACGCGCGTGCCGCGCCGCGCGCCAGCCGCCGTCCGGCCAGCCGGGGCCGGGGCACCGCCGCATGGTGCACCACAGGGGGGCCCCGGGACGCCTCGTCCTTATCCCTTTCCCCTTCCGCAGCTTAAATGGCGACGAGCACCTTCTTCTCCCTTCCTTTCCACCGTCGAGCCGCCTCGGATCCCGGCCAAATTCGCCGAGCTCCGATCACCCCTATCTTCTCCATCTCACAGCTAGCTAGCCATCTCCCTCCCGCACCGTTTGCCACACTCGGCGTGGGCGGTAGTGGTCTGTGTTCGTCGGAACATCGTCGCCGTTCCCAGGACAGGTCGGAGCGCCGCCGCAAGCACTCCCCACGTGCCTAGCCCACCACGGTGAGCCTCCACCTCCAAACTCTCACGTTTTGGCTTGCCTATTCCTGGTTGATGCTCGTGCGCGTGATGGTTTCCCTTCTGGTGCCTTAGAATCACCGGAACGGGGGGTCGCCGTCGAGTCCGACCTGCTATTTCCGACCGCCATCGTCAAGCTCGTCGTTCTGAGCCTTCTCAGTCTCAACCACCTGTCGATTCATGATCTCGGTGAGCTCTGTGGTACCCTCGATGTCGCCGGTTTGGCTTGTCATGATCCGTAGGTCTCGGAATTTGAGTCGCTGCCGCGGTGAGCCGCCATGGCCGCTCTCGGTCGAGCTTGGGAGGCCGGGGAGCGGTGCGGAGTCCGTAGCTGGGGTGCAGGTGCTAGTGGGGAGCTCGTCGGAGTGTTGCTCTCACCAGTGTCGGTTCCGCCGGCACGGCCACGCCGGTGGCGCAGAGCCGCCGCGCGTGCACGTGTGTGGGAGTCGGCGGGAGGACGAAGAAAGGAGGAGAGAGGGAGTGAGTGACGGGCGGGGCCCGTTTGTCAGTGGCGCGGGGAGAGAGGGAGTGACTGGCGGGCGGGGCCCGTTTGTCAGTGGCGCGGGGCAGAAGGAGGCCGCGCTGGGCCGGCCTACATGCTGTTGGGCCAACCCGGGCCAGTTTCTCGTTTTCTTTTTTTTTGGAATTTCCAAAGGGTTTTCTATTGATATTTGAAATGAATAGTTCTGCGTTTTAATCTTTTTGTGTGAATTAATATACTGCACCAAAAATTATAGAAATTTTTGTGAATACTCTCTGTAGTGTGTAGTATTTTATAAAAGTATTAAATATAGGTTTTGAACACTTTCTATAGTAGTTAAAAATCAGTATATTAAATCAAAAATGCAACTTTAGGCATTTTTAATTAATTCTCTGTAATTTCAAAAATCATGAAATTTTATTTTGCACTGTTATAAGTCAAGATCTATCTGTTTGTGAAGTTTGAGGTCAAATGGAAATAATTTAATTAAGTATTAATTATATGCTTGGTTAATTGATTAATAAAATAAATAGGAAATTTTGGTGATTAGGGTTTGATGTGGATTTCGGATTGATTGTAGTTCTAGGTCAAACACCCTTATGACCTAGGGCGCCTTAGTCTAGTTATGACTAGGTGATGAAGAACAGTTATGCTTGAATTAGGTATTATTGATTCTGGGATTTTGCATTTGTAATTTTATGTTGCATCGCATTGAAACATTCATCATTGCATGCGTATAGTGACCGAGGAACCGGAGGTAAAAGTGAAGGCAGTCACTGAGGAGATTGTTCTCGAGGTCATTCTGGATTTTGACATCTGTGGTACTGGTCCGGATCCGACACTCCACGTAATACAAGGCAAGCCCCGGTGCATTCAACCGTTCCTTGTGTTTTTAAAATGCTATCACCTTGAGTTAAATAATTGCATTAGGTTGATAGGAGTTGATTGTCACCTACTTGCTGCATGACCTGCCTTGATATATAACCCTGAAACCTGTTTTAAAGTGAGAATGTTTGAAAATGCTTAGCTCTGCTCTTTAAAGTTAGTTTTGCATAAAATACTATTTTCTGAGCTATGATGATATACTAGAGATGAATATGAATTAGCAACCGTGCGGGTGACTTGCACTTGGGTAGGAGTCCCAATGTATTGTCATCGATGGATTGGAAACCGTTCGGTTGGCTTTGCAATTTGGGTTAGAGTCCCTATGCATTGCCGCCGCCGAAAAAATGAAAATGAAAAAGGAAGTCCGTTCGGATGGATGTGCACATGTGGCGGCGTTCCCATGTCTTGTCACCGACGGGCACGGATTTGGAACCGTTCGGCTACTTTGTACTTGGGTTAGAGTCCCAATGCATGGTAACCAACGGAAAACTGTTTTAGGGACCGTTCGTTGTCGGCCAGCTGGATCGAGACTTTGCAACTAGCCACGTACTACGGGAAGCCTCTGACTCCGGTGGCTTTACTGCTGGAACCGACAACCATGCACTGGGAGTGGAGAGATGGCGAGAGTAGCGTGTACCCTCGTGGCCGGCGTGCCTGGAGACTAGAGGAGTACTGTGCTCTCGGGTGGCGCAGGACCGGTTTCGGGGTACGAAAAGCCGTGGTAGGCGGGGTTGGCATATGCAAGCTTAAGTGCTACATATGCAGTGTGGATAGGGATCCCTAGCTGGGTACTTTCTGGATTCGAATCAACGTTGCTCCTCGGTTAATGGAGACTTGATCCACTGACATACACCGAAAAGTGGTTCGGAACTAGGTGATTTTGAGAATGATTAAGCAATTGAAAGAATGTGACATATGGAAAGGAATAAGGAACTATGGTTATGATTAAAATAATATTGAGATGAAATATTGAAATAGGATAGTAATGCTTTTCCGCAAAACTCTTGAACCCTTGCTATGGCCTTACCTTGACTCCCCTCAGCCTGCATTCCTGAGTCTAATTTTACAACCTTCGACGGGTAAGTCTTGCGGAGTACCCTAGTACTCAGGGTTTGTTAACCCCTGTTGCAGGAAGTCAGCAGCCGGAGGTCTATCTTGCTCCCTGCTGCGGGATGCTCATTGTGAAGGAAGTGATGATGAGTGATATTGGACCCTTGGGCAGGGTTCGTATTATTATGTGTATCTGCTACCCTGATGCTTCCTCAATTTAGGTCTAGATGGTAATAACTGTACTTGAATTTATATTTGAACATCTGATTTGTAACCTATGTACTATGAAGTCTTCCGCACCTTTACTCTGATGTATTTTATTATGAAATGTTGTAATCCTATAATGGCTTCGCAATGGGATCCTGTCGGAGAATACGGGCGCTTATGTAGCCCGACAGAGCCCGCCTAGATCATCTGGAACACAGGCCCGGCTGTCAGATGTCATTAGTGGCGATGACAGGTGCCTGTGGGCCACGTGATTTAGGCGGTTCTGTTACAGGTGGTATCAGAGCGATCCGTTGCCAAATCATTACAGCGTTACTTTTGAAAACTTCAAAATGTCTTGGATCACAAAATTTAAATTGGTATTTTGGTCCAAAATGCTTACATTCTTACCTTATCCATTCATTCTTACCTTATCCAATACTTCTTACCGCATTCTCTAATTTTTACCTTACGTCATAAACTATCTATGGTAGCAAGTGGGTAGCATATTTATTTAGCCCTATATTTAAGTGATATTTATTTTTCATATTACATGGTTTAAAATTCGTAAGTGCGATTGATGCATCATGGTAATCCCACATGATTAATTAACTTCCTCCTTAAAAGTGGTTTTGGGTTAGAATCTAGTAAGACTATTCTTCCTAGCCTATCAAGTCCTCACTAAACCAAACCTTCTTTTCCTGCCTGTCGTAAAACCTTAGTTAATATTAGGGGATTCTGCCTTTGTGCGACAAGTATCAATTGTGATGCCATGTTTAAGCCCATATTGCCTCTAGGTATTGGATAAATGATATCGGACCTAAGTTTGGCTTGCTTATCCACAGATACCTGTCAACACTCGGTCGTCCGGTGCTGGAACCTCCGAGGATGGAGCAGGTGTTTCCAACCCATCGCCTATTCCACCAACCCTGGCTGATGCTATTGCGGCCTGGCCAATGCCGCCAATACAATGGCGCAGAATCGAGACAATCGTGGTGGGCGTCGAGGTCGCCACGATGATGAGGAGACCATGTATGTGGATTTCACTAAAACCTGTCCGCCCATCTTCATCAAAGCTGATGAACCCCTGGAGGCTGATGATTGGCTCCGTACCATGGAGCAGAAGTTTAGTCTGATCCACTGCACCGAGATCCAGGAGCCGCTGTTTGCAGCACAGCAACTACGAGGTCCTGCAAGCGCTTGGTATGCAAACCTTCTCTCCGCACAGCCCGATGGTTACCAACTTACCTGGACAGAATTCTGTGAGGCTTTCCGTGCCCACCATATTCTGGCTGGCGTCATGAAGATGAAGCTTGATCAGTTTCTGGCACTGCAGCAGAAGGAATCTACTGTCATGCAATATGTCAGTCAGTTCAACCACTTGGCACAATACGCCTCTGAGCATACCAACACCGATCATAAGAAGAAGGACTGTTTTGTCAGGGGTCTGAACTTCAAGATACAAAGAAGCTTGTCTAACAATCTTAACTGCACCTATCATGAGGCCGTCGACAGTTCCATTGCCTTTGAAGAGAGCAACAGTAAGCACCAGGAGGAGAAAAAGAAGAAGAAAACTGGGTCTTCTGGCGATCAGAAGCGTCAGAGGATTATTTATCATCCCACTCACCGTAACCAACCACAATACCCCCAGCAGCAGATCGTTGTTCGCACTGCTGCTACCTCCCATACCTTCAACCAACAAAACACCACCCAGCCGAACGCCCCAAGTGTTCGTATCACTACTCACCAAACCAATTACAACCATCCTTGCTATAATTGCGGCAAGATGGGACATTGGTCCCGCAATTGTCCTTTTCCAAAGCAGTACAATCCGAGTAAATCCAAGGTTCCTAATGCTCAACAACAACAACCGCAGCAGCAGATTCAGCATCATGGTCACCAGCAGCATGCTCAGAAAGGTAAGATGGTCAAGAAAGCAGGCCATGTTTACTACACTCAAGTTGATCAGATTCCCGATGGAGAACCTGTCATGCTAGGTAGGTTTCCTATCGCAGGTCATCCTGCAATTCTGCTCTTTGATTCTGGTGCATCTCACTCGTTTGTCAATCGTACCTTTGTCAGCAAACATGAGATCCTAATTGGGGAAATAAGGGAAAATTTCCTTATACAGTCACCCGGAGGAGTATAAGTACTAAGGAAGTAGTGCAACGCGTGCCTATAGAATTGGGAGGGCACATATTCCCCACAACCATGATAGTGCTAAAAGATCAAGATATTGATGTGATCCTAGGCATGAATTGGATGTATCAGCACAAGGCCCTTATAGATGTGCTGAATAGGACTATAAGAGTGAATATACCTGATAGTAAGTCTCAGCTCCTCATCCAACTCCCACTACCCTTGAGAAAAGTTGAAAGGTCCGTGCAAAGGTTATGTGCCACATCAGTCAAAGAGGTGCAGCATATTCCGGTAGTCTGTGAATTTCCGGATGTATTTCCTGAGGATCTGCCTGGATTACCTCCTGATCGTGAGGTGGAATTTGCCATTGAATTGAAGCCTGGAACGGCACCTATTTCTCGTAGAGCTTAGAGGATGCCTCCCAAGGAATTGGGCGAGCCTAAAGTTCAGTTGCAAGATCTGCTGGATAAGGGTTTTATCAGACCTAGTTCATCTCCTTGGGGTTGTCCTGCTATTTGCGTAAAAAAGAAGGACAAGTCGCTCAGACTTTGTGTGGACTATCGTCCACTCAATGAGGTAACCATCAAGAACAAATAACCGTTGCCTCGTATTGACCTACTCTTTGACCAGTTAGCTGGAGCCAAGGTGTTCTCCAAAATTGACCTTAGATCTGGCTATCACCAAATCAAGATCCATCCCGAAGACGTCCCCAAAATAGCCTTCACGACTAGATATGGCCTATATGAATACCTAGTCATGTCTTTTGGCCTAACCAACGCACCTGCCTATTTCATGTACCTTATGAATTCCGTTTTCATGCCTGAGCTTGACAAATTTGTGGTCGTGTTCATTGACGACATCCTTGTCTATTCCAAAACTCCCGAAGAGCATGCCCATCATCTTCGTGTCGTCCTAACTCGCCTAAGGGAGCACCAACTTTATGCCAAGTTCAGCAAGTGTGAGTTTTGGTTGGACCGAGTCCCATTTCTTAGACATATTTTGTCAGCTGAAGGCGCGTCTGTCGATCCGAGTAAGGTGGAAGAAATATTGAATTGGAAGCCACCAACCTCAGTACATCAAGTCCGTAGTTTCATGGGATTGGCGGGATACTACCATCGCTTTATTCCGGACTTCTCCAGGATAGCCAAGCCCATTACCAACTTGTTAAAGAATCAGGTCAAGTTTATCTGGTCTCCTGAGTGTGAGAAAGCATTTCGAACTTTGAAGGAATTGTTGACCACAGCTCCAGTATTAGCTCAGCCTGACATTGAAAAACCATTTGATGTCTACTGTGATGCTTCTGGCACAGGCCTAGGTTGTGTCTTGATGCAAGAGGGCCGAGTCATCGCTTATGCTTCATGATAGCTCAAGCGCCATGAAGAGAATTACCCCATGCATGATCTGGAATTGGCCGCCGTTGTTCATGCGTTGAAGATCTGGCACCATTATTTGTTGGGTAGTACTTGCAACATCTACACTGATCACAAGAGCCTAAAGTACATTTTTACTCAAGAAGAATTGAACATGAGGCAACGAAGATGGCTTGAATTGATCAAGGATTACGACATTGAAGTGCACTACCATCCAGGCAAGGCAAATGTGGTCGCTGATGCACTTAGTCGGAAAGTTCACTGCAACTGTTTGACTGTAAGATCCTATGATTTATCTCTGTGCTATGAGATGGAAAAGTTAGCTATAGAGATAGTGCCACAAGGCAGCTTGCATCATATTAGTATTAAGACCACCATCCGAGATGAGATCATTGCTGCTCAGAAAGGAAGCAAAGGTATCAAGCATATCAAGGAAAAAGTCCAAGCCGGCAAGGCTGATTGCTTCAGAATTGATGGTGAAGGTGTCGTTTGGTTCAAGGATCGTCTGGTAGTCTCAAAGATACCTGAGTTGTGACAAAAGATCCTCGATGAAGCACATTTAGCAAGATTCTCCATTCATCCAGGAAACAACAAGATGTATCAGGACTTGAGGCAGAAATTCTGGTGGACAAAGATGAAGATAGAGATTGCTCGGTATGTTGCTAGATGTGATACCTGTCAAAAGGTAAAGGCTATACATATGAAGCCCGGGGGAGAGCTGCAACCACTGCCTGTCCCTGCATGGAAGTGGGAAGATATCAGCATGGATTTCATCATGGGTCTGCTCAGAACATCCAGAGGCTTTGATTCCATCTAGGTCGTTGTGGACCATCTCACCAAGCAAGCTCACTTCATTCCTGTGAAGACTGCATATACTGGTGCAACCTATGCGAAGCTATATATGGAAAATCTGATGAAGCTACATGGAGTGCCTAAGACCATTGTCTCTGATTGAGGTACTCAGTTTGTCTCCAAATTCTGGAAAGCATTTCATAAGTCATTAGGGACGAAGCTTTTCACAGCACAGCGTATCATCCGCAAACTGACGGACAGACTGAAAGAGTCAACCAAGTACTTGAAGATATGTTGAGGGCTTGTGCACTCACTTACACTCACACGTGGGACGAGTGCCTGGCTTTGGCAGAGTTCTCATACAACAACAGCTATCAGGAAAGCATCAAGATGGCCCCATTTGAAGCAGTCTATGGTCGTAGGTGTCGCACTCCGTTGAATTGGTCCGAACCAGGAGAAAGATGGTTCTACGGAGTTGACCTGGTTAATGAAGCTAAAGAGAAGGTCCGACTGATCCAAGAGAATTTGAAAGTGGCACAGTCGCGTCAGAAAAGCTATGCCGATCAAAGGCGTCGACCGTTAGCATTCAAGGCTGGAGACTATGTCTATCTGAAAGTGTCGCCAATGAAAGGGATTAACCGCTTCGGAGTCAAAGGCAAATTAGCCCCACGTTACATCGGACCATTTCAGATTATGGAACATGTGGGAAAAATGGCTTACAGACTGCAATTACCAGAGCACCTCTCTAACGTGCATAATGTGTTCCACGTGTCACAATTGAAGAAGTGTCTCCGAGTGCCTGATCAAGTCGTCGATGTTGAAGGAGTAGAACTTGAGCCAGAGTTGACGCACTCGAAATATCCTATCCGAGTCTTGGATATAAAGGATCATGTCACACGAAGGACCACAACCAGGTGGTATAAGATCCAGTGGAGTGAACATTCCGAAGATGAAGCTACGTGGGAATCGAAAGATTATCTCGCAGAAAATTTCCCTGAATTTTTCACTACCTTATAAATACAAAGTTCCTAGTGAGGTGATGTGTAAACTTTTCTACTAGTTTAATGATCAAGGTTGGGTTAGGATGTATTAACACATTTTCTTTTTCATTACTTTGTTGGAATCTTGTTTTGTCTTGTACCAAATCTCGAGACGAGATTTCTTTTAGGGGGAAGGCTGTAATACCCCTAGTATTACTGCATAATTAAACTGCCATGTCATCATGTTTAATTTGGTCATTTGCATATGATTGTGTTTAGGGTGCTAGATGATTGGATTTCATTGGTTGTGTAATTAAGTCCCCAATCAAAAGTTAAAAATAAAATTAAATAGAAATCCAATTAAGCCTTAGGGTTGACCTAAAACCCTAATTCAAAATCTATATTGAATCTGAGAAAAATGTCTTAACTAAAGTTGTAGAAATTTGAAAATAGAACAACTTTTATTTTTGGAGATTATGAAGTTATGTTCCAGAAATTCAAATTAAACTCAAATTACTATGTTTAAATTTAAATTTGAAGCCTCAATTTAAAAAATATTAGGAATTTGACAAAACCTCCTTAATAAGAGTTGTAGAGCTCACTGAAAGGAACAACTTCTATTTTGACCATTTTTCCAGTTGTTGAGGAAAATTAAAAGTAATTTTAGAATTTTAGTTTTAAAATTCAAAACCCTTTTTACCCCCTTTTCTGTAGTTTGAAAATTTGACCGAATTTGAACATACTTCAAAAAGCAAAAGTATTCTACATAAAATTCTCCACAAATTTTATTTTGGGACCATGCTCTGATTCAGCTTGGGTAGGGCATAATTGGATGAAATAGCATTTGACCTAGGAGCCCTAGCTACAGTAGACTGGGGGGTCCCCTGCTTCCGCCGTACGCGCGTGCCGCGCCGCGCGCCGGCCGCCGTCCGGCCAGCCGGGGCCGGGGCACCACCACGTGGTGCGCCGCAGGGGGCCCCGGGATGCCTCGTCCTTATCCCTTTCCCCTTCCGCAGCTTAAATGGCGACGAGCACCTTCTTCTCCCTTCCTTTCCACCGTCGAGCCGCCTCGGATCCCGGCCAAATTCGCCGAGCTCCGATCACCCCTATCTTCTCCATCTCACAGCTAGCTAGCCATCTCCCTCCCGCACCGTTTGCCACACTCGGCGTGGGCGGTAGTGGTCTGTGTTCGTCGGAACATCGTCGCCGTTCCCAGGACAGGTCGGAGCGCCGCCGCAAGCACTCCCCACGTGCCTAGCCCACCACGGTGAGCCTCCACCTGCAAACTCTCACGTTTTGGCTTGCCTATTCCTGGTTGATGCTCGTGCACGTGATGGTTTCCCTTCTGGTGCCTTAGAATCGCCGGAACCGGGGGTCGCCGTCGAGTCCGACCTGCTATTTCTGACCGCCATCGTCAAGCTCGTCGTTCCGAGCCTTCTCTGTCTCAACCACCTGTCGATTCATGATCTCGGTGAGCTCTGTGGTACCCTCGATGTCGCCGGTTTGGCTTGTGATGATCCGTAGGTCTCGGAATTTGAGCCGCCGCCGCGGTGAGCCGCCATGGCCGCTCTCGGTCGAGCTTGGGAGGCCGGGGAGCGGTGCGGAGTCCGTAGCTAGGGTGCGGGTGCTAGTGGGGAGCTCGTCGGAGTGTTGCTCTCACCAGTGTCGGTTCCGCCGGCACGGCCGCGCCGGTGGCGCAGAGCCGCCGCGCGCGCTCGTGTGTGGGAGTCGGCGGGAGGAAGAAGAAAGGAGGAGAGAGGGAGGGACTGACGGGCGGGGCCCGTTTGTAAGTGGCGCGGGGAGAGAGGGAGTGACTGGCGGGCGGGGCCCATTTGTCAGTGGCGCGGGGCAGAAGGAGGCCGCGTTGGGCCGGCCTGCGTGCTGTTGGGCCGACCTGGGCCAGTTTCTCGTTTTCTTTTTTTCGGGAATTTCCAAAGGGTTTTCTATTGATATTTGAAATGAATAGTTCTGTGTTTTAATCTTTTTGTGTGAATTAATATACTACACCAAAAATTATGGAAATTTTTGTGAATACTCTCTGTAGTGTGTAGTATTTTATAAAAATATTAAATATAGGTTTTGAACACTTTCTATAGTAGTTAAAAATCAGTATATTAAATCAAAAATACAACTTTAGGCATTTTTAATTAATTCTCTGTAATTTCAAAAATCATGAAATTTTATTGTGCACTGTTATAAGTCAAGATCTATCTGTTTGTGAAGTTTGAGGTCAAATGGAAATAATTTAATTAAGTATTAATTATATGCTTGGTTAATTGATTAATAAAATAAATAGGAAATTTTGGTGATTAGGGTTTGATGTGGATTTCGGATTAATTGTAGTTCTAGGTCAAACACCCTTATGACCTAGGGCACCTTTGTCTAGTTATGACTAGGTGATGAAGAACAGTTATGCTTGAATTAGGTATTATTTATTCTGAGATTTTGCATTTGTAATTTTATGTTGCATCGCATTGAAACATTCATCATTGCATGCGTATAGTGACCGAGGAACCGGAGGTAAAAGTGAAGGCAGTCACTGAGGAGATTGTTCTCGAGGTCATTCTGGATTTTGACATCTGTGGTATTGGTCCGGATCCGACACTCCACGTAATACAAGGCAAGCCCCGGTGCATTCAACCGTTCCTTGTGTTTTTAAAATGCTATCACCTTGAGTTAAATAATTGCATTAGGTTGATAGGAGTTGATTGTCACCTACTTGCTGCATGACCTGCCTTGATATATAACCCCGAAACCTGTTTTAAAGTGAGAATGTTTGAAAATGCTTAGCTCTGCTCTTTAAAGTTAGTTTTGCATAAAATGCTATTTTCTGAGCTATGATGATATACTAGAGATGAATATGAATTTGCAACCGTGCGGGTGACTTGCACTTGGGTAGGAGTCCCAATATATTGTCATCGACGGATTGAAAACCGTTCGGTTGGCTTTGCACTTTGGGTTAGAGTCCCGATGCATTGCCGCCGCCGGAAAAATGAAAATGAAAAAGGAAGTCCGTTCGGATGGATGTGCACATGTGGCGGCGTTCCCATGTCTTGTCACCGACGGGCACGGATTTGGAACCGTTCGGCTACTTTGTACTTGCGTTAGAGTCCCAATGCATGGTAACCAACGAAAAACTGTTTTAGGGACCGTTCGTTGTCGGCGTGCTGGATCGAGACTTTGCAACTAGCCACATACTACGGGAAGCCTCTAACTCCGGTGGCTCTACTGCTGGAACCGACAACCACGCACTGGGAGTGGAGAGATGGCGAGAGTAGTGTGTACCCTCGTGGCCGGCGTGCCTGGAGACTAGAGGAGTACTGTGCTCTCGGGTGGCGCAGGACCGGTTCCGGGGTATGAAAAGCCGTGGTAGGCGGGGTTGGCATATGCAAGCTTAAGTGCTACATATGCAGTGTGGATAGTAATCCCCAGCTGGGTACTTTCTGGATTCGAATTGACGTTGCTCCTCGGTTAATGGAGACTTGATCCACTGACTTACACCGAAAAGTGGTTCGGAACTAGGTGATTTTGAGAATGATTAAGCAATTGAAAGAATGTGACATATGGAAAGGAATAAGGAACTATGGTTATGATTAAAATAATATTGAGATGAAATATTGAAATAGGATAGTAATGCTTTTCCGCAAAACTCTTGAACCCTTGCTATGGCCTTACCTTGACTCCCCTCAGCCTGCATTCCTGAGTCTAATTTTACATCTTTCGACGGGTAAGTCTTGCGGAGTACCCTAGTACTCAGGGTTTGTTAACCCCTGTTGCAGGAAGTCAGCAGCCGGAGGTCTATCTTGCTCCCTGCTGCGGGATGCTCATTGTGAAGGAAGTGATGATGAGTGATATTGGACCCTTGGGCAGGGTTCGTATTATTATGTGTATCTGCTACCCTGATGCTTCCTCAATTTAGTTCTAGATTGTAATAACTATACTTGAATTGATATTTGAACATCTGATTTGTAACCTATGTACTATGAAGTCTTCCGCACCTTTACTCTGATGTATTTTATTATGAAATGTTGTAATCCTGTAATGGCTTCGCAATGGGATCCTGTCGGAGAATACGGGCGCTTATGTAGCCCGGCAGAGCCCGCCTAGATCATCTGGAACACAGGCCCGGCTGTCAGATGTCATTAGTGGCGATGACAGGTGTCTGTGGGCCACGTGATTTAGGCGGTTCTGTTACATCTACTCTGATGTAATTTGTTATGAAATGTTGTAATCCTGTAATGGCTTCGCAATGGGATCCTGTCGGAGATAACGTGTGCTTATGTAGCCTGGCAGAGCGGCCTAGGTCATCTGGAACACAGGCCCGGCTGTCAGATGTCATTAGTGGCGATGACAGGTGCCTGTGGGCCACGTGATTTAGGCGGTTCTATTACAGCTGGTATCAGAGCATTCCATTGCTAAATCATTGCGGGTTACTTTTCGAAAAATTCAAAATGTTTTGGATCATAAAAACTTAAACTATTATTTTGAGTCCAAATTGCTTACATTCTTATCTTATCAGTAGTTCCTGCCTTGATCTGTATTTTGTTATACCCATTACTATACTTATGGTAGCAGGTCGAACAACATTATTATTAATATTAGCCCTATGTTCAAATTATTTATGCTTTGATTTATATTGCATGATTTAAAATTCGTAAGTACGTGCATGCATCATGATAATCACACATGTTAATAAATTCCTCCTTAAAAGTGGATATATGGGTTAGGATCTATCACACCTATTCTTGCTAGCCTTTTATATCCTTACTAATTCAAACTTACCTTTCCAGCTGGCACGTTGTAAGTTGACTGCTCGCAAGATGACTGGTCCCCGTGGAGTTCCGCGCCACCAGTTGGCACCGCGCGACGGTGAGGAGGCGTCTGGTAGCCGCCCTCCCCACCGCAGTCGTAAAGAGTTGAAGAAGGAGATCAAGGAGCTGCACAGGGAGATGAGTCTCATGCGGGAGGACTACCGCGTGGCCCGGGTTGACCACTACCGCGATGTGAGGACCAACCGGGATCTACGTCGGGAGATCGACCGCCTGACTCAGCAGAGGGACCAAGCTTTGGAGCGTGAGGGCATGGCCCGTAAGAGGGTCGAGGAGTTGGAGGGGTATGTGGAGAACCTTAAGTGGAACAATGGTATGCTGCACGAGGAGGTGCATAGGCTGAATGATCATCTTAATCCAATTCTGGTTCCACGTGAGGATGAACCTGAAGATGGTGTTGTCATGGGACCAGAGGAGGAGGAGTATGACAGTGAGGCTACTGAGGACGGTTACTTTGAGGCAGTTGACCCGATGGAGTACATGGTCATTGAGGAGGACAACGAGCAGGAGATTGTCGTCATCGACTAGGTTAGTCTTAGGACTAGTGACTTTAGTCCTCTGCAATCCAAGTGTTGTAATCATCGTGCCAAGAACCTTAGTCTGGGGTGGATCTTGTTGTGTCCGAGTGTGTTGAACTTTGTTATGTTTAATGTTTTAAATTGTAATGCTACCATGTGTTAATTATGCAAAATAAGTCCTAAGTTGGTTGTCCTAAAAACAGATGGTCAACACCCGCTCGACTGGTGTCGGTACTTCCGATGAAGGAGCTGCACCCTACCCGCCACCCATTTCACCAACCTTAGCCGATGCCATCGCAGCCCTTGCTAATGCAGCCAATACTATGGCCCAAAACCGGGAGAACCGTGGCGGGCGTCGAGGTCACCGCGAAGATTAGAAAACTACCTATGTGGATTTTACTGAAACACGTCCCCCAATGTTCACAAAAGCCGATGAGCCCTTGGAGGCCGATGATTGGCTCCGAACCATGGAGCAAAAGTTTAACTTGATCTGTTGCACAGATATCCAAAAGCCACTGTTCGCAGCTCAGTAGCTGCGTGGACCAGCCAGTGCCTGGTATGCCAATCTGTTGGCTGCACAGCCCGAGGGACATCAGCTCACTTGGGCAAAGTTTCGTGAAGCTTTCCGAGCACATTACAACCCTACAGGTGTAATGAAGATGAAGCTGGATCAGTTGTTAGCTCTGCAGCAGAAGGATCCTTCTGTTATGCATTATGTGAACCAGTTCAATCATCTTGCCCAATATGCTCCTGAACAGACCAACACCGACCAAAAGAAGAAAGATTGCTTTGTCAGGGGCCTAAACTTCAAGATCCAGCGCAGCCTATCCAACAACCTTAATTGCTCATACACGAAGCCGTCAACAGCGCCATTGCTTACGAAGAAAGTGATCGTAAGCATCAAGATGAAAAGAAGAAGAAGAAATCAGGCTTTTCTGGCGGTCAAAAACGCCAGAAGATCATCTATCATCCTACTCACCACAACCGTCCAGCTTACCCCCAGCAGCAAGTCGTGGTACGCACCGCGGCTACCTCTCATACCTCAAACCAACAGAACACTACTCAGCCGAATGCCCCAGGCGTTCGTATTAATACACCTCAGGCCACCTACAATCACCCTTGCTACAACTGTGGCAAGATGGGACACTGGGCTCGTGACTGTCCATATCCAAAGAAATACAATCAAAATGCCCAGAGAGGTCCTGGACAGTAGCAGCAGCAGCAGCATCAGAATCAGCACCGTGGCTAGCAGCACCAGGCTCAGAAGGGCAAAATTGTCAAGAAAGCAGATCAGGTCTATTATACTCATATGGATGACATCCCGACAGGAGAGCCCGTCATGATGGGTAGGTTTTCTGTCGCAAGTCACCCCGCTATTACACTTTTTGATTCTGGTGCATCACATTCATTCATCAATTGTATATTTGTTGTCAAGCATGAGATTCCAATTAGGGAAATAAAGGAAAACTTCCTTATACATTCGCCCCGGGGGCGTATAAATACTAAGGAGGTAGTGCAGCGAGTACCTATCGAGTTGGGCGGGCATATATTCCCAACCACCATGATAGTACTCAAGGATCAGGACATAGATGTCATATTAGGTATGAATTGGATGTATCAGCACAAGGCTTTGATCGACGTGCTGAATAGGACCATAAGAGTCAGTATACCTGGTAGTCAATCTTAGCTTCTTATCCAGCTTCCACTACCCGTGAGAATGGTTGAAAAGTCTGTGCAGAGACTGTGTGCCACCTCAGTCCAAGAAATCCAAAATATTCCGGTAGTCTGTGAATTTCCGGATGTATTTCCTGATGATCTACCTGGTCTACCACCTGACCGTGACGTGGAGTTTGCTATTGAGTTGAAGCCGGGAACTGCACCTATATCCCGTAGAGCCTATAGGATGCCTCCCAAAGAATTAGCTAAGCTTAAAGTTCAATTGCAAGATCTGCTTGATAAAGGTTTCATCAGACCTAGTTCATCTCCCTGGGGTTGTCCTGCTATCTTTGTGAAAAAGAAGGACAAGTCACTCAGACTCTGTGTTGATTATCGCCCACTCAACGAGGTCACCATAAAAAATAAATATCCTTTACCTCGCATTGACCTACTCTTTGACCAATTGGCTGGAGCCAAAGTATTTTCCAAAATTGACTTTAGGTCTGGCTACCACCAAATAAAGATCCATCCCGAAGATATCCCCAAAACAGCATTCACCACCAGATACGGCCTTTATGAGTATCTAGTCATGTCCTTTGGCCTAACCAATGCACCTGCCTATTTCATGTACCTAATGAACTCGGTCTTCATGCCCGACCTTGACAAGTTTGTAATCGTGTTCATCAACGACATTCTGGTTTATTCCAAAACCCCCGAAGATCATGCCAACCACCTTCGTGTTGTTCTAACCCGTTTGAGAGAACACCAGCTATATGCCAAGTTCAGCAAATGTGAGTTTTGGTTGGACTAAGTTCCTTTTCTCGGCCATATTTTATCTGCTGAAGGTGTATCCATGGACCCGAGCAAGGTAGAAGAAATCTTGAATTGGAAGCCACCAACCACAGTACATCAAGTCCGTAACTTTATGGGAATGGCGGGGTACTACCGTCGTTTTATTCTGGACTGCTCAAGAATAGCCAAACCCATTACCAACTTGTTGAAAAATCAAGTCAAATTTGTCTGGTCACTAGAGTGTGAGAAGGCATTTCAAACTCTGAAAAAGTTATTGACCACTACACCAGTACTAGCTCAGCCAGACATTGAAAAGCCATTTGATGTGTATTGTGATGCTTCTGGTACCGGTCTGGGTTGTGTCTTGATGCAAGAGAGCCGTGTCATTGCTTATGCTTCACATCAGCTTAAGCGACATGAAGAAAATTATCCTACCCATGATCTAGAGTTGGAAGCTGTGGTACATGCCTTGAAGATATGGCGTCACTATTTGCTGGGCAGTACCTGCAATGTGTATACAGATCACAAGAGCCTAAAATACATCTTTACTCAAGAAGAGTTGAACATGAGACAGCGAAGATGGCTCGAGCTGATCAAGGATTATGATATTGAAGTGCACTATCATCCAGGCAAGGCGAATGTGGTTGCCGATGCACTCAGTCGAAAGGTGCACTGCAATTGTTTGACAGTCAAGCCATATGATTTATCCTTGTGCTACGAGTTGGAAAAGTTAGGCATAGAAATAATCTCACAGGGCAGCCTAGCCAATATCAGTATTGAAACATCCATCCGAGATGAGGTTATTGCCGCTCAAAAGGGGAATAGCGGAATCAAGCACATCAAGGAAAAGGTTCAAGCCGGCAAGGCAGATTGTTTCAGGATTGATGATGATGATGTCGTATGGTTCAAGGATCGTCTGGTAGTTGCAAAGGTACCTGAGTTGTGACAAAAGATCCTTGATGAAGCACATTTGACAAGGTTTTCTATCCATCCTGGCAGCAACAAGATGTATCAGGATTTGAAGCAAAAGTTCTGGTGGACAAAAATGAAGATTGAGATTGCTCGGTATGTCGCGAGATGTGACACTTGTCAGAAAGTAAAAGCTGTCCATATGAAGCCTGGAGGAGAGTTGCAACCATTGCCTGTTCCTGCGTGGAAGTGGAAGGACATCACATGGATTTCATCGTGGGATTACCTATGACCTCAAGAGGTTTTGATTCCATCTGGGTTATTGTGAATCGCCTCACTAAGCAAGCTCATTTTTTACCTGTCAAGAAGAAGTACAGGGCACTGGCATATGCGAAGCTTTATATTGAGAACTTAGTGAAGTTGCATGGTGTACTGAGGACCATCGTTTCTGATCGAGGTACCTAGTTCGTTTCCAAGTTTTGGCGAGCTTTTCACAAGTCCTTAGGTACAAAGCTTCTGCATAGCACTGCATACCATCCACAGATTGACGGATAGACGAAAAGAGTCAATCAAGTACTGGAATATATGTTGAGGGCTTGTGCGCTCAATTACCCTAACAAGTGGGACGAGTGTTTAGCATTGGCAGAATTCTCATACAACAACAGCTACCAAGAAAGTATCAAGATGGCTCCATTTGAGGCAGTTTACGGTCGTAGGTGCCGTACATCATTGAATTGGTCTGAACCTGGAGAAAGATGGTTTTACGGCGTTGATCTGGTCAATGAAGCCGAAGAAAAGGTCAGATTGATACAAGAGAATTTGAAAGTGGCACAGTCTCGATAGAAGAGTTATGCCGATCGAAGGCGTTGACCCTTAGCATTCAAACTGGGAGACTATGTGTATCTGAAAGTATCACCAATGAAAGGAGTCAATCGATTTGGCGTCAAAGGCAAGTTGGCCCCGCGTTATGTTGGACCTTTCCTGATCATAGAACGTGTGGGCAAGGTAGCTTACAAGCTGCAGTTGCCAGAGCATCTTTCAGACGTACACAATGTATTCCATGTGTCACAACTCAAGAGGTGTCTTCGAGTACCTGACCAGGTCGTCAATGTGGAAGGCGTGAAACTTGAACCGGAATTGATGTACTCAGAGTATCCTATTCGAGTCCTGGACATAAAGGATCGGGTCACATGAAGGAACACAACTAGGTGGTACAAGGTCCAATGGAGTGCACATTCTGAAGATGAGGCCACTTGGGAATCGGAAGACTATCTCGCTGAAAATTTTCCTGAATTCTTCGCTACTCTGTAGATATAAGGTTCCGAGTCATGTGATGTATAAACTCTATACTTGTCTAGTGATCAAGGTTGAATTAGGTTAATGGTTATATTTTCTTTTCCATTACTTTATTTCAAGTCTTATTTTTATATCAAATCTCGGGACGAGATTCCTTTTAGGGGGGAAGGCTGTAATACCTTTGGTATTATTGCTTAATTAAACAGCCATGTCATCATGTTTAAATTTTATCTTCTACATATGATTGTGCTTAGGGTTCTCAGAGTGCTTTTATTATGCTTGTGGATGATTGTGCAAGTAAATTCCTAATTAAAATTTATTATTAAATCCAAATGAAATTCCAATCTAAACCCTAACTAGGCCCTAAAACTCTAATTCAAAAACTATTGGGAATTAGGTGAAAGTGTCTTAATGAAAGTTGAAGTACTTTTAAAATGGAACAACTTTTATTTTTGGAGATTTTGAAGTTATATTATAGAAATTCAAATTAAACTAAAATTACTATGTTGAAATTCAAATTTGAAACTTCACTTTCAAAAATTTGTTGAAACTTCCAAAACTTCCTTAATAAAAGTTGTCAAGCTCTCTGAGTAGAACAACTTTTATGTTTACCAATTTTCGAGTTCTTGAAAAAATTTGAAAGTAATTTGGGAATTTCAGTTTAAATTTCAAATTGGGTTTTACCCCCTTTTCAATAACTTCAAAAATTCAGCCGAATCTGAAGTTGACCCAAAAACCAAAAGTGTTCATCTCAAAATTCTTTACAACTTTCATTTTTGTGCCATGCCCTGAATCCAACCGGTTGAGACCCAATTTTGAAAACCATAGCAATTCAACTAGGGTTGTAGCACTGTAGCTAGGGGGGTCCCCCTGTTCATCTTCCCCTCCCGTACGCGCGTGCCGCGGACGGCGCCGGGTTCGTCCAGTCAGCCCGAGGCCCGGGCGTCGCCGTGTCGAGCTCCCAGGGGGGCCGGACCCGCTCGAGCTTATCCCAACCCCGCCCCGACCTTTAAGACACCACCGCGCCGCTCCTCCTCGTTTCTTCTCCCCGCGGTGAAGCTTCGAGCTCGTCGGTGTCCGGCGAAATTCATCGTGCTCCGATTACTTCCACACTCTCCATCCCATAGCTAGGTAGCCAGCTCACTTGCGCACCGCCTAACGCACTCAGAGTGCGCTGTGGTGATCCGTTCGTGCCGAAACACGTGTCGTCGTTGCCGCAGGCCGCTCGGGAGCGCCGCCATGGGCAACCTCAACTCGATTAGCCTTCGGTGTGGTGCTCTAGGGTCATTGGAACGCAGGGTCTCGCCGCCGGAGCACCGAACCACAACCGCCGCCGCTGTCATGCTCGTCATTCCGAGCTGTTCCAGCCCCAACCGACTACCGGTCTAGGACCGTGTGACCGAGAATACTGAGGTGAAGCCCGAGGTGACAGTTGAGGAGCCTGTTGCTGAGTTTGTGCCAGGGTTTGATATTTGCGGCACCTGACCCCGACCCGACTCTTTTTGCAATCCAAGGCAAGCCCCAGTTGCATTTGCCCCTCCTTGCTATTTTTAAAAAATGTTTATCACTTGAGTTAATCTATTGCATTAGGTTAATAGGAGTTGATTGACAACCACTTGATGCATTACCATCCTTGACCAATTATCAATACCTGAGAACCTGATTTAATTAAACTATTGAAAAATGCTTAGTCATGCTTAATGATTAGATTTGCAAAAATGCTATTTTGAACTGTGATGATACAAATCGAATGAATCACTTTATGGGACTGGTTATGTCCTTGTTGGTTGGCAGTGTTCCTAGCTAGTTCATTGTCATCCACGGGGATGGGTTTTTCCGTTTGGCCGACCATCTGTTTGGGTTGGAGCCCCAACGATCCTCGCCATCGGAAAGGGATGTGAAAACCGGGTAGTTACCAGTGTACTTGGGTTAGAGTCCCAATGCATGGTTTTTAACGGAAAAATATTAGGGACCGTTCGTTGTTAGGCCTGCTATGATCAAGACTTTGCAACTAGCCACATAATACGGGAAGCCTCTGACTCTGGTGGCACTACTGCTTGAACCGACAACCACGCACTGGGAGTGGAGAGATGGCGAGAGTAGCGTGTACCCTCGTGGCCGGCGTGCCTGGAGACTAGAGGAGTACTATGCTCTCGGGTGGCGCAGGACCGGTTCCGGGGTATGAAAAGCCGTGGTACGCGGGGTTGGCGTATGCAAGCTTAAGTGCTACACACGCAGTGTGGATAGGGATCCCCAGCTGGGTATTAATCGATTCGAATCGTCGTTGTTCCTCGGTTATGGAGACTTGATCCTCACCCCTATATCGAATAGTGGTTTGGAACTAGGATGATTTTGAAATGAATAAATTTATTGGAAGGAATGATGATGGATATTTGGAAGGACTTGGAAATATAGTTAATGATTAATAATATTATGAAAATAAAATATTGAAATAGGACTAGTAACGCTTTTCTGCAAAACTCTTGAACTCTTGCTCAAGCCTTACCATGACTCCCCTCAGCCTGCATTCCTGAATCTAATTTTACACCTTTAGTCGGGTAAGTCTTGCGAAGTACCCCATGTACTCAGGGTTTGTTAACCCGTTGCAAGGTAGTCAGCAGGAGCCTGAAGTCTGTCTTGCTTCGTGCTGTGTCACTATTATCCAGGAAAGCGAAGAAGAGTAAGGTTGAACCCGTGGGCAGGGTTCGTGTATTATCTATCTATCATGTTGTACTATTGTTCTACCGCTACTGCTACATCTATAAATTGTGGTCTGTAATAACTGCACCTAAATTCTATTTGAATACCGGTTTGTAATATTAAGTACTATTTAATCTTCCGCACTTCTACTCTGATGTAATTTGTTATGAAATGTTGTAATCCTGTAATGGCTTCGCAATGGGATCCTGTTGGAGATAACGGGTGCTTATGTAGCCCGGCAGAGCTGCCTAGGTCATCTAGGAACACGGGCCCGGCTTGTCAGATGTCAATAGTGGCGATGAGAGGTGCCTGTGGGCCACGTGATTTAGGTGGTTCTGTTACAAACGCCCACGACAACACAGGACTCTGATGGTGCATTGAGCGATATTGAGCGAGCGGTCAAGCCACGTCAAGCCATCACGCGAGCCACGTCAAGCGACTCTTCGACACGCTAACCAATCAGCCCGACATCAATCAAGGTAAGTCATATTTTTAATATTTTTTCTATGTATTCTTAACCTTTCATATGTCTCCGGATATCATCGCCAAAATTATCTTCATGATTCTCCACCGCCGACATAAGCCCCGACCAGACTCGGGCAGTTAAACGTCGCCAATGCATAAGCCCTGCATGTGCTCAGGCAGCAAATATAACCGTTTCGTCGCCATTAATACGTAAGCCTGACCACAGCTCGGGCAGTTATCATCAATGGGACGTAAGCCCCGACCACGCTCGAGCCTGTCATCGCCACCGACAGCGTAAGCCCTATCAACGCACAGGCGGCCAACATCGCCAATACGTAAGCCCCGGGGACGCTCGGGCCGTTTTCCTCTGCTACTACGTAAGCCCATGAGGACGCTTGGACAGTTTTAGCAACATCCCCATAAGCCCCGACCACGCTCGGGCACATCTCCAATGAGTCTCTGTACGCCCTAATCACGTTCGGGCACTCGCGGCCGACCTCTCCATAAGCCCCGACCACGCTCAGGCACTCGCCGCCGACCTCACCATAAACCTTGACCATGCTCGGGCAATCGCCGACGATTTCTCCATAAGCCCCGATCACGTTCGGGCACTCACTGATTTTCCGCCAACGACATGCTTACTGTCTCTCTCCTTTCTTCAGCCAAAATCAACATCATGTACTACCCATTGTACATACTTCTTTTGTAGGAACTCTTCGCCGGACATTCGTCGCCACTCCTCGTCGTCCTCTCGCTGCTCGGACTAGTCTCCTGACCAGGCTGGGGACTCGTTGCCGCTCCTCGCCGTCCTCACAGCTACTCGGACACCATCTTCGACCACGCTAGGGACTCGTCGCTACTCCTCGCCATCCTCGCGCTACTCGGACTCTGTCTCCGACCACGCTGGGGACTCGTCATCGCTCCTCACCGTCCCCGACCATGATGGGGACTCATCAGTCGCTCTTTGATGTCCTATCGCTGCTCGGACTCCGCCTCCGACCACGTTGGGGACTCGTCACCGAGCTCTCGTTGCTCGACACACTCGGTGTGCTATTAAGTGACTTCACATTGTTCGGATCAAGGTGCTGATCTTGGACAACACAACGGGGCTCTTGATACGTACACCGTTGGCGATGTCAGTTTGGCAAGATTTCATACTGTTTTTCTTGGACCCTGACACCACGTGGCCACGTCACCTACTATAAGGCTCGGGGACTAAGTGGCTACAATTCACCTGACGGTGAATGTAGTGCTTTCTACATGGTTACACTCCTTATTGACTGCATCATCAAACGGAGTCTAAGTGGCTACACTTCACCAAAGAGAGGTTCTTTTTCAAATTTTTCTGAGCTCCTTACATCCGTCTAGTCAAGAAACTCCGAAAAACGATGCATCGGTACGGACGTACACCTCTCGACGAATGCAAGGCTGCTCGGGGACAAGCTGTGGGGTTATAGACCCATATACCCTGCAAGACACTGCATGGGCCACACCATCAGAGGTGGCCCAACCCAGAAGACTAAGGCGTGCGGCTGCACGGCTCTGGTCGGCGTGCACCAGCATGGATATTATACCAACTTGGCTAGTTTACTTGTAGCTTTGTCCCTTCAGACTATATAAGGAGGGGCAGGGATCCAACATCTTGACAGATCCAAACAACTCATCAACTCATAAGCAATACAATCCACAAGAACACAGGACGTAGTGTATTATGCCTCGTGGTGGCCTGAACCTGTCTAAATCGTGTGTCCTACGGCTCACTGTGTTATGCTCGTCCGTCTCAAAGCGCACCTTCACCGATCATCTACTACCAGTGGGCATACCCCTCGGTAGACTATCGGCGATATCTCGTCGACATTCGCCGTCGGGTATGTGAGCCTGGTTCATGGAACGGCCCACGGTAGAGCATCTACAGGCCGTGAAGCGCATTCTCCGATACATGGCAGGGACCCTGGACTATGGTCTCCACTACAAGAGGGCTCCCGGCACGGCGTGTTTCATCGGCTACTGTGACAGTGATTTTGCCGGTGACATCGACACAAGTAAGAGCACCAGTGGAACGATGTTCTTTCTGGGAGATTGCTTGGTCAGCTGGCAATTGATCAAGCAGAAGGTGGTGGCATTGTCAAGCTGCTGAGGCAGAGTACATTGCCACCGCCACTGCAGCAACTCAGGCTCTCTGGCTGTCCAAGCTGCTCGGTGAGCTACTAGGTAGAAAGGTGGATGTGGTGGAGCTGAAGGTGGACACCAAGTCTGCATTGGCTCTGGCCAAGAACCCTGGTCTTCCTCGATCGAAGCAAGCACACCAGAATCAAGTATCACTTGATCAGGGATTGCTTGGAGGATGGGAGCATCAAGGCCAACCACATTGACACTACTGATCAGCTTGCAGACATCCTAACCAAGTCGCTGGGCAAGGCCAAGTTCTAGGAGATGAGGAGAAGGATTGGCTTGAAGCCGATCACCTGAATACTAGGCTTAGGGGGAGATTGAGAGTTAAGCCTAGTACATGTATCTTACTTTGCTACAGATTACTGTTCCTTGTCTAGGTGTTTTCATGCTGGCTTAGAAGCCAAGCTAAGTATCTACTTTATTCCTAGAATATGCTATAGTAGGTAGCCACTTTGCTGTATAAAAGCAATGGCTTAGCACTTGTAAGAACCCACCCTAATTGTACCCCTTTTCAATTCAATCCAAGCGGCCAATCGGCCAAGCTACCCTCTGGGCATCTAAACCCTTGATCCATTTGATGGGTGGCCAACAATAGGTGCAAAGGATGCTTCTCCCCAACAGTTTTTCATGGAGATCTTTACGATTGCAGCAAACTGCATCTGGGTGGAAAGAAACAAATTCATTTTTGAAGGGAAACCACCCAGTCTGCGCTCCTGGAAGAGTGCTTTCAAGAAAGAAGTCAATGATCATCTGTACAGAATCAAGTCTTCCTTCCATTCATCCATCAAGTACTGGCTTAGCTCCTTGTACTTGTCTCTCAGGCTTTGTACCTTTCTTTTTTCTTTCTTTCTTCTCTTTAGTTTAGGTCCTATTTTTCCTTGTTTAGTTTAGCTTAGTTTTGTTTTTCTCTTTCTCTCTTGTTTTCTTCTTCTTTCTTTGAGTGTGTCTGGGGTGTGGTCACTTTCTGGCTGACCTTTTGTTTGTACTTGTTTTGTATTCTTATTTGCTTTTGGGTGGTGCCGGGGGGATTTTTTTGCCATGTTTTTAGTTCAAAAAATTTCAAAACGGCCATAGGCTCTTTGTACGCACCAGTCCACGTCCCCATCCTCACCGGCAAACCACTCTGGTGACAGACACCTACTCAACTCTGACTTAAAATCCCCAACCAGCCCATCCTCTGCCACTATGCAAGAACTAATAATCGCTGCCAGGTCAAAAACAACCATCACTGCCATAATTTGCACCAAAAGAGAGGTTAATTGGACAGGGGAGGAGGATGTCACCAGTTTGTGAAGGCGGATTGTAGAGTTATTGAGTCAGGCCACGATGGAGATGTTTGCAAGACACGGTTGGCGTTTTACCAATAGAATAGCGTCTTAATTTCTCTCTTTTGGACAATGTTCTGTCTTGATGGTTCAAAACTTTATTTTTATAGTTCCTTGGTTTTGTGTACTTGTTTATTATAATAATTAACAGTCATATGCAACAGATGCAGAAACTGAGATATTAATATATGCCTCTTTTAAAAAAAAATTGATAGGGGACATGGCAACCCACCCACGATAATAGGAACAACACTGCCGGACCAGAGAATCATTTGGCATACTCATGAGACCAACAGGCAATTTCCACGATGGGTGGACACACACCCCTTATACAACGACTCAAGTTGCATTAAGATTCATGCACACCACCTTGTCCTTATTCACTGTGAAAAAAAAAACACTCTAGCACGTATTTTAAAGCACTTCAGTATGGATCTCAAGACGAAATAGATGGTGGGAGATTAGAGGAGTACGCCCACCCCGTTGTGGTTTCAATTTATCTCATGAGACTGTCTCTGGATTGTGTCCACGAAACCAGAAAACACCACGTTTCTGTTCTGTCGTCCACCCAATTGTTTGGCTACTCCACTGTTGCTTATTGTAGCAGCCTAGAACACTGTCCGCGAAAGTTCACAACAATAACTAAACCATTCCCCTGCAATTCACATCCCAATGCCACCTACTCAGTTTGCAGAGACGTCACAAATCCTGAAAGCAACAACAGCACAGCAAAGCAGCTCTTTTGCTAGTTTCTCCAACTCCGGTGGCCATAACAGCCCAAGTGAAGTGCCCAAGTAAGCCAAGAAGAATTACTTCTTCCGATCTACAGGCCCTGTCGTCGTCGTCGCTTTGGAGATGGATGGGGCACTAGCGAGTGCTTCAACCGGGGTGATTAACTCCCTGCTCGCCAAGCTCTCTACAATGGCTGAGGGGGAGTACGAGCTCCTTGGAGGCACCAAGTCCGACATCGCTTTTCTACGGAACGAGCTCAGCAGCATGAACGCCCTGCTTCAGAAACTAGCAGCAGCGGAGAAGCTTGACGTGCAGGTACAGGTTTGGAGGGGCAATATACGCGAACTAAGCTATGATATCGAAGATGGAAGATTGCATCGACATGTATATGCAGAAGCTCAACCACGGTGACGGTGACGCTGGCAAGGCAGGTTTTATTCAGAAGATAATTGGCAAGGTCAAAAAGGTATGGTCAAGCTTCCAGATCGCTAACCAGATTCAAGAGCTCAAGGCTCGCGTGGTTGAGGAGAGTGAGCGTCGCTTGAGATACAAGTAAGAAGAATACATCTCCAGCACGGGCAAGGTGGAGATTGATCCACGATTGCCAGCGCTGTATGTGGATATGACGGGATCCCGTTGGTCACCCACTCGCCCAAAGCCCCAAACGTCCTACCTGTCGATGCAACACGACCGTCGCTCCCAGGCCAGAAGAAATACTAGCACTACTGTCGCTGTCTCTGGAGATCCCGTTCGTCATCCGCGTGCCGTCGACCTGGACTTGTATGCGCCGCGGACTTGGACTAGTATCCGACTACCCGCCTGCCATTGACCCGTGTTGCCACTCTGCCTGCCGTATACGCCCTCTTCTCGCTCCGTGCTTCCTGTTTTTAGTGATCAAATCAAATCAAATGGAGGCTGCTTTATCTGCGTTTCTGGGTGAGATCGCCAGTCGATCCATGTCTTTCTTCATCGGGAAGCTGCTTCCCAAGCACAAGGCAGATGAGGACGAGGACCTTCGCCGCAAGCTGCTGAGGATTCGCATCATCGTCCAGGAAGCGGAGCGTCGGGAGATCAGGACCCAGGCCATGCTCCAGCAGCTCAAGATCCTGCAGGCGACCATGTACGGAGGTCACTACGCGCTGGACGCATCCAAGTACGACCAAGCCCACCACCAAGGCAAGAAGGATGTTGTTGGTAACGTGAGTCGCCATTCTTTTGCCATCTCCAACTTCAACCCTGCCAAGCGCATTCGAATTCAATTGTGTAGTAGTAGTAGTAGTGGTGGCAAGATTGGTAGTCAAGCTGGTGACAAAACGCTGCGTCAGGTGCTCTGCTCCCTGGAGACAACCATCACCGATGCAGCTGAGTTCGTCGTCTTCCTAAACGGCTGTCCTCCATTGTACCGTTGTGTGTATAGCGCCTACATGGATTTGGAGAACTGTATGTTTGATCGCCATGTAGAGATGGAACACGTCGTGAACTTCGTCCTTGGCCCAAAAGTATTCGCCTGCTGCTGGCTGCTATCCTGCTGATGTCCTACCAATTGTTGGTCCAGGGAAATCTGGTAAAACCACGCTCCTTGAACATGTATGTAGGGATGAAAGGGTACGCAGCGCCTTTTCCCAGATCGTGTTCTTCGCAGAAGGTGACCTTCATGAAAGGGTTAGTTCTCGTGTCAGAGGCGGCGGTGGCGGTGGCGGTGGCACAGTGAAGTATCGAAGCCATGCCTCAAAGAGAGGTGGAAATGTTTTGGTTATTGTTGAAGTGAAGGGAGATATCAGTGAGGCTGCGTGGAGGTGTCTAACTCGATGCTCAGCATCAAGGTGTGCTACATCTGCAGCAAATGGTGTGACCAAGATCATAATCTGTAGCGAGTCCGACAAGATTGTAAGATTTGGAACAACAAGAGCTCTCAAGATGGGATATCTAACTCCAGAAGCGTATTGGTACTTCTTCAAAGCTCTTGCGTTTGGTAGCAGGGATCCCGATGAGGAGCCAGAGCTCGTGTCGTTGGCAATGGAGATCAACACGTGCCTGTACGGGTCCTTCATTGCTGGAAACGTCATAGCTAGGATGCTAAGAGATAATCCCAATGCAGAGTTCTGGCGCATGGCCTTGTCGTGCTTCAAAGAGATCAGCGAGGGATATCCATTCGTATTCGATGCGTATCCTGTTTCACAAGACAGAAAACTACTTCCCAGGTTGACTGGCTCTAAGGAATATTGCACCAGTTTTAATGGGTTCAAGGTAATTTCTGCTCAGGATGAAGCTCCGATGATAACAGCTACAGATGTTATGTTGGGGAGTGTTGTGCTTGGTGGGAAAGCTGATGTCCTGGTGTGGAGATCTACGATACCACCTTACTGTGGCTACACTTTGACCTGTGAGATTCATGAGGTATCCTGAATGATGATGGGTTGTTATTGTTAACGTGTCTCCTAAGAGCAGCTGTTGTTTTACTTCTTGTATGAATCATGATGGGATGTTAACGTGTTTTTGTATAAATGTGGCGTGTGCCAGCCCTAAGCTATCTCTACAAACAATTTTTGTGACTATCTTAGGGGCGGAGCCAGAATTAAGTATAGAGGGGGGCCACGTATAAGACTACTAGTAAATCATATCAAGTTATAGTCACATATATAATAGTAATATATGTTTCACAAATCTTATAAAAAAGAAAAATATACATATTATTATCTTAAATTTAGCTTTACAATTACCAGAAGATCATGATATGCAATTTGATAAGAGAATACAGGGGACTGATAATTACAAGATAAAAGAATACCACTGAATGATTATAGATTAGGAATGACCTGCTGCTTCTAGTGTCCTTGCTGCCAGATAGACACCAATAGGAAGTAATTTGGATGACACGTCGGCAGCCGGCACATCAATTTGGGGGTAGCGGTGGCGGCATTGGTGGCAAGACGCGACTTCTCACTTCCGGCCTCCCACACTCTGACAGTACGGTGCGTGGCGATGTCCTCAAACTAACGAGGAAGAAGTGAAGATGAACAGTCACCAGAATCCACAATGAAGGGAGCAGCAGCAATTACATGTTCGTGTAAATTGGCTGCTTACTATTGGGTCTCAAATAGTCAGCTCAAGTTCCTCTCCATCGACCGTGTGTCTTTCGCCCACTGTGATCTGGCGCCCTGCGCCGCCACTGGCACTCGGGCCCCCTCGTCGGTACCCTCTGGTGGCAACGACGACAATGCACACCACCACAGGCCACGTTTCTCGGAGGCGGGGGGATTGCGTGAAGTGCCCATCCCTCACTGCGCCTGCATCCCACAGTGAGCCCCAAGAGGCCGTGCAGCCGCAACAATGGTGAATCGCCTATTGCCTGACTTATATGACTGCCATTTTTAGATCTCATCACAGATGTTTTTTTAAGAAACTGGAGGGGTTTGCACCCTGTAGAATTTATTAAAATAAAGTCAAAACGAACTAGAGTATAAGAAGTTTAGAAAACAAAGGACAGGAGAAAGATGAGAAAAATAACAAAGATTACAACAGATTGTGAAGCCATAAGTCAGAAAAGGAAGAATATTTGCTTCCAGATATAATTGTCAACAAGTTGACCTCTGCAAGAAATCGTCCACCACCAGTATCCACCGAAGCATCATTTCTAGAAGCCCAAATAGTCCATCAAAGCAGTATAACTAGGATCATAAAGAACTTATTGTTAAACTGCTTCTTAATCTCAAGAAGAGTATCCGGTAACTGGGCATCCTATGTCAAAACAATGTTGAAGTGATTCCAGCAACTTCTTGAGAAAGGGCAGTTTAGAAAAAGATGGTTCACTCTTTCTTCCATATTAATCTGGCACAAGAAGGTGGTTTCTGACAGATGCGGATCAAAATCTTTCTTATAGGTTCTTTTTAGGGGAACCTACTGACTCTGGTAATGGGCAAAGCTGGAACGGCATGACGTCCAATGGAACCAGCTCATTCTTGTTGCACGCCACCTAGAGCGGCTTTATAATTATTTTGGTTCCAATGGGTAGCTGACAAATAGTTCTATTGGTCTTGTTTAATCAAGAAACTTTACGACCTTTTCTTTAGTCTGCATGGATGTATGTTCCAACTATTACAGTGGTGTTGTCATGGGTGTTGGGCCCAGGATGGCCCAGCCTAGGCTGGCGTGAACCGTACCATGGTACTGTAGCAGGTAGCGCGCGATACAGTAGCGCCCTTGCTAAGGAAGGAATAAGGATTAGAAAAGATAATAGTTTAGATGAAAATAAATAGAGTCGTATTAGATTAAGGGCTGATAGATAGTCCTATTAGGTTAAGGGCTGATAGAGTCCTATTAGGAATAAGGGTTGATCGGTCTATATAAGTCTCTATAAATGATCGTTAAAGGACAGGCAAGAATTATTCCAATTTCTCCTTTCTTCTTCTAAAACCCTAACTGAGCTGCTCCTCAAAATCCAATTCCGAAAATACTCTAATCTCCCTGCACACCGACTTTGCCTGGTCATCTTACTGGCAATGGTTATCCCCCATATGATCTAAGGATCATAACATTTGGTATCGGCTTGCTTCAGTTTCAATCCGATTCCATGGCTTCTGCTATCAATGACTTTCGCATCCTCACTAATGGCCATAGACACACCTCTGAGATGCTGGATCACCTAGCCACACAACTCCTCCAACTCCATGATCAGATCGAGTGATCGGCTTGCAGAAGTCAAGTGGCCATATGCCTACAGGCAGCAGTACATGGCCTCCTGGTACGTCGGCGCGCGCAGTCTCTCCGTGGGAAGAAGCGAGAGGAGTAGGCAGTGGTACACCTGCAAGCAGTAGGGCGAGGTTTCCTTGTTCGACGGATGGTGCCGAAGATGTGCATGTTGCTTAACTTGTCGCTGCAGTGCAGTGTTCAACCATTCAGGCTCTCCTATACGTTCTGTGGCTCCAAATGTGGTAGAGGTCTAGGGTATGGGGTCTCCCGACATGGCGAACGACCAGTGCAACGCAGCATCAGACACCGACGGCGGTTCGTGCCAAGAATTGCAGTGGCCAACTCATCTGTTCAGGCACCCCACGTACTGGTTGGTTGCTACACCCTCCACTCTTCAGCCCACATGAAGCAAGTTGTTGGGCTATTTCCATGGATCCAGGAGGACATAGTTGTAGTCCAAATTTATTTCATATTTTACTTTTAAATAATAAAGGTAAGCCGAGATGTAAAAGGCTTAACTCTAGGTCGCGTCAACTAAGTTTACAAAAGCTCGTGGGCGAGTTGCTCCCAAAGGGGGTGAAGTGTCATGGGTGTTGGGCCCAGGATGGCCCAGCCTAGGCTAACGTGAACAATACCATGGGTACTGTAGCGCCCTTGCTAAGGAAGGAATAAGGATTAGAAAAGATATTAGTTTAGATTTATTAGAAGGAAATAGTTCAGATAAAAATAAATAGAGTCCTGTTAGATTAAGGGCTGATAGATAGTCCGATAGAGTCCTATAAGGATAAGGGATGATCGGCCTATATAAGTCTTTGTAAACGATGGTTAAAGGACAAGCAAGAAGTATTCTAATTTCTCCTTTCTTCTTCTAAAACCCTAACAGGCGTCGAGGGGTAAAACCTCACTCCGCAAAATCCAATTCCCCAAATATTGTAGTCTCCCTGCACGCCGATTTTGCCAGGCCATCTTTCTAGTAATGGTTATCGCCCATATGATTTAAGGATCATAACAGGTGTGTCGGCCTATGGGCAGAACTCTATAATAACTGGCCTCATTCTACCCTTTGATAGATGAAGCGAGCATGAATTATCCTTTATCTAAAACACAGTTGTAAAAATAAAGCTCATATATCGTCTTCGGAGAACATTTCTTGTGCTTAGCCTATCTCTGAGAATCAATAAGAATTATGTGTTTTGCTAGCAAAAGGAGTTCCACAGCCAAAGGAAACCTTCATGTATCTGATTGTGGCCAATTAAGAAGGAGTATGTCTTTGAGGCTGCGAAAGCATACCCTAATTTAATTTCCATCTGTTCAGGAGCAAAATCTTTTGGACAAAATGACACTGTAACAACGGAGAATCTTTTGCAACAAGTGTCTAATCATGTCCTAAGTAGGCTTAAAAGATTCGTCTCGTGATTTATAAGCAAACTGTGAAAACATGTAAAAGTTTCATATACATTTAATGCTTCATGCATGTGTCGGCACATTTGATGTGACGGGAGTTTTGGAATTTTGAAGTGCATCTAAACAGGGCTAGTCAATTGAACCTGTTTGATTGCTGACTGCAGGGCTGAAAGTTGGCTTATCCTCCACTGATAGGGCAAACTGAAAGCATCGAGATATCTTCAAGGTTGGCCTGTTTAGTTCTCTCCCAAAAACTTTACATCCCCGTCACATCGAATGTTTGAGCATGGAACATTAAGTGTAGACAAAAAAAAAGAAACTAATTACACAGTTTGAATGTAAATCACATGACAAATCTTTTAAGTCTATTTAGGCCATGATTGGACACATATTGCTTAAGTTAACACATGAGTCACAGTAAAAAAAAAACTTTACTTTGCAGGATTTAAACACCCCTGAGGAAGTTAGCCACCGAAATGTTTTGAACTTTTGCAAATGGGAAAAGCTCTAGGAATTGGTCACTGAGTTATTGCTGCGACCAATTGTCTTTCCAGAAGTGACATGTCTGACCATTCTGAACTTGTGGTACAGCCATAGATTTGAAGGATGCAAGAAGCTTTAAATTTTAGGATTTTTTTTTATTTTTAATATTTTTTTAATACATATTTTATTATTAACCAGGTCGCCAATGTATTTTCATATCTAACCCGTTTGGTCGCGCCAGGTCGCCTGACGCGACAGTACTACACAGCCGCGCCAGTCATCTTGGCGCGTCAAGTTGCCACGTCGTCCATTGACCGCTGGCGTGGACACGTGCGGGCTCTACTTTGCCGCGCCAGGCGGGAAGGCATGGCGCTTTGGTTCGCCACACGGGGTGGCGCGACTTTATGGGTTTTGGGCTGGCCCATTTTGTGAGTTCCGACGCGCCAGGCGGGGGTGGCGCGACTACTGGAGTCTAGGGCCCAGCCCAAATTTCGTTTCCTCTCTCTCCCTCATTCCTCAACACTGCCCCGCGCGTCCTTGGCGCCGCCGCCGCCGGGCGTTGCCGGCCGCCTACGCGCCTTCTCCCGCAACCGGTGGTGGATTTAGCCGATTCGGTCATCCCTCCTCCGCTCCAGGTACTCCCATTTGGCTTTGCCCTCTCTGATTGTTTGATTGTGTAGTAGCCTAGGGTTGGAGTTTTGATTAGGGAATTGTTGTGATTTGAAGTGTTGGATTGTAGTTTTACTCACGTACATTGTGTTTACAAAGTTGTTAAGCCGCTGATTTGACTTAAATCAAGTGTTGCATGAAGGCTAGGTGATTATCATGTAGGATTTACATAGGTAGGGGAATGTGTTGTGTTTATGGGAACCGGATGGCTGATGTACATGTGTTGGTTGATTTTTTTAGATGAATCGTTTAGTACGATTGTTCCATGGTGGCAAGGTTAAAGAGAATGGAGAGTTTGAAAGAATGAAAGAAGAATTGAGTTCTTTAGTAGGCCACCCAGCTTTAACGACTTGGTTTTGAAATGCCGTGAGAAATTTGGGTGGCCACTTATTTTCAAAGGTAGGTTTGATTGTGGGAAGGAACGAGCACACTATGTGCTAATGGGTTTGTCATCTGAGGATGAATGGAAAGACTATAAAGAAGTAGTAAGTACTTGTAGTGTGAACTGTTTGGAGGTATTTGTGGAGAAGGCTAGGTGACAATTACTGGTATGCTCAGATGATAATGTGGTTGTGCAGCCGATTACTGGTATGGCCAATGTTAGTAAAGAAGAAGTGTTCGAGGCGGATGTTGGTAAGTTGAATGATGAGTTTGATGTACAAAATTTTGTGGAGGATGATGGGTTTGAGGAATTGTCTGAGGGATCTGAGGATAGCGAAGATGGAGGAACGATGGGTGACGAAGATGAGTATACTTCTGGGAGTTGGACGGCAGATGATGCGATGGAGGATGAGTATAGGACTGATGCTAGTAGTGATGGTAGTACTAAAGATGATGATGATTGGGATGACAAAAGGGCACTGCAGGAGTCTTTTCGTTGTATAGGTGATGCATCATGGAGAGAGGAGTACAATGATGTGGAACTCATGCAACTAAGGGGTGTTGGGGTGGAAGTACCTGTGGTACCTAAATGCATGGACGTTAGTATGGTTGATGATGCAATATGCGACACTGGGTTGTCGTTATTAGCGGATGCCATTGCAGATAGTGAGGAGGTGGAGATCAAGAAGGGGATGATGTTTGATACTTTGGAGCATTTGCAGTACTTTCTCATGGACTATGCAGTCCGGTTTCATCGCCATATAGTGTGACCCACTCAAATAGGAATAAGAGGTATACCGTAGTATGCAAGGCTGGCTATCCGTGGGCCCTATGGGCACGCAGGCAGAGGAATGGAAAGTGGAAGATTCGCAATGTAAGGCAACCACATACATGTAGAAGTTCGAAGCCCAAGGGTGTGCACGCCCAGAACACTGCAAAGTATCTTGGTCGTCGCCTTGTTGGTATGGTTAGGGCTGATAGTGACACTTCAGTGTCCTCCATTATCGAAGCCTTATTTGGTTTTACTAGTTATAGAGTCACGTACTTGAAGGCTTGGCGGGCAAAGCAGAATGCCATTGTGTTGCTATGGGGAGATTGGAAGGAGGCCTACAATTTAGTTCCTAGAATATTGTCTGCAATGAAGCACTTCAATCCAGGCTTGAGGTGGTATCCTTGCCCAGGTCGCATTGTCATTGATGTGGATGGCATTCTGAAGCATGTATTGTAGAGAGTGTATTGGTCGTCCCCACAATCTGCGCAGGCCTTCGAGCATTGTCGTCTATTAGTCCTTGTGGATGGCACCTTCTTGATGGGCAAGTATAGGGGTGTCTTGATGATAGCTGTAGGGGTGGATCCTGACAATCAGCTTGTGCCTTTAGCCTTTGCTCTAGTAGAGGGCGAGAACGACGATAGTTGGTGTTGGTTCATGAAACTAGTGAGACAAAATGTCCTCCGTTCGTTTGGTAAGATATGCATGATTTCTGACCGCCATCACGGGCTTCTGAGAGCGACCAAGAAGCAAGTAGATGGACGACCACCTCTTGAGCATAGGTGATGCATGAGGCACTTTGCAGCCAACATTTCGAGAAGACAGAAGAAAAAGGAATATGTGCAGAAGCTGAAATC
Organism: Eremochloa ophiuroides; assembly: GCA_038502445.1. NCBI lineage: Eukaryota > Viridiplantae > Streptophyta > Magnoliopsida > Poales > Poaceae > Eremochloa > Eremochloa ophiuroides. Next base: position 55,468,314 of record JAHLJS010000003.1, on the reverse strand, counting down.
GCTTTGTGTTTGTCGGACAAAGGAAAATTTTGAGGACACCTGATCACTAGAGTGTTGAATTCGAGGGCAAAGAGGTGGCTTGAGGAACAGATGCCTCACAAGGAGAAGTGGGCACTTGCTTTCGATATAGGGGGTATTAGGTTTGGTGTGATGACTACGAATGCTTCTGAATCATTCAACAAGATCTTCAAGGGCATCCGCGCTATCCTGGTGTCCAGCATTGTGGAATACACTTTTAGGAAGTGCAATGAGTACTTTGTGAAGCGTTGGAACACAGCAAATGTCTCCAAAGAGAAGTGGGGCAAAGCTGCAAGAGAACACTTAGAAATATCGGAGACTTTAGCTACTAACCAAATCGGTGAGGCCTATGGCCCGTCGAGACTAGTGTACAATATAAGGTCTGCAGGAGGAACAAATCCTGGTGGAGAGAAATATAGTGGTCGTAGGTACAGGGTAGACCTTGACAAAGCAGGAGTGCTCATATAACATCCTACAATTGTTCCATGTCCCATGCTCCCACACCATAACAGCCTGTAAGTGTCGCGGTTTGGACCATGAAAGTGATAAGTTCATCTCCCCATTGTGTAGGGTGTACAACACCATGAAAGTATGGGAAGCTAGTTTTGAGCCTTATCTAGATCCAACACAGTGGCCACAATACTGTGGGCTGGATTATGTTCCAGACCCTGACCTCCTTAAGACAAAGAAAGGCAGAAGAAAGAAGAAAAGACTTCGAGGAGTTATGGATGAATCGAATGGTTATGGCAATGATATGTATGGCACCAGCGATTTCGATGAGGCGCCGGGAAAGCTGCGTTGCTCAAAATGTCACAAGTTTGGACACACAGCCGCAACGCATGGGAAGCGTAAGAATGTGACAAAAGTTAGTAGACGCGGGGCTAGGACGAGTAGTTCGAAAAGGAAAAAGGTACACGACAAGTTTGACATTGTCCTTTGTTTGTTTATTTTCATCTCTTCTATGTCGGCATGCCAAACATTGAATTTTATGACATCACCCATAATAATATGTATAACATTTTCATTTTTAATATTGTTGCAGGATGGCGCATGCACAGTACCCTCTTCTTCTTAATTGCTATGACAAGGACCACCGAGCGCACCTCATCGTGGACAAGCATAAGGTAAGTCATTGTGTCTTTGTTGTTCGGTGCGTAATGTCACTATGGCCTATTTTTGCTCGATGGCTTACATTGTGTTTCCTTGCAGGACTTGTCTCCACTACGTCCCCGGACTCATCGCCCATTCAATTGGGACGAGCTCTATGCACCGTTCCTTGACCGAGCTGGGTTCCTGAGCCTCGCACGCGCAATCAATGCAAGCTTGCTAGATATGGATGCGCCACTTTTAACGGCCTTCATGGACAGATGGCGGCCTGAGACTCACAGCTTTCACCTGTCTTGTGGAGAGATGTCCATCCTCCTGCAAGACAGTTGCGTACATCCTCATCCTATGCCTTGATGGCCTCCCTGTGACTGGGGTTATCGACACTGACAATTGGAAGGACATGGTAGAGCTCTTCAAGGGGCACAGGCCGCCAGAGCCTGAAGAAGGAGTCAAGGAGAAGAAGACATCCGGTGTTAGCTTGAATTGGTTGCGAGGCCACTTTGAGTTCTATCCCCCCCCCATGCTGAGCCTGAGGTTGTTGAGAGGTATGCCCGCGTGTGGATGTGGCAAATGGTCACTTGCTTCCTACTTTCCAATGCGTCCAGCAATACCGTTTCCTGGATGGTCCTGCCACAGCTGTCACTGCCTTGGGAGCAGATCGCACAATATAGCTGGGGCTCAGCTACCCTTGCTTGGCTATATAGACAGCTTTGCGATGCATGCAGATGTTCATCGGGCTTCTCAAACATTGGTGGATGCATGTACTTGCTACAGATTTGGATTTGGGAGAGGCTACCTATCGAGAGAGTGCACCGCAACGAAGTACCGGTATGTAATCTTTCAGTATTCCCTTCATATTTTGGTCTAACCCAGTTAAACACGTGCTAATGTTATGTTTTCCTCAGGCATGGACTCATCAAGACTGTCGGCCGCCCGTCTGCTACTTATGGAAGTCCATTGTGCCCGTTGTTGACGGTGAATATACCATAAAATTCCACACTCAGACACCGTCAACAGGCCTTGGATTCAAGGAAGAATAAGTATGACATGAACATATTTTATCAATAACTAGTTCCACGTGTACTCTTAGCTTGTGAATGCAGGAAAGATCAACAGGCCATAAAACATTAAGATATGGTACATAACGTCACGTAGAAGAGAGGAGAGCTCAGGGTGGGCCCATGTGTGGGTCGGCCGACCCCACCATGGGGCCCACCTGGCTCTGGTGACGTGGCATGATCTGTGTGATATTCCACCCAGCTCATTCCAACCATCAGATCAACATGTGTTTCTATTCAACGATGGAGAATCAAAACACAAGGATCAAGGGATGAACCAACGTGACAAACACTCAGTAGACGGGAAGCCACTACCTGTGACAAGTGGGGACACCTTCTAGAAGCCCCTGGCTGGGCCCACCTATCATAGGGGGGTCGGTCGGCCGACCCCCTGGTGCCCAGTCAGGTCGGTTACCTCCCCACCGACTTGAGCACACTTCCCACATGCTGGTTTGTCCACGGCCGTCCATCTTGAGGCGGTTCAAGTGTGGTTTATCCAAGGGTGGAGAGGCATGGAGCACGTGGATCGCTGACGTGGCACCTCCCTACTCTCCCCTATAAATAGAGGCTGCCATCACCCTACACAAGACACACAAGATACACAAGAGACAAGAGAAGCTCCATTCCTTAATAGTAGTATTAGTCTAATGTAGGAGTTAGAGTCGAGTCAAGCTACGCTCAGGGGTCTCCAGAGTTGTCTACTGGAGAGTCTGATATAGCTCTTGTACCTTTCCTTCTGTAAGACTTTACTTTTATCAATATATTATCTTTACTTTACTTTACTAAGTCTTTACTTAGTGCTTTACTATTCATTATAGTATTGTTGTGTCTTGTCTTGCCTTATAGTTGATTTACACTAGATTGTGATCTTGCAACCAGCTGACGTGTGTAGTTCATTGACTGTCATAGGGTGCTTTAGCTGTTTGGTACCCAGCTAGAGTAGTGAGAATTAGTGTAAGCGTGGTGCTTAGGCTAGATCTTACCCTTGAATGCCGCTTGTCGCACGGATTGTTAGTGGGTGCTAGCAGGTGGTGACAGCCCTGTATAGTCTTAGTATCCCTCCACGTGTTTTAGGCAAGTTCTTAAAAGGTAGGCTCCCATAAGAGCGTAAGCGCTTCGGGTAGAGATTGTATCCTCTATTGTTTCGCACTACCCCCTACACACCGGAAGTAAGGTAGCTGTCTTAGTGTAATTCATCCATTTGATAAGATAGTTCACAAGAGTAAAGTAAGAGTCATAGGAGTCTTATACTCACTCATTTTCCTCCCACCTAGCTATACTCTACTAGTTATCCTTAGTTATCCTTAACCTTGTCGTGTCTTTGTGTCATTACCCTTTCCTCTATTTATCGATTTACCCCCCTATCACTAGGTGATACTAAGTTGCTATAGACTTAAGGATCTCTCTCTTTTATTAATTATTCCTAGCAACCGCTTTCCCTTGGGATAAAATAAATAACTGATACCTTGGAATACTCCCGGGTGAAGTGCTACAGTGGTATATTCTGTGTGCTTGCGGAATTATCCAATAGACATAAGAAATACCCCTCAGGGCACTTCTGGCGCCGTTATCAGAGATAGCCTAACACTCTGTCTCTGGTGGTTGCGCTAAGAAGTGTCAACACCCGTGCGTGGGGTGCCCAAACGTCGGTACATCCAATACTCCAATGATATTGATGTCATCACATACAAGCAGGCATGTTCCAATTACTTTTCCTGGTTTGTTCAAATTCCTTGGTGGGGGACCTAATATGTTCATACCATCATCAACTTTTCTTTAGGTTGAATGGACTCCGTATGACAGGCCGGAGATTGGCAAGTTGGGGATCTCACCTCTTTGCACTGTAGACAGTGACCTTTGGCGCTCAAATATCCCTATGATCCTATACTATGTCGTGGAGTGGCGTTTACCTATACGAGTATGCAAGCAATTTGGGAGGCAGCAACCTTTCCCTGCAGAGCATGAGAACACAGATGTAGACTTGCATGAGTAAGTATGCAAAAAAAAGTTTTGTACATTCATTGTAATTATTGTACAAGCTACATGACCTATGGCCCTGTAGCGTGTCAAGGAGGAGAAGGTTCGGCGGGAATGATTGGGGGGCACGGCACGCGGTCCCCATTCATTTGTGGGAAGGACGGGTCCGCATGCACTACACCAACGGCCCTCGTTCCACTACATCACAATACCGTGAGTACTTGGCATGGCTGCACAGGTCCACCTGACAACGTCTTCATCCGTCCATGTCCAACATTCCCATAAATGAAATCAACACGGCTGATGAAGATCCATAAGATGAGATCACGTGTCTTGGCACAGCAACAGGAGAGTGCCCCTCTGGAAGATTACATGGTATGTGGCAAACTTACTTTTGTTAAAGGTAACAGGCCATTATCGCAACTTCCGCACATAACCTTTGGTTAAATTGTGTAGGCAACTCAGCTTGGCTACTTGTCCAACGAGGCAGGGGTATACATTGGCCACGTGGGAGGCGTTGAAGGGACAATGTTGGAAGAATTCACCAAGGTGCGTCACTTTAACCTACGTGCAATCCTTGGAACCTTTGCTTCATACTTCGCATGACTTGTGCAGAAGGTGATCAAAACTTGCAAACAGATGGCAAGAAACTTAGGTTGCATGCGATCCGTACAAGCACAACCTTCTCAGGAGGGAATGACTTCTGCAAGCCGATGCCTTGATGGTGACATTGTGTCATCTTCTCAGCGTGGCGCAAGGGATGATGATGACGAGGAAGAAGAGGACGAGGACAACAATGACGATCGTGATCCAACATACGGTCAGGATGAGCTCATCGGTAGTCAACTTCATGACGCTCCTGACGCCACGCAGTCGTAGGCAAGCAATTTTTTCATATATATCCTACACCATTTCGCCTTGACTCCTGCATGTGTTGACTTCCCCGTTTTTGGCAGCATACCCCACGTCCCAATCGGGCCAGACGCCGTGCACGCGACCGGGCCGATGTTAGTTCTGCCAACGTGTTGCCAACACAGCCGGGACATCCGCGTCGCCAACGTGTTGCGAGTCTTTCATTGTGTGAATTCCTTGTTGACACCATAATATGTTAACTCTTACGTGTGCTTTGTCGATGTGTACTGCGCTGGACCCTGGATGTGGATGCCTATTTTGTCATTTATGTTTACCAACAATACTAAATTAAGCCTAGTTGTCGTCGTCATTGAAAGTGTCGAGCTGTGTACCAACTCCTTCTTTACAAAAAAGTGACTTTTTTGTGGCCAGAACTATTAAGGCAAGAAAGCTCAACATTTAGGACTGGGTTGTCACTCCAAGCCAAGTGGCGCGATAGCCAAATGCACATGGGTTTCCATGCCAAGCCAAGTGGCGAGACTAGACAATTGCACAGTAAGCCCAGTCCTGTCGCGCCATCCCGCCTGGCGCGACCATTTGGTTTGCCTTCCCTCGTCCATTTGGTCATGCCAGGCGGGGTGGCACGACAAGACGTGCACATGTATAAGGGGTTGTCACCCAACCAACCTGGCGCGACAATCCCCACCCTTCCTTTGCAAACACTTGTCCCTTTTCAAAACAAACTACAAAATTTCATGTCCCTTTTCAAAACAAACTACAAAAACAAGAAACATCAATTTTTCCTAAATGCAAGCTTCAACATTACAACTAAGTGTTCAGGTCGAAGGTGAAATTGTAGAACACTACATATATGGTTCCCAAAAGGTGCATAACATAGCAACGACACGTAGTTCACACACAGATTTAGTTACAGAAACATTACATAGCGACTTGAATTGCATGAAAATATATATGGAACTACTAAGTCCATTGAGCATAGGATAGGAACATCATCGAAAGCCTTAAAATAGGCCCAGGCTTCCGAACTCGTCAACGGCATCGAAGGGGAAATCATCATCATCATCATCATCATCATTATCAGGAGCACTAAGGTCGTCCTCTTCTTTGGGAGCAGGGAGATGGCCATCGTTCGGTGCTTGTGAAGACAATGGCTCATCGGTGACTACATTTAATGAAAAACAGTGTCATTCGGAATGAAATGTTGTCCCATGCATAGGGAAGAACAGTTAAGTTCACAGAGTGCTCACAGTGCTGACGATTCAAAGGCCTATGGCGAGCATTGGCTTCGCATTGATAAAACTCAATCTCCCAGATTTTTTCCGCTTGCATGAAGTCGTACCTCTCCTTGTTTTGTCGCCAGAAGCTAATGAGTTCCTCCTCAATGTATAGCATGTTGAACCGTCGTCCATTGACTCAAGCAAAGTCCTCGCCAACCTGGTTCCATATCTCATACATTGGCATCTCCACACCATAGCAGTGCCTCACAGCCATCTGCTTTTGCTGACGGAGCATAATCTTTCTATATTTTTCATACGGCGACTTCATGTTTGGCTTCAATGATTCAAGTAAGTCAGCACGGCCAGGAAAATCTTCCCAGTTGCAAGACCTCCGAGCCTAATGAACCATTAAACATTGAGCATTAAACAAATACCGAAAAACATAATTGAGTACTTAGATTATATCATGATTACCCAAAGCTCCGAGGTCCCTCCATAAGCATTGCCGCAATAAAATCCATAGCCAAGTTTGGACGGGACAACTCATTCGCGAGCCTTGATGCCACACTTGCACTTCATGTTCGGCTTCTTTGTGCATGGCCATGCCTTCAACCCTGCTTCAAACTCCAAGACCTCTTGCTCTGAAGGCCAATGTGACCTTTGGGCCATAGTTGAGCTTGTCAAAGTCGCAACATGGAAAACCTTTCTGCGAAATGAAATGAAATGAACCGAAATTATATAGTATGCAAATGGCATTCTTCGTCAAAACAACATGTACCTCTGACATTTACTTACTTCATCACGCAGTGCACAACGAAAGAAGGGAGTAAGCAAACCATCCTTGCTAGGGAGTTGGAGAACTGATGACACTCCACAGTAGCATCTAGGATGATTAGCTCGCCTGTGCAGAGAAGCGTCCACCTTCTCTTCATCGGTCATTTCTGGAGGGTTGGGTGGCGGAGCAACCCAACGCTCAAACTCATCATAGTGGACGCATTTCCAAGGATCGTACGGGAACAACATGATCCTCTTGTCAAGCATGTCGTGGCCATCGATCCATTGGTAGAACTCGCACCCAGCTAAATAGTGATTGCCATTAGGGGGCCATTGCTTAAGTTGACACACGAAAAAAGCACGGCCAGCTGACAGAGGATGCCTCGATTGCTTCACGAACGCCGGTAAACCGCATAAACACTTGGGAACTGGTACGGCTGCAAGGAATGAACCAAGTGCACCAAGATCGTTCGGATGGTGAACGAAGCGTTTCTGCAAGTCATCCGCCATTGAACGAGGTTCGACTGTGTAAGTAGCATCGAGGTTACACAAAGTGAGATTATTTCATACAACTGCCCACTGTCATCATACAAAAAGTAGACTGAATAATGAAACCCTAATGCAGTATACCATTCAAACCCTAGTTCAAAACTAAATTATTTTAATTTGCTTCCTCTAATAGGCCCGCTTAGTGATGAGATCATAGCATACTGCATGTCACCAATCTTTCACAGTTAACAACGATTTACCCACAAAAACTATCTACAAAACAGTGAAAAGAAGCAACAGTACCACCTTGTACAGGGATTTCAATGCAGAGATGAGACAACAAATCGAACCACGGGAAGGAAGGGAGTAATCCAAACCAAATAGAAGAGAAATGAAAGAACCAAAACCTTTTGGAGCAACCAAAATCGCCACTTGTGTGCCTGAGTGAAAATTCCTTTCTAAGAAAGGAAATGGAATGAGGTGGGCCACGGCCTTTAAATGCCGTAGTCGCGCCAGGTGGGATGGCGCGACAACCGCCGACACAGTCGCGCCGGGCCGGCTGGCGCGGCACCATAAGCACCGACACTGTCGCGCCAGTTGCACAGGCACAACGGCACTGAGTATAGCCAAAAGTTGAACTCATAAGTTGAGCTATCATTCAGTTCAAACACAGAACACTAAATACATTACCAACAACAACAATATATGGCCATAAGTTGAACTAGGGTCCCATAATTTTAACATCCACAACAACAACAACAATAACAACATGGTCCCATAAGTTCGAATACAAAACCAACAAGTACACAACAAGTTCCCATAGTACACAAGTTCACAACATACACATACATAATTTACAACCATAAGTTCACTAGCAGGCTGGTCGCATGAAATTGAAAACCAATCTTGAGGCCACGCGAAAGCTTTGTCCAGTCTTTGTGCAGTCATTGGGCCCTCGATTGCGTGCGCATCTTACCATTCAGTCGCCGTCAGCCCTACAAATGAGTTCATGAGGTCAAACATACCAGGAATTTGTATTCTTGTTGTTTACATGTTGTGTAAATAACAATTGTAGTTCAAATAAATATACTATTCTTTGAAAACTAGTTCGGTCAAGTCTTCCACGCCATCCATTGGTGTCGGCACCTCAAGTTCAGTGGAACCCGTTCCCGCCTCCTCTCAAGACGAACCCTCATCTGACGAATGGTTGGCTCCCGGTGGTGTCTCCGGTACTTCGGTGCCACCAGATGGCGCTTGCTCTTGAGGCGAACCTTCTTCCGATGATGAGTTCACTCCTTCAATTAAGTAAGCTGTGCGTCCGCTAGTGCGAGTGAATCATTCTATGTAAAACTGAAGTACGTACTTAATGTTGGACATGTGTGCAATGGTTGTACCTGAGCCCACTCGTCGATGTCCGCCTCCTTGTCCACCTCCATATCCTGAAGGGCCCGCACCATGGCCACCCGTGCGTTGATTGAAGAGGGTGTATTGGACTCGGAAGCTGGGTCGCTCTGCATGAACACACACTATTGTTAAAGGGAACTTCATAACATTGACACGACATGGTTTCAGGTATGTGCACCAACCTGACATTGGCACATGGACCACGAGCTGATCACTAGGTGGTTGTGATTCCAAAGTAATCCAGAGTGGCCATATGTGGAGGAGGTAATCATCGGTATGCCTTTGCCTACGGATGCCTATATGTGCAACCCTAGGAATAGATAAACTCGGTGCAAATGTGCGGACGCAGATCATGAGTTCACTTCTAATGAAATAGATGTCGAGAATGGGACATATATTCGCGAACATTCTATGTAGTATCATGGGTTGCCCAAAAAGATGCGGTGGCATGCCATGGATGAAAATCCTAAGTGCCTCGAAATTTCCAAGTGGCCCTGGCACTGGAGCAGCTGCACTGGAGGTAGGTACGGTGGTATCGAACCCAACTGTAATGGCACCATAATCCGGTGTCCATGGATAGATCACATGTTCGAAACCATGGATAGCGAGAGATGGAAAAGACATGATGTGAGTTGCATCTTCGATAGATGGGGCTAGCACAAGATAATCCCTAAGATAATGTGAGATATTGGCTATGGGGACCATGATCCGACACTGCTGCTACAATGCGTCCTGTATGACTTCACTGGTTCACGAAATATGGGTGCTGTTCAGGGACACGCGGATATGCTTGCTCAGGGACCCTAACAAGTATTAAGAGGCCTAACAATTTAGTATTATGAAAGTTCACCCCCTTCTCGTCAAAGATTGTCATATACAAACGATTGAAATCCGCCATGACTGTGCCACCAATTGAGGCCGCACAAGCACTTGTCCTGCACAATTGAAAACAAAACAGGAGTCAACCCATGCATGTGGCATACAACAAGAGTAAGCACTTGTAACATAATATTCGAACGACACTATATAATATACTGTTGCGTTAAGAAATCAAAGACATATACAATTAACAAATTGTACTTAGTCTTCATCGTAATTAAGTCAAACAATTTTGGGAGCCTCTACCAATAAACTAACACAAAAATTAACAACTTCCTCACATCACATATATGCAAAACACCAAAAGCTGCATCACATCCACGTGAATTGATCTTCCCTCTCATTTATGAATCGGAGTCTAACAAACAATTAATGGTGACTAGGGTATACATCCATGCAGCAATTTTTTAACTTCTATGACTTCATCCTCAAATGAACGCCTAAAAACCAAATACTGTTACCTAGGGTTTACATCCAGGCACTACAACTCATGCACCAGCAGGCTAAACAACTTTATAAACACAATACAAAACACAAATAGTACATAGCAACGGTAACCATCTCTACAAATCGTCCATCCAACCCCAAACCCTAAAGTGCTAAGAAATCAAAGAATGGGTTATGGAAACGCAAAATGAAAGTACCTAGAGTGGAGGAGGATGATGCTGATCTATTCCTTCGACCACCGGTTCAGGGAGTAGTCGCGCCGGCGCCCGGGAACAGCACTTGGCGGCGACGGCGGCGGCTGCGCCGGCTGGCTCGAACAGCAGAGTGAGGAAGGAGAGGCAAAGGAAAGCGAATGGGCCGGACATTATCCTAAGAACCGTCGCGCCATCCCTCCTGGCGCGACTTATAGTCGCGCCACCCCGCCTGACGCGTCGAAACTCACAAAATGGGCCGGCCCAAAACCCATAAAGTCGCACCACCCCGCGTGGCGAACCAAAGCGCCACGCCTTCCCGCCTGGCGCGGCAAAGTGGGGCCCGCACGTGTCCACGCCAGCGGTCAACGGATGGCGTGGCAACTTGACGCGCCAAGACGACTGGCGCGGCTGTATAGTAATGTCGCGCCAGGCGACCTGGCGCGACCAAACGGGCTAGATCTTAAAATAAATTGGCGACCTGGTTAATAATAAAATATGTATTAAAAAGGATTAAAAATAAAAATATCCTAAATTTTATCTCCACCAGAAGGGACCTTTTTTGGTATGATTTGGAAGTTTGCTATTTGGGTAGTATTTTTCCCAAACCATGTTGACCCAAGGAAACATGTTGTCTATCGGTAAAATGATTAACTGCAAATCCAGACATAACGACAATGATGACCAATTGACCATTTATTTCCAAAAGGTTAACATGAATATGCACCTTCATGATTAGTTATAGATTGTAGCTAATCATCCTACTACTTGACTACTTGATGATAGAATGGAACATGACGGCGATGAAACACTGGTAGATTTAGTATGGCAATAGGCCCTCGCAGCATTTGCGTTTTCTTGAGTGTTTGTGCTGAACCTCTTTGTTTTGGGTTGTGCCGTCTTCGAGAACCATTTCCCTCGTGTCCTCATGCTCCACCGTACTGTGCTCCCTTGATCTCTCGATTTGTATCGTGGGATGTTCTGGATGGATGTTGATCGTGTTCCTGATGGCAGCTTCTGCAACCTCTGCTCTGCTTCTAGTGGCCATGTAACAGTCAATTATGGCGGTGATATGCTCCAGGTTTGCAAGGTGTACAAAGCTGAACTCAAAACCTGTCTTGGATTTTGTTTCCTTTGCTCTAAAATGAAGCCACAAACTTCGAAGATTTGGCGTAGCCTCCTGTTCAGCCACCATCCTCAGCCCACCTTCACCATAGGACCTGAAAATGAACTCCTTAAGGCAACAGAACTGTTGGCTGCCGATACTAAGCCTTTCAGTAGGTGCTTCCAGTGAAGTCAGCATGGCATAGAGCAGTGCTGGAATGCCGCCAAGGATGCAGAGATCTTCCTGTTTAATACAGGTAACACGGATATCAAGATGGGCAAGATTCACTAGACACTGCATTCCCTGTGGAATCCTACTAAGGTAGCTCTGGTTGCACAGCTTTCGCAGAGATGTAGCATTATAGCATAATAGATCCATCAGTCTACATGTCGAGTAATTATTATTAGTGTCAATCTCGAGTGACTGAAGACCATGTTTACCCAGTACAGTGAGACATAACTCCAAAGCTTCTTGATACTTCTGCGTGCCATGATCACCAAGTTCACTGCTGCCATGCAGTCTTATGTGAAGGACCCTTAAGTTAGTCAAACGCCTGAGCTGCTCCAAAAAATTCACAGAGCAATACGAATAAGCATGTGACAGCATGCGTAACGATTGCAAGTTGCCAATCTCATCTGGAAGTTCTATGGTAAAATCAACTAGTAGATGCACCAGGTTTTTCAAATTGCCTATGGATGGTGGTAATTTGTCAATTTTGCTGGCATGTATTCCAGATACTTCAATTGCAAAGAGCTCCCAAAAATACTTTTAATGTGGTGGTTACCAATAGCAAGGTTGTCACAAGTACATCGTAGAACCAGTACTCTCAAAGAATGAAAAGTTGGCAGATGAGGGGCTTCTTTGGCTCTGTTCGCTTCAGCTGAAAAGCTGAGCTGATTTTGGCTGAAACTGATTTGTTGTGAGGGGAAATACTGTTGTAGAGCTGAAAAATATGTGCTGTTTAGTTGAAGCGAACAGAGCATGTGCCACGTGGAACCTAATCAGAGAACGAACCTGTGAGCACTTGTTCATAATCTCGTGCAGTACATCATCTTCCAAAAAGCTGGATAGGAGAGAGAGCCGGCGAATCTTGTTAGCTGAACATTTATACACCTCCCCCTCTACTACTGTGACAAAGTTGTTCTCTATGCAAAGTGAAATGATAAGATCAAGCACCATATCATGGACTCGGCAGGCTCTAGTCCATCCCATCATACATTATATCAATAGGTTGTATCAAGCTTCTGTTGATAAGATCATTAAAATTGTTGTCTCCTGTTTGCTCCAATGTTTGCCCAATTTCATTTGTGATGAACCCCTCAGCTATCCATCTCCATATTAGCTTGTCTCTTCTAATCTTACAATCCTCAGGAAATATACAAAGATACAAGAAGCAGGACTTGAGATGATGTGGAAGATCATAGTAGCTAAGCAAAAGTACATCTCGAACTAGTTGTGTATGGATTCTAGAAACCATAGAATCTCTTTACTTGCTCCCATTGGTCTATATCATTTGATCTGTTAGCTAACAAACTAGCTACTGTATTTATGGCTAGTGGCAGACCATGACATCTTTTTATTATTGACAGAGAGACTTCTTCTAGATGAGGCAGGCAGGAGGCCTGCCTTTGAAATACTCTGTTATAAAACAGCACTGAGGAGTCCTGGTCACTTAGAGGCTGAATGTTGTGAATATATCCTTCGTAACTTGAGCAGCATGATCTGGCTACATCAGAATGTCTTGTAGTAGTAATTATTCTACTGCATAATTTATTCTCAGGTAAAGCAGACTTCACAAATTCCCATGCAATTGAACTCCAGAGATCATCAACAATGATTAAGTACCTATTTGAATGTCAATAACATTAGTTTCACAAGATTGAGTAACAAATTTCCATTGCTAGTATATATGATTGTATATACACTTAGTTATTGCAGATCCACAACAGAATTCTATAACAAATTCAACTATACTGCTACCTGCTTACTGTAAATATTGATCATAAAATTGAATATTTATATCATCGATAATATATACCATACACCCCCCACACCCACCCCTGTTTTTGCTGTTCGTATCATAAGATTGAATATTTCAGTCGAAATAGACGTATGATGCTGGTATTTTTATGCTTACCTTTTATCTTGTAGGTATGCTCTGACCTCATTTATGAGTTGCCGCTCATCGTCATCTGATGCGTGAGTCTTACTACTACCCAGTTCTGCAAGCAGATCACGGAGCATCTTCTTTATGATAGGACTTCGCGAAACTGGTACAAAAGCTGCGCAATCAAACTGGCCTTTGATTTTGTGATACACTTGATTCGCGAGAGTTGTTTTGCCAAGGCCTCCTAAATCCACAATAGACACCACTTTAAGCTGTTGTGTTGAGTCATCTTTCATCAACCAATCCATGAGATCCTGCATAGGACCGTCGATGCCAACAAGTTTCTCTGCTTCCACATACAGCGCTGGCAATCGTGGATCAATCTCCACCTTGCCCGTGCTGGAGATGGATTCTTCGTACTTGTATCTCAAGCGACGCTCACTCTCCTCAACCACGCGAGCCTTGAGCTCGTGAATCTGGTTAGCGATCTGGAAGCCTGACCATACCTTTTTGACCTTGCCAATTATCTTCTGAATAAAACCTGCCTTGGCAGCGTCATCGTCACCGTGGTTGAGCTTCTGCATAAACATGTCGATGCAATCTTCGATATCATAGCTTAGTTCGCGTATATTGTCCCTCCAAACCTGTACCTGCACGTCAAGCTTCTCCGCTGCTGCTAGTTTCTGAAGCAGGGCGTTCATGCTGCTGAGCTCGTTCCGCAGAAAAGCGATGTCGGACTTGGTGCCTCCAAGGAGCACGTACTCCCCCTCAGCCATTGCAGAGAGCTTGGCGAGCAGGGAGTTCATCACCCCTGTTGAAGCACCCGCTAGTGCCCCATCCATCTCCGAAGCGACGACGACGGACGACAGGGCCTGTAGATCGGAAGAACAATTCTTGGCTTTCTCGGGCACTTCACTTGGGTTGTTATGGCCACCGGAGTTGGAGAAACTACCGGTGCTCCTCTTGAGGCTCCCTTGCAATTGCAAAAGATTTGCTTTGCTGTGCTGCTGTTGCTTTCAGGATTTGTGACGTATCTGCAAATTGAGTAGGTGGGAATGGGATGTGAATTGCAGGGAAATGGTTTAGTTATGGTTGTGAACTTTCGCGGACAGTGTTCTAGGCTGCTGCAATAGTGGAGTAGCCGAGCAATTGGGTGGACGACAGAACAGAAACGTGGTGCTTTCTGGTTTCGTGGACACGACCCAGAGACAGTCTCATGGGTATCACTGTCAGATGATTCTTTGGTCCGGCAGTGTTGTTCTTATTATCACTAGCGGGTTGCCATGTCCCCTATCATAACCGATTAACATCTGCCGGTATGATTGTATGAATTATGGCAGTGATGGTTGCTTTTGACCCGTGGCAGAGGATGGGCTAGTTGGGGTTTTCACTCTGTTCGGGCTGACATAAATTTGGTTGCGCCTGAATTGTTGTGAGAAGTAAAATACTGTTCTGTGCTTAAAAATAAGCTGAATCTAGCTCAAGTAAACAAATTGTTTAGCTCAAAGGGGATATGTATATCTATGGATGAGGGTTGTTTGGTTGGATGGACAAACTAAACAAGTCCAGAATATGGAATATTCTGACAAGATCATGCATACCGTGGCCACTAAAAATGTGGCGAACAAGCTCATCCACCGTTGTTAGGGATGAAAACAGTACCGATGTTTTTTTTTACCATATTTGAGACCGAATTTAGAGGAGTTTTTATCCGTCCGTATCCGAGTCCGAATATTCAACATCCGATACCATATCCGTATCCGAATGCTCAATCGCATATTTATGATGTCGATATCTAACCGTATCATATCCGACATAGCTGATACTATCCGTATGAATCCAAATCCGAGTAGAAATATGAAAAAGCACATGTAATATCAGTGATATTCATCTGTTTTCGATCCGCTTTCATCCCTAAACGTTGCATGGCATGGCTTCTGCTCACGTGGCCACAACAACCAATGGTTGGGTGCAACCGTGAAATAATTTTATCTCTTAAACCATTTATCTAATTTGTATCCGTTTTAATTAAATCTATAGAATGTGATTTTACATAGTTATGTTTTACAATAAATAAATGACAAGTGAGTCCTATATGACATAATCAGCATGGCTATCCTCGTCCATACAACCAAACCATTACTACTACACAACAACTGAATTCGAATGCGCTTGGCAGGGTTGAAGTTGGAGATGGCAAAAGAATGGCGACTCACGTTATCAACAACATCCTTGTTGCCTTGGTGGTGGGCTTGGTCGTCGAACCTGGAGGCGTCCAGCGCGTAGTGGCCTCTGTACATGGCCGCCTGCAGGATCTTGAGCTGCTGGAGCATGGCCTGGGTCCTGATCTGCCGACGCTCTGCTTCTTGGACGATGATGCGAATCCTCAGCAGCTTGTGGCGCAGGTCCTCGTCATCTGCCTTGTGCTTGGAGAGCTTCCCGATGAAGAAAGATATGGATCGACTGGCGATCTCACCCAAAAACGCAGATAAAGCAACCTCCATTTGATTTGATTTGATCAGTAAAAATCAGGAAGCATGGAGCGACAAGAGGGAGTTTATCTCGGACCGACCTATACGTATAGGGCAGGCAAAGTGGCAACGGGTCAATGGCAGCTGCCGCGCACAGGATACTAGTCCAAGTCCACAGCGCATAAGTCCAGGTCAACGACGCGGACGCCCGTTCCCTTGCGTGAGGGCAATCCAGCCAACCGCGCAGGCGTGCAAGAGACGGCAGGCGGGTGACGAATGGGATGCATCTCGATGGACAGGGACAGCGCGGCCGGGCATGCCGCTTTGCCCAATGATAATCCAGCATGCTCAGTCCAGTCCACCCGTGTCATGTTGCTATACATACATGTACAGTGGGTAGTCTCTAGCTGGTATCTCAGCTCGGCATGGTCTCTGATGCTTCTGGTCTACGGAGCTTGGATATCGTTCAATTAAAAAGGCACTACCACAAACCTTCTATCAATGCAAGTTCTTTGTAGTTTTGATTAGGATAAAAACTTGTCATATTATTAGACCGGGCTGGTTGAGCTAATGATCCAAGCATTAACTGAAAGCAAACATATAGCGCCTTTTGTCTAACTGTGTCCAAGTAAATATCTTCTGTGCTATAGGCATGCACTAACGTAATTTTGGTGAGTACTGTAGAAAGATGCAATGGGAGCCAACGAAAGCCTGTGGGTTGCTGGCAGAGCACGTGCTCCTCGAGATGGCCATGAAGAAAGGCATTTGAGACATCAAGCTGCTTAGTTGGCCAATTGCGCGATGCCACGATGGTCAGCAAGGTCCAGATGGTGGCCGGCTTGACAACAGGCGAAAAAGTTTCGCCGAAGTCGACGCCAGCGCGCTGTGTAAATCCATGGACCATCCACTGGACTTTGTAGTGTTCGAGGGTTCCATCGGGGTTGAGTTTTTGTTTGAATATCCATTTTCCAGTCACGATATTGGCACCCGGTGGACGATCAACTGGCAGCCAGGTGCGGTTTCGTTGGAGGGCGTCATGTTCAGCGTCCATAGCTGCGCGCTAGTTGGGATCCTGAAGCGCAGCATGCACTGACCGAGGAGTGGGTGATATAGGTGGTCGTCGATCCGTGGTGAGAGCATAACGTGGATACGGTTTGAAGATGCCTGCCTTTAAGCGTGTTTGCATTTGGTGAGCTGGAGCAACTGTGGACGTCTGCGTCGCAATAGGAGCTGCGATTACATTGTCAGAGATAGTGGGTGAGTCGGCAGGTGCAGGAGGAGGAGATGTTGCTGGTGGTGAGTTATGGTGGGAAGGAGTATTGATTTGCAACATGACAGGAGCTGTGGTGGTGGCGATGGAACGTTTGTGTTGCCGAATCAAAACTGGAGCATCTGACGAATCCAGGACAGACGGCTCTATTGTTGGATTTTGGTCGGTGTATGCAGTCTGAAACAGGAACGGGTCTTCATCAAAGACAACATACCGAAAAGTAATGACACGACACGTCATGAGATCAAGGCAGCGATATCCTCGATGATCATAGGGGTATCCAAGAAGTATGCACGGTGTAGATCTGGCACTAAGCTTGTTCTCCATTGTGGATGCCTGATTCGAGAAACAAAGACGGCCAAGAACCCGTAGATGAGCGTAGGGAGGAGGTGCACCAAGAAGAAGCTCAAATGGTGTGAGATGGCCATTGGACTGGCATGGAAGACAGTTTATCAGGTGAGTAGCAGTGGACAATGCTTCGACCCAAAAGGCCCTGGGCATGTCGGCGTGAATGAGCAGACTGCAAACGCAGGCATTGAGTGTGCGAATGATGCGTTCGGCCTTCCTGTTTTGGGATGAAGTGTATGGGCAGGAGAGATGGAGAACAACACCACGTCGTGAACAATGTGAGATTATCAAATTCTTTCCCATTGTCAGTTTGAACTGCTAGAATGGGCATCTGAAATTGAGTTTGTGCATGGGCATGAAAAGCAATGAGGCAAGCAAACACTTCTTATTTTGCACGCAGAGGGAAGGTCCAGGGATAATGAGTAAAATCATCAATAAGCACAAGAAAGTACTTGAAACCTGAGAAACTAGGGTATAGGAGATGTCCAAACAACTGCGTGCACTAGTTGAAACGGAAAGTAGCTAACTGAAGTAGGAAAGGAAAAGGGCAACCAAACATGTTTGCCTAATTGACAACTATCACATACTGACTGTTGTTTACTAGGGACAAATTCGACGTGATGGAGTGTTTGTTGGAGGGAATGGCGTCCAGGATGCCCAAGCCGTTGATGCCAGAGGTCCACGGTTGGAGCTGTAGTGGGAAGGGCCTCCGGTGGTGAAGTGTGGAGGGGATAGAGCTCGCCATGGCTGTTACATCAGAGGAGCACCGTTTGGGTTGGAAGATCCTTGATAGAAAAACCATGGGTTCAAATTCAACACTAACATTGTTGTCCCTAGTAAGACTATGAACGGAAATCAGATTCTTGACTAAAGAGGGAGAAATAAGAATGTTGTTAAGTTTGAGTGAAGACTGAGGAGTAGGGATAACTGTTGAGGCATGATGAGTGACAGACATGGTGGAACCATTGCCGACGGTGATGAATGGAGAAGAAGAAAGAGGCCGAGAGGTTGGGAAGTTATCAGGATTGGAGGACATGTGCGACGAGGCACCGGTGTCGAGGAACCACTCGGTGGGCTATGGTCCAATTGGTGGAACGTTCGACGTGGACAGCGCCGCGAGAAGAGCCTAATGGCCAAAGACATCCATGGGTGGTTCAAGAGCGGTGTAGGTGTTGTTGTCGTAACCGGTGATGTAAGCTTGGTGAGGAGGAGTGCCCGGACGAGGACCGAGGACACCCGCGCTGAGCGCCCGGAAAGGTATCTGCCATGCCTGGACCATGCCAGTCCATGGATGAGCGCCCGAGTTCCAAGTTGGAGAGCCACGGGGTTGAACGGGAAACCGCTAGGTGGTTGCTGATTGGGGGAGTGGCCACGACCGAGTCCACGAACACAGACATGTCCACCTCTGTTGTCGGAACAGGGCGTTGAACCACCAGTTGGGACGGAGCCTCCGATGGGTTCCGCCGAATGTGGGCGGAGGTGGTGCGATGTGCCGGTGCTGCCGGCAAAAGGAGACGGCGGGTGAGCAGTACCCGCGGCGAGGAGAGCATGCTGAGAAGCAGTCTTGGCATGCTCCTTGTCATACTATTCCTCAACGAGAAGGTACAATCGTGCCGAGAGGAAGGAGTGCGGCGGTTGCCGTGACGTGATCGCCGGGATCGCATGGCGGTACTTGGAGCTAAGGTCACGTAGCATGTTCAGCACCTAGCTCATCTCACACACGGGGTCGTGTTGACTGTAATTATTGTATGATTTTACCCGTCAACTAAACATGAAAAGGGAATAAAAGTGTCGACGGAATATCGGCGATAGTCTACCGAGGGGTATGCCCGCGGTAGTAGATGAGACGGTGAGGGTGCGCCTGAGACGAACGAGGGAGCACAATTCGTGCGAGACAGAGATTTAGACAGGTTCAGGCCGCCACGAGGCGTAATACCCTACGTCCTGTATGTTGCTGTGTTGTATTGCTAGTAGATTAGATGAATCAAGTAGACCCCCTGCCCGCCTTATATAGTCCGGGGGGCAGGGTTACAAGTTGATCTTGCCATACATAACATATTACAATCCTAGCCGATCTGGGAAACCAATCGGCTAGATCCTAGGAAAGCTATTTTCTTGCCCGCCAAGGACTCGGCGGATATACGCAATCTCCTGGAGATCGTATGGGCGACGCGTCCTTGGTAGTTCAGGCCTGTTCGATAGACTTGGGCAAAGTATGACTATGCGGGTATACGGGCTTATACCCCCACAGCTAGTCCCCGAGCACCTTGCATTCGTCGAGAGGTGCAGACCTTCAGCGTTGCTTGACCAGACGGATGTAAGGGGCTCAGAAAAAATTGAAAGAAGCTTCTCTTTAGCAAAGTGTATCCACTTTTGCCACGACAGAGCCAATACCTTCACCGGCAAGTGAAGTGTATCCACTTAGTCCCCGAGCCTGATAGCATGTGACATAGTCACGTGGTGTCAGGGTCATGAATTGTGATGATATCGCTGATCATTTTTGGTTGAATGACAAAGTCCCCGAGCACTTTACTGCTCGGAGACACTTGGCGAAAACGACGAAGTCCCCGAGCAGCTTGTCGCTCAGAGACACGTGACAAAGACGACGGAGTCCCCGAGCAATGTTGCTCGAAGACATTTAACGAAGACGATGAAGTCCCTGAGCAGTGCTTAGTGCTTGGAGACATTTGACGAAGACGATGAAATCCCCGAGCAGTGCTTATTGCTCGGAGACGCTTGACGAAGACGACGGAGTCCCCGAGCAGTGCTTATTTGTAACACTCCTGTGTTACAGAACATTTAAAATTGAGCATGTCATCATGAGCATTGCACAACATGTATGAATTTTTGTCAAACTTGACCTGCATCAACTAAAACGAGTTTACTTTTCTCTAAAGGCTTGTGCCTAGGCCAATAGAGTGGTTTCACTGGCAATTTAACCTTTAAAACCCTAAATCGGACTAAAAATCTAGTTTCAAAAATAAGTAGAATTGGACTTTGATCTCAAAAGCAAAGTTGTAGCTCTTATGAAAGAGAGAAACTTTGGTATTTAAAGTTTTTCAAGTTTCCATTTGGAAATTCAAATTAAACTTGAATTACGATATTCAAATTTGAATTCAATACTTCAATTCAAAAATTATATGGAATTTGAAGATGGTCTTTAAACAAAAGTTGTAAAGCTCTCTGAGTTGAACAACTTTGATGTTCATAGATTTTGAACTTGTTCAATAAAAATTTGAGATTTAAACTGAATTGAAAAAGGGCCATTTACCCCCTTTTCTATAATTTCAAAAATATTTGAAATCTAAAAATGCTTTAAATACGAAAGTTGTTTAGAATTTAATTTCCCACATATCTTATTTTGGGATATTTTTGACTTGTTACATAAAAAAGAAAGTAATTTTAAAAAAACCAAAATCGGGATAAATCCTAGCTACAGTGTCGCGAAGCAGAGCAAGCCACCGAGCTGCTCGTCTGCTTCGACCGCCGCCGCCCTCCATGACACAGCGCGCGTGGGCACGCGTCCAGTGTCGTGGCAACGTTCTGCGTCGACGTGGCAAGCTCCCCCTATTCTCCTCTTCCTTTAAGCGCGAAGACGACGACGTTTGCCGTTTCTTTCCCTATTCGGTCGCCGCCGGCGAGTTTCCTGTGCATGGTGAAATCCATGCTCGGTAGTCCATCTTCACCCATGCTGCTTTACAGTTAGCTTCGCCTCCTCCTTGCCATTCGTTTGAACCCGTTTTGGCATCCTCTCGTGGTCGGTTTTGCCGGCGCGACTACTTCTTCTTCGTTGCCGGCCGCGGCACCGCCGAGCTCAACTTCGACGTGCCCGACTCGGTCCAGTGAGTTTCGTGCCCGTACGTTGTATGTTTCGAATCCGCCTCGTAGTCTTGAAGCTCATGCGCTCGACGTTGGGTTGGTTGGTTTTCACAGATCGCCGGAACAGTGAGTTGCAACCGGAGCTCACCGCCGTGAATACCATCGTCGTCGAGCTCGATTCTCCGGCCGTCTTTCCATCCAACCAAGGTGAGCAGCAAGGTTAGGTGAGCTTCTGGAAGCCATTAGGGTAGTTGGTTTGGTCGGGGAAGGTTCCGGCTGGCCGGAACGCGGCAAGCCGCCGTGACCGCCGCCGCCGAGCCGCCATAGCCTCCTGATGGCTCTTGCTGAGGCCCTGGAACCCGCTCTAGTCGGCTAGATAGGTGTGGAAGCTTGCGGGGTTTCATCTGGGGCCTTGCCCTCGCCGGAGTTGCCGCCGCCGGCGAGCCCCGCGGCGGGCAGCCCCTCCCCCGCGCGCCTCTGCTCTGTTCGCTCTGCTCTGTTCGAGCAGAGGGAAGGAGAAGCCGAGTGGGCTCTGCTGGGCCTGGCCGAGCCGGCCCAGTACCCCCCTGTAAATGGTCTTTTCAATTTTAAAAAAATAAATAGTTACTAATTTTGCTAATTTTGAATGAATTAATTTATAACTCCAAAAATTTTGAAATAAATTATGGAGTCTCTCTGAGTAATGTAGAATTTATGAAAAATGAGAAATTTGTATTTTGAGCACTTTTTGTAGACTGTAAAAATGCATATTTTAATTAATAAATAGCACTTTTATGATTTTTATAGTTTAAAATTTAAATCCAAAAATTATGAAATTAATTGGGTAGCTATTTTAACCAGTGAGCTACCTCCACAAAAATCCGTGGCTCAGTTGGATAAAGTTTTATTATTTGTGATTTATTCTTAATTAGGTAATTAAATAAGAATGATGATTAATATTAATCACTCTAGGATTTTTGTGTTATTTTGGCATTGTGTGAAGACTTAGGATCAGAAACCCTAATTGATCCTAAGCACCTTTCTTAGTGTTGAAGGTCGTGTTAATTGCGGCTTTCTATGACTGTTAAAAAAATAATTAATAAATTAATTATGCAACAATAACACTGTTAGGTGAGATCTTGATTACAACTTTACCGTGAAGGAAAGTTGTACTCAAGGTTATTAATTTAATACTTGTTTATTGTTAATCATGATATTTACACCATCATTAAGCATGCATCATTATCACGTATAGTGACCGAAGGCGAGGAAGTAAAAGTCGAGCAAGTCGCTGCTGACGAACCTCCAGGAGTTATCGGTGGTTTTGATATTTGCGGTTCTGATCCTGATCCGTCCCTCACCGTGCAACAAGGCAAGCCCCGGTGCATTAGCCCCTCCTTGTGTTTTATAAATCTTTATCACCTTGAGTTAAATTGCTGCATTAGGTTGATAGGAGTTGATTGTCACCTACTTGCTGCATTTACCTGCCATGATATATTGTCCGTGAAACCTGATTTAAAGGCAAATGTTTATAAAATGCTTAGCCATGCTTAATAGTTAAGCTTTTATGAAAAAGATATTTTGTATGCTTGGGGTATACTACTATGAACTATTATAATTGTTTGACAGGGCAGTAGACTTGCGTTGAGAAAGGAGTCTCAATGTAGTGTCTCTGACTGTCTATTAAGAAAACGAAATGGAATCCATTAGGGACCATTCGTTGTCGGCCTGATGGATCGAGACTTTGCAACTAGCCACATACTACGGAAAGCCTCTGACTCTGGTCGCTCCTCTTCTTGAGCCGACAACCACGCACTGGGAGTGGAGAGATGGCGAGAGTAGCGTGTACCCTCGTGGCCGGCGTGCCTGGAGAGGAGAGGAGTACTGTGCTCTTGGGTGGTGCAGGACCGGTTCAAGTTTTGGAAAAGCCGTGGTAGGCGGGGTTGGTATATGCAAGCTTAGGTGCTACATATGCAGTGTGGATCGGGATCCCCAGTTGGGTACTTAATCAATTCAAATCGTCATTGCTCCTCGGATAATGGAGACTTGATCCACTGACTTACAGCGAAGAGTGGTTCAGAACTAGGTGAAAGATATGGGAAATGGGTGAATATTGAGATTATCTTAATGAATCAATCTAGATTCAGGATTGAGTTTTAAGCTGACTTAGAGTGCTTTTCTGCAAAACTCTTGATTCTTGCTAAAGCCTCATCTTGATTTCCCTCAGCCTGCATTCCTAAGTCTTCTCCCCAATTTTTAGTCGGGTAAGTCTTACGGAGTACCCCTTGTACTCAGGGTTTGTTAACCCCATGTTGCAGGCAATCAGCAACCCAAGGTCTGCGTTGGACCTTGCTGTATGACGGTGTTCGAGGAAGTGGTCGAGGAGGATAGTGATAGTGAGTGAGTATTTGATCCCTGGGCAGGGATGTTATGTAATGTAAGTGTTGTATAAGCTACTTACCTACTGCCACTACTCATATTTTGGTTTGTAATCATCGTACTTAATGTATAATTAAGAACTCGGGTTTGTAATCCTATGTAATATTTTAAGTCTTCCGCTCTTGTACTCCGAGTTGAATAATTTGTATGAAATGTTGTACTCTGCAATTTCTTCGCAATTAAGATCCTGTTCGGAGGAAACGGGTTTACTCGTAAACCCGGCAGACCCTTTTAGGTTATACGGGTCACCTGCACGGCTGTCGGAGGTCTTTGGGACGACGACAGGTGCATGTGGGCCATATAGCTTAGGAGGTTCTGTCACATTATTGCTCGGAGACGTTTGACGAAGACGATGGAGTCCCCGAGCAGTTTGCCTGGAGACGCTTGACGAAGACGACGGAGTCCCCGAGCAGTGCTTATTGCTCGGAGACGCTTGACGAAGACGGCGGAGTCCTCGAGCAGTGCTTATTGCTCGGAGACGCTTGACGAAGACGACGGAGTTCCTGAGCAGTTTGCTCGGAGACGCTTGACGAAGACGACGGAATCCCCGAGCAGTGTTTATTGCTCGGAGACGCTTGACGAAGACGACGGAATCCCCGACCAGTGCTTATTGCTCGGAGACGCTTGACGAATACGACGGAGTCCCCGAGCAGTGCTTATTGCTCGGAGACGCTTGACGAAGACGACGGAGTCCCCAAGCAGTGCTTATTGCTCGGAGACGCTTGACGAAGACGACGAAGTATCCGAGCGGGGCTTTTCTCTGCAACATAACGACTTGTAAACCGAAAATGCCCCTGTGCTGTTGGACAGAGGAATAAGTTGATAAAGCCAACAGTTGGTTTGTCTTCTTGCGCATTCAAATCCCAAAACCCACATCCGTCTCCGCCTATTCCTCCACCGCCGCCTAGGGTTCCATTTTTTTCCGCCGCCGCCACAGAAAAATCATCGAATCCACCTCTCCCCCGCCCAGATCTGCCATGGCAGGCACCAGGAAGAGCACCCGCGAATCAAAAAAGTTGAAGGAGACACAACCAGGGGAGTTCCGCATGTCGAACGAATGGCAGCCGTCGGTATTGGGAAAATCGTAGCTCGATGCACTCGTGACCTGGGGATTCGTTCCTGACCAGGCGACCGAAGGCTGGAGAATATCACAAGGTGAACCATATCCGATGTCTGATTCTGGAGAAATAGTAGTCTTTTCTGATTATTTTACCCGCGGATTTGGTATGCCATCCCATCCGTTTCTTCGCAAGTTACTTGATTATTACCAAATTTCCCTGTGCCACTTGAATCCCAATTCTATCCTCTTGATTTCCATCTTTATCCACTTCTGTGAAGCGTACCTTGGCATTCTCCCGCACTTCAATCTGTTCCGCCATCTCTTCGTTTTTGTGAAATCGAGCGGCACAGGTTCTCGAGTTGCTGGTGGAGTGTATCTGAAAATGCATGACGGAATGTCCGCACATTACCTCCAGATTCCTCTGAATACCAGTGTGCGTTATTGGAACAAGAGATGGTTCTATATCCCCAACCATGAACCGAGCGTCCAGTGCGTCGTGGATCAAATTCCAGAAAAACAGAATAGCTGGATGGAGAAACCGCATGTAGGGGAGCTGGGACAAGTAAACGAATTGCTAGAAATCATCAAGGGTTTGACACTGAACGGAGTTGGCGTTGCTACCAATTTTGTGTTCCGTCGCGTCCAACCTTGCAAAGATAGAGTTCATCCTGCCTTTGAATTTACCGGTCGGAATGATCCGACCAGATGTTGATCCGGAGATCTATCCAAAGCCGAAGTTAGAGAAGTCTTGGAAGAATATTTTGGAAAAGGCTCTCATATAGGCAACCGTGGCCAAAGTGCGGCTTTTAATCTGAAGAATCCCCGCCAGAGGTAAGTTCCTGAACTGCCCTGGCTCTTCCATCGTTCATATTGTACTTATACCATAACTTCTGTTTGATCTCTTGAAGATAAATGGACAGGACCGAAAGGTGTACTTCTCCGATGTACCAACCACTGACTGGCTGGGCCGAGTTGACGCGATGCATAGTTATCATCAGAGACGTGCCAAGGACGACTCTATTGAACTATCCGAAGAAGAAAGAGAGTGTATTGACGAAGAAGATGAGGAGACACTGGCCCAAAGAACTGCTCGGGAGAAACAGCCGGTGTCAGAAAAGGCTGGATCTTCCAGTGGCATCCGAGCTGCGGAAGGTCCAGTAAAGATTTCCGAGGACCGTGCCCAAGCCGCTGCCGACGCCCCTTGCACGGATCAGGTTGAACCGAGCACAAAACGCCATAAGGGTGATGTGCCTGCCGCTGCCGCTGGAGCTTCCGGTCAAAGAAAGAAATTCGGCCGAAAGCGTCGTCGGTCAGAAATGTAAGTAGGATCTTTTCCATATTTCTCCCTTTTTGATCCGAACAGTGTTGAGATTTTGTCTTGGAAATGTAGGGACCCTTCTAATGAAGACGCTGAGAATCCCGGTGCTGAAAAGATGACAACTTCGGAGGCTGGTGTAACTGAGGGCTTCCGCGCTGGCTGGACTTCAGAACATGAATCACCCCAGAGGTCACCCGAGAGGCCCTCAACAGCTAATGCGCAAGGCTCACCATCTCCTCCCAAGCAGCCGCGCATGCCTACCCCTGTTGCCTCCGGCTTCTCCACCGGAGCGGAATGTCAAAGAGCCGAGCCGTGAAGATAAAACTCGGACGGTCGCCGCCGAGGGAAAGTAGCACCATTCCTCCTGGGAGTACTGATCATGGAGCAGAGACCAGCTCGTAGGCGCGAACAGGGCCATGTCCTCGGCCTTCCACAAGCGCTTCCCCAGAGGGTGCGGATATCAAAGAAATCGCCCGAAGGGGGCCCGTGCCATTGATTCGCACTTATCAGATGGTGGGGAGCACCTATGCTGTCACCACGGAGGAAGATCTTGCTGACGCCGAGATAGATGGACTGAGGAATGACATCCGCGATACTCGCGCGGATTTGAGAAAGCTTCTCGGACGTCTGGGAAACCTTTCGTCGCGTGTGCAGGTGACGCCTATCATATTTTATCCTGACGATATAATGACTTGATAATCTGTTGCTCCTTTGGTCTTCCAGACAGTGTATGAGACCGCTGAAGATCGCCGGAAGACCCTACACCAGCCTTTGGGATGTAGCAGAGAAAAACAAACAGCTGCAGACCGAGGTGACTCGCCTAGAGGGGGTGATGGCAGGCATGCGCGAGGAGCGTGAAACCCTGGAGCTACACTGCTCGGACCTTATGAAATTCGAGAAGCGTCTATTGCGAGAGAACAAAGGTATGTTGGACTCTTGTGCTTCTTGATAGCTATTCATCCCGCTTTTGCTCTCTGAACACCAGTTGTGTGGCATGTAGGTCTTCAAGAGCTGCTGGATGGATCCACGAAGCGGAGTATGTGCGACATCTCGCCATTTGTAAAATGTCTTGGCTTGATGATGTGATTGTATTCTTTGTGACGTGCAGTCACTGAGCTGGAGGCTGTGGTGGCACTGATGCGAGAGGCCGCCCGAAAGAACCTGGAAACGATGACAGGTTGCCTGTTTGTGTTCGGCTTTCCCCTTCCTTTTTTTTTGTAGCGCGACTGGACATGCTTTGTTTGTCAGAGTTGGGACGTAAGCATCGTGCGCAGGTCGATGACCTTGCGGGTCGCCTTGAGGCTGCCAACGGAAGGTTTGACGCCTTGGTCGGTGGTGTTAAGCCTGTGCTTGACATCATTGAGTATGCGCCCGCCGTACCGCCTACTGAAGGTCCCGGTGCCCTCGACATCGTGCAACGTGGACGGGAAGCTCTTCGATTCTTTAAGGACTTCTGCGTGGATGCTGCGGAAAATGTGGCCGCCCATGTGCTTGAAGTCGTCCGATCGCACTACCCGGGAGTGAAGAACGACCGAGTACAGACCGGGTATGCGCGGGGAACCACCGAAGAGCAGGAAGACCAACTTGAAGAAGAGGCTAGGGAAGCCGCAAAGATGTTGACCGCTGATGTTAAACTTTTTCCCACCGAAGGGATTTGAATTGAGACTGCCTGAACATGGTCGAGATCTTGTATGGTCGACGAATAATCCTACACGCCCTGCGTGTCGCCCGTGCTTTTGCCGGGGCTTTTGGAGACGCTGCTAAACTGCCCAAGCGTCCTCGGGGCTTACGTCTTAGCGAAGACTTAATGGCCCAGGCGTCCCCGGGGCTTATGTGGTGGCGAAGCTGCCCGCGGTAGGCAGGGGTTACGCTTATCGTGGGCGAAGGCTACCCGATATATCGGGGCGGTCGATGAAGTGTCGTAGTTAGGCGGCCTATCATTTTTAGGGCTTACGCGGCGTTGAACCAGATGCTGCCCGGCGGGTGCGGGGCTTACGCATAGGCGAAGACGTGCGGCCCGAGCAGTGGCGGGGCTTACGCATAGGCGAAGACGTTTAGCTGTACAAAATGTAATGGAGGCAAAAATATCGAGAATAACAATATATCTCCCTTGTTTATAATAAAATAAAAATACACATATCTGGTTTGAACCCTAGATCAGGGGTAGAAACGTCGCAGGTGCTCGATGTTCCAGGAATTGGGGATGTCGACGCCGTCTAGGTCGGAGAGCCTATATGCACCTGGTCGAGTAACTGCCTTGACCATGTATGGCCCCTCCCAGGGAGATGATAGTTTATGCATCCCCTTCTTGCTCTACTTCCGGTGGAGAACGAGGTCACCGACTGCAAAAGCTCTACCGTTGACATTGCGATTGTAATATCGCCTGATCCCTTCTAGATATTTAGCTGTTCGTACACAGGAGATCAGGCGCTCTTCCTCTATCTTGTCGTCTTCGTCTGCTCTGGCCTCGTTGGAGTGGACTTCTTCGTACACCTCAACCCTTGGAGATCGATAGATTACATCTGCAGGTAGTACTGCCTCCGAGCCATACACCATAAAATATGGCGATACGCCTGTGTTCCGGCTGGGCTGAGTCCGTAGTCCCCAGATCACCACCGGCAATTCGTCAATCAGTTGCCTGGGCTTCTCTCCACGACTGCGTGGAGACGCTTCTTGAGGGCGTCGAGCAGCATACCGTTTGCCCTCTCCACCTGGCCGTTGGCTCTAGGATGAGCCACGGACACATATTTGACGGATATGCATCTTTCTTCGCAGAAATCCCAGAAATCACTTCCAGTAAATGTTGATCCCAGGTCGGTGATGATGCTGTTCGGAAGCCCGAAGCGATAGGAGATGTCCTTGAAGAACTCTGCTACTTTGGTTGCCGTAGCCCTGACTAACGGCTTGTACTCGATCCACTTGGAAAACTTATCGATAGCGACATATATGGAGCGAAATCCCCCTCTTGCCGTTTTAAATGGACCCACCATGTCCAGTCCCCATGTGGCGAAAGGTCCACGACGCAGGGATGGTTTGCAACTCTTGGGCTGGTACATGTGTCTGCTTGGCAAAGAATTGGCATGCCTCGCATTCTCTGACTATCTTCTCGGCGTCCTGGACTGCTGTTGGCCAATAGAAACCTGCTCGGAAAATCTTGCCGACCAGAGTACGTGAAGCCGCGTGATTGCCGCACATGCCACTATGAGCCTCATGAAGGATCCTGAGACCCTCTTCCCTTGGGACGCATTTTTATAGGACTTCGCTCCTGGTATTCTTGCGCATGAGTTTGCTGTCGACCAGGACATAGCTTTTGGATCTTCTTACCAGGCGCTCGGATTCTGTCCTATCTTCGAGGACCCTTGCTTCCAGTAGGTAATCAATGAACTGGGTTCTCCAGTCCTCTTCAGGGGTTGAAATATATGCCACTATCTGGTCGGTCGCGGAGATGCTGGTATCGCCATCAGTCTGTAGGGAGGGGCTGAACAGATCCTGTATAAAAACGCCGGCGGGGACGTCAGACCGGGATGATCCGAGCTTTGACAATTCGTTGGTCGCCTAATTTTCGTTTTGAATGATATGATGGAATTCTATTCCGAGGAATTTCCCTTCGATTTTTCTGATTGCGGCGACGTAGGAGTCCATTTTCTCATTGTTGCAGTCCCAGTCTTTGTTAACCTGGTTGATGACCAGGGCCGAGTCCCCGTAGAACATGATGCGACGGATGCCGAGCTCGGAGGCTATCTGGAGACCATGCAAGGCGGCCTCGTATTCGGCCACGTTGTTGGACGCCATGAAGTGAATTCTCAAGACGTAACGGAGGCGCTCACCTGAGGGCGATATAAGGAGTACTCTGGCTCCAGCGCCGCTGATGCTGAGGGACCCGTCAAAGAACATTGTCCAATACTCTTCCTGTGCCGGATGCGAAGACTCTTGTATCTCTGTCCATTCAGCTATGAAGTCGGCGAGTACCTGCGACTTGACTGTTATTCGGCTGCGGAAATCAATGGAGTATGTTCCCAGCCCTACTGCCCATTTTAGGATCCGGCCGTTGGCGTCTTTGTTTCGAAGGATGCTACCCAAGGGTATTCAGAGATTACTGCTATGGAATATCCTTCAAAATAGTGATGGAGCTTTCTTGAGGTGACGAGAATAGCGTATATCAATTTCTGCGCCGTTGGGTATCGGGTCTTGGACTCGTTGAGGACTTCACTGATGAAGTAAACTGGTCGCTGGACCGGATAGGCGTGACCGTCTTCTTCTCGTTCAACGACGACGGCAGTACTAACGACATTATTAGTCGCGGCGATGTAGATCAGCAATGTTTCATCCTTTTTAGGAGCTGTGAGAAGCGGAGGACTCGTCAAGAAGCGTTTGAGTTCTCTGAAGGCCGTATCTGCCTCTTCCGACCAGGTGAACTTCTCGCCAGCTTTTAGTAACTTGAAGAATGGGAGGCCTTTCTCGCCCAGTCTGGAGATGAAACGGCTAAGGGCCGCAATGCACCCGGTGAGCTTTTGCACATCTTTGACATTGGTCGGAGGCTTCATCCTCATAACCGCGTTGATTTTTTCCGGGTTGGGGAGGATGCCTTGCTTGCTGACGATGTTACCGAGCAAGTTGCCGGATCGGACGCCGAATATACACTTGCCAGGATTAAGCTTCCATTGGAATTTGTCCAGTTTTTCGAAAACTGCTTCGAGGTTGGAGATGAGGTCTTCAGCCGTCCGAGTCTTGATGATGATGTCATCAACGTATGCTGCAGCGACGTTGGGGATAAGGTCATCCAGACAAGCTTGAATCGCCCATTGGTAGGTTGCTCCAGCATTCTTCAATCCGAAAGACATGGTCTTGTAGCAATAAGCCCCGAAAGGGGTGATGAAAGACGTCTTCTCTTGGTCTTCTTCCTTCTAAGAGATCTGATGGTATCCGGAGTAGCAGTCAAGGAAGCTGAGTAGCTCGCAACCTGCTGTTGAGTCGACGACTTCCTCGATTCGTGGAAGACCGAAGGGCTCTTGTTAACACCAAATTTTGGGCTAGGAGCCGACAGCCGATGCTAGAGGAAGATAGCCGATGCCGGAGGAAGATAGCCGATCTCGGAAGCAGATTCCGTCCAGCGGAAGGAAGGAAAATAGCCGATTGCACGGTGAATCGGTTATCGGGCGAAGGTGACAGGAGGCGTGCAGCATCGGTATTGGTGTCGTCATCCAGAGTCTGCGCCGCCAAGATGCGATCACGATCGGAGTCAGTTATGAAAGGGAAGGTGGGACTCCAAGTTACCTTAGATATAGGATAGTTTGTTGGTTTCCTTATCTATTGATGAGTTGTAATTCGACTAGGACTCTATCTACACTCAGGGTATAAATATAAGCCCTCAGCCATTGTAAAACATACAACAACATCAATACAACACAACTTTCGGCTCCGGCCAACAAACTCTAGAGTCAGTCGAGTCCGGCGAGTTACTTCATCCGGGCTGGGTGTCATCCGGTGGACGCAGGCTTGCTTGTAAGTATCGTCAACCCCCTGTTAAACTATGTCTTTTTAGCGTCATCCGGTGGACGTGGAAGCATGGCGGACCAGGGTCCTTGCTAAGCTCTGTTTCTTTGGCGTTATCCGGTGGACGCGAGAAGCATAGTGAGTCAAGGATGATTCATGCTGATTTACCCGATCAATCTGTGTTAACCGTCATCCGGTGGATGAGATGCAGATTAGGACGGTTTTCACGCGCGGATTAGTTATCGATTCGTGTTTGTTTGCTTGATTAATCTATTAGTTAATGTCATCCGGTAGACAGGCTATAGATTGAGATAGTTTGCACGCATGGATTAGTTATCGGCTCTAGCTAAATTTGGCAATTTAGTTAGATTCATTAAGTTATCAAGATGTTATTTGTTGTTTATTGTTTATTTATCAATATAACATCTCTCTGTCCGATCAAGATTGATAGATTTGGCCTTAGATTTACTTGAATCAAATCATCGTTTATGCTTTATTATGCCTATTTCACTATGATGATCGGTTCTATGCTTACATCGGCTAATTCCCTATCAATCTTGTTCGTTACATGTTGTGCGGTCGGTTCTAGTTGAGACATAAGTGGTTCTGAGGTTATCGTAAGTCTTATTTTTGTGTCCTTGTTTAAGTTAAACTGAGCGTCATCTGGTGGAACAGGTTTAACCCAAACAAGTTTTTCACTAGATTAGACTTGCTTTAATTTGAAGTCTGTTTATGGCTACGCTAGCGTTCGTTCGTGCTTCATGGACCCTGCATCGGCTAAAGAGCCGATTCAGTTATGCTTTCACGAGTAGATCATGTATATAGACCTATTTGGATATCAAACGATCTAGCTTTGTTTGCTGGGTTTGTCGAAGCCCGCTGGCCGTCAGACCTAGGTGAACGCAGACTTGGTGAACTTAGCGAAGAGGGTTTGCTAAAGCCGCCGGCCTTCTAGACCAGCTTTAGCCGATCTCTGCTTGTTTGATGTACAGATCAGATCTGTACACATGATCTATTTTCTTTTACACACATTAACTGAATTAGATCGGCTAGCATGTTATTATCTTCATATGAGTATCCTGATAGCCGTTTTACTTCATTATTATACTATCGGTTCATAACATGACGGAATCGGCTTTCTAGACGATCTCCGATTGAATCGGCTCTCAGAGCCACATAATTGGAACTACCTGGACACACCGGTTAGTTCCGCCCTGTGATTACTGATTACTATTGTTTCCTTGTCAATTGCAGGTCAAATTGACTGGCACGCTTGGGTGTTACTGACACTCTCAGACCGGGTTCGAAGCTAGCTGGATCTGCGAGAGCTCTACTGCCTTCAAGGGTCGTTTCCGGCTTCGCTGGCTGTGTTGGGCTTAGGGAACCACTTTTTGCGCCAACACACTTTTTGGCACGCCCGGTGGGACTTTCACTGAAGACCATGGCAAAGGGGAAGACTGCGGCTGACGGATCCTCCAGGGATGATGGTGTCCTCAGGGTCAGGGTCAAAGATCTCAGCGAGGAGGACGCGGCCGTGCTGAACAAGATCGTTGAAGAATTCGCTGATGCCTGCCTGCTCTCATTCAGCAAGCAACGTGATGGCTCTATAGTGAAGAAGAATGCATTCCCAAGGTGGATCATGGACGGCCATTCTGATAAATCTGAAGAGGAGTGCAAGGCCGACCTCAAGCAGATGCTAGAAGAAGCGACCTGGGAGGCCGCCTATTCAGCAGTCGGCCATCACCATAAATCCTTCCTGCAAACATTCTATAACATCATGAAGACCTTTCTCAAGCGGCAGGATTGGGAGTCTTTGGGCCCAATTTACTTCAACATACCCGCAGAAGATGCAGATCCAAAAGCAGCGGCAGGGACCTCCAATTCCTCACTGCAACAGCCGA
Source organism: Eremochloa ophiuroides (assembly GCA_038502445.1). Classification (NCBI taxonomy): domain Eukaryota; kingdom Viridiplantae; phylum Streptophyta; class Magnoliopsida; order Poales; family Poaceae; genus Eremochloa; species Eremochloa ophiuroides. The sequence goes on along the minus strand of JAHLJS010000003.1, from coordinate 55,434,570 downwards.
GCCAGCCGAAAACACCAGTGCAGGGTGCCACCGCGGCTGGTTCGGCTCAAAAAATAGCAGCTTCCCACAGATTATACAAAGATCATACTCTGGAGGAGCTCGCCGCTTTCATGCAGGCCACTGGGCAGACGGTGAACTTGATGAACTCATCAGCAGTGAACCCGACGGCTAGAAATACGCCGGCGGCAGACACGGCCAACCCAACTCCTGGATACCATGAGGGGATCACATATCAAGACCTTCAGGCAGCGCCGCATCCGAGGTATGCCCAGACGCCCAACAATCAGCCATGCTCCGTGATACGTTTGGTTTGCAGCTGAAGACCGGGACTGGAATCAAGTATAGACGTCCTTACCCCGAGTGGTACGACCGAGTGACATTACCGCCCAGGTATCGCTTGCCCGACTTCTCCAAGTTCAGTGGGCAGGACGACATCACCACCATGGAACACATTATCCGTTACTTGACCCAGCTCGGCGAAGCTTCATATGAGGTAGCTCACAGGGTCCGGCTCATTCCGCTATCACTGATAGGGCCGGCGTTTAGCTGGTTCGCATCTATGGAGCCTGCCTCGATTCAAGGTTGGGAGGATCTAGAGACCAAGTTCCATAATTACTTCTTCTCTGGCACTGGGGAGAAAGACATCACAGATCTCACCAACATGTGCCAAAAGCCGAATGAACTTGGATCGGCTTTCATCAAGCGGTTCAGGGAGACCAGGAACATGTGTTACTCCTTGAACCTGAACGACAAGCGGCTCGCCAAGATAGTGGTCAGTGGGTTGCTCCCACACGTCCAAGAAAAACTGGTGGGCACCAACTTCAACAGCATCAGCGAGGTGATGCAGAGGGTGGCCGTATTAGAGCAGCAGTCCCAGAGCTTCAAGAAAGAATCGAAATACAAGCAGTCGGCCTACGTCTGTAATTCCGACTCAGAGATGGGGAGAATGAAGAAGTGGCTGCTGTTGAGCTCAAATGGGGTACAAAACCCATGGCCGTGCCGAAGGGTTGGAGCGCGGAAGATCAATACGACTTTGACACACGCAAGCTGGATAAGCTCTTCGACCTGCTAGTCAGTACGGGCCACATTACCTTCCCGGCTGATTACGTTAAGCCGTCTCCTGAAGATTTGCAGGGAAAACCGTTCTGTCAGTACCATGGCCTCACCTCACACTCCACAAACAACTGCCGCAATTTCAAAGCAGCAATCTAGAATGCTATTAGGCACGGCCTGTTGAAATTTGAGGCCCCTCCCAAGGGGAAGATGAAGATCGACTAAATTTCCATTCCCGAAGGGGCAGAATATGGTCCAGATCGCAAATCCTCTGACCAAGGTAAAGGTATTAACCTCCGAACGGGCCAAGAAGAACTCCTCAGTTGATACCGATGCACAAATCACAGCTGAGGAGCTAGCGCTGATCAAAGGAAGGAGGGAGTAGAGTCAGAGGCAGCTGGAGCAGGGACAGTCCAGTGGCACCAAGAGCAGGAGGCCCACGCACCAGCACCTTCTGAATAAATGGCGGCGACAGAAAGAGAAAGATCATCAGAGGCAGCTGCAGCGCGAAGAAGAGGAGTACCGCAGATGGCTCCGCGAGGAAGAAGAGGCGCGCTATCACGAAGAAATGGCTCGCCACCGGGAAGGTGAGGAGGATCACTGGCATTGCCCATTCTTCCGACACTGCTGGAACGAAGGCTTGAGATTGCCGACGCTGCGCAACTGTCCAGAATGCAGCGATCAGTACCGAGAGTACAGGCAGTCCCTAGGTCAACCGCCGATCCGTGCACCAAAGGCTGGGGAGTCCCCATAGCCCACGGGATCGGCGTGAAAAAAGGGACCTGCACGATCAGCTTGGGGAGGCAGTGGTTGAACGCCGACAGCCGGTTTGGCAAGAGAACCAGTGGTGCCCGAGGGATCTAACTAGAAGCCAAAGGCGCCAGGTGCAGCGGACTTAGGAACAGGGAGCTCCAGGCTAAGGGGCGCGCCAAACAGGTGTGGTGCAAAAAGCCTTCACAAAATAATGGAAAGGCTGTAACCGATGCACAGATGGTGTTTGTGCTGCCTGTAGAAGTTCAGAGCTAGGAAGTACGATACCGATTCTGACTCAGACGATTCGGGATCAGAAGAAGGGGTGGCCAAGTTAGTGCTCGCACAGCAAGCTACTTTTGATAAGCCGGCCAAGAATCGACATCTGAAGGCCCTCTATCTCAAAGGTTATGTTGACGGCATGCCCATGACGAAGATGCTGGTGGACGGTGGCGCCACTGTCAATCTCATGCCCTACACTACATTCCGCAAGCTAGGCAAGGGTCCCGATGATCTAATAGAAACTGATCTAATGCTCAAGGATTTCGGGGGCAATTCTTCCAACACTCGGGGGGCAATCAACGTCGAGCTGACAGTGGGGAAGAAGACACTGCTTACTACCTTTTTCGTGATCGACAGTAAAGGTGCCAATAGCTTGCTGCTCGGACGCGACTGGATTCATGCCAACTACTGCGTGCCATCTACCATGCATCAGTGCCTCATTCAGTGGCATGGCGATGAGGTCGAAGTGGTCCCGGCCAACGACTCGGTCAGCGTGGCGACGGCGGATGCCACATACTGGGAAGCTGGGGATCATGATTGTTTCTCTGGCAAGGCTTGGGAAGGAGGCTCCATCAAGGTCAGCGATGAGAGTCAACAGCCGATCAGGGCAATCGGTTCTGAGTCTTTTTATTAAATGGAGAATCCGATCGACGGCACAGAGGGTAAGTTGGGGCAAGGATTCATGTCGGCCGACAAGCTCGAAGAAGTGGATGTTGGACCCGGTGACAGGCCAAGGCCGACGTTTATTGCCGCCAATTTAGACCCAGAGTTCAGGTAGGAGCTGATTCAATTGCTGAAGGAGTACAAAGATTGCTTCGCTTGGGAATATTATGAGATGCCTGGATTGGACAAATCTATTGTTGAGCACAGGCTACCTACCAAGCCAGGGTTTTCGGCCACACAAGCAGCCTCCACGTCATTTTAGAGAGGACGCTCTACCCGACATTAAGGCCGAAATCACGAGGCTGTTAGAAGCCAAGTTCATTCGAGCTTGCCGATATGCCGAGTGGATATCGAACATCGTCCCCGTGTATAAGAAAAATGGTAAATTACGAGTCCGTATTGACTTCAGGGATTTAAATAGAGCTACACCGATGGATGGCTACCCTATGCCAATAGCCGATATGTTGGTAGACTCGGCTGCTGGGCACCAGGTTATTAGTTTATGGATGGCAATGCTGGTTATAATCAAATTTTTATGGCTGATGAAGACATCCCGAAAACTGCTTTCAGGTGCCCTGGTGCGCTTGGTTTGTTTGAATGGGTGGTCATGATGTTTGGTTTGAAGAATGCTGGTGCAACCTATCAGAGAGCTATGAATTATATATTTCACAAGTTAATCGGCAAAATCGTTGAAATCTATATAGATGACGTGGTGGTGAAATCCAAGAGCAATAAAGATTCACCTGGCCGATTTGAGGGCCACTCTGGAGTGCACAAGGAGACATGGTTTGAAGATGAATCCTAACAAGTGCGCGTTCGGCGTGTCGGCTGGCGAATTTCTGGGATTCATGGTCTACCGCAAAGGGATAGAGATCGGCAGCAAGAGTAAGAAGGCGATCGATGAACTTGTACCACCAACCAATAAGAAGGAATTGCAGTCTTTGCTTGGTAAGATTAACTTTATCAGAAGGTTCATCACCAACTTATCAGAGAAGGTGGTGCCATTCTCACCATTGTTGAAGCTCAAGAATGATCAAGAGTTCAAATGGGGTGACGTGCAACAGAAGGCTTTTGATGAAATCAGAGAATACATGAAGACTCCCCTTGTCTTGGTACCGCCACGGACAGGAGAGGCCTTTTAAGTTGTACGTGACTGGCCGAAAGCCATACCATTGGATCGGCCCTTTTTCAAGAGTTTGAAGGGAAAGAGAGGGCAGTTTTCTACCTGAGCAGGCGGCTCCTTGACCCTGAGACAAGATACACACCGACCGAAAAGTTGTGCTTGTGCCTATTCTACTCATGCACCAAGTTGAGGCACTACTTGCTTGCCTCGGAGTGTGTGGTGGTGTCCAAGGAGGATGTCATCAAGCACATGCTTTCGATGCCTATTTTAAATGGTCGGATTGGCAAATGGATCCTGGCGCTCTCAGAGTTTGACTTGAGGTTTCGAATCGGCTAAGGCAGTCAAAGGCCAGGCGATAGCCGATTTCATCACGCAACATCACGGAGGATCGGCAAATGTAACGGATATAGCGCCATGGACTATGTTCTTCGACGGCTCTTCATGCAAGCAAGGTGGTGGCGCCGGAGTAGTGCTCATCTCACCGCGGGGTGTGCGTTTTGAGTATGCTTTCCAGATCGGGCCGATTGTCACAAACAATCAGGCTGAATATGAAGCCGCAGTGGAATGGTTTTCAGCTTCTGCATGAAGCAAAAGCCGACGCAGTTGAGGTATTTGGCGATTCATAACTAGTCATCAACCAATTGCTCGGCTTGTATGAATGTAAAGACGAGATACTTAGAGGCTACTATGATCAGTGCCAGGCTCTCATCAAGAAGTTCATGACGGTATCTCTCTGTCACATCCCCAGGGCCCAGAACCAGGAAGCTAATCGGTTGGCGCAGAACGCGTCGGGTTATCGGCCGATGCAGGAGATTTGTAACAGCGAGCAATCAGCTGATGACTGGAGGGGCGAGATAGCAGGTTACTTGGCAAATCCTTCACAACGGGTCAACAGAAAGCTAAGATACAAGGCCACCAAGTATGTGTTGCTGGATGGTCAGTTGTATTACAAGACTGTTGAAGGAGTGCTGCTCAAATGCCTGGGGACAGAGGAATCAGTGAAGCTGATGAGTGAAGTACACGATGGAGTCTGCGGTGCACATCAATCAGCTCACAAGATGAAGTGGATCATCAGGAGGACTGGTTACTATTGGCCTACGATGCTGGAAGATTGTTTCAAATATTATAAAGGGTGTCAAGAATGCCAAACGTTTGGAAATATACAAAAGTCATTCAGCCTCTGCTATGAATCCTATAATTAAACCATGGCCGTTTAGAGGATGGGGTATTGATCTAATCGGCCAAATCTACCCACCATCGAGCAAGGGTCACAAATGGATCTTGGTGGCGACTGATTACTTCACCAAGTGGGTAGAAGCCATTCCTTTGAGGAACGCCACTTCAGCTGACGTGATCGAATTTGTAAAGGAGCACATTATTTACAGGTTTGGCATACCTCAGACGATCACAACCGATCAGGGGACAATGTTCACTTCAGAGGAGTTTATGACCTTTGCCGATGACATGGGCATCAAGATTTATAATTTATCACCATATTATGCCCAATCCAACGGACAAGCAGAAGCCTCCAATAAAATTTTGATCAAGGTCATCAAGAAGAAGATTGAGCAGAACCCCAGAAAATGGTATTTGCATTTGAGCGAGGCACTATGGGCATATCGCATGGCACAGCATGGATCGATCAAGGCTTCACCTTATGAGCTAGTGTATGGACACGCTGTCGTCTTGCCATGGGAGATTCAGTCTGAGACACGGCGTGTCACGTTGCAAAACAAGCTTACAGCCGGTGAATACAAAGACATTATGATGGACAGTTTAGAAGATTTGCACTGTCATCGGCTTAGGGCTTTGGAATACATTGAAAAGAACAAGGTACGGGTGGCCAAGTATTTCAACACTAAGGTAAGAAGCAAGAGCTTCACCGAATCAGAGCTAGTATGGAAAGTCATTTTGCCTATTGGTACCAAAAATAGCCGATTCGGTAAATGGTCGCCAAACTGGGAAGGCCCGTATCGTGTGGTGGAATGCGCTCCGGGTAATGCTTACATCCTTGAAGACTTGGAAGGACAGAGACTCGCCAGAGCCATCAACGGGAAGCATCTGAAGAAATACTACCCTAGCATCCCAGTTGGGGGATAATAGCCGATTCATGTGAATCTGGCTCTAACAGCCGATGCCGTGCAAGCGGGTCGCCTTCAGGACAAAAATGGCCGACATCGTAGTAACAAGTCGCCCTTAGCACAAAAATGAAATACCCTCGATGGGGTGTAACAGCCGATGCGATAAGCATCGCCTTTAGAACAAAAAATATAAAATAATAAAAGCAAAATATACAGTCTTGCAAATTGGATTGTTTCGGGCATAACGAGTTCAGAAGTATCATATACATCAGAATGCCTAATACAATCTAGTTTGGATTATTGACGCCGTCCCGGATCACGTCCTCGGCGTCGACGGACACGGAGAGACCGTCGGCATGAGGGGCGAAAGCAGGCCATCAGCGTGCCGAACTCCTCCATATCCTGGCCTACCCGGATCCCCGATTCGACGTTCTCCAGCACGATGCCGGAGTTGATCTGGGCGGCGGCCAGAGCTCCCGCGGCACCGTGACGGACGCCGCTCATCGCCACCTGGCGGACGCGGTGGTGCACGTCCGAAAGCTGTTCCACCTGCGTTTGCCCCCGCGCGTGAAGGACGTCGGTGACGTTCGCCGCAGCCTCGCGCAGTTCGTGCAGCTGCGCCGTCAGAGCTGCATAAACTAGGAAGGTCAGTGTTGGAAACGCGCCGTGCACACAGTTGGACAAAGCGAGAGATTACCTGCCACGGCGGCCTGCGACTCCGCGAGGTTGGGCCCGCGCCTCCGCCAAATCAATGCTGGCGGCAACGAGCGCGACGGCTTGGTCCTCGTTCTCCTTGTCCAGCCGGCCGGCCTCTTCGGTAGCCTCGGAGTAGAGGTTGCGGTACCGCACCATCTCATGGTGGAAGTGGCGGCCGTCGGCGGCGGTGTAGGAGTCGCGGGAACTCGAAGATGACCCCGAGTTCGATTCCGCTCCGGAGGTGGTGCTGCGAGCCGGAGCATGAGGGAGGTTCGGTTGTGGCGCCGTGCGACGCACCGAGGAACCGGTGCGCCAGAAGGAAGATGGAGCGGGGGACATTGGCTGAAAGGGACCATCAGATCAGGCACCACAGAACACTGAACCTCTCAAGCCACATGGTCAAGAATGCGACGTGTTCTTTCTCGCTGACAGAAGAGGAGTTTTTCTGGTGGTGTTGAATATAGCCACTCCACCCTTCGTATGTGTTCAGTTTTGGGAAGTACGGGTCCTTCTTGCCGCTAGAGCAGAGATCCCAAAAGTCATATGATCCAGTAATCTGGAGCCCGGTGAGCATATGGATATCACCCAGGGTGATGGTTTTTGGACCATCTCCGAATACAAAAGCATTCAAGGAGTTGGACCAAAAATGACTGGCGGCGATCAGGAGCGGCTCATTCCTTGCCATCTCTGATAATGATAGGTCAAGGCATTGGCTCAGATGGCGCATCTCCCAGTCCGCGCGCTTCTTCGCCGCGACGCGGCGGAACCAGTTCCTCCACCCAGCAGGTGCGCTTGGCCAGTTTCTGAAAGATTTGGCCCAAGAAGAGGCGCCCATCATGGAGCTTCGGAATGGAAACTGGTTGGTTTCTTGAATGATGAAGTCTTTGGGGATCGGATCACCCATCGGGCCCAGATAGTAGGTATCGGGGATATCCTTCAGTGGAATCAGAATATCATTCCTCAGCACCTGGATTTGAAACTCGTACTCAGTGAGGTTGAAGAGGGATTCACGAATCAGGGGGCGGATCGATGAAATTGATACCTCAGGGACCTCAGAAGGAGTCGCCATTAGCTCGGGGGTGATTTGACGGCGACGAATCGAAGCTGGCGGCGGCGAATCGAAGCTGACGGCGGCGAATTGAAGCCCGTGGCGGAAGTTGCGACGGTTTAGGGTTTCATTTTGGTGCGAAAGTTTGAAGTGCCGAGAGGGAAGCTGCGGTTTGGCTATTTGAAGGCTCAAGCGCTAATTTCGGAATAAACCAGTTTATTCCAAAATTGGGCGGCATGTGTTAACACCAAATTTTGGGCTGGGAGCCGATAGCCGATGCCAGAGGAAGATAGCCGATATCGGAGGAAGATAGCCGATCTCGGAAGCAGATTCCGTCTAGCGGAAGGAAGGAAAATAGCTGATTGCACGGTGAATCGGTTATCGGGCGAAGGTGACAGGAGGCGTGCAGCGTCGGTATTGGTGACGTCATCCAGAGTCTGCGCCGCCAAGATGCGATCACGATCGGAGTCCGTTATGAAAGGGAAGGTCGGACTCCAAGTTACCTTAGATATAGGATAGTTTGTTGGTTTCCTTATCTATTGATGAGTTGTAATTCGACTAGGACTCTATCAACGCTCAGGGTATAAATATAAGCCCTCAGCCATTGTAAAACATACAACAACATCAATACAACACAACTTTCGGCTCCGGCCAACAAACTCTAGAGTCAGTCGAGTCCGGCGAGTTACTTCATCCGGGCTGGGTGTCATCCGGTGGAACGCAGGCTTGCTTGTAAGTATCGTCAACCCCCTGTTAAACTATGTCTTTTTAGCGTCATCCGGTGGACGTGGAAGCATGGCGGACCAGGGTCCTTGCTAAGCTCTGTTTCTTTGGCGTCATCCGGTGGACGCGAGAAGCATAGTGAGTCAAGGATGATTCACGCTGGTTTACCCGATCAATCTGTGTTAACCGTCATCCGGTGTACGAGATGCAGATTAGGACGGTTTTCACGAGCGGATTAGTTATCGATTCGTGTTTGTTTGCTTGATTAATCTATTAGTTAATGTCATCCGGTAGACAGGCTATAGATTGAGATAGTTTGCACGCATGGATTACTTATCGGCTCTAGCTAAATTTGGCAATTTAGTTAGATTCATTAAGTTATCAAGATGTTATTTGTTGTTTATTGTTTATTTATCAATATAACATCTCTCTGTCCGATCAAGAGTGATAGATTTGGCCTTAGATTTACTTGAATCTAATCGTCGTTTATGCTTTCTTATGCCTATTTCACTATGATGATCGGTTCTATGCTTACATCGGCTAATTCCCTATCAATCTTGTTCGTTACATGTTGTGCGTTCAGTTCTAGTTGAGACATAAGTGGTTCTGAGGTTATCGTAAGTCTTATTTTTGTGTCCTTGTTTAAGTTAAACTAAGCGTCATCTGGTGGAACAGGTTTAAGCCAAACAAGTTTTTCACTAGATTAGACTTGCTTTAATTTGAAGTCTGTTTATGGCTGCGCTAGCGTTCGTTCATGCTTCATGGACCCTGCATCGGCTAAAGAGCCGATTCAGTTATGCTTTCACGAGTAGATCGTGTATATAGACCTATTTGGATATCAAACGATCTAGCTTTGTTTGCTGGGTTTGTCGAAGCCCGCTGGTCGTCAGACCAGGTGAACGCAGACTTGGTGAACTTAGCGAAGAGGGTTTGCTAAAGCCGCCAGGCCTTCTAGACCAGCTTTAGCCGATCTCTGCTTGTTTGATGTACAGATCAGATCTGTACACATGATCTATTTTCTTTTACACACATTAACTGAATTAGATCGGCTAGTATGTTATTATCTTCATATGAGTATCCTGATAGCCATTTTACTTCATTATTATACTATCGGTTCATAACATGACAGAATCGGCTTTCTAGACGATCTCTGATTGAATCGGCTCTCAGAGCCACATAATTGGAACTACCTGGACACACCGGTTAGCTCCGCCCTGTGATTACTGATTACTATTGTTTCCTTGTCAATTGCAGATCAAATTGACTGGCACTCTTGGGTGTTACTGACACTCTCAGACCGGGTTCGAAGCTAGCTGGATCTGCGAGAGCTCTACTACCTTCAAGGGTCGTTTCCGGCTTCGCTGGTGTGTTGGGCTTAGGGAACCACTTTTTGCGCCAACACACTTTTTGGCACGCCCGGTGGGACTTTCACTGAAGACCATGGCAAAGGGGAAGACTGCGGCTGATGGATCCTCCAGGGATGACGGTGTCCTCAGGGTCAGGGTCAAAGATCTCAGCGAGGAGGACGCGGCCGTGCTGAACAAGATCGTTGAAGAATTCGCTGATGCCTGCCTGCTCTCATTCAGCAAGCAACGTGATGGCTCTATAGTGAAGAAGAATGCATTCCCAAGGTGGATCATGGACGGCCATTCTGATAAATCTGAAGAGGAGTGCAAGGCCGACCTCAAGCAGATGCTGAAAGAAGCGACCTGGGAGGCCGCCTATTCAGCAGTCGGCCATCACCATAAATCCTTCCTGCAAACATTCTATAATATCATGAAGACCTTTCTCAAGCGGCAGGATTGGGAGTCTTTGGGCCCAGTTTACTTCAACATACCCGCAGAAGATGCAGATCCAAAAGCAGCGGCAGGGACCTCCAATTCCTCACCGCAACAGCCGAGCCAACCGAAAACACCAGTGCAGGGTGCCACCGCGGCCGGTTCGGCTCAAAAAATAGCAGCTTCCCATAGATTATACAAAGATCATACTCTGGAGGAGCTCACCGCTTTCATGCAGGCCACTGGGCAGACGGTGAACTCGATGAACTCATCAGCAGTGAACCCGACGGCTAGAAATACGCCGGCGGCAGACACGGCCAACCCAACTCCTGGATACCATGAGGGGATCACATATCAAGACCTTCAAGCAGCGCCGCATCCGGGGTATGTCCAGACGCCCAACAATCAGCTGCTGGAGCAGATGAGTGCCATGCTCCGTGATACGTTCGGTTTGCAGCCGAAGACTGGGACTGGAATCAAGTATAGACGTCCTTACCCCGAGTGTTACGACCGAGTGACATTACCGCCCAGGTATCGCTTGCCCGACTTTTCCAAGTTCAGTGGGCAGGACGACATCACCACCATGGAACACATCAGCCGTTACCTGACCCATCTCGGCGAAGCTTAATATGAGGTAGCTCACAGGGTCCGGCTCTTTCCGCTATCACTGATAGGGCCGGCGTTTAGCTGGTTCGCATCTATGGAGCCTGCCTCGATTCAAGGTTGGAGGATCTGGAGACCAAGTTCCATAATTACTTCTTCTCTGGCACTGGGGAGAAAGACATCACAGATCTCACCAACATGCGCCAAAAGCCGAATGAACTTGGATCGGCTTTCATCAAGCGGTTCAGGGAGACCAGGAACATGTGTTACTCCTTGAACCTGAACGACAAGCAGCTCGCCAAGATAGTGGTCAGTGGGTTGCTCCCACACGACCAAGAAAAACTGGTGGGCACCAACTTCAACAGCATCAGCGAGGTGATGCAGAGGGTGGCCGCACTTAGAGCAGCAGGCCCAGAAGCTTCAAGAAAGAATCGAAATACAAGCAGTCGGCCTACGTCAGTAATTCCGACTCAGAAGATGGGGAGAATGAAGAAGTGGCTGCTGTTGAGCTCAAATGGGGTACAAAACCCATGGCCGTGCCGAAGGGTTGGAGCACGGAAGATCAATACGACTTTGACACACGCAAGCTGGACAAGCTCTTCGACCTGCTAGTCAGTGCGGGCCACATTACCTTCCCGGCTGATTACGTTAAGCCGTCTCCTGAAGATTTGCAGGGAAAACCGTTCTGTCCAGTACCATGGCCTCACCTCAAACTCCACAAACAACTGCCGCAATTTCAAAGCAGCAATCCAGAATGCTATTAGGCGCGGCTTGTTGAAATTTGAGGCCCCTCCCAAGGGAAAGATGAAGATCGACAAATTCCCATTCCCGAAGGGGCAGAACATGGTCCAGATCGCAAATCCTCTGACCAAGGTAAAGGAGGTAGTTGGCCATTACATCCCTGTTTCCACCGGCGGCTTGGACGATGATCTCGTAGATGTTGAGCCATTTGTTGGGATCGGCTCTTCCGTCGTAAGTCTTGACGCCGACAACTTTGAAGTTAGGAGGCCAGACAACTGCTCGGAGTGCCGGCGTGAATGGCAGTTCCGGGGCGGTCTTGTCGTTGGGAAAGTCGTGCGTCTGGATCATACTCTCTTCGTCGCTCGGCCTCTGCTGAGTGTCTGGCTTCTCTCCTGTTCTCAATGTGGCCATGTAGGTCTTTGGTCTTCAGCTTTGCGCGGAGGTCAGATTGGTTCACCTCTTGGTCGCCGTCTCGCCGATGAGGTCTCCGACCACCGCGAGACATCTCACCATCTTCGCCGACGAGCTCTGTAGCCGATGCCGTGCTATGAGATGGTGCTTGTCTTCCTTCGTTGATCTGGACCTGAGTTGCTTGGAGAAGAGCGGTGAGCCATCCTAGCTCTGGAGTCTGGGGTAGCCTCTTGGCCTCGGCGATCGCGACGACAATATTGGCGCTTGGAGTCGTGCAGACCTCGTACTGCCCGAGCATGCAAAATTCGGGCTCCAGATTCTTCATCGCTAGTCCTTCTCGCTTCAACTTGCTGCTCGCGGCGTCGTCTGCGATCGGCGTTCTTTGCCTCGCGGGCTGCTCGGGCTTCTTCGGACTCATTGGGCGGCGGGTCTCTGTCGTTGCTGATGGCAAGGACCGGTCCCCCAAAGAATTGCTTGATGGGAGGCAGGTCGGCGGGAAGGCCACCCTCTTGATCATCATTGTCGGGGCGGACGTTGTCGGGGGTGATGAAGGAGCTTGTGCCGACGTGTCGAGGCAGCGTTTGAGCGAAGCTGGAAGCTGCGTTTTGTAGCCCGAACGGCAAGTAGCCGTTCGGAGAACGATCCCCTCGAGGTCGCTCCTCGACGATGCGCTCGAGTGGTGTGACGGTGACGACCAGTGTTGTGTCATGGGACAGCGATGAGGGGCGGTGCGTCATGGATGACACGGACTCTAGGATTTGGAGTCCCTCTGACAGCTTCTTGGTGACCCGATCTATAGATCCGATGCAGGTCGTCGTTGTCGATGTTTTTCCGAACGTAGCGTGGCAGCCTTTTCGTCGGAGGAGACACGGAGGGGATCTGGGCTGCGTCCAGAATCACCCCTTCGCTGTTCGCGCCGATGACCCAGGTGATGGATCCCACCGTGAAGATCTGACCCGGCGTCGGGAGCTTGATGGAGCTTGAAAAATCACCTTGTTCGCCATGGAATTAGGTGGCACACCCCCTACCTGGCGCGCCAACTGTCGACGGAATATCGGCGATAGTCTACCGAGGGGTATGCCTGCGGTAGTAGATGAGACGGTGAGGGTGCGCCTGAGACGAACAAGGGAGCACAATTCGTGCGAGACAGAGATTTAGACAGGTTCAGGCCGCCACGAGGCGTAATACCCTACGTCCTGTATGTTGCTGTGTTGTATTGCTAGTAGATTAGATGAATCGAGTAGACCCCCTGCCTGCCTTATATAGTCCGGGGGCAGGGTTACAAGTTGATCTTTCCATACATAACAGATTACAATCCTAGCCGATCTGGGAAACTAATCGGCTAGATCCTAGGAAAGCTATTTCCTTGCCCGCCAAGGACTCGGCGGATATACGCGATCTCCTGGAGATCGTATGGGCGACGCATCCTTGATAGTTCAGACCTGTTCGATAGACCTGGGCCAAGTATGACTATGCGGGTATACGGGCTTATACCCCCACAAAAAACAAACACCAACATAGGTTTAGGGGTTGAACGGACAGAATTTCATGAGTTTTGGTGAATCTGTGTTTCTGCAGGACGTTATCAGGAAAAGGAGGAAATACCAAGGACGTCGGTGTAAAAATCGAATTCCACCACGAAAGTAGATCAGGAAGAATCTAGAAGACACCAGAGACTCGCCAGAGAAGACGGGACGGGTTTGGACTCCGAAGTGGATTGGCCGATCCAACCCCTAGGTCGGTTGATCCCTTCCAGAACGTTCCGCGCGTCCGCTTCGACGTGGACCCACATCCCGATATTTCACGCAATCTACACAATCCGCCGAAGTCGGTTTGATCCAAGGGCTACGGTTCATCCCATCGGCCTATATATAGACCCCAGACCCCCCAGGGTTTCATACCAATTCATATCAATATATGTAAACCCTAATCGAGAGGTGTCTCATGAAAGGATAACTTCTCATTAGGATCTAGGGACTAGATAGTAGAGAGATGGAGAGCGAGGGAAGAGTTAGGAGGAGATGCCAGCCTGTCGGTGATCCCTCTACGGCTTGTACTTCGGTAGGATCTAGCTCTACTTCTGATCTACGTAAGTCTATATTCATATTGTTTATCTGGTTTATGTCTCTCTTTTGAGTACTTTATTCCTGTTCTAGAGGGAGTAGAGCGGTAATCCCTAGTGTAGGCGTGGTGCCTAGACTATGGTTACTCGTAAATGCATCCTGTCTGATCGGATTGGTGGTAGATCGCGGGGGTGACCGAGCCTGTTGAGTCCTTTGTAGTCCACCTCCCATCGGAAGGAATAGTAGGATAGCTTTGTTACGGAAAACATCCTCTATTGATATCTTTCCCTATAGTGATTTTCCTAGATAAGCAGTAGAAGACAAAATCTTGCCCAAGTCAGAAGTAGAAACCCCTAGTTATCCTCTCTACACTCCAATCACCATAGCCATACTATATACACCCTTGATTAGTTTTACACCTATTAGCTATCATCTTTATTTGCATCACTACACCCATCATTGATTACCACCTTTAACTTAGTTTTTACCTTCACTTATTGACTACCCCTGGTTAAGTTAGATTGTAGTTGACCAAGCCCGTTTCCCTGTGGATACGATATTTAAAACCCTCCGGGTGAAAGCTATAACGGTATCCGTGCGCTTGCGGATTTATCTGTGTGCACTTAAAAATACCAACAAGCTTTCTGGCGCCGTTGCTGAGGAAACAGTTGCTAACTTAGCTACAAGCCTAGCTTAGCCTTTTTATTTATCTTTTACCATGGATTCCACTCCTATTTGCAAATATGGGGCACCCACTAGCACCAGCCATAGGCCACCAGAATCTTCAAAGCCTATCCTAACACCTGCCTATGAGCTGCACCTGTGCTTCATACAATTGATTCGGGATCAAACCTTCTCGGGAGAAGGCAATGAAAACCCTTACTCTCACCTACGGGAGTTTGACCAGATCTGTGCATGCTTGCATATCGCTGGCATGCATGACGAAACCTTAAGATGGAAGTTGTTTTCGTTCTCTTTGACGGGAATAGCTAAACAGTGATACAAACTCACCATAGAGAGAATGCACGGAGATTGGGAGAAGCTATGCTTTAACTTTTGTCTACATTTCTTTCCCATCCGTAAAGTTGTTAGCCTTCGCTTAGAGGTTCTAACTTTTAGGCAACTAGAAGAAGAATCTCTTGATACATCATGGGATCATTTTAATGATCTTATCATCACTGGCTCGGACCTTGCTATTCCAGACCCAACACCCATTCAACATTTTTACACGGGTCTTAGTAAGAATTCTAGGGAATCCCTTGATGTAGCCTCTAGTGGATCTTTTCTTTATCTATCTCTTAGTGAAGCAAGGCTTGTCCTTGACAAGATCAGTGGACACATCACCTTCACTAGCATTCATGATAAATTCCTAGAGGAAGAGAAGGAACCATCACCCGAGCAAGAAGAGGATGTTTTGATAGCCAAATCACAACCATTCCAATCCCAAGATTTAGCTATCCATCTGAATCACTAGTATCCCAAAATCCCCCAAGAGAAAGAGGAATTCCACTTTTAGAAAACCCTTTTGAATTTCAGGGCAACCTCAAGGATTTTGGGAGGACAAAACTATCGTCCACATAAGAGACCTCCAAGTGAATTTATGGAGGAATCTCTTAGAAAGCATCCTTGCATAGGACATTGAGAGGAACTTGAGGAAGGCATGTCTAGTGATGCCATAGAAGGAGAGCCAAGCCAATTAGAAGCCAATCTTATCTTCTCCCCTTCTATGCCCACAGTAGATGACTTATCTAAACCCATGTATGAACCCATCCTTAATCCCAATGATTCCTCTTGTGCTCTCTCCTAGGACTCATGATGATCCTACAAACTTACTCAGACATCCAAAGCATAGGAGTCATCAAGGCCACAAAAAAGATCAAGAAGAGCTACAATAATGGCAGGACTGTGTTGAATGGATGGACAAATACGAAGCCTTATGGATGGAATCCATACTTGGTTCAGATCCAAATGATGAACTTATAGCTCATCCAAGTATGGAGGCCCTAGGTGAGATCAACCTGAGAGACACCAATTCAAGGGAAATCTTGGACAATGAAATGCCCAATGAATGTCATAGGCGTGGATTGAAAGAGACAATGTTTTTGCCTATAGACATTTATGAAGAAACACCCTTGGAGATTGAAATAGATGATCCAGGCTCACAAGAGCAAATTCCTAAATCAATAGGTCTCTCTATCATTGCCATACATGAGGTCTCCAACCCCCTCACTTTACTGATTCATAGAATCTTGAAAAGGGTGGTTATAGATGCATATGTTTATCGTAAACATTGCAAATCTCGAGGTATGAATCTTAAGGTAGGTATATAGAGTTTGGTGTTGGAGGGGAAACCACTTCACCAACTGTCGACGAGACACCGTCGATAGTCTACCGAGGGGTATGCCCAAGGTAGTAGATTGGTCGGTGAAGGTGCACCTGAGACGAACAAGTGTTACGTTGGAAGCGTGAGACACGAGATTTATACAGGTTTAGGCCACCGTGAGGCGTAATACCCTACGTCCTGTGTGTTACTGGATTGTATTGCTATGATATGAGATGCAATGATCTTATGGTCTATCCTAGATGTTGGATCCCTGCCCCTCCTTATATAGTCTGAAGGGACAAGGTAAAATAACCGTGCAGTGCAGCCTTGCACCGCACGTCTTTGTCTTCTGGGTCAGGGCAGCTTTGATGGTGCGGCCCGGCCATGTAGTGCCACGCGGGTATACGGTTTTATACCCCCACAGCTAGTCCCCGAGCACCTTGCATTCATCGGGAGGTGCGGATCTTCGAAGTTGCTTGACCAGACGGATGTAAGGAGCTCAGAAAAAATTTGAAAAAGAGCTTCTCTTTGGTGAAGTGTATCCACTTTTGGTTCTTTAGAACCAATACCTTCAACGTTAGGTGAAGTGTATCCACTTAGTCCCCGAGCCTGATAGTAAGTGACGTAGTCACGTGGTGTCAGGGTCAAAGCCTTTATATGTGAAGTGTTGACGTAGTCCTCGAGCATAGCAAGTGATCGGGAAAGCCTTCCGAGTAGGCGAGGCGATGACGCAGTCCCTGAGCACAGCAAGTGATCAGGAAAAATCTTTCGAGCAGGTGAGGCAATGACGAAGTCCCCGAGCATAGCAAGTGATTGGGAAAAATCTTCCGAGTAGCCGAGGCGATGACGAAGTCCCCGAGCACAGCATGTGATCGGGAAAACCTTCTGAGCAGGCGAGGTGATGACGAAGTCGCCGAGCACAGCAAGTGCGTGAGAAAGTCTTCCGAGCAGGTGAGGCGATGACGCAGTCCCCGGGCACATCAAGTGATCGAGAAAAAAATCTTCCGAATAGGCGATCGACGACGAAGTCCCCGAGCACAACAAGAGATCGGGAAAAATCTTCCGAGCAGGCGAGGCGATGACGCAGTCTCTGTTGACAGTTACTAATGCTATCAAAAGAGTGTAGCCAAATCTATCCCTTAGCAGAGGTAACAATACTTCTCAACGCAATCACGGGGGTTGTCAATCCCTATGCTCAAAGTATATGGTTGTTGACACTTCTAACGTAGCTACTAGGAATAAAGCTATTTCTAGCAACTGCGCCAAAAATGCTATGGGTAGATCTATAGGATAGGTGATGGGATTCTGCAAGCGTACAGAACTATCGTGTAGCACTTTACCTAGGAGTACCAGGTGTCGAATTTATATTTTCCCAAAGGAAGGCGGGGTTTGTGATTCTAAAGATCTGATAGTCAAGGATCTAGATATGGATAGATGGGGCAATAACCTTAGTAAGGATAAATCAATGAAGTATAACTAAGGT
Organism: Eremochloa ophiuroides; assembly: GCA_038502445.1. Classification (NCBI taxonomy): domain Eukaryota; kingdom Viridiplantae; phylum Streptophyta; class Magnoliopsida; order Poales; family Poaceae; genus Eremochloa; species Eremochloa ophiuroides. The sequence continues at coordinate 55,416,749 of JAHLJS010000003.1, read as the reverse complement.
GGAAACACACCAGGATAAATTGAGGTAGCTCTGGAGTTCATGGGAGAACTCTATCTCAGTAAAAGATCAAGTGATTGATATACCAAAGAGATTGCTATACTCGGGACACGCAAAGTCCTAAACTCGCCGGGGTTCGACTGATTAGGCATCGTAAGTCCACAAGCCTACGCTGATAATACCAGACCGAACGTGGTGGAATCTAGAGAATTCTAGGGCTGTCACCACCTAGAACCTACCACTACTATCCGTGGGTCTAGCCGCATCCAAGGGTAAGATTATAGCCTAAGCACCGCGCTTAATCTATAAAACTTACTACTCTAACTCTGGCCAAGGAATTAGAGCACTCTAACCAAGCAATGAGACAAGTATGCAACTGCTTAAAGTATAACAATAGGTAAATGAAGCAGGGGTCCTTATTACCGATAAGAGTGAAGAACAACGCAGAGATGGTCGCTGACAAGCCCGGCTCCTCCACAGACTTCCTCCTTCTCCCGACTTCTCTCACTACTCTACTCTTCTCTAGCTACCACTATTCCTAAGAGCGGAGCTTCACTAGAGAGAGAGAAGAGCTACATACTGACTATGAGCTGAATCTCTAGTGATTTGCTAGTGATCCTCTAGTGGTTTCTGCTTACAAGTGAGGAATCAAGTCCTATTTATAGTGTAGGAGTGCTCCAGGGGTACTTGTAGGGGTCCTGAAAGTCGGTGGCGCGAAGGAGTAGGGCGGGCGCCCTCCTAGGGGGGTGGGCGCCCCCTTAGATGCACCGTCTTGCATTCTACGGCCCTCCTTCACCCTCAAGGGTAGTTGCAAGGTCGGTTGGAGCTCAGGATTGGCGGTTTGCAATCTCGGGAGGATGACATGTGGGTCCTTCGATCCGTGGCACATCTCTTGATCACCTGTTGGATGAAAACCAACTTCATTTGATGGTTTGGATGATTCTTGGACACCTTCCCTCGGATTATGGACGTGGCATCCAGTTTGGACAGGGCAGGCGCCCTATTGGTAGGGCCATCGGATCCTTGTGTCTTGTTTCTGAGCCGTTGATGTTATTTCAACGTGCCATAGGCCATTGTCACACCCAATTTTAAGGATAAAATTGAATGAACCAACTTATGTGCGTCCAGAGATCAATCACATACATAAGCGACAAATTACATAGTACCATCACAAGGTCTAATATATAATGAATAATATTACAGAGTCTTTACATTAATAACAGCGGAATAATATAGATAACTCTCTCGCAGAATCTCCATTCCACAGGGAATAGTTGACTGGTGAACACAATCCTAATAATCCTCAGAAGAATCCTCATAGTCATCTGTTACCTATCCGGGATTTTTATCCAAATATGAAAAATAAAGCAAGCGTAAGTACATGTCGTACTCAACAAGAATAACATGGGTTTATGAGGCTCAAATAAGGCAAGACACTGGTTTACAGCGGTTGCTTTTAGTTGATCACATTTTAGCAATTTGAGTAGCAGCAATAGAATATACCAAGGAATAAGATTTGCATGATCATATAAACATGATAATTAATATGCAATAAACATCAATAGAACCTTCAAATAAATCAATATTCAATTAGTTAAATTCCTGTAAGACGTCCAAGGCCGCTCGTGACCGTGAGCACGGTTGATATACCAGTTTTACACTCTGCAGAGGTTGCACACTTTCACCATGAGTCGTGATTTACCCTTTTTCTCGAGGTGATCAGCCTCTCGATCCACTACCAAGGTAGATCGGCGGGGTTCACTATGAAGTCTTTCAAAAGCCTCGCTAACATGTCACTAATCAATCCGAGCGCAATGGCAAGGGGCGGTAGAGCCCTCCTTCTAGTGGCACACACACGCAGCAGTACACACAAAGACAGGAGCCGCAAAACAACCAGCTCGGCAAGGAACCTTTCAAGATTAATAGCATGGTAGAAAGTAACTCCATACTTGACTAAAGTCAGAGCCATATGACCCTCATGGTTGCGCTGTAAGTCCCAGTGTCATACTTACAGATAAGTCTTTAGTCCATGTTGCTAAAAAGCAATCTTTTAATCTTTATCTCATAATTAATTAATCAAGTTCATAAGATCATGGCATCATCAAAGCACTAGCATCACTACTCAAATGCAATCTCATAGGTAACAAGAATCAAGTCATCAAAACCTTGGAATAATCACTATGGTTGCCAAGGTAGACATATGCATCATGAATTTAGTTATTAAGGTGAATAGGCAACAAGGATGGTCCATGCTATACTTGCCTTGATCAAAGTGCTCTGGAGAACTTGGATCCTCAACGTGCTCTTGATCACTTACGTATTGCTCACCGTCTGAACTCGATCATAAAATCACCACACAATCATCGAGGCAATCATACACAAAGCAAACAAGATCTATATTAGAAACAGTACACCAACAAGTGGAAAAATAGATTGAAAAGTGTATAAAAATAATCTACGCGTCGCTACGATGCCAATGATATAAAGATCACGAAAATCGGAGTTCAAACGGGAAAGTTATGAAATAAACAAGTTTTACTTTAATAAAATAATAGATTAAATCTATTCTCGAATTTTAAAAGTTGAAAACATGTACAACAGTAGCATAATTAGATAGATTACGAAATTACGAATCTAACGAGACTTGAACGGATCAAATCGGAGCTAAAACGAATAAAATATGGCCGAAATAAACTGAGTGGCAAATCTGTAAATATTGAAAACGCCTTTTGAATTAAAACCGAGGAAAAACGTTTTCTAAATAGGAAAGCGTAATCTTAGAAATACGCCAAAGGACCGCGGGTTAGAACATTAAAAAGCTCAGGGGCTCTTTTGCAAAAGTGCCGGCGAAAGGGTATCTCTCACTGTGAGCCGTTGGATCGGTCCGTGGACGGCGCAGGTAGCTCGGGGGAAAGAGGGGCGGCCCTGGTCGCCGGAGTCGAGCGGCGCCCGGCCGATTCCTCGCCGGCAAGATGGCCAGAGACGGCGTTTTCGGGGCTAGGAAGCTCGGCACACCTCGGGATCTGGTCGGGAAGCAAGAGGAGCTCAAGCCAAACCTATCTATGGTTTCGGTTGCCATAGAGGTAGCTCGAGGAGGGTGCGGCGAGCTAGGTGGCGGAACTATGGCGGCGGCGAAGCTCGGCATCATGGCTATAGTGCACAAAACCGAGGGAGAAGGGGTCGGGAAGGTCCCTGACCTTGCTGCGAAGCTTGGAGAACGACCAATTTCGACGGAGAAGTCCTCCTGAGGAGAAATCGACGGCGGCGGCGGAGCTCGGGGCGACGGCAGAGCTCGGGGCGGCGGCTAGGGCAAGATTGGAGGGCGTGGCTTACTCGGGAACTTGTGGGGAGGGACGGCAGGGCTCGGCCGACCTATATAGGGGTGCGAGGGAGGCGTAGGAGAGCTGGACTCGGTTGGGACTCGACCCGGAGGAGGGAGCGCTCGTGCCTCGCGCGGACTCCGACTGGAGGAAAGGGATGGCGCGGGGCAGCAGGCCCTACGCGTCAGCGGCGGGGGAAGAGGGTCACAGCTTCCTTTTACGGGCCAGTGGAGGCATGCACGGGATGGACTCGGCCGAAAAATCCAGCGATTGCCTTCTGTTGGAGGCGGCGCTCGTGCTCCTCTCGGACTCCGTCCTGAGGAGGGAGATGACGCTGAGCCATGGGCCTGACGTGTCAGCGAGACCGAGAGGAGGGGAGGCGGGCTGTGCTGAAGCTGGGCTTCGGCCTGGCCGGCTCGGCCCATACGGAGAAGGAGGAGAGGGGCAGCGCCCTGGGCTGAGGAGAGGGGATGGGCCGGCTCGGCCTGCAGAGAAGGGGAGGGAGTTTTCCCTTTTCTAATTTTCTCAATTCATTTTCAAATTTGTTTTCCAAATGGCTTTTCAAACTAAGTTTTGAACCCTTACAAAATCCAATCAAATCTCAGGAAATAAATATGTGCAGCGGCATGTATGCAACATAACATGTTTCTATGCCCTAGGGTTTATTTTAATTCACAAAAAATATTCTTCTATATATTAAATGCTCAATCAATTGCATAAATAAATCAAATTAAATTCCTATTTCAAAAATTGAAAATTTCCGGGTGTTACAGCCATTTGGGAGGATCGCACATGGATCCGTGAGGTGGCATGCCAATTTGGCACAATTCAAAGGGCGGGCGCCCTATGTAGGGGGCGGGTGCCCCCTCTGGCTCCCATGTGGCAGCTGAGGTGCTGAGGTGTCTTGATATGCTTTGTTTTTACCTGTTTTCACCATTTTTCATGCATACACAAGATTTCTCCAAGGACATGTGGAACTAGGCAAGTTTTAAGGTGAGTTCTTTACATTTCACGTGGTTTTACCTTGATTATGGGTGAAATATTGACGGTAAAATACGGTGTTAGCGACCGTCAACAAACGCCCCCAAGCTAACCTTTTGCTTGTCCTCAAGCAAAGATGTGATTTTAACATGGCAATGTTGGATCGAGAACTTTGTAATAATTCACAAGGATCTTGTATACCAACCAACACTATTCTAGTATTGAGCATAATTCAGAAATTCATCTTGTGTCATAACTATATGGGGCTTTTAGCTTTTTCACCATGGGTCATGCAGAAACAAGATAGCATAGATAAGTAGATACTTCATCCCTTACTTTGGTAGAGTGAGACCATTCACTAGAGAATTTTTATCTTTTTGAAAGGAAAAATCTTGCTTTGGTTCCTTTAATGGTACTCTCAACCACTCCTTAGTGTGATAGACCTCACAAGAGCTCAAGAGAGCTTTTCATGTCTATCCTAAAGCTTATGTGGGGTTTATAGGATTGAAGCAAAAGCATACTTGAACTGAATATATTGCAAGATTAGACACTTAGATCACAGGGAGCAACAAGTCATATAAGATGATCAAGAAGTGTAAGTGTAAATTATTTGGTGGGCTCCTTGAGACTTATTCCTTTGCCTTAGACAGAGGAGAGCATGGTTACTGAATACATAGTTTTTTAAAATGAAGCATAGATATATGGGCACCTGCCCATGGGACATTTGTCCTTTTTTTTTCCTTGAGCACTTGCTCTCTTCTCTTTTTTTTCAATAACCTATACTTCTCATCTATTAAAAGGACAAAGGTTGATTGTGGTTGGTTGTCTCAATTGGTGTGTGGAGCATTGTATACTTCCAGTGTAGAAGTAATACATAGGTGGAATGTGTACGTGATCTTGATCAAAGAATATGACTCATTTCTCTGCCTAGATTAAATAAGGTCTAAGCAGGCTCAAAACAGACAAGAACCCTTTCTTTTGGTGGTTTTAGTTGTTTGTGGATGCATGGCTTGATGGTAGGTATTTAACTCCATAAAGGAACCATGAGCAAGAATTTGAATTTTATAAATCAAAATCTCTAATTGGTTCTCACTCATTCCTTAGGTCAGGTAAAAGTTCTACTTATACCAATTTCAATCTTGCAAGAGCATAACTTAGGTTATTAGCATGTGCAACCCACAATAATGTTTGACTTAAGACAAATTTCAGATATCACACTCAAAACTTTCATAGTAAGGGTTGTATAATAAGATTTTGCAAATCATCATAGAGCAATTATTCATCATTTCCAACAAAGATATATCATATTCTTTTTCTCGTCTTATCATTATTTTTATTTATTTATTTATTTATTTTACTTATTTTATTGTTATGTAAGAATTTAGAATTGCTTTTCATATTATAACTCACAGTAATTAAGAAAAAATGCTGGGGTTAGAGATCATACCTTGGCGAGGATAACGGCTCCCCCAAGCTAGCTTCTTCTCCATGATCAGATTCTCTTCTTGGTCAGGTTATTTCCTCTTTTATATTTTATTATGATCAATAGGCTTTGCTTTTTATTCTACTTTTTTTATTGCTACTATGATAAACCAGATTTGTATTTTATTTTTTATTATTATTATTTTATTTTTTTATTTATATATAATCTCTCTTTTAAAATGGTCTTTATTAAATGCAAGACATAAAATTAAACATGCTTCTAACAATTAATTGATTTAATGCACGAAGAAGGGAAATATGCCAATGCAGTAATTAAAGAGAGAGATTGAATAATTACTCTCATAGTTGTCCTTCCTCGGAAAGAGGTTCTTCCTTGACCGATGTCTTTTTCTCATCTTGACCTTCTTTGACGATATCGGGGTCTGGTGTAGAGACTGCAGATGATGGTTCCTCCTTTACCGTATCTCTGTCTTTTTTGTTTCTCCAGATTCTTAGTCTTCTCCTCCTCGTGGATCGACTCTTATTTTTCTGCATGTTAGTTGCGTGGTGTGGTGCACAAGAGAAAACAAATCTCTCTTTCTTCCCATTTATATAGAAATCCATGCTACCACTAGCAACAAATATGCATGCATTCACAGTATTCAAGAAAGGTCGGCCAAGAATGAGGGGTAAGTTGTCTCTATTACCCATGTCTAAAATCATGAAATTGGCAGGCACAAAGTTGTTTCTTACTTTTACCAGAACATCACAAAGTACTCCTTCTATGTAGCAAGTTGTTTGATCAGCTAATTGCACATATGCAGAAGTTGGTACTAGCTCAGTGTAGAACAACTTTTCATAATGTTCTTTAGACTTGATGTTGATGCTTGATCCTAGATCACATATAGCATTATGGAACTTTTGAGATTGAATAGAGCAAGATATGAAAGGGGTTCTAGGATCTTCGTTTTTAGTTGGAAAATTCCATCCATCTAGTTCATAGCCATTATAACTAATAGTAACAAGATTAACAGATTCCATGGTTGTTTCAAGATTTTCTGGTATTCTATTTTTTTCAAAAGATGGAATTGCAGCAGCTAGTTGTGCTAATTGAGTTTCAAGCATCTTATTGAAACAAAGTTGATTCTTAATTGCAGAAGAGAAATCATCCAATTTAGCATTTATGCTATCCAGCATCCTATCATTAGCATGAAGCTTCTTATTTATACTATTATTCATTCTACCTTGACCATAGACAAGATCTTTAAGAGAAGGGTAGTTATTACCTTGGTTGTTTTGACGTTGTGAAGAATTGAAAGTGTTACCTTGAGAATTGGAGCGCTGAGTCCATCCTTGATTTGAAGAACAAAAATTGTTATCATTGCTGATGAAGTTGAGGTTTTCATGTGTCTCAGGACAATGGAGTCCGGAATGGCCAAGTTCTCCACAGACTTCACACGTCATGTGAGTCTCCATGGCTTGCACGGTCTCAGATGTACGCATCTTCTCGCAATTTTCTAGCCTTTTGGCCAGTAGGTCCACTTTAGCTGCAATCATGTCAGCTTTCATTAAAGAATGCATACCTCGCTTGCGCGGCTGCAGACTGTTCCTCGTTCCATCCTTGATTGGACACCATCTTCTCTATCAAAGCCTTCGCATCTGTAACTTCAAGAAAAAAGAATGCTCCACCGGCGGCAGCATCTTGATGGCTTCTATCAAGAGGGGTTAACCCATGGTAGAAGTTTTGGATCAAAAGCCAATCCTCCATACCATGGTGTGGACAGGCAGCGACATACTCTTGCATTCGTTCCCAAGCCTCGGGAATCGATTCATCGGTTTGTTGTTGGACACTAGAGATCTTATTGCCAAGATCATTGGTCTTGCCTAGAGGAAAGAATTTTACTAGGAAAGAGTTGAAACACTTTTCCCATGTGTCCACATTATTTCGGTTCGCATAGAACCATTCCTTGGCTTTTCCTAACAAGGAGAAAGGAAAGAGTCACAAACGAATTACGTCTGAGGTTACTCCTTTAATGGTAAAGGTGCTGCATATCTCCAAGAAGTGTTGGAGGTGTGCATTAGCATCCTCGTGTGCTTTGCCACAAAATGGGCTAGCTTGAACCATTGTGATCAATGTAGGCTTTTACTCGAACTGAGTGTTTGTCTCGATGACACCAGGGCCTATTGCTATATTAGCAGCAGAAGGTGCAGAGAATTCACGGATAGTCCTTTCGGCCATATTCGTGATTCTAAGGATAACCATCTAGACTTGACTCAAATCAGAGGAATTCAATAGTTGCCTTCCCCGACAACGGCGCAAAAAATGCTTGTTGACAGTTACTAACGCTATCAAAAGAGTGTAGCCAAATCTATCCCTTAGCAGAGGTAACAATACTTCTCAACGCAATCACGAGGGTTGTCAATCCCTATCCTCAAAGTATGTGGTTGTTGACACTTCTAACGTAGCTACTAGAAATAAAGCTATTTCTAGCAACTGCGCCAAAAATTCTTTGGGTAGCTCTATAGGATAGGTGATGGGATTCTGTAAGTGCACAGAACTATCGTGTAGCACTTTACCTGGGAGTACCAGGTGTTGAATTTATATTTTTCCAAAGGAAGGAGGGGTTTGTGATTCCAAAGATCTCATAGTCAAGGATCTAGATATGGATAAATGGGGTAATAAGCTTAGTAAGGATAAATCAATGAAGTATAACTAAGGTGGAAACACACTAGGATAAGTTGAGGTAGCTCTATGTTGACGGTGGATATACCCTAAAATTTCACATTCAAACCCCGTCAACCGGCCTCGGATTCAACGGAGAATAAACATAACATGAACATATTTTATCAATAACTAGTTCCACTTGTACTCTTAAGCTTGTGAATGCAGGGAAGGTGAAACAGGGCAGAAATAAACACTTGGAGCCCAAAATCATGGTTCGGCCGAACCAAGTATTTGGGAACCAAGTCATCACACTTCAAGATATGGTGCACAACATCACTTAGAAGAGAGGAGAGCCCAAGGTGGGGCTAGGCATAGGTCAGCCGAACCCCACATGGGGCCCACCTGGCTCCGGTGACGTGGCACAATCCGTGGGACACTCCACCCAACTCAATTCAACCATCAGATGAACATGTGTTTCCATTCAACGGTGGAGAATCAAGGCACACGGATTAAGGCGTGAAATAACACAATCAAGACAGAACCAGCACAGGAGGACACCCTATGACTGGTGGGGACCACACCTGGTTGGGCCCCACCTGTCATAGGTGTTGGCCGAACCACCCCAGATGGGCCCCGGTCACCAACTTCCTCCACCGACCCTCAGCATGTTTCCGATGTGCTGAAATCACCACGGCCGTCCATCTTAAGGCGGTTCCAAGGCGGTTTCTCCAAGGGTGGAGAGGAAAGGAGCACACGGATCGCTGGCGTGGCGCTCCTCAACTCTCCCCTATAAATAGAGGCTGCCATCACCCTCTTCAAGACACTCAAGATACACAAGAGCCACAAGAGACAAGAGAAGTTCCACTCTTTAGTAGTAGTAGTATTAGTCTAGTGTGGGAATTAGAGTCGAGTCGCGCTACGCTCGGAGTCTCCGGAGTCGTCTGCTGGAGAGTCTGGTATAGCTCTTGTACCTTTCCTTCTGTAAGACTTTACCTTTATCAATATATTATCTTTACTTTACTTTACTAAGTGTCTACTTAGTGCATTACTATTTTTTATAGTATTGTTGTGTTTTGTCTTAACTTATAGTTGAGTTATATTAGATAGTGATCCTGTAACCAGCTCACGTGTGTAGTTCATCGCCTGTCATAGGGTGCTTTAGTTATTGGTACGCAACTAGAGTAGTAAGGCTTAGTGTAAGCGTGGTGCTTAGATTAGCTCTTGCCTTTGAATGCCGCTTGTTACACGGATTGTTTGTGGGTGCTAGCAGGTGGTGACAGCCCTGTCTAGTCTTAGTATCCCTTCACGTGTTTTAGGCAAGTTCTTAAAAGGTAGGCTCCCATAAGAGAATAGCCGCTTCGGGTAGAGATTATATCCCCTACTGTCTCGCCTATCCCCTACACACCGGAAGTAAGGTAGCTGTCTTAGTATAATTCATCCATTTAATAAGATAGTTCACAAGAGTAAAGTAAGTGTCATAGGAGTCTTATACTCACTCGTTGTCCTCCCATGTAGCTATACTCTGCTAGTTATCTTTAGTTATCCTAAAACCTTGTCGTGTCTTGGTGTCATTATCCTTTCCTCTATATATCGATTTACCCTCCTATCACTAGTTGATACTAAGTTGTTATAGACTTAAGGATCTCTCTCTTTTTATTAATTATTCCTAGCAACCGATTTCCCTTGGGATAAAAATAAATAACGATACCTTGGAATACTCCAGGGTGAAGTGCTACTAGCAGGTATTTTCTGTGCGGTTGCGGAATTATCCAGTAGACATAAGAAATACCCTCAGGGCACTTCTAGCGCCATTATCAGAGATAGTCTAACACCCTGTCTCTGGTGGTTGCGCTAAGAAGTGTCTACACTCTGGGGTTTATGGGAGAACTCTATCTCAGTAAAAGATAGAGTGATTGATATATCAAAGAGATTGCTATACTCGGGACACGCAAAGTCCTAAACTTGCTGGGGTTCGACTGATTAGGCACCGTACGTCCACAAGCCTACGCTGATAAAACCAGACTGAACATGGTGGAATCCAGAGGATTCTAGGGCTGTCACCACCTAGAACCTACCACTACTATCCGTGGGTCTAGCCGCACTCAAGGGTAAGATTATAGCCTAAGCACCGCGCTTAATCTATAAAACTTACTACTCTAACTCTGGCCAAGGAATTAGAGCACTCTAACCAAGCAATGAGACAAGTATGCAACTGCTTAAAGTATAACAATAGGTAAATGAAGCAGGGGATCTTTATTACCGATAAGAGTTAAGAACATCGCAGAGGAGGTCGCCGACAAGCCCGGCTCCTCCACAGACGTCCTCCTTCTCCCGACTTCTCTCACTACTCTACCCTTCTCTAGCTAGCAATATTCCTAAGAGCAGAGCTTTGCTAGAGAGAGAGAGAGAGGAGCTACATACTGACTATGAGCTGAATCTCTAGTGATTTGCTAGTGATCCTCTAGTGGTTTCTGCTTACAAGCGAGGAATTAGGTCCTATTTATAGTGTAGGAGTGCTCCAGGGGTACTTGTAGGCGTGCTGAAAGTCGGTGGCGCGAAGGAGTAGGGCGGGCACCCTCCTAGGGGGGCGGGCGCCCCCTTAGATGTACCGCCTTGCATCCTACGACCCTCCTTCACCCTCAAGGGTGGTTGCAAGGTCGGTTGGAGCGCAGGATTGGCGGTTTGCAACCCTGGGAGGATGACATGTGGGTCCTTTGATCCATGGCACATCTCTTGATCACCGTTGGATGAAAACCGACTTCATTTGATGGCTTGGATGATTCTTGGACACCTTCCCTCGGATTGTGGACGTGGCATCCGGTTTGGACAGGGCTGGTGCCCTGTTGGTAGGGCCACCGGATTCTTGTGTCTTGTTTCTGAGTCGTTGATGTTATTTCAATGTGCCATAGGCCATTTGGGAGGATGGCACATGGATCCGTGAGGTGGCATGCCAATTTGGCACAATTCATAGGGTGAGCGCCCTATGTAGGGGGCGAGCAGCCCCCTTCTGGCTCCCATGTGGCAGGCTGAGGTGCTGAGGTGTCTTGTATATGCTTCGGTTTTGCCTGTTTTCACCATTTTTCTACATACATAAGATTTCTCCAAGGACATGTGGAACTAGGTAAGTTTCAATGTGAGTTCTTTGCATTCACGTGGTTTTACCTTGATTATGGGTGAAATGTTGACAGTAAAATAGGGTGTTAGCGACCGTCAACAGTCTCTGAGCACAGCAAGTGCGCGGGACAGTCCTCGGAGCAGGCGAGACGCATATCAAGACCCCCGATGTGCTGCCCAAGATCAGCACCCTGATCCGAACAGCATGGAGTGCCTTGATAGCTCGGCGACGAATCCCTAGTGTGGTCGGAGACGAAATCCGAGCAGCGCGAGGACGACGAGGAGCGGCAACGAGTCCCCACCGTGGTCAGAAGCGGTGTAGTCCGAGCAGTGCGAGGACGGCGAGGAGCGGCAACGAGTCCCTAGCATGGTCGGAGACGGTGTCCGAGCAGCGGGAGGACGGCGAGGAGCGGCGACGAGTCCCCGTTGTGGTCGGAAGCGGTGTAGTCCGAGCAGTGCGAGGATGGCGAGGCAGCGGCAACGAGTCCCCGGCGTGGTCGGAGACGGTGTCCGAGCAGCGCGAGGACGGCGACGAGCGGCGACGAGCCCCAGCGTGGTCGGAGGCGGTGTCAGAGCAGCGCGAGGACGGCGAGAAGCGGCGACGAGTCCCAGCGTGGTCGGAAACGGTGTCCGAGCAGCGCGAGGATGACGAGGAGCGGCGACGAGTCTCCAGCATGGTCGGAAACGGTGTCTGAGCAGCGCGAGGACAGCGAGAAGCGACGAGAGCTCGGCGGCGAGTTCCTGCAAAATAAATATGTACAGTGGGTAGTACATGATGTAGGTTTTGGAGCGGATCCCAATATTGTAGACTGCATGATAAGATTGTCCGTTTCTTGCTCTTGTCAGATCACTTAATTTCCCCAGGTAGTTGGCCTGTTACGTTTAAGCACCTGACCCGGCATCTGGTTCAGAGGTTTCTTAACATGACCATGTTAGTGTGACGGCTTACGGGGCGTAGACAGGTTTCACGGATTAAGGTGTGTGCTACCGAGGTACGTTAAGCAACCCTTAAGAGAAGAAAACGGAGAGATACTTAGTATCTCGTCAGCGGAAAAAAAGTCTTATGTGGAGATACTTAGTATCTCATCGGCGGATAAAAAGTCTTCTGTGGAGATACTTAGTATCTCGTCGGCGAGTGTCCTGAACATTATTGGGGCTTATAGAGAGGTCGGCGGCGAATCATGATGATAATATCCAGAGATATATGGAGGTCGGAGAATATATAGAAAGATATTAAAAATATCACTTAGCTTGATTGACGCTGAGCGGAGTGGTCGGCGTGTCGAGGAGTCATTTGACGTGGCTCGCGTGATGACCCGAACGGTTCCAGGCTTGCTGTTGTCGGGGTCACCGCAGCATTGACGGAGAGAAGCACGATTAATTTTCTGTCAACAAATATCATGTAGATTCGTAAAGAAATCCGAAGATAATTATATATAATAAAATATATCTTAATAAAAAACAACATGACTTAGCTTGTCCAACAGAAGTGGGCGCTTTATCCTCGAGTTGCATATATGTAGATGAGATCTTATTCGCAATTGGCCTGCATGTTTTGACTTGGAAAAATCCAGTCCGTGTCGATCGTAGACGACGGCATAGTCGTTGACCGATTTGTCTTCTGTCTCTAGTACTTGGCGTAAGATCGGATCTCGCGTATGCAAGTTTTGTCTTGATTACTTCGCACGACAACATAGCGTCGCTTGGCCTCCGGTTCTGCTGCACGATTCTACTCTTGCTCGTGGGAGAAGCGTATGCACGTATATGCATGCGTCCATGCACGTCCCGATTGCATGGTCTTGGTTGGTCTTCGCTTGCTGTTGCAAGTTGCTGGTTCCGTGCAAATTGACTTCTAACGTGGTCACAGCGCTTGATGCAAGTCCTCGATCGACTCCTGTTCGACTGGATTGGAGGGAGGTCGGCTTCATCGTTGAACGGATCTGGTTGGGCTGATCGCGGACGACGTGGATTCATCTTGCTGAGCGTCGGCGTGCACGGATTTTGCTGCAAGAGACAGATCACGACGAGGTTGTTGCTGACAATGTAGATGAAGATGATTCTCATCTGCTTTGCCACCGCCGAATGTGGTGGTCGGCGACGACGAAAAATTCAGATCTGATCCGCCGCCGCCGAATGCCGTGGTCAACGACGACGGAAGAAATTTCCATCTTGCTCGCCACGGGATCAGGAAGCACACCCCCTACCTGGCGCGCCAACTGTCGATGAGACACCGTCGAGTCTACCGAGGGGATATGCTTAAGGTAGTAGATTGGTCGGTGAAGGTGCGCCTGAGACGAACAAGCGTTACGCTGGAAGCGTGAGACACGAGATTTATACAAGTTCAGGCCGCCGTGAGGCGTAATACCCTACTGTCCTATGTGTTGCTGTATTGTATTGCTATGATATGATATGCAATGATCTTATGGTCTCTCCTAAATGTTGGATCCCTGCCCCTCCTTATATAGTCTAAAGGGATAAGGTTACAAGTAAACTAGCCAAGTTGGTAAAATAACCGTGCGGTGCAGCCTTGCGCCGCACGTCTTTGTCTTCTGGGTCGGGCCAGCTTTGATGGCGCGGCCCGGCCATGTAGTGCCACGTGGGTATACGGGTCTATACCCCCACAGCAACATAGATGTAATTAGAAGGTTTCCCAAGAATAAACTTGCACCCTTTTTGCTATGATAGAATAAGCATAAGTGTGAAAATATTCCTTCGGGTGTTATTGTCACTAACCATTTTAGGACTGAAGCAAAAACGTTGAAGGATAATAACTCCAAGGTATGTCCAACCAATTATCATGCAACTATTGATCACATCCGTCCAGACTTGATTTTTGTCTTGCAAAATTCAAGCTTGGGGGATAGGCTTTCTCTGAAAAATCCTATACCATGTTGCTAATTCATCTTGGTTGTCGCTACCCTTAAATCATGTTCACACATCTCTATTTGAATAAATCCTCATAATGCTTTCATGCTACCTTTACTTGCTATAGTATATGTTTAGGTTTAAAGTATCTTCATACATCTCTTAAATGAAGCATGGTGCTTAGTTTAGGAATGGTGATCTTATTTCATTTGCTTTTAAATTAAGCATGGTCCTTAGGTTAAAATGCCTTTCTAAATCAAATTAGACGTGGTGTCTAGGTTGATTTTTGAACCGATAGTATACTGTAGTAGACACTAGGATATTTTGTTAGACTAACCCCTCAGGAAACACTCAAATCAGTTTGGGGAAGTCAAAGGATAAACTAAAATCAGAGATGAAGCAGGACACATGAATCCCAATAGTTGTGCACAAGGGAGAGGTCCTCCTCAACGGGCCTAAGAACCAGGAGCCATCGCTGTCCGGTTGAAGCCTAGGGAAGGAAGACCAAATTCCACCAAAGTTGATCTGACCATGGTCTTCCTCCTCTCAACCTCCCGTTGCTCAGGCACGCTGGTTTGCAATCCCTCTACTCACCATTACCCTACTTCTATAAGTTTGATAAGTTCTACAAATGCCATATATGAAAATCAACTTAAGACAACATAACATCAATCCTCCATAGAAGAAGTAATGGTAAATAATAAATGTTGTATACAACTTCTCTACATCATAGAAAGTGACCTTTAGCTTTATGACAACACTATCGCTGTAATTACTTGTATATTCCTTCGGGTATGTGTTGTCCACTAATGCTTTGCAGGAATAATAAGAGAAGCAAAAGGTCCGAACACAAGAACAAAAAGATGTCATAGGAGACAAACCATTCATGAACAAGACACTACGAACTCCTGCCCAAGCAGACACATACTGAAGCAGTGAGGATGATCAACTCGGTTCTAGCTGAATGCGATCACCTCCTTGCATCATCACACCTGCCAAAGCTAGACAATCCAGTCATGCCAACGATCGGCTGCACCAGAGAATCTTCCACAAGACCTTCTGCAACACTGGATCAAACGTCAACATAATGGAAAAGATGGCAGACCAGATGTTCAGGTTCCTAGAGATGACTCAGAATCACTATGTCCCCTCTGACTTCATGGTCCTAGACATGGGAGAGGAAGAGTATAATCCACCAATTGTACTTGGAAGACCGTTCGTTGGCACATGAGCAATCATTTATATGAGATCAGGAGAGGTCCACTTCCAATTCCACACAGAAAAGGGACCGCTCCTACTTCAACAACTATACAACTTATGAGCAGCCGAAGAAGAATAGACCAAGGAGTCATTCATCCCAACGTCAAAAGAACCAACCACCCAAGGATGTTTAGGCAGACTACAAAGGAGAAGTTGTAAGGAGAGATGAAACCACTACATCAAAAGACAAGAAGAGTGAGGAAGAGGAGACTATGAAGGATGAGCCCCTAACCTCAACATCAACATTAACTTCACTAACCAGAAAGAATAGAGGAAGGAGGAGTCACCTTCCAACACATCATCAGAGGTGCAACCAGGGTCACCATCTCAACCCGATGATGCACCGAGCGAGAATGAACAAGACAAGAGGTCCTGTTTGGAGGACTTTAAACCACCAAGCCTTCACCAAAAGGTAAACTTGGTACTTATCCATATTTCATTTTTAGAATTGCATTAGCATCTTAGCAGTTGCATATTTACTTTCCTGCATTAAAAAGAAAATAAAAATATTTATTGCTTTGCATACTAAAATTTAAAGGCCCCATGTGACTAATCTCGTGGCATAGCCCACAAGACTATTCACTGTGGTGGCACAAAAATAAATTGCATGAATCTAGAAATAGGCTATTACATCATATCTACTCTTTTGCAATCATAAACACAAAATACCAAAAAAAAAATGTAGGCACATGAAGGTCCACACCTTTTATGAAAAGCTAAAAATATGTGGGCACATGAAGGTCCACTCATTAAGGGAGCTTTCTGCTGAAAATATTGCCACTAACCATGGAGCGGTATTATCCTAACCCCTCTATAAGAACTTGTACTCTTGTTGGCAATTGAGTTTTGCAGGTGATCAAGAGCTAGACCACCCAGACACATACCTGCTGCTGGCACATCTGCTCTAAGAAGGATCACTCAAACTTCAACATCACGACCACACTATCATCTAGCTTGGGGGAGAGCATCCTCCACTTAAACCAACTAAGTATAAGCTTCCCATCCTATTACTGTACTATATTGCTTTTCGAGTGTGTTAGCTAATGAAATAAAATTTGAAAACCAAATAAAGATTTGCTTAGCTTGATTAGGTTTACTTAGGTTTGAATAAAATGCTTACAGAAGTTGTTGCCTAGATAAAATGAACTCCATAGACCAACATCATGCATGAAATTGATAATTAGCACATTCACTAGAATCCCTTTTACCTAGCGTTCAACCTTGAACTATCCCAAGTTTTAGATACAATCATTTTGACATGAAGATTTACTTTGAAACCTGAAACTTGTGGGTAGCAAATGCTTGATCTAAGTCTAGGTGATTGAGGGATATGATATGGAAAGTTTGAGCTGCTATTTATCTTGTTCCTAGTATCACTTGAGTCCTGGAGATTTATTTTTTGAAAATCCTTAAAACCACATGATGAGTTCCTGTATGACAAAGCTTAAATTCCCACCATAGCCATACATGCTAAGATAGGAAAACCCACACATTTATGTGCTAGTTGCTTTGCATTGGGTGTTGTCAAGCTTTGTTGATACCTTAGAAACTTGTCATGCTCTCAAAATCAAGATCACGTGCACACCACATACACCTGCTGCTCCTACACATGGAGTACACAAAACATGCCTTCCATACCCACCAGAAAATGTTCTACTCCTACACTGGGAGTAGACACCAAAAATAAGCCTATAGGATATCCCTAAATAAATGCTCCAAGTTCTTGTTGCTATCTCTCAAAAAGAAAAGAAGAGAGGGAAGTACTGTTGCAGAGAAGAGGCATGTGGCTATGCAAAAGTGTGAGATGAGAGAAAACAATAGGCACAAAGATGCCCGCCTGAGAGGTAAAAATGGACAAGTGTCCGAATTATCAAAACAATGGGTACTCTGATGCCCGCCTGAAAAAAATAAAGAGAGATAGCCCATGTTGTCCTGCAGCATAATTTCTCCAGTGTTTGAAAAGAGAGAAATGTTTTCAAGAAGCAAAAGTAGAATTAGGTTAGCCACTATATATACACCTACCACCATATATCCACACGCATGCACATCTTGATTTGATTGTATGACTTGTTTTCTCTGGATCCATTGTTTGACTTTACAATATACGCATTGCAAGTATGTATGAGCTGTCTCCTTACCCATGAACTCCACATAAGCCATTAGTGATAGGGTGAGGGAGAGAAGGCACACATCACAATTGTCTTGGTGAGAATTCACAAATACCACATATTGAGAGACTTGATAGGGTCATACAAAAGAATCTCTGAGCTTTATTTTGAAAACTTGCAAAAAAAACTCCAGGATAAGAGTTGAACAACAGAGCTTGAGACATAGTGCTTGACTTAAATATTCTGTCTTTCAATTACCCAATGTTGATGGTGGAATACCCTAAAATTCCACATTCAAACACCGTCAATAGGCCTCGGATTCAAGGGAAGATAAACATATCATGAGCATATTTTATCAATAACTAGTTCCACATGTACTCTTAGCTTGTGATTGCAGGGAACATCAAATCAGTGCAAAAGTGAGCAGCTAGGGGCTAAATACATGGTTCGGCCGAATCATGATATGTTGCCCCAGGCCACCACCTTTCAACACATTGCATAAAACATCAAATGAAGGAGATGAGAGCCAAGGGTGGGCCCACCCATGGGTCGGCCGAACCGTCCATGGGGCCCACCTGGCTCTGGTGACGTCACAGGATCCGTGTGACACTCCAACCAAGTCAATTCATCCATCGGATCAACTTGTGCTTTCATTCAACGGTGGAGATCAAAGGCACACGGATTGAGGCATGAGACGAAGCAATCAAGATAGAACCAATACAAGGGGAGAGTACGATAGATGGGGACCACGGTGGTGGGCCCAACCCACCAGGGGTGGGTCGGCCGGACCACCATTGGTGGGCCCTAGGCCACCTACACCATCACTGACTGGTGGGGACTCCTTCTAGAAGCTCCTGGCTAGGGCCCACCAGTCATAGGGGGGTCGGCCGAACCCCCCTGGTGCCCAGCCAGGTCGGTTGGCCTCCACCGACTCCAAACATGCTTCCCATGTGCTCAAATTGCCACAGCCGTCCATCTTGAGGCGGTTACAAGGCGGTGGATCCAAGGGTGGAGAGTTGAGGAGCACACGGATCGCTGACGTGGCATCCCTCCACTCTCCACTATAAATAGAGGCTGCCCACCCCCTTTCAAGAAGACACCATACACCATACAACACAAGTTACAAGAGTTCTACTCTTTAGTAGTAGTATTAGTCTAGTGTGGGAGTTAGAGTCGAGTCGAGCTGCGCTCGGAGTCTCCGGAGTCGTCTACTGGAGAGTCTGGTATAGCTCTTGTACCTTTCCTTCTGTAAGACTTTATCCTTTATCAATATATTATCTTTACTTTACTTCACTAAGTTCTTACTTAGTCTTTACTATTCTTTATAGTATTGTTGTGTCTTGTCTTATTTCATAGTTGTCTTATACTTGATAGTGATCCTGTCCCAACTCAACGTGTGTTAGTTCATCGCCTGTCATAGGGTGTTCTAGTTGTTGGTACGCAACTAGAATAGTGAGACTTAGTGTAAGCGTGGTGCTTAGACTAGATCTTGCCTTTGATTACCGCTTGTCGCACGGATTGTTTGTGGGTGCTAGCAGGTGGTGACAGCCCTGTCTAGTCTTAGTGTCCCTCCACGTGTTTTAGGCAAGTTCTTAAAAGGTAGGCTCCCATAAGAGTGTAGGCGCTTTGGGTAGAGGTTTTGTCCTCTATTGTCTCGCACTACCCCCTGCACACCGGTAGTAAGGTACTATCTTAATATAAGTCATCTATTTGATAGGATAAGTCATAAGAGTAAAGTAAGTGTCATATGAGTCTTATACTCACTCGTTGTCCTCCCACCTAGGTATACTCTACTAGTTATCTTTTAGTTATCTTAATACTTGTTGTGTGTTGGTGTCATTACCCTTTCCTCTACCTATCGATTTACCCCCTACCACTTGCTGGTACTAAGTTGGTATAGACTTAAGGATCTCTCTTTCTTTTTATTAGTTATTCCTACCAACCGCTTTCCCTTGGGATAAAAATAAATAACGATACCTTGGAATACTCTCGGGTGAAATGCTACAGCGGTATATTCTGTGAGCTTGCGAAATTATCCAATAGACATAAGAAATACCCTCAGGGCACTTCTGGTGCCGTTATCAGAGATAGCCTAACACCCTGTCTCTGGTGGTTGCGCTAAGAAGTGTCAACAAGCATTTCTGGCGCCGTTGCCAGGGAAAGCATCAGTCTAGGAATATTAATAAAAAAAATTGAATCCGGAGTCTATTATCAATTTAGTTATCGATTAGTGTTAGGGGCTTACCCCTGTCTGTGTTTCTCGTTATCGTGAAGCTAGACAGTGCATGAACGGTTTCCAATTGCCGTCAAATTATATTGAAGATCCCGAGCAATTGTTGAGAAGAACTAGACGCCGTCAAGTTCCACCTCAAAGGTTCATCTCAAACTTGAATCCGTTCGAGGAAAGAGGCTCCGCATTATCAATTAAGGAAGCTATGGCCCAAAAGACCATCTCTAAGTTCTCTACGCCGTCCGCTGACAACATTGCCACCGGACCACAGCTCAACTTTGGAGATGCTATCTTTGAGCTCAAGCCTGCACTCATCAATATGGTGCAAGCTAATCCATTCTGTGGAAAGCCACACGAAGATGCCAATGCCCATCTCCAGCACTTTCTGGAGGTGTGTGGGACTTTCACCATCAAGAATGTCTCGGCTGACGCCATCCGCCTTCGTCTATTCCCATTCTCACTGCTTGGGAAGGTAAAGCAATGGTTCTATGCCAACAAGAGTGAAGTCACCACCTGGGAGAAATGTGTCAACGCCTTTCTCAAGAAGTTCTTCCCAATGGGCAAAATAAGCGCTCTCCGTGGTAAAATTTCAAGCTTCCAACAACAAGCGGACGAGACGATTCCCGAAGCATGGGAACGTCTCCAGGAGTACATTCATGCCTATCCTCATCATGGGATTGAAGAATGGCTTCTAATCCAAGGTTTCTACCATGGGCTGACCGGATTAGCCCGTAGTCACCTTGATGCTGCAGCCGGAGGAGCATTCCTGCAACACAATGTCAAGGATGCTAAGGACCTCATTGAAAAGATGGTTATCAACCAAGAATGGAATGAGGAACGCCTCCAGCCCAAGAAAAGGGGTATGCACACAGTTCATGAGGTGGACATGCTCTCAGCAAAAATGGACCTCTTGATGAAAAAGATCGAGGAAAGTTCCAAGAAGGAACAAGAGGCCATTAGACCCACTGCCACCGCACGAGCAATCGAAGCTGATCCATGGTGCTAGGTATGTGGTGGAGAAGATCATTCGGGCAACAACTGTCCCGAGATAAAGGAGGAAGTGAGCTTCATCAACAACAGCAACAACAATGGGTATCGACCCCAGCAACAAGGAGGATGGAACTCGCGCCCCTTCAACAAAGGAAACCAAGGTAATAGTTACAGCAATAATTTCAATAATTCTTATGGTAATCAACCTTCTCTCAAAGATCTTGTCTTAGGCCAATCTAAAATCAATGATAGCATAAATAAGAAAATAATGGCTAATGATAAGATTCTTGAAAATCTTATTGAGAAAATGGATAGCTTTAACACTGCTACGAAAAATCAAATGAACTTTAATAAAATGTTGAAAACCCAATTAGCTCAAATAGCAGCAGCTGTCCCATCATTCGAACAAGGTAAGATCTCAGGAAAACCTGAGGAACCAATTGAGGGTGTTAAGTTAATTTGCACGAGGTTTGGTAAGCCTCCGGTTAGGCAAAACCCGGGTTGTCTTCTTGATCCGCCATTCATGGCCAAGAAGAGTGACCCCGGCCATCCTACCATCACATGCGAGATCGGGCCACACACCTTCAACAACGCCTTATGCGACCTTGGATCCGGCGTCAACATCATGTCCAAGGTAATGTACGAGAACTTGCTAGGGGGACCCTTGTACCCCACTTTTGTCAAATTGCAGATGGCCGATCAATCCATCCGGTTCCCCGAGGGATTGGCAAGGGACATCCTTGTCAAAGTTCAAGACGAATACATCCCTGCCGACTTCATCATTCTTGACATGGGGGCCGACGACGAAGTCCCCGTCATCCTGGGAAGGCTGTTCCTCAACACCGTGAATGCCATCATCTAAGTGGGATCCGGTCAAGTTCACTTCCAACTCCCAGGTAAGAGAATCAAATGTCCTTTCAATGGTTATAAATTGATGCAACAGGCAAGAAAGAATCTGTGGAGAAACAAGCCGCAATATGCACCCCGCCGAAAGAATCAACCGCCAAGGTCTAAAAAGGCCAAACTGGTATGTAAGCCTGAGGTGATAAACAAGGCTGACTCCGCCGAATCACAAGCATCAACCAAGAAGGAATGGTGGAAGAAAGAGGTGCGATCATCACGGTCTCTATCTCCGGGACCGATCGAAGCACCCGAAGAATGAACCCGAACTGGAGAGGTCCTGCTCTACGGACCTAAAACATGGAGCCCTTGCTGGTAAGGTAAATCAGTATTTATCTCATATTTAATTCGTGCATTTCAATTTTGAATTTTCTTCATTGCATTTCATGTTTAATTTTGGCAATAATTTATTTCGACAAAATAAAATAAGTAGATGAACAAAACTTGAAAAAGATCATTTCTGCTCACACCTGAGGTGGTGGGACCACCTAGGTGGGGTCGGCCGACCCCACCATGGGGCCCACCCACCTCTGGTGGTGTTGGCCTGGTGTCCTGATCATGTTTCCAAAATTTGAACACCAGCTCCTTTTGAATTTTGGTCGACCATTCTTTTGTCATGACCATTCTCATAAGCTTCAAGGAGAATCCAACACCCACATTAATCCAAATTCTGAAAAGTGGACACTTTGGCATGCAAGAGTGCTCCCATGGTCCATGGGAATCACTTTAAACATGTCCCCACTTTTGTCATATACCTTTTACCTTCACAAAACACTAGACAAGGGATTCTCTGAAAATTTCAAAACTTTTGGTCCACCACTAGTCTCTAGTTTCCTAGACACACTGTTTAAAACTCAAAGGGGACAAACCCTGGTTCAGCTGAACCATGTTTTGGATCCTTTCAAGAAAGTAGAGTTTGAATTCAAATAGATTCCCTGTCCAAAGGTAAAAGCAACACTGAACCTGCCATAAATGGGTTCGGCCGACCCACTATTTGGGTCCTATCTGCAGGATTGTGTTTGAATTGAACTAGATTTCCTATCCAAAAGAAAAAAGCAAGTTTGATCCTATAATAACTGGTTCGGCCGACCCCATCAATAAAGCCCTGTCGGCAAATTTGAATTTGAAATAACTTAGATTCCATGTCCAAGGGAGAAAGCAACAAAAATCTGGCCAAGGGGGGTCGGCCGAACTGGTCCTAGTGACCTGGCCACCAGCCCTTCTCCCCCTATAAATACCCTTCCAATGTGTGCTCAATTTTGCACCCAATCCAGCTAAATCCTCTCGAGCACACAATCTCCCTTCTTCTCTCCATTTGAGTAAGATCTTTCTCAAGTTTAGTTTAAGTTTAGCCACTCAAACCAAAAACCCAAAAATAGTGTAGTAGTAGAAGCTTGTCTCACTCTCATCTTTGCTCTCAAACTCTTGTTTGTGGAGGTAGCCATACCCCGCAAGGACTACTAACAGTGGGATAACTAACGCTAACGCTAACGCTAATCCCTGTTGTTGTAGTAGTGTTCTTGTGTTAGCTCATTGTTGCAGGATGAAGAAGTTCTCCTCCGCACTCAAGAAGGCCAAGAGTGTCGTAGGGAGTTCCTCCCGACGACCCCGCCATGATGAAGATGAAGGAAGAGAAGCTCCACCAAGAAGAAGCTTTGGAGTGCCTTCCGAGAGGACGTTCGACCCCGAGAGCGGCCTCAGGCTAAATCAAGAAGAGTACCAAAGGTACACCTCCATCCGACACCGAGGGTATGAACATACCGGCATTATCGACCCTGTCCTTTTGGACAACACAGGTATGACCGCGGAATTCAATACTATTTTCAATACAATCGGTTGGGGAGTTTTTGGGAAGTACAAGAACTTGGAATAGAAAAGCTCACCATTAAATTTTTATGCTCTTTACAAGCCACTGAAAATAATGTCTGCTTTCGCATGTTTAACCAAGAATATAATTTAACATGGGGAGTTTTTAGCATGGCATTTGGTTTTAATAATGACTGTCATCTAGACCTTGTTAATGCAACAAGAAGATTTGATAAAGCTGAATTTTGGAAAGCTATAACAGGATCTAATGATTCCTCTGACCCTAAAACCGATGAAATTCATAATCCGACTTTGCGCTCGATCCGATATTGGATGGCTATAACTTTTCTTCCTGACTCTAATGTGCAAGTTATTTACAATGATGAATTAAGACTGCTCTATGGCATGACAATGAAAATAAAAGTTTCACCTGCTAAGATGTTAATCCACTTTTGGCTTGGTATTTTCCATAGAAGCGAGCCCATATTCTTCACTTCTTTTATCACGCGAATTACTGAAACAGTGGACTTGCTAGATGAAAAACATTACTTTGAATACATTGCCTCTCCTAGAGATATTGTAACCGAAGATTTCTTCATAAGCACTCAAGTCCTAAAAAGAGATGAAAATGGTGATATAAAAATGATTTATCCCGGTCATACAGCCAAAATCTCTCTCCCTTGTAAGAGGCGTCGGTTGTATGCGCTGTGCACACTAACCATAAATTGGGACCGAGAGACAAGAAGCCAAAATGTTGCAGGACCAAGAAGGGTGACAAGGAGTATGTCACAAGCCTCTCAATTTGAGTAAGGTGGCACATCACGAGCTGCAGGGAGATATGAATGAGAAGGCGATGAGGCAAGTTCCATGGACATTTCAAGGTCCACGGAACGGCCTCAACAGCACACTCCAAGAGTGCGCACTCCCCGTCCGTCCACACGGGCGAGGGGCCGTCGAAGCCAAGGATCGGAAATAGACCAACTCATCAATGACATGGGCGCAATGCAAGTTGAGCAAGATGCAACTATGAATATGGCACAACAAAATGCTCAACTATTGCAAACTGTCCAAGATGAAGAAGCACAACGCTGGGCGGGATGGTTCCAATACTACCCGCCACCACAATGAGCAAAAGGAGAAGCTTGGAGGAGATCCTCTCCCCCACCAAGGTAAGTATTCTATCCTAGCTATTTACATTATTGCATATATAAAAAAATGCATAAGATAAAATACCAAAAATATTTCTCTTATTCCCATATGTCTCATGAATATTTATCTTCCTCATGGAAATGATGAATAGTTGCTCTGTTAATGTTTCTTTAACACCTAGTTTACAACTTAGTATCTCTTTGAGTATGGATCACTTGGCTCATTTAAATCATCATGAACCTGAAAACTTTATGGATGCTAAGTGCTAGAACTAAGTCTAAGTTGTTGTGAGATATGATATAGTGAAACAAGAGCTACTATAATAGTGTTCTAAGCATGCATGATTACTGGAGATTTATTTCTTAATCAATCAAAACCTTATTGTTCCTCAATGGTGATAAATTCCTACCACGGCCATATATGTTACACATGTTTAAAACCTTCCACTTAAGCTATTTGCTTTGTATTGAGTGTTGTCAAGTCTTGTTGACCCTTATTGAGAGTCTTATCATGCTCCCAAGATCAAGATCACATACACAACCACATGCCTTTCATTTCCACCAAATAAATGCTCCATGTGTTAAAGTCATAGAAAATCTCTCTTAGTCATTATGATAGTAGAGACAAAAGGGCTATGCAAAATGAAAATAAAAAGAAAGAAAGATGGACACAAGAGGGTCCATAGAAAAGAAAAGAAAAATATTTGAGCAAGTCTAGGCTCATAAATAAAAGAAAAATGATAGCCATGTCTCTAAAATTTATTAGAGAGAGATACAATTCAAATAGAGGAGCATCATATTCCATCATCATCCATACACTTGCACATCTTGATCTAAGGGCATGACACTTCTCTCTTTGGATCCAAGCTTTGACTCTACAACATATACCAAGTAAGTATGCTATATTCTTTCATTCCTACCTTCAGCTCCACATAAGCCATTTTTAGAAGTAGGATGATAAATAGAAGGCAACATTTAGTTTATGCCTTGGTAAGGAATCACACACCATTCGAGCGACATGAGAGAACCATATGAGGAACATTAAGTTTTCTTTTGCAAAACATTGTTAAAACCTCCAGTATGAAACTTGCAAAGAATGAGAAAAGTAGTGCTCAAGTTAAACTGTTCTGTCTCTCACCACCTAAGGCAAAAGGGAAAGTCATTAGCCCCATAAAGGACTAAGGTAAAATGGGTGAATTTCTATAGCCAATTTTTCCATTAAAAAGAGAAGTATTTAATTGTACACATGGTATTATTGAAATATGAACATAATAGCAACTTCTGATCCACCGAGGCTAAGTTTAATTATTTGCTCGGGACGAGCAAAGGTTAAGCATGGGGGATCTTGTTGACGGTGGAATTACCCTAAAATTGCACATTCAAACACCGTCAACAGGTCTCGGATTCAAGGGAAGATAAACATATCATGAGCATATTTTATCAATAACTAGTTCCACATGTACTCTTAGCCTGTGATTGCAGGGAACACCAAATCAGTGCAAAAGTGAGCAGCTAGGGGCTAAATACATGGTTCGGCCGAATCATGATATGTTGCCCCAGGCCACCACCTTTCAACACATTGCATAAAACATCAAATGAAAGAGATGAGAGCCAAGGGTGGGCCCACCCATGGGTTGGCCGAACCGTCCATGGGGCCCACCTGGCTCTGGTGACATGGCAGGATCCGTGTGACACTCCAACCAAGTCAATTCATCCATCGGATCAACTTGTGCTTTCATTCAACGGTGGAGATCAAAGGACACACGGATTGAGGCATGAAACGAAGCAATCAAGACAGAACCAATACATGGGGAGAGTATGATAGAAGGGGACCACGGTGGTGGGCCCAACCCACCAGGGGTGGGTCGGCCAAACCACCATTGGTGGGCCCAGGCCACCTACACCATCACTGACTGGTGGGGACTCCTAGAAGCTCCAGGCTGGGCCCACCAGTCATAGGGGGGTCGGCCGAAACCCCTTGGTGCCCAGCCAGGTTGGTTGGCCTCCACTGACTCCAAACATGCTTCCCATGTGCTCAAATTGCCATAGCCGTCCATCTTGAGGCGGTTACAAGGCGGTGGATCCAAGGGTGGAGAGTTGAGGAGCACATTGATCGCTGACGTGGCATCCCTCCACTCTCCACTATAAATAGAGGCTGTCCACTCCCTTTCAAGAAGACACCATACACCATACAACACAAGTTACAAGAGTTCTACTCTTTAGTAGTAGTATTAGTTTAGTGTGGGAGTTAGAGTCGAGTCGAGCTGCGCTCGGAGTCTCCAGAGTCATCTACTGGAGAGTCTGGTATAGCTCTTGTACCTTTCCTTCTGTAAGACTTTATCCTTTATCAATATATTATCTTTACTTTACTTCACTAAGTTCTTACTTAGTCTTTACTATTCTTTATAGTATTGTTGTGTCTTGTCTTATTTCATAGTTGTCTTATACTTGATAGTGATCTTATCCCAACTCAACGTGTGTTAGTTCATCGCCTGTCATAGGGTGTTCTAGTTGTTGGTACGCAACTAGAATAGTGAGACTTAGTGTAAGCGTGGTGCTTAGACTAGATCTTGCCTTTGATTACCGCTTGTCGCACGGATTGTTTGTGGGTGCTAGCAGGTGGTGACAGCCCTGTCTAGTCTGAGTATCCCTCCACGTGTTTTAGGCAAGTTCTTAAAAGGTAGGCTCCCATAAGAGTGTAGCCGCTTCGGGTAGAGGTTTTGTCCTCTATTGTCTCGCACTACCCCCTGCACACCGGTAGTAAGATAC
The DNA here is from genome assembly GCA_038502445.1 of Eremochloa ophiuroides. Taxonomy (NCBI): domain Eukaryota; kingdom Viridiplantae; phylum Streptophyta; class Magnoliopsida; order Poales; family Poaceae; genus Eremochloa; species Eremochloa ophiuroides. The sequence goes on along the minus strand of JAHLJS010000003.1, from coordinate 55,389,174 downwards.
TATCTTAGTATAAGTCATCTATTTGATAGGATAAGTCATAAGAGTAAAGTAAGTGTCATAGGAGTCTTATACTCACTTGTTGTCCTCCCACCTAGATATACTCTACTAGTTATCTTTTAGTTATCTTAATACTTGTTGTGTGTTGGTGTCATTACCCTTTCCTCTACCTATCGATTTACCCCCCTACCACTAGCTGGTACTAAGTTGGTATAGACTTAAGGATCTCTCTGTCTTTTTATTAATTATTCCTAGCAACCGCTTTCCCTTAGGATAAAAATAAATAACGATACCTTGGAATACTCCTAGGTGAAGTGCTACAGCGGTATATTCTGTGCGCTTACGGAATTATCCACTAGACATAAGAAATACCCTCAGGGCACTTCTGGCGCCGTTATCAGAGATAGCCTAACACCCTGTCTCTGGTGGTTGCGCTAAGAAGTGTCAACACCCAAGACCCAGGATAAGGTTACAAGCTCCATGGTTAAAGGTAATAAAGGTAAGTTTAAAAGTCATAATAGTTTGCTCTAATCCCAAGGAGAAATCTTGATTGAATACAGGTGTGCTTTTGAGGAGTTGCTATTATGTTTAAAAATTCTAATGAACTTCTGTATCCATTGCTAAGTTTGGCTTTGCTAAGGGACTAGCAAAGGTTAAGCTTGTGGGAGCTTGTTGACGGTAATTATTGTATGATTTTACCCATCAACCAAACATGAAAAGGGAATAAAAGCAAACACAAACATAGGTTTAGGGGTTGAACTGACAGAATTCCACGAGTTTTGGTGAATCTGTGTTTCTGCAGGACATTATCAGGAAAAGGAGGAAATACCAAGGGCGTCAGTGTAAAAATCGAATTCCACCACGAAAGTAGATCAAGAAGAATCTAGAAGACACCAGAGGCTCGCCAGAGAAGACGGGACGGGTTTGGACTCCGAAGTGGATCGGCCGATCCACCCCCTAGGTCGGCCGATCCCTTCGAGAAGGTTCTCCGCGTTCGTTTCGACGTGGACCCACATCCTGATATTTCACGCAATCTACACCGTCCGCTGAAGTCGGTTTGATCCAAGGGCTACGGTTCATCCCACCGGCCTATATATAGACCCCCAGACCTGCAGGGTTTCATACCAATTCATATCAATATATGTAAACCCTAATCGAGAGGTGTCCCATGAAAGAATAACTTCTCATTAGGATCTAGGGACTAGATAGTAGAGAGATGGAGAGCGAGGGAAGAGTTAGGAGGAGATGCCGGCCTGTCGGTGATCCCTCTACAGCTTGTACTTCGGTAGGATCTAGCTATACTTGAGCTAGCTCTTAAGATGTCTCGGGCAACCAACTTCTGATCTGCGTAAGTCTATGCTCATATTGTTTATCTGGTTTATGTCTCTCTTTTGAGTACTTTATTCCTGTTCTAGAAGGAGTAGAGCCGTAATCCCTAGTGTAGGCGTGGTGCCTAGACTATGGTTACTCGTAAATGCGTCCTGTCTGACCGGATCGGTGGTAGATCATGGATGTGACCGAGCCTGTTGAGTCCCTTGTAGTCCACCTCCTGTCAGAAGGAATAGTAGGATAACTTTGCTAAGGGAAACAACCTCTGTTGATATCTTTTCCTATAGTGATTTCCCCAGATAAGTAGTAGAAGACAAAAGCTTGCCCAAGTCAGAAGTAGAAACCCCTAGTTACCTTTCTACACTCCTATTATCTACAACCTAGATCACCATAACCATATTATATACACCCTTGATTAGTTTTACACCTATTAGCTATCATCTTTATTTGCATCACTACACCCATCATTGATTGCCACCTTTAACTTAGTTATCACCTTTACTTATTGACTACCCCTGGTTAAGTTAGATTGTAGTTGACCAAGCCCGTTTCCCTATGGATACGATATTTAAAACCCTCCGGGTGAAAGCTACAACGGTATCCGTGCGCTTGCGGATTTATCTGTGTGCACTTAAAAATACCAACAGCTGGCCAACGTCCTAGAGTGCATTAGCGAGCTGCTTGAGGCAACTAGTGTATTGGGTGACATCTATGTCGCCCTACAGCAAGGTCCGGTACTCCGCTTCCAGCGATGAAGTTCGTTATTGTGGAACTAATCGTGAAGGGCATGCCAGATGCGAAGGTAGTGGCCTTAGGCGCGTGAACGATATTGCACAAGTCCTTGGCAATGGAGATGTACAACTAGCTGACGATACATTGATCCATGACCCGCCACTCGCGATCACGTCGCTGTTCTGCGGTTGGCCGAGATGAGACATGGGAGGTGAGGTTGAAATTGCCAAGGAAGGCATCGAAGAAACAGTGCCATTCATTGTAATTAGGATTGGCAAGCTCAAGAACGATGAGAACATCGAATTTGATGTTGATGGTTTGGAGGACCGCCACTGGAGGGGTGGAAACGATGGAATCGAAACCACCGGTGTAAGACAGGTCATCTTGAGAGGCGTGGGAGGAAGAAGAGGAGGCGGTGGCGGCTTCAAGATCGCCGTCGAAGAGCGGGTTGGGATCCATCAGAGGAAGTAGTGGAGGGAGGCAGCAGAAGGGAAGAGAGGATCGGGGTAGGTGAGTGCAGCCGACGAGTCGATTGCGGCGAGCAACACAAGCGTGGCATAGGAGAGTAGGATGATGGAGGGAACCCTGTCAGCTGGTACCATGTAGAAAGGTGTAATGGGAGCTAATGAACCTTCTCATTGATCTCTGATGAACGTTTATACATACAAGGCTCATTACGAGCTGCAACCACACTGTGTTAGTGGGTGTCATGGGTGCACTGTGTGCACATGTGAAAGCCCTAGTTTGGTTTTGATAATTGATGACACCCTAAGGACTAACTTATTTGCTTGATTGATGGCTAAAGTGTAGGTTGTCCTAACCATGGTGAGTGGAGCCAAGAAGTGATATTGGTGATGATCAAGTGGGCTCAACCATGGAAGTGTTGATGGTGATCAAGAAGTAGAAAGAAAAGGACTTAAAGAAGTAAGCAAAGCTAGAGGCTAAGGTATAACCATGTAGGGTTTTTTATTTTGGTGATAAGGACTTCTAGTGGAAATGATCACATTTAGGTTAACTAGCCGACTATCAAGAGGAGAAGTGAGTAATGACTCACTTTCAAGTGCTCTAGGTTGCATTTCATGTGTATTAACTTAACCAACCTAGAGATTGACTTAGAAACTTTTGAAAATGATTTCAAAAGCTAACACACCGTGCACAATCATTAGAATACATTGGTGTTAGTACATGGGAACAAGGGTTGTAGTGTTTGTGGCAGAACCGACCAATTTATATGAGTACAAGTACGGCGATCGCCGTCAGAACAGCCAATCAACCACACTTGAGCCCATATAAATCCGATAGTCCGTGAAATATTGAAGGATTTCAAACTAAATGGTAACACAACCAAGATCGTACATGATTCAACAACACATGTACATATTACATAGATTCACAAAGAGAGTTCGCATAGGAAGTTCTCACAACACAGTTGTTTGGATTTGCGGAAGCAAAGTAGTTTTTAAACTAAGATACACACACCTATTAAATACAGTGCCAACCTTGGATCATTTAATAGCAAGGGGACGGGAGTATGGATAGCAGCTGCCCAAGCTTTAACTTTCATCCACAGCAGGATAGGGAAGCCCTTGCAAACCTCATAGAAAAATTTGCCATCTGCAACAATTGGGGATACACCCTGAGTACACAATTGTACTCCGCAAGAGTTACCCGTCTTACCAAATAAAAGACTCTCAAGGAACATGCTAGGCTTTTTGAGTGGAGTTGGCTTGACTCAAAAGCCATTTTTAGTTTAATCACATGATTACATTCTAGCAAAGACTTTTAGTGATCATTATCCTTAAATCTAGCTTAGCACCTAACTACTTCAAGCACTTGATTATTGCTAAGCAAGCAATAATATAACCATAGCAATTTGGCATTTCTTCTCATAACCATATCATCTTCAAGTTCTTAGTCTCTACGTTGAGGGAAGAACAGTCCAGTTTGTCACTATCTAGGAGAGATGACGATTCAAATCGATTGCAAACCCAGACATACCTGCGCCACGGTAGCCTTAGGTCAGTTTTGGTACTAGTCGGGTTGAATATCGCGGGTTTGGTGGAAGGTACGCATACTGCGGGACTGACTAGTGGCCAGGTCGCTCAGGAATCCACCTGTCCTTGATCTCATCTAGCTCCCGAACATCCTCCAAGATCTAGTATGCCAACTTAGCGCACAAACTCCCGGCCCGACTAGAGCTACTCGGCTTCGCGGTCAGAACGACTTATCCGACCAGCTAAGTGATGGCGTCTTTCAATCTCGACTGAACTCCAACAACGATGTGGTCCTAATCAATTGGACGGGGAATAGGTACGCAATCAAGACCTCCATGCCTTGTTGTTTCACTATCATGCCCGCCCAACCACAATTTCTTTCTCAATCTCACATGGTTATTCCATGATAGCAAATATAGCCAACCGTGCTTCTCACTTTCTATTTTGATGACCGGTAATCACCATATCTACCGGTTCTAAGCAAAGATAAGCAAGTTAAGCGATCCTAAACTTACTTGGGTAAGGATATAGTTGTCCAAGGACATCATTAATGCATCAACGGTTTCAATTCAATTCTTATACTTAATGCAACAATCACTATGCTCAAATTCATTAATTGGAAATCATAGGAAGTGGGAAATGCACCGGGGCTTGCCTTTCAGAAAGAGGATGATTGATGATCAGAGCACTCGGAGCAGTTAGTGACGGGGTCAGCGTCCACGTCGTTCTTCTGTACTTCCGGAGGAACTCCCTCGTTCACTAGTCTCACCTTCAGTAAAATTAGTCCTCCCGGCGATCCTGTATGTATGCATGTAGATGCAATGAATGATTTAAATGCATAACTTAAATGATAGGATATCATAATCACTACAATGTACTAATAGGATGCAGGTGTATGTCTTCATGGAAATGAAACATATTTACAAATGTAAATGGCATTCCAAAAAGGTGTAATGATAAACACAAGTCAATAAGTTAAAGCTTGCTGCCCTATAAACTACAAATTTGAGTGTAACCAATTACTCTAACAGGTTATACACCCACTGATTGATCAAAGAATGATCAGGGTTGACCTTACTTCACTTAATTAAGCACTCATTTGCTTAATTAATCCTATAGCTTATAGCTAGACATACTATTTTGAATTTACAGAAAATTCTAGTAGCTGGAACATCTCAGATGAGAGCTACTTTCAAATTTTCACAGCATGTGGACGCCTACAGCAGCCTGTACAAAAATAACAAGCTAGCAGGCTGAAATTAGGTGGAAAAGACTTACTACAGTAAAAAGTATCAAACAATAGATTTCATATTTTTATACTGTTATACATCACCTAAGATCATCCCAGAAAAATATTTATACTTATATCCCTCATATGTAATTTATAATGAATTTCTTAACAAACTAACCCTAAATAGGGTTTGAATAGTAACCCAAGATTCAAACAGATAAAAGGCATTAATATTATTTTTCACCGATTCTAAATGACAATAGAAAACTAAAAAAAGTTGAATCATATTTTTACCACACTTCTATAATTAGTTATGGATTTCTAATGATTGATACAGAAATAGAAATAAATTTCTATAAAATAAAAGTTACATACAACCTGCATAACCTATATTTTTCCTTGCTATGAAAGATCAACAGAAACACAACAAAACTTGTTGTACTCGAGTTGGATCAATATTTGTGGAGATATGATTTTTACAAGTGCTGAGCCAAATCTGAAATCAAGAAATAAAATCATTTTTCGGAAATCGCCTAAACCCTAACTACTACCTGCACCCAAGAATACACACAGGGGATACACACAGTGGCTGACAGTCGGGCCCCAGGTCAAACCGACCCCACCTGTCACAAGTATAGAGAAGACCGCGTCGTTTGACCGGCGATGGCTCGGCGTCCGTGCGGTCTCCGGCCAAACCAAGCGCAGCATCGAGTTCCTGGGACCGAGACGCATCGAATGGTATAAATAGTTGGGGCAGTGGCTAGCCGGAGCAAGCTCGACGGCGGCCATGGCGGGCGGCGGCGCTCGGCTTCGCGGCACCAGCAAAACCCGACCAATACGAGCCTAACCGTCTACGCAGCGAGCTTCAGCGACTCCTATGGAGGCTAGAGTTACGAGGAATTGAGCCGGGAGGCTCTAGAGCTCGACCGGCCACGGTCATGGCGGCACGGCGATGGGTGCACAGCGGCACGTCCGCGTTAAGGTGAGCTCCGGACACATCTTGCGAAACCGTCTACAAAACCACCAAACTCAACTTAAAGCTAACTGGAAACACAAAGTAAATGAGGAAGAACGAAGCTACTGCACCCTGGCCGCGGTGAGCTTGGAGCTCGGCGGTGCTCCGGCGACGAACAGACGGCGGCGAACTTGAAAAACGAGGACGCTAGAGCTCGGCTGCTCGGACAAAAAGGTCAGAGAGATAGAGGAGAAGACGGTGGAGCTAAGAGCGCGAGGAATCGGAGGATGGTCAGCCGGGAAGCAAGCAGTTCGCCGGCGACGCCAAACCTGTCTGCTCGGCTCCGATGGAGGCTGAGAGAGAGACTGAGAGGAGAGGATGACGACGGGAAGAGCGAATGGATAGGGTCAAGGCAACCAAGCTGATCCAAATTTGGGACTGGGCAGAAGTGGAGCTGGACATCGAGACACGAAAGCAAAACCGGTGGCACGGCAGCCGGACGACACGTCGTCGAGTTCAAATGGATGAGCTCGGTTCAGATGAGGATAGATGTAGTTTAGTACTGTTTTGTTTAACTGAAACCCTAAGTTCAGCAGCGATTAACTCCTAATCTAGTAGGTGTTAGAAGGAATTTCATTGATAACAAAGGTAGAACTACATGAGATCTTTCACTGATATTAATATATTTTGCCCTAATTCAACTTGGTTGAAGAGATATAGATCACTAAATTACAGTACATCGAAACTGAAATCAGCTCCAGACTTGAGCAATTTTTCAGGGCTTAATTCTTACCCGAACTGGCTTTGAGAATTGAATTGACCAAGATAAAGTCATTTTCATGACTGGACCCTTAAATAAACTTTGTTCTAAATTAAATTTTCTACAAAATTTATTTAAGTCACCATTCCACTTAAAGATGTTTACTTGCGCTTTTGAAAAGAATTGGTAAAACCACCTTAAATGGCTCTAAATTAATCCTAGGTCAGCTCTTATTTAGAGATCAAACCAAGTGACCTTCCCAACATGAAATGTGTTGGGTTTAACATTCTAAACAAGAATTCACACTCCAATTTTATATAGAAACATTTTTACTTAAATTCACAATCAATGTTCACATATAGGTATATATATATATATCTATACATATATATACACCTCCATATATATTATGTAGGTTTGTTGGCATTGCATTTTAGATTCACTATCAATTCAACATGAAATGATGCCATGACGCTGATGCTATGCAATGCAATGTAGGTGATGTGTAAGCTTAACACTGGGGTGTTACAGTGTTGGAGTTGAAGTTTGTGAGGTAGAGAGAGGTTTGAGGTCTCTCTCCCTCCTGCCGAGCTTGTGAGGCAGGATTTGGCGTTTTCCGGAGTTGTTGCAATAGAAAAATAGCATCGGACGCTAGCACTTCTTTGAGCGTCGGACTATTGCCTTCTATCCGAAGGCTAACTCTAACTCTCTGTAGTCTGAAGGGCGTCGGACGCTGGACTTAGTCTGACGCTGAGCCTTGGACGCCGTCCGACGCTAGTTTGACCTCAGAAAAGCAGAAGTGTCGAACAATGAGTTTCATTAGTCTGACGTACTGACTGGTTGTGTCTGACGCTCTCCTTCGTTGTGAGAGTCAGTCCGACGATGGTTGAGTGCTGAACGTCGGAGCTTTTCTTTAGAGTACGACAGGGAGCACCTGAGGATGCGCAAGTGCTTTTGAAAGCGTTGGACGCGTTGGCTTAGTCCGACGGCTTGCCTCGGACAACAGTTCGATGGATTCTAATGCTCTGGGGACTCTCTGGAAGTGTCGGACGCTCAGCCTGTTTAGTCCATCGTCCGACAAGTGTAGTTGGCGCCAACGGTCGATTCAAACGGTTAACTATGACATGGCAGCCAGCGACTCGCCGAGAGAGAAGCTCGAACGTGGGGTTTAGTCCGATGGTCGCCGTCCGATGCACCGTCCGACGCCCTGAAAAAGGTGTTAACGGTTGTTTTAGTGAGCACAACGGCAAGGGGCTCACTTGGGGGTATTTATACTCGATCTCCAGGCACTTGTTGCCTCTCTTGCACACTTAGATCATTGACATACACTTTGTGAGTATTTCGAAACCTCCCACTCACTCACTTGATACATTCTTGATCATCCATTGAGTTGAGTGATTCTCCAGTGCATAATTGGTAGTGAGCTGCATTCTAGAGCACTTAAGAGCAAGCCATTGTTTAGTTCTTATTCTCTTGCGACATTGTCGTGTCCCTAGACGGCTTGGAGGTGATTTCGGTGTGAGATTGATTGGTGATTGTTTAAGTCTACACTGAAGGAGAAGATTATAAGGGGTTCTTGCGGTTATTCCTCGGTGGAGTGCCAAAACCGACTCTAGTGGATTGCTCGTGGTGAGAAACCACTTCTCTTGTGTTGGTGAGCGGCTCCCGGTGAGGGATTGGCGTGTGAAGCCTAGCTCGCAATCCATCAAGGAAGACCGGTACCACAACGAAGAGTAGCGTAACGACGATCACATGAACCTCGGTAAAAAATCGGGTGTTCATTCTCTTCTAAGTAAAAAGACCGGTATCATTGATTTGGTTGGACACATCACCTAAATATTTAATCCAAGCAAAACTTCAGCCTAAGTATTCTCATTTGTACAAGTGAAAATCATGCATCAATGATACCTACCCCCCCCCCCCCCCCCCCCCCAACACACACACACACACACACACACATATAATCTTATTGATGCTCCCAGTCATATACTCATATTCAGTTTTTGCAAGAGAAAATTCCCGTCTAACAGATGAACTCAAGCCCAACAAATCACCAGTTACACTATAAGTGTTTTAAAGTGTGGATGTGATGCCAGTACTCTCTTGCATTCCAGAAAGAGAAGCACTGACTGTTAACTGAAACATTCTTTGTTAACTAAACAAATTAGTTCTCTGAATAAAAAGGTACTGGACTCTATAGGTTTCTGAAACATTATTCAGTTAAAAGCTACTGAATGCATTCCAACAGAAAAGGCAACCATTCAAGTAAATTTTAGAGAGATTTATATTGAGTGAAAATTCATTGCACGATGCTATAAAACAAACAAAAACAAACACATGCTATATACCACGTTGATCAAAGTTCAGACCCCGTAATCAGAGACATGCTATACAGCAACCACAATTAGTTTTATTCTACCTGACTAAAATCTGTCCTTTACGTCACTCAAAACAGAGGCCAACTACCTGGTACATGGAGACATAAACAGAGGCAGCAAATAGCTATAGCCCAAAGAGAGAAATTGAAGAACCAACATCTTGTGACAGCAGGGGCAATTTGATCAGGCATAAACATTAGAAAACTGATCAGGCATAAACATTGGAAACCTGATCAGGATGCATCTTGTGATAACAGGGGCAAAGTATTGTGACCAGGAGGGAAAAAATATCTTTATTGGCTTATAATACATGAAAGAATGGGTTGGTCTATCACCATGGCATTCAAAAATCATCCACTTGCCACCATGTTGATTTGCAGGATCCTGGCCAATTGAAAACCATCAAACATTAGCAACAGGGAGAGACAGGGAGAGACATACTACACGTAGACAGAGAGACGACAGAAAATGCCAATTTCTGAATAATACCTCCCAGAGGGGACGGATGCCATCCTTGAAGAGATGAAGGTCAGTGGGGCTCGGCAGGGAAGAAGGGCGCACAAGGTGGCAGTAGCAAACCCAGAACAATTCGACCTTTCAAGTATTAGAAATCAAGTATTAGAAAGGAAACAACAGTGAGCTGAACTGAAATTAGGAATCCCCCACAACAACTACAGCCATCCGAGAGATCAATCCATGTACCGAGCCCGCGAACAGATCGATCCACGGATCAGCAGACTGGGGAGAGCAGATCAATCCATGTACCCTGAACGGCGCAAACCCTAGCGATGGACAGAAGGCAGGGGTTGGGATGTTTACCAGAGTAGGAGTTAATGAGGAGGTCGCCGACGAAACGCTTGCTAGTGTTGCCGGCGAGGACAGCAGCGCCCCTGGCGGCCGAGCCCTTGCATGCAGCGGCCCGGCGGCGGCGGCCGCGGCCATGGGAGGCCCGCCCCCATCCAGGCCAGCAGTAGCCGCGGCCAGGGTGCTGCGCCGCCTGCCACGGGGCTGGCCACAGCGGAGGCCCGGCCCTCGGCACCCCTGGCACCTTCCCTGCGTGGTACTGCGGCATGGCGGTCGGCTCCATGGCGCGCCTGCGGCCAGCGGAGGAGGCAAGGCGGCGGCCCGGGAGGTTGGATTGGGGTGGGTGGGGAGGAGGGTGGGGGGCGCTGATAGCAGGATCGCGTAGGGGGGCGCGACGAACTGATCCGCGGGACGGGGTAGGGGGCACATGACCAGGGCGCGCTGATGGCGGACGCTCTTTCCTTTGCGCAGATGGGATGTTGTGAAGGGAGGCGGAAGGTGAGTTTTTGAGGAACTTTGGATTACAGCCTTCGATCAAAATTAACAGTACTCGTGACCGTAGATTTTAACTTGGATCATGATTAACAGCAGTCGTGGCCGTAGATTTCAATACAGGTAGCTTTGTTTGCAAATCTAATTATATGAGAGATGGTTGGAAACGACCCCATGGGCTTTGACTTGGGTTGTGCACTAACCGTGTGTTTGGTTCGAGGGATATCCCGGGTTATCCCGGGTCGAACCTAGAAGGATCCGTGTTTGGATTGGGGGTTGCGTAGAACGGGATCGACCCAGGGTCGGCATATTCCCCTTAGATGCGGGTTCATCCGATTCCACCAAAACGAGGGGACGGTGCGGGTTGTTCTGGGTCGCGAACTCGTGCTCGCGCGGGGAAGCATCACGGGGCAGGTCGAGCGCGGCCACCGGGGAGCCAGTGCGGGGCGCGACCGTTGCCGTGGAGCCGGGGCGCGGCCGCCGGGGAGCTGGAACGCGGCTGCCGGTGTGAGGGGCACAACCGCGGCCATTGCAGGGAGGTGGAGCTGGAGCGCGGCCGCGTGGAACCGGAGCACGGCCGGGAGCTCGGCGGGGGAGCCAGTGCGGGCGCGGCGTGCCGGGGAGAAGCGGGAGTGGCCACGGAGCTGCGGCAGGGCGCGGCAGCCGCCGACGTGCAGCACCGCGGACGTGGCCGGGGAGAAGCGGGGCGCGGCCGCGGAGCTAGGGCAGGCGCGACAGCCGCCGGCGTGCAGCAGCGCGGACGCGGCCGCAGAGAAGCGGGGTGCGGCCGCGGAGCTGGGGCAGGGCGCGGCAGCCGCCGGCGGGCAGCAGCGCGGACACGGCCAGGGAGCCGGTGTGGGTCACGGTTTGGTTTGAGGAAGAAGAAAGGTACAGAGTATGACATTCGGTTCCCGCATGTCAGAGAGACAACCCCATCCAACCCAATCCCCAAACGAAACAAAAAATTTAGAATGAATTCAACCCTCAAGCCAAACAAGGAGTGGGTTCAACCCAACCCAGAAAACAGGGTTGGGTTCAACCCATCCCTTGTCATCCCCAAACCAAACACACGGTAATAGAGAACAAACAGACTTTTGATCCACATCGGCTTTTGGATTTAGTCTTGATATTTTTGGTGTCCTAGGACTAAAGGAAGATTAGTCCCGATTCCAACTTTTATAGTTGATAGAGGACATACATTAAAAGGTCTACATTATATTAGTTCCGGTTCGTGTTACCAACCATGACTAAAGGCCTGGACCCTTTAGTCCCGGTTGATAACACCAACCTGAACTAAAATTAAAGTAGACCCTTTAGTTTCGGTTGGTGTTACCACCCCGAATTAAAGGATCCTCAAGTCTCAGTTGATAACACCAACACGGACTAAAGGGTCATCCAAGGGTTAGTTCAAAAGTAAAACATCCTATCCGAAATCACATGTGCTATACAGGTGGGGTGGTAAGCTATACGCGAGGCCGCCTGTCACACCCGATTTTAAGAACAAAATCAAATGCACAATATATGTATGTCAGGATCAATTTTCATATATATATATCGACTTCATTATAGTATCATAACAGTGTTGAATACATAGCGAACTTTATTACAAAAGGACCCATTGGTCTAAAAGAAAATACATAATTATTAAATAATAACTCTAGCAAAATCTGGGACGCCATCTCCACAGGAACGTCGACCGGGGGCAGCACCAGCCTAGTACACATCTTCTGGGTCAAAACCACCTTCTTCTATGTAGTCCTCCTCGTCAACTCCAGCGTTTGGGTGGGGTACCAGGGGGACAAAGAGGAAGGGTGAATACATCGAAATGTACTCCGCAAGTGTAGGAAAATATGACATGTGGCTTATAACAAGGGTAGAATGATTTGGTTGGACACATCACCTAAATCCGATCACCTGAATTCCTAAGCACCTATTTAACTAAGTGAATTCTCATCTCCTCAAAGTAACCAACACTCGAAAATCCTATCTGAGCAACCAACATTTGAAAGTCCATCCAAGCCCACATTCCTTCATCCAGGAACCACCCATGCAGAACCAAGTAACCAACAAATCTCGAAGAAGTCCAAGCCAGCTCTTGACCGCGAGCACGACTGATATATCAGTTTTACACTCTGCAGAGGTTCCACACTTTCACAGCGAGTCGTGGTGTAACACCCGGAAATTTTCAATTTTTGAAAATAGGAATTTAATTTGATTTATTTATGCAATTGATTGAGCATTTAATATATAGAATAATATTTTTTTGTGAATTAAAATAAACCCTTGGGCATAGAAACATGTTATGTTGCATACATGCTGCTGCACATATTTATTTCATGAGATTTGTTTGGATTTGCAAGGGTTCAAATCTTAGTTTGAAAAGCTATTTGGAAAATAAATTTGAAAATGAGTTTTAAAAAGAAAGGGAAAAGAATAGAAATCCTCACCCCTTCTCTCTTTCAGCCCGAGGCCAGCCCATTCCTTTCCTTGGCCCAGGCCGTAGCCAGGGCGCTGCCCCTTTCTTCCTTCCCCGCGTGGGCCGAGCCCAACAGCAGTGTCGGCCCAGCTCCCTTCTCAGGTGTGCCCTGCCCTCTCCCTTCTGTGACTGCCGCCCGGGGACCGCATGGCAGAGCCTTCTCCTTCCCCGGCTCGTATGCGAGCGGGACTCCCGTCGGAGTCGTGGCCGACCCGGCCACCAGACACCCTGCCGCCTCCACCGGCCCATAAAAGGAAGCCTGCGACCCTCTTCCCCCTCCTACTGGCACTGACACGTCGGGCCCACGACACAGCGCCGTCCCCTTCCTCCGGACAGAGCCCGAACCGAGCACGGTTGCCGCCTCCGACCGTATCCTAACCACCGAATCTCCCGAGTCCGGATCTCCTACGCCTCCCTCGCACCCCTATATAAGTCGGCCGAGCTCTGCCGTCCCTCCCCACAAGTTCCCGAGCAAGCCACGCCCTCCAATCGTGCCCTTGCCACAGCCACAGTGCCGCCGCCGCCCCGAGCTCCGCCGTCGCCGTCGATTTCGCCAACGAGAAGTCTCTCCGTCGAAATTGGTTGCCCTCCAAGCTTCGCAGCAAGGTCAGGGATCTTCCCGACCCCTTCTCCCTCGGTTTTGTGCACTGTAGCCATGATGCCGAGCTTCAGCCGCCGCCATAGTTCCGCCACCGAGCTCGCCGCATCCTCTCCGAGCTATCTCTGTGGCAACCGAAACCATAGATAGGTTTAGCTTGAGCTTCTCTTGCTCCCCGACCAGATCCCGAGGTGAACCGAGCTTCCAAGCCCCGAAAACGCCGTCTCCGGCCATCTTCCGGCGAGGAACCGGCCGGGCGCCGCCTGACTCCGGCGACCAGAGCCGCCCCTCTTCCTCCCCGATCTAATCCCGGCCGTTCGTTTTAAATCGGAGGGCTTGCAGCGCTCCATACCCCTTCGGCCGCCTTTCTTTCAAAAGAGCCCCTGTTGTTTTTGAAGTATAAACCCGCAGTCCTTAGCGTATTCAGCCGAGTGCGCTTTCCTTTTTAGAAAACCTATTCCATTAAATAGATTCAAAAATACGTTTTCCAGATATTCACAATTTTGCCACTGATTTTGTTTTAGTTATAAAATCTCCGTTTTAGCTCCGATTTGATCCGTTCAAGTCTCGTTAGATTCGTAATTCCGTAATCTATCTAGTGATACTACTGTTATTCATGTTTTGAACTTTTAAAATTCGAGATTAGATTTAATCTATTATTTTATTAAAGTAAAACTTGTTTATTTTCATAACTTCTCCGTTTGAACTCCGATTTTCGTGATCTTTATATCGTTGGAATCGTAGCGACGCGTAGATTATTTTTATAAACTTTTCAATCTGCTTTTCTACTGTTGGTGTACTGTTTCTAATCTAAATCTTGTTTGCTTCGTGTATGATTGCCTCGATGATTGTGTGGTGATTTTATGATCGAGTTCAGACGGTGAGCAATACGTTGGTGATCAAGAGTACGTTGAGGATCCAAGTTCTCCAGAGTACTTTGATCAAGGCAAGTATAGCATGGACCATCCTTGTTGCCTATTCACCTTAATCACTAAATTCATGATGCATGTGTCTACCTTGGCAACCATAGTGTTTATTCCTAGTTTTGATGACTTGATCCTTGTTACCTATGAGGTTGCATTTGAGTAGTGATGCTAGTGCTTTCATGGGTCATGATCTTATGAACTTGAATAATTAATTATGGAATAAAAGTTAAAAGATGCTTTTTAACAACATGGACTAAGGACTTATCTGTAAGTATGACACCAGGACTTACAGCGCAACCATGGGGGCTATATGGCTCTGGCTTTAGTCAAGTATGGAGTTACTTTCTATCATGCTATTAATCTTTAAAGGTCCTTGCCGAGCTGGTTGTTTTGCGGCTCCTGTCTTTGTGTGTACTGCTGCGTGTGTGTGCCACTTGGAAGGAGGGCTCTACCGCCCCTTGCCATTGCGCCTGGATTGATTAGTAACTTGTTAGAGAGCCTTTTGAAAGACTTCATAGTGAGACCCTGTTATGCACCTTGGCAGTGTAGTGTGGGTCTTGCAAACCCCGACACATGGGAATCACGACTCATGGTGAAAGTGTGCAACCTCTGCAGAGTGTAAAACTGATATATCAGCCGTGCTCACGGTCATGAGCGGCCTTGGACGTCTTACAGGAACTTAACTAATTTAATATTGATTTATTTGAAGTTTCTATTGATGTTTATTCCATATTAATTATCATGTTTATATGATCATGCAAATCTTGTTCCTTGGTATATTCTATTGCTGCTACTCAATTGCTAAAATGTGATCAACTAAAAGCAACCGCTGTCAACCAGTGTTATGCCTTATTTGAGCCTCATAAACCCGTGCTATTCTTGTTGAGTACGACATGTACTTACGCTTGCTTTATTTTTCATATTTGGATAAAAATTCCGGATGGGTAACAGATGACTATGAGGATTCTTCTGATGATTATTAGGATTGTGTTCACCAGTCAACTATTCCCTGTGGAATGGAGATTCTGCGAGAGAGTTATCTATATTATTCCGCTGTTATTAATGTAAAGACTCTGTGATATTATTCGTTATGTATTAAACCTTGTGATGGTACTATGTAATTTGTCGCTTATGTGTGTGATTGATCTCTGGGTGCACATAAGTTGGTTCATTCAATTTTATCCTTAAAATTGGGTGTGACACGTGGTTTTTCCCCGTTTCGCCGAACACTGCCTAGGTGCACAGTGGGGTCACACTACAAGGCCTTTACAAAACTCTCTAAGCTGTTTTACGCGTTCTCTAAGGTTTCGCCCCAACGGGCCCCCTCTTGAGCCACAAAACAATCTCCATGTAAAGCCAACTTAGAGAAACTAATTAATTAACCAGGTTCGTCCCATTCCAGCCTCATGGTTGCGCTGTAAAGCCGGATTACAGGCTTCGAGAACCGGGTCCTAGGGATTTAGGCAGGATTATATCTCGCACAAATCCAAACCAAAAACATCAGCCGCCAAATCCATCGCACATACAAAACCCCACCAAACTTTCCATCCTGCCGGATTTGCCTGATCACCATGTTGCTTAAAACAATACCAATTCCACATGTTTCATATGTCTTCAATCAACATTAATTATACTCTTCTCAACCCAAGACTGCAAGGTTAAGCATGACTCCTACCATGTCCCAGCCCGAGGTTTCAAGGATGATATAAACAAGTGCTAGCAAACCTTAACAAGGGATTCAAATTTAGACTATGCATGCAACTAATGATCTAACTACTCTAACTCAAAAAGTAAATAAATATAGGTGCAAGATGAGCAAGGACACTTGCCTTCAAACTGAGTAGGGTCGGGGGTATCGTACACCGGATCCTAGAAATCCGCGCACTCGTTTTCTTCTGTCGGCAAACATCAAACATGGCCTAGACAAAATATAATAAGAACATTACACCAAACAGTAGAAAAATAGTATGAAAATATTTTTAACGCGTAGTGCTAGTCAAAACGAAACCAACGCAATTTGAACGGATCGAGTCGGGTTTAAAACGGTGAAGTTATGAAATAAACGGTTTTTCATTAATGAAATAATAGATTCAAGGAATTATAAATTTTCAGTTGTTGTAGATGTACCTAACAGTGGCACTGACATAAATTTTATGAAATTATGAATCTGACAACTTTTGAATGGCTCAATTTGGATTTAAAATGCACAAGATATGAGGTTTTGAAGGCAAATGGCAAATCTGTAATTTCTGGGAATATTTTTAGATTTTAGAATGAATTGATTTTCCATTTTGCTTAAGCCGAGGACTGAGGGTACATTCAGCTAAAACTACAGGGGGTTTATAGAAAGTTTTCCAAGACTCTGTGCATAGTGTTTTAGGATGGCGGGTTCTATTTCAAAAATAATAAGGGTCTCTTTAGCAAAAGAGTTGGCCGAAAGGGGTATGGGGCGATGAAAGGTCATAAATGGCTAGAGGGGGTGAATAGCCTATAAAAATTCTACAAACAACACTTAAAATAAAAAGGTTAGACAATTAAGCGGCGAAGCGAATTTTGCACTAGCCTACTAAAAATATAAGCCACCTAACCGTTCTAGGCTATTGTCTCTAATTCACACACAAGTAGCTAAGTCACTACTTTACTCTACTCCTAGGTAAACAACTACACTAGAGAGCTACATAAGAGTGTTGATGGTAGTTATACCATGTTTTTACCCCATCAAAACCGTCAACAAGACATTCTATCTAAAAGGAAACCACCAAACACATAGTAACTTACGTACAAATAACAAGTTCCACAGTGTCCATAAAGTATTTGATGCAAACATACAGAAAATGGGGACAAATGGGTCAGTGGGACCCACCTAGAGGGGTCGCCCGACCCCCTATGTGGCTCACCAGCCTCCCAAACTAGCCATGATCCGTGGGAAACACTCTAGAGTTGTTCTCCACCCTTGGATGGAGTGTATGTTTTCTCTCAACGACTCATATTCAGCTCACACTGGATCCATGGGCCAACAAAGGAAGCAAACCGACCAACCCAAGGCCAAACCAAGCTCCACCACACTCTATGACTGGTGGGCCATGCTTCTAGAAGAAGGAGGGAGACACCACCTGCCATAGGGGGGTCAGCCGACCCCTCCATGGTGTCCCAGGGGCGTCCTCCACCCTCCCACCGCCATTTGCATGCCTCCATGCAAAGAAGCACATGCTGAATTATTCTCCACCATTGATCTAAAGGAGGTTACGATCCAAGGGCTCTCATCCATTATCACGTGGATCGATGACGTGGCGGTGGAGTAGCCCCTACTCCACCTCTCTACTATAAATACCCCCCCACTCCCTCTCATTCAGGACATCACAAGGAGGAGCTCTCCACTCTCTCTTAAGATGTAGCACTAATAGTACTATTAGTGTTGTTAGGAGTTAGAGTGAGCCTCTGGTCTTTAGCTCTAGTCTTCCAGGAGGTCTGGTATGGTCCTAGTATTCCTTCTCTCTTTGTAAGACTTGAGTTATTATTATAGTTATCTTCTCTACTTTGCCTTAGTACTTTACTTTATTGCAACATGACTAGTTATGTTGTATTGGTTGTTAGTATAGTCATAGTTGTTTGATAGTAAGATAATGGTAGTATACCTTTGCACTCGTTCACCGCCCTTAACCCGGTGCTCTAATCAATTTCACCGGATATCGGATTAGAGTAGTGAGATATAGTGTAGACGTGGTGTCTAGACTATATGCTTGCTTGTGTCTGCGGCTTGTCCAAAGGTTTGTTTGTGGTACCTAGTAGGGGTGACAGACCTATCTAGGCTTTGATCCCACCATGTTCGGGCTAGTTCTTAAAGCGTAGGCCTTCTTGTGCTAGGCGGCTTAGCACCATCCTCATCCCTTTCTGTTGCTAAGCAGTTTAGTGGCCCGAAGTGCAATTGTGTATGAACATTGACCTTGCTTGATATGACTTGTCTTGCTAAGTTAGAACCACGCAACTAGAGATAGATAATTGGAAACCTTATGCTCGCTCGTTATCCTCCTCGCTCGGTAACCTACTCTTTTATCATTGGAACTTCTCCTGTGTGTGTCGCTACACTTATCATATATATCATTTACCCCCACTCTAGTTTAGTTGGTATATTAGTTAGTAGATCATCATGGTTAGATATCATATTCTTTAACCATTGCTTCCCTGAGGATAAATATGATACCCTGGAATACTCCTGGGTGAAATGCTACAACGGTGTTTCTGTGCGCTTGCGGAATATTCTACATGAGCATAATAAATACCAACAAGCATTTCTGGCGCCGTTGCCGGAGAAGCAATTGGCAAAAGATTTTGATACTAACCTTGATCTCTACTGATCCATATTACCACTAGCTATGTGGGATTACCCTTATTCTGTTGAGTGTGGAATAAACAGGACATCAACCGTCTCGACCTTCCGGTATTTTCTTTCCACAAGAAAAATAAAAAATTTCAGCAAAGAGCCCAGGGTGTCTGATCATTCATGAACAATCAAAAGTTCATCCCTATCATCTCACAGATGCGTATATGTATACATTATTCTAACCATGTGCAGATATAAAGAGAAGGTCGCCTGTCCGAAAGCAAACTCAACCATCATGTGACGGAGCAAAAACACTCACAATATTAGAGGTAAGAATGGACAAGGAAAGAACTAAAGTGGCTGGAGCCTCCAAGGTGGGGTCGGCCGACCCCACCATGGGCCACTCAGCCCACCAATCGACCTCCATTACGCTGAGCCAGACCCCTTGACTGGCTTGCCACGTTCCAACCCTCTTGTTTTGTGCCTTTCTCTTACTTTTATCTTTCTCCCTTTAAGGTAAAATGAAAAAAAAATACTTCTTGTCTTCACAAATCAAACTCGTCTCTAATTGAATGAATCTTGATTATCCTACCATGCTTCCTTTTTCTGTGTTAGCATGCTTTGGTTTGGATGTACTGATCGATTGATCAATCATACATCCATAGTATTTTGAAATTAAGTATGGTGCTTAGATTAAATAGACTACCTTAATCAAACAAGACATGGTGTTAAGCTTGATTATTAAATCAAACATACTTACATGGAACTTGGTTGCACTTTTGGACTAACCCCTGTAGCAAGAACATCGACGTCTCTATGGGAAAGTCAAAAGATCATCCATGGAGAAAAATTGAGATCCTCATGGTCAAAGATCGAGTTGTTTGGCCAAGGAAAACTTCGATGCAACTAAGAAGGACCAATGCTACAACTCATCTCTAAGGTAAGTGGCCACCTTCTTAAAGTTTTCTATGAGCGTGAACCATGAAAGAAGAAAGTGACATGTTAGAATTCATCATTTCCAATGATTTAATATGACTAAAATCTACATGTCTTAACTTCCATTCATTTCTGTATGATTTGGCCACTAGATTACACTGAACACACCTATGCTAGTCTCCATGACAAAACAGGGCCGAGGAAGCCTCCATAGAGGGGTCGACTAACCCGCCGTTGGTGGCTAACCCTGCCCAAGTTTTTGCCAAACCATCTCTTACACTTGAGGGAGCACTCATCCAGGACCCGTTTGATCTAAATTTCCCGAGCAGGGGTCGGGCAACCTGGGCATAGTACCCACTTGAAACCAAACCTTGCCAAATCATCCCACAGCATTTAGGGAGCATAGAACCAGTACCCATTTGCTCTGAACATTTCAAGTAGGGGTCGGCGACCCCAACTGAACCCGATACAAAAGTCTCAAGACTGGTTCTACGACAAGGAGAGTTCAAGCAAAAATCTGAGCTCCTGGCTCCACCAGGTAGGGGTCAGGTGACCCCTAGTTGGAGGATCCAGCCTGACCCGTTTGTCCTAGAGTGTTGTGCTTAGAAGCCATCCCCAGTTGCAACTCTCGTGGAAACAAGGGTTGTAATCTTTGGCAATAGCTCCCTTTGACCTCTCCTCCTCTTTTTCGTCACCTATTTCTCCTAACCTTAAATTCAACACCTTCTAGACTCCTTTATGTTTGAAGTAGAGCTCTACCATGCCTTTGATACCCACCTTTCATGAAGAACCATAAGGGCATTGGCGGTGGGCTAGACAAGGGAAGTTGTTTTGTTCCCTTGTTCACCTCAGAGGAGAAGAAATAGTTGTGGGAGTCGCTGAACTCCATAAGGTGAAAGGATAATCCTCCAAGTTAAAGGAGCCGTCAAGGCCCTTCGGGGATGACTGTTTGATAAGAAGGTCATGAAGAAGGTCCTTAGTGTGGTTTGCATACTTAGAAACAACAATAGGACACGAGGACCTCCTCCTTTGATTTTTGTTCGTAGATATCTCAAACCTCTTCGCAAACATGATAGGCACATAGCTAAGTTCATTCAACCTTTAGCATTGTAACTTGCGCCTATGATCTATTAAATAAAATGAATAAAGTCTTTCGTCCTGCTGGTGTGTTGCCACCTAGCAGGGCACCTGCACTTGACGTTTCCCCATGTCTTTGCAATTCAGGACACTCAAGAACCCAAGTGTGGGGGTCAGTCGACCTCTCAACTACGCCTCTGAACCTCTCTGAAGGTTCACAGCGTGGTACATGACTTGACACGTTGGCACGACGAAATCTGACCCAAATAGGAGGTCGGCCGACCCCCACTTTGACGGCCAACGGGAACACAAGTTTGCAGAAGTAAATTTTCAATAGAGGGGATTCAAATGACAGCAACGGGAAAGCCCAAGTGGGGTCAGCCGACCCTACCTTGGAGCCCTGGACTCACCAGTCAGCATCCACTCATCGTCTACATGTCTCCTAACTGGTTTGCCACCCCTGCTCCCCCTCTGTTCTTTCATTTTTACTTTTATCTTTCCTTAAATGAAATAAAATGAAAACAAGAAGACTTGCATCTGAAAATAAAAAGTGATATGATTTATGACATTTAAAGGGTAAAAGCGTCATAAAGTTTAATTCTTGCATATGCTTATACTTGTGGTTCACATATCTTAATAGGAATATCATCTTGACTTAGTTGTTGACAAATGTGATATAGTTCTTAGCTCATAATTCATACCGTTTCTATTCCAGGTGCTTAGGGATTTATTTTTGAAAATGTCATAAAACCGTAGTGTCACTTATTCCTCAATAGTAAGGAAATTCCTACCAAAGCCATATATATGTGCATACCATGATTCCAAACCCCTTCTATATACGCTACTTGTTCTTGTGTTGAGTTTGGTCAAACCTTGTTGACCCTAGTTGAGAATTATGTCATAGTCCCAAGATCAAGATCACATACACGCCACATATACACATGCTGCTTCTACACAGGAAGTACGCAAAACATGCGATCGGAGGCGGAGACAATCACCAACTCCCCTCAACGATCCTCGCAGCTCCAAGCCGTCTAGGAGTCAGCAAACTTCAAGCTAGAGTAATAAGAGAATCCGCTGCAAAATCCAATCACCAAGTGCCTCCAGATGAACACACTCATGCAATGCACTTGATGCTCTCCAATCTCACTAAATGATGATCTCAATCAAGTGTAAGGTGTGAGAGAGGAGTGGAGAGGCTCACTAGCTTGCTATGTCAATGAAAATATGCAAGAGAGAGAGCACAAGCGCGCCACTCAACTACTTATAGCCCTCACTCAAAATCCAAACGTTACTCACTGTTTTCGAGGGCACCAGACGCGCAGTTAGTTCACACTGAACACGTCCGGTGCAGCGTCCGATGTATCGCCCAGCGACACATGTACTAGCCGTTTGAATTCGCCTGCTGCATGCGCTCACACCGGACGCTCTGACTCCCGTGTCCGGTGTTCATGTAGAGAGCATCCAGAGAGCTCATTTGCTCACCGGACTCATCCGGTGCAGGGTCACCGGACGCTCCTCAGCGTCCATTGCTCCAACGGCCAACAGCTGCGTGCTCAGTCAGAAGCACCGGACGCTGGAACAATGTTTCCAGCGCGTCCGGTGACAAGTTTCGTGCGTCCGGTGAAAACTTCACTGAACCGACCCGAGAGCACAGGGTTCACACCGGACGCCCCCAGCGTCCGGTGCACACGTTTTAGCTCTTTTCACTAAGTGTTAGCCACCGAAAAATTTTGGCAAGTTTTCGATGCACTTTTCTAATAAGTGAAATCACCAAAAAGCACTGAATCCTGCCTCGCAAGCTTGGCAGGAGGGAGAGAGGATCCAAACCCCTTTCTAACTCTCAAACTTCACCCTGTTTCCAAAGGTGCTACCACTCCAAAGTGTCTCTCACTTTAGTGCACGTGTGTTAGCCTTTTTCAAAGAGTTTTCCATGGGTTTTGTTAGTGTCACTAGCATCTATATGCATATGCGATGAATATAAACACCTAGTTGCACTTTGATAACCACATTTCACAAACAATTTCTCCCCTCTTGATAGTACGGCTATCTATCCTAAATATGATCACTCTCTCTATAGAGTCTTGATCACCAGAAGCAAAAGAGCTCCTATTGGTTATACCTTTGCCTTGAGCTCCTAGCTTTTCACCATCTTCCCTCTCATCACTTGATGAAGCTTGTGGACTCCATTTGATGATGGACTTTTACCATTTGCATGGATGCCGTCATAGGGCTTTCTTCTCTTGTTGATGGGCTTACACCATTTGCATGGACGTCGTCAATGCCCTTCACTTGTGGTCTCCACCGACCCAGTCATTTGCTCCATTTTGTTGTTTGCTAATTATTCTCATGAAACACTTAGAGTAAACATTTGCAAACTAGATTTCATCAATTACCCAAAATCAAACATGGGCTTTCAGGTGCCTGGGTGCGTTGGATCCCGAATGGACGGTGGAGATTAGATCGGATGAGAGGAACAGAGGCGGCCGGTCGGAACAGGAAACAGGCGGCAGCGCTTCGCCGGAAAGCTCGTCGGAGCTCGCCGAAACGGCGCTCCGGTGCGCGGTTCTCTACGGGAATCAAACTAGGAGAGAGAGGAGGAGGTCGCAAGTACACCTAGGGTGTTTTTTTGGAGGCGAGGAAGGCTCGGCGCCGGTCGTTGATGAAGAGGGCAGACTGTGTCGGCGGCTCGTCGAGGACAGGGTGCCACGGACTCCAATCGGCGACGAAACTTGACGGGGCGAGTACGCGGTGACCTTGCGATGCCTCAGAGGGAGAAAATAGGGCGGGATATGGCATCTGGAGGAGGAATCGCAAGCTCAAGTCCTCACTACAATGGTGGTGGCGGCTCGGCATGGGACTTAGGTAGAGAGTACGGGAGCACGAGGGGATGGGGTACGGTGGCGGCGGGATCACGCAGTGACCCTGGTTCCATTTATAGGGTAGAGGAGGACCGGAATGGCGGGACAGAGCTCGGCTCCATGCCATCCATGGTGGCGTGGTTTCTTTTGTAGAGAAGGGAGAGGAGAAGAGGGATTTGAGGACGGGGAAGAACGGGTGCACGATTCTGAGAGGGCGAGGCTTGGTCTGCACTCGGGGAAGGTGGCCGAGGTCTCGGTGCCCGCGCACGGGAGCGCAAGGCGGAGCAGTGGTGATGGCGTGTGCGCTTGGAATGGCACGACTCCGTTCCGAGTCTTCCGAGGCGCGATTTGCGCGGTCGTGACGCTGGTGGGTTCGCGCGGTGGATCTGCAGCGCGAACGCAGCTCCGTCGGGTTACGGAAGGCGCGAGGAGGCTCGCACACATTGCGGCGATGGTGGCTCCGTGACCGCGACCTCGCGTGTGAGGGGTGGAAGGAACGAGACGACACGGGCGGGCTATCCAGCGGGCTAGCTGGCCTGCTGGGCCGGCCCACGCACGGGAAAGAGTGGGAAGGGTAGGCAGGATCGCGGGCTAGGCTGGCTTGGGCCGTTTGGCCTGCTGGGCTGCGCAGCGAGATGGGGGGAAGAAGGGATAGAGTGAGGGGATAACGGGCTGGGCCTGAGAGAGAGGGTTCCCTTTTCTATTTCCTTTTCTTTCCTTTTAATTTGCTTTGCAAAATTCATTTGAAAAGTAAATTATATTTTCTAGATAATTTGGTATTTGGTTCTAATATAAACCAGTAAATAATTTATTTAGTTGTAAATAAATTAAAGTCGATCGAAGCCTAACTGGTTTTTAATCAAATCCTTTTTCATCCAATAAAACTATGCAAGAGGCATGAATGCATAAAAACAATAAATTAATTTTTTTTAGACTTTCATTAATTGGCAATTATATAATTTAAGAGTAATAATATTATGCATTACTAGAAATTTAAAATCTAGGGTGTTACACCGCCATGCATGAGGTCTTGGATTCGAATCTCATGGGACGCAGTGCTGAATAACTGGGACTAAAGGGCTTAGCCTTTAGTCTCGAATTCCTAGTCGTCCTGGTTCGAAAACTGGGAATAAGGGGGTTGGGAACCGGGACTACATGCCATTTCTCTATAGCAATGGAATGTGGAAGGGTCCTGGGACGTCTAAAGACCTGTTCCTAGTTTTCTTGTCCACACCCCTCCCCACCTCCGATACACCCCCTCCCCCGGGAGAGGGAATCCACCTCTGCCTGTATAGTCCCGGTTCGAAAACTGAGAATAAAGGTGGTAGGGAACTAGGACTATAGGCCATTTCTCTATAGTGGTGGCCTATGGAGGGGGCCTGGGACATCTGACATGTTCCTAATTTTCTTGTCCACACTCTTCCCCACCTCCGATCCACCCCCCTGGGAGGATTCACCCCTACCTATACCCCAATACACTGATCATAGGGGTGACATTGCCTGTTTGACTCAACACACCTTGGTCGCTCGAACTCCTATGGAAGGATTGTCCAAGAGGTAGTGAAGCTAAGCGTGTGTATTGTTTCCTGAGGCAATGAGCATGCAAGTTAAAATTGTGTGCATGCAAGTTAAAACAATGTGTTGTAAGTCTGTAACTGTAAAACAAGTGACGCAATGCGAACATTAATTGTCCAGGGATGGGCAATTGATGCAGAAGTGTCCTATGGCAATCGCAATGACATTGTATCATTACTGTTGCAACATTATTCACCAACTCAGGATGGTTAGGCCACTAGAACAACACTACTCTCCTCGCATGGGTACAAGCAATCCCACGACTATGTGAAGAGCGCTCTCTCTCTAACCTGGCTCTCTCAGCTTTATAAGGGACAGGAGCTCTAGGTGCTCTACCGACCGCCACCTCCAGGCATGTGAGGAGTCATGTCATCTTCGCCTTCGATGTCCGAGCCTTTGGCGCCGCGTGCAATGAGTCCCTCTTTGCACATCTCATCGTCAGCCTGCGATGTGCAGCCATCATCGTCGTCGTCCAAGTCAAGAAAGGAGCGCCCAGGGAGTCACCCTTCGCACAGCTTATTGTTGGGCTGTGATGTGCAGCCGTCGCCACCATCGCCCAAGGCAAGAAAGGATCGCAGCCTTGCCTTCAAATCATGGGCTCGTGGAAGATGCTATCGTTGTCTTGCTCGTGATCACCAGGTCAACTCGTGTCGGGACTCCTTCTGTTGTATTCGATGTCGTCGTCCCAGGCATAAAGAACGACATTGCAGCCTCCAGTCCCCCTCGGCTTCACCGCTTTTCTGCTCTCCTCCCCAGGATAAGAATGCTCGGAGATGGGCAGATGTTGTGTCTGCATCTCCCCCAAATGTTCGTCCTGATCTGTTGTCAGCCTCGGCTAATCACCACCCTCGATGTGCTGATGTGGTTGTCATTGTTGTGCTGCACATGGCTCATCCACCTCAGACCTTCAATCTTTGTTTAGGCCTCTAATGGAGTCGCTTCGTTCAGATCTTCAGGAGTTCTTCGTATCTCGGCTTGAGGAGGTGGTACGTCCTTTCAGGGCTGAGACATCAACCATCAAGTTGTGGCTTGCGCGGATGGCCAACCATCTTGAGCGCGGAGGGCCACCAAGTGAGGACCATTTCACTACAGACTTGGCAGGTCTTTTTGATCCTTGCTCCCCAGTTCGGCAGTCTTCAACTCCATTATTTTCCACAAGTACCACCGATGAGTTGGAGTTTCACACAGCGCTGAACACTAACAATAAGGAGGTGACCACACGGATAATTGACGTAGAGATTCGCCAAAAGATGTCCTTGGAGCAGGCCACCGAAGGGCCTTGTGTGACGTCTGTGGAGGTTTGCACGCCTGCTAACTCCTTGGTGTGTGAGGACACATGTGTGATCAGTGTAGATTCCATCAATGGCGAGATGAATATAGAGAAGGTTGTTGCGGTGCCCTCGCCGGCCTCGTTGCTACACACTGTCATCCCTGTTGAGGATATTGTTCTGGTGGAGGATGCATCAGATGATGAGGAAGTTATCTCACAAGCGACAGTTGAGGACCCCATCTTTCTCATCACCATTGAAGACAACCCTATGCTTTCTACGATCGATGTCAAGGAAAAGTCTTCACCATTGAAGACAACCCTTTGCAGTCTACAACTACGACTGAGGTCAACGATGAAGTGCCCAGGTCGACCGAGGATCCATCAATTCTTGCATCATCTTCTTCAATGGCCACAACTATGGAGGACAACGATATGATAGGTCTCCCTTTACACCCACCTTCACCATCGGTTGCACATGCAAGACGTCGACGCAAGTCCTATGATAGAGCTTCGCTTCGTAGAAGTAACCGCATTGCACAACGCAATGTGTTAAAGGATTTGGGCATTGTTGGAAAGGATGGGAAGATCAATGAGGGTGCAATGCAAGACATTGTAGCTTGCCTAAAGGAATTGTTGCCACCAGACCTCCTCAAGCCACTGATGAGTTTAAAAGGTCGTGCCTTTTGGGACTTTGTGGCGGAGGCCTCGCTGCTTCTTTGTGAGGGTTCATGAACAACGACACATGTGCGACTTTGGTGTTCGGACGATGACTATTGGCTTTTGCGGAAGAGTTTGAGGACAACCAGATCTTTGGCACATAAGAGTGTTTTAGTTGTTTAAGTCGCTGTGTTTTAGTTGTTTAAGTCGCTTCAGTTGTGTTGTTATCGTTTTGTTGTGTTGTTGTTTTGTTGTACTACCCAGTCTGGGTTTCTTCTTTTTAATATAATCGGCAGCTCTCCTGCCTGATTCGTTTCAAAAAAAAGGAGAGGGCTCCCTCTCTTCTCTACTTAAACCAATCTTCTTCAAATCTCTTGGTGAGGTGAACCCTTCAAAACTCTTCTCACACTCATTTGTAACCCCTACTACAAAGTACATACTTGAGCACTTGGGCTTGGGAGAACAAGATCAATATCGCCTGATTGGATGTAGGGCCCTTGCCCAAAACTAGTATAAATCTTGAGTTGCCTAGTGTTAAACCGCTGTGTAACTGGCCCATGTAACGGGCAGAGGTGAGACCGTTGTGTACTAAGTGAGCAAAAGGGTAGGAGAGAAGATGGATTTGGTCTTTATAATAAACCGAGCCAGTGGTTGGCGACACGATGAACCCTAATTCTTGTTTAGTTGGTGGTCTCACCAGCTTGTCTAGGCTAGGCAACCAGATCCGACCCCAGACTATCGAAAATGTACGCCTGAGATTGGTGCCTGGGCCAGACAACTTTTCAGAGTTTAGTACAAACAAACCCAATCCCCGAACTAGTTACCCTTAGACTGACTCCAACAAACTACCCAAATCCAGGACCCATAATGTACATATAGGTGACGGTACAATGAAAGGGCCCAAGACCCATTTACTCATCTATCCAGTGGCCCGAACGCATATTTCCTTTCCTCCTCTCACGACTTGTGGCACCTCCCGACTCGCAGCAGCGCCGCCGCCGCCTTGTCTCCCTTCCACCTCCCACTGCTGCCACCTCCTCTTCCCTTTCCTTCTTCCTCCTATTGCAGATCCTATTCCCTTGCGGCTCAGGCGTGCTGCCGCGCGACGGCGGGGCAGGGCTCGACCGCGCGACGACGGGGCGCAGCTCAGCCGTGCGACGGTGGGGCGCAGGCGCGCGGCGGCCGGGCAGAGCTCGACGGCAAGACGGAGGCGCGCGGCGGTAGGGCGGAGCTCGACGGCGAGACGAAGGCACGCTGCGGCGGTCGTACCCACCTGGAAGCGCCGGCAGGCGTCCTGGCCACGCTCCGTTGCGGGCCCACTACTTCTGTTTTGCGTCCTCCTCCTCGACGACGCACTTCTGCGTCTCCTTCCAGGGAGTGCCCAAAATGGGTCTTCTATTTGTGTCAGCTGTTGGAGTGTGTTTTGGATTGGCAAATGCACTGTGAAAGACCGATTTTGAGTATAGGTAGTCTTGTTGGAGACAGTGTTACCCTATCTTGTTTTTTTTTAGGGTAACCTATATCTTGTTGGTAACACCGTCCAGTCAAACAAACCGCCTGACTGGGCCTCTGAGCGCGGCAAACAAACAGGCCTCATCGATTCTGTGGGCCGGATTGACGAAGCCGTTGGGGTCCGAAAACACTTGGCTGCCCTAGCTTCCCCGCACCCCCAGTCTTTCTTCTCCCCTTCGCCGCCGCCCTAGCTTTCCCGCGAGCGGGACGCTAGCCGCCGGCTCCCCCGCCACCGAGCGGGTCTTCCGCGGGTCCAGGCAGGCGGGATCCACCCTCCCTGTCGTCTCCGCCTCCGCCTCCGCCTCCGCCTCCGCCTCCGAGTCAAGCTCGCCGGCAGCCGCCGCCCGTAATGGAGGCGCTCCGGACCGTGAAGGCGGAGCTCACGGTGTACGTGCACCCCTCCAACGCCAAACGCGTCCGCCACGCCGTCAACCGCCAGCTCAGCGCGCTCCTCTTCACGTGCGTCCGCTCTCCTTCCCCCTCTCTCCGTCCATCTCCCTACGCGTCTCGGGAAGCTCGTGTTCCTTGCCTGCCGCTCTCATACGCGTTAGGATTCGAATCGCAGAAAGGCGCGAAATGTGTGATGGTTGGGGGATGTGGGAGTGGGTTGCGTCGCTTGTTAGCTGCTAACAGGGCTTGAGTTCCGAGCAAGTCGATAGATGAAGTCCCCGGAGAGAGATTATGCATGAGGCTGTAGTAGGACCCTTGTTCTTGGCAACATTCTACTGGCCACTTTCGAGCTGTCGCAAGCTTCTGTAGCAAGTTTGATTATTGTTTGAGCAAAATCTCATGCCATTTTCGAGCTGCCACGAAGCTTCCTATAGCTAGTTTGATTATTGTTTGAGCAAATATGTATTGTGCCGATTCATATCAGGTATGACGACCGTTTTGATGGCGTGTTGCTGATGCATCAAGTTTCATTCCTTCTTGGCAAAGACAAAGAGGGCAAACCCATATACGAAGAGTGTAACCGCCGAAAGGAAATTGCTGAACCCACTACTTGTGGCAAAATCATGAATGGCTTGGTGCCATATTTCGGCGTGCAAGTGCTTGCCACTATGCTGCTCTTCTCTCCCCAGCCGGACATGATCCTGGGTAAGTTGGTTTGTTTTGTGAATTTGGGCAGAATTGGTTGTAGTATTTCTGTAGACCGTAGACCTGATTGACTGCGTTCAGTATCAGCTCATGCCAGCAAATCAGCATGTTACTAGTACTTGGGGATACTACATTATTGAAGCTTTCTATACTATTACAAATTTTATCAGTGCTTTTGCTAGTGACTGATCTTGTGGAATGAAATAATAACTTGGTCTGGTACAGATTTGAAATGCATAGATCTGATGTTTAATTGTTTGCTAACTTCAGAAGGGAAGGTTGAAGTGCTTGGAAAGGAGTCAATTCATGCCATTGTATTAGGGATTTTCTCAGTGGCAATTATGTCTGAAGATATTCATGAAAAGTTCAAATTCAAAAGGGTAAGTTTTATTGAGAAAAAAAAAAGTTATTTGATGTGATGATTTAAGATTCCACCTTTTTTCTGTTATTTTATATTTGATTCGAATGCTCCCTAGTTTCAGTAATTTAGTTTTCATCTATCAGTGTCCTCTTTTCTCTGTCTCATAAATTGTATTCAGTGAAAGAACATCCTTGGAAGTGGGAACAAAGCATGGAAGTCAGAATTCACATTTTTAAAATAATGTATTAAACTAACTATGATGCCTCAAGTTTGCCTATTTATTGTAGAGGTACAGCCATGACTTGTTTCTGATCTTTTAATACAGTATAGCTTTGAAGGTTTTGACAATATTAGGACCAGCTTTAGGCTTGTTTGGCATGGCTCTAGCTTCCACTGGCTCTCAGTTCATTGTAGCAAGAGTGAAAAACATCTTCTTCTGAAAATAGCACTGGCTATAGGAGCCAAAGCTGACAGGAGGCATGCCAAATGGGGCCTTGCTCTCTTCTAAAAAAAAGTTGACCATTTGGGGAAATAATTTGAAGCTAACAGATGATTTTTTACAAGTGTCAGAAGTCAAGATTCCCTCAACATGAAACTCCAGTGAAGCTTTAAAAACTTTTCTATACTTGTGTTTGCACAACAAAATTTTTGTGATGTTCTTCAGACCATTGTGAATATCAATTTATACTGCTGAAATGAATTTATCTGTGTTCTTCATGGGCTGTTGAATGTTTTTCGTGACTACAAAACTTATCTTTGTTGTAAAGGTCTGCGTAATTGTTTATAAGCTAACCAGTCCTGAAAATGTATGCATAATTTTAAAAATATATATATTTTGACTTTCTGCACAGCAAAGTGATGGAGGGAAATTTGTTAGCCGCACAGATAAACAGCATGTGATTGAAAAAGGAACAATGATAAGGTTTTCTGTCAAAAGGTATGGCTTGTTCCCTTTTTTGTCAGTCTAACATGGTTTTGCTAGTCTTTTCTTTTTTTTTTTATTCGAAACACTTTATTTTCAGAAGTCAAATGCCTATAGTCTTCTACTCCTACATTTTTTTTTTCTATGTTGTGTCATCTATGTATGTTGCCCGTGCAGCTATGTCCCTATGTACATTTTGACCATGTCTGATGATTGTGTTACCGCAGTACTGTAAATGATCTTGAGCTCATCAATCATCAATGTGTACATTAGAAGTGAAGTACATCACAGCTGCTGAAATGGATTGTGGATGCTCCACATTCTGAGATCAAAATAAATTATTTATGTTTCTTCTGATGTTCAATCACAGGGTGGATACAGAAATGAATTGTCATATTACTGGATCTTTAATCCCACCTCACACTGGATGCATGCGTTGGTTGTCAGTGCACGATACTGAATATGCATCAGAACTCAAAAGGTCCGCAGGATATACAAACTCATGTTTACATGTTACTATTAAAGTGCTGTATCTTACCCAATTTAGCCACTATTCAAGCTTTGTGCTAATAAGTGTGCTGCTCAAATCTTTAGCGGTGGAAGTACATCAAGGGATACAAGCATCAAAATTGAGCAGAATGAACAAGACCATAGAATACCCAAGAATGAAGATGATATGGTGAAAACTGAACGGCCACATAAGTCCCGAAAGAGGCGGCACATTGAGGAATGACATTTCATTGAGGCTGTGAAGATTTTGTTTAAATACAAGAATGCATGTGAAAGTCGTGTTCGCGTCAATGGTTCTGCTGTATGTAAGCCTGTTGATGTTTATTGGGGAGAAGATGCCTCTCCAATTGGAGCTAGCCTGTTCCCCGTAGCTTCGTAGAAATGTCCGATGATGTAAAACAAATCAGGGGTTGCATTTGCAAATGATCACTTCTTTTAACCAGACAGTAGCTGATCTCATCCAAGAAACCAGTAGGTTTAGGGGCAAATGGCAATCTCATGTTTGAATTATCCCTGGCTTATGTTGGGTGTTGTGTCCTCTTATATCCTGTAAAAGGCCTTCTGCTTCGGGAAGTCAGGGTAGTTTTTCTTACACTCTGTTGAAGACAAAGTACTGCTATCAAGGCAAATCAGAATGCAGATGACTAAGGTTTTTTTTTTTTTTTTTTTTCTGATCTAGGTTCTTGTCATCAGTATTTGAATCATATTGAATGAAGCATAATTGAAAGGTTGCACACCCAATTGAAGCATAATTGAAAGAGCTGCGTACCCGATATAAACATTTTTGTATCAAACAAAATCTGAAAGTTCACACCAAAGATTTCCATATACTATGTAAAAGACGCTCTCGAACCTTCTGGCATATGCACAGGTGCAACAGTAATTACATGGGAAGATGAGAATGGTTATCAGTAGGATGATTTTGCCTATGCAGGTCCATTTTCGTGTGTTTAAAAGCTGCATCCTGATGGCTTTCTGGAAAAGTTTGTTCCGGTCTGAATATGTTTAGTGTACAAGTCAGAACAATTTGAATCTTGCAATAACTACAAGACAAATAATTATGTACCCGTTTGTTCTCTTGTCTTCATGAAAACCATGAGCTCAGTTTGTCGAGAAAAACAGCAAATTATTGAGAAAGCATCAATCACCATTTAGGATTAGGAATATCTCAATATTGTCCAGTATCTCACCTTGAACTCCAACCATGACAGCCAAGTCAAGAGATACCTACATTTAGGAGCATTTTATACTTGGTAAAAAAGAGGGGCCTTGAAACCTGAAAGTTGAGCGATTGGCCAGATCCAGAAGCGTCCCATGGTTTGCAAGAATGAGGAAACTAATTGACGCTATAATGTAACTCAAATGCAAATAATAAGGTATTGAATTGTCTCCTGCATCGAGAGTGATAGTTCACTGAAGTTGTAAAGAATTTTGATTGAATGCAACAATGTTCGTGGAACAGTTCTGAGCAAACTAAGCAAACGGCAGTGAAGGTCGAGGGCTCCCCTGTTTGTTTATGCTTAAGGCTATCTCCAACAAAACACCCAAAATACAATACCCATTCCTCTTTTAGGTTGCGCTGCAGTGAATAAATTCAATACTCATTTTTAGTCTTCTCCAACAACACCACCCAAAATGAAATCTCTCTGTAAATGGGTTTCCAGGAGAGAGGAAATTCCAGGAGAGAGAAAACTCATATTTGGGTTGTCTCTCTCCTAACACCCAAAATGGGTCTTGCATATGCGTATTCTGTTGGAGGCTGAAACAGTCCTGTCGGAGACCCATTTTGAGTTTGGATGTCCATATGGGTCTCTTGTTGGTGACAGTCTTACTGGGGAGAAGATGCATCTCCAGTCAAAGAAACCATCCTTCAGTCTGTTCAGAAACTACTTCTTCGGTTGCTTAATAGAAGTGTACGATTGATCTAAAACAATCGAAGGATTACACAGTAATAGATCACTGTCTACCAAATCTCCCAAGAAACAATGGGTATAGGCCTTTAGTTGCACACCCAAAATATCAAATTTGAATCAAGTAAAATCTGAAATTTCACACCCAAAGTTTCTCTTCCAAAAAAACCAAAGTTTCCAATACGATGCACAGGACTATCTCGCACTTTCTGACATATGCACAGCTATAACAAGAATACTAAATATCACCAACCAAAACCAACATGGGAATGATGCTTCTTGTTTGCTGCTTATCTACCATGACCATGGTTTCAAGGCAAGGATTACGACAAGGATGATTATCAGGAGTATGATTATGCCTATGCAGGTCCATTTTCGTGTGTTCTTCTGCAACTTTTTTGCTTTCTGGAGAAGGTTTGTTCCTCTCTCAATATGTTCAACTGCACCTGTGACCTGAGTATAGATACATCAGAAGTCAGAAAAAAAAAACTGAATTTTTCAATAAGTACAGTGCTAATAATTCTGTGGCTAGTTGTCTTATTTCGACGTTTAATGAAATATGTGATTGCAGCTGCAGGTATCAGGAAAAGTAACAATTGAGTGACAAAGCATCAATCACCATACCTGCGTCTCAATGTTGTCCAGCATCTCACCTTGAGCTTCAAGCAATACAGCCAAGTCGAGGAAGATCTGCATTCAGGAGAATTTTATAGGCGATAAAAGTGTGGCAGTCCTTGAAACCTAAATCTTGAGAGATTGACCATTCATTACCTGCTGAAGATCAAGAAGCTTCCTCTCAATCTCTTTCACCGTATCATGACGCTCCTGGATCTCCTGCAGTGTGTCCAGAACCTGCAAATGCGAGAAATTCAACATCCAGCTTGTCAGCATCCAGGCTGAAATTCTTGCAGTTATATAGGCCGAAAGAACTAGTACCCTTCCTCGCCCTTGCTCCTGAATTGCTCTCTGAAAGATCTGCTCGCCATCGCCTGTTTCTATCAGCTTGTCGATTGTCTGAATTTTGGTTCCATGTTAGAAACATAGTACATGAAGGTTTGCTGACAATGATAGCTTGAAGGTAAGACCATTTATGTTTCCTTACCTCTTCATCAGCACGCTCCCCCGTTACTGTTCGGTTGGATATTTGCAAGAATGGATAAAATAATTAATCTATAATGCAACTGAGCTGCAAATAATTTAAACTATGTTTAAGGGTTTGAGAAAGCAGACCAGTGAAAACACGACGCTCCACTACATCACGATATTCCTTCTGGATTTCCTCTCGTAAAGACTGGGGACATGCACATACATCGTAGTCAAATTGCATACCCGTTTACAAACAGACATTTATAATCTTTAAGGAGCAAAATGACATTTTTCAGCTCCTTTTCAAGCTTTTTGGCTGTATATTTAGCGCCTATGCATAAGAAAGGGAATTGAAGTTAAAGGAGGTACCTGAAACTCCAATATACGTTCTCTCAACTTCTTTGTCAATGCACTGCAACAAGATCATCAAGCAATCAATCATATCAAAAAACAGATAAAGAGTACAAGGGCAAGCTGGAAATGATCACAAGGACCTTACATAGTGGTTGTTGTCCGGGATCGGTCCACACCTGATCCCTTGCCAAATCCTGGCTTTGCTCTGTTCGCAACATTCTGGAGAAGGGTAATCAAACAGCATAAGATAGATGGTAAAATTTATAAGCAGTCGTAACTTTTCGTTAAAAGAAAGCAGTCGTAACTTATTATCCATGAAATTACTTCTCATATATTTGCAGGAAACAAGTGTAAAGAAGGGAGAAAACTAACATCTTTGTTCAGTTGCTCTACTTTTGATTTTCCCAGTCGTGCAATCTTTGTCACTTCATTGATATCCTTCTCTATGCGTTTTTTCACCTCTAGAAGTAGCAAAGAAATAATCATTAGTTATATAACATTAGAGGAAGAACATGCCAATGCTGTTCTACTTGCAGAAAAGAAACCGATATGGCAATATCCCATATTGTACCTTTCATCGCGGATGCCTTCGTGACAACTTTTGACTCCTCATTTGAGTTCTGCGTAAATTGACAGTCTTTAGATATAGGCAAATATTGTTCAGTCAGCAAACAAGACTCTGAACTAATGCTGATATATGATAGCCAGAACATAACAGTAGGCCGCAATATACAGGACTTAAATAAATGCAACATGAAACAACTCCAATTTGATGTTGGCAGTTACCTGAAGATCCTTCAGTAACTTTGTCAATGTGGCGAGCAAGTTTTCAATCTCCTTGACCTGAATTTTGTGGTAGCACGAAGTTTAATGTGTTAGGCTGCAAGCATATTAAGTTGTTGACCACTTCTTCAGATGTTCTTTCAGGAAGAGATCAATTCTGCCAAGCAGAAACACACGGACCTGTTCATAGAATCCCTCAAAACCTGGCTGTGCAGAACTAGTCAGGTCACCCTGCAATCCAAGCTCGATGTCGACATTTCCTGGGGCCTGCTCCCTTTTGCCGAGCTCAAACGAGTCCTGTCAAATCGAGATAAAAAAATGATTTGCAGAATACACACATGCTGTTTCTTCACAAAATCAAAATCACAGAGATAGGCGCCTCTTATATCTTATTTATATACGAAGTCAAAGCAGCCAAACAAGACCCTGAATTTGCAAAAGATTTGACCAGAAAAGTCCTAGGCTGCCAT
This sequence comes from Eremochloa ophiuroides, assembly GCA_038502445.1. Classification (NCBI taxonomy): domain Eukaryota; kingdom Viridiplantae; phylum Streptophyta; class Magnoliopsida; order Poales; family Poaceae; genus Eremochloa; species Eremochloa ophiuroides. Next base: position 55,352,802 of record JAHLJS010000003.1, on the reverse strand, counting down.
TTACATATCAAGATTGAATGTTTCAAGCCATGATGTTTCGTCAAGGAAAACAAGTGATCATGCCAAAGCTCAAGCTACATTTTTTAACTGAAAACTGAAGAGAAAAGAAAATAAAATCATCTTAAGTATTTTAACCCTTTTTTCTCATAGTAGTAACCGTCGTTCAAGCAGAGCATGCTCTGAACAACTCGAGATTTCTACGGCTACGGATGGCTGCACCAGGAAGGCCAGAAGAAGACCTTAATTGGCGCCAATTTTTTTTAATAAAAAACACACATTATTATAATTCCAATTTCCAGCACTTCATGTCCAAATATCTCAGATTTTCCTTAAGTGGCTACACGAGTAAGACTATAGCCGCTTGCCGAAGTTCATAAAAGAAATAGGAGTGCTGCAAGTAGCAACATCTCAAAATTTCCATAAATAGAAAGACGGGCAAGAACAGCAGGAACAAGATTATCGATGCTCATAGCAAATTAGGTCAAGGGCAAAATAAAAAATAAATAAGTTGGCATACATGAACCGATCAAGCCACCAAGGCCGATCCACTGATAAAACCACAAGCAGAGCAAGAACCTCCAAAAAACCTCGGCCGCCTCGATCTTCACAGCAAAAGCAAACCATGGACCCATTCTTTAGTCTTAACACGAGAAAGCAACTACGAAAACCGCAACCAGGCGAGACACGCAAACACAGCAAGAGGCGAGAACGGCGGCGGTGCGTACCGTGAGAAGGTTCCGCATCCTTAGCCAGCCGGCGCCGCAAGAACGCGAGCGAGATCGGCGCCGGAGAAGGAGAAATTCTTGGCAGGTGCGTGCTCCGGAGGGGCGGGGAAGGATGGTCTGCCCGGAAATTCGTGGGCAGGGGAGGAAGGAAGGAAGGGTCCTCTCTCGGCAGGGCGGCTAAGAACGGTTGAGGCGCGTGAGAGGGGGGTTTATTGGCTGGAATGTGAGAAGAGGATTCGGCAGCGGTCTCCTCTGCTACAAGACTTTCTAGAAGGGTTTTTTTTTTTAGTTGTAGGTGCGGGCTGACTCTTGAGAGTGATGGGTGTAGCTTGGCTTGAGTTGCTAGCAGGGGTGTAAATGGTACATATATTTTTAGTATATTCAAGACCGAATCTGTTTAAAAGAGTTTAGATCCGTTCATATTCGAGTTCGAATATTTAAAATCTGATATGGTATACGTATCCGAATACTCAAATTGTATATTTATGACATCGACAACAAATCATATCCTATCCGACATAATTGAAACTATCCATATTCATATCCAAATCCAGAGAGATATGAAAACAAATACAATGGCTCTGTTCGCTGAAGTTGAAAACCGCTGAAAATAAACGTTGATGCTGATTTCTTATGAGAGGAAAATATTGCAAAACCACTAAAAAATAAGTGGTTTTAAGGTTTAGCGAACAGAGCCAATATCACTAATATCCATTCGTATTCGATCCGTTCCGTTTGTATCCCTAATTGGTAGGGATAGAGGAGGGTATTGTCGAGGATATTCGTCTATTTTTTATTAGCTATAGGCTTGTAACTATTGATTTGCAAAAGGAAAAAAGTATTAGATACTTATATTAGTGCAAATAAATATCCCAAAATGTATTATATATATGTGTGTGTATTTGTCATGGTCCAATTAGGATTCGCCTATTTCTTTTTTTTTCACGGTATATGATATACAGGTGTCGTTTTAACGATTTTGATGGGCTGTTTTGACACTGTATCCTATATTCCTACTAGGCCCTCTTCTAGTTCCAGCTATGTGTACACAAACTCTAATACTCCCTGCATCCTCAAATACTAGTTAGAGGATGGAAAATACCATAATGCTCTTTACTACTCCCTCCGTCCCAAAATAAGTGTTGTTTTTGACTTTTTAAAATTAACGTTTGACTATTCGTCTTATTCAAAACATTTGTGAAAATTTAAAAATAAACAAATCAATATTAAAGTACTTCTAATAATGAACATTTCATAATAAAATAATAAAATTTTTCATAAAATTTTTGAATAAGACGAATGGTAAAAGGAGATAGTTAAAATCTTAAAACGACACTTATTTTGGGACGGTTATGATGGAAAAATAATTTAGTTGTTATTTTTCTTACTTAGGTTAGGGTTGAGGACACAAAATACCTTTGTATTTGGTACCATAGTTATTTAGTTTTTTTTCTTCTTGGCACTCTAGAATTATTGATACCACACCTAACACGTCTTTGCATTTGAAACAGAGTAAGTAGTATCTTAGAACAGAGGGTCAAAGTAAAGCAAGATGACGAACAAAGCAACACAAGATGCTGTTGATTGCATGACATAACTTTCCTCCTTAACCAAAAGCTCTCCATCTAATATATGGATGGAACCCTACAAAAATTTCTAATTTAGGACAATTTCTTAGCCAGGAAGGAATCACACCGATATACTCCGTGTACAATTCTTAGCCAGGAAGGACCGAAGGAAGCACACCGATATACTCCGTGTACATGGAAATAAATTGCTAGAAGGTCTGGTCTGTCTCTATATCTCTCTTTCCTAATGCGACGTGGTACAGTGGTGTTTCACACCAAGAAGGGCTAAATTGTAGTTAAATCTTTATCTAATAATAAAAAGGTAAAATTTTAAATTTTTTCCTATCCTACTGTCTGCGTTCAAAATTAGGATTTAAAAATGAGCCCTTGCTAGAGACTGCTTGAGGGGCACGTGGCGCCGGCCGCCTCCTGAAAGCTCAAGTTTAATTTTGATAATTGATGACAACCTATTAGGTAGTCTAAGCCATTGTGTGGAGCTAAGAAGTGATGAAGATGTTGATCATAGAGCTCAACCATGGAGATGGAAGTGATCAAGTGATGAAGAAAAGGAAAAGGAAAGGAAAGGAAAGTCAGAGGCAAAGGTAATGTAAATAGGACTTTTCTTTTTGTGATCAAGACTTTTAGTGAAAGTGATCACATATAAAATAGATAGCCGACTATCAAGCGGAGATATGTGGATGGCTTACCTTTAAGTGCTCTATGTTGAATTTCATGTGCATTGATCTAACTAACCCAGAATTTGGCTTAGAAAACCTCGAAAAATGTTTTGAAAAGCTAACACTGTGCACAAGTGATATCTATTAACTTGGTATTAGCACATGAGAGCAAGGGTTGAAGAAATTGATTTGAAACTAGTGAAGAACGAGCGTCGGGCACTAAGAAAACGTAGCATCGGACTATTGGTTAGCGCCCGGTGCCTAACCCTAGGTTTACACTGTTTGAGAGCTTCGGACGCTAAGTGTTTGTCTGGCGCAGAGCGTCGAACAGTATCCGATGGCGTTTTGAGCTCTCGGGAGCTCTCTGGAACACGTCGGACGCTGAGTGAGCTTAGTCCGACTCTCTGACTTTCGCAATCCGATGAGTGCTAGCCCTGTGAGTTTCGAACGTGTGTGTGGCTGTCGGACGCTGAGCATCGGAGCAAAGTTTCTCCAACCAACAGTGTGCACCCAAGCGTGCGCAAGTTATCTTCAAACCACCGGACGCTACTCTTTGATCCGACGGTGAGCACCGGATGGTGTCCGACGCAGTTTGAGCGTTCTGGAACCTCTCTGGAACGCGTCGGACACTAGCTTTCTTTGGTCCGGTGCACTGACTTGTTTTCGTTCGACGGTTGCTGTCCGAAGCTGGGCAGTTGGCGTGAAGAGTTAGCTGTTGTGCTCCAACGGCTATTTTCAAACGATAGTTACACGTGGCAAGCATCCAAGGCGTCGAACACAAAGGATTAGTCCGATGGACTTCATTCGACGGTGCATCCGACGACACGAAAAAGAGTGTAACTGCCGTTTTCTTTGAGGCAACGGCTAACAGCTCACTTGTGGTTATAAATAGGTAGTAACCGAGCACTTGGTGTCTCTCTTTACATTTGGATCTTTGGTATATACTTTTGAGCATTTGCTAAGCCTCCCACTCACTAATTTGACATAGTATTCATCATCTCTTGAGTGTGAGTGTCTCCTCAAGTGTTCATTGCCTAGTGAGTTGCATTCTAGAGCACTTGAGAGCAAGCTGTTGTATAGTTCTTATTCTTTTGGAATTTTGCCGAATCCCTAGACGACTTGGAGGAGTTTTTAGTTTGAGATTGGGTAGAGTTTGTCCAAGTCCACATCAAAGTGATCTTGTGAGGGGTTCTAACGGTTATTCTCCGGCGAAGTGCTAAAACCGACTACTAGTGAGCTCGTGACTTGGATACCCTTTCTCTTGTGTTGGTAAACGACTTCTAGTGAGGGATTGGCGTGTGATGCCTAGCTCGTGATCCTCCAAGGAAGACTGTTGTCACAATGGGGACGTAGCTTGACGGCGATCAAGTGAACCCTGGTGAAAAATCAATGTCTTTCTCTTCTCCACCATCGAGTGGATGGTCATTGTCTTCTTTGGTGATTGGTCTATATCAAGCCATTTGGTTTTCACATTCTCGATTATTGGCTCTACACGGCACTACAACTTCATCTTCATCGACACCGTTGGCATAGCTTCTCGAATTCCTATCGCACGGTTACTTACTTGCATAGCTAGGTGTCCTCTTAGGATCAAGAGGATATCACTTGCGTAGTAGCTAACTTTTAGGTTCGGAGAGATACTCAATTTACTGTGTGAATTATTTTTTTTAAAATTAGTAGGTGGCTTGTGTAGAATAGCTTAAAGCTAGTGCTTTACTTCTGCCGTTTGTTTTACTAACTTCATGCACTAGTTTGTGTTTTGCAAGAAAATTTGAATAGGCCATTTCCCTCCCCCCTCTAGCCTATTCGGGACATTTCACCTTCGCCTCCAATGAGGGAGCTCATCCCACCAAATCCACAAGACTCGCCGGCTTCGCCTGCTCCAGCCGCGATGAGCTCCGTCTCAGTAAAGAAGAGGAGCGTGGCCACGAGGAGCTCTTCCTGTAGACACCCGAACTTTGATCCGGCCAACCGGGGAGGAAGGGTCAACCTAGCATGCTGGACATTGATTCGCCATCTCACAAGGAGAGAAAATGTGCACAGATCTCGTCATCCCGTGGCAATCATTGCAACCTTTTGATCACCCGGTGACGACTTCGACAGTTTGATTCGTCCCAAGCACCAGAGCATATAGCAGAGCCCCATGGTATATATGGGATCCAGGCACTAGAGCATGCACACCCCTGCAGCTCGTTCTGGTTTCCGGTTCATGCACATGGCTAGCTTTTAGATCCAAGTGCTGGTGAGAGAGGGACCAATAGACCAGAGATGTGAAGATGGAGAGAAGAGGAGCATGATGGTGCCTTGATTCATGAGCTATATATGAGAGTGGTAGGTGGAAAGAGAGTTGGTGAGTGATATGCGGTTAATTGCATTGGAAATATGTGGAGAATTAAAACAAGTGTCCTAGGTATGATGAGCATTGAGTTAAGCACGGACTTGATGCCCACCTTCGTTACAAAGTCAAAATAAGGAAAGTGATGAGTGATCATATTACAAATCGGTCTAACCGATGAGTCCATTCACGAAAGGGACGCTGGTAAGTCTAGCTCGATGAGATTTACAAATGGATACGTGGTTGAGAGGCTCTTAAACTGATATGTGAGATGATGCAGTTGGATAAGATGGGTTTCTGGTTTTATAATTTTAGTAAATCATTTTCATTCCATTATTATGAATAATTCCTTTTAGAAATTGTATGCCTAAAGTGATGAGCTATAATTAATAATCTCTCATGCATGATTTTTAAGTGTATATATTTAGGGTCATTGTTACGTCGATTTGAACTGACAATATTATAGTTTGTTAATATAAGGCCTCATTTATATTCTTGGAACCAAAACTCATTCCAAAAAAATAAGATTCTAAGAATCAGATTCAGTAGGAAATGAAATACATAGAATTTAATTCAATTCTCTTGTTTGGGCAGACATGAAATCCTTTTCTCAGAATTGGTTTCAAATGTTGTTTGGATGATTTAAAACATGGAGTCTCTGTAGACAGCTATCTTCTATTGATGCACAAGAGCATGACATCTCTCTCTACAGAACTAGAATGATCTCTATTTAAACAACATATTTCCCGATATGAAACCTTCTACCTATACATAGAATAAGCATAATCTCTCGCTACATAAGAATTAAGAAATATGATAATGTCTCTCTACACGAAACTCTCTCTAGACAACAACCTAATGCATGTATCTTCCTCCTTGTTCCTCTACAACAATATGAATCGGCAAGCTTTTAGAAAGAGGAACGACTCATCCATTTGCCTCTTGTCTCTACAGAAAATGTTGTCTCTCTGGAAAAGAAAATGTGAAGATTGGCAAACGGCACCAAAATTATTGATAGTTAAAGGATCAAAATGACTGTTGTTCCTTATAAAAAGGAAAAAAAAACTTAGAAAAGGATATTCTTACAATTATGAGAAAGTAAACCTGATCTCTCTTGAGGAAATATATACTGGAAAGTAAAAAGAAAAAAAGAAATCAAAATCACCTAACATATCTCGAGCAAAATCTACCTCTTGCACCACAATTCCGACAGGTCAGATTAATCTCAGATAAAGATTAAAACAAAAAAGTTAATCTTAGATAAAGATTAAAACAGAAAGTGATGAGCTGTAATTAATAATCTCTCATGCCTGATTTTAAGTGTATATATTTAGGGTCGTTGTTATGTTGATTTGGACCAACAATATTATAGTTTATTTGCTCCCTCCTTCCTAAAATATAAGGCATCGTTTAAATTCATGGAATTGAAACTCATTACAAAAATCAGATTCTAAGAATTAGATTCAGTAGGAAATGAAATACCTAGAATTTAATTCAATTCAATTCAATTCTCTTGTTTGGGCACACATGAAATCCTTTTCTCAGAATCGGTTTCAAATGTTGTTTGGATGATTTAAAACATGGAATCTCAAGACAGCTATCTTCTATTGACTAGGTAAATACCCGTGTGTTGCAACGGGAAAAAATAATACCACCTTAATTGTAAATATTAACGTGTATTGTATTGTTATATATAAAAAATGATATTGCAAGTGTGATGTTTGAAACATCAAAATTTTTACATAATTCTTAAAATAATGGACAATTAAAATATAAATTAATTTTTGATGTAACTTAAACAATCAAGTTCATACAGTAAGAAACTAGTTCATTATAGCCATCTAGCTATTATATCACTTGTCTACGACATACCTAACATAATCATGTAGGGGTGTTTGGTTGGCCGCCACCACCTGCCACACTACAGTAAACAAAAATGAAGGTTGTCACACCCTCTAAAGTATTGTTTGGTTGCTTATTCAAGTTTGGCACGCTACACATCTTTCTACAGGTTCTTAGAAGGATTTCTCACCACAAGTGTGGCGGAAGAATTTGCCACCACAGCCTCTGGCGCCGCCACATACTTTGGCGTTTGGCGTGTCTGACTACGGCTGCGAAACAAACACCCTCGTAGTTCTCAAGAAAATTTAGTTCGCCTAGAATTACCTTCGTAAGCCAATAGCTAAATCACAGTCATTTGGTAATGCAACGATGACATTTGGTGATGCAAATATCTACTACTGAAATTTAGATGGCTTGAAAACATTAGCTCCAAAATCCATGTCCAATACAGAGTGCTCTACTTCTTGATCTCCATATAGTCATTGGAATCTGATAATTTCAAGATCTCCACCATCCTGTTGCTTAATAGTCTGTCCATTAAATTTTAAAAAATTGAAACCCTCACCAATGCTATTACACTCTTGTATGCGCTTCTGCGGTTACCAACAATGGTTCACTCAGTTTTTTACAACTATACCAGATCCTTGGATGCAAAAATCAGTATCTAAAAAATAAAAGCTATCTTACCTGTAATATTGCAACACGGCATGGACTGCAGCTCGTACAAATTAATCATTCTGTTGTTCTAATATTTCCCGTCCCTAAAATTTCTTACTGACATAGAGGAAATTAATCATTCTTTATATTTTACCCAGAATTATTCAAATAGGAGCCAACCCGATGTCCGAGTGAAAAATGAGAATAGATTATCTTTCATCAAACTTACAATCAAGGTGACTTGTCTTGTCTCTTCATATAACATAATATTCCCATACGGGTCATTATGGCAAAATCCTAGTGACTGTTTGATTCCTGAGAGCACCTTCTCTAGCAATGCAATCTCATTGCCTAGCCACCTAAAATTGCTTAGACTCTTTCTAATAACACCTGCCACGAGCTTTCTCAAGCTACCACTTGATTCATACAGCACGAAGCGATAAGATTGGAATCAGAATTCATACACATTTCGAAAAAAAAAGTTGCCACACACCATTTAGAATACTCTTTTTTTTTGTGAAAACAACAACAATGTACAATTTGTAAAACCCAATTAAATAGGAGTGTAGCAAATCAATGAACCCACATATCATAGAAAAGTTGTTGAGCCAAACACATTTTGCTGCAATCAAGGACTCGTCACAAAATCACATTGCAGACGGTCTGTTATTTTGACTAGTCACAAAATCACATTGCAGACGGTCTGTTATTTTGATTACCTATACATCCTGGTAGATTTTATAGTCAGAAAGGAAATGTTGCCCTAGCCTTGTATATTTTGGAGCAGGGTTATGTAGAATGCTAGAAGACATGAGTTCTTGTCATGTATCTAAAGAAGCATAAAAAAATTACTGCATTAGTCCATGTGCTAATTAAATTTGATAGCTGGTTTTATAGTCCAGTAAAAAATTCAAAATGGCATCATTTTTCGTTTTTGGGTGTATGGTTAGGTTAATCAAACGGATTACTCATAAGCACGAACCCTTCCAAAGATTACATGATCTTGAACAGATTGCAATATCAAAAATTAGCAAATCAGCAAATAAATTGGCCAATACCAAAAACCTCGCAATGATCAGGTTGCAGGTTTTTATCAGAACAGCACAAGAGCAACTTATAGTTCTCAGTTTAAGCACTGGCAAAGCATCTGAGCTATTGGAGCTAAAAAATCATGTCCCATAATGCAAATTCTCCCTATTTTTTCAACTGGAAAGCATAGTCTACCATTTTGATTTATGATAAACTTCTACAGCGAGTATTCAACTATTGGAAATTTAAAATAGCGACTTATCAATCAGCCTATGCACTCATGAATAAAAAGTAACTATAGATGTAACATGCCCAACTCCTGCGGCCTTGCCACATGCAACTAATAATATATCTATGGACATTATAATTCTGATTGGCAAGGTTCAATGTTTGCTTAATATCTGCCAAATTTTTGTTCACTTAAATAAATTTCTTGTACTTGCTCTAAACACATTAAAATTATATCCGAGCAAATATTTCCTCGATGCTCCAATGTACACTATCCAGCATAACCAACTAAGCACAGCAGCTTTTTATATCAAAATAGACCGGAAAATTGCATTGCATATTCTTGCATTAAGCAAGGAATAAAAAAGAAATATCAACAGTGAAGATATGCAGTCTGCAGAAGCAGATGTATTTGCACCATACTTTCATGTACATTTGTAGCTTTGCCACTACAATTCTAAGGGAACTGGCAAACATGTAGCATTAGACGTTATCAGTATTCTTAACAGTTTGCAAGAATCAAACCAGAAGCAAGTTAATTGATTTAACAAAAACAAAATTTGCCTGGCCAAAAAGATTTATGGGTATTTAAGTAAGTCTGGGAGCAGTAGTACCATGAAACATGCCACACTATCAGGCTTGTCACTGATGCTACAACTTTTTTACAGAAGATCGAAGGTTGACAAACAACAAACTAACTGAAGGAGATTCCTTACTGAACCAACTATTCTGTACTGACATTTGTCTTTCATATCAGAAAGTTAAGTACTGAATGGTTGCATAAAACACATCATTTCAAAATTATTAAAGTGAAAACACAGAGTTAGTAATAAGAAAAGAAAAGAGGCAGACCTTTCTGCACCTCAGGAGCATCGTGATGAACAGGTTTGTCCTCAGGTACAGTGTTCAACTCATCTGTCGCCCCTGCTCCATCTCCACCAGCACCTACAGGCTGCAGCATCATAAGGCTAGCAAACAACCACAACGGGGCATACGCAGTGGTGAAAGGTCCCGATAAGTTAGAGGGGGTGAATAGCCTATAAAAATTTCTACAAAACACTAGACCAAGTAGTTAGCAATTTAACAAAGCTTTGCAAAGCACTAGCTCTAAGGCTACTCTAGGCAAGCCACCTATCACAAAATGCTACATAAGATATGCATTCAACCGTAAGTGAGCTCTCACCTCGATCTTAGGGTGAGAGTACCTAAACAAGAAAGTAACGCGGGAGAGTAAGTACGAGAAAGGTTATAGCAATAGTGTTGATGAAGTGATGTCCAGATGTCGTATAGAGCCAATCACCAAATTTTTTTAGATAATGGATAAAAATATCCGGCCTCTACATCCAGGGATGTACACAGCCAATTATTACAAAGTTTTGCTTAACAAAAGAGAAAGCCAAGGTCTTATAAATCGATCCGGACGCTAATTCAAACAATATAAATGTTTCCATCCTTTATTGGATATCTCTAGAGCAATTACTTCTAACTTCTTGCTCATCGTGGAGAGTGCGTCCTTGGCTGTCCCATCACGCTGCAACTGAGCCCACGAGCGTAACCAATATGCTCCTCTGAAAATTACCTGCATAATAGAGTTATATTTCATTTGATTAAAGATAACATCATTGCGGCATCTCCAGATAGCCCAGCACATTGCAGCCACCCCCACCCAAATCAAATTTCTAATCCTTTTATGTTGATTAGTTAGCCAACTACCAAACATGTGGTTGATTGATCTAGGTGGGGTTAGATTAGTAGCAAAGAAAATAATCCTCCAAATCATTTTGGTAAGGGGGCAATCTAGGAATAAATATTGGATGTTTTCATTCCCATTACAGCAGATACATTTCTGACTCCCTTTCCAATTTTTCTTAGCAAGGTTGTCTTTAGTTAATACGACACCCTTTTGTAAGAACCAAAGAAAGATTTTGATTTTTAGAGGAATTTTTATCTTCCAAATCTTCCTATGCCGAAAAGGTGGGCGTGTATCTATAAGATGTTGATACATGGAACGGACTGAGAATAACCCAGATTTGGTTAAGGACCATTTAAAGCGATCTGTTCCTGCCACCAATTCGACATTGGAGATTCGTGCTACTAAACTAAGCCACTCTGAAAGTTTATTATCCACCAGAGCCCTTCTAAAGGAGATGTTTAGTGGGTTGGTAGTCATCACTTTTGACACCGTTGCATGGGGATCCCGCACTATGTTAAAAAGGGATGGATACCTCCCTTTCAGAGGCTTATCACCTACCCATACATCTTCCCAAAACCTAGTGTTAGTTCCATCTTTGATATCGAAGGAATAGAGCCAATCACCAAATGATAAACCAAAGAGCTCGATGGAGACCAATCACCAAGAAAGAACACCGGAAGACCAAATCATCCACTCGATGGTGGAGAAGAGAATGAACACTCGATTTTTTTACCAAGGTTCACGTGATCGCCATCGCGCTACTCCTCGTTGTGGTACCGATCTTCATTGGTGGATTACGAGTTAGGCTTCACACGCTAATTCCTCACCAGGAGTCGCTCACCAACACAAGAGAAGTGGCTTCTCACCATGAGTAATCCACTAGAGTCGATTTTGCCACTCCGCCAGGGAATAACCGCAAGAACCCCTCACAAGAACACCTTGATGTGGACTTGGACAATCTCCCTCCAATCTCACACCAATAACACCTCCAAACCGTCTAGGGATTCGGTAAAATCCCAAGAGAACAAGAACTAAGCAATGGCTTTCTCTCAAGTGCTCTAGAATGCAAATCATTAAGCAATGATGCACTTGAAAATCACTCAACTCACAAAGATGAACAAGAGATGATCAAGTGAGTGAGTGGGAGGCTTAGGATGCCCACAAAATGTATGGCAATGATTCAAGTGTGCAAGAGAGGCAACAAGTGTCCGGGATGGAAGTATAAATATCCCCAAGTGAGCTCGTAGCCGTTACCCCACAGAAAACAACCATTAGAACATTTTTCGGGGCATCGAACGCTGCCGTCGGACAGTGTCCGTCGGACCAATCGCTAACGTCCGACGCTCGGATACTCGCCATGTGTCATTGCCGTTTGAGCTCGGCCATTGATCCACAACGGCTAGCTGCTCGCGCCCTTTTTCAAATCGTCGGACGACTCCGTTAGACGGCAGCGTCGGACCAATATCCCCAAGCGTCCGACGCTTCCAGAGGAGTCCAGAAATGCCTAGAACGCGTCGGACAATCGTCCGAGGCACACCGTCGGACTATCCCAAGTGTCCGACGCCTTTAAAGTTAGTTTCCCGCGCACTGGTGCCACGCGTCATACCCTAGAGAAACGCTCCAACGCTCAACTCAACACAACCGTCAGACTGTACGACTCTCACAGAGGCTGCCACCATCGGACGCTACAAGACTGGGACGTCGGACAAAAGAGTGCCACCATCTGACGCTTCCAAAGAGGTTCTCAGCGCTTCAAAACTCGTCGGACAACGGCCGACGCCCACCGTCGGACCAACCACACCGTCCGACGCCTTCTCACTCAGTGAACAGTACAAAAGGGTCAACCGTCGGACGCTAAACGAAGGTCCAACGCTCAGTGAAGTGCCAGCGTCCGACGCTCTAAACTCACTGTTTTTCTATTGTAGCAACTCCGAAAAACGCTGAATCCTGCCGAGCTCTCTGCCTCACAACTCCAACTCCAACTCTTCAACCCTTGTTCCCAAGTGCTAACACCAAAGTATTTTAACGATTGTGCACGGTGTGTTAGCTTTTGAAGTCATTTTCCAAAGGTCACAAAGTAAAGTTCTAAGTTTGTTAGTTCAATGCACATAAGATGCAATCTAGAGCACTTGAAAGTGAGTCACAACTCACTTCTCATCTTGATAGTTGGCTACTTAACCTAAATGTGATCACTTCCAATAGAAGTCTTGATCACCAAAAGAAAACCCTATAGGTTATACCTTAGCCTTTATTTCTTCTTTCTTTAAGTCCTTTTCTTTCTACACTTGATCACCTTCACTTGATCCATGGTTGAGCCCACTTGATCATCACCAATCAATTTCTTGGCTCCACTCACCATGGTTAGGACAACCTACGCTTAGCCATCACTTAAGCCCATAGGTTAGTCGTTAGGTTGTCATCAATTATCAAAACCAAACTAGAGCTTTCAAGTGATGTACGCAGTAGTCACTAACACTCCCAAGCCTCCCCTTGCCGCCTTTTGGGGAGGACCTGAAACCATGGCTCCCCATGATCATGGCGGAGAGGCCAAGGCGCTCGGCCTCGAGGCAAAGACGCTCCTTCATGTCGTGGTCCTTGTCGACGTGGATCAAGGGGATCTAGGTGCGACCAGCAGCTGCGCGAGGTCCTTCGTCTTGGTGGAGGTGAAGGCGTCGTAGTCCTCCTCCCGCTTCTTCTACCGCTCCTCCTCGGAGGGGCCACCGTTGGCGGTGGCGGCAACGTCCTCGGTAGCGTCGGCCTCATCGGCGACGGAGACCGGGATGGAGCCCCAGTCGCAATGATCAAAACTGTCCTGCGGCGACGACGTGGATGCGATGGGGAGGAAGAGACGACTGTAGAGAAGGATTGATCTTTCCTTTTGCGGTGGAGCGATGCGCGGGTGAGATGGATCGATGATTGGAGCCGCGATCTTCGCGCTTGGGAACGAGGGGACCAGGGGCACCGTGTTGGGACGGGGGGGCACAACGAGGGAGCGCCGGAGCACACGTGCGAGTAAGGCGAGGTGAAAAGCCGAGTTCACTTGCGCGAGGGGAGGCGAGGTGAAACCGGATGGGCACGCCGGTGACGGGGTGAGCGAGGGATGCGGGCGGCGGCGGTGAGCGAGGGACGGGGAGCGCCGATTTCTTTTTAACCGTGAGCGGGAGCCAAGGCGAGGGAGCGGAGACGAGGGAGCGAGGGCACAAGAGCACGACATCTCTCTCTTTACAAAACCAGAATGATCTCTATTTAAACAACATATTTCCCCGTATGAAACCTTCCACCTGTACACAGAATAAGCATAATCTCTCGCTACATAGCAAACATGATATATGTCTCTCTACACAAAACTCTCTCAACAACCTAATGCATGTATCTTCTTCCTTGTTCTCTACAACGATGTGAATTGGCAAGCTTTTAGTAAGAGGAACGAACTCATCCATTTGCCTCCTCGTGTCTCTGCAAAAAAAAGTTGTCTATCTGCAACAGAAAATATGAAAATTAGCAAACGGCACCAAAATTATTTGATAGTTAAAGGACAAAAAAATGACTGTTGCACCTTATAAAAAAGGAAAAACAAACTCTGAAAAGGGTAATCGTACAATTCTGGGAAAGTATCTGATCTCTCTTGAGGAATTATATACTAGAATATTTTTTTTTAAAAAAAGAAGCAATCAAAATCGCCTAACATATCTCGAGCAAAATCTACCTCTTGCACCACCATTCCGACAGGTCAGATTAGGGCGCGTTTGGTTTCGTGGTTTCGGTCGAACCAGGCTCCCCACATGCAGCTAGGGCATGATTGGTTGGTTGGTTGTACTACCCACTGGGCCTGTCCCATGACATGCAAAACGGACGCCCGGAGCTGCCTCTGTGGATACGAGAATTGTTCTCGTTTCTATCGACTCAGGCTACCGTGGTACAACTTGACTGTGCGTGAGGTACCAGCTAAGAGAGCACTGATGCATGATCAGAGAGCAACCAAACAACGTCTCCACATGACCTGGCTACACGGAGTCGATAATCAAACAAGAGAAGCTGCATGCGCCAAGCCTGGCCGGTCGGAGCCTGGACGGCTAAATACGAGCCAGCTTCACTTAACAGCAAACCAAACGCGCCCTTAATCTCAAAGGCTGTGTTCGGTGAAGCTGAAGTGCTGTAGATAAGCGCTGAAAGTGCTGTAGAAGTGCTGAAATCTTGTGAGAGAAAAATACTGCTGAAGTGCTGAAAAATAAGCGCTTATAAGCGCTTATACCCTCAACCGACCGCAGCCAAAGAACCTCTGGGCTCTGGTGCGCATCAAAATCCATCGTGGGAAAAAGGAGGAGGAAAAAGGGCAAAAGACTCTGACCGAAACCAAGTTGCCAGCTTTTTCCCGTTACGCGGCGCAGCACAGCACCGCAAACCCAAACCCTTGGCGGAGCGCCCTCTCCGCCGCCGCGCGCTAGCCGCCGCGCGCTACGCCCCGTTACCCTCCGTTCCACCGCCGGCCCGCCGGCTCGTCTCCCCACCTCGCTCACTCCCTTGGCAAGCGAGTCGGTCCATCCTCCGAACCCACCCGTCGGCGGCCGGGATGGCGGCGTCGGGCGGGGACGCGCCGGAGCTCGCCGGTAAGCCCCTCACCTCGCTCGCCTGGGTGGCCTGCGCTTTATGGCCCCTGTGCGATCGACCGAAACCCCTAATTTGTGCGGGGTTGGATTTGTTTGCTTGCTGCTGCTGCTGCTAAGCATGGTCCTTGCGTCATCCATGGCTCGATTCGCTTAGCTGTCATATTACGTTGTCGGTTAGCTCTACTGCTACCTTGTCATAACTCGTATCCATTTACTCACGAGATAATTATTACTCTGGCTCGTTCTTGATTCTTGTCCTCAATTGATCATACAATTCACTCAATTTGATCTTGCACGCCCCTGCCATTTGTGGTTGGCCAGTTTGGTGTCAAATTTTACATGTAGGATCCAGAGCGATTAAAAAACGGCATCTATTGATTTTTTTTTGTATGTGTTTTTTCACACTAGTACTCTGTTCGGTTTCCACTTTTTCCAATTGTGTGGTTTATTTGCTGCTGTTACAGTGTTACTGGTTAAGTTCGTGTAATCTCCTATTTTAGTAGGGAAACTTTGAAATGACTAAACTTTCCACCTGAAATGGTCAATACTATGTAGCCCGCCTTTTCCTTTTGCTATTAAAAGGAATTAAGGAAGTTTCTCAACTTCCAATTGAGACAGATGGGTTTTATATAGCTTCATAAGTAGTTCCAGGTATCTTTTTGGTAACTGAGAGAAAGGGGAGTTTTTTACATAAAGGGATCGTATTCAAATGGTTATCTGCGCTAAAGATTCCTATTGGATGGCTCATGATTTAGCAGCAACTCTTGCATCAATATCCACAATCCAATGTTTCGAGCTTAGTGTGCGGCAGCAGCAAATCATATTTTTTTGTGAAGCAAGTTCTGAGATGTAAGAACTCCCCACGAGATGTTTTACAACCTTGATGCATTCACGAATAATAGATATGACAGAAATTTCAAGATTCTATCTTTTTACTAAATATCATTTGGAATCTAGGTTTCCCAAAGAAATTTTCTTGCTTCTTGGGTATCCTGGTATTTGGTTTGGTTTAAACTGTTATTTTGGTGCTAAACTAAAAATTAAACATTCCTAAATCATGGTGGGAAGGTCCAACTTCAATAAATTGGGTGTACAAAATCTGTGCAGCCCAATTGATTGCTTGCGCTGGTTATAACAGCAAATCTTAGAGCCAAAGCAGATTGTCTTGCCGGACTTGTCAAATCATGACATTGGAAAGTTAGGTGTCATCAGATCAAAACAAGACCTTGTGATAGATCTCGGCACAAATGAGTAGGCACCAGCTTATTAAAAAACAGGGATGTGCTTGACGCCACCCTTCCTATTTTCTCAACCAAAGTGGAAAAAAGAACCTTTCGGTGGCCGGTGTCGCCCCCTTCCACTGGAGCGCACACCTTCATAGCCTCCTCCCTGAAGGCATCCGTCCCCCTTCCCCCGCTCTCACTCACACACTTGGCAGGTGTTTCTCCTTCCCCATTTCCTCTGCCAGGATGGCGCTGAGTGGGGATCCATTCAGATCTGCCGGTAAGCCCTGGACTCGCTTGGATTGTTCGAATTTTCTTCGCTGTGAGCAGTCAAACGTGGATCTTTCCTTCTATTTGATTCATCTAGTCGGATGTTGATGAGTTTGTTTACCGCTTCTGTGGAGCACTAACCTAGCCTATGCATCGTTCATATATAGTTTGATTTTATTCTTGTTCTGTTTCTGCACGGGATCTGTGGGTCCTGTACTCCTGTGTTGTGACACCATGGTGCTGTGCATCTTCCTATTGGTAGATAACCGCTTATTTATGTGATGCTTTCTTCCTAAGAATACTCTCCTAGGCCTATATTTGCGCAGTTTAATTCTGTACATGTTCTAAATCCACTGCTAGTAAGCAACTAATAGTCGCATTTGTTGAGAATGTTTCTTGAGAAATTCAGATGGCATCTTCTTTAATCAAAAGAAACATATGTTTAAATCTATGTTGGACTCGAAGGAATGTATTGTTGAATTGTTAATTATGGTTCAATCAATGTACTTTAAACCATCTTTTGTTGGTTTAATCAGCATCTGGAGCTAGGAAATTTGGTATGTGAATTAGTTCATTGGGTGTTGCTTATTCTCAAAAATCAACTATGTGTTGATTGATGCTTTGTTGAGATCAAATTGGTATCCTTGACTCCAAATAGCTTGGCCTTCTGTGAACTTGACCATGACCTATGAAGGCCTTCAAGTCCTGCTTAAGGCAGGGAAACATGTAGAAAGCTTTATTGTTTTCCTTAGGTTTAGACCCTAGAACGTTGATGAATGACAATGTGAAGTTCATGGTTTTGAAAAATGCCATCAGATGTCTCACATGTGGAACCATGACCCATGTCAAGATTGGTCTGTAGTTTTCAGAACTGAAAATTCTGTGGTAATATTTTTTTTTAATATATGTTTTCAAATTGATTCATTTACCAAACGCTATTCAATTTTCCATACTTCTAATGCTGGAATGACTCACTGCTCAAATGTTGTTCTGGTTTGTGTTGTGGATGGAGGCACAGAGAGAGAACAAATGACTATATGAATACAATAAGTGTCATTAGCATCAGGCTTTTGGGATTAATCTGATATCATGCAATGTTCAGCTGCACACCAGCAACCCAGTAGTATTTTGTCAAATGCCTGTCAGTTCATTCAAATGCCATTAAGCTTTGTTTTTATTTCTTTGGCGAGGTCATCTTAACACTCCCTTCATGTGGCCAGTGGCCTGGAATAGGCCTAATTGATGTGCCTGGCAACACTTGATTTTTTTTTTTCAGCACCTGGGTTACTTTCAACTTTGGTCAGCATCCTTTCATTGTGTTGTACACATGTGACATGTCCTTTGATGACTAATACCTGAATATGATCCCCTTTTTCTGCAGTGATAACAAATGTTTGTAATGCGGCAAGTGCACCTGAAGAAAATAGGCTTGCTGGTGACAGCAACACCATTTCAGAAAATGCCCAGGAATCATTGAGTTCTTTACCAGAACAAGAGTCAAATGATGCTAGTGTTAACACAGAAAATAAAGAACCTGGCATTTCAAAATGCAAATCGGTGGAAGAAATACCAAAAATAGTGAGCGCAAAGAGGTGCAAGAACATTGATTCAAAGAAAGTCTCATATAACAATAACAATCCAAGCATTACTGGCAGCCCAGCTCTGAAAAAACAGCCGATGAAGGGGGACCAGCTTTTCCAACTATGTGAAAATGGAATGTCTCAAGACGCAAAGCCTCCTAGCACAAGGATATGCATAAATTCAGCATGCAAAGCTGTCTTCAACTCAGATAATGCATTTTGTAAGAGGTGTTCATGTTGCATTTGCCATGGTTTTGATGATAACAAAGATCCTAGCCTTTGGCTGGTATGCTCATCAGAGACTGGTGATCAGGATTGCTGTGGATCATCCTGCCACGTTGAGTGCGCACTCAAGCACCGAAAGGCAGGATGCATAGAACTTGGACAATCTATACAGCTTGATGGTAACTACTGCTGCGCTGCATGCGGCAAGGTTATTGGAATACTTGGGTGAGTGATTTTGCATCTACCTTGGGGAGTTATCTTAATTTCAGATGGAAAAAAAGTCTTGGCTTGTTTGAAAGTATATATGGCTTGTTTGTAAGTAGTCATGCTACATGAAGCATTGCTGGCCACTGTAACCTGCATATGTTCTTTTACCTATTTTATCTCCGACCCCTTATTGACTTGATGGGTTTAAAGTTATATATTATGGATGTCCTACATTATTGGTGAACCTTGTTGCAATCGAAATATTGGTTGAACCATTCATCAGAACGATATTTCATATCACTGCCATGTTTAACTCCTATTCCTCTCTCTCTCTCTCTCTTTTTTTTCTCTTGTTTTGGCAGACACACTGCTATTTTTGGATCTAACTGCGTCTTTGAATATTTTGAGCAGGTTCTGGAAGAGGCAGCTGGTAGTTGCTAAAGATGCTCGTAGAGTTGATAATCTCTGTTCCCGCATATATCTGAGTCATAGACTTTTGGAAGGCACAACTCGTTTTAAAGAGTTGCATCAGATCGTAGAGGATGCAAAAACAAAGTTGGAAAGTGAAGTTGGCCCCCTTGATGGTACGTCATCCAAGATGGCTCGTGGTATTGTTGGCCGGCTGCCTGTTGCTGCTGATGTGCAGAAACTTTGCTCTTTAGCAATTGAAAAAGCTGATGAGTGGCTTGATTCAAACATTCAATCTGAAACAAAACAAAATGGTAAATTATTTCAGTCTTGTAAAGTTTACATCTTTCAGTTCCACTCTGCAATTGACCAATTTGACAAACCTAGTGTAATTCTTTTCATCCTGCAGATACACTTCCTTCTGCCTGCAGGTTTAAATTTGAAGATATTACATCTTCATCTTTGGTGTTGGTTCTCAAGGAAGCTGTTTCCTCGCGGTATCATGCTATCAAAGGCTATAAACTCTGGTACTGGAATAGCAGAGAAGCGCCTTACACAGGGGAGCCTGCTGTTTTCCCCAAAGAGCAAAGAAGGATTTTTATATCCAATCTGCAGCCCTGCACAGAGTACTCCTTCCGTATTATTTCATTTACTGAGGATGGTGAACTGGGCCATTCTGAATCAAAGATATTTACCAAGAGTGTGGAAATTATTCATAAGAACACACAGCACGGAGCAGAAGGTTGTTCATCTTCTGCCAAGAGAGCTGGTAAGAGACAAAATGTTAGGTCATTTGGCTTCCAGGTGTGCGAGCTGGGTAATGTTAATGTCTTACGAAAAGCACAGACTGAGGAGAATGGTTACCCCATTGCATTGTGTAAAGATGAGATTGAAGATTCATGTGATCAGAGTGATTCTGTGATACTAGATAAGGACCAGGTTCCACGTGGTGCCTCCCGTAAGCTCGATCTCAATGAGACCTCAGTCCCAGACCTAAATGCAGAGGTAGTAATGCCAACAGAGTGCTGCCAGAATGAGAACGGCTGTAGTTCTGGCAAGAATGCATTCACAAAGTCGAATGGTTGTGCTGACTCAGGAAACTTGTGCAGAGGGGCATGTAGGGGATGCACCAGCCATGGAATCCCGTTCTCAGAGTCGCAAGCAGGCATCAGATTTGGAGCAGGAGACCTGTGTTGATGACAGCAATTTGGTGACCGCTAGGCTCTTCGCCCCAAAGCTAGGCCAGTTAGATGACAACTATGAGTACTGCGTGAAGATTATACGTTGGTTGGAATGTTCCGGCCTCATTGAGAAGGATTTCAGGATGAAATTTCTAACCTGGTTCAGTTTGAGATCGACTGTGCAGGAGCGGAGAGTTGTTATCACCTTCATCCGCACCCTGATTGATGAACCCAGTAGTTTGGCTGCGCAGCTTTTGGATTCCTTTGAAGAAATTGTTACCAGTAAAAGGTTAAGAAGTGGTTTCTGTACTAAGTTGTGGCACTAACCAGATAGACAAAGCATGAAACTGCTATCTAATAATAGTCTAGTATTCTTACATTGGCAAGATTAATGGGATGACAGTGTAAAAGTACATGTTTATTTTCTGATAAATGTAGTTATTAAACTGATGTTTCTTAGCTTGGGTATTTGCCATGACGATATATTCTTACATGGGCGAAAGTTAACTGGGATGCAGTATAAATGTATAATGGTGCTTTTATCTGTTTTCGGATAATGTAGTTGTCTGATGATGCTGTGGCTTGGATATTTGCCATGATGTATTCTTACATGGGCAAAATTAACTGGGATGGCAGTGTAATGGTACTTTTATTTGTTTTTATGATAAAAGGTGTTAATCTGATGTTGCTGTGCTTGGATATTTGACATGGAGTTAAAATATATGTCACTGGTGGCGACTGGCGTTCTTATCCGGTGTACAGTGTGTCACTTCTTTGTTCGAAGTTCGAACTGACATGTTCTGTTATAAATCCAGACGTCATTACTTGTTTTATCTTTTAAACCAGTGGAAGAGGGAAAAAAATATCACCAGTGTTAGATTTCAATAATTCAGTTTCAAGAAACCAAACAAGCTGGTGAAAAGTATGTTGTCATTTTGCGTGCAATTTACTTCAATATCCCAGTACTCTGAGGAGAAAATATATTAATTAGACAATCACACGAAATTAGACGAGTCAAGGGCTCATGTTACTGATGAGCCTGCACATAATGACCGTGCATCCAAAGGATCAGCTAAGCTTACATTTTCACTGGAGCAATACATTCAACCAGGTGTTGGATAAAGACCACTCGTCAGTGCTCAGTAGTTACAATCACAAGATTCACTGCCTGGAAACAGACCTTCCATCATTGTAGCTCTTCTGCAAGCTCTTCATTCTTTATGCCCTTCTCCACTGTTTTAGTTTCAGCTTTCATCTCAGCGTCCTCCACGGCCATGACCTCCGAGATTATTTCACAGTGCTCTCTTGTGCTTTGCTCTGGTCTGTCTGCTTCAAGATCATGCTCCATACGATGCAAGAAACCTTCTTCAACTTCACTCAGATGATCGTCGACTTCTTGTTCGCTATCAAAACAGGTGTTGTAGCGTACGAGATAGTCTGCATGTCGCCCAGACTTGCTGATCTGGCTGTGCATGTCACTCAGCTCACAGCTCCTGTCCATGTCCCGCTCGCTCCCGTAGCAGCATTCGGTGTCACCATTCTGACTGGATGATGCTGGAGATGAGTATGGTGTGTACTCTGCGGTGGCTGCATCATCACGTTCCCGAAGCGTCCTCAAGATCAGTGTCTTGAGAAAGTTCATGACTTGGACAGCATGCATCAGGGCTGTCAATGGATCTGACATCTAGCATAGAACAAAAGGGTAAGTTAGCCGTTGAAGTTGTGGAGATCTACAGGTTTTATCAAAATTTTGTTGTATGGGAAGTACATGTACATATAGATAACCTGTGTCATATTGGGGGCAAACACCATGGCAATGTTCCTAGCATTCATCTTGTTGAGCTCCTCCTCTTCAACAACATCAGACATCAGTTCAACAGCCCAATTGAGGAGTGCTGCCTGAGTGGGGCGCAACAGCGTCACAAGCTCAAGGAACTCCCCTTCAGAATTGCATCGAAGCACTTGCTCAGGGGAGAGGCCATCGAGGACACCTTCTGGAAGTTCCCTGAACCATGCCTGTCCAATTTAAACATACATAAGTTTCAGTTCTCTTCTTCATGGAACTGGTGTTGAGTGTTATGTGTGTTCAAAATCAGTTAAAATACGTGAGTTACATTGGAGATGAAACATAATTTCATAGTTGTTTCAAGCTGACAGATGTCCTACCTTAATCAGGCTGGCCAAGCAGTGAACATCAATGTCCTCAGGTACAACTCCTTTGTTCAGCTGGTCCCCTCACGTGCTCCTCTTGGTCATTCTCCGGATTAATGCGAAAGATTCCCTCAGACTGCAAATGAAAATTTTAGTAATTCAATATGACCAAATCAGATCCATGTGACATGACAAATATTCAAAAAGCTTAGTTTATCATAGATTCATGTATGATCACCTTCAGCCCCTCCTGGGCATACAGCCTCTCCTGCATGAGAAGCAATATCGTGGGTACTGAATTTCCCTTGCCATCGTAGGTGCATTGCATTGATTCAGCCGAGACACCAAAAACACTGGCGCTGGAGAAAACAAAGAGAACGAGCTTGAGAATTCACAAATCGTGGATTGATGGGTTCAACTGGCAAATCTTGGGGATAATTCATAAAGGCCAACACAAATTCAGACTTGTTACAGTGTGGATAAATCTTGGGGCACAATTCCTACGGGCCAACACAAATTCAGAATTGTTACAGTGTGCGATTGAGGAGTAAGAATTTGATGAGTGCCAACATTGCTGTAATTGCACAAAAGTTCTGCTTAATACAGTGCATAAGGAACAGGAATTGAAAGCATCGATTGAACTCAGTGCCAGCCTGACAGGTTTTCATTAAGGCTGTAAAAAATCATACTAGTAGTTGCTCCGGCACAGATCCAGTCATATAGCTGCAGAAACTGAAGTTGCTCTAGTTATCTGAACTCTGACGGGATAACATCCTCAGATCAAGGACCTGCTCCAAATTGGGAGCACTCAAAATAATGAACTCATCCTTCATCATAAATCAAAATTTTCAGTATGATTCTTGCCCCAGAACTGAAATTTTCCACGGAAGCTTCGATTTTGAATATCATGGTGATGCAGGAAGGCGAGAAGAGAGGTGGCGACGGCGGTTGCTCACCTGGCGCTGGGCACGCGGCAGGGCATCTCGTCCTCGAACTCGACGGGGAGGCCGAGGAAGCCGTGGAAGCGGTCGAATGTGACGTGGGCGACGTGGCGGACGTCCGTGGGCCAGCCGATCTCCATCTCCCCGAGCACCGCCGCCGCGTCGTCGTCGTCCTCCTCCTCCTCCCTCCCCGGCCACCCGGCTCCGGCGGCCCCGCGCTCCACCCGGCACGCCACCACGGAGCGCCGCACGGCCGCGAGCAGAAGCTCCAGCACCGCCGCCCGCCGCCGGCGCTCCTCCTCCCCGCCGCCTCCACCGGCGGCGGCCGGCCTCTTCCGCACGCCGCCCTTGCACCCCGCGCTGGAAACCACCACCACCCCCGTCATCCCCCCGCCCGCTTCACGACTCGTCCGACGGCCGTCTCACGCGGCAGCCGAGGAAGCGGGCATGGACCTCGCGGGCACCCGCTTTCTTCCCTCTAAAAAGTGCCTCTCCCGGCTCGGATCGGAAACTCGCTGCCGGCACACGGATCGGAGCCGGCCCTCTCCCTTGGAGAAAACCGAAGCGAAAGCAACGGGCTTTCCCTCACTCCTCTCTCTCTCATCTGCTTCTTGAAGGCAGCAGCAGAGCTCCGTCAGCGAGGTGGAGCAATTAATGAAGGAGCGGAGAGGACAGGTGGACCGAAACACGAATACTTTTGAACGGAGAGGGGGCGCGACGCAAAAGTGGCCACGGCGGGGGATTCAAACAAACTCTGACGACCCGACCGTGGCCTTTCCGCCGCAGACGCTGCACAAAAGCCACGACAGCAACCGACTGGCTCCTTTTCAGGAGCACTGTACCTCCCCTCCATATTTGTAGCTAGGATAGCTACATTTTTACCATTATAACGAATGGCTCTCATCAGATTCACTCTTAGAATAGCTTCTATAGATTTATCATTCTTAAAAGGGAAGTCTTACAACTTTACCAAAAACGAGCGTTGTGCGTACGTGACATGCCATGTCACAGTGCCAACGTGGCGGCATACTGTGCAAAGACAAAAGTGCCATTTTCCTTGGTCCTCTCTCTCCCTCTCTGACAACTAGGTCATGCAGCTCACTCTCACTACCAGGTGGGGCCCACGCGTCAGTTGTGTCTTCAACCTCCAGCGCTTGGAGACAGAGGTGATGGTCATGGGGAGTGGTCCCTCGCTGCGC
The DNA here is from genome assembly GCA_038502445.1 of Eremochloa ophiuroides. NCBI lineage: Eukaryota > Viridiplantae > Streptophyta > Magnoliopsida > Poales > Poaceae > Eremochloa > Eremochloa ophiuroides. Next base: position 55,328,056 of record JAHLJS010000003.1, on the reverse strand, counting down.
CGTCGAGGCCTGCTCGCCCGCGGCCTGGGCAGCCGCCCCGCTGGGCTTTGCTCGCCCGCGGCCACAAGTTGTCGCCAGCATGAGGATGCCGTCACTGGGCCAAGCCATCACGTACTGGAGGATGCCGTCACTGCCCAATGCTGGAGGAAGCCAATCACGTGCTGGAGGATGCCATTCGGCAGCGCGCTGATCCAATCCTTGCCGCCGGACTCCGGTGCTTTCTTTGCCGTGTTCCTGTGAGCCATTCCGTCAAACAACTTGTGGGCGCGGAAACTGGAAGACACGTACGCAAGAACTTGAGCAATGGCAAGCAGGAAGGAGATAGAGATGTTGGAATCACCGGTCCAAGCATGTGGCAAGCAGCAATGGCAAGCAGCAATCACATGTACGTCTTGGACAACACGTTGGCGACGCCCTCACCACGCACCGCCACCGTGTATGAGTGCCACGCCTCCGGGAACGCCTCGTCGTCCTGCGTCCCGATCCAGATGGCCAGCATGAGCTTGCCGCGCACCTTGCCGCCCTCGCCGCGCCGCTCCAGGCAGTACCACTACGGCGCCTGCGGGCTGTCCGGCGGCACCCGCGTCGGGACCTCGGTCGCGGCCCAGCATGTCGCGGTCCTTGAGGAACACCTCCAGGACGTTGGACTGCCCACGGGACTTGGAGAAGGCGAACACCTGGTCCCACACGTGGTGCTCCTCTTCGTCCTCCTGGCACAAAGGAAGAAGAGCAGCATCTGAACCCATCGAAGAAGAAGAGCAGGGCTGCTGAAGGTTGGGGATGAAACTGACTAGTGGGACCTATCTGGAAGTGAGAGGAGAGGGAGAAAGAGGAGCAGGGATAGGGGTAGTTTTATCTTTTTGTCTGGCTATGTTGACTGGATACCAGCGTGTCAGGTCGAGTGGCGTGCCACATCAGCAAATGTGGTAAAAATAAAAGAGATGTAAGATAAGAATGCTAAAAATATAGGCGTTATTATAAGAGTGAGAAACCGATTAGAACCATCCGTTATAATGGTAAAAATATAAATTTCCCGACATGATGTAGTTTTTGTCTAATTTTTTAGCTCTAATTAATAGTTAGCCTTTAGGGCGTCCTCAACGGGTTTTAAATCAACAAGCTAGGTGCAATCTCATTGGTTGGAAAGAGAATGAAATGCTAGCGACTTTAAAATCGCTAGACTCGCACACCCTCTAAGGCTGCGTTTAGTTTATAAATTTTGGGAAGTTTCGTAACTGTAGCACTTTTGTTTTTATTTGACAACTTTTATCCAATCATGATCTAAGTAGACTCAAAAGATTCATCTCGAGATAGCCAGACAAAAAGTACAAACATGCAACAGGTGCTACTTCATTTAGTACTTCATGCAGATGGAAAGTACAATCGATATGATGGGGAGAGAGAAGGAAATTTTTTGAACTAAATGCTGCCTAAGGCTCCGTTTAGTTGGAGAAAATGGGGTGAAAAGTTGTACTGTAGTATTTTTATTTTTATTTGATAATTTTTATCTAATTATAGTCTAAGTAGACTCAAAAGATTCATCTCGACCTATTCAGGCAAAAAATATAAATATGCAACAACTGCTATTTCATTTAGTGCTCCATGCAAACAGAAAGTACAGTTGATGTGATGGGTGAATAGTGGCAAATTTTGCCAATTAAACAGGGCCTAACAAGGCACTCTCTCTCAGCTATACTGTTCTACCACATAAATTTTTGTGCTTTTCTGTTTTTTATCATTTCTGATCTCCAGCTCAGCCGGCGATTTCGCACTGTCGTTGAGGACGCCCTCACTCATTTAAATACCCCCTAGAGTAGGGTTGATAACGCCCTCACTCACATGGCATGGCTATTTGAAGCATATGCTTTGACACATCATCATCGAGCTAAAAAGTGGAAGAAGACTTCAAATTTTGGTAGCTCATCAGCATTGTGATTTTTCCATTGGATTCTCTGGCGGAGTGCCGGTCCTCCATTTGAACAAAACCTTTTACAAACTTTGTCTAGACAAATAAAAGGAGGAATGCCTGTAAACATATAATGCTACTATGTTGACGTCAAAAGGGTCTCATATCAACATATCAGCAGGGGCTAGAGGTTGCACACGACCTTTAATGTGGTAAGAACGCAACATAATCGATGGATATCGATCTAGAGATCGATAGAGCCGATATAGAGCTCGCTCTTGGCCGGAAAGACTCCCGAACACCTCTTGGAAATATCTGTCGGAGAGGAGCACGTGGAGGTTGTCTTAGGACCAGCAATGCCACCTACAACATTGCCAAATCTCACCAGGAGATGTGACGAACAATAGATGGGGTTAAGGAAGGAGTTAAAGAGGTAAAAGAAGTAGTTATTGTTTTTTTGGTTAGATAGATGGGGTCTCAATCGGGCGTGATCCTATCATATAATAGAGGGAGGTAGTGTTATCTCAGAAGAAAACAACTCCGACGTTCCACAGGTTTTCCACGTCAAACAATTGCCAAAATACTATTTGGAAACAAATTGATTCGGACTACATGGGGATCCAGCTAAGCCGGTTTACATGGGCTCGGGTGGTCGCCTCAGCTGGCCAGCGGAGTAGACCTGGCTTAGCCGATTTTGGGACCCGACTAAGCCAGTTCTAGAGCAAATCCGGCTAAAGCCGGTTCCTAGAACCGGCTAAACCGGTTGAGCTATGGTTCGCTTTCTTTTCCATGCGTTTTTCTTGTTATTTTGCCGCGCCACTTATCCCCAACAACACACTCCCTCCGTTCTTTTATACACCTCATATTAGCTTAATAATAAGTCAAGTGCTGTTATTTCATTTATTTTAAAAAATTATCGTTTCACAACATATAAATAACATATTATTAAAATACCTTTTATAGTAAAGCTAACACAATATGTAAATTACATGGTTTATAGACATTATGGATGCAAAGATTTGAAAAAAAAAAACACATAGAACGCTCATATGCAGTGTACCAATAAATATCATTATTGTTCCACTGAATTAAGGGCATGTTTGAATCCATTTGCACTAAAAATTAGCTAGCTAATAGCTAATAGCTGCTATTTTTAGTTAGCTAATTTTTAGTAGGATAGTGTTTAGATCCACCTGCTAATAGCTGCAAATAGGTGTGGTTGGATACTGAGTTAGCACCGATTAGCAATTACAAACCTATTAATAGGTCTATTTGGCCATTAGTATTAATTTTAGCTATTTTTTAGTGCTAATGCATCCAAACAAGTCCTAAAGCCATTGGCAATGTCCCACAATGGGAATAGATACTAAATCATGAGAAGAAGAAGAAAAAAAAAAAGAGAAAGAATGAAACAGGAAAAAGAAAAAGGAAATGATAGAAAACGAACGGCGAGGAAGTCGGAAGGTGCCCTGACTGGGCTACCACGCGTCTAACTGGGCGTAGCCCTGCACCAGGTGCCGTCGTGCCGAGGTCTTATCAGAAAAATTTAGTGCAAGAAGGGAAGAGAAATTCTAAAGGAAAGCCTTATAACTTTTTTTTTTCATCCTAACACCTCTCCGATTACCAGTTTTACAGAGGCTCCTATATTTTTATCATCACAAACAGTAAAACACTTACAAATTTACTATTTTCGCTAATATGACATGCTACGTCAGCATAACTTAACGTCTCTTGTTTCCTCCCGTCTCCTCCGGTCTGCCTAGCACCAACGGTGCAATATAGCTGCCCGTCAGCTTTGCCCGTCGATTCCATCCATGCACAACTTAAGGTACATTTTTCAACTATATCACTAGTCCCTGTTTACTTTCTAATTTTTTTTCTCTTTTCCTATTATATTGATTGTCCTTTATGACTACATGGAGTATTAAATGAAGTAGCAGTTATTGTATGTTTGTACCTTTTACATGGTTAGCTCGAGATAAATTTTTTAAGTCTACTTAGACCATGATTAAACAAAAGTTATTAAATACAAACGAAAGTGTTATAGTGTACTTTTCACCCAACTAAACAGCTTCTAAACCAATCAATGACGTGGAGTCTGGTGCTACATGTTATTAAAATATGTGTGAAAAGTACATATCAAGTGGTGGTGCAGATGAAAATATTCGTACATGCGCACATGTAACTGATGATATGGATCAGATGAATACGACGGCTCTGTTGGCCTCGAGCTGAAAAGTTGAGCTGATTTTGACTGAAATTGATTTGTTGTGAGAGAAAACTCTGACTTATTAGGTACACTCTACTAGCATCGCAATGCTACAGCGATCATTCGCAAACACCACCAGACCCCAATCCTTGAAGCCGAACGTCTGGGCTAAATACGCACGAAGAAGAAAAGAAAAGCAGCATGAAAGGCATAAACCACGCACCAGGATCAGCGAGATGGCTTCCCGCTGTATCGGGGTGGCCTTGGCGATGCCCTTCTTCCTCAAAGCCGTCTTCAGCTGCTCGTCCAGGCCAAGTTCATCGAAGCTCACCTCCACTTCCTCCTCTTCCTCCTTCCCCTCGTCCCTGCTGTAGGCCGCAGATTCCGGCATCCTATCCTCCCCACAAGCGCTGACTACTTCCTGCCCTGCCTCCTCTGCTGTTTCCATCTCAGTCTCAGGGGGTGGCTGTCCCTAGGCCTAGCCGGCGGTGACGATGTGTGAGGGCGCCGCAAAAATTGTGGCGGCTGTTGAATTCACTCTTAGTCAAGCGCACAAAATTCACTCTTAGTTTGGGACTTGAATTTCCACTGTTCGGATGAGAAACTTGTGCTCTTCTCTCTGCTTGTGACAAATTAGAGATAACTCGGCGCACAAAGCCTTACCGTTGGAAGAGCTACTCATTTCTTTGCAATGGTAGCCAAGTTTGGGTCCTTCCATGAATAGATCGTTTTTTTTTTTGAACGAGCCATGTATAGATCGTTGGAAATTGAGTGTAAACTGTGAACATGGCCTGAGAATTGGAGCCGGGACCCTAAAATATGAATCTTATGATTTATACTGTCACTCAATCTGCAAGACTGCAACGATGATAATAAAAGGTTAGACTGTACCAAGATTATCCATCTGTACTCACCGATATGGTCATTGTGATAATCTATATATCACTCCAGGACCTCTTCGCTCGCGGCCCACACGTCAGGCCCACTGCTGCCTGTAGAACAAACGCCATTCCAAACACAAAAATACAACGTTGGCGGGAGTTCGACCTTTCGTCTGCAGGGTTGGAAGAAGGGAGGGCAACCAACAGGCCACACGGTTAACTGTGACACGTATGAGGTAATTTATTCTTATAGCCTTGTTGCACTGCCATCCTCGTGGCCGCCGCAGTAGGAGTAGGACTCCATGCACTGATGCACCTCACCGAGGAGTGGCCGCACGGCAGCTGGATGAAGTTCCGGCTTAAAAAAACACTTTGTTCACCAACGGACTAGATTCAGTTAATTAAAGCTCATATCATTTTTTTTAAGCTACCAGCTTTGTCACTTTCGAGATTACTCCAGACAAGGATGGCTTGCTCCTCCGCCGGAAGCACCGGCCACGTCAACCGAAATTTGCCTGACCATCCGATCTCTCGTTGGACGAACCAAATCGCTAGGAGGAGATCTCGTCGGAATCAGCTTCCCATGCTTCTCCTCGTCTTTTCGTTTTTTCGGTCGCTTCTCCTCAGCTTCTCTACCGCCTCCATGGAATCCGGCGAAACCAATATAAGCAGCAGCTCCTACTTTACCTTCTAGACCCTTCTCTTCTCTTCTGTTTGCTCTCTCCCACCCTCTCCTGATGCGGGCGGAGCAGCGGCGCCCTGCGCTCCTCGCCGGTGCCTGTGCACGGCATGGCCACGGAGCAGTGTGGCTGGCCCTCGCCGGTGCTTCTCTCCCCTTCTCTCTACTCTTCGCTCTCTCTCCCGACTCTCCCGACGCGGGCAGGGCGACGCCGGGCGCGCCGTACGGCGGCGGCCTCTTCCTCTTCCCCTCGCGTCGCGCCACGCTCCCTCCGGTGGCGCACCCCCTCACTGCCCCTCCTGGCTCCCTCCCGGCTCCTGATGTGGTGTCGCGCTGCCGCACTGGCTAGGTCCTTGAGCGAAAACCCTAGGTCGGGAGGCGGCGGCGCAACGGGCGACCGCCGGCGCGGGCAGGTACCGCCAGCCCCCTCCCCCTCCTCCCTCTTTCCCTCCCTCTAGATGTTGCGGTGCACCGGTGAAAGGTCCTAAATGGCTAGAGGGGGGGTGAATAGCCTATAAAAATCTACAAACAACACTTCACAAGCCGATTAGTAACAATAGCAAGCTTTGCAAAGCACTAGCTCTAAAATACACTATGCAAGCCACCTAGACAAGTATACTACACTATGATCACTAGTTCACACTCAATGGCTATGTCACTACTATACACTACTCCTAAGTGAGCAACTAACTAACAAGCTACACACAAGAGTAAGTGCACAAAAGTAAAGAGAGAAGGTGATTTCAATACCCCCGGTGTAGAGAAGATATGAAGTCCAATATAACCAATCAATCACATATAAGGGAAAACCTCGGTAGAGAGAGATGACACAAGATTTTTTACCGAGGTTCACTTACTTGCCGGCAAGCTAGTCCTCGTTGTAGCGATACACCCACTTGGAGGTTCACGCGCTAATTGGCATCACACGCCAAACCCTTCTCAAGGGTGCCGCACAACCAACACAAGATGGGGATCCACCAAGCTACGAGCAATCCACTAAAGATGCCTTTCGCGATCTCCCGCGGGGATAGGCTCAAGAACCCCTCACAACTTCACCGATCGGAGGCGGAGACAATCACCAACTCCCCTCAACGATCCTCGCAGCTCCAAGCCGTCTAGGAGTCGGCAAACTCCAAGAGTAACACGAGAAACCGCTGCGAATCACCACTACCAAGTGCCTCTAGATGATCTCTATCAATGCAATGCACTTGATGCTCTCCAACTCACCAAATGATGATCACAATCAAGTGGGATGAGTGAGAGTGGAGTGGGAAGGCTCACAAGTATGTTATGATGTTTAGGAGTGCCAAGAGATCCTCCCCAAACCGGCCAAATCGCTATTTATAAGCCACACACAAAGAACTAGCCGTTTAGAGTTCACTGCGCACCGTCGGACTGTCCGACGGCCAGAGCGTCGGACTAATCCGCACGGTCCGACGCCTCGGATGAACGCCACGTGTCACTAGCCGTTTGAAGTCGAACGTTGGATCACAACGGCTATTTCCTCGCGCCAAAACGACCGTCGGACGGACGAACGTCGGACTAAATCAACCGGTCCGACGCCCTCAGCCGACCACCGTCGGACTCAGTCAGACGGAGCCGTCGGACTAACGAACGCGGCCGTCCGACGTTTCCAGAGAGCTCCCCGAGCCCTGAAAACCGTCGGACGATGGTCCGACGCTCACCATCGGACTAACGCCGAGAGTCCGACGCTCTCAGAGCTCGCCACGTGTTACCTCTTCGTCGCTCTGCACCGTCGGACGCTTCGGACAATAGTCCGACGCTCCGAAATCAAGCGTCCGACGCTTGCTGAAGGGGTTAGCCGTCGGACCGAAGACAATGGTCCGACGCTCAGTCAAGTTAGAGTCCGACGCTACTTTTTCTATTGTAACGTTTCCGAAACTCGCCGAATCCTGCCTCGCAAGCTCGGCAGGAGGAAGAGAGGACCAAACCCTCTCTAACCCTCAAACTTCACCCAGTTTCTTAAGTCACTAACACTCCAAAGTGTCTCTCACTTAGGTGCACGTGTGTTAACCTTTTTCAAAGAGTTTTCCACGGGTCAAGTTAGTGTCACTAGCATCTATATGCATATGCAATGATCATGAACACCTAGTGGCACTTGATAACCGTATTTCATCAACGATTTCGCCCCTCTTGATAGTACGGCTATCTATCCTAAATGTGATCACTCCCTCTATGGAGTCTTGATCACCAAAACCAAAAGAGCTCCTATTGATTATACCTTTGCCTTAAGCTCTCGGTTTCTTATCAACTTCCTTCTCATCTCTTGATGGACCTTGTGGACACCTATGATGATGGACTTATACCATTTGCATGGATACCGTCAATAGGGCTTTCTCCTTTGTTGATGGACTTACACCATTTTCATGGACGCCGTCATTGCCCTTCACTTGTGACCTCCACCGACCCGGTCCTTTGCTCCATCTTGCCATTTGCTAATCAATTCTCATGAAACACTTAGAGCAATCGTTAGCAAACTAGGTTTCATCAATTACCCAAAACCAAACATGGGCTTTCAACCAGCCAGGCCTGTGCATGGCCGCAGTGGCGGCGCCTTCGCTCGCGCGGCAGCGGCGGCGGCCGAGCTCGGCAGGACCGGACGCGCTGCCCTAGCCGGGCATCGCAGGGACAGCGCCGGTGGTCTGCTCCGCCGAGAGGGGCGGTCTGCTGGTTCTCCCTATTTCTCGTTATTATCTTTCCCTACCGGATCTCTCTCAGCTCTAGCAGAGGATGGCATAGGCACTACTGTTAGTCGTTGCTGCGGCGGGACATCGTGCCTTGGCCGTAGGCGACGGCGGCAGCCGCGAGCCTTACCTGGCCAGAGGCCGCGCAAGCGGGGACGCGTTGCCCCAGCCAAGGCCATCGCGGGGGCCACGACAATGGCTCTGTCCTCTCTACGCAGCGCCTCCACGATCCGGCGGTCGCACCTACTCGCCTTTGTTGTGCTCCACATTTCCGCCTACCTCCGTTCTTCCACGACGCCCCTCCGTCCTCTTGGCCTGCCGCTGCCGTGGCAATTTCTTTGGGATTTCCTTTTTTCGGTGAAAATCAATGTATCTGAACTGTACAGATCGAAGCATTTGGAGGAGCAGGCTATTACCCTTGGACGAGCCGCTTCCACAGAGGCTGATGTTGATTCTATGATAGAAGGATAGGTAAGTTGCGGGTGGATTTTTGACTTATAAATTTGTTATTTCTTACATCAATTCTTCTTGTTTTCGATTCTGACAAATGTACATGTGTACATCTCGCGCTTGCAGGCTGTTGATACATGGGAAACTGCATGCTCAATAGCATCTGAGGCCTTCACAGTCTCCCTCAGCTACAATATTTGCAGGAGCAGGGTCAGCAAAAACTACCGGTAAGTATAGACTCCCTTTTTTCTGCTCAAATAAAAGTTGCGGGTGGATTTTTGAGTTATAAGTTTGTTATTTCTTACATCAATTCTTCTCGGTTTCGATTCTGACAAATACACATGTGTACATCTCGCGCTTGCAGGCTGTTGATACATGGGGAACTACATGCTCTTTGCAATATTTGCAGGAACAGGGTCAGCAAAAACCAGCGGTAAGTATAAAATCCCTTTTTTCGGCTCAAATAATTATTTCGTCCGAAAACTTAGATTTCTGAACAAGCTCTTTGTAGGTCCCTTCTCAACAACAAATGCAGTACAATCAGGTCTTGTGAATCGCAACTATCCATCCTTTTGATTACCTCGAGATTCCTCTCTGGTTGCTTTCTCTCGTCAGTGATATCAGATCCATGTAATGAACATGGGAAACCTGCCTTTCACAGGTGCTGTGTATCTTCTTTGTGGTTCTGAATTAAATCGATGCTTTGTTTGTGGTTCTGAATTAAATCGATGCTTTGCCTATCCGTTTGACATGTACCCTATGAGGTAAATGGCGTTTCCCACTTATAAAGTGGTATTTCCCTTCTTGAACAAACGGATCCTTGTTGCTAAAGAAGAATGGGTTACCTTCAAGAAAAATTAAAAGCCATTATGTATAAATGGTGTCAGAGATATCTTTGGAGGTTATCTGCCTCTCTGTATATTCAGATTCATCTTGTCTTTTTTTATTATTATTTTGGCGAAGGAGATTCATCTTGTCTGAGTTCACTGTGTATATAGGCTGGCAGCCTACGGAAGCGTGTATATCTTCCTTCCGTAGGCTGCCAGCTTATTGCTGCCTCTACGTATTTCCTGCGACAACAACTTACTACGTGCCTGTGTTCTTTGGTTGTGTATAGATACCCAGGTTTCAAAGAACCAGCTAGACTACAGAATTCAATGGAACTCAACTTTTCAGCTGACCTGCTGTATTTCTGAGGAAGTTGAATAGAATAGCAAAATCCCTTTCTCCTAAACCCACCATATTCCCCTTCTTAGGCATGTAGTTGCTATCAGGAAACTTTATGTTCAAAATGAGTGTTTCTGCAGTCTGTATCTCTGAGTTGGTTTTCAGGTGAATGTGAATGCAATATGTCGCATTCAACTACTTTCTTCATATAGTTTCTTGTGTGCCTTTTTACTTAGCTTGTTTGAAGTTACTTGCAGCCCGTATGTTAATTGAGTTATTGGCATTATTAAAAATTGGGGAGGTCAAATGGTAATGCCTTTGAGTTTGGCACTACAGAGCTTTCACAAATTCTGAAATTCAGAGGTTAGTTTAAGAGGTAATATTCTGTGGGGAATACCTACAGGCTTGGTTCTATGAATGTTGCTATTCTCCACATTATGTGATCTGGATGTTTACCAACAAACATAAAATCTATTTCTACTGACTGTCCACTAGGACCATTACATCATCAATGAAACACATACATTTTTTTCCTTGCTGTTAAAAGCAATATCCTATTCCATTCCTTGAGATTTCCAAATGTATGCTACAAATAGTTGCTTCTTTGACCTTATCACTGAGACAAATGTCCTAAGCACTGGCATACAAATTATCTTGGATCCTATACCATAAGCAAACACTCACAGTATGCAACTGTATTATCAATCAAAATTTGTTATAAATAGTTGCCTGTTTGTTTACCGCAAGAGGAAACGGGCGCGCGAATGCGCGCGCCCCAGATACTAGTGCTATAACAATTTTACATACCAGCGGATCACTTGGTTGTTGTGATATATCTATACCTACCGAATAATAAAGAGGTAAATTTTCTCTATGCCCTTTTCATCTAGCCCCATTCTGTTCGGCCAACTACTGGCCCACTCGTTCCCGCTCACGGCCCACCTCTTCCGTCACTCCTCCCCGTAGCGATCTCCAACGCTCGCAGTGCCGCCACTCCTCTTTCTCTGTCCTCCACCGGGCCGCCCTATCCCTCGCCTCCGTGCTCCACCTCGGCCTCGGCCTCCACTGCGGCGACGCCGTCCTGGTTCCTCTCGTGCAACTCGCTCCTGCTCCCGTAGATACTCCTAAGTGTCCTTGTCATGTGGCGCCGTCGTGGCGACAGCGTCAGCCTACCCGGACGCCCCGCCCGCCGAGGTGGCCACCGCCGCTCACGACTCAGGGACCGATCATGGTCGTCGCCGCGTCGGACCTCACAGCAAAGCTCGTTGTGGGCCTGTCGCCGCCACTCCTCACGTCACGCTTGCCCGAGGATCCCGCATAGCTCTCGGCTGCCGCCACAGTCCTCGTCGTCATCGTTTCCAGGGTCAAGATCCAGGAGCGGGGGCCGGGTGTGCGAGGATGACGTGACTAACTAAATGAATTGGGGGCCTTCATTTAGGTGCTATTATTGAAGTGGAATAATAAATTTACGCAAAAAAAAAGGTGGGCACCAAAACCTAAAATAGGGGTTTTGATTTGGGGACCCGTTGCAACGCACGGACAATTGTACTAGTAATAATAAAACGGCAAAATTTCTCCCCAATTTTTTGGTATGGCCTCTCCTAACTAATTCCGTGAATGTAGAAGTCACTCGGTTTGTATTCGATGTTGTGTTCATTTTGGAATCCTAAAGTGGCTTGGATTCACCAATCATACAACCGTCTGTCAGAGCCATGCAGCGCTATGTTTCGGTACTTTGGATGGCTTTGGATATTTTCGGCAACTATCTAGCTTGTCGGCTACGCCTACTGTCTCGGCCGGAGCATCGGAAGAGGGACCTCAGCGGGTTGAAGGTGCAGCATATGGCGTGCCGCAGTCCCTTTTGGTGCCGGCTAAGCACCTGCACCGGCCGCCATGGTGCCGCGAGCGCGAGAAATCGTAACATGGCGGCTAGAAGAGTTGGTGTGGATTTACGGCGTAGTTAGGAACAGAAGCTCAGTTCGTCCCTATTGGTGATGTTCGTGGAGTTGTAGATTTGTGGCGGTTTTGTGTTACGTGTGCATGGGTTGCACTCAAAGCCGCAACAACCATCGGCAGCGGACAACGTCGAATGTCCATGATGCGCCGGAGCACAGCAGCAAACCCAGTAGCCTTTTCTTCGTGTACGCCATGCCGAACCAGAGCAGCCTCGCCGCCACTGACGAGTACTAGAAGAAGTACCGGAAACCACGCTGGTCGAAGCATGTCGTGGTCGTACTTGGGCTCGTGCTTTCGCAGGACGAAGGAGCTGAAGCAAGCCAAAGCCGCGGCCACCGTGAGCGCCCCGCGCCCAGCGCTCAAGTCTGCTTCGTCGCTGCTAACACACTCGCCTGGCTCCCATGGAAAGGTGCAGCCGTCGACGCACGAATTGGGCCTCATTGAGATGGTCATTAATTGCTGGACTACGTCAAACGAGCCACCACTGCCGCCAGCCAAACGGACGGTGCAGCCGTGCAGGCGAAGATTAAGGCCCTGTTACTTTACAAACAATTTTCTCTTTTTTCATCACATCGATTGTACTTTCCGCCTACATAGAGCACTAAATGAAGTAGCAGCTATTACATGTTTGTACTTTTTGCCTGGCTACCTCAAGATAAATCTTTTGAGTCTATTTAGACCATGATTGGACAAAAGTTGTCGAATGCAAACAAAAGTGCTACAATACATTTTTCTTAACTTTTCACCAAGTAAACAGAGCCTAAGGAGGTCATGGGTGGAGCTACAGTGATGCCTTGGTATTCCCAGGAATACAGAACTTTTTTTTGCACAGGAACAAGTGTATATATATAGGTATAGTGATATATTCATATGTATTGGTGTATTTCTGTTCATTTTGGAGCTCAAAACAGGAAAAAACGCGCGGCCTCCTCTAGTCCTTTGCTCCTTTCAATTTTAGCCCAAGCCGGCCCACAATGGCACAGCACGGCCCACAAACGCGCGGCCTCCTCCTGTCCTCCAGTCGCACGCACGGAGTCATGGCTTCGTTCTCGTCGAGTCTTTCTTCCACTTCCCCAAATCGGCAAAATTCCCCATCCCTATTCCTAACCCTAGCCAGGGGCGAGCAGCGCAGTCCAGCAGCGGCTGGCCAGGGGCGAGCGTCCTACGGCGGCCGGCCAGGGGTGAGGGCACGACCGCACGAGGCGAGCAGCGGCCGGCCAGTGCCTGGCGGCGGCCGGCCAGGCAGCGGCCGGCCAGGGGCTAGTAGCGGCTAGCCAGGAGCGAGTAGCGGCCAGGCAGGGTTTTAGGTGAGGGATTTCCTCCTTTATTCCATAAGGATTTGGTGATTTGGACATTTGGTCATCTGGATTTAGGAATTAGGAATGTGTAAATTGACTAAATGACTAGGATTTCTTCGTGCAGTTGAATTTTACAAAATGAAGAAGAAATCAGTTGATTTGAAGAGTTTGTGGGATAGAGCATCAAAGACAAGAAAAGTAGAAATTCCAACAGCTAGGGCAGATACATCAATTCCAACAGATGGGGCAGATACATCAATTCCAACCGTTGGGGCAGATAGTGAGGCCCAACCTCAAGATCCATGTGTTCCATCTGTTGTGCTGGTTACAAATGGTAGTCAAGCTCATAATGAAAGTAGAGAACCTGAGATAGCAAGCAGAGAAGCTGAGATAGCTAGCAATGACCCTCATACTGATGACCCTAACACAACAACCACAGAAGCAGGAGAACCATCTACTTGGTCCCCTATCAGAGATGGTGATGACTCAGAGAATGAATCAAGTGATGAACCTATTTATGACATTGACCTTCTATCTCATGATCCTGGAAAGAGGATTTCCATCAAAAGATATAATGTTAATGAATGGAATTATGTGATCAGGGCATTCATTGCATTAGGTCCTTGTCAACCATGGAATCATGATTTTCCTATAAGGTCTATTGGAGGTAAACCTCGTCGATTCTTGTCTAAATGGTTTCATAAATTTAGATGGCTAGAATATAGCGTGGAAAAAGATGCTTTATTTTGCTTTGTTTGCTACTTGTTCAAGCATAAACTTAATAGTTCTGGTGGAGATGCTTTTGTGAGTGGAGGGTTTAGAAATTGGCATATGAAAAGTAGGATTACTAGACCTTGTGGTTCTATGACTAGTTTTTACAATATGGCTCAAGAGAGATACAATTCGTTCATTACACCTAGAAAACAAATTGTTGATAAGTTTGCTGCAATAAATGGCAAGGACAAGGCTCAATATATGGCTCGTTTGTTGTATTCTATTCAATGTACTAAGTATCTTCTACGACAAGGTCTAGCTTCTCATGGACATGATGAAAGTATAAGTTCACTTAACAAAGGAAATTTCAAGGAGTTGTTAAATATGCTAGCTGAAAACTTTGAAGAGGTTGCCAAAGTGGTTTTGAAGAATGCCCCAAAGAATTGTCAGATGACTGCCCCTGAAATACAAAGACAAATTGCTAATTGTTATGCCAAAGAAACAACTAAGCTTCTCATAGAAGACCTTGGTAGTAATTATTTTGCAATTCTTGCCGATGAGTCCAGTGATGTGTATCAAAATGAACAACTAGCTCTTTGTTTGCGGTATGTTGACAAAAAGGGAAGGGTAGTTGAGAGGTTTTTGGGTGTTGTTCATGTTGAGAACACTACTTCCTTGACACTTAAAACCACAATTGAGAAATTATTGATGGAGCATAATTTGAGCTTGTCAATGGTACGTGGTCAATGTTATGATGGAGCTAGTAACATGAAGGGTCATGCTAATGGTCTAAAGAAACTCATTATGGATGAATGTCCATCTACTTACTATGTTCATTGTTTTGCACATCAACTTCAGTTAACTCTTGTGGCAATTGCTAAGGAAAATCCAGATTATGTTTGGTTTTTTGATCAAGTCAGATTTCTATTGAACCTGATTGGGAATTCTTGTAAGAAGGCACAAATGCTTAGAGAAGCACAAGCTCAGAGAATTGTTGAAGCTCTAGAATTGGATGACATTGAAACTGGAAAGGGTTTGAATCAAGAAATGGGATTGGCCCGACCAGGAGATACTCGTTGGGGATCTCACTACATGACTGTTATGCACCTTTTATCTTTGTATCCTTCAATTCGAAAAGTCCTCATGAAGGTTGGCACTGATCGCTCTCAAGGTGTTGAGTGTGCACATGCACAAATAATGTTGATGATATTTTTATCATATGAGTTTGTTTTCATGGCACACTTGATGCAAACAGTTCTTGGGTTCACAGTAGACTTGAATTATGCCTTGCAGAAGAAGGATCAAGATATTATCAATGCAGTGGAACTCATTTCCTTGACCAGGCTTCAGTTGCATCAATTGCGGGAGAATCAGGGATGGGAAGATTTCCTCAAAGAAGTGGACTCATTTTGTGTGAAAAATAAAATCAAAATTCCTGACATGGACATATTTTACAAGCCTGTAGAAAGAGATAGGAGGTTCTTTGTCAAGATCAAGAACCTACGCCATTTCCGTGTTGATATGTTCTTAAGCATCATTGATAGGCAATTTTTGGAGCCCAATGAAAGGTTTGATGAGGTAAACACAGAGTTGCTTATTTGTATGGCTGCATTTAGTCCTATTGATTCATTTGCCGTTTTTGACGAAGATAAATTGGTTGTGATAGAACCGCCTTAATCATTGGGCCCACGTGCACCGTCATCGTCCCTAAGGACCCACGATCAGTACGCATGAGTTCCCCTTGACCTAGGTGGCCTGCCGGGTTCCCTCGGAAACCCAAATTCACCCGAGGATCTCATTGTAAAGGCCTTGCAAGTTTTACAGCAGTTTACACAAATAATATAAATCAGAGTGGAGAGTGCGGAAGTATTACATAAACATAGGTTTACAAATATAAATGACATTATCCCAAACCAGAGTTTCGTAGTGGAGTAGCATCATACAACTAGACACCCTGCCCAAGGGTTATATCATATACATCATCATCCATGCCTGATCCGCCAACCGGCACGGTCTCTAGTAGAACTGTACTCTCGGCTTACCTGCAACAGGGGTTAACAAACCCTGAGTACTAGGGTACTCTGCAAGACTTACCCGACTAAGAAAAAGGAATGAGACTCAGGAATGCAGGCTGAGGGGAGTCAAGGTAAGGCTTTAGCAAGAGTCAAAGTGTTTTGCCGAAAAACAATACTAATCTTGAATCCTACTTTCAATATTTTAACTCAATATCATTCTATTGATAATCATGGATCTCAGTTCTTTCACGTGTATCCTTCAATTCCAATCACTTAGTCATTCTAAAAAAAATATCCTAGTTCTGAACCACTTTTCGATGTAGGTGTAAGGATCAAGTCTCCATAACCGAGGAGCAACGACGATTCGAATCGATTAGTACCCAGCTGGGGATCCCTATCCACACTGCATATCTAGCACTTAAGCTTGCATATACCAACCCCGCTGAAAGCCCATGTTTGGTTTTGGGTAATTGATGAAACCTAGTTTGCTAATAGTGTGCTCTAAGTGTTTTATGAGAACAATTAGTAAACAAGATGGAGCAAAGGACCGGGTCGGTGGAGGACACAAGTGAAGGGCAATGACGGCATCCATGCAAATGGTATAAGTCCATCATCAAAGGTGTCCATAAGGTCCATCAAGAGATGAGAAGGAAGTTGATAAGAAACCGGGAGCTCAAGGCAAAGGTATAACCAATAGGAGCTCTTTTGGTTTTGGTGATCAAGACTCCATAGAGGGAGTGATCACATTTAGGATAGATAGCCGTACTATCAAGAGGGGAAAAATCGTTGATGAAATGCGGTTATCAAGTGCCACTAGGTGTTCATGATCATTGCATTGCATATAGATGCAAGTGACACTAACAAACCCTTGGAAAACTCTTTTGAAAAGCTAACACATGTGCACAAAGTGTAGAAGACTTGGTGTTAGCACTTGGGAACAAAGGGTGAAAGGTTTGAGTGAAAATCCTGAGAAAACAGGGCGTCGGACCCTAACTTCGCTAGAGCGTCGGACCAATTAGTTGTGTCCGACGGCTAACCCAGCGCTGTGCAGTTTCAGAGCGTCGGACTCTGTGTTTCGGAGCGTTGGACTATTGTCCGAACGTTCGACGGTGCTAAATGAGCGAGAGCTAACACGTGGCTGCTTCTGAGGGCGTCGGACTGTCCGGTTTAGTCCGACGGTGCGCGTCGGACTATCGTCCGACGGATTTCAGCGCGCGGAGAGCTCTCTGGAAGTGTTGGACTGTCGCGACCGTTAGTCCGACGACTCTCTGCGATTCAGTCCGACGGTGGTCTGCTGAGGGCGTCGGACCGAGGCTTTTGGTCCGACGATGCTTTGTCCGACACTGAGTTTTGGCGCGAGAAAATAGCCGTTGTGTTTCAACGGTCGACTTCAAACGGCAGAGGACACGTGGCGTCCATCCGAGGCGTCGGACCGGTGTTGTTAGTCCGACGGTTTAGCCGTCGGACAATCCGACGGTGCGCAGTTTTGTCCAAACGGCTAGTTCTTTGTGTGTGGCTTATAAATAGCCCTTTGGCTAGTTTGGGGAGTAACTCTTGGCCACTTTAATCACTCCTACTTGCTTGTGAGCCTTCCCACTCCATTCTCACTCATCCTACTTGATTGTGTTCATCATTTGGTGAGATTGGAGAGCATCAAGTGCATTGCATTGCTTGAGATTATCTAGAGGCACTTGGTAGTTGTCTTTCGCAGCGGTTTCTCTTGTTACTCTTGGAGTTTGCCGACTCCTAGACGGCTTGGAGCTGCGAGGATCGTTGAGAGGAGTTGGTGATTGTCTCCGCCTCCGATCGGTGAAGTTGTGAGGGGTTCTTGAGCCTTCCCCGCGGAAGATCGCAAAAGGCTACTCTAGTGGATTGCTCGTAGCTTGTGGATCCCCATCTTGTGTTGGTTGTGCGGCACCCTTGAGAAGGGTTTGGCGTGTGATGCCAATTAGCGCGTGAACCTCCAAGTGGGTGTATCGCTACAACGAGGACGTAGCTTGCCGGTAAGCAAGTGAACCTCGGTAAAAATCATTGTGTCAATCTCTTGCCGAGGATTTCTTGATTATTGTGATTGTTCTTATTGGTACTCACCTCATCACTACACCGGCGGTATAAGATTCACTCTCTCTCTACTCTTTACATTCTCGCACTTACTCTTGTGTAGCTTGCTAGCATAGTTGCTCACCTAGGAGTAGAGTAGAAGTAGCAACTTAGCCTCTCGAGTGTGAAATAGAGACTATAGCTTAGAACGGTTAGGTGGCTTGCAAATTTTAGTAGCTAGCGCAAGAATTCGCTTCGCTTATTATTTATCTAACCTCTTACTTGAGTTGCTGGTTGTAGAATTTTTATAGGCTATTCACCCCCCCTCTAGCCATTTAGGACCTTTCACCTGCCTACCACGGCTTTTCCTACCCCTGAACCGGTCCTGCGCCACCCGAGAGCACAATACTCCTCTCGTCTCCAGGCACGCCGACCACGAGGGTACACGCTACTCTCGCCATCTCTCCACTCCCAGTGCGTGGTTGTCGGTTCAAGCAGTAGGGCCACCGGAGTCAGAGGCTTTCCGTAGTATGTGGCTAGTTGTAAAGTCTTGATCACAGCAGGCCGACAACAAACGGTCCCTAATTCTTTTTTCGTTGGAAACCATGCATTGGGACTCTAACCCAAGTACACTGGTGACCACCCAGTTTTCACGTCCCTTTTCCATCGGCGACGATAAGTTGGGACTCTAACCCAATCATATGGCCACCGAACGGAAAATCCCTTTCCGTCAGTGACGATGTACTGATCAGGTGCACAGCCACCGAACAAGAACATAATCGTATCCCTCTTTCATGAATTAATCATTAATATATCACCATAGCTCAAAAATAGCATTTTGTGCAAAACTAAATTAATTTAGCAGGGCTAAGCATTTTTCAAATATTTTATTTTAAAATGGTTTCAAGGTATTTCAGTGGTCAAGGTTGGTAATGCATCAATTGGGTTATCAATTAACTCCTATAAATCTAATGCAGTAGATTAACTCAAGTTATAAACATTTTGTAAATCATAAGGAAGGGGTTGAATTCACCGGGGCTTGTCTGTTGCTTGGAGTAGATAAAACCCTGAAGTCAATCACCGAGAATATCCCCGTCCACCGAGTGAAAACCTTATTCGGGGCTTGCTCCCGATAATAATCACCGCGCGTTCACTGCACGAAATAATAATGCAATGCTTAACATGATGATATGGATGCCATGATGCATGAGATGCACTAAATTGTAAATTACTCAGAAGGCAAACTTAATTTAGAAAGTTTAGTACAACTTTCCTTCACGGTACAGTTCATTTATAACATTTTCACTAAGTTATCAATCATTAATGATATGTAGAGCTTACATTTATTTATTAATAATAATTTCCTAAACACCGGTTAATGATGAACTTAGGCAACAAGTATGAAACTCTAAGCCTTCAAAGTCAAATTGATTAAATCGCTTAATTAAATTAAGTATAATTTATAAGATAATTTAGCTTTGTCCAAACGGGCTACAAATTTTTGTGGAGGTAGCTTATAGCCTAAAACAACGACAACATAATTTTCATGAATTTTGGATAATTACTTTGGCCTACAAAAATCTTATAAACCACATTTATTAATTAATTAGGGCATTTTTATCTTCCGCAATCAGTATGCAAGATTAATATTTAACATTTTTCATGTGCTTGGCATAATGCAGAGAGACTCTACAAAAATTCTCATAAATTTTAGGGCTATATTTATTTCCCAGAGAAAATAACAAAATCCCACATCATTTGCTCTATTAAGAAAAAGATAAATCATAAATAAAAAGAAAAAGGGCAGCCCAGGGGAAAGGGCCCAATCCGCGAGCAGGCCGGCCCAGCAGGGCCCAGCTCGGCCTAAACCCGCTCGGCCTACTCTGGCCCGCCAGAGCCTGGCCAGGCATGGCTTCCGGCCGGCCGGAGCAGCACCGGCCAGGGCCACGGGCGACCAGCGGTCGCCGAGACGGCGGCAGCGGGCCGGAAAACTCCCCGAGTCACTACGAACCAAACGGTGGCCTTAGATGAGTGAGATCAAACCCCCTGGCACGAGCAGACGCGACAATGGCGGCCTGGGCAACTCGGTGACCGGTGGCGAGCCATGTCCCGGCTGCTTCGGTGTGGTAGGGTTTGGGACATGGTGTGGGGAAGGTCCACGGTGCTCACCAGAACCTGCTGCGCACCAAAGTTAGAGTAGAGGACGGCCGGAGTTGTCTCGTTGGCGAAGACCGAGCTCGCGGCAGAGCTCCCCAGTGGCGCTGCTGCGTTCCCACGCCTACGGTGCAGAAACAAGGAAACGGACAGGCCCATGAACTTCATAGGACTACCAAGACTCTAAAATAAACAAGGGAAGACGATGCGACGAACCGAAACAGGCCAGTCGCGGAGAGCGTGCTCACGGCGGCGCTCCGACCGTTGCCGAGGAAGAAGATGGCGTTCGCGCGGCTCCGACGATGACATAGAGTGCAAAGGGACTCAATCGGTTGACAATGATGTGGAGGTCTCATTGGCCTGCTGAATTGGATGGAAGTGACTCATAGCCGGCGAATTTTGGACTTGAGCAGAGAGTGCGACGGCGGTGAGAAGTGGAAGGAAGGAGAGGAAAAGTGGCGCCGATGGTGGCCATATAAGGCCAAAGGGGTGCGCGACATGCAGTGGGTCCCCACGGACCCGGCCCCGTCGCATCGCCGGCAGCCAGCGCGCGCACGCGGGCCTGCACCCGAGTAGGGGCAGAGCCGGACTCCCCCCTTAGAGCACTGTAGCTATCTCTTAGAGTCAACCCCTATTTTGTTCAATTAGACCCTATCCCAAGTTGAAAACAGAAAAGTGCCAAAAACCAAAATTGTAGAAAATTTGCTGTAGAACATTTTTGGTTTTTGAATCATGTTCCAATTCTGCCTAATTTTGAAACTGTTCAAAAGGGGGTAAAAAGTGATTTTGAATTTCAAATGCAATTCAGTCCAATTCTCTAAATTCTTCTCAATAATTTGAAGATCTGAAAAAAATAAAAGTTGTCCTATTTGTCAATATCTACAACTTTCATTAAAGGAGTTTTATTAGATTCTTCTTAGTTTTTGAAATAGCATTTCAAATTTAAATTCTAAAACACTCATTAGTGTATAATTTGAAATATCAATGCATAAGTTCAAAATCCCAAAATATAAAAGTTGTTCAACTTGAAAATACCTACAACTTTTATTAAAGGAGTTTACCCAAATTGTTGATAGTTGTTGAAAGGGCATTTTAAATTTGAATAAACAAACACTAATTGGGGTTTAATTTAAATTTCCACTGGTAAACTTAAAAAATCTTCAAAAATGAAAGTTGTCCCATTTTTAAAGATATATAATTTTTATTAAATCACTTTCATCAGATTCCTTTTAGTTTTTGAAAATGAGTTTTAACTCTAAACTTTAAAGCATAGATTAGCGCTTTATTTGAAATTATTTTTAATAACTTCAAAATTGCCCAAAATAGAAGTTGCTCAACTTTTAAAGATTTACAACTTTTGTTTAAGACCCAATACCTAATTCCTTTTAGTTTTTAAATTAGGGTTTCAGGTCCGACGTAGGGTTTATAAATAATTTTCTTTTTATTTTCTATTTGGATTTAGGTAATTATACACCAATACCAACATTTATATAATAAAACACTCTAAATAACCTATGCACAACTATACGTGAAATAAAAATTATTTTAGTTATGTACAGAAATAATGAGTTTATGCGAGGTGATTTACATGCAATCATAATGACATGGCAGGTTTTAGTTATCGTAACACCAGGGGTGTTACATCGGTTAAGCTTGCTGCATTTTATCCCAATGATTTCTCAGTCTTAGAGTTGAGACATTTGCCCTCCTTACTCACTTTGTACATCAATGATATGCTTGCTGATGAAAGGTTCAAAGATTTGAGAACTCTTGCTGAGCTTTCTATTAAGCTTGTTGAAACAAGCAAGTGTGAAAGACATGAACTTGTTTACAAGCTTCTTAAATTGGTGCTAGTGCTTCCAGTAGCAACTGCAAGTGTTGAGAGTCTTTTCTGTCACGAATTATGTGAACAACAAATTGAGAAATAAAATTGGAGATCAATATTTGAATGATTACTTGGTTACATTTATTGAGCGGGAGTTCTTTCTACAAGTTAAAGACCAAGACATCATCAACCGCTTCCAGGCTATGAAGGATCGTAGAGCTAAGGGAAGTTTACAGTACTTTGTAAGTTTTTTTTATTACTTAGTTTGTTTCTTACTTTCATGCCTCAAATATGACTACAAGTTTTATTTAACTATTGTACTGTTTTTGTGGGTTTCGTTATGGTAAAATACTATTATGAGCTATGCTTTGAATCTACTGCTGCTATGCATTGGATTTTTTTTATTTTTTTATTTTTTTTTGTGGGAATACAGTGGTTCAAAATGCTGGCTACGCCACTAAAGGAGGTTCTGGATCCGGAGCTGTGACTAAACGGCAAATCGGCAAGTACCGAGCACGAGGATTGTTCTCCGAGCCTCTTGTGGCTGCGGCCGAGGAACTGTGGGCGCACGAGTCACGACGTCGTGTGCACCGTCATGCTCGATGAAACGGTAAGCTGTACGTTAATTTGGTCTTTTCTAACTTTTTTATTTTTTATTTTGTCTGTTTTCTGTTTAGTTCATTTTTGTTTCGTCACACAACTATCATATCGGTCATGGTAGGTTTATTCTGTATTCCGGTTTGGTTTCACTCTAGCTCATGACCAGAACAACTCATATCTGATTCACGTCTGTATTTCCTTTTTAATCTCCATGTACGTTTTGGCTCACAGCATGTGCATATGACTCTAGCTCACGACCAGAACAACTCATATTAACGGCAAAATTTCTTCATCCCTGATTTTGGTCTGGCCCTCACTCTTTGTACCTCGTAGGCGACTTGGACTCATGACTCATACTCATACGAGTTAGGACTACCATCTATATAATCTGATTCTAATACATATCGTTCTTTTCTAAAAGAAAGTAAGAGAACGTTTATATTATATTACGAATCGCTAGGCAGATTGTCCACGCACGACAAAGTCTCGAGCGTCTTTTGGGTCTCCTCGTGCTTTAAGGAGGCTAAAAACAACAGTCATACGTCCCGTTACAACACAGGGTAATTTTGCTAGTAAGATACTCGTAAGATGAAATAATATCACTATAGCATTTACTTATAGAAATACAAAATGCCTTACAGGACTAGAGAAACTTGATGGGCCATTGTGATTTGTACTGCTGAGGTATGTAACAACGAAGAAAACTGAAGTGAATTTGCAGGATTTCAGAAGTCCACACTGAACACCTGTTTCCTCAGCTGACCCCGACACCAAATGAATGGAAATGCCGCAGTCATCGCTGCCGGCCGAGCAGACTGCAAAGATTTATACGGTCACTGTTTCACTTAAAAACTTTACATCTCCGTCACATCGAATATTTGGACACACGTTTTGAGTCTAATTAGACCATGATTAAATATTTATTACTAAAGTTAGCACATGTACTGCAGTACCTAAAATTCAAACTATCCGGAATCTAAACCTAGCCTCAATCTGCGAGACTGCAACGATGATAATAAAAGGTTAGACTATATCAAGATTTTTTTCTTTCTCAAATACGCAAGAGAGGTCGTTCCTAACCCGACAAATACAGAAAGGAACTACATTTTGACTATGACAACCTTAGGATCCATTTGGGATCAACCTAACCTGGGACCTAGCTAAGCCTCCGGTCCACGCGGGCCTATGGCGTCATGGTCGAACGCCGGCGAGCTGCTCTACTAGTCATCGCCATGGATGCTGGGACAGCTCATCGAGAGCCACAACATTTGCAGCTGACAGGGTGCCCCAAAAGTACCAATCGTACGAGCACCTGGCCGCGGAGGAACACGGTGCTGATGGCGCCAAGATCCCCCATCTTCTTCATGAGCAGTACTTCGCCGCGTTTAGACTATACCAAGATTATCCGTTTGTATTCACAGATTTGGGCATTGTGATAATAAGATACCGTAAGATGAAATAATACCGCTATACATATTTGGGTAGACATTTACCTACAGAAATACAGAATGCCTTACAGGCCTAGAGAAACCTGATAGCCAATTGTGATTCCTACTGCTGTGATATGTACCAACGAAGAAAACTGAAGTCTATTTATTTTCTTAGCTGACCCTGAATACCAAATGAATGGAAATGCTGCAGACATCGCTGCCGGCCGAGCAGACTGATAAGGGCATTCACAGTAGAAACTCTATCCATAGAGTCTATCGAAGACCTGATGTTTAAATAAGATGAAGTTTTTTTTTCTCTCCTTTTCTCTTCAATAAATATACTGCCACATCAGCAAACACCTATAAACAGAAAGGTAATAAATAGACTTAAACTCTATGTTAAAGTCTGCATTGTGAGTGCTCTAATAATAACTGGAAATCTATCTCAAAGAGTTAGTTTTGTTACAGTGCCATTCAGTATTTTATTTGCAAACTTGCCTTCCCCTTCTCTTTTTTAAGAGGAAAATCCACAAGGGGCTTCCGAAGTTTGCAGGGGGTGTCGTAAGTCAAACTTTCAAAGTGATATCTGTGAGGTTCTAAACTTGGCAGAGTGTGTTATCCATGTCTTAAACTTTCAAAGTGATCAGGTCCCTAAACTTGGCATAGGGTATCATGCATGTCCCAAATACTGTAGCTAATTTTGGCACATATTTTTTTTTAAAAAATAAAAATCTAATTTTGGGTATTGTAGCTCTAATCTGCAGAATATTTCAAAAAATTTATTTTTTGTACGATCTCGGATGAAGATTATTCTTATATAAAAATTATAGGCCTTCGATGAGATCTACAACTTTCTTGTTTTGAGTTTTTTAAGTTGAGGTCATTAAAATGCTCAAAAAAATAAATAAATTTTTAGCAGTATATTAATCGTGTACAAGCGCTTTCACCTTGGAAAAATCATATATTTTTATATGCTATCAAATGGAGATACAATTATATAAAAGTTGTAGTGCTCAATGAGATCTATAACTTTCTAGGTTTAATTTTTTTTAATTTAAGGTAGTTAAGATGCTAAAAAAAATAAACCACTGATTTTGGTTCATGCACAGTGATTTTGTATTTTTAATTTTTTTTGAATGCCTAATGACCTCAAATTTAAAAACTCAAAACTAGAAAAGCTTTATTCTTCTCGAGTGCTATGACATTTATGTAGAAAGTATCTTTATTTGATAGCATATAAGAAAGATATGATTTTTTCAAGACGATAAGCTCCTAAAAAATCATTTAATTTTTTTGAGCATTTTAGCGACCTCAAATTAAAAAACTCAAAATTAGAAAGTCGTAGATCTCATTAAGAGCTACAATGTTTATATAAAAATCATCTTCATACGAGATCGTATAGAAAAGATATAGTTTTTAGAATATTCTATAGATTGTAGCTATAATATTCCCAAAATTAGATTTTTCTAAATTTTGCGCCAAAATTAGCTACAGTATTTGAGACCTAGATGACACCTCTACTAAGTTTTAGGAACCTGCGGTAATCATCTTGAAGTTTAGGACTTGAATGACACCCTCTGCTAAATTTAGAGACCCACTACCTGCCAACTACAAAAACCGCTCATGAATTTTTTTAACTCAATGAATCATGATGTGTCGTTCGAAAAAAATGAATAAGTGTTTGCATCAGTGAGGAGTGATCCATGAGTTCTTTGTTGGCACACAAACACAGAGAGGCACACAGAACACAGAGATATAGGAGAGGAAGAGAGCTTTCTGTATAATTCACTTTCACTACTTGTATTACGTCAATCGAAAGTGATTCTCCTTTTAAAGACGAAAGCACTGAATGGATACAAGCTCTACAGTATTTGAACTCCTTGACATTCTTCACCCTCTTCATTAATTTGGCCACCATTCAAAGTCTCCTTTTATATACTGTAGTTGGACCTTGAATTTACAACACTCTCCCCTTGGCCAAATTTATGCTATGTGCGTGCCTTGTAAAAAACTCCCCCAAAAATCCAGTGGAAAAAAAGGTAGGAGAAAAGAGTGCATCATATGCATCGCTTATGCTGCATCAGTTGCCTCGTTAAGAACCTTATATGAGAAAACCCATTGGAAAAAACTCATCAAGGAAAAAAGAGTACAACAATTGATGTTTGAGTTAGGTCTTCAGGACCAACTCGCGATCTTCAGGATCATGATTTCATAACACTCCCCCTGGGCAGATCTCGCGTCTTGTGTATACCTCGTTAAAAACTCCTCCCAAAACCCAGTGGAAAAAGGGTAGGAGAAAAGAGTACATCACACGCGCGCAGACTGTGCTGCACCTGTTGCCTCGTTAAAAACCTTGCATGAGAGAATCCGATGGGAAAAACTCATCAAGAGAAAAAGAGTACAACAGTTGATGTCTAAGTCAGGTCTTCAGAACCGACTCATGATCTTCAGGATCATGATCATGAGCTATGACATCAGGAGTTATCTCCCCCTAAACCCTACAACTCACTATGCCAATTTCCACAAGAACATTTGTGGAGCTAGAGATGGGCATAGACTTTGTGAATAAATCTGTCAGATTTTCACTTTGCTTGCAGGATGTTCATCTCCCCGCTCTTCTGGAGCTTATGAGCAGTATGCTTCATGAAATTGCTCTTGTCATAGCACATATGTGCATCTTGCAACACAAGCCGTATTATCTTCACAGATAACGGTGGGGATGTGTCGATGATGTTCATACCACATGACTTCCGGATGTGGTAAATCATTTGTCATAGCCAAACACACTCTCGTGTAGCTTCATATAGGGCAATTATCTCTTTTAGCGGTTGGTTGACTCATCAACCAAGGTCCACTTTATAGACTGCCATGAAATGGCTGTATCACCACATAGAGATACGAAACCAGTCTGTGGTCTGGCATTATGCGGGTCAGACATACAGCCAGCATCCACATACCACACCATAGTTGGGACTTTGGTCCTTCGAGAACCATAGACCAAGCTCTCAGGTACCTTGTAGGTACATGATGACAGTCTTAGCCCAAACCCAATACCCTTTGGTTAGGTAGCACTGTACCTTGCCATTAGCGAACGCAATATCATGCCTTGTGCAGTTAGCTCGGTACACTAGTGCACCAATGGCGCTCAAGTAGGGAACTTCAGGTCCCAAAAAATGCCTCATCATCACCCTTGGGTCTAAACAGGTCTTTATTTGCCTTGGGTGATTGAACCACCTTGGAGGTTCTCAGAGGGTGGCATTTGCCTAATTAATTTTTATACCCTCTTTATAGGCTGGTGTACAAACACACCTTTAGGGAGGTGTTTAGCTTCTGGCTCAAGCTAAAATTGGTTTACCCATGTCCCTCATTTTGGATTCTCTCTTGAATGAAGCCATTGCTTCCTCAATGTCCTCTGCGGTGCCAATGATATTCAAATCATAGATCAAGATGATTCAGAAACCCTTCAGGGATTGCTTGATAAATACGCAGGGACAATCATCATTGTTTGAGTTTACTCAAATGGTTGAACTACATCCTCTTGGATCGTTTCAACCCATACTAGTCCGCTGTAGGCGGACGCTATGTATGTTGCGGTTTTGATTCGGTCCAGAGATCTGAGTCCTTCAGTGACTCTCATGTGGATCTCCGAATCAAGTGACCCATACCAGTATGCGGTCACAAGTTTACCATCTGTATTTTTAGGCTTCAAGTTAGCTGCCATAGATATTAAGTATCGGAACGTTATGCCACTTATTTTGGGAGAGTAAGTTTCATCGTAATCGATGATGGGTCTCTGCGGGAACCCTTATGCCATTAGCCTCGCTTTGTGCCATATTCCTCTTTAGGAGGAAGACCCATTTGCATCCTTCAGAGATGTCTTCTGGAGGTGTTGGGACTAGCAAGCCGTAACAAACTCTCTTTCATTAAACGAGTGCAAATCTGCCTCAATTGCGGCTTTCCATTTGTCCCAATCTGAGTGCTTCTGACATTCTGCTATGGATCGTGGTTTTGGATCCGGATCCATTGAGCCAGCAATTTTGGAGGCAAAATATTTGTCGACAACAGTGGTCTTTCAAATATATAACTCTCCTGATTCCACATAAATAGTGATGATCTCATTCATATCCTCTAGCTCATCATGATTTCCCATAACGATCGAGCTAGGGCGTTCCAATATTCCCATGCGATATTATATGCGCGCCGCAATGGGATTTCTATCTTCAAGATGGGGTCCTTCAGGGACCATCTCAACTTCAGGTTGAGTTGCCACTTCAGGGGCATTCTCGACTTCGGGTCGAGCTTCCTCAGGTGATTCTTTAAGTGATGCAAGTGGCTCGAGAACTTGTCTGTGCGGACGTCTCTGCGGACCCTTGTTCGAGCACCCGGAGGCCTCCCCCTCAACCTAGGATCGGGTGGAGACAATAGAGTTGGTAACCTTCTGGGTTACTCATACTTTCTCCGGCGCATTTACTACAAGTCAATGCGACTTTGTCACTCTTTTTTATCAGTGAAGGCATTTGGCAGTTCATTGGCAACATTTTGCAAATGCATAATCCTCTGAACTTCTGGTTCAGATTTACTAGTGCATGGGTCTAAGAAATGCATCTTAGATGCATTCTATGCAATTTCCCGGCATTCTTTAGGATACCTATCGCCCCCTAATGATGGGAAATGCAATTCAGCGTACCGAACCTTATGAAGATCCCCAGTCATAAGCTCATATATCCCCAACTTCTGTTGGGTCTCATTAACGTATGCTGATGTGGCAGTACTGGCACATATACTGCATAATTAAACATACGCAGATGGGAAATACTTGATTCTTTTCCATGCACTAGCTTTAAGGGGGACATGCAGTTGGCCTGAGTTGGATTAGTGATGCAATACACAACACTACATGGCCCCAACAGATGGTTGGCAGCCTACAATTCTGCAATAATGGTCATACATTCCACTTGATCATCTGATCAAAGTTTGGACTTGACCATTTTTGTGTTGCATATCTCTAATCTTCAGGATTAGGGAAGCCTCTACGACCAGCAGAATTGTTGATGAGTCTTCTCATCATACCCAAACTCAGGATGACCAACCGGTCATGCCATATTTTCTGAATATGGCTTGTCATCGCAACATATTCCTTAGTGGGTTTCTCACGAGGTATGAGAATTTGGGGATTTAGCATGTGCTGGAAAA
This sequence comes from Eremochloa ophiuroides, assembly GCA_038502445.1. Lineage (NCBI taxonomy): Eukaryota > Viridiplantae > Streptophyta > Magnoliopsida > Poales > Poaceae > Eremochloa > Eremochloa ophiuroides. The sequence goes on along the minus strand of JAHLJS010000003.1, from coordinate 55,298,834 downwards.
AGGAGAAACCAACATTCATACCTTCAAGGCAATAAATGCTCTTCAGGAACATATATTGCCAGGTACATATGGACATTGCATTATGACTAACATGATATCTCAGGGTTTAATTTAAGTCCCTAAATATGTCAAAATTATCATGAAAAAGGTCGTCCTCACTATTGTCTTTTTGGACGTCTTCACCATTTCCCTTTCGCGTCAACAAGGATGTCATCAGGTTCCAGAGCTTCATGCTTAGTGGTGAAGTGGGACTTATGTTGACTATAGATATTCTTACTTTTGGAAGAACTTTTGTAGAGCTCAATTAGGTGTTTCGGGGCCTGACAATTGCAAGACCAATATCTCGTGCCTCCATAGCAGTGATCCTGCTACTTAGATGTTTTACCTATGACCTTCTTGGGTTCACTTTTACCCTTAGGCTCCCCTTTTCCCTTTATCTTTGCCATGACCACTTTTGTGGTTGCGAGAATTCTCGGCAACACTACCGTGTGCTTTAGGCACAATCATAGGTCCAGTAGGGAAAGGGTTTTCTCGATCATATCAGCGTCAGTGATCTTTTGACCATATAGATGCAATATCAACACAATCCTTTATAAAGCAGAGTTGTACGCTTCCATAGACTTACAGTCTTGGAAGCATAAGGCGATCCAGTCCTGTTGTGCTCTAGAGAGCACAATTGACTGCGGCTGGCCAAAGCGGTCCTTCAGGGACATCCATAAAGCCAGTGGATCGTCCTTACTCTTGTGCACAGACTTCAGGTCTGCGTGTAAATGGTGTTGCAAAAAGGTGCAACACCCTTTCTTTATCAGGTATCATGGGCTCATCCTTGCTAGCTTTAGGCTAGACAAGGCTATGATCGAGACACATACCGTCGAGTTTGATCTCAACGTTGATAGTAAGGTAGTTGCTGTCGTTCACGACAAGCTTAGCGAACTCCCTTATCACAATGCCCGACATACTTGCTCAATATGCAGGACCAGTGAATGTCGGTCGTAGGTAATCTTCAGGATTATGACTATGCGTAATCTTCACGACTATATTTCCTCAAATATCTCATGCATATAATCTTAAAGATCATATGCGATTTGTATTAAGACAACATAAACTTGCATAAAATAAATATTCAGGATTTAAATAAATGCAAGAAAGTTAATTACAGTAAATAAGTGCAAAAAATTAAATTGCAATAAATAATAGTATTAGTTACAGTAATATAAAGCTTGCAATAAAATATTCATGCCATGTGTGGACTTCAGGCCACAAGGATCTCTACGGGCTTCAGGCCGTGTAGCATATGGCACAGTGATCCTAGGTCACTGTTATTTATGCATGTGACTTCAGGTTACAAATGCACTGATTAAATGGCTTTAGGCCATTTTATTTTGTATCCGTGCAGGAGGGTCACGTATTTTTGCACTACATACAGCTAGCGCTGGCTTTCTCACAACGAGAGAAAATGACTGTCCTTCCTCGCAAGAGGAGAAAGAGTCAGAGAGCATGCATCAGCACAACATGCAACAACTAGCACGCGCTCGCATCTAATCTGCATGCACCTGCCACAATGTTCTCCATTCTCTCTGCTTTTATCTCCTCGCGCAAAACCGCACAGCCGAGGAGAGGAGAAAGCCGTGGCCGGCCTGCATCCAGCGGACCCGCACCTGCACCCACCAGCCATGCATATGGGTCGTGCATGCATAGCAATGCCATGGCTTCGGGCCATGCACCATGCATTATTGGCTTATTGCGTTTGACTGGTAACTGGAGAGTCCGAGAGTAGTGATTTCCAAACGTGCCGGCACGGCACTACACGGCCCTAGCCCGGCATGGCACGGCATGGCTGGCACGGTGGATGAGGCGTGCTGTGCCGTGCCGTGCCACCGTGCCAAAGTTCAGGTCCCAAGCACGGCACTAAACTGGCTGAACCGTGCCAGTCGTGCCGTGCCGGCATGGCAGCCCTATAGGGTCGAGATGGCGGACTAGAGGGGGGTGAATAGTCCTTTTAACAACTAATCGCAGCGGAATAAAACCTATTCGATTCTAGCAACAATTCACCCCTCTAACTAAGACTCTAAGCACCTTACAAAAGATCCTACCAAGAAGTAAAGGTGCAAGGCTAACTTGAGCTTCCCTAAACCGTTCTAGCGCAAGGTCACACAAACCTAAGCACTAGTACTTTAAGCACCGGGGAGCTCCTACCAACTAGCAAGTAAAAATGCACTAAGCACCTAAACTCACTACGTGCTCAATGACAAGGATACACAATCCTAATCAAGGAGCGCAACTTGATTAGTTACACAAACTAATCAAGATACTAGTTCTAAGCTACACAAGCTAAGAACGTGAGTGGCAAGCTACACAAGCTAACCGGTCTCACAAGAGTAACTACAACTACACAAGTAAAGTAATGCACAAAATAAATAACTTGTGTAGAAGGGAGCAAACCACCGCGAAGGATGGGAAGATGTTGACACGGTGATTTATTTCCCGGAGGTTCACTTGTCGCCACAAGCTACGTCCTCCGTTGAGACAAGCTCCAAGGTTGCCGCCGGTCCTCTTGCTAGTGGTGACCCGCAAGTCACACTCTTCCACGTGGAGTGCTTACCACAAGCTCTAGCACTTGACTCGGCCGGACCACTTGTCGCTCTTCACGTCTCGCTCTACTAGCGATGCTCTTTGCGATCTCCCGCGGGGTGAGCTCCAACCCCTCACAAAGCTTCTCCGGAGCTAAGCACAATCTTCTTGCTTGCTTCGCGGAGCCACAAGGGACCAAGCCGTCTAGGAGGTGGCAACCTCCAAGAGTAACAAGCACCACCGGTTTGCAACACGATCACCTAGTGTCACTCGATGCAATCTCACAATGCAACGCACTAGAATCACTCACTATCAATCAATCGGATGTGCACTAACCAAGTGAGTGAGTGGGAGGGCTTCCAAGCACACCTACACAAGCCACACAGGCCCAAGGGTGCTCAGCTAGTCGGCCAAGGCTGCCAGGTGCTTGGATTTATAGCCCTCAAGCGAATAGAGCCGCTGCCCTCTCAAACCGGCCGTCGGACTGAGCGTCGGATGCTCAGCTGTGCCACCGTCGGACCAAAGTTCACGGTCCGACGCTCCCGATGGCCGCCACGTGTCACTAGCCGTTTGAAGTCAAACGTTGGATCACAACGGCTAACTTCCCGCACTTCAGCTCACCGTCGGACGGAACACCGTCGGACCAACGAACTCCACGGTCCGACGCTTCCAGAGAGCTCCCCGAGCGCTGAAAACCGTCGGACGGTCGTCCGACGCTCGCCGTTGGACTAAACCCAAGAGTCCGACGCTCTCAGAGCTCACCACGTGTCAGCCCTCGCATGATCTGCACCGTCGGACGCTAGGACAAAAGTCCGACGCCCACAAACTTCAAGCGTCCGACGCTCACAGGCCAAACACCGTCGGACGCACGAGGATGGTCCGACGCTGTCACTGCAGACAGCGTCCGACACTCGCACTCAAGTGCACAGAGGCTAGGGTTTACCGTCGGACTGAACGCAATAGTCCGACGCTTACCCAAGCCAGCGTCCGACGCTCTTTTTGAGCTCCTCTCAACTCCAAACTTCACCACCTTTGGAAGTGTGCTAACACCACCAAGTGTACACCTCATGTGCATGTGTGTTAGCTTTTTCACAAATATTTTTCAAAGGATTTTTCTCTCTTTTCACCATGCCACTCGATCCTAGCAACGTATGCAAGTTAGATCGCTCAAGTGGCACTAGATGACCGATATGCAAACAAGTTTGCCCCTCTTGATAGTACGGCCATCTATCCTAAATCCGGTCAAGCACTTTTCTACTCAACCTTAGACCGGTGAAATAGAAATGCCCTAGGTTATACCTTTGCCTTGCGCTTTCCATTTCAATCACTGTCTTCATCACCGTCTCCGACACCATCGATGCCGGTGCAACACATGCACCAACACCTCATGAATGATATGATCCACTTCATATCATCACGTGGCTTTTGGTTCATCGATCCTTGACTTGCTTGCTCTTCACCGTTGCGTTGGTCCATCGGCGCCAAGCCATCACCCGACTTGCCCTTCACACTTGCAACCGGTCCGTCGACGCGAAGCCTTGTCTTGATCTTCTCCACCTAGCCACATGACTCCATGTCATGTCTCATGCGTTTAGCTCCTTCATACCATATGTGTGAGCTAAGCATCATCTCCAATCCATTTTCACCTCCATGGCATAGATGCTCACACACATGTACCTGTGGACTAATCACCTGTATAATCAACACTTAAGCACATATTAGTCCACCTAAGTTGTCACTCAATTACCAAAACCAAACAAGGACCTTTCAAGCCCAGCGTGCCCCGGGCCGGTCCTGACACTAAACTTCAAAACCATTCATTCAAATCATAATTGTACAAAGGTAACTTATAACTCAATAAAAACGACGGCCAATGCCAGCAACAAACAACAATCAGCAAAGAACAGAGCCAAGAACACAGGCAAATTTTGGAATCTAAAACTAATCAAAGTAGGAGCTGTGCAATGGCTGCCTCATTAAAAACCTGTTTAGGTAAAAACTCACCCTTGAGAGAAACCCTAAACAGGAAAAGAGTACAGCCAGCTTCTAAGATTGTTCATAAGTTCATTACATCCAGCCTTGTCCAAGTCTTAATAGCTATTACAGAACCATTACATAAATGGGGAACTTAATCAACATCAAGATAAAGTGCTTCAAAGGCCTCTTCCAGCTCCTTATCCTCAACCATTGTTGACAGATACTAACGCTATCAAAAGAGTGTAGCCAAATCTATCCTCTAGCAGTGGTAACAATACTTCTCAACGCAATCACTGGGGTTGCCAATCCCTATGTTCAAAGTATGTGGTTGTTGACACTTCTAACGTTGCTGCTAGGAATAAAGGTATTTCTAGCAACTGCTGCCAAAAATGCTTGTTGTAGCTCTATAGGATAGGTGATGGGATTCTACAAGTGCACAGAACTATCGTGTAGCACTTTACCTGGGAGTACCAGGTGTCGAATTTATATTTGTCCAAAGGAAGGCGAAGTTTGTGATTCCAAGGATCTGATAGTCAAGGATCTAGATATGGATAAATTGGGTAATAACCTTAGTAAGGATAAATCAATGAAGTATAACTAAGGTGGAAACACGCTAGGTAGTTCTGAAATTTTGGGGGAGAACTCTATCTCAGTAAAAGATCAAATGATTGTTATACCAAAGAGACTGCTAACCCGAGACACCCAAAGTCATAAACTCGCCGGAGTTCGACTGATCAGGCACCGTACGTCCCAAAGTTCTACGCTTATACCGGATACTAGACCGAACGTGGTGGAATCCAGAGGATTCTAGGGCTGTCACCACCTAGAACCTACCACTACTATCCGTGGGCCTAGCAACTACTCAAGGGTAAGCTATAACCTAAGCACCGCGCTTAATCTATAAAACTTACTACTCTAACTCGAGCTCAAGAATTAGAGAACTCTAACCAAGCAATGAGCAAGTATACAATAGATTAAAGTATAACAATAAATAAATAAGGAGGGGATCTTTATTACCGATACGAGTGAAGAAAACCGCAGAGGAGGTCGCCGACAATCCCGGCTCCTTCACAGACTTCCTCCTTCTCCCGACTTCTCTCCACCACTCTACTCTTCTCTAGCTAGCACTATTCTTAAGAGTAAAGCTTCGCTAGAGAGAGAGAGAGAGAGAGAGAGGAGCTACTACTGACTATGAGCTGAATCTCAAGTGGTTTCCCTAGTGTTTTCTAGTGTGTTTCTTCTTATAAGTGAGGATCCAAATCTTATTTATAGTGTAGGAGTGCTCTAGGGGTACTTGTAGGAGTCCTGGAGGTCGGTGGTGCGAAGGAGCAGGGCGGGCGCCCTCCTAGGGGGACGGGCGCCCCCTTGGTGCACCGCCTTGCATCCTACGGCTCTCCTTCCTCCTCATAGGCGGTTGCAATGTCGGTTGGTGCCCTGAAATGGCGGTTTCCAACCCCTAAGAGGTTGACATGTGGGTCCTTCAATCCATGGCACATCACTTGATCACCGTTGGATGAAAACTGACTTCATTTGATGCTGTAGATGACTCCTGGACACCTTCCCTCGGATTGTGGACGTGTCACTCAACTTGGACGAGGGCGGGCGCCCTGTTGATAGGGCCACCAGATCCTCGTGCCTTGTATCTGAGCCGTTGATGTTGTTTCAACGTGCCACAGACCATTTGGGAGGTTGGCACATGGATCAGTGAGGTGGCAAGTGCCATTTGGCACTTTTGACAGGGCGGGCGTCCCTACTTGGTAGGGCAGTCGCCCCCTCTGGCTCCCATGTGGCAGCTGAGGTGTCAAGGTGTCTTGACATGCTTCATTTTTGCCTTGTTTCACCATTTTTCCTGCATACACAAGATTTCTCCAAGGACATGTGGAACTAGGTAAGTTTCAAAGTGAATTCTTTGCTTTTCATGTGGTTTTACCTTGATTATGGGTGGAATGTTGATGGTAAAATAGGGTGTTAGCGACCATCAACAAACTCCCCCAAGCTAACCTTTTGTTTGTCCTCAAGCAAAGACATGATTTTATCATGGCAATGTTGAATCAAGAATTTCTTTAATGTAATAATTCATAAAGATCTTGCATACAAAGCGACACTATTCTAGTATTGAGCATGATTCAAAAATTCATCTTATGTCTTAACTATATGTGGCTTATAACTTTTTCACCATGGGTCATGCAAAAACAAGATAGCATAGATAAGTAGATACTTCATCCCTTACTTTGGTAGAGTGAAACCTTTTACTAGAGAGTTTTTATTCTTTTGAAAAAGAAAATCTTGCTTTGGTTCCTTTAATGGTACTCTCAACCACTCCTTAGTGTGATGGACCTCACAAGAGCTCAAAGGAGCTTTTCATGTCTATCCTAAGCTTATGTTGGGTTTATAGGATTGGAGCAAAAGCATACTTGCACTGAATGTACTGCATGATTAGACTCTTAGATCACAGGGAGCAACAAGTCATATAAAATGATCAAGAGGTGCAAGTGTAAATTATTTGGTGGGCTCCTTGAGACTTATTCCTTAGCCTTAGACAGGGGAGAGCAAGGTTACTGAATACATAGTTTTTTTTAAGAAGAAGATATATGGGCACCTGCCCATGGGACATTTGTCCTCTTTTGTTTTTCTTGACCACTTGCTCTCTCTTTTTCTTCAATAACCTATACTCCCTATCTATCAAAAGGACAAAAGTTAATTGTGGTTGGTTGTCTCAATTGGTGTGTGGAGCATAGATGTATACTTCCAGTGTGGAAGTAATACATAGGCGGAATGTGTACGTGATCTTGATCAAAAAATATGACTAGTTTATCTACCTAGATCAAATAAGGTCTAAGCAGGCTCAAAACAGACAAGAGCACTTTATTTTGGTGGTTTTAGTTGGTTGTGGATGTATGGCTTGATGGTAGGTATTTAATTCCATCAAGGAACCATGAGCAAGAATTTGAATTTTATAAATCAAAATCTCTAGTTGGTTCTCACTCATTCCTTAGGTCAGGTAAAAGTTCTACTTATACCAATTTCAATCTTGCAAGAGCATAACTTAGGTTATTAGCATGTGCAACCCACAATAGTGTTTGACTTAAGATAGAATTCAGATATCACACTCAAAACTTTCATAGTAAGGATTGTATAACAAGATTTTGCAAATCATCAAAGAGCAATTGTTCATCATTTCCAACAAAGATATATCATATTGTTTTTCTCATTTTATCATTATTTTCATTGTTATGCAAGAATTTAGAATTGCTTTTCATATTATAACTCACAGTAATTAAGAAAAAAGAGCTAGGGGTTAGAAACCATACCTTGGCGAGCATGACGGCTCCCTCAAGCTAGCTTCTTCTTCATGATCAGGATTATCCTCTTGGTCAGGTTGTTTCCTCTTTTGCATCTTATTATGATCACTAGGCTTTGCTTTTTATTCTACTTTTATTTATTGCTACTATGATAAACCAAATATATATTCTATTTTATTTTATTATTATTATATTATTATTATTTTTTAATCTATCTTTTAAACATGCAAGACATAAATTTAAACATGCTTCTAACAATTAATTGATTTAATGCACGAAGAAGGAAAATATGCCAATGCAATAATTAAAGAGAGAGATATAATACTTACTCCCATAGCTGTCCTTCCTCAGAAGGAGGTTCTTCCTTGACTGATGTCTTCTTCTCATCTTGTCCTTCTTTGACGGTAGCGGGGTCTGGTGTAGAGGCTGTAGATGATGGTTCCTTCTTAACCTCATCTCCGTCTTTCTTGTTTCTCCAGATTCTTGGTTTTCTCCTTCTCATGGATCGACTCTTATTTCCCTGCATGTTAGTTGCATGGTGCGGTGCACAAGAGAAAATAAATCTTTCTTTCTTCCCATTTATATATAAATCCATGCTACCACTAGCAACAAATATACATGCATTCACAGTATTCAAGAAAGGTCGGCCAAGAATGAGGGGTAAGTTGTCTCTATTACCCATGTCTAAAATCATGAAATCGGCAGGCACATAATTGTTTCTTACTTTTACCAGAACATCATAAAGTACTCCTTCTATGTAGCAAGTTGTTTGATCAGCTAATTGCACATATGCAGAAGTTGGTACTAGCTCAGTGTAGAACAACTTTTCATAATGTTCTTTAGACATGATGTTAATGCTAGATCGTAGATCACATATAGCATTATGGAACTTTTGAAATTGGATAGAACAAGATATAGCAGGGGTTCTAGGATCTCCCTTTTTAATTGGAAAATTCCATCCATCTAATTCATAGCCATTATAACTAATAGTAACAAGGTTAGCAGATTACATGGTTGTTTCAGACTTTTCTCGGTATTCTATCTTTTTCAAAAGATGGAATTGCAGCAGCTTGTTGTGCTAATTGGGTTTCAAGCATCTTATTGAGACTAAGTTGATTCTTAATTGCAGAAGAGAAATCATCCAATTTAGCATTTATGCTATCTAGCATCCTATCATTAGCATGGGGCTTCTTGTTTATACTATCAGTCATTCTACCTTGACCATAGACAAGATCTTTAAGAGAAGGATAGTTATTACCTTGGTTATTTGGATGTTGTGAGGAATTGAAGGTGTTACCTTGAGAATTGGAGCGTGGAGTCCATCCTTGGTTTGAAGAATGAAAATTGTTGTAATTGCTGATGAAGTTGAGGTCTTCATGTGTCTCAGGACAATGGAGTCCAGAATAGCCAACTTCTCCACAGACTTCACACGTCATGTGAGTCTCCATGGCATGCACGATCTCAGGTGTGCGCATCTTCTCACAATTTTCTAGCCTCTTGGCTAGTAAGTCCACTTTAGCTGCAATCATATCAATTTCCTTTAAAGTATGCATACCTCGCTTGTGCGGTTGCAGACGTTCCTCGTTCCATCCTTGTTTGGACACCATCTTCTCGATCAAAGCCTTCGCATCTGAAACTTTAAGAGAAAAGAATGCTCCACCGGCGGTAGCATCTAGATGGCTTCTATCAAGAGGGGTTAACCCATGGTAGAAGTTTTGGATCAAAAGCCAATCTTCCATACCATGGTGTGGACAGGCAGCGACATACTCTTGCATTCATTCCCAAGCCTCGGGAATCGATTCATCGGTTTGTTGTTGGAAACTAGAGATCTTATTGCGAAGAGCATTGGTCTTGCCTAGAGAAAAGAATTTCGCTAGGAAAGAGTTGGAACACTTTTCCCATGTGTCCACATCATTTCGGTTCGTATAGAACCATAGCTTAGCCTTTCCTAACAAGAAGAAAGGAAAGAGTCGCAAACAAATTGCGTCTGGGGTTACTCCTTTAATGGTAAAGGTGCTGCATATCTCCAAGAAGTGTTGGAGGTGTGCATTATCATCCTCGTGAGCTTTGCCACAAAATTGGCTAGCTTGAACCATTGTGATTAATGCGGGCTTTAACTCGAACTGAGTGTTCGCCCCGATGACACCAGGGCCTGTTGCTATATTAGCAGTAGAAGGTGCAGAGAATTCACGGATGGTCCTTTCGGCCATATTCATGATTCTAACGATAACTATCTAGACTTGACTCAAATCAAAGGAATTCAACAGTTGCCTTCCCCGGCAACGGCGCCAAAAATGCTTGTTGACAGATACTAACGCTATCAAAAGAGTGTAGCTAAATCTATCCTCTAGCAGTGGTAACAATACTTCTCAAGGCAATCACTGGGTGTGACAGAACCGCCCGAATTACCATGGCCCACGTGCACCTGTCGTAGTCCAACGACCTCCGACTGCTATGCACGGGAGCCTGATAACTTCGGAAGCCCTGTCGGGTGCTCTCGCGAACACCGCAATGTCCCATCGAGGATCATTTCACGGAACGAAAACCAACCATCTTATTACATTCATTCATAGAGTTCAAAATACATCAGAGTAAAAAGCGGAAGAGTACAATTATAGTTTACAAATTCCAGTGATAGTCTTTACAAAACTTCTTGTTGATAGAGACAAGATAAGGTAGCTCTTACACTTATAAGTAATATAGATGACATCTTGCCCAAGGAAGTGCTGAATAAGCACATGTCATCTACTGCATAGGGCAGCTCTTTGAGTGCCACCAGCTTGGCGATAGCCAAACCTGTACAGCTCCTGACTTTAACCTACAACAGGGGGATTAACAAACCCTGAGTACAAGGGGTACTCCGCAAGACTTACCCGACTAAAAATTGGGGAGAAGACTCAGGAATGCAGGCCGAGGGGAATCAAGGAGAGGCTTTAGCAAGAATCAAAGAGTTTTGCAGAAAAGCTCTCTAAATCAGCTTAAAATTCAATCTCAAAGCTAGATTGTTTCATTTAGTTATCTCATCATCAATTCCCTTTCCCACATTTACCTAGTTCCGAACCACTCTTCGCTGTAAGTCGAAGCATCAAGTCTCCATTGACCGAGGAGCAACGACGATTCGAATCGATTGAAAACCCTAGCTGAGGATCCCTATCCACACTGCATATGTAGCACCTAAGCTTGCATATACTAACCCCGCCTACCACGGCTTTTCCAAAACTTGAACCGGTCCTGCGCCACCCGAGAGCACAGTACTCCTCTCCTCTCCAGGCACGCTGGCCACGAGGGTACACGCTACTCTCGCCATCTCTCCACTCCCAGTGCGTGGTTGTCGGTTCAAGTAGAGGAGCGACCGGAGTCAGAGGCTTTCCGTAGTATGTGGCTAGTTGCAAAGTCTTCATCCAGCAGGCCGACAACGAATGGTCCCTAATGGATTCCATTTCATTTTCTTAATAGACAGTCAGAGACACTACATTGAGATTCCTTTCTCAATGCAAGTCTGCTGCCCTGTCAAACAACTATAATAGTTCATAGTATATAGTAGTATACCCAAAGCACACAAAATATCTTTTTCATAAAATCTTAACTATTAAGCATGGCTAAACATTTTATAATCTTTTGCCTTTAAATCAGGTTTCAAGGATATTATATCAAGGCAGGTAAATGCAGCAAGTAGGTGACAATCAACTCCTACCAACCTAATGCAGCAATTTAACTCAAGGTGATAAAGATTTATAAAGCACAAGGAGGGGCTAATGCACCGGGGCTTGCCTGTTGCTTGGAGAAGATTCCACCCTGAAGCCAATCACCGAGAAAGTTCCACGTCCACGGAGTGAAGACCAACTCGGGACTTGCTTTAGATATTAATATCCCGCGTTCACCTACACGAAATATGAATGCATGATGAAATGCATGGCATGATGCATAATGGAAACATACAAATACATTACATTAAATAATCAAAGAAAGTTCAATACTACTTTCCTTTGCGATAAAGTTGCAAGCCAACAAGACTAGCTTGTTGTCCAACAACTTGGTTAGCGATTTACAGGTACCTATAAGGAATTCTATGCACGACTTAGGGTATGGAAAGGTCCAAAGAGAAATCGTTCTATTTGGATGTTTTTACCCATGAAGTTGCATCTTAAAGAAACAACCTCATGACACTACAGGTCAGGATAACCTGTAATTAAGGGTTACTTTGTTTTGGTAAACCTCAAGGTAATTACCAACTAGCAATAAGGGTCATTAAGTTCTTATAAGATTCTATAATCATGGTGGTTATTATCTTACCTAATCATTTATTAACTATTATTAACTACCACATAACGGTAGTAAATTATTCTACCAAATAAATTGCCAAGGATTATTTAAAGTGTTAACAATCCTTAGTCTTCACCCAATTCCAAAAACCACAAGACACAATACATTTCATATATTAAGAAAGAAAATAAATAAATTTATTTAACTACTCAGCCTCTACTGTTGGACCTGGTCTGAATGACCAACACGTCCCAGAGTAGCTCCCTTAGCACTTCCAATACAAATGGCCCGGTCCAACCTGGCTCCAGCCTGCCCTGGCCAAGCCAGAGAGGTGCAGTCATGGCCACCGGCCGGCCAGGCCAAGCTCGGCCAGGGCCGCAAGCGGCCGGAGGTGGCCGAGAGGGCTGGCAATGGGTTGCAAAGCTCCTAGACCCATAACTAAGCTCATGGTAATCTCAGTTCTCTAATTTGAAGACCCAGAACATACCCTAAGTCATTAATGCTAAACATCATTTTAATTATTAGTTAATTAGGGATAAATTACAAAACAATTAAACTTTATCCAAATGAGCTATAGATTTTTACGGAGGTAGCTCACTACTCAAAATAGTAGCACAATTAAATTCACAATTTTTGGGTAATTATTGTAGGCTATAAAAATCATGGAAAAGCCATTTATTAATTAAAATGTCCATTTTTATCACAAGCAGAAGTTACTCAAAATGCAAGTTTCATATTTTTCATAGATAATACATCACTCAGAGAGACTACCCCATTTATTTAATGATTTTTGGAGCCATACATTAATCCCAACAAAATTCACAAATACTAGCACTATTCATCTTCTGGAAATTGGGAAAAATCATTTTTGCTGCATAAATGGGTTACTGGGCTGGCCTGGCCGCCTCTAAAGCGACCCAGCCCAACAGGCTAGCTCCTGGCCAGCTTGGCCCAGCTCTGAATCAGGGCCGGCCCGTTGTGGTCTGGAAAGGCCCAGCCGAGGCCTCATCCCCTTCCTCCCCTCTGTTCGACACGAGCAGAGGCAGGTCAGGCTCACGCGCGCCACGCCGGTCGCGGCGGCCTGCTGGTGGTGCCACTCCGGCGCAGGTGAGCACTCAGAAGCGTGTCCCTCGACCCGCGAACCCACCCACGTGCTTATCCTGTAGATTCGAAAGCCGGAGCAAGCCCTACATCGGCCATGGCGGCCCGGCGGCGGCGGCAATGGCGGCTTGCCGCGTTCCTGCCGTTCCGGCGCAGTAAGGTTTGGGGAAAAGGATGGAGAGGGTCCCGGAGGCTCACCCAAACAAGGTTCTCAGGCTAACAGAGGTGGAGGACGACCAGAGGCACTGCGTCGACGTCGGTGGCGGATCCAATGGCGAGCTCCGGCGGCACGAACTTCGTTCCGGTGAGTCCTGGACACTATCTGCGAAACCGGAAAGCGCATGAGCTTCAGGGTGTTGCTATGGACTGGGAACGAGCAAAATTGAAAGAAGAAGCTAACCACACAGCCAGACGGCGGCGGAGTGGCGCATGGCGGCGTCTCGACCTGCAGTGGGGAAGACGACCCCGCGAGACCGTCTCCGGCGACGAGAAGACACGGAAGCGGGCTCAATCGAACCACAATGGGGTGGCGAACCTAGCTACGAGATAGAGAGGACGGAGAGACAGCGTGGACGACGAATTTCGCCGGCGACCGCAAAGACGGTGATGGCGACAGGGAAGACGAAAAGGACCACGGCGAGCTCAACTACGCGCTTAAATAGAGGGGAAACCGATCCTGGGGCTTCGACACGTCGCGAACAAGCTGCCACGACGACGAACACGCGCCCGCGCGGGAGAGCGGCGCTGGACACCGGCGACAGCAAGGCAGCTGCGTGTCGCCGCCGGCTCTGTCCAGATTAGTATGAACGTTTTGCAAATACCCCCTGCCGACAGTAATTTCAAAATTAAACGATATTTCGTGTATTAAGTTGAAAAATTTCCAATATACGAAATGTGTAGAATTTTATTCTGTACAACTTTGATATAGAAAATATCTTCAAATTTTGAATATTTTTGAAATTATTTAAAAGGGGGTAAATGACCCTTTTCAAATTCGATTTAAATCTCAAAACTTTATTGAATAACTTCAAATCCTATAAATATAATAGTTACTTAACTTGATGAGCTGCACAACTTTCATTTAAGGAGAAACCCCAGATTCTCAATAATTTTTGAATTAGAGGTTTAAATTTGAATTTTTAAACATAATTTAAGGTTTAATTTGAATTTTCAGCCCATAACTTGAAAAACTTTCTATACGAAAGTTGCTCTATTAAATAAGATCTACAACTTTTCTTTTGGGACCAAGACACAATTCTACTTAGTTTTGAAATCAGGGTTTTAACCCAATTTAGGGTTTCAAAAATTAATTCCAAGCTTTAGTTTAAAAAGGTTATTAATTAATAAACACAATAACAAGCCACTCGTAATTAATTTAAATCACACTAAAGCACTTAAGCACAATCAACTTATAAAATTAAATTTGTTTTAAGTTGATGCATAATAAATTGAACCAAATTATGAATGCGGTGCAGGGCATATGATGACATGTCCGAATTTTACTTCAGTAACACCAGGGGTGTTACACTGGGGTTGTCAAGCTCATCATCATCATAAATGTCAGCCCAAGCTGTTCTTTTTTTTACCAGAAAGGGATGCAGGAACAGCCCTTTTGAGCCTAGCAAGAGCCATGCATTGCATCATACCTGTTGTACATTTTAAAAAGAAGAGCTCTTGTGTCCAGCAGCTTGTTAGTGTAATCAACATTAAAAAGAGAATTCAACTTTCTAAGCACTTTGGTAAAGCCCTTAATCTTAGCTCTTGGATCCAGTATGAATGCAATGGAATAAAGATCAGGTACATTTTTCCAGTATTTATTATATTTGTCAATCATAGACTGCACAACAGATCTTAGGTGTTCATGATGCTGATATTTATGCAGGTGAATAGCAATCTTAACAATATGAATGAATCATAAGTGGAGAAGTAGGATAGTACACACCAGATAAAGCAACAGTAGAGTCATAAAACAGTTCAAGAAATTAGCAACATCTTAATAGCCATATCCCAGTGATCATCAGTCAACAGGAAAGGACTACCAGCAGGTCTAGGGTAATTAGTCTCAATGAAAGTACTGAAAGTACTCTTGTGAGGTAACAATGTTTTCAGCATAAGGTAGGTGGAGTTCCACCTAACATTCCATGTCCAGTGAGAACTTCCTAGGTCTAACAGAGCTAGCAATGCAATTACTCTTGTATGCAGCAATTCTTAGATTAGAGGAGTTCAAAACAGAGATTGTAGTTCTAAAGTTGTCAATGCAAGGATTCACAGCAGCCAATGCTTCCTTAACAATCAAGTTAATAATATGACAAGCACATCTTTGAATGCAAAAACAGATCAACGCCTAAATACTCTTTAAGTATAGGTTTCAGTTTATCCATTGCATTTTTATTGGCAGATGCATTATCCAAAGTCACAGCAAAAACCTTGTTAAATATACCATACTCAGCAAGGACAGTTTGAATACGCTCAGCAATGTTTTCAGCATTATGGGAGACATCAATCAACCTTAAACCAAAGCACCCTTTTCTCTAACTGCCAATCAGTATTAATGAAATGAGCCACAACAGACAGATAATCTTCTTTGGCTTTTCCAAACCAAATATCAGAGGTAACAGCAACAGAAGAAACAGCATTGTCTTGCAAACGGGACATTAATTTTTCACGTTTACCATTGAAGTACTTAAACAGATCTTTACCAGTAGTTTGCTTAGAGACAGGTGCAAAGGCAGGGTTATGTGCAGTTTTAATGTAATCTTTAAAGGCTTCTGTTTCACCAATCAGCAAAGGTAAATCTAGCCTAGCAAGCACACGAACAAGTTCAACACGAGCTACATCAGCATTGTACTCTCACCGATGAACAAAACCATCAGGATTAAAACCAATTTGAGTTTGAGACATGCGACATTTTTCATGACGCTTAACACATTTTTCAATATGACGACTAAGATGTCCAGTGCCATTAGCAGAGTAAGCAGAGTATTGTTTCTTGCAATGTTTGCAAGTGGCAGCATACCTGACGGGTCTCGGCTTACCTGGCACCTTCTTGAAGTGCTTATCAAAATCATAACAGACAGCAGAGGTAGAAGGCCGATTGGAGCCTGCCACCTCACTGTCGCCAGCTTCAGGGTCGGCCTCGGCCCCTGCCCCGTCGACCAGGACCGCATCTCGGTCACAGGGAAGGGGATCAGGGTCAGACTGCCCAAATAGCTCGGCGTCGTCCTCTCGGACATCATCGTCCTCATCATCCCCGGCTAACCCGCACATCCGCAGCTCGTCGTTCTGGGAGTGATCAAACTCCCCATCATCGGGAACGCCTAGGCCCGGGGCCATACCTGCCGCCTCCTGTTCTTCGACGACTGTATCAATCAACAACAGAAAAGAGGGATTAGGGTTAGGGTAATGGATTAGGGTTAGGGTAGTGGATTAGGGTTAGAGATTACCCTTACCTCTAGAGCTGGAGTGCTAGAAACGACAATGGCATGGACCGGGTGCACACCCTCGGTACCTCAAAGGATGGACAGAAGACGAAGATTCATTGAGGATGCTAAGAACGAGTCTTAATCGACTTTCGGGGATGAAGAACAAGGGAACAGATGGAGATCGAGGGCGGGAACCACCAGATCTGAGATAGAAGACGGAGATTGAGGGCAGAGAGGGAAAGCAGGATGGAACCCATCGGATCTGACCCCTTACCCACCGGAGAACGCCATGGACACGGCCGTCGACAGTGGGCGAGTGGGCGAGAGCGACTGAGCGAGGAGCCGAGGAGCGAGCAGGCGAGAGCGGTGTGACGCGCGACTACGCGAGGGAGGGGAGAGCGGCGCGAGGGAGACGAGAGACGAGAGTCGAGAGTCGAGAGGTGTAACACCCGAAAAATTGCATTCTTTTAAATAGTGGGAATTTATTTAATTATGCAATTAGTTGATCATTCCAATATAGGGAAATAATAATTTTCACAAATATAAAATCAAACCTAGGTCATACACATGTATGATGCATTTATGCTGGAGCATTTCTTCTTTGTACTGTTGTAGCTTATTTGAATTTCTCAAATATTTCAAAACCCAATTTGAAAATCCTTTTGGAAAATGGAAAAGGAAATAGAGAAGAGCCCTTCCCCTCTCCTTTATAGTCCAAGCAGCAGCTTGGCCTGTTTTCCACTCCCTGACCCCAGCCGGCCCAGGTCGGATGGCCCGAGGCCAGCTCGGCCAACCTGCTCCCTCCCTTCCCCTTACCCCCTCTGACTGACGAGCGGGACCCACGGGTCAGCCCCTTCCTTCTCCACCTCCCTCGCCGCGCGAACAGAGACGCCGCTGCCGTGTTCATCCGCTGCGGCCGAGCGCGCGCGCCCTCTCTTCCCATGCGCGGCTGCCAACCGGGCCCAGTGCCTTGACCCGCTACCGTGGAGGACCCACAGGACAGCCCTCCCCTGTTTCCCTCTGCTGCTCGCCTGAGAGTCCGATGCGGGCAAGAAAGAAACGGCCGAAGCCGAGTTTGTCGCCGCGCCGAGAAGTCCGAAGCAGAGAAGAAACGGCCGAAGCCGATTTCTCTGCTCGCCAAGTTTGTTTCAATCTCCGAGATTGTCGTCACATCTCGGGAGTACTTAAGCAGCGCCACACCCCCTCGTAGCCGTCACCTAACCCTAGCCGCCTCTTCTCGCCGCCACTGCCGAGCTCCCGTGAGAACCGAGCAGCCGCCGCCGCGAGCAATTAGCTCGATTCGTCACCAATTTCCTCTTGGTAAGCCTTTGAGGAGCTTCGCGGTGATCTTGTGAAGTTCCCGAGCACTTTCCCCCTTCGATTTGTGCACTGACACGCCTCCGCTGCCGTTGCAGAGAGCCACCGTCCGCCGGGTCACGCCGCGAGCTATCTCCGAGTCGATTTCCGACCTTCCCATCACTCTAGGTGAGCTTGCGATGCTCTTCCCGATCTATGGGTACCCTTCCCGACCTATTTCATGCACTGCAGCGCCGAATCGCCTTCTCCGGCGATGTGCCGGCCATGGCGCCACCGCGCCCCACCCCTGTTCCGGCCGGAGCTCCGTCCTCCCTCTCTCTCTTCTAATCTCGATCGTCGGTGTTGAATCCAACGGATCAGAAAAGCCCGTACCCCTTCGGCCATCCCTTTTGCAAAAGAGCCCCCGTAAGATTTAATGTTGATGGCCGCGGTCCAAAGCGCATTCACCGGTTTACGTTTTCCGAATTAGAAAACGTATTTCCCCGCGGTATATATAAAAATGTGTAATGTGTTTTCAGATTTGAATTCAAAATTGTTTCATTTATAATTTTCACATTTTAGCTCTGATTTGAACGATTCAAATTACGTTAGATTCGTAATTTCATAATCTATCTGATGGTACCACTAGTTTCATATATTTTCAACTTTTAAAATTCGAGATTATATTTAATCTATTATTATTCTATTATAAATCTTGTAAAATTCATATCTTCCTCGTTTTAAATCCGATTTGCGCAAACTTTATATCGATGTGATCGTAGCAACGTGTAGATTTGTTTTATAACCTTTTTAATTTATTTTCTCTCTGTTGCTGTACTGTTCTAATGAAAACTCTTGTTTGTATGCATGATTGCCCCTGTATGTGTGTGTGTGGTTATGATGGATCGAGTATAGACGGTGAGCTTTATGTGGGTGATCAAGATCAGTACTGCGACAACCCGGATCACCAGGAGTTTGCTGATCAAGGCAAGTATTAGTATGGATCATCCTTGTTGTCCTATTCACCAAATAAATAATTGTATTTGCATGTGTCTTCCTTGTTAACCATAGTTACTTCCTAGTTTTGTTATCCTGTTCCTTGCAACCTATGGGATTATGCATATGGTAATTGATGCTAGTGCGTTATTGATATCATGATCATTTAAACTGATTAATTGAATATGCAATAAGGATTAAAAGGATGCCTTTTTTAGCAACATGGAACTAGCGGATTGGAGCATAGTTTTGTGATGCACCATATCTTTCCCCCTTGGTAATGATCTGTCAGCAAAAGCTGAGACTTACAGTGCAACTATGAGGGCTACATGGCTCTGGTTTTAGTCAAGTATAGGTCCTTTTTCTAGCTTGTTAGAGGTTACCGAAAGGCGTGATGGGACCTGACGACTCGGGTATAGTGCGGCTCCTTGACGACTCGGGTATAGTGCGGCTCCTGTCCGAGTGTGTATAACCTGCGTGACCTTGTGCCACGATGAAGGGGGGCTCTACATCTGCTTGCCGGGTTCCTAGCGGCCCTAACTTGTTAGACGAAGTATTTTCAAAGACTTCATAGTGAAACCCTGCTCTCTCACCTTGGTAGTGTTATGGGAGTAATTAACCCGAGCAAATAGGAATCACGGCTCATAGTGAAAGTGCACAACCTCTGCAAAGTGTAAAACTGGTATACTAGCCGCGCTCATGGTCACGAGTGGCCCGGAAAACTCATGGAATAGTTATCTTTTAGGGTGATGTTTACTTGTTGCTAATCTATTTATTGCTACTGATTAATTGTGTTTACTATGATCATGAGAATGGGCTTATTAACTTGTTGCTATCCAACTGCATAAAAGATGATTAATTAAAAGTAACCTGCTGTTAAACTGTGTCAACCCTTTTGAGCCTCATGAACCCATGCTAGTCTTGTTGAGTACGACATGTACTTACGCTTGTTTATTTTTCATTACTTGGTTAAAAATCCCGGATGGGTAACAGATGGTGATAGTGATGAGTACTACCCAGAGGACTACTAGACTTGTGCTTCACCAGTCGACGTCCCTGTGCTATGGAGCTACCAGCGAGAGTTATCTTTATTTTCCGCTGTGTAATGACTTTGATATTATTCGCTATGTATTAAACATTGGTTATGATACAATTTATGCAATTTGTTGGCTTATGTGTGTGACTGATCTCTGGGCGCACATAAGATTATGCATCCCATTTTATCCTTAAAATTGGGTGTGACAAATTAGTATCGGAGCCGTGTTGACTGTAGGACGCAAGCCTAGTTAGCACTGGATAGTCCTTAGCTTTATTATCTCTTTTACTTGTTATATTAATTTGTTACAAGTTTTTGCTGATATCCTACCCTTGTCCATTACAAAATTTTGACTTAATCTTAATTCTTGTAGATGGCCAACCTTAAGCGCACTGCCCGCAAGCGTGTCATGCCACCTAAGAGGTACCTGCAGTGCTTCATCTCTGGCGGACGTGTTTTCCGACCGGAGGTACCCGTGGAAGACGTACCAGTGGAGGAGCCCTAGCAGGAGGTGCCCGCAGAGGAGCCCAGTGAAGAGCCCTTGGAAGACAGCTCTGAAGACGTACCTATGGAGGATCCTCAGGAAGATGAACCCGAGAAGGTGGAGCCGCAGGGTGACCAGGATTGTGCTGGCGACCCTGATGACGAAGATGATGGAGGCGACTCGGATGACTTCGATGACCCCGATGACGATGGCGACGATGATGGAGACCAAGGTGAAAAACCCTGGGTGGGAATGATTCACTATGATCATCATGGTGATGACTACTACCACCCGTTGCTTCTCGACTTGGTGCGCCGCTTCTACCCCAACGCCTCGGTGCTGTACAAGACGAAGCACTGGAAGCACCCTGACTACGCCGACTACTATGAGACGAGGGTGTACATCAAGGAGGGAAGCCAGGTGAAGAATATCCACTATGCTGTCTCCATTCGACTCTCCAAAGCTACCACCATCAAGGATGCCGCACGACAAGCTCTTATGGTGCACCGCCATGAGAATTGGGACATCATCAAGTGGGAGATGCACCGCTACCTTCCCCGCCGTCAGAGTGGCCAAGCTAACTGCAGCATCGCCGGTCCACTTGGAGAAGTGAACGCCCGACTCCACGCTGCCTTGGAATGTTTGGCCCAGACCAACACTTTTCTGGACCAGACACTGCTTGAGCTGAACACCAGGACTGAAGCTAACTACAAGCTCAGCCGGGCGGTGGATGAGTTGAACAGGCAACTCGGTGTTGGACCCCCTCCGCCATCACCAAGGTGCCCAGCTGAATCGCCGCCAAGGAACCGAGGTGATCATGGAGATGCTCACACCCGCACCGACATCGACCCCTAGAGGAGTTACCCCCAGTTAGTAGCAAAAGACGCTAGTAGCGCAAGTTGAGTCAAGTCGAATCTAGTTCATGTCTTGTGAACTTTTATGCTAGATTGCTTTTCCTTATGAACAATGCTTGATTTGGAGTTTGTATTGAGTGCTGAGATTGTGGGCATGTCCGCAAAATCTCTTTATATAGGTTTGAATTAATGCATAATAGTTTGGGTTGATTATCTCAGTTTCCTGCAGTACTGTTTTTCAGACCTCTCTGTCTTAGTTATTTTTTCTATTTAATTATATACGACCAAAAATCATGAAAAATTTTTGTGAAAAACTAGACTTCTGTAGTTTTCTTTGGCCACAAGAATCATCTCAATATCAGTTATGGTTTAGGAGAGACAAATGTCACGAGTCAAAGTTTCTGCGCTGTCTGTTACTCTGAAAACAGTTTCGAATCAAATCTGTTTTTGATAAACTTAACGACAGAATCTGGGGAGATGGTCTGAATAAAAGTTGTAGAGTTTTTCTCATGCTTTCCAACCATGTATAGCATGTCTCTGTTTGACTTCGGGAACTCTAGATATGACTGTTTTTCTACTCTGCCGTTGTTGGATCGCTCCCAGAATTTCCTGTTCTAGTCTTTTAAGTGTTATTTTAATGGAAAAGAATTCTAAACCTCACTTCAATGATTTGAATAGCAGATGGCCCACACTAGGAGGAACCCAAGGGGTGATGGTACTTCTGAAGAAAATGCTAATCCACCACCACCTCCGCCACAGCCTAATATGGAGCAGCTGATGATGATGCAAACACAGCTGATGCAGGCAGATGGCCCAGAACATTCAACTGCTGCAGCGAAACAATGGCAATGGGAACCCGACCTCCACCACCCCGTGACAAGAGAAGTGAATTCTTGAAGGGACGCCCGCCCACCTTCGATCATTCCAGTGATCCTCTCCAAGCTGATGATTGGCTGCGTGCAATAGAAAGGCAGCTGGAGATCGCCCAATGCAACGACGTCGAGAAGGTTCTCTATGCATCCGGGCAGTTGCAGGGAGCTGCTCTGGATTGGTGGGAGTCTTTCCGTTTTGGACGTGCCGACCCCATCTCTTGGCAGCAATTCCGTGAGGGGTTCCGCAATCATCATGTGCCTGCAGGGTTGATGAACCTGAAGAAGAAGGAGTTTCTTTCTCTGAAGCAGGGAGGTATGCATGTTGCTGAGTACCGTGACAAGTTCATCCAGTTGTCGCGGTATGCTCCAAAAGAGGTTGAAGATGATGCCAAGAAGCAAGAGCTCTTCTTAGAGGGACTGAATGATCATCTCCAGTACCAGTTGCTCTCCCACACTTTCGCCAACTTCCAACAGTTGGTGGAGCAAAGCTTTGATCATCGAGAGCAAGCGCCGTGAGATAGATGAGAAGAAGAAGAAGAGGAAGTTTCAAGGGCAGTCGTCTGGAAGCAACAGCCGCTTCCGTAACAACCAGCAGCAGCCTCAGCAGCAACAACGTTTCCAGGGACAGTCTGGATTCAAGAACAATTTCCAGAATCAACAACGTTCCCAGAACCAGCAGCGTTCCCAGTACCAGCAACAAGGTGGCAATCAGGCGCCACAACTGACTGCTCCCAACAACATTCCAGTGAAGAATGGTGCCCCCAACAAGTGTTTCCGTTGTGGCAAGGAAGGACACTTGGTCCTACAATTGTCCTGAGAAGCAGAATCCCCAAGCCTCCCAGAAGCAGAACAACCAGCAGAGAGTGCCACCTCGCACCGGGAAGGTGAACCATGTGTCGGTTGATACGGCACAGGAGACTCCAGAGGTCATGATGGGTACGTTCAATATCGACTCCATCCCCGCTACAGTTCTTTTTGACTCTGGTGCTTCGCATACTTTCATTTCGCACACATTTGTTAGAAAGCATGGTATTCCCCTTAGTGTCATGAAACATCCTATTATGGTTTCTTCTCCGGGTGGTGTTATGCAAGCTACTCTTCAGTGTCTCCCGATTACTATCTCATTAAGGGGGGTAGAATTTGAGATAACCCCTACTGTGTTAAATACTGCCGGAATTGATCTTATCCTGGGTATGGATTGGATGATGAAGAACGACATCAATATAAAGTGCAAGGAGAAGGTCATGACTATCACTACCCAGAAGGGAGATGAGGTCAGAGTTGAGGTTGCTTTGCAAGTTCAACAGAAAGCCACAGTACATCAGCTCAGAGAAGAAGTGCAGCCGGATAACTCAGTGGTGGATGAGTTCGAAGATGTGTTTCCAGATGAGTTACCAGGTATGCCGCCTGACCGTGACATTGAATTTATCATTGAGTTGTTACCTGGTACTGCACCTATAGCTAAACGTCCATATAGAATGGGAGTTAAAGAATTAGAAGAACTTAAGAAACAAATTAAAGAACTGTCAGAAAAAGGTTTCATTCGTCCTAGTTCTTCACCTTGGGGAGCCCCGGTTATTTTTGTTGATAAGAAAGATGGTAGTCAAAGGATGTGTGTTGATTATCGGTCACTGAATGAGGTCACCATTAAGAACAAGTATCCGTTGCCTAGAATTGATGACTTATTTGATTAGTTGAGAGGTGCTTGTGTGTTTTCCAAGATTGATCTCCGTTCAGGTTATCATCGGTTGAAGATTCGTGACTCTGACATACCTAAGACTGCATTCACTACTCGGTATGGATTGCATGAGTATACGGTAATGTCCTTTGGTTTGACTAATGCACCTGCCTACTTCATGTATCTGATGAACAAGGTATTCATGGAATTCTTGGATAAGTTTGTTGTGGTGTTCATTGATGATATCTTGATCTACTCCAAGAATGAAGAAGAGCATGCCGAACATCTGACATTGGTTTTGCAGAAGCTCAGGGAACATAAGCTGTATGCCAAGCGAAGTAAGTGAGAGTTCTGGTTGAGAGAAGTTGCTTTTCTAGGACATATTGTGTCCAATGGTGGAATTTCTATAGACCCAAGCAAGGTGGCAGACGTGTTGAATTGGAAGCCGCCAACTGATGTGACTGGCATTCGTAGTTTTCTTGGTTTAGCTGGTTACTACCGAAGGTTCATTGAAGGATTCTCCAAGCTTGCGAAGCCAATGACTTCCTTGCTAGAGAAGAATGCCAAGTTTGTGTGGTCTGAGAAGTGTCAAGCTAGTTTCGAAGAATTGAAGAAGAGATTGACAACAGCGCCAGTGTTGGTTTTGCCGGACCTAAGTAAGAAGTTCTCTATCTATTGTGATGCTTCCCGCCTAGGTCTTGGTTGTGTTCTCATGCAAGAAGGAAGAGTCGTAAGCATATGCATCGAGACAATTGAGGAAGCATGAGTTGAATTATCCTACTCATGATTTGGAGCTAGCAGCTGTGGTTCACGCTCTGAAGTTATGGAGGCATTATCTGATTGGTCATAAGTGCGACATCTATACAGATCATAAGAGCTTGAAGTATATCTTCACCCAGTCAGATCTAAACTTGAGGCAACGTCGTTGGTTGGAATTGATAAAGGATTATGACTTGGACGTGCATTATCATCCAGGCAAAGCAAATGTTGTGGCCGATGCTCTTAGTAGAAAAAGTTATGCTAATGAGATTCGAACAACCACTATTCCAGCAGAGTTGTGTGCAGAGATGGAGCGTCTCAACTTGGGAATTGTGATCAATGCTGTTGAGATGGAGGTTGAACCCACACTAGAGCAAGAGATACGGAAGGCTCAGTTGGAAGATGAGAAGCTCAAAGAAATAGCAGAGAACATTGTGGTTGGAAAATCACCCGGATTCAGGCTAGATGAGAATGGAACCTTATGGTTTGGGAAGAGACTCTGTGTACCTGAAGTGAAATCCATCCGAGACGCTATACTGCGTGAAGCTCATGAGTCAGCATATTCTATACACCCAGGAAGTACCAAGATGTATTTGGATCTGAAGGAAAAATATTGGTGGGTTGGACTGAAGCGTGATGTAGCAGAATATGTGGCTATCTGTGATACCTGTCAGAGAGTTAAAGCTGAACACCAGAGGCCTGCAGGATTGCTACAACCACTAAAGATACCTGAGTGGAAGTGGGAAGAAGTCGGTATGGACTTCATAGTTGGATTGCCACGTACTCAGAGAGGTTATGATTCAATCTGAGTAATTGTGGATCGACTGACTAAAGTTGCTCATTTCCTCCCCGTCAAGACCACCTATACCGGAGCAAGACTTGCAGAGTTATATATGGAAAGGATTGTGTGTCTACATGGAGTTCCAAAGAAGATAGTGTCCGATAGGGGTACGCAGTACACCTCACAGTTTTGGCAACAAGTGCATAGATCATTGAGAACATGGTTGAATTTCAGTTCTGCATATCACCCTCAAACTGACGGTCAAACTGAACGGATTAATCAGATTTTGGAAGATATGTTGAGAGCTTGTGCTTTACAATATGGAACGAGTTGGGATAAGAGTCTGCCGTATGCGGAGTTCTCTTATAATAATAGTTACCAGAAAAGTCTCAAGATGGCACCCTTCGAAGCATTGTATGGATGCAAGTGCAGGACACCCTTGTTTTGGAATCAAACTGGAGAAAGTCAAGTGTTTGGACCGGATGTGTTGAGAGACGCAGAGGAGCAAGTCCAGACAATAAGAGAGAACTTGAGAATAGCACAATCTAGACAGAAGAGCTATGCGGATACACGGAGAAGAAAACTAGTTTTTAATGTAGGAGACTATGTATATCTTAAAGTGTCCCCGATGAGAAGTGTGAAAAGGTTCAACAGCAAAGGAAAATTGGCACCAAGGTATATTGGTCCTTTCAGGATCCTAGAGAGACGTGGAGAAGTGGCATATCAGCTAGAACTTCTGGAAAGTTTGTCCGGTGTGCATGATGTGTTCCACATATCTCAGTTGAGAAAGTGTTTGAGAGTACCGGAAGAGCAGGTTCCTGTCGAGGAAATAGTTTTCAAGGAGGGTCTCACATATGAGGAACATCCAGTGAAAATCTTGGAAACCGCAGAAAGAGTTACAAGAAGTCGAGTTATAAAGATGTGCAAGGTGCAGTGGCATCGGTACTCTGAGGAAGAAGCTACTTGGGAAAGAGAGGAAGATCTCAGAGAAAAGTACCCGGAGTTGTTTGAGTAAGCACCAACTGAATCTCGAGGACGAGATTATTTTTAATGGGGGTAGAATTGTAACACCCGAAAAATTGCATTCTTTTAAATAGTGGGAATCTATTTAATTATGCAATTAGTTTATCATTCCAATATAGGGAAATAATAATTTTTCACAAATATAAAATCAAACCTAGGTCATACACATGTATGATGCATTCATGCTGGAGCATTTCTTCTTTGTACTGTTGTAGCTAATTTGAATTTCTCAAATATTTCAAAACCCAATTTAAAAATCCTTTTGGAAAATGGAAAAGAAAACCCTCTCCTTTATAGTCCAAGCAGCAGCTTGGCCTGTTTTCCACTCCCTGGCCCCAGCCGGCCCAGGTCGGATGGCCCGAGGCCAGCTCGGCCGACCTGCTCCCTCCCTTCCCCTTACCCCCTCTGACTGACGAGCGGGACCCACGGGTCAGCCCCTTCCTTCTCCACCTCCCTCGCCGCGCGAACAGAGACGCCGCTGCCGTGTTCATCCGCCGCGGCCGAGCGCGCGCGCGCCCTCTTTTCCCCTGCGCGGCTGCCAACCGGGCCCAGCGCCTTGACCCGCTACCGTGGAGGATCCACAGGACAGCCCTCCCCTGTTTCCCTCTGCTGCTCACCGAGAGTCCGACGCGGGCAAGAAAGAAAAGGCTGAAGCCGAGTTCGTCGCCGCGCCGAGAAGTCCGAAGCAGAGAAGAAACGGCCGAAGCCGATTTCTCCGCTCGCCGAGTTTGTTTCAATCTCTGAGATTGTCGTCACATCTCGGGAGTACTTAAGCAGCGCCACACCCCCTCGTAGCCGTCACCTAACCCTAGCCGCCTCTTATCGCCGCCACTGCCAAGCTCCCGTGAGAACCGAGCAGCCGCCGCCGCTGAGCAATTAGCTCGATTCGTCACCAATTTCCTCTCAGTAAGCCTTTGAGGAGCTTCGCGGTGATCTTGTGAAGTTCCCGAGCACTTTCCCCCTTCGATTTGTGCACTGACACGCCTCCACCGCCATTGCAGAGAGCCACCGTCCGCCGGGTCACGCCGCGAGCTATCTCCGAGTCGATTTCCGACCTTCCCATCACCCCAGGTGAGCTTGCGATGCTCTTCCCGATCTATGGGTACCCTTCCCGACCTATTTCATGCACTGCAGCGCTGAATCGCCTTCTCCGGCGATGTGCTGGCCATGGCGCACCGCGCCCCGCCCCTGTTCCGGCCGGAGCTCCGTCCTCCCTCTCTCTCTTCTAATCTCGATCGTCGGTGTTGAATCCAACGGATCAGAAAAGCCCGTACCCCTTCGGCCATCCCTTTTGCAAAAGAGCCCCCGTAAGATTTAATGTTGATGGCCGCGGTCCAAAGCGCATTCATCGGTTTACAGTTTCCGAATTAGAAAACGTATTTCCCCGCGGTATATATAAAAATGTGTAATGTGTTTTCAGATTTGAATTCAAAATTGTTTCATTTATAATTTTCACGTTTTAGCTCTGATTTGAACGATTCAAATTACGTTAGATTCGTAATTTCATAATCTATCTGATGGTACCACTATTTCATATATTTTCAACTTTTAAAATTCGAGATTATATTTAATCTATTATTATTCTATTATAAATCTTGTAAAATTCATATCTTCCTCGTTTTAAATCCGATTTACGCAAACTTTATATCGATGTGATCGTAGCAACGTGTAGATTTGTTTTATAACCTTTTTAATTTATTTTCTCTCTGTTGGTGTACTGTTCTAATGAAAACTCTTGTTTGTATGCATGATTGCCCCTGTATGAGTGTGTGTGGTTATGATGGATCAAGTATAGACGGTGAGCTTTACGTGGGTGATCAAGATCAGTACTGCGACAACCCGGATCACCAGGAGTTTGCTGATCAAGGCAAGTATTAGTATGGATCATCCTTGTTGTCCTATTCACCAAATAAATAATTGTATTTGCATGTGTCTTTCTTGTTAACCATAGTTACTTCCTAATTTTGTTATCCTGTTCCTTGCAACCTATGGGATTATGCATATGGTAATTGATGCTAGTGCGTTATTGATATCATGATCATGTAAACTGATTAATTGAATATGCAATAAGGATTAAAAGGATGCCTTTTTAGCAACATGGAACTAGCGGATTGGAGCATAGTTTTGTGATGCACCATATCCTTCCCCCTTGGTAATGATCTGTCATCAAAAGCTGGGACTTACAGTGCAAGTATGAGAGCTACATGGCTCTGGTTTTAGTCAAGTATAGGTCCTTTTTCTAGCTTGTTAGAGGTTACCGAAAGGCGTGATGGGACCTGACAACTCGGGTATAGTGCGGCTCCTGTCCGAGTGTGTATAACCTGCGTGACCTTGTGCCACGATGAAGGGGGGCTCTACATCTGCTTGCCGGGTTCCTAGCGGCCCTAACTTGTTAGACGAAGTATTTTCAAAGACTTCATAGTGAAACCCTGCTCTCTCACCTTGATAGTGTTATGGGAGTAATTAACCCGAGCAAATGGGAATCACGGCTCATAGTGAAAGTGCACAACCTCTGCGGAGTGTAAAATTGGTATACTAGCCGCGCTCACGGTCACGAGTGGCCCGGAAAACTCACGGAATAGTTATCTTTCAGGGTGATGTTTACTTGTTGCTAATTTATTTATTGCTACTCATTAATTGTGTTTACTATGATCATGAGAATGGGCTTATTAACTTGTTGCTATCCAACTGCATAAAAGATGATTAATTAAAAGCAACCTGCTGTTAAACCGTGTCAACCCTTTTGAGCCTCATGAACCCATGCTAGTCTTGTTGAGTACGACATGTACTTACGCTTGTTTATTTTTCATTACTTGGTTAAAAATCCCGGATGGGTAACAGATGGTGATAGTGATGAGGACTACCCAGAGGACTACTAGACTTGTGCTTCACCAGTCGACGTCCCTGTGCTATGGAGCTACCGTGAGAGTTATCTTTATTTTCCGCTGTGTAATGACTTTGATATTATTCGCTATGTATTAAACATTGGTTATGATACAATTTATGCAATTTGTTGGCTTATGTGTGTGACTGATCTCTGGGCGCACATAAGATTATGCATCACATTTTATCCTTAAAATTGGGTGTGACAAGAGGGGGCCGGGAGGGCAGCCGCGATGGGTGGCTTATATATCACAGCCGCGGCGGCGCCCTACATCCGACGGCTCTCCTCCAGCCTCCCCGATCCAACGGCTATAAGCTGTGCCTGCGCCGTGCCGCCCGTTGGAACGGGCCGTGCCCGGGCCGGCACTACGGGCCGACTTCTCGGCCCAGGCATGGTGAAAGCCCATGTTTGGTTTTGGGTAATTGATGAAACGTAGTCTGCTAATATTTGCTCAAATTGTTTCATGAGACTTATTAGCAAACAATAAGATGGAGCAAAGGACCGGGTCGGTGGAGGCCACAAGTGTAGGGCAATGATGGCATCCATGCAAATGGTGTAAGCCCATCAACAAAAGGAGAATGTCCTAATGACGGCATCCATGCAAATGGTATAAGTTCATCATCAACGGTGTCCACAAGCTTCATCAAGGGATGGATAGAAAGATGGAGAAAGCTTGGAGCTCAAGGCAAAGGTATAACCTATAGGAGTTCTTTGCTTTTGGTGATCAAGACTCCATAGAGGGAGTGATCACATTTAGGATAGATAGCCGTACTATCAAGAGGGGCGAAATCCTTGATGAAATTCGGTTATCAAGTGCCACTAGGTGTTCATGATCATTGCATATGCATATAGATGCTAGTGTCACTAACAAACCCTTTGAAAACTGCTTTGAAAAAGCTAATACTTGTGCACAAGGTGAAGAACACTTGATGTTAGCACTTGGGAACAAAGGGTGCGGAGGATGAGTGAAAAACCTGTTTTTCAAAGCGTCGGACTGTGCTGACTGAGAAGCGTCGGACCATTGATATGCGTCCGACGCCTAACCCTTGCTGTGAGCTATTTGAGAGCGTCGGATGCTGAGTTTGAAGGCGTCAGACCATTCCTGCTTGGTCTGACGGTTCAGAGCAATGGGAGTATGACGCGTGGCGAGCTGTGGTGCGTCGAACTCTTTCTGTTGGTTCGATGCAACGCGTCGGACGTGCGTCCGACGATTTCTGGAGTTTTTGGAGCTCTCGGTGTGTTTTCTGGTAGCGTCGGACGGGCTGCTCCGTTGGTCCGATGGTGTTCGTTGGACACCGTCCGACGAAGTTTTGCGCTCTCTGTCCCTCTCTGGAAGCGTCGGACAGTGGTGACTCTTAGTCCAACGGCACGAGTGTCCGACGGTGCAGTTGGCGTGTAGACTTATCCGTTAAGATCCAACCCTCGATTTCAAACGGTTACTGACACGTGGCTTCCAACCAGAGCGTTGGACCATGGTCGATGGTTCGACGGTGGCGCACGCGGGCGTCCGACGGTTGCGTCCGACGCCCCGCTGAGTGACCTAACGGCTATCTCTTGAGAGGAGGTTGTAAATAGGTGTTTGGCCGGTTTGGGCAGACTCACTTGGCACTCCTGAACATCCTAGCACATTTGTGAGCCTTCCCACTCCATTGTCACTCACACTACTTGATTGTGATCATCATTTGGTGAGATTGGAGAGCATCAAGTGCATTGCATGCTTGTGATCATCTAGAGGCACTTTGTGAGTGGTTTTCGCAGCGGTTTCTCTTGTTACTCTTGGAGTTTGCCGACTCCTAGAGGAGCTGCGTGGATCGTTGAGGGGAGTTGGTGATTGTCTCTACCTCCGATCGGTGACTTGTGAGGGGTTCTTGAGCCTTTCCCGCGGGAGATCGCAAAAGGCTACTCTAGTGGATTGCTCGTAGCTTGGTGGATCCCCATCTTGTGTTGGTTGTGTGGCACCCTTGAGAAGGGTTTGGCGTGTGATGCCAATTAGCGCATGAACCTCCAAGTAGGTGTATTGCTACAACGAGGATGTAGCTTGCCGGCAAGCAAGTGAACCTTGGTAAAAATCTTGTGCCCATCTCTTGCGGAGAATTTTTTGTGTTTTGTGATTGCTCTTATTGGTATTCATTTCATCTTCATACCGGCGGTATAAAAATCACTCTCTACCCTTCTACATTTGAGCACTTACTTTTGTTCTAGTGTACTTGTTGTAGTTGCTCACCTAGGAGTAGAGTAAAGTAGTGACTTAGCTTCTTGTGTGTGAAATTAGAGACTATAGCCTAGAACGGTTAGGTGGCTTGTATTTTTTAGTAGGCTAGCGCAAAATTCGCTTCGCCTCATTATTCTCTAACCACTTTGCTTAAGTGCTGCTTGAAGGAATTTTTATAGGGTATTCACCCCCCACTAGCCATTTAGGACCTTTCACACAGGCACGGCACCGGGCTGGGCCAGGCACGGGCACGGCTGGGGCGGGCAGGGCCGGGCTTTTTCGCACCGGGCTCGTGCCAGCCCGTTTCAACCGGCCCGTTTGGAAATCTTTATCCGAGAGGGCACCAAGACCCAGGTGGCATGTATCCTCTTCCCCTTCCTTCTCTTTCCCATATGAAAGAATTTTTCTTTCTTTCTTTCTTTCACTCTGCTCACTTCTTCAGGAAGTCGCATGGGAGGAGGAAGGTAGACAGGAAATTGTGCTCGCGCACGCGACGCCATGCCCACGGTGACCGACCAAGGCTCGGTGGTGGTTGCGCCCACACCGGATAGGAGGCTGCGGCAGCCGGCCTGGCTCGCCTGCTGCCTGCACGGCGGCTGGGCAGCGCCTGCCCGCGGCCTGTGGCTGCGAACCGAGCAGGGCCCGCGCACCCTCCCACGCGCCGTGGCCGGGTGGCGGTGGCCGCGGCCCATGCGCCTGTGGCTGGTCGGGACTACTCTTGAGCCCGCGGCTTGCGCGCGCCAGCGGCCAGTGCGGCTAGCGCCCGTGGTCCGTCAGCGACCGGGCGGCCTGGCGAGGCCGGCGTGACTCACAGCCGGGCGGGTCGTGGCCGCGGCTGGGTGGCTGGCGCCCATGCGCGACTGGCAGGCTAGCGATCGGAAGGTGGCCGGCTAGGGGTTGGTGGCAGCCACGCCCCCACGCGCTCCTCTGGCAGAGCAGCAGCGCACTAGCCAGGTAGGCGGCTGGCCTGGGTCACGTGCCCGCACGTCTGCAACCAGGCGACGGCGGCCGGGCAGGGGCCATGCGCCCGTGATCGAAGAGGCCGGGACAACCTGCGCACCCCTCCCCCCACCCCCCGGTGACCGCGCAGAGGTGGTCAAGGCTGTGAGCCATGCTGGCTGCTGGCCAGCCGTGGCCAGCGCCCATGCCCCGACGGCCGTGGTGGCTTCGGCGGCGGCCTATCTAGGCCTGCTCGTCCCTCGCCTACGGCAGCGGCCTGATGGGCTAGCTCGTCCACATTTTCGGCAAACGAGGTGGCAGGTGGCTGCCTCGGCTCGAGGTGGCCTCGATCTGTGGCCCTCACTCGTCCCCGGGATGGTGTTGGCCCCATCTGCGCACACGTCTTCAGGACGATGGCGTTCGGCACTTCAAGGCCATTCCTTGGTGAGCGGAGGCATAGCCTTCCTTGTTTCGCGAGGCGAGTGGAGGTATGGCCTTCCTTGCATTGCCACAGGTTGTTTCCGGCGATGGACGGTGACGACGGCTGAGCCGCCTTCATGTCATCGGACGCTACCGATGCACCAACCACCCAACAAGTATAAGCGTGCCCGTGTTCTCTTGTTTGTTTGCTTGAATCCATTTCCAAACCTTTTCTTACCTTCTTAGCTTTGCAGAGCTCGTGCCGATAACGTCT
The DNA here is from genome assembly GCA_038502445.1 of Eremochloa ophiuroides. Classification (NCBI taxonomy): domain Eukaryota; kingdom Viridiplantae; phylum Streptophyta; class Magnoliopsida; order Poales; family Poaceae; genus Eremochloa; species Eremochloa ophiuroides. The sequence goes on along the minus strand of JAHLJS010000003.1, from coordinate 55,265,690 downwards.
TAGAAATCGAGTTCTTTGTTGGCACACAAACACAGAGAGGCACACAGAACACGGAGAGATAGTTGGCAGACAGCCTTCTGTATAATTCACTTTCACTACTTGTGTTACAGTCAATTGAAAGTGATTCTCCTTTTATAGAGGAAAGCACTGAATGGATGCAAGCTCTACAGTACTTAAACTCCTTATTACATTCTCCATCCTCTTCATTAATTTAGTCACCATTTAAAGTCTCCTTTCATATACTGTAGTTGGACTTTGAATTTACAACACAACTGTCTGTGAGTCCGTAATATTTAACAATCGGTGCGGTACCTGGCAAGTGCCAAAGATGAAGATGAAGTTCGAACGAGGTACGGTCGAGCTGTGGCCTGCGTGGCCGTGGTGCGTAGGGCTGAAAACGGAACGGATACGGACGGATATCAATTATATCATATTTGTTTTCATATTTCTATTTGATTCGGATTCAGATATGGATACTATCAGGATATGTCAGATATGATACGATTGAATATCAACATCATAAATATATGATTTGAGCATTTGGATATAGATACGATATCGGATGTTGAATATCCAGACTCTAATACGGACGGATAAAAACTCCTCTAAACGAATTCGGTCTCGAATACGATCGAAAAATATCCGTACTATTTTTATCTTCGTGTGGGTGAAAATGGTGGCAGTGCTGCAGCTATGGTGGCGTGGAAGCCGGTGGAGGCAGGGGCGTGCAGCTCGGCGGCGGCGGAGGATCTAGGAGATTCTCCTTTTTTTCGCGATGCCGTGGGGACTTTTGGATGGGAGACATTTTATTATGCAGGTCCTAATGATTTTGATTTATGCACAATGGTTTTGTATTTTTAATTTTTTTAAAATGCTTAATGACCTTAAATTTAAAAACTCAAAATTAGAAAGCTTTAATCTTCTCGAGCGCTACAACATTGATATAGAAAGTATCTCTATTTAATAGCATATAAAAAAGATACGGTTTTTTCACGACGATGAGCTCTTGTACTGATTAATATACTGCTAAAAATTTATTTATTTTTTAAGTATCTTAATGGCCTCAAATTAAAAAACTCAAAACAAAAAGTTATAGATCTCATCGAGGGCTACAATTTTTATATAAGAATCATCTTCATCCTAGGATCATTTAAAAAGATATAGTTTTTGGAATATTCTACATATTGTAGCTATAATATCCTAAAATTAGATTTTTTTTAGAAAAATTCTATGCCAGAATTTGCTACAGTATTTGGAACCTGAATGACACCTCTATCAAGTTTAGGAACTTATATCATCTTGAAGTTTGGGACCTGAATGATACTCCTCTGTTAAGTTTGGAGACCCACAGATATTACTTTAAAAGTTCAGTGATCTAAGTAACACCACAGTGCCAATTTTAGGGACCGCTCGTGGATTTTTTTTTTAAGACTCAATGAATCATGATGTGTCGTTCAAAAAAAAAATGAATAATAATGTGTTTTTACATCAGTGAGCAGTGATCCATGAGAAATGAACTACTATGTACAACTGTCTGTGAGTCCGTAATAATAATTAATAATCGGTGCGGTACCTGGCAAGTGCTAACGATGAAGATAAAGTTGAACGAGGTACGGCCCAGCCGTCGCCTGCGTGACCGTGGCGCGTGAAAATGATGGATTTTTTTTAAAAATAATATTTTTAATGATTAATTGCAAATCTAGTATTTAGATTTGAAAAATTATAAAAATAGCATTCCTGTCGGCTAGCCAGGGGCTGACAGGGGACCTGTCGGCTGTCCAGAAGTCTATAGGCTTACGTGTCAGCTGCCAGGAAGCCGACAAGCGTCGGCAGCGGGCGGCGCCCGACGCTTGTCGGCGCCAATAGCAGGCCTGTCGGCTACTGGACGGCCGATAGGTCTAGTCGGCTGGCGAGCGGCCGATAGGCCTGTCGGTTTACCGTAAGCCGACAGGCCACCAATAAGCTCATTTCATGTGCATTTTCATTTTAATATTCATTTTCACATTTTTTTAATATTTAAAGACTGTTCTACAAATGAAGTGTGTTGCAAACTACGAGAAATAGAATTAAAACAATACATGTTCAATTTAAAAGAGTAACCCAGCGATACATGAAATGAACGGTGCGTGGCATGTGTGGTACTCTAAGTTGTACCAAACCTAATCCTAACATGTTTTAGGGAAAGTGAACACAACGGTGGTTTACAATGGTATGTGTGTGTGACTCTGTTAAGAGGCCACAGATTATTCTAAACATGTCTTATAGGAATTTATCTTGCTGGGTCTATTACATTGTTCTACTGGGTGCAGCGTGGTTGTTTGCCCTTGTTGTCGCGCCAGTGAAGACGGTTCCGCTGCATCCCTCTTGCTCTTGAGTGCTGCATCTCGAGCTTTAAACTCTTCATCTTTACGCTTGATGATTGCTTCACGCAAGCTTAACTTCCTCCATCCTCCTGGCAAGATCTTCCTCCTTAGCTTTGAGACGGATCTGATCGGCCCTGATCCGTCGCTCTTTGTTCTCCCTGATTTTGCGGTCAACCTCACGAGCCTCATTCATCCTCAGAAGATATTGAGCTTTGTCTTCAAGGTCCTTCTGGAGCCTCTGTGGCCATGCGGGCATCTCCCGATCCACCCATTGGATCCACTTGTAAGGCTACATGTGTGGATGTAAATGATCAAATTGTGTATAGTTTACAAGAAACGAAAGAAGAAGTCGTTGATAGTACCATGAAGTCGTCATTCAGATCTGGGCACCCGAAGTACATACACCCATAGCATCGGTCCAACTCCATCCACACATACAATCTAGTCACAAACCCACAATGACACTTTGGCCGCTCACGCCACGACGGTAGCTGAGTTAGGTCAGTTGTCCATGATGACATTGTAGTTGAATGAGGAGGGTTTGGAGAAGAAAATGTGTGGTATGCTAACTCGTCGGATGTCTTTAAATAGGTCAAGCATGGAGTAAAGCAGTAATTTCATAGACCCCAGCCTTTTGAGACTTAGTCCTTTATAGGCTTTACAGAGTTTGCTTTTCGCAATAATTGCATATGCCCTAGCCTTTTAAGTGCTTGGTAGAACACAAATAAGTGCGAGTAGCCTGTTGCTCACCTCAGATTACACAGCGAGTAGCCTTTTCAGTGTATTGGCAAATCAAGAGTAGCATATTCAATCAGTCAGAATTAACAGCGACTTAGCCTTTTCAGTGATTCAGAGGGCTTGCGAATAGGCTTTTCAGTGCATAGCCTTTTCAGTGAGTTGTCAATTCAATTCATGGCTTCTTCAGTGATTGCGACTGCACAGTGACTAACCTTTTCAGTGACTTTGGCAGACCGAGAATCTAACCTTTTCAGTGATTACAGAGGGCTTGCGAATAGGCTTTTCAGTGCATAGCCTTTTCAGCGAGTTGTCAATTCAATTCATGGCCTCTTCAGTGATTGCGACTGCATAGTGACTAGCCTTTTCAGTGACTTTGGCAAACCGAGAATCTAGCATTTTCAGAGTACTTCAAAGTGTTGTGCTCAATTAACCCTGTATTAATTCAGCTCTATTCAAACGCAATGTCACCCCTCGGCTGCCTCTATAAATATGGGATGGTGCTGGGGGAACATCACCGGCAATACAAGATGTCTGGACCAAAGAAATGGGGGTTTGGGGTTGAGAAGCTCAAGGGCATGGTGGAGAGCAAGGGCTCGCCAATAATATGGGATGATGGGGGTAGTCTTGATCCCGATGAGTTCGACGAACCCATCGACAGTTCCAGAAGAGAGCAAGAGTGATTATGGTCCACAAAGACCTCTGAGGGAGTACGTGAAGAAGGATAAAGAAATATGGCCGAAATGCAGGCATGGTGAGGACTATCTTGTGCAGATGTACACCGACGGCGGGATACACGGGGGCCGGCGATTCTTCAAGTGTCCCTATGCATATGTAGTGTTTTATTATCTTTTTTCAGTAATGTATTTTGCAACATAAAATAATGTTAACAAATCTATTCATCGTAAACCTCGTGGGCAGAAGACAGTCACGGGTTCACTAAGTGGGTGGACCCTCTACCTATTACCCCGCATTTGGAGTACATCTGGTACCTGCAGGACCGCATCGGCTCGCTCGGCCCAAGCTACCGCTCGAGCCACAACAAGGAGGAAGATGAGGAAGGAGGCAACAGTGGGGCCACATCGTAGGAGCCAATATGCACAGACCCGTACTGCCGCTGCCCTCATCACAAGAACAGTGGCACTCCGCCGAAATCGCCACCGTCACCACCTCCACCAATGGGCGCTTACTATGGGGAAGGTGCCACTTAGCTCAATATGTGGAAGCACTACTAGTAGGCTTGTCTGACTGTCCGTCTATGTGTGTGGTGCATGTTTCAATTACCTAAGGCATGTTAGGTCTAGTGCGGAGAGTCTTAACCCTTGTTTGGTTCAGATTCTCACATGCGATTTCGTGTATTCGTTGTATGTTTTAATTTGCATCGCCACCGCCACCACCTCCGCCAATGGGCGGTTACTATGGGGAAGGTGCCACTCAGCTCAATATGTGGCAGCACTACTAGTAGGCTGTCTGATTGTCCGTCTATGTGTGCGGTGCATGTTTCAATTATCTAAGGCATGTTAGGTCTAGTGCAGAGAGTCTTAACCCTTATTTGGTTCAGATTCTCACATGCCATTTCGTGTATTCGTTGTATGTTTTAATTTGCAAAGGCATGTTACACACATGCCTTTTCATGTGTTGTGCTTGTTCGTATCGTTTCGTAATAAGTTTGAGAAGACAAGAAATATCCGTAATTCGAGCGTACTGGAGCGTTGCCTCCATTTCATGCAAGGGAAACCACAAATACGATTGGACAGAACAGTAATGCATTAGTACGTAACATCTATGAAAACTTGTGATCATACATGCATGCGCCCTCAATCTGCACGACGCTCGCGCTTAGGGCCCTGGCGACGAAGCTGCTCCGTAGGAAAAGTGAACTGCTGTGGAGGGCGACGCTGACGTGGTGGCGGGGTCGGGTCTACAGGCTGAGACGGCTGCGTCGGCTGGGTCGGCAGCGGTGCACCAAAAAGCTGTGAGGGGCCGGCCTCATCCGGACCTAGGCGGAGTACCGCCTATGTCAAAGCTCCCAAAGCTGCTCGCCCCCTCTGTGTACTCGCTGGCAGAAGCAAGTGTCCCTGCACAAACCAAAGTGTGGTCATGTCACGCATGCGGTGCACGTAATATACAAATCTATTAAATAAATGGCCATCGAAGAGGTACCTAGGCACGTGGAATGAGAACGTCGTATGGAGCCCGCTCCGAGAGGCACGGGGGTAGCTGCAGGTAGGCCCTGGTCGTCGTGCCCAACGACGTCCGTGGTGTGCCGGCACGATGCTTGACGTACGCCCGCCAAGCACCGTTACCCTAGTCGTCGAAGGGCGGCTACCAACTCTATCCTACCAACCTGTGGAGGGTTCTGCTCGTACCGGTACGCGTACGACAGAAGCTCGTGGCCAACGTCCGTGCATATATCTATCTGCAAACCAGTCATATATCGTTTGAGATATTGTTGTTAGTCATTTCCTCAAATGGTTTTCACCGCAAGCAAGGACAGTATGGATGCTTGTCACCAGCTTCAGAAGCGTCCATATCATTCCTAATACGACGACTCTTGCGACGTCTCTTTGTCTCAACCCTTTTTTCGGGATCCGGCGACCAATAACGATCGCAATCCGCAACTCGCCTTGTAAAATCAGCAATGGCCCGCCACCCTCGAATCTCGCCAGACCATGTGTTGAGCACATTCTCCTTTCTGAAGTAAGGGGACACAAATGTCATCGGAATGTAGCATTTCCCGCTAGCAGCAAGCACATGGGAGCACGGATAATGGTAATGTTGCATGTGCACTCGCACTTGTTCTGTTCTGGCCACAGCTGACACTTCATAGTTAATTTGCTCGGACCTAGTGCCAAGTCCACCCTTATCACGCACCCTAACTTCGAAAACGAGGTCCTGATTGCCAATGTAAAAGACGTTATGCATTACCCCTTTCGCATTTTTTTCATCTAAATATGCAGAAATCTTGAGCGCATATGTCATAGTTGGATTCTGGGCTACTAAAGTTGCTACTGCACAATGTTCTCGCAGATAATCCATTGTACCTCTCAGGATATCTTCCAAAAGTGCAACCAAAGGAAGGGATCGTGTACCTTTCAGCACCCAGTTGTAAACTTCTGCGAGATTCGTGGTCATTATGCCATAACAGTGCACCGTGCGTGTCATGTAACAAAGACCACTTCTCCCCGGTCCTCCTCTTTAATCCATTCTGAGAAACAAGTTAATGACCCACCCCCCTTACATCAACTAATCTTGTTTCTAGGCTCGCTTGGTAGTGGTGGAAGGCCTTGCGGCTCCTCCTCTGTTGCCACAATAGGTCACCTGCGCACATCTTTCATGTGGCTCCGCGTAAGCTCGTCTAACCGTTCCCAGATGAAGTCAAATTTTCTTTTCTGGTTCTGCTTACATAGCCGCTTGAATAGGTCCTGCAGACGCTTGCTCTTGAACTGTTTATAAAAATTTACAGCTAAATGCCATCATGCACCAACGACTTTGTATATTGGGCCGTTGAACCTCTGCATCCTCACCATTCTTCAACTTCTGCACCGCATTCAGTAAACCTGCATTCCGATCATGCAACGCACAAACATTCTCCCTTCCTTCCACCAAAGCTCGTTTCAGCCACTTAAGGAACCACAACCAACTCTCGTTGTTCTCCGATTCAACCAAGGCAAAAGCAATGGGAACAACCTGACTGTTACCATCAACCCCAATAGCTGTTAGCAAAGTACCTCTGTATTGCCCAGTCAGGAATGTACCATCCACGCATAGCACAGGTCGGCAATACTTGAAGCCCCGTCTCATGCACCCGAAGCACCAAAAGGCTCTCTTAAGGACACGGTCTCCGTCGACGTTGATATAGTCCTCATAATCAATTATGATGCCAGGGTTTCTAGCTTGTAGGGTTTGTAAGAGTGTTGGAAGGTGGTGATATAAATCCTTGTACGTTCCAAATCTCTTCTTCAAAGCTAACTGTTTTGCTCTCCAAGCCGTGTCGTAAGATATGTCATAGCCATATCTGTTCTGTATAGCTAGCACTATCCGGAAAGGAGAAATGCCAAGTTTTTCAACAATCTCCCCATGCATCTCATTTGCCACGAACTGTGCTATCATGTTTCGATGCTTGGTCAGCGTCGCCTCCAGCAAGCAATTATATGGTTGCACAATAGTAACTATGAAGTTGCTCTCAGTACGTGGCATATGACCATGAACACGCCAAATGCACCCTGGGCTGACGCACTTAACGTCCCACGTCTTGGGGTTGGAAATAACAACCCTAAACTGCCTCTTATCACAATAAGCCCACCGCCTGACGGCGTGCTGCAGATGAACCTTATCATGAAACATCTGCCCCTGCATCACCTCCGTCCTTGAATACTCCCACGCCGAGTGATGACTATCGTCCACCATCATGGCATCTGGTGAGAAGTTAGTTCCATTCGGCGAGGATGTCGGTCTCGTCTTCGAACACACCAAGTGCACCCTGGGCTGACGCACTTAACGTCCCACGTCTTGGGGTTGGAAATAACAACCCTAAACTGCCTCTTATCACAATAAGCCCACCTCCTGCCAGCGTGCTCATCCACAAGTGCCAGGTGCTCTGCATTGTCAAGTTCTATCTGTTCGACGATTCTTTCATCCTCCTCGCCCTCGTCAGCTTCCATGTTTGTACTAAAACCTTGTTCTTCCGCATCCTCTGTCCAATGTTCAACCCCTCGAGAATCGGAAACCAAGGTCTGCTAAGCATTTGTTGCATATTCTTGTTGTCCTGCATCCTCTGTCCCCAACTAAACACCATCAGAATCGTGAACATAGGTCTGCTCTTCATTTGTGGCCTCTAAGTCCTCTACTTCTCGAACTGTGCTGCTACTCTCTCCGTGCATGGCACCATCGACGAACTGAACAAGCATGATGTTGTCATACCCACGTTCCAAAGCCTTACTGACGAGAAACTTCCATTTATTCGTATTACTTGCCTCGTATAGCTCCTATCTCCATCCAGCCCCTTAACCTAGGCACCAACATACTAATCTTCAAACGTTGCTGCGACGGCGGAAAACCAAACCATTCATGCAACCAGACTAATACTTGTCTCCGGCTGTGATCCAGCGGTGAGTTCAGTTGTGTGTCAAAGAACTGGAACTGACTAAGGTCTACACCGCTATCCCTAGTTCTGATTTAACCCTTTCCATAATAAACTCTGAAACGAACTAGATCGGACAACATTCCTACTCTCATCGTTAAAATTACAATGTCAGTTGAATATTGCTATAACCCCTAAACCCAAAGAAGAAATTAATTACAAAAACTAATACAACTAGGGAAAAAATTCCTAACTCAAATAACACTAAATCAAATAAACAAGTACTACTAAACAAAATAAAAAATAATCCTAAAAATAAACTAATACTAACTACATAAATAAACTAACACTAACTACATAAATAAACTAACAGTAACTATTCGTGAAATACTAATAAATAATCCTAATAAATAAACTAATCCGAAATACTAAATAAACTAATCCTAACTAACTAAATCAACTAACCTAACCCTAACTAACCAAATAAACTAACCTAAGTAAACAAAAACTAACCCTAACTAACTAAATAAACTAACCTAACCCTAATAAAAAACTAAAGAAATTAACCTTACCCCTAACTAACCCTAATAAAAAATACTAAATAACACTAAAACCATATACAGTACAATAATCTACAACTACAAGTTACCCTAAACGAATCTACAACTATAAATAACCCTAAACTAATCTACAACTAAAACGAATTCTGAACTAATCTACGACTAAAACTAACCCTAAACGAATCTACATCTGAAACTAACCCTAAACTAATCTACGACTAAAACTAACTCTAAACTAATTTACAACTTAAACTAAATCTAACCATAACCCTAAAACTAAATATACTTACTAAATCTAACTAACCCTAAAACAAATCTACGTAACTAACTAATTTAATCTAAACTAAGTACCTAACTAATGAAATTTATAAAGTAAAAAAACAGAAAAAAAACTTACCGACGCACTGGGGGCGCAGACCGCGGTGGGGGGCGCCATCCGGGGCCTCCGCACCCGCGCGGGGAGGGTGGAGAGCGGCGGCTGGGGGCCCTCCGCCGGATCCGGCGGATGGGGGCGGCGGACGGTGGCCGGAGCACGCGGTGAGAGAGAGAGAGGCCGCGCTTTGTATAGGGACCTGTCGGCTCCTCGGCGGCCGACAGATCCCTATCGGGTCGCCCGCGGCCGACAGGCCCAACATTTCTGACTCGGCCTGGTTGCGTGGGACACTAGTCGGCTGTGGAGCGGCCGATAGGGACTTGTCGGCTCCTCAACGGCCGACAGGTCTCTAATTGGCTCTCCAGCGGCCGACAGGATGGTATTTTTGTAATTTTTCGAATCCAAATTCTAGATTTGCAATTAATCATTAAAAAATATTATTTTAAAAAAAATTCGAAAATGATGGCACGCTGCAGCTACGGTGGCGTGGAAACCGGTGGAGGCAGGGGCGTGCGGCTCGGCGGTGGCGGAGGATCCCGGAGCTTCTCTTTTTCTTGCCGTAGGGACTTCTGGATGGGCGGCATGGGTGGGATTTGGAGACGTGGATAGAGCAGGCCGGTGAGCGGGCGTGAAAGGCAGAAGATGAGGGCACGTGGGATCGGACGGATCTTTATAGATTAGCTGACCAGTGAGAAGTCTAATGCTCACCCGGACACAAAGGCAGGCAGCCGGCCATCGTACTATCTCAGTGCGGTGCCGCGTGGGTGCATACGTGGCGTAGCCTCCAGATCAGTGCTGCCGCGTGGATGCACACGTGCCGTGGTGGGGGTGGGGGAGAGGAGGATACAAAATGAACAGCAGGCCAGGACACGGACGCACGCGTCAGGTTTACCGGCTCTAGGCAAGTGAATTGAACACACAAGTGCTCGACTCGATCGCCTCACCACCATGGAGGCGCAGGCGCCGTCGGCGAGGGCGACAACTGAGGACCCGCGTCCTCACGGCGACGGCGGCGGGGCTGCAGTGGCGAAGCGCGTGGACGGCGGAGGCGACGGTACCAGCCGGAGCACAGCGAAGCGGGAGGCCGAGAAGGCGGCTGCGGTGGAGGCGGCCAAGCCGCTGCCGCTGCCGCACGAGCGGGTGCCGCAGCCGCGCGACGTGTACAACGAGCTGCTGGAGCGGCTGGGACTAAGGCTGGACGAAAAGCTGCTCGTTAACTCGTTCGGCTCGTAGCTGGTTCAGCTTGGCTCGACTCGGCTCGTTAGGATAACGAGTCGAACCAAGCTAAGATTATAGCTTGTTAGGCATAACGAGCTGATTCAAGCTAGCTTGCGAGCCGATCGTGGGCCAAATGAGCCATGCTTAAAAAAACAATAGAACTTATATTAATATTATACTACTTCATGTCTTATACTTTGAGATTGATTGATGATTGATTAGACTCTATGAACTTGGGATTATTATGACTTTCATAATTTTATTTTTAATAGATATATGGATACTTATGGATTGTATTATGTATGATATAGAGTATAAACCATGGATGTATAGTGTAATATATAATATATGTTAATATAAAATAATTTTTTTTGTTTAATTTAAGACGGCTGGATGTATTACTTTTATATTATTACTCTTCTCAAAATTTAGATAAATACAAATATTATTTTTGTGCATTTTTTATACCTGCCTCGCGAGCTTAACGAGCCAACTCAAGCTTTTAACGAGCCGAGTCAAGCTAGCTTGTTACCTTAACGAGCCAAAATGAGTCAGCTCGGCTCGTTATCTAGCCTTAGCTGGGACTGTGAATGCATGTATACTTTTTTTTTAAATACCTCTTATCTAGGTACAGCTGTAGTATGTGTTTATTGCATGCATATTTTTGGTTAGACAGTGTTGATCAATCCAATCAACCCTATAGCTCGTTAGAGAAATAGATGAATGGTTAAGATTAAATAAGACTTGAAAATAGACGGCTAAGATATAATAGTATTTTTAGGAGATATTTTCTATCTCAATCACTATCCTTATCCAAACACCACGTATGATCGATCGATCCTACTAATATATTTTAGTAAAAAAAATTAGGGAGAGCGTGCTGATGTGTGTTGTCACAGGCGCTGCTACTTATATTTTTTACTTTCTAAATTACATGACATTTTATCTTTTCCAGATATATAGTTTTGTTACACTTAGATATACAAATATATAATAAAGACAATACATTTAAAGAGTCAGAAAAAAATTATAATTTAAAACGAGGGCAGTAATATATGACAAGTAGCAATGACGCATTAACAATGTCTTAATTCTTTGTATCCTCTAATTTCTCACACAAATAGTTTTAGGGTTTGTTTGGTAATAAGGATTCATATTCGAGTAAAAATGTTATATCCAAATTTTTTCGAGAAACATTTCAGAAGATGATCGGAATTACTATGTAAACTCGTTTGACAAGAAACATTTCAACAGATGAATCAGAATCACTATTTAAAATTGTTTAGTAATATATAATAAGTAGAAATGACACACCAACAATGTCTTCATTCTTTATATGCCCTCTAATTTTTCACATAAACAGTTTTAGGGTTCATTTTGGTAAGGATTCAGATTCGAGTAGAAACGTTGTAGATCTAGAATTTTTTGAGAAACATTTCAGAAAATAAATCGGAATCACTATGTAAAATTGTTTGGTAAGAAACATTTCAACAGATGAATCAGAATCACTATTTGAAATCGTTTAGTTGGTAGACTGGATTCTCGTAGCATGTATAGAAAGTAAGAGAACGGGAGGGAATCCGTGTGGAAGCACACCTCCGGCCGATTTTGAAACCCAGTAGATTTTGAAGCCCAGTAGCATACGTGAGAAGTTTCTCAGGTGGTCGCCAGTTTGGTGCCGTTCTAGGTGGTTCTTTGCAGAATCGGACGCGATTCAACGAACCAAACGGCCTCTCAAGTTTGAACCAATTATATAAGGAAGAATTACTTCACAATATTACTAGATTATTTCCAAAATTTCTGCTATTAACTCATGCTATTATGTTGCGTCTCTTTGTTTTGCGATGTGTACATACACTCTGTTCTCAATACTAAAAGGTTGTGTTTGGTTCAAAGACGAAACAGAGATGAAGCGGTGTTTGGTTAGGATAGGTAAGATAGTCATTTTCGCAGCAGGATACACCTTTAGGTTCATGGATACAATTGCCCTGAAAAGTAAGGTTCATCCCTCGCTGATATTTTGCTCGTGTCTCTCGCATCATTCCTCCCACAATCCACCATTGTCGAGCTTTATCCGCTCCCCTTGACACCAAGCGTCATCGAGTATGCCTACTCTGAGATCCCTTGACCCACCAGGCATTGCCGAGTCCGTCAACCCGCCATGCGTCTTCAAGTTCATTCATGCTCAGATCCGATGACACAGCAAGCGACGACAGTAGGAGGAATCGGCGTTGATCGCCCTTGTCTTCACATCAGGGCGCCGGTGGGGTGGCAACTAGGGTAGCAAGTGCCAAACTACCAAGGATGAGGATGCTCGCGTTGTGCAAGGACGGGAGTAGAAGTGCACTGGACAGGTAGGGGCGGGTGGCCCAAAATTATATGCAACACCACGCAGAGCGCTCTGCATGCGACGCCTTATGATTGCTCGACGCATGGGGTGCGAGCAGCCACGCTAGATGGGACAGGGGCGTTAGTGGAGGAAACTACTGAGAAAAAAGAAAAGAATAAGAAGAAACATACTGTCATCCAAATCCCTACTTGAGAGTAGTCTAATGGCACATTTGGTTGTAGTTAATTGAAAAGAGAGGATGTTTTTTTTCTCGAATACGTAAAAGATTTGCGTATCGTTATAACTAAGAAGCAGAGTTTAACCATCCTCATAGATTGCTTCAGACTTCAGTATTACAAAAACAGTATACAACCGAAACTAAGAGCAGCACAGCAACCTACGGAGCCAGGCGTATCCGCTCCTGAGTGCTCGACCCTACTCCACCATCCGGAAAGAGCGCTATTCTACTAGCCTATTGTTGGTCGCTGGGAATAGCTCGTCCAGAGCTTCCACCTGTCTTGTCGATAAGTTCCCAGTGAATATGTTGTCGAATGCTTGCTTATACGTGGATGAAACTAGAGCTACCAGCGCTGTGATGCCCATCTTCCGCATGAGGAGTACCTCACCCCGCTTGGAGGCCTTGATGTACACCAGCGGCTGAGCAGCAATCCTTTTGCTCCGATTGGTAGGGGACTCTGGGTTGCCGCCACCTGCCTTGGTGGAGTGGCGATTAAGGGTGACCTTCATTTGAGTTGCACTTTCTCGGTAAACTGTGCGAGACATCGAGCGGCCTCGCGTGGCATGGGCGTCGCATCACCGGGCTCACCTTCCTCCTCTGGCACCTCATCGCCCGTGATGACTGATAGTTGAAATTCCTAGTTTAGTTTTGAATAATTGATGAAATCTAAGTATACTAATCATTGGAATTAAGTGTTGTGCTTAAGCTAGGATTGGTACACTCCAAGTGAGGAGCAGTGGCAGCATCCATGAAGATGGTGTAGGTCCATACTCAAAGGTTGATCAAGTGCTCATCATTTGGAAATAAAAGGTGTAAATCAATGGAGTTCAAGGCAAAGGTATAAATCCATATGAGCTCTTTTGTTTTGGTGATCAAGACATTATAGAAAGTGTGATTATATTTAGAACAGATAGCCATAATATGAAGAGGGGAGAAATTCTCATGCAAAATGCGGTTACCAAAGTGCCACTAGATGTTCTTGTAACACCCTAGGTGTTACGTAAAACTAAAACCCTAATTATGTCATCATCAGGCATCATCATGCATAATATTTGTCCATGGTAGCTAAATATGCTTTGTATTCACTTAAAATAATGTAAATGCTAGAGCAATGCATTGCATGATATGGTGTTGAAAGGAAAAAAATTTCAAAAAAACTAGAGAGGTATTTTGTGACCTCCTTTTTTTAATTTCACTATTAAAATTGGGGTTACACCTTAATAGATCTTGATGTGTTAAGCTAGGGCTTGACAATAGGGTCAAGTGATTGATTTGAAATTCCAAAGCTTGATCCAGGTGTTAAAATTTAGTTTATATTCAAATTAAAAGAGGATGTATTCACTTGCTTCTATTGGTGAGGCCTTGCTTTTATGTGTGTAACCCTAGTGCTTGATGTTTGATCACCTAAGCCATTTAGAGATACTTAGGATCAAAATTGAGCCAGATTTTACGTTCATGGCCTAGCTTGAAATTGTTTCTATGTGTTGGGTTGCTAGAAATACCTTTTTCACAAGGATGGTTTGACCAAATTAAAGGTTGACCTGTTAATGTGGTGAGATTTGACTTGGGATGCTCTAGTGTGATTTGACCAAAAACAAAGGTGGTAGATTTAGTTTTGCTCAGCAAACATAGTTGGGGGCGCCCAAGCTGATGACCATCGCCGGCTCATCACGACGTCGACGTCGTCTCTAGCTTCGACGATGGGTGATGTCGGTGCCCCAATGGCGGCCCCGTGCAAGTTTGCCATCACGAGAGCGAGGTGCCATGATTGATTGCCGCCCTTTGCAACGGAAACCATAGAGTGCCTCGATTGCTTGCAATCCCTAACGAGGTAGTGAAAGCCGTGAAAGCGCATGCAACGCCGTGGCAACCAGCAAGTCGATACTCGGTGCGAGCAATAGAGGTAGTTGAAGCATCTGCCATGAGCTCGGTGGGGACCTTCCAGGCTAGCAGAGGTTGTCTTGTGTAGTGGCAGGGCTCAATCGAGGAGGCCATAGGTTGTGCCTCTGACCGAGCAAGGATCACCCGCCACCCATCGACGTTGGGGGTGGAGACCCATACGCGAAGGTTGAGGCGATGGCAGGTAGGAATGCAGCCATCTACCAGTCAAGTAGGAATGCCACACACAAGTTGTGGGCACGGCCGATCACGTTTCCCCCGTCTTCGCCCAGGATGCCAGGATCGTGCCTGCACGCCTCTGTTGCGCCACGACCTAGAATCACGGCTGAACGAGTGGCGCGCAACGGAGACACAATGACTGGCTTCACCATGCGATGAGTGGTGTCTAGGTAGGTGGTGGGGTGGTTGTCGTTGGAGTCCTCGTCGTCGGCGTCCACCCAACTTCGGCGCTTTTGTACGCCCTGCCGCGAGGCCGCTGGGGTAGAACGGCACCATGTCCAGAGAGAGGATGGGCGAGCCAGGGGCTCTCTGCAGTGTCGCGACAACCTGGCTAGGGCGGTAGGCGACCACGGACCCAGATGGCTTCAACTTGGGCCTAGACACCGTAGGAGCAGTGCCGCCCTGGGTGGCTGCGCCAGCGGCGGGAGCCGGACCCGGCGGAGGAGGCACGGGAGTGCTTCGAATCTGGGCCCCACATGAGGCTCCAGGGTGCCCATGGCAGCGGCGTCAACCACTGGCGTTGTCAAGGGTAGGGCATTGGTAGCGAATGCAATGTCCCGATTGTAACGCGGAGACACATGTGGCGGCTACGGCGATCGTGGCATTCCCATTCGTCACACGCACCCTGCAACATGCAGTACGAAGGGGGTGCAGGGAGGAGAGGGGTTGGATGCTGCGGGCCTTGCGGCGCTTGATGCCGGTGTGCGCGGCGGGAATACGGCCGTCCTAGGCTACTCGTCGCGTGCCGAAGCTTCGCACCCGGGCTACAGGCGGTGGGCGCAGAGGGGAGCACCAGAACCCAGGGCCGCCAGATCTCGCCCGAGGGGACAGTAGGGCGGCCGCCCTATCCTCCGGCAGCTAAGGGCCAGCATCGAGCGCCGCCATAGGTGGCGGCGGCGGCTGAGCTGCGTGGTCTCGTGCCCCCGCGCGTAGTTTAGGAGGGGAGGGGGAGGAGATGCAGGGAGGGTAGGAGAAGGGAGAGGGATGGGGCACCAGCACTGGGGCAGCAGCCGTGTTGCGAGAGCCGTTAGGAGCGGGCGGGCGGGGCTAGGGATGGGCTTTGGGCTTTGGTTCTTAGAGTTAGGAATTAGAAATCCAATATTTATTTCGTGGTGGTGGGAGTTTTGGTGAGAAGAAGAGTGAGAGTGTATAGTATCTCAAAGAGTTTTTTGAAATCTCACTCTCTAAATCATAATCTAAAAAATCATTTGTATAAAAATCATTTTTCATATCTGTTCACTCTCCAGTTTTTCTATATCATGTGTGCAATTTAGAGAGATTTCTACCTTTTGTTAGAGAGAAATTTGGAATAAAAGATGACTATATTTGATTAACCAAATAAAGAAGTCGTTAGAGGGTATTGTTTTCATCAAAATATTTCTAGCAATTTGAAATACAGAAAGCATTGGGCAGGAAATATGCTTTTAATGAAATATAAGTGCATCGTCCCCATTAACCATGACTTCACATATAATTTTCTTCATACTCCAATATCCATACATCAAATAGGAGATATGAATTCACTCTTGAACTCCCCACCTTATTTCCCTTCACAAATCAAATAAGGAATTGGGAGGAAAATCAAATTCATGCCTTCCGTCAACTCTCGTTACTAATTTGCCCTTTGGCATTCAGTTGCCCAACGCGTGGTAACAGAAATAAAACAATGATGAATCATCTTAGTCCCTATCCTTCATCATCGCAAAAAAAGTCTAGTTGACAACCGAATTTGGCATCGACCACAAAACCGGCTAGGCTAGGTTGGCAACCCGGCTAGGTTGGGTTTGTCCCTAGTGCCGGTCCCATCAGCAGGCCACGTGTGACCCCCATATGCACCGTGAAAGCCGGCTTGGCCGGGTTTGGCCGAGTCCGAGCCGATTACTAGATTAGATCGGATTTTGGCAATGTTTTGATGTAGGAAACTTGAGACCTACCCTAATACGTGTTTCCTACTTGGATAAGACCACTCTCCTCTATATATATGAGAGGATCATGGCCGATTGAGATCTCAACCATCCAATCATCAAAATACATCTACAAAGTAGGCTTTTCGGTGGTTCACCCTCTATCTTGTTGTTCGGCTCGACTCCCCGCGAGTTTAGTCAGTGTTCTAGGCAGCCTCTGCGGTTCTTAGGGCAACCTCCTCGTGCATCCCTCCGACGGACTTTCCGAGAGGTGTTCAGGAGTTCTCCGGCGAAGGACGGACCTACATCGATCATCAACGTCCTCTGCTACAGATTACCGGTCGTCCCGACGACCAACAACCTCAACCCTAACCTTCCCGGCGCAAACCGAGGAAGGCGGCTTAGCCGACTCTAGGAGTCGGCCAGGCCAGGTAGGGCGGCTCGGCCGGGTTTGCAAACCGGCTAGCCTGGGTTTCACGGGTCCTTTGCTTCGCTCTGTTTCGCCTCACGCACGACATGTGCGACCTAGCACCTGCTGGTGTGTTGTCCAGAAACTGCTTCAATGCACTTTTTGGCGACTCCGCTGGAGAAGAAAAGACAAAACCAGATCTGTAACACCCTAAAATTGGAATTTATTTAAAACATAGTAATTTAAATGGTTTATTAGCCTTTATAGTTATTTAAACTATAGGGGAGACAAACAATTTATACAAATTGAAATAAATTTTAAAGTTTGAGCTAAGTAAAAACATATGAATTCAGATAGATATATTAAGCACTTGTATACATATATATATAATTATAGGGAAATAATGATTTAAGAATTTCATTGAAGAATGAAATTTAGGAGATAAAGGGGAAAACATGTTTGTATGCACTCATGCCGATGCACTGATTTTATATTGCTAGACTGGAATAGTTGTTGTTGTTTTAATGCTTGAAAAATCCCTTGTCAAAAAGCTTTTAGAAAATAGAGAGCATAAAAAAAACGAAACCCATCTCTTTCTGTTTCTGGCCGAATGGCCCTGTTCCCTCTCCTCTCTTTCTGTTATGGTCGAGTTGCCTCAGGGCCTTGCCGATTTCCTCTCCCCTCTCACCTTTCACTGCCGAGGCCCAGCGGCGAGCTAAGGCGAGCCTGCACAGCGCTTTCCCTCCCCTTCTCTGTCTCACTGCCGCGAAGGGCCCGCAGGTCAGCTAGCTCCCCTCTTCCTCGCGTCGAGACCGAGCAGAGCCGATGAGGAGCGCTTCAACGCGTCGATCCGTTCCCTGCCTTGCCGACTCCCGGAGACCGGTTCCTATGCACACCAGGCCCGTTTTAGAACCCTCTCTGCGCCCCTTCCGCATCTACAAGGCGCCACCCTCGTCCCAAGTCGACCGAGACAAGCAGCCGCCGCCTGCAGCGCAGCCACTGCGAACAGAGCCGCCCGCCACCGTTTTCGGACTGCCACCGTCGACTGCCACCGTCGAGTTCTTCGGGCGAAATTGGCCAGTCTAGTAGCTTCGGTGGGAGGTAAAGAAGCCACTAAATCCTTTCCCTTATCCGTTTTTCGCCTCCTCGCGCTGACCCCCGACGCCATTGTCTGCCGCCGAACAGATTCTCGCCGCCGTCGTCAAGCTTGGTTGCGGGAGCTCTTTTGTCGCAAATTGAACCGCGCCGGAACTCTTCCTCGAGGTAAGAAGGCCTCCGGCCCCGTTTCCATCTCGTTTGGCGTACCCCTGACGTGCCCGCGAGCTTGTAGTCGTGTTAGAGCCGCCAAGAACGAAACTGCGTCGTTCCGAGTCCGTCATAGCCCAATCCAACGACAAAATCCTATTCCCCATAGAGTTTCTCACCTCCCCATATTTTTCCCGAGTCGAATCGTGGTCTGTAGGGCCGGATTACATTTTCTGGCGATGCTCCGGCCATGGAGCCACCGTGCAGCTGTCTTCTCCGGCGAACAGAGCCCCTGGCCACTCGCCGTTTTAATCTGAGCCGCCGAATCCTGATCCAACAGCCCAGATCCAACGATACCCCTTCGACGGCGTTTTTGTTAAAGAAACCCCACTGTTTTCCGTATTCAAGCTGAAGTTCTTGGCGTAGCTAACTAAGTACGTATTCTTCTTTTGAAATCGTGAATCAGCTACGGGAATGCGTAAAATCTGTTTAAATGAATTTTTAACTTATTTACAGGCTTGCCACTGCACCATTTTGCCTAGAAAATCGTCGTTTCAACTCCGATTTAAACCATTCAAATTAAGTTAGGTTCGTATTTTTGTCCACTACATGTTTTTACTAATGAACATTAATTTTGGCACTTTTAAATTTCGAGTTAATATTATAATTATTATTTTCCTATCGTAAATCTTTGAAAAATCATATCTTCTACGTTTTAACTCCGTTTTTTCGTGATCTTTATATCGATGTGATCGTGAGAACGAATAGAATAGTTTTTATAACCTTTTCAAACTATTTTTCTACTGTTGGTGTACTGGTCTAATTATTATCTCTTGTTTGCTTCGTGTATGTTTGCTCAATGTTTGTGTGATGATGTGGTGATCGATCGAGTATAGACGGTGAGTAGTTCGTTGACGATCAAGACTAGCAGGGATATTAAGGCAAGTATAACATGGACCATCCTTGATGTCCTATACACGATATAATTACAATTCATATATGCATGTGTCCACCTTAACAACCTTAGAGATTATAATATAGATTTGCTATCTCGATTCCTTGTTCACCTATGGGACATGCATTGGGTAGCTATTGCTAGTGCTTTATTAATATCAATGATCTTGTGATATGATTAATGGATTATGCAATGAACAATTTAATATGATTTTATTCATGTTCAAAGGGGGCTAGAGCTCGGGGTTATGTGGCTCTAGCTTCTCTCCAAAGGATTTCTGAACCTGATGAACCGGGACTTACCGTACAGCTGTGAGGGCTATATGGCTCCGGCTCTAGTTGTTTAGAGGACATTTTCTAGCTTGTTAGCGGTTACCCGAAAGGGCGCTAGAGGGGTGTCACCTGGGTGTAAGACAGCCTCTAATCTTATGAGTATAGCCGAGAAGGAGTGTGCTATATTGAGAAGAGGGGTTCCTACATCTTGCTGCTGCTGAAATCTTGTGGCCCTAACTTGTTAGACGAACATTTAAATGGCTTTATATGGTTAGCTGATGTTTGGGTATGGCCCACCCATGCATCAGAAAATCATGACTCACTAGTGAAAGTGTACACCTCTGCACAGGGTTTAATAATCTGTTATAATAGTCGTGCTCCCGGTCATGAGCGGCCTTGTGCACACGTTCCGCTAGATGTATATATTGTTCATCATGCTATGATTATTATTGTTGTTAATATCTTTGCTATTTATTAACCTTATTACAATTGATCATTGGATTAATTATGGGATTTGGATTACCTTGATGCTATTCAATTGCTAAAAAGAATCTAAATATTAAAAGCTAAATGCAGTCAAATAGTGTCTAGCCTATTTGTGCCTCATGATCCCGTGTTGTACTTGCTGAGTACGAAATGTGCTCACCCTTACAATTCACCACCACAGACTGAAGATTGAAGTGAAGATTACCGCAATGAGTATTAGGGTTGGTGTCTCCCAGTCGACCTTGTCCCTGTGATGGAGCTTCCGCGAGTGTGACGTCATAGTTACTATCTATATTTGTTTCAGATTATGTAATAAATACTTATATTCGTATTGTAAACACTGTGATGATACATTTATAATTTGTCAGTTTATATGTTCGACTTTCCTGGGGCACATATGAGTCTTTTATGCATCCTATTTTTATCCTTAAAAATATGGGCGTGACAAGATCCCATCTACTAGCAACATGGGGAGCGAATGGTGGAAAGAAGAAGGACAAAACTGATCCATTCAACAAGGACAACATCATCAACCCCCACGTCTATTGATGAACTTCCCGAGGAACTTCGTCAAAAGCTATAAGCCAAGCTCGATGCCGACATCCAAGCTTTTCTGAAGAGTTGTGACAAGAGTCGGCATGACAAGGTTACGCAATTTTGTGAGCCTAACTTCGGAGATTCATCTTCTTCATCTGGTGGAGAAGAGAAGGCGACCGAAGAGGAGAAGGCTGCTAAGGAGGCGGAAAAACACAAAGAAAAGGTAAGCGAAGACGAAATCCCCTCCTCTTCTACTCATGATGGTTTAGCTAATATAGTTGAAGACATGGGCAAGCAAATTAAAATTTCTATTATTGAAACTAAAGAAAATCTTAGTAAGCACATATCAAAAATAGAGGAGAAATTTATTGGTTTTACAGAACCTTATAATCAACCTGAATTTGGTATGCCTTTTGACTTTTATGAAAATCAACCTAATTATGCTACAGCTAGTCAATTGCAATCGGGTCATTCAGCACATGAAACTGATAGAACCAATCGAGGGATGGCTGGCTCATCTTCTAGAAAAGTGAATCCGAATAGGCAATCGGCGGGTCATAACACTATTTTACCTAATCCCCTGCCGTCACCTAGTCAAATTCCAAACATCAATGATGGTGCACCCAATTCTTCTAAAACCAAGTTAGATGCCATTGTGAATTGGTTCCAAACTGAAATGACTAAGTGGATTGAGAAGAATTTAGGGATAACCATTAAATCCATTAAAAGTTCATACCAAAAACCATATCCTTCAACCTATGATTTTTTGTGAGCACCTTTTGGTTGGAGGGTGCTTGATTTTCAAAAGTTTAATAGTGATGATAGTAAAACTACAATGGAACACATTAGCATGTATCTTACTCAATTAGGTGAAGCTAGTGTCCATGATTACATGAAAATTAGATGTTTTCCTTTATCTCTTTCGGGTGCAGCTTTTGCGTGATTTTCATCATTGCCTCCTTATTCTATTAATTTATGCAATGAACTAGAGGAAAAATTTCATAATTTCTTTAGTGGTGTGCAAGAAACTAAGTTGTCTCATCTTACATCGGTTCATCAAGGACGTGATCTTGTTCTTATTTGTGCTAAACAGTTTTAGAGACATTAAGAACCGATGCTTTAATTTGAATATTTCTGATAAAGATTTGGCATATTTATTTCTTAATGGTATGAATTCTAACATTAGAGAAAAATTGGAGCATTATGAATTCTATAGTTTAAATCAGTTATTGCAAAAGGATATTGCTATAGAATAACGTTTAGTGAATAAATCTAGACGATCTTATCGGACAGCTACTCATTTAGTAGAAGGTCAATCTGATGACATGGACGATGAGAATCTAGAATGCAATTCTGCCGAATTTGTGTCGTCTCCAAATAAGAAGGGAATTTCTTATCCATCTCTTAAGCCGATTTCTAAAATTGGCAAGAATAAATTAAATTTACTTTTGATGTTACTACTTAGAACCGGTAACATTAGAATTTCTCACACTTTGCCATCTAACGAAGAATTAAATAAAAGGGCTTATTGCAAATATCATAATTCTTATAGTCATGCCATTAATGATTGCAATTATTTTCGTCGGCAGATACAATCGGCCCTCAATGAAGGACGATTGAACTTAGCTGAGATGATGGTTGACAAGGCCCCTTTTCTGGTGAATATCATCAAGAAAGGAGAGCCCGCTGTTTTGACTCGTCCGGAGCAAGCTAATTCCACGAAGGGCAAGAACGTGATCATTGGCGAACTGCGCGTGGCACCTGAAACAAATTTCGGGGCGTTAAGTGGTGCTTGAGAAGGATGAAGATGGCAAGACTAATCTAAAGATTTCTGTAGGATCAGTGCAGCACCTATCCAGTCAACGACACTGGGAAGCCATGGCCACGCAGGCCGGCCAAGCCGGCTATGGGAGGCCGGCCAGGCCGGCTCTAGTGGAAACCCAGCCAGGGCAAGTGCAGAAGGCGGCTCGGCCGGGTTTTGCGATTGCGATGCCTCGTCCTCCTCTGGCGCTTTCAATGTCAACAGTGCTGGTGGTGTCCAGGTGATCAAAACGTTCGTCCCAAAGCGCCTAGAAATTGGTACTTGGAAGATAAATACGAATTCGAACAAGGGGAATTTGTTCCCAAGAAGCTTTGCACGTTTGACCGGCTTATGGAAAAATACTGGCGGCAAAAGGTCGATTCTCAGGATCGGCCATTAAAAAAAAAAAGAGAGGTTACACCACTGAAGCGAGATGAGCAATCGAAGAAGATGATAGTGGCTTCAGTGGTAACTCCGGCACAAGTGGTTGTTCGTCCTCGTGTCTCTCGTTGGGGTCCTCCTCCTCTATCTCAGCCGTATTGGGGACCCAATGGAGTTTTTATGCCATTTCCTTTGCCTATGCAACATCAAGCGACGAATGGAGCACATGTGTCATCTGTGTTCAGTCGATTGAGCTATGGCCAAGCAATGCCGGCCAAGGTTCCTCGCTTCCGCCGCCTGCCGGCGAAACCCTTGGTTGGTGATGGGAAAGAGAAGGCTCCAACACGACAAGTATATGTGCTAAGAAGGCTATGGAGTCTATCATCGTTCCCGCTATTCCTATTGTGTCACCGCTGAAGGAAGCACCTTTGGTGATAATTCTTATTAGGCTCACAAGAGGTGCCAGTTGTCAACAACGATGAGCTAATGAGAATTGGATCCGTCTTCTGCCACCCCGGAGATTGCCGCTAAGGTTATGGAGAAGAAGCCTATAGATCCTAAATACTTACAACCGAAGTGGTGCCCACCGGGATTGACCAAGACACGACGGCGAAAATTGCAGCGAGGACGCCAAACCCAACAAAAGAGGGAAAGATTGGAAAAGATGAGAGAAGAGATCTTCAGTGCTTTGCATCCAATTTTTCCACAAAAGCCTAAAGGAAGTGATCCAACGTGCTTTGCAAAATCCCAAGAAAAGGTTGCTGGGAAAGAGGAGCTACAGTAAGCAAGATCTGCATAGATCGTAGAACCCGGTCAGGCTAGGGACAGAGGTGGCCAGGCTGGGTTGCCCAGAAGCCAGCCAGGCCGGGTCAGAGCCAGCTAGGCCGGGTTGGAGGTGGCTAGGCTGGGTTTCGCGGTGTTGCCCACTGTCACCGCTGCTGATTCTAATTTGGTGGAGTTGGCCCCTACTGCTGTTTCTACTGTTGCTTCAGGTTCTGGGGATGCAGAGGAAGATGAGGAGATGGTGGATTACGAGCCAACTCTGCCATGTGCCGAACTTAACGTTGTTTATTTATCTTCTGATTATTATGTAATCGATGAAGACGAGGGTTCGGCAACGGCTCAGTTTTGTTTCGTCACTCAAGATGTCGTACTCAAGAAGCCAGTGGATTCTATTAATCATCTTTGGCCATTGCATATCAAAGGGCACATTAACGGCACACCGGTCCGCAACACGTTGGTGGATAGTGGCATGATTGTCAACTTGATGCCACACTCTCTTTACAAGAAGCTTAGCGGCATAGACAAAGAATTGGTGAAGACCAGCATGATGATCAAGCGGAGTTAGAGGTGGCAAGCCAATTCGAGGTTTGGGAGTAGCGACGATGGAGGTGACCATCGGCAGCAAGACATTAGCCACCGTGTTCTTTGGCGCTGAGGTGCAAGGTAGCTATAATCTCATCCTTGGCCACGATTGGATTCATGGCAATCATTGCGTCCCATCTAGTTTGCACCAATTCTTGATTCAATGGGTGGGAGACCAAGTTGAGGTTGTCCATGTTGATTCATCGGCCTCTGTTGCTACGGTCGACACTCCTTCACTCGGGGGGCACGATGATATTGCTTGCCTATCTGGGTATGACTTATCTAGCGTTGAGTTTATTAGCATCACTGTTGACACCAGAAGTGGCAAACGGATAAACCACAAGCGTACGGTAGCCAATGTAGCCTTCACCGGGAGTATTCTAAGTATCGTATTTTTCCACGGGGAACGTGAAGTGTTCTAACTAGGGTCAAGACTGTCCAGTGATGAGACAAAGGATCTATGATAACTAGGTAGAGAGGTTCTTATGTAGCAAAGATATCTAGTCTTGGTGTTCTAAGTGTAAAGAGGTGTACACCTCCTCCCTTTACAAGAGGCGATAGGCGAAACAGGAGGAGATATAACTCCTCCCGAGGCGGCTATGCTATTGTATTGATGCCCTGCCGTTTTAATAACTTGTCTTACACACGTGGAGGGATATTAAGACCAGACAAGGCTGTCACCACTTGCTGGCACCCACTAACAATCCATGCGACAAGCGGCCCATACTGATAAGATATAGCCTAGACACCACGTCTACACTATACTTACTACTATAATCCTTGCAAGAGACTAGAGCACTTCACTAAGTAAAACAATGTGCAAGTAAAGCAAGTATATACTTAAAATACCAGAACCAGAATATCAAATACTTAGAAGGTGATAAGTATGATCAAGCATCATAAATAAAAGATAATCATCAGAGCACTCTCTAGTCATAGTAATAGCTAGCCAATGGATAAACTAAGGAATTAATATCAAAGGTAATTCTATAACTACATCATTGAATAACTCTAATTAGTGCAATTACATCTAGCAATCATTGTTAGACTAATCCTATATCATAATCACATGCAAAGGGCATCATCTAGGAAGGATGTGAAACAGAGTCATTCATCCAACTTCGCGACCGTGCATGTTGGCCTACATACCGGGGGTGGACTACAGCGGACTCAACGCAGCTATCACCTACGCGATCTACCACACGACCCGGCACATCAAGGGTGCACTTGCAGATAAACAAAATACCTAGACACCACGTCTACATATTGTTTCATCATCTATCCATCGTCTGCATGAATAAACGCTATACGAGCAATTACATGAATTCAATAAGATCAAACCAACTATACTAGACATATAATCAAAGTAGACAAAGACTATTGTGATCAAGAACATATAAACTATTAAGAACAATGTTTCCCTTAATCATAATGAAGAATACAATAATAGAGAAAGAACTAGAATTATATCGACCTCCACGCTCCAGACAGACGTCGGGGTCCAGATCCGCCGAAGAACTAGAACTCCTCTACTTCTAATCTAACTAGGCTAGAACTATGAACTAGGAGGACTCTTGATGGCTTGAGGACTTGATGCCTTGAATGAATGATGGAATTCATGTAGCCTAGTGTGTATTCATGTAGCCTTTGGTGTCTAAAGTTCTAATAAAAGTTGACGTTATCCACCGTCAACAACACCCCCAACCTTGCCTGTTTGCCAGTCCCTTGACAAACAAACTAAACCTAATTACTAATGTAATTGGATCAGGAGTTGCTACAATGTTTTCATACTTCCCAGGTACACATGCTTCAAACATAGATTCTCTTTCGAATTAGACAAAACTGCTCTAACTTTTAAACTTACCCATTTTACCTTTAACTATGGGGCTTTACAGCTCTTGCCTCAGTCTTGAGTAATTGAAAGAAAGAACAATCAAGTCAGTGCACTATGTAGCAAATTCTTCACAGTACCAATATTCCGGAGTTTTGCAAGTTTTTAAAATAAAACTCAGAGCTTAATTGTATGATACCCTCATGTCTCTCAATATGTGGTATTTGTGGATCTCACTTAAGGCATTAATGTTACACCTTCGTATAACTAAAGATGTATAGTGGGGCTCATACGAGTGGCAATAACAAGGTTTAAGCATACTTGCAATTTCCTATATTGTAAAGTCAAACAATGGATCCACAGAGAATCGAGGCATACAATTAAACCAAGATGTGCATGTGTATGGAATATGGTGGATAGGTGTATATGTGGTATTTAGTGGCTATTCCTAATTCTACTTTTGCTCTTTGAAAATGATTCACTCTCTTTTGGAATTTGGAGGAACACATGGGCTATCTCTTTTTTCTTTTTCTCTCTCTTTTCTTCTTCTTCTTCTTTTTCATTCAGGAGGCGGGCATCTAGTACCCATTATTTTAATCGCTGGGACACTTGTCCATCTTTTACTTCCCTTTTCATATTTTTGCATAGCCACATGTATCCTTTGAATATAAATAACTGGAGAGATAATAATAAGAACTTAGAGCAATTATATCAAGGCTGTCCTACGCGGTATACTTTTGGGTGTTTACTCCTAGTGTAGGAGAAAATATTTTCATGATGAACATTGGTGAAAGTGGAAATGGTTGCGATTACTCACAGGGTAGGAATAATGCATATGTGCTGAAGTGTGTACGTGATCTTGCTTTTAAAACATGACAAGACTCTCATATGGTATACAACAAAGGTTGGCTGAACTCAATGTAAAGCAGGCAGCATAAATGTGCAAAAGGTTTTCCTATCTAGATGTATCATATATGGCTTTGGTAGGAATGCATATTTTATCATACAAAAGCTCGTCATGTAAATTTCAAATTTTCAAAATAAATCTCCAGAACTTAATAATGCTAGGAATAAGATAAATAGTAGCTCAACTTTCATGAATCATATCAATCAATTACCTAAACTTAGCTTAAACATATGCCTCCATAAGTTTTAGGTTCAGAGTAAATTCTTAAGTTAAAACAGCAATATCTAAAACTCAGGAGAATTTAAGTTTGACAACTAGACATTAAAAAGTACTGTGACAGAGCAACTATTCACCATCTCCAAGACAAAATTTTAATGTTCATCATGTTTTTATTAACTCTAGCATAGACCGACTCCAAACATACTCTAATATATAGATATATATTTATTTAGTTTTCAAATTTTATCGTACTAGCTAACTCACGTGAAAAAGTGATATAGTAATAATGATAATAATATTGGAAACTTATACTTAGCAGGACTTTTAATTGGAGGGTGCCTTCCCCCAAGCTGAATGTTTGACAGGGTCTTTGATATTGCAAATTGAGTGATCCTTCTAGGAGCAGGTGTATCGACAGCGTAGAGGTGTTGGGTTGACTAGCTCTTTGATCTTATATTTTCCTATGAAACTCAATTGCCAATAAAAATACCAAATCTCATAGAGAGGGGTTAGGTTTAATACCACTCCATGGTAAGCGACTGATTTTATATTTCCAGCAGAAGCTTCCTAACTGAGTGGACCTTCATGTGCCCACATATTTTTGGTATATTTTTTTTCTAAAAGGTGTAGACCTTCATGTGCCCACATATTTTTGGTATTTTTAGATTTTCCTATGATACTATGGTGAACCATCATGTGTTTACATATTTTTGGTATTTTGTGCTTGTATAAGTAGACTTAATAAGCGCATAGGTATAATTACCTGATAACTAGGGGATGCTTCTCCCCCAAGCTAGATGTTTGCAATTCTTGTTGTTGAATGATTTTCAGAGTGAGCTAGCTAGTAGTAGTCCTAATGGGTGCTACTGATAGACTCCCTCCTTAGTCATAATGTTGTTCCTGCATAATTATACTCCAATAAGAAAACCAAAACTCGAGGCTTGAATTTGACAAGGGGTTAGCGGTCAGCCAATGAGCAATTGATTATTCTCTGAGTTGATTTTAATTGACAGATTATAGCAGGATTCTAACAGGATTGTCTTTTTGGGGTTTTCTAATTTTCTTATGCGGAAATCAAATATGTATGCATGCTATATATTAATTTTTATGCCACCACAGGGAATATTTATTCCCATGGGGCTTAGGATTTTCATAATGCATCAAAGTAAATATAGATTGTTATTTTTATTTTTATTTTATTTTTATTTTTATGCCACCACAGTAAATATGCCTATAGGGTTACCATAGGTTCATTCACATGGGGCTTTAATATTTACGATGCAGTAAATAAAACAGTAAATATTTTTGTTGTTTTATTTTTAATATGCAAAAATGATGTGCTAAGCAAAATTACTAATGAATGCTAAATTAATTAGATAACTACCATTCTAACCTTATGGATAGGGTACGGAATTTAAAGTCTACCGACAGGATTTAGATAGAGGAGAGTACTTACTTAGTAGGTGTAACAGAACCGCCTAAATCATATGGCCCACAGGCACCTGTCATTGTCACTAATGACCTCTGACAGCCGGGCCCGTGTCCCAGATGATCTAGAAGGCTTTGCCGTGCTACATAAGCACCCGAATTCTCCGACAGGATCCCATTGCGAAGCCATTACAGGGTTACAACATTTCATAATAAAATACATCAGAGTAAAGGTGCGGAAGACTTCATAGTACAAAGATTACAAACCAGTTATTCAAATATAAATTCAAGGACAATTATTACAATTTATACCTAAATAGAAGTAGCATCAAGGTAGCAGATACAACATAATAATACGAACCCTGCCCAAGGGCCCAACATCACTCATGATCACTTCCTTCACGAACGAGCGTCCCACTAGCAGGGACCAAGACAGACCTCCGGCTGCTGACTTCCTGCAACAGGGGTTAACAAACCCTGAGTACTGGGGTACTCCGCAAGACTTACCCGACCAAAGAGAAAGATGAGACTCAGGAATGCAGGCTGAGGGGAGTCAAGGTAAGGCTGCGAGCAAGAGTTCAAGAGTTTTGCAGAAAAGCATTACTATCCTATTTCAATATCTCATCTTAATATTATTTTAATCATAACCATAGTTTCAATATTCCTTCTCATATATCACATTATTTCAATTTCTTAATCATTCTCAAAAACACCAAGTTCTGAACCACTTTTCGGTGTAAGTCAGTGGATCAAGTCTCCATTAACCGAGGAGCAATGTCGATTCGAATCCAGAAAGTACCCAGCTGGGGATCCCTATCCACACTGCATATGTAGCACTTAAGCTTGCATATGCCAACCCTGCCTACCACGGCTTTTCATACCCCGGAACCGGTCCTGCGCCATCCGAGAGCACAGTACTCCTCTAGTCTCCAGGCATGCCGGCCACGAGGGTACACGCTACTCTCGCCATCTCTCCACTCCCAGTGCGTGGTTGTCGGTTCCAGCAGTAGAGCCACCGGAGTCAGAGGCTTCCCGTAGTATGTGGCTAGTTGCAAAGTCTCGATCCAGCAGGCCGACAACGAACGGTCCCTAAAGCATTTTCCGTTGGTTACCATGCATTGGGACTCTAACCCAAGTACAAAGTAGCGGGACGGTTCCAAATCCGTGCCCGTCGGTGACAAGACATGGGAACGCCGCCACATGTGCACATTCATCCGAACGGACTTTCTTTTTCATTTTCATTTTTCCGGCGGTGGCAATGCATCGGGACTCTAACCCAAAGTACAAAGCCAACCGAACGGTTTCCAATCCGTCCATGACAATACATCGGGACTCTAACCCAAGTGCAAGTCACCCGCATGGTTGCAAAATTCATATTCATCTTTAGTATACCATAGCTCAGAAAATAGCATTTTATGCAAAACTAACTTTAAAGAGCAGGGCTAATCATTTTCAAACATTTTCATTTTGAAACAGGTTTCGGGGTTATATATCAAGGCAGGTCATGCAGCAAGTAGGTGAAAATCAACTCCTATCAACCTAATGCAATTATTTAACTCAAGGTGATAAAATTTTTAAAACACAAGGAAGGGCTGAATGCACCGGGGCTTGCCTTGGATTGCGTGAAGCGTCGGATCCGGATCAGTACCACAGATATCAAAGCCCTGGATCTCCTCGGGAACCACCTTCGCAGCACGACCCTCGACTTTGATTTCTTCGTTGCCGGTCACTACACTCATGAAATTGCAGACAGGTTTCGGTAATAATAATACACTCATGGTCATAACCCTACCTCAAGCTAAACATGATTATTCTAACCCACCATGTCCCAGGTCATAAAGATGACTGTCCTACAAACCCAATCAATCCAAAAATTACACAATATCATATTTATCCTTATTTCTTATCCCTTTTATTAACCAATTAATCGAATCATTTATTTAATAAACAACTGAACTATTTTAATTTGACACCAAACTTCACCAACACATAGATATTGACCTAACACAGTACCAAACCAATTTTTATGATTTTTGGAGTTATAGAGAATTAATTAAAATTACTCAAAGTTGCCATTCCTAATTAATCTACTGATTTTTAGACCCTACAGAAATTACTGAAAACACATATTTGAAATTTTTAATAAATTCTTCATACAACAGAGAGTATCTACGAATATTGTCATAATTTTTCATGCAGCAATTTAATTTATTTAAAATTTACAAGTGTTAGAACTATTCACACAAATATAACTCACAAAAAGCATTTAGAAATTCACAGGGAAAAAGGAAAACAGATTTCGGCCCAGGTCGGCCCAAGAATAGTGGCCGGCCCAGCGCGCTCTCTCTCTCAACTCGAGCTCCTCCCGCACCGGACTGGACTGGCCCACTAAGACATGGCTAGCCCATCCAGCCCAACGCCCGCGCCCACCTCTCTCTGTCTCTGAGCGACTGACAACTGGGCCCCGCTTGTCAATCCTCTCTCTCTCCCTCTACCCGGTGCGAACCGCACGCGCGGGGGCTCGCCCGCGACGGCGCATCGCCGGTGACCCCTCCGACGTGGTGGAAGTCATAGAGATGTACCCCACCAACCACCGCACACTCCTATCTAGTCGTTTCCGACAACAGACGACCCGACCCGAACCTCGCCGCGAGCATGGCGGACCAAGGCGGCCGGGCGGCGGCGTGCACGCGTTCCGGGGACACAGAGGCGCGGAAAGGGTAACCCGCGGCACCAGAAGGACCAGGGTGCTCACCTAAGTGCGGCACTTGCACAGGTTGTAGACGAGAACGGCTCGAGGTTAGCAGTTGCCGACGACGTCGGCGCCACGACTGCACAGACAGGCGACAAGCTCGCATTCTGGACAACCTAAGACACAAGAGACCAAACCACCCAGCGCAATTGAAAATAGGCACCACGGAGATGAAGAAACACCAAGAGAATGGAGCCGAACTCACCTAGGAGAGACTGACCACGGCGATACAGTTACGGCGGAGCTCCGACCGGACTTGAGCAAGATGACTCGGGTTGTGGAGTTGGTAGTACCCGATAGTTTGCACCCGAGGTGGCAACCAAGGCGCAAGAGAACGGGCTAGCAATCTGGGAGGTGGAGAGGCTGGCGGTGGAAAGGTGATGGCAAGTTTTGCCGGCAACCGAGACGAGCTCGTCGGCGACCGCGGAAACGAAAATGAGAACGAGGAGGCGCTCGTCGTTTTAAAGGCTGGGGCAGAGAGGATAAGAACGGGGAACGGCCGGGGCCCCTATTGACCGCACGCTGGCACCCGGGGCCTGGCCGGGCCGGACGGCGACCGGCGCGCGCCGCGGGCACGCGTGCACAGCGTCGTGCAGAGCAGGGGACCCCCGTTGTCCACTGTACCTAGGGCTCCTAGGTCAAATGCTATTTTGATTTGAATGATGGCCTACGAATTCGAATCTGAGAAAACGTTTAAAACAAAAGTTGTAGTACTACAAGTGTTGATCAGTTTTTATTTTTGAACCATTTTCAAATTTGGCCAAATTTTGAAACTACAGCAAAGGGGGTAAAAAGGGTTTTGAATTTCAAAACTGAAATTCTAAAATTACTTTTAATTTTTCTCAACAACTAGAAAAATGGTAAAAATAGAAGTTGTTCCTTTCAGTGAGATCTACAACTCTTATTAAGGAAGTTTTATCAAATTCCTAATATTTTTGAAATTGAGGTTTCAAATTTAAATTTAAGCATAGTAATTTGAGTTTAATTTGAATTTCTAGAACATAACTTCAAAATCTCCAAGAATAAAAGTTGTTCCATTTTAAACGATTTACAACTTTCATTAAGACACTTCTATGAGATTCATCATATTTTTTGAATTAGGGTTTGAGGTCAATTATAGGGCTTAATTTAATTTCTTATTTAGTTTAATATTTGATTTTTAATTAAGGGTCTAAATACATAATCAGTGAAATAAAATCACTCTAGCACCCTAAGCACAATCATATGCAAATAATCAAATTAAACATGATGACATGGCAGTTTAATTATGCAGTAATACCAGAGGTATTACATCTGAGGTGGTGTAGTAGATGCTTCTTCTTTCTCCTTCCATCTCTTTTTTGTCTCTTCTGCTTTTCTCTTTTCTAGCTCTAGCTCTTCCTTGTATGCTTCTCTTGATTCTTCATCTCTCTTCATCCATTCTTTCTACTTGTGCCTGGATCTCTTCTTTCTCTGACTTAGCAATCTGGTTCATCCTCTCAGCTTCCGCTTCCCATACACTCCAGCTTGGTGCTTGTACGGCTTCTTCTTGCTCCTTGTACCAGTCGTCATACTTCACAATCTTACCAGGGAGCTCCTCCTATCCACATTGAGGCTAGGCAGCCTGACGGTGGGCTTGGCGTTTCCTCCTGTTGCGTTGCTTCCTGATCTGCTCATGGTTAAGATGTGTTCTAAATTGGCAGCGTACCTTTCCAGTGGGTAGGTTGAAGTGGATCTGTCCAGACCCGATGTAGATGATAGCATTGGCGGTGTAGAGGAACGGTCTTCCCAAAAGAATAGGCGATTCGTTGTCTTCCTGCATGTCAAGAACTAGAAAATCTGCGGGTATATATTTATTTTGAATTCTTACCATTACGTACTTGACTATGCCTTTAGGGAATCTCAGTGATTGGTCTGCCATCTGCAACCGAATATATGTTGGGTATAATGGTAAATCATCAAATAATTCATCATATACCTTTTTAGACATTACGTTGCCGCCTGATCCAGTGTCGCAGACGGTGACGAGAAAAGTGATGTCTCTGATTATGCATTCAATGATTGGTACACCTGGGTCACCTTTCTTTGTTGGAAATGGTTTTGGGAGCATATGATCATTTTCTGTGTTGATAGCATTGATTAGTTGTGTGGTTTCTTCAGGTACATGCTAGGGCTTGTTCTTCCTCCATCTTCTATTGTTCTTCTTCTTGGGTGCTGGTTGTTGTTGTCGCTCTTCTTGTTGATGGAATTGCTTTAGAACTGTAGGAGTCTTGAGGATGCGGTTCTTGAATGAAAATCTCTCCTTCTTGTCTTTGATGAAGAGGACAATCTTGGCGTGTTCCGCATAGATGATGGCTTTGGATGTGCACAAGAATGGTCGTCCCAAGATAATGGGTGCCTTCTCATCTCCTTCGGTATCCATGATCACAAAGTCAATTGGGACATATGATTGCCCCACTCTGAAAACAGCTTCTTCTAGTACTCCCTCGGGGTAGCAAATGGACTGATCTGCAAGCTGCAAACATATATCTGTATACAACAAAGGATCACCTAATATTTTCTCATAAATTACCTTAGGTATTATGTTGATACTTGCGTCGAAATTGCAGATAGCTTCTGGAAAGCTGTGACATCCTATGGAGATAGGAATGACAGGTCTTTCAGGGTCTCCCATCTTTTCAGGTAGTGAGTGATCAATCCACTGTATATCTGCAGGCTCAATATGGTATTGGGTTGCATTTTGAATTTCAATAAGGTTAGCAGTTTCTAAATCTTCCGGCTGGCCCGAAATCTTACCTTTCTCAAATGGAGGGACAGCAGCAGCTAGCTGAGCTAATTGTGATTCTAACATTTTATTAAAGCTGTGCTGATTCTTTATAGTAGAAGCAAAGGTATCCATTCTGGTATTTATATTTTCTAAAGCTTTATCATTTGAGGCTACCTTTCTAGATATTTGATCTAACAATTTAGATTGACCAGCAACTAAATCTCTTAAAGGTGGAAGATTGTAATTATTACCTTGGTTGTTACCTTGGTAATTACCTTGTCCAGGTTGCTGATTCCATCCTTGATTCTACTGAGGACGATAGTAGGTGTTATTCTTGATGAAGTTCACATCCTCTTGCAACATAGGGCAGTTGACAGCTGAACGCCCGTTGTGGACGGTGGATATACCGTAATATTCCACATTCAAACACCGTCAACAGGCCTCGGATTCAAGGGAGAATAAACATAACATGAACATATTTTATCAATAACTACTTCCACTTGTACTCATAAGCTTGTGAATGTAGGGAAGACCAAAACAGTGCAAAAGTGAGCAGCTAGGGGTCACCTATGTGGTTCGGCCGAACCATGTCTGGTTGCCCCAGGCCACCACATTTCATCACCTTTCATACAACATCAAATGGAAGAGAAGAGAGCCAAGGGTGGGCCCATGGTGGGGTCGCCCGAACCACTCATGGGGCCCACCTAGCTTTGGTGACATGGCACGATCCTCGTGACACTCTACCCAGCTCATCCCAACCATCAGATCATCATGTGTTTTCATTCAACGGTGGAGAAGCAAAGCACATGGATCAAGGTTTGAAACGATAAGATCAAGACAAACTAAGTACACAGCCATAGTCTATGACAGATGGGGACCATAGTGGTGGGCCCACCCTGCCATAGGTGGTTCGGCCGAACCACCCATGGTGGGCCCAAGCCACCACCACACTCCAGGACATGTGGGGACACCTTCTAGAAGCTCCTGGCTGGGCCTACCTGCCATAGAGGGGGTCGGCCAAACCACCTTGTGTGGTCCCCGGCCACCGACTTCCTCCACCGCCATCCTACATGTCTCCCACATGATGGAATCACCGATGCCGTCCATTTCAAGGTGGTATTAAGGCAGTTTATCAAAGGGTGGAGAGTTGGGGAGCCCACGGATCCCTGATGTGGCACCCCTCCACTCTCCACTATAAATAGAGGCTGCCTCCAACCTCTCGAGACATGATTCATTCAACATACAAGTGAGAAACAATGTAGTTCCACTTCTAGTAGTAGTGTAGTCTAGTGTGGGAGTTAGAGTTGAGTCGAGCTGCGCTCGGGATCTCTGGAGTCGTCTGCTGGAGAGTCTGGTATAGATCTTGTATTTTTCTTTTTCTGTAAGACTTATTTACTTTAATATAATATTCCTGCTTTACTTTGCTGAGTATTTACTTTGTTCTATACTTAGTGCATTACTATTCTAATAATAGTATTGTTGTGAGTTATCATATTACTTGGTCGGCTTACACTAAATTGTGATCCTGTAACCAGCTCACGTGTGTAGTTCATCGCCTATCATAGGGTGCTCTAGTTGCCTTGGCCACAGCTAGAGTAGTGAGACTTAGTGTAAGCATGGTGCTTAGACTAGATCTTGCCTTTGAATGCCGCTTGTCGCACGGATTATTTGTAGGTGCTAGCAGGTGGTGACAGCCCTGTCTAGTCTTAGTATCCCTCACGTGTTTTAGGCAAGTTCTTAAAAGGTAGGCTCCCATAAGAGAATAGCCGCTTCGAGTAGAGGTTATATCCCCTACTGTCTCGCCTATCCCCTACACACCGGAAGCAAGGTAGCAGTCTTAGTGTATCTCGTCCATTTGATAGGATAGTTCATAGGAGTAAAGTAAGAATCACAGGAACCTTTCTCACTCGTTGTCCTCCCACCTAGCTATACTACACTAGTTATCTTTTAGCAATTCATTTGTTATCTTTGAATCATCACCTTCCTATCATACTTCGATTACCCCCTCTACACTAGTTGTACTAAGTTGAGGTAGATTTCAGGATCTCCTTCTATTAACATTTCTAGCAATCACTTTCCCTTGGGATAAAATAAATAACGATACCTTGGAATACTCCCGGGTGAAGTGCTACAGCGGTATATTCTGTGCGCTTGCAGAATTATCCAATAGACATAAGAAATACCCTAAACACTTTTGGCGCCGTTATCAGAGATAGCCTAACACCCTCTCTCTGGTGATTGGGCTAAGAAGTGTCAACAAGCATTTCTGGCGCCGTTGCCAAGGAAAGCATAGCCTAGAAATTTTAATATCATCGAATCTGGAACTTATCAT
The DNA here is from genome assembly GCA_038502445.1 of Eremochloa ophiuroides. NCBI lineage: Eukaryota > Viridiplantae > Streptophyta > Magnoliopsida > Poales > Poaceae > Eremochloa > Eremochloa ophiuroides. Next base: position 55,229,103 of record JAHLJS010000003.1, on the reverse strand, counting down.
CAATTTTAGTATCAATTAGATGTAGTAGGGTTTACCCTTGCCTCTGCTTCTCTTTATTGTGAAGCAAGGCATTATATGAGTGGTTTCCAGTTTCGAGCCAAAACAATAGAAAATCCAAAGACATCGACCCGGAGTTCTTGACATCGTTCAGTCTCCGATCGGAGGTCCGATTTGATATTGGAATCACTCAAGGAAGGAGGCTTTGCACTATCATCTAAGGAAGCTATGGCCCAAAAGACCATGTTTGAGCATTCTGCACCATCGGCCGACGATGTCGCCACCGGTCTGCAGCTTAGCTTGTGGGATGCCACTTTTGAGCTCAAGCCATCTCTTATCAATACGGTGCAAGCCAATATATTCAGCGGAAAGCCCCATGAGGATGCAAATGCGCATCTCCAGAATTTCTTGGAGTTGTGTGGCACTATTGCTATAAGAGGAGTCAAAGCAGACACCATCTGTCTTCGCCTTTTTCCGCTCTCCTTGCTCAGAAAAGCGAAACAATGGTTCTATGCTTGTCAAGAAGATGCCAGCAATTGGACGAGATGTGCCAATGCATTCCTCAAGAAGTTCTTCCCGACGGGCAAAACCACCGCTCTTCAAGGAAAGATCTCAGGATTTACACAGCAAATGGATGAGATGATTCCCGAAGCATGGGAACGTCTTCAGGAATACATTTGGGAATGTCCTCATCATAGAATCCAAGAATGGCTCTTGATTCAAGGTTTCTACCATGGACTAACTCTGATAGACCGTAGCCACCTTGATGCCGCTGCAAGAGGAGCATTCACTTCACTCAATGTCACACAAGACAAGAACTTGATAGAAAAGATAGTGATAAATCAAGGGTGAAATGAAGATCGGTTTCAATCCAAGAAAAAGAGCACACATACCATCAATGAAGTTGATGCAATTTCAGAAAAGATGGACTTCTTATTAAGAAGGCTAGAATAACGTGCCAACTTCAAGGAAGATTGGCGTTGAACTCCAAGTTTCACGGTAATGCAAATTTTGGTAATCATTTACCATTAAAAGATCTTGTCATAAATCAAATCAATGAAAGCATGAATAAAAGGTTGTTAGCAAATTATAAGACCCTTGAAACTCTAAATGTTAAAATGGATGCTCTCGCTTCTTCTGTTAAAGAACAAATGAGTTTTAATAAAATGCTAGAATCTCAAATAGCTCATTTTGTTTCTACTACTTCATCTCCTGAAATTTTTTGCAATACTTTGAATATCAATGCGGTGACCACGAGGGGAGGTAAGCCCACTCGCAATCCACCACATCCTAACATGGCAGGGAAGGCCACAAGAAAAGACAAGGATGATGAAGAAGAAGAAGAATTGCCAACACCTGATGACAACACCAAATTCCAGGGAAAGACACCCCTCATGAATACTATGACGCCAATGTGTTGCTACCTTTCCCAAGGACAAGGAAGCAACCCACCGACGAACAATTCGGGATATTCGTCAAGGTAATTCGTTATCTCTATGTGCATATTCCATTACTTGACGCAATGCAGGTACCAACCTACACCAAGTACTTAAGAGACATCCTCAACAATAAGCGCCCGCCGCCCACGACGGAAATTGTCAAATTAACAGAAGAGTGCAGTGTGGCTACATTGAACCAACTACCAACCAAGAAGAAGGATCCTGGATGTCCCACCATTGACTGCTCTATTGGGACACAACACTTCAAGCATGCATTGTGCGACTTGGGAGTAAGCGTCAGCGTCATGCCAAAGGTAATGTCCGACAAACTTAATCACACTGTTTTGTTCTCTATATCAATACGTTTGCAGCTAGCGGATTAATCGGTCTGCTACCCGGTGGGGAAAGCGTAAAACATTCCTGACAAGATACGTGGATTCCTTATCCCCATGGACTTCGTGGTCCTAGGAGGTGGATGAGAGAACTCCACTCATCTTGGGAAGACCGTTCCTCAGCACCGCCAATGCACACATTTGATGTTGGAGCTGGAGAAATTCAATTCACCATCAATGGGACCCTGCAGACATTCAAATTCCGACCAAAGGTTGAGCAGTGCTCATTGATCATGCTAAAGGAGATACGTGCCTTTGCCCTCGTGAGAGATCCGAAGAAGTCCAAATCACAATTGAAAGCAAAGAGCAAGCAAATATGGAAGAGAAAGGTAATACAACTAGTGACACCTCCAAAGAAAATCCCTACACCAGCCCAAGAATATGGTCCTATTGCAAGGACCAGAAGGAACAACTCTTCCATCAAGGTAAGTACACCAAATTTAATTCAAGTTTACTTCCTTTATTTGCTTAAATCACTTTATCATTCTCTTTCCAAACCTTTTTGTGTCGATCAATATTAAAATAATCCACTAATTAACCATTCTGAATAAAATTGACACCGGGTGGAGCCCATGGTGGGATCGGCCGACCCCACCCTGATGGCTCTCACCGGCCACCTTTGTCCATCTCAATACCTGCTATGTTCCATGCACGCTGTAACAACCCGGGTTTTTTCGGCAACCAAAAATCCAAACCTTTCAAAAATTTTCTTGCAAATGTGTGAAGCATATAGCTTCTAGGTCAAATCGCGAATAACCCACTAACCAATCGTGGCATACATGTAGTATTGATTGTAGGAGCTTGCCGGGATTTTTCTAGTGGACTAGGGTTTTGTGTCGGAGAGCACAAGTCCGTAGCTACTCTCCTCCGAATACCTCATAATTCCCTTCGATTCCATAAATCAAGATCATAAACTGTAAAAGGAGAAATCCTTGTTTTCTTATTTCCTACCTTCCCTATTAAACTCCTACCAATATTAATATGGGACTTTACTCCAAATATCCCTTGACACACCAGCTTGGAATCCTTCCAAGTTCATTTCAAATCCTATAGAAATCTATTCCGGACTCTTGAATATCAAAGCAAATAACTAGAAAACACAAAATAGAAATAAGGAAACCTCCCTCACTCCCTGTGCATGCCACCACACTAGCCCAACTGGCCCAGCACCTCGCTCTCACTCTCCTTAGCGCGCAGCCGCAAGCCCAAGCAAGCAGCCAGCCTGCTTCCTAGCCAGCCCAAGCAGCAGCACCGGCCCACGCGCATGCAAGCTGCGCGGCCCAGCAGCGCCTCTACGCGTGCCGCCGGCCCACGACGGCCCGCTCACACTCCACCTCCAAACCCTAGCTGGGAGCAAGCGCTCCCTCCTGGTAGCCGCCGCCGCCACCAGCGGCAGAGCCGCACGCGCCGCGCCCCTGCTGCCTGCTCCGCTCCACCCTTCGATCGAGGCCGCGTGTCCCTCGACCTGCACGGACGCTGAGGATGCTCGGAACCCCTCGAACCCTAGCTGCTCGTGGGTATAAAGGAGACGAAAGCCGCCACCGCTCCTGTTCTTCTTCTCCAACAGCACCGCCGCCATCCTCTCTCCTTCGCTGGCCACGCTACTACTAGCCATGGCCGCCGCGCACCACCTTGCTGCTGGAGCTCAGCTGTTGTGGCCACCGTCAAGCCGCGTGGGCGTCACTGCTACCCGCGCTACAACAGACCGCGGCTGTGCGCCCCTCCGTGCCGCGATGCTGTGCGCCCGCGTCGCCACCAACACTCGCCGACGACACCACCACGCCGCTGCCGCCAACTTCGGGGCCGTGCTATGGTTGGAAGCCGTGGCCAGGCCGCTGGAGCACGGAACCACGCCGCCCCGACGTCGCCTTTCTTGTCTCGCCGCGACGTCGTGCACGAACACGCCTCATCACGTCGTCGCCCACCTCACCAGTTCGAGCCACCCGCGAAACACGGCATCGCCATGCCACGTCCTCTACCAACGCCGCGACGTCACCACGACCGTGCTCCTCTGCCCCATGCCTCACCATCGGCAGCTACGCAGGCCGCGACCACCTCTGCTGGCCTCGGCCCTTGCCACTGTCCTGACCTGGCTGCTCCATCAAGCTTGCTGCACGTCCGTGTGGCAGCCACCTTGTGTCCGCCCCGCGCTCCCGAGATGTGCCGACCGTGCTGCTGCTCCTTGCCACGACGCAGCCGCCGGTGACTCACAATGTCTCCCTCTGCTGACGGTGAGCATCCACTGCCAAAGATCCCCCTTCCATTTCCTCATGTTGCAGTTGCAGCCATACTGAGGTTGGCCCTTGCGTCGTCGTTTTCCACTGCAACAGGGAAGTTTGGACCTTGCTGAGCTGAAGAACTGGGAGCACGGTCATGCCACGACCCCATCCGCAAGCCACGACGACGTTCCTGTCCATGGTGAACGCGAACCCGATGTCGCCCAGCGCCCTGCATCCTCGTCATGATGAGCAGATCTGCCACCTAGCCGAACAGGTGCCACCGTCGCGGATCGGCACTGCACAGCAATCACCCTGCACGGCAACAACATCCTACACCCACGACCCCATGGTGAGCCACTGACCTTCTCCGCCATGGTGAGCACCGTCACCTTGCTGGACCCGCCATTTGGGTCATGGCGTCCCGCACTAAGGGACGCGTAGGCCGAGCCTCTCCCAGGCTCAGGACACTGGCACACACGACACGAGACCTTTCAGCCAAATCGAACCACCGGTGTTCCAAGACGTCGGCGTGGTCGAGGACTACCCAAACCACCACCATGATCGCATTCCCGTTTTACCTTGTGCCCTTAGACTCCAAGACCGTCGCCACTCTACTCATGTCACGAAAGGACACAACGGGCACCGATCGAGAAGGGAGAAGATCTCTGGAAGTCCTGCCTGGTCGCCCCGACGCGCACCGACGCCCCATCCGAGCTTCACCTTAGCTACCGTCACACCGTGATTCGCCCCGCCCACGCACACCGTTGGAACCCAAACACATCCCGACACCTCCTAGAAACTTGCAGCCACCTTTGGCCAGCATCTAGCCACTCTAGCCAGTCTCGGCCAGTCACCAGCCCCGCCCGGCCAGCCGTGGCCAGCCGCGACCAGCCTACAGCAGGCCACAGCCAGCCATGACCAGCCAGCAGCCGGCCACGACTAGCCGCAGCAAGCCATAGCAGGCCAGGAGGTACCAGCAGCTGGCCAAGAGGAGCCGAGACATGTAGCAGCAAGCCTCACCACTTTCCTTTGACGCTGACCCTGTCTGGCCTTCGTGTCGTAGCTCCGTTGCTAGATCTTGAGGCCCCGTAGATGATGTTGGACTGTTGAGAAGCCAAGTGATATACGATGCTGGACTATTGAAGAGCCTTTTCTCTTACATCCTATGCTCCTGTCCTCCATATTGTATACCTGTCCTTATGATCCGTCTGTTCATATATCTATTGTACCCTATCTTTACGATCTGTCTGTACATGTATCTGTTGCACCCTATCCTCACGATCTATCTATATCTATATCTGTAATACAAGATCCATCCCTCTTCATGCTATGGAATTGTGCTACCCCGCTGTCTTATAATGTGTCATTTGAGTCGTGTCATTGGATCTTATTGATTGGTTGTTCTTATTGTTTGTCTGCGTGCCGTGCCTTCGAGCCGGTTGTGGGATCGTACTTCATTCAGATATTGCGATCGCGGGATTCGTCTCGCCATGGCCAGTAATGCTGAATGTAACTTGACCTCGCGTTGCCACTCTCTGACTTTTCGTGCTTGACCCTCGTATGCTCGTACCCTGCGCGACCGTCGCGTTCCTCTGGTTCTTGCGGTGACAACCGCATCGCTATGGATCCGAGTAATGTCTTAGTGCCAGTGCACCCAGGTCGTGGTACCCTACGAGTGGTTCGCGCACTTGCGTATTTTACATGTCGCTCTCTTCTGACGCTCCGTCTATTCTGTGGCGTGCGTGTTGGAAGAAGTAGACCACTGTTGTTTTATGTTTCTCGCTCTTCGCTCCTGTATAGCCCGCTCTATTCGATCCCGACTTGTTCATGGCGACTGGATCAAAGATCGGACTAACTCGTTTTAGTTAGCAAAGCGATGGTCTATATCAAGATCTCGGATCTATATGAGTCGACTCGATCGACTACTTAAAACCATCTTCACTGAAGATCTGAACTGAGAATATGATATAGATGTACCTAGCTAACTCCTCTCTCTCTCTCTCTCTGGATTCTTGGTGTTTAAGCACATGTATGATTGTACCCGTTTGAATCACAGCCTTGGTACCCTACATGTGGATTAAACACTCGCACTATTTTGTGCAACATTTATTGTTGGAAATTCCTTGTTCTTTCCTGCTGATCGGCCGTCCTCTGATCCCCGTCTTCCCCGTGGCGTACGGATCGGAAGATCGTGTGCCGTGGTGTTTGCTATGGATAAGTTTTGGCCTAAACCATTTATTATAAAGCCATATTGGCTTGGCTGTGACTTATGCTTGTGCTTAGCAAACCACCACTCCTGTTTCTTTGGCCTGATGAAATCGGACATACGCCGAGAGGGCTAAGCCGTGTACCTTTTATTATTTCTTTGCTGTTAATGGGTCTCCCCGCGTCCCGTCGTCTTTTGGTGTATTGGGTGTTTTATTGCCTTGTATTGCTTCGCGGAGTAGCCATTTTCGGATTAGCGACGACCGGACTGAGGCCCGCTGGAGGAGGAGAACATGGATGACGACAAGAACTGTGGAGTGGATCTAGGAGACCCAGTAGAACGACTACACTAACTGAGGAGTGCTCATACCACTACTTCCTCGACAACGCAGGTGTCATGGCAGCACCTTCTTTTAGAGAATCCTATTAGACATTGCAAATCTAGAACTGCTAGCGCTTTATATTTACTCCTTTGCTAGTATATGATGCATGTTACTACCTAAGCCGTTACTACCCCGCTTGCAACCACTCTACTATACTACCCAGCTTCGCGCTCACTGCTCTCTTATACATATTCCTATCTACCTGCTTGCTTGCATGTTACATCACTATATTTATTTATTAACTCCACTCGCATTGTATCTATGATGTGATGCTGGTGGTGAACCCCTGGGAATGGTTTGGCTTGGGATGCCAGACTGGTGGTATGTGAGCGTGCTGCGTGTGTCTTGGGTGTGTGGTGAGGGTCGAGTCGACCAAGTGGGATACACGACGAGCTGTGTAAGCAAGTCTTGCCCGGGAGTTGCATCTGGGCATTCCCACGAGAGATACCTGTGGCGGGTAATGGTGTATGAGGAGGTTCTGGGGTAGAAAGCCTGCGTGGTTGAAACCCCGTGAACGGAGGTGCCGTGGAGGCACAGGGAGAGTATCCCCTAAGAGAAGATGCCTGCTTGGTCAACCTAGGATCTACTGGTACTCAGGCTCATAGGAATCCTTTACTGCTCACTCGCTTCTGATGGGCGGGAGACGGCTGGACTACTTGGTAGGGCGGTGCCCCTACTGCTAGGTTGTGAGGTGATTAGGGTGGGCGGTGAAGGATGTGGGATTTCCGAAACCGTCCTAGATGCGCAGTACCACTGATTGGGCCCGGTACTGCGTCTCCCAGTCAGCGTATAGGCGTAAGGGCCAAAGTTACCCAGGGCTGAGTGGTAGGGTGGCATCGACCTAGGCAAGCAAGCACCCAGAATTCTGCCTAGATGTATGTACAACATCGATGATGGCTAATCTTGTGAGTAGTAAAACCTCTGTAGAGTGTTATGGTTGATCGATCGATACATATGCCGACTCGTCGGCTATGGACTTTCCTGTGGTCTTCTACTGGTGTAGCGAGTGGTATTCTTTTCTCCCCCTGGATGATGATTGTCCGGCAGTGTGCCCGGAGTGGCAGTGTGCCGTTGAGACAGGACCCGAGAGGGAGTTGGGCCTGTCGACTGAGCGCGAGATGTGTGTGTGAGGTGGTGTATGGGTGGGATGATGGATTTGGGATAGACTGATGGTAATTGATGATATGGTTAAAACTTGACAAACTATTATGATATTATTACTTGATACTACTTTGCATGCGCTTAGGATGCAAACCACAGCCAAATGTTAGGATCGCCAGATCCTTTGTTTTCTCTTTTCCACTAAAGCTCATCGGTGCTGACCTGCACATATCTGGCGGTGTGCAGATAACCTGACTAACAGAGATATTGAGATAAGAAGTATTAGAAGATCTCGTGCCTACGCTCAAGTTTGGTTCAGGAGATGAAGACTATGTTGCGCCAAGATTGACTCTGATGGTACCCGTGAAGGAGGAGCCTTCACTCGACGACATATTCCGCCAACTCTGATGACGTCTAGAAATGCTTCCGCTAGATCAACCCTGTAATAGGTGTCTACTCAGTTGATGCAATATTTTGTAAACATTTACGATGTATGACTGCAATATCAACTGATATATGATAATGTGACGAGATCAATCTATGGTTTTATCACATTATAGCTCATTCTGTGGATTTTCCCTTCGTGGAAAATCGAGGATGTTTCACACGCCAACACCTTAAAATGTTGCATGTCAATCTTGATCATCTAATTTAACTTAGCATGGCAACTTGAAAATGTTCTCAGTTTCTCTCTGTGCATTCATATGCTCTAGTATTCTTTGTCTTATAGAGTGTTGCATGACATATATCTATCAACTTGCACTCTAGGAGCTAGATCCTTTCTCTCTCTCATCTCTTGCTAAAAAAATGCTAATGAGAGAAATGCATATAACAACCATGAGTGAGCCAAGAGCAAATTTTGTCATGACAAAATCCATTCTCTTTCTCTCTAATTCCACTCATACAAACATTGATCAAAACACCTTTTGCTAATCTTGGGAAAGATTCCTACTTAAAACCTTAAACAAATCACCTTTTGAAAGAATGCTCCCGTGAAACCTCTCATGAGCAAACATCCACCATCCATGGTCATGTCTTGCCTCTCCTTTGGCCCTTTGTTCCATTCATCACTCACTCCAAGAATTGACTACATGAGCAAGTAGCCAAAGGAGAGAAGAGTTGGTGCTTCACCAAGCAATAATAGACCATGCCATCAATCTCTGGCCAACACCATGTCTCGCTTGGCACCAAAATAGAGGTGATAGAGGGGTTCGGCCGACCCATCATCTGACTCATGACCACATCCACTTGCTCTAGTTCCAACAATGTTTACAAGGCAGCAAGATGCCTGAAAATTTGAGGTGATTGATGGTTAGGCCGACCCGTCCAGAGCCCCATCACTCCAGCCTTTGTTCCATTCAATGCACTTAGAGATTTCCCCAATTATTGGCACAAACTAGAGAGAGGGCAGGGGTCGGCCGAACCAGGCCCTATGCCCCTTGCACCTCCACTTCCTTCTCTATCTCATTGCCAAGCTCGGGAGCACATCACTTCGACAAAAACATCAGCAGAGCATTCCACACTCTAAAACTCTCTCTCACCTTCAAACAAACCTCCTTCCAAAAGAAAATCCAAAAATATTTTCCTTCATCCTTGTTCTTCACTCAAGTGTTCATCACCCGAAGGAGTCAAGAGAGGTAATCATCCGGTAAGAAGGCTCAATAATTTAAGCTAACCCGTATTTTCCAAGCTTGGCTCGCCTTGTGTTTTTGGTGCAAATATGAAGAACCCATTCAAGCCCGCAGCAAAGAAGGTGTGCATAGCATTAAGCGGGAGTTCATCGCGACGCTCATCCTCCCATGACACCGAGATACGACTCTCGAGGTACGCAGGATGAACACACTTCTGGAGAACCTTCACCGGCACGGAGCGACAACATTGAACAACACCTCAGTGAGACATGTACAAAAGGGCAAGCTTGGGGGAGATTCTCTCCCCCACTTAGGTGAGTACCCTGTCTTGGCATTTTATTTTGATGCATTTAAATATAATAAAATAAGAACACCAAAAATATCTTCTTTGTCTCATATGTTTCATGAATGTTTATCTTCCTCATGAAAATGATGAATAGTTGCTCTGTTAATATTTCTTTAATGTCTGGTTTACAATTTAGTATTTCTTTGAGTATGGATTACTTGGCTCATTTATAAATCATCATGAACCTGAAAACTTTATGGATGCTAAATGCTAGAACTAAGTCTAAGTTGTTGTGAGATATGATATGGTAAAACAAGAGCCACTATAATATTGTTCCAAGCATGCATGATTACTGAAGATTTATTTCTTAAACAATCAAAACCGTATTGTTCCTCAATGGTGATAAAATTCCTACCATAGCCATACTTGCTACACATGTTTAAATCCTTCCAAATAAGCTATTTGCTTTGCATTGAGTGTTGTCAAGTTTTGTTGACCCTTATTGAGAGACTTATCATGCTCTAAAAGATCAAGATCACGCACACACCACATATACATGCTGCTTCTACACTGGAAGTACTCAACCACATGCCTTTCATTTTCACCAAATAAATGCTCCATGTGTTTAAGTCATAGAATATCTCTCTTAGTCAATTTGGTAGAAGAGACAAAAGGCTATGTAAAATGAAAAGAAAGAAAAAATGGACACAAGAAAGTCCATAGAAAAGAAAAGCAAAATAGATGAAGCAAGTCTAGCTCATAAATAAGGAAAAAATGATAGCCATGTCTCAAAAACAAGATAGAGAGATACAATTCAAATAGAAGAGCATTATGTTCCATCACTTTCCACACACTTGCACGTCTTGATGTAAGGGCACGACACTTCTCTCTTTGGATCCAAGCTTTGGCTCTACAACATATGCAAGGTAAGGATGCTACATTCTTTCGTTCCTACCTTAAACTCCACATAAACCATTTTTAGAAGTAGGATGATAAGAAAGGCAACATTCACTTTATGCCTTGGTAAGAAATCATACACCATTTGAGCGACATGAGAGGACCATATGAGGAACATTAAGTTTTCTTTTGAAAAATATTGTTAAAACCTCCACTATGAAACTTGCAAGGAATGAGAAAATTAGTGCTCAAGTTCAAACTGTTTTGTCTCTCAACCACCTAAGGCAAAGGAAAGGTCATTAGCTCCATAAAGAACTAAGGTAAAATAGATGAATTTTCATAGCCAAATTTTCCATTCAAAAGAGAAGTACTTTGTTGTGCACATGGTATTATTGAAATATAAACATTGAAGCAACTCCTGATCCACCGAGGCTGAGTTTAATTATTTGCTCGGGACGAGCAAAGGTTAAGCTTGGGGGATCTTGTTGACGGTGGATATACCGTAATATTCCACATTCAAACACCGTCAACAGGCCTCAGATTCAAGGGAGAATAAACATAACATTAACATATTTTATAAATAACTAGTTCCACGTGTACTCTTAAGCTTGTGAATGCATGGAAGACCAAAACAGTGCAAAAGTGAGCAGCTAGGGGTCACCTATGTGGTTCGGCCGAACCATGTCTAGTTGCCCCAGGCCACCACATTTCATCACCTTGCATACAACATCAAATGGAAGAGAGGAGAGACAAGGGTGGGCCCATGGTGGGGTCGCCTGAACCACTCATGGAGCCCACCTAGCTTTGGTGACATGGCACGATCCTCGTAACACTCTACCCAGCTCATCCCAACCATCAGATCATCATGTGTTTCCATTCAACGGTGGAGAAGCAAAGCACATGGATCAAGGCGTGAAACGATAAGATCAAGACAAACTAAGTACACAGCCACAGTCTATGATAGATGGGGACCGTAGTGGTGGGCCCACCCTGCCATAGGTGGTTCGGCCGAACCACCCATGGTGGGCCCGAGCCACCACCACACTCCAGGACATGTGGGGACACCTTCTAGAAGCTCCTGGCTGGGCCCACCTGCCATAGAGAGGGGTCGGCCGAACCACCTTGTGTGGGCCCCGGCCACCGACTTCCTCCACCGCCTTTCTGCATGTCTCCCACGTGATGGAATCACCGATGCCGTCCATTTCAAGGCGGTATTGAGGCGGTTTATCCAAGGGTGGAGAGTTGGGGAGCACACGGATCGCTGACGTGCCACCCCTACACTCTCCACTATAAATAGAGGCTTGCCTCCACCCTCTCAAGACATGATTCATTTAAGATACAAGTGAGAAACAATGTAGTTCCACTTCTAGTAGTAGTGTAGTCTAGTGTGGGAGTTAGAGTTGAGTCGAGCTGCGCTCGGGGTCTCCGGAGTCGTCTGCTGGAGAGTCTGGTATAGCTCTTGTATCTTTCTCTTTCTGTAAGACTTATTTACTTTAATATAATATCCTGCTTTACTTTGCTGAGTATTTACTTTGTTCTATATTTAGTGCATTACTATTCTAATAATAGTATTGTTGTGAGTTATCATATTACTTGGTCGGCTTACACTAGATTGTGATCCTGTAACCAGCTCACGTGTGTAGTTCATCGCCTGTCATAGGGTGCTCTAGTTGCCTTGGCCACAGCTAGAGTAGTGAGACTTAGTGTAAGCATGGTGCTTAGACTAGATCTTGCCTTTGAATGCTGCTTGTCGCACGGATTGTTTGTGGGTGCTAGCAGGTGGTGACAGCCCTGTCTAGTCTTAGTATCCCTCCACGTGTTTTAGGCAAGTTCTTAAATGGTAGGCTCCCATAAGAGAATAGCCGCTTCGAGTAGAGGTTATATCCCCTACACACTGGAAGTAAGGTAGCAGTCTTAGTATATCTCGTCCATTTGATAGGATAGTTCATAGGAGTAAAGCAAGTATCACAGGAACCTTTCTCACTCGTTGTCCTCTCACCTAGCTATACTACACTAGTTATCTTTTAGCAATTCATTTGTTATCTTTGAATCATCACCTTCCTATCATACTTCGATTACCCCCTCTACACTAGTTGTACTAAGTTGAGGTAGATTTCAGGATCTCCTTCTATTAACATTTCTAGCAATCACTTTCCCTTGGGATAAAATAAATAACGATACCTTGTAATACTTCCGGGTGAAGTGCTACAACGGTATATTCTGTGCGCTTGCGGAATTATCCAATAGACATAAGAAATACCCTAAGCACTTCTGGCTCCGTTATCAGAGATAGCCTAACACCCTCTCTCAGGTGATTGCGCTAAGAAGTGTCAACACCCGTAATCTCCACATTCTTCACAGGTCATGCGAGAATCATTGATATGCATGACTTCATTCTTCTCTATGCGCTAAGAAAGCAGTTGAGCATCGGTCCCATGTAGTGTTCTTGTCTTTGTTGGCATAGAACCACTGCTTTGCTTTCCCCAAAAGTGAAAATGGGAAAAGATGGAGTAAAATAGCATCTCTTGGTACTCCTCTGATCGTGAAGGTGCTGCAGATCTCTAAAAAGTGTTGTAAGTGTGCACTTGCATCTTCATGAGTTTTTCCACAAATCTGGCTGGCTTGAACCATGGTGACAAGAGCAGGCTTGAGCTCGAATCCATTCTCCCCCGTAAGGGTGGGCAAAATACCCGATACCCAATTCCCAAACCCGAATTACCCGAACCCGGACCCGAAGTACCCGAACCCGAAATACGCAATCACAATTTCGGATAGTAATTGTAGAAACCCAAATTTAGTTCGGGTAATTCGGGTAATGCTCTTCCGGTACCCGAATTACCCAAATTACCCGAAATGTCTCAAATATGAAGATATGAAGTGGTTTAGTATAACATAAATGTATTATTTATTATGCATCAATGTAATTTTATGCTAACTTGATAGTTGATTTGTTGTTAATTGATATAAAGACATGACATGATTTGTATGACTATTCTTGTCTATTATAAAATGTGATTAGAATTCTCCTAAAATGCTTGGTTCTATGAGTTTCGGGTAAATCGGGAAAAACCCGAACCCGAACCCGAATTATTGGGTACCCGAAATTTCGGGTAGTGCTTTTTTGGGACCAAAATCGAGGTAGCAATTTCTAAAACCCGAATTTCCAAATACCTGAATTACCCGACCCGAATTTTTTCGGGTAACCCGAATGCCTAGGCCTACTCCCCCGTGTTGACTGCTGGTCCAGTCCCGATGTTTTCTGTTGTTGGGGCAGAGAACTCGCGCTGTGTCTTCTCAACCATGTCTTCAAACACAGGAGATAAATCTTCTCCTAAGTGTTCTTCTTCCAATATTGGAGCTGGCTCCTTTGATGAATGAGCTTGAGCAGCGATGGGTGTTCTTGATGGTAGCTTGAAATTGTCCCTCGCTTGTACAAACTTCTTTCTTCTCAGGAGTTTCTCTAGATCGTCAGTGAAATTATTTGGAAGAGAAAAACCATTCATTCATCACCCTGCATAAGATAAGTAAATGATAAAAAATAGGGGTGTGCCTGTTTGAGTTAGAGATCAATCGGTAATACATTCTTATCCATTATGTATACATATGTTATCAATATTTCCTAAGTTTAATGTGTCTTCCCCGGCAACGGCGCCAAAAATGCTTGTTAACATCTACTAACGTCGCCAAATATAACTATATAACTTTTAATGCGAGAGGCGAGATTAGAAGATGAATGGTAATTAATTAACTTGTCATTAGCAACTAGCCACTTTTCTATTACCAACATTCTTATGCAAGAACTAGGTTGTCATCCCTAATTAATAATGCTAAGAATAAATAAAGGTTTTATATATTAATCTATGTGACTAAGGCAGAAATAAATATAAATATAAAATAAGATCAGTTCTGCAAGCGGACAGATAATTATACCATTGTAGCATTTTGCCTAGTGAGTTCTACCAGGTTGTCGATTTATATTTATACCACTAGGAAGGACTAGGTTAAACTTTAATCTATTATATTGATAATGATGGTATACAATGGATAAGTGACATTACCGATGTCACTTACTCTACTCATAACAGGTAGAGGTCACAAGATAAATAAAGATAAAGGTGACAAGTATGATCAAGCATCATAAATAAAAGATAATCATCAGAGCACTCTCTAGTCATAGTAATAGCTAGCCAATGGATAAACTAAGGAATTAATATCAAAGGTAATTCTATAACTACATCAATGAATAACTCTAATTAGTGCAATTACATCTAGCAATCGTTGTTAGACTAATCCTATATCATAATCGCATGCAAAGGGCATCATCTAGGAAGGATGTGAAACAGAGTCATCATCCAACTTCGCGACTGTGCCTGCTGGCCTACATACGAGGGTGGACTACAGAGGACTCAACGCAGCTGTCACCTACGCGATCTACCACACGACCCGGCACATTAGGGTGCACTCGCAGATAAACAAAATACCTAGACACCACGTCTACATATTGTTCATCATCTATCCATCAGTCCGCATGAATAAACGCTATAAGAGCAATTACATGAATTCAATAAGATCAAACCAGCTATACTAGACATATAATCAAATAGACAAAGACTATTGTAATCAAGAACATATAAACTATTAAGAACAATGTTTCCCTAATCATAATGAAGAATACAATAATAGAGAAAGAACTAGAATTATACCGAACTCCGCGCTCCAGACAGACGCCGGGGCTCCAGATCCGCCGAAGAACTAGAACTCCTCTACTTCTAATCTAACTAGGCTAGAACTATGAACTAGGAGGCTCTTGATGGCTTGAGGACTTGATGCCTTGAATGAATGATGGAATTCCTCCTCCAGGGGGTCTGCCCCTCTATTTATAGCCTGGTGGGATGCACGTATGCCGTAGGATCAAACTGACTTGAAACAAGGGCCCAGATGACTCCACAAAGGCGGCTGGAAGAAGACTCCAGAAGGTGGGCCGAAACCCTAAGGGGGGGCGCCGGCCGGCCCCACCTGGTGGGGTTCGGGCCCCGGTCGCTTCGGGTGTGTTCTAAACTCTTCCAGGGCCTTCGTGATGATGTTTCCTTGGTGGTTAAGTTTCGTGGTAATTATGCTCTTTAACCCTTCTTTTATGCTTTTCTCGAATAGCCCCTGAAAAATACAGAACATGCAAAACTCGTGCAAACTGTCAGTTAAAACCCTAGACTAGTGTGTATTCATGTAGTCTTTGGTGTCTAAAGTTCTAATAAAAGTTGACGTTATCCACCGTCAACATAGGGGGAGGTGGAGTAGAGGAAACTCCACTGCCACGTCATCAATCCGCGTGACCTCCATCGTGCACCGTTGGATCAAACTGTCCTTGAAACCGCCTCAGATGAACGGCAGTGGTAAAACCATCACGTGGGAAGCATGCAGGAAGTCGGTGAAGCAAGGCGGTGGCCTGGGCCCACCAGGGGTGGGTCGGCCGACCCACCTATGGCAAGGTGGGCCCACCTCTGTGGTCCCCACTAGTCATAGAGTGTGGCTATGTACTGGTTTCGCCTTGGTCTTGTCGGTTCACACCTTGATCCATGTGCTTTGATCTTTCACGGTTGATTGGAAACACAACTTTGATCCAAAGGTGGAATGAAGCTGGATAGAGAGTCACATGGATCATGCCATGTCAGCAGAGCCCTGGTGGGTCCCACATGTGGGTCGGCCAACCTGCATGTGGGCCCTCCAGGTGCTCCACTATCTTCTATGTGCTTCCTTGAGTCATATGTTGAAGTATGACAGCTTGGTGCCCAAATAGGTGGGTCGGCCGACCCACTCATTGTGCCCATCTTTTGCACATTGTCTCTAGAAGTTATGATATTAATGATTGTGAAGTTGGTTTGTCATTTGGCCATACTTGGTTGGTTGCCCAACCTTCATATAGAGCTTTCGGACACTGAACGGTACCTGTTCTGAGTGCCTGCAACCAAATAATGATAAGTACATGTGGAACCAAGTTATTTGTACTTAAGTCACTATGTGTTTGGTGGTTTCCTTCCAGAAAGAATGTCTTGTTGACAGTTTTGATGGGGTAAAAACATGGTATAACTACCGTCAACAAGATCCCCCACACTTAAATCTTTGCTCTTCCTCGAGCAAAGGTTAGAGAGAATGATAAAATATGATTATGACATTTTCAAGATATTAGCAAATACAAAGCTTTACTCAAGACATATCTCATACAAGTGGGTTATGTGGTATTGTCTAGCATATATCCTTCAGATGTTGAAAAATGGAACAGTTCTCAAAGCAAAGTCATCTTTCCATTTTCATATCCTTAGCACTTAGAGTTTTTGATAAGCACATAGTTCATTCTTACTCCTCAAATAGTACTCTCAAGTCACTCAGTAGGTATATGATTCCTCACCAAGGCATAGCATAAGACTGCCTTCTTTTGTTTCATCCTACATCTATCAAGCTTATGTGGGGCTCAGGTAGGGATAAGATAGCATACTTACATTGCATGTTTTGTAAAGTCAAAACAAGGATCCAAGGAGAAGACTGTCATAATCCTAGATCAAGATATGTAAGTGTGTGGAAAATAATGGGATGTATTGCTCCTTGATAAGATCCCTCTCTACTTTATTTTATTTGAGACATGGCTAGCATTTTTTTCTTCTTGTTTTCTTTTTTTTCAAAGTAATGGACCTTCATGTGTCCAATTTTTTTTTAATAGCCTTTGTGTCTCATCTACTAAGTCATACTTAGAGAGATTTTCTAAACTTTAAAGCATGGAGCATATTTATGATGGATATGGATGGCATGTTTTTGCGTACTTCCAGTGTAGAAGCAGCATGTGTATATGTGGCGTGTGTGTGATCTTGATCTTGGGACTATGACATAGTTCTCAACAAGGGTCAACAAGATTTGATCAAACTCAAAAGCAATTTCAAATAGCATGACTAGAAGGGGTTTTGAACATGGTATGATCATATATGATTTTGGTAGGAATTTTCTTACTATTGAGGAATGAGTGACACTATGGTTTTATGACATTTTTAAAATAAATATCTAAGAACTTTGAATAGAAAATGTATGAATCATGAGCTAAGAACTATATCACATTTGTCAACAACTAAGTCAATATGATATTCCTATCAAGATATGTGACCCACAAGTATAAGCATATGCAAGAATTAAACTTTGTGACGCTTCTACCCTTTAAATGTCATAAATCATGTCACTTTTTATTTTCAGATGCAAGTCTTCTTGATTTTATTTTTATTTTATTTCATCTAAAGAAAGCAAATAAAAAGTAAAAATGAAAGAACGGAGGGAAGTAGGAAGTGGCAAACCAGTCGGGAAGCAAGTAGACGCTGATGGGTGCTGACTGATGGGTCCAGATGTCCCAGGTGGGGTCGATCGACCCCACCATGGAGCTTCTGGCTACTCCGGTGATCGCCATTCGAATCCTCACCTTTGAAGGTGCGCCTACACTTGCGTTCTTCTATTTTGTGTTGATGTGCCTGTCGCATGACCTGCCTTTAAAGGCTTCTTGGGACTGGTTTGTCGAGCAGACGTGTCTCGTTGTGAACATCATCGTGGTGCATTCAGAATTGTTCCTGAGTGTGTTGGCGAGGTCACCAACCTCCCCCCACACTTGGCTTGCTGCATATTGGGTTAGAGAGACAAAGGAAATGTCAAGTGCAGGGGCCCTGCTGGTGGCAACACACCAGCAGAACTAAAATTTTATTAAACATAGGCACAAGTTACTAGGAAATAAACCTATCTAAGTGTCTTTCTTATTTGTAAGATTTTTTTAAGATATCTAGCGTGAAAAGTGGATGACCTCACGCCCCATGGCCTTTGATACACACTTCATCTTCACACTAGTGCTAATGCGAAGAGTGCGGAAGTTGTCTTCTAAATCCAAGTAAGCCGTTTTTAACTCCACTACTTGCCCCTCTAAGGCACTATTGTCATTCCTAGATGTGGAAACCACACAAAGAAACTTCTCCAAGACACTCTTCTTGGTGCGGTCATCCTCAAAGTGCCTTGATGGCCCATTGATCATGGAGGATTAACCTTCCGCCAGGTGGTCTTTGGGGACCTAGTGGTGTTTCTCTACTCACGCAACTACTTCTTCTCCTCGTCTGTGAGCTGGGAAACAACATCTTCCCTTGTCCCTACCCATGGCCAATGACAATATGGTTCTTCATGAAAGGTGGGCGTTGAAGGCGTGTAGGGGCTGGTATACTCCGTAGGGCTCAACCTCAAGCACCTTGACCTCCATGATGACCTCTAGGGTCTCAAAAAGTGATCTCTCGGATCGAAGGGGCCCTTACCAAAGGAACAATGGTATTTTTACTGGTGGGGGCCATGATGGAGTTTCTCTTAGAGACTTGGGAGGCACAAAGGAGATTGGGAAATACTAGAGTTGGGATGAGGATAAGTGGGAAGAGAAAATAGAGGAGGGAGGTGTGCCAACATTCTCCCCATCCGAATTCGCAAGAGGGAGCATCGAGGGGACATTGGCATAACGTTCTGGAGCGAACGGATTTTGGATTTAGGCTTCCCTTGAGGCAAGAAATGGTTTGCCAAAACTTGGCCACCAAAAGTAGGTCGCCCGACCCATGTTTGGAGGCTTCTTGGGCCCAGTTTTGACATGGAGACTAGTCTAAGTATGAGCATTCTAGACTAGTGCTCAAACCATAGAGACATGAAAGAAGTAAAGACATGTAGATTTTAGTTGTGTTAAATCATTAGCAAGGATGAATTCTACCATGTCACTTTCTTCTTTCATAGTTCATGCTCATGAAAAACTTTAAGAAGGTGGCCACTTACCTTAGAGATGAGTTGTAGCATTGGTCCTTCTCAGTTGTATTGCCTCGAAGTTTTCCTTGGCCAAAAAACTTGACTCTTGAGTTGCACATGAGGACCGTGATTTGTCTCCACGAATGATCTTATGACTTACCCATAGAGATGTCGAGGTTCTTGCTACAAGGGTTAGTCCAAAAGTACAACCAAGTTCTATGCAAGTATGTCTTGATTCAATGATCAAGCTTGACACCATGTCATGTTTGATTAAGGTAGTCTATTTAACCTAAGCACCATACTTAATTTAAAAAAAAGACTATGGAGGTATGATTGATTCATACAACCAAACCCCAGCATACTAGCATAAAATGGAAGCATGAGATAATATACAAGATTCATCCGATTAGAGGCAAAAGCTCGAATGTGAAGCCATGGAGCATTTTTTTTATTTTATTTTAGTGGGTTGAAGACAAAAGTAAGAGGAATGCACTAAACAAGAGGAAGGGAAAGTGACAAACCAGTCAAGAAGTATGGCTCAACATAGTGGAAGTTGACTGGTGGGCTGAGGGGTCTATGGTGGGGTCGGCCGACCCCACCTTGGAGGCTCCAACCACTTTGGTTCTTTTCTTGTGCATTCTTACCTCTAATGATGTGTTCCTGCACTGATGCTTTTTGCTCGGGATGTCCTTCAACACCCAAATGTGTTCGAGGAGGTCAAATGACCCCCTCACACTTGGTGCAAGGTGTGTCCTGAGTCATGGAAATAGAGAAAACATCAAGTGCAGGAGTTCTGTTGGTGGCAACACACCAACAGAACCAAAAGTCTCACTAATCTACTAAGGTTAGGAATAGGTTGCGTCATATTTAATTCACTACCAACCTTTGTAAATCTGGTTGCAAGAACTCATACCAAACCACTACGAGACTTGCAAAATTTATGATAGACAAACACATCTACAACCAACCTTGCAAAGATTTTAAGAACAAGAAGGGTGAAGAGGTTGTAGATGTTGTGTGTGGTAGTGGTAGAGAGAAGGATTGATTTGGGAGGTCTCTCATATGAGCAAGGGTCTAATGAGAGGATCAGGGGATAACTTCCATGCTCATTAATATAACCTTCCTGCTTAAGAAGTGGGTGAGCAATTTCTTTTTCAAGACGTTCCAAGTCCTTTTTAGGACTTGGATGAGCTATGGTTGAAATTGAAACTGCCATAAGCTCACCCCTTGGATCATGAATAGATTTGGATTCTACCCCTTTGTTGAGAGGTTGTGAAGACCAAACAGGTAGGTAATCGTCACCTATTCTATAACCAAGCTTCTCATTTCCAATGTCCTCCAAGATTCGCATGATTGGCCTTCCAATGAATGTGAGATGAAAGGAAAGTCCAGGAAGGTCAAAGATGTGGAAATTTAGGGACATCTTTAGATCATCAATCACCACAGGTACGTCTCGAAGAACTCCTAAACAATCAAGGACTTGACCATTGGGGAGACTAAAACACTTTTGAGATTGGAGTAGGTGATTATTTGATGAACTTTGAATATGGAAATGAGGAATGATGTTGATGCCGAGGCTAGGATCATAGCAAATTTTGCTATAAATGCCCATTACTTGACAAGATATCCTTCTTACATGAGTGGGCATTTTAGCAACCGTCATTGATGCTTCAGCCTCATCTAACCACTCTTTACTTACAACGGTAGATAGGTTCACTAACCGTTGTTATTGCTCTTTTTGGTCAGATTTATGAGCCTGATGACTCTCACACCTCGGGTGTCTTAATGAATCCCCGGAGTCAATGATCGGATCATCATAAGACTTTGAAGGAATGGCAAAATTGGGATCATCGGGATCAAGGATGAGTTTAGATATGGGTTCAAAGGACATGGTGGATGTGGGCATAGAAGAGGAGAGGATAGATTTTTGTTCTAGGCATTTTGGCTCTCCTTCTATGGGCACAGTCAGCATTCCTTTTGGAGGTTCATCCTAGATCCTAGATATTTCCCTATGTGCCACATGGGAATTCGAGGCGTCAGATGATTCCAATTTGGGAGAGTTTTGAAGTGATCCTTTCTTGAGAGGTTTTGAATGATGTTTCTTAGAAGGTCTCTTTTGGATAGGATAATTGTAAGCATTCCCAAAACTAGTAAGGTCAGATAAGAGATTAGCCTCGAAATTGAAGGAGCAATTTATAGGACAAATTTCTTTCTCCTCCGATGTTTCTGGTATTTGTGATTCAGGATCGATGGCGGAATCTTTGGATGAGACTGATTTTGATTCGGCTATCGGGATTTCTTTTTGCCTTGGGGATTAATTCCTTTTCTTTCTCAGGAGGTTTACCATACCCGTGGGTGTGGGGAGTGTTTTTAAGAATTTTAGCAAGAAGTTTCTTCCCTTCACCAACGGTACAACGAAGGAATACTCCTCCAGAAGATATATCAATGAATTGTGCGGAATCTTTGCTAAGACCGAGGTAAAAATTTTGTAACAATGTTGGCTCGATTATAGCAAGATCAGGACCAAGGGATACTAGATCTGTGAAATAGGCCCATGCCGCACCTAGAGTCTCCTTCTCCTTTTGCTTGAAGGCTAGGACCTCTAGTCGAAGACGAGCAACACGAGAGATAGGGAAGAAAGCTAAGCAGAATTTGGATTGAAGGCTTTCCCACTCTCCATGTGCACTCTCTACGTGTCAAGCATACCAATGTTTAGCTGCTCCCGTCAAAGAGAACGAGAATAGCTTCCATTTCAAGGTATACCGTGTCATGCCTTGAATATGAAGGCATGAAGACAATTGCTCCCACTCACGTAAGTGAGTGTAGGGGTTTTCATCTTCTTCCCCAGCAAAAGGTTGTTCCTGAACCTTAGCTATGAAACTCGGGCGAAGCTCACAGCTAGGTGAAAGAATGGGTTGTGATGATGGTGGTGGCACCAAACAAGCGCCCTTCGGAGCGGCGAGATGAGAGATGGGTGTTTGGTTCATGGTGTGGAAAGGATAAAAAGAAAAGAAAGATAAAAGAAGCATAACTCGGATGACCCGATTCTAGTTAAAACAGCTACCGATCCCCGGCAACGGCGCCAGAAAGCTTGTTGACACCAGAAGTGGCAAACAGATATACCGCAAGCGTACGGTAGTCAATGTAGCCTTCACCGGGAGTATTCTAGGTATCGTATTTTCCACGGGGAACGTGAAGTGTTCTAACTAGGTTCAAGACTGTCCAGTGATGAGACAAAGGATCTATGATAACTAGGTAGAGAGGTTCTTATGTAGCAAAGATATCTAGTCTTGGTGTTCTAAGTATAAATAGGTGTACACCTCCTCCCTTTACAAGAGGCGATAGGCGAAACAGGAGGAGATATAACTCCTCCCGAGGCAGCTATGCTATTGTATTGATGCCGTGCCGTTTTAATAACTTGTCTTACACACGTGGAGGGATACTAAGACCAGACAAGGCTGTCACCACTTGCTGGCACCCACTAACAATCCGTGCGACAAGCGGCCCACACTGATAAGATATAGCCTAGACACCACGTCTACACTATACTTACTACTCTAATCCTTGGAAGAGACTAGAGCACTTCACTAAGTAAAGCAATGTGCAAGTAAAGCAAGTATATACTTAAAATAGCAGAACCAGAATATCAAATACTTAGAAAGACTCGAATGTAAAACTTACTTGAAGATTCGCATCCGCTGAGGTACACCTTGGAGAAGACTCCTGATAGGCCCGGGGCTTTCTCCTGAAGACTTCCCTCACTCTCTCCCACCTAGCACAGCACTATAGCAGACCTAAAGCTACTACATGGTTTCTCCTATGAATCATGCTCTAAAGTGAAGGCCTATGAGGGGTATTTATAGGGAGAGGTGGAGTAGAGGATACTCCACTGCCACGTCATCAATCCGTGTGACCTCCATCATGCACTGTTGGATCAAACCGTCCTTAAAACCGCCTCAGATGAACGGCAGTGGTAAAACCATCATGTGGGAAGCATGCAGGAAGTCGGTGAAGCAAGACAGTGGCCTGGGCCCACCAGGGGTGGGTCGGCCAACCCACCTATGGCAAGGTGGGCCCACCTCTATGGTTCCCACTGGTCATAGAGTGTGGCTATGTACTGGTTTCGCCTTGGTCTTGTCGGTTCACACTTGATCCATGTGCTTTGATCTTCCACCGTTGATTGGAAACACAACTTTGATCCAAAGGTGCAATTGAGCTGGATGGAGAGTCACAATGGATCGTGTCATGTCAGTAGAGCCCTGGTGGGTCCCACATGTGGGTCGGCCGAACCTGCATGTGGGCCCTCCAGGTGCTCCACTATCTTCTATGTGCTTCCTTGAGTCATATGCTGAAGTATGACAGCTTGGTGCCCAAATGGGTGGGTCGGCCGACCCACTCATTGTGCCCATCTTTTGCATATTGTCTCCAGAAGCTATGATATTAATGATTGTGAAGTTGGTTTGTCATTTGGCCATACTTGGTTGGTTGCCCAACCTTCATATAGAGCTTCCGGAACACTGAAAAGTACCTGTTCTGAGTGCCTGCTACCAAATAATGACAAGTACATGTGGAACCAAGTTATTTGTACTTAAGTCACTATGTGTTTGGTGGTTTCCTTCCAGAAAGAATGTCTTGTTGACGGTTTTGATGGGGTAAAAACATGGTATAATTACCGTCAACAATCACTACAGAAGGTTTTGTGCCTATGTCATGAAGCCGATGGATAATCGGCTCAGTATCATCATGTAATCATTTTTTGCAATGGATGCTAATGTTAAACGGTTAAAACATCATGTTGATCAATATCGGGCTTCCATGACCGATGTATGTGCGGCAATTGATGATTTTGATGAGCTCAATAAGTTGGCTAAGGTTTTACATCGTCTGACCCTTTGGAGCAAGTTGACATTGGAGATGGTTCTATACCAAGGCTGACGTTCAATAATAAAAATTTGAAAACCAATTAATTATAAATCTAGGTTAATCCCGCTTTTAAAGAAATATGTTGATTGTTTTGTATGGAATTATAATGAGATGCCTAGATTGAGCCGAGAGCTTGTTGAGCATTGGCTTCCCATTAAGCCTGGATTCCGGCCTCATAAGCAGCATCCTCGCTTAGGATTAAAGAAGAAATTAATCGGTTGTTGGTAGCGGGATTTATTCGTCCATGCAGATATGTGGAGTGCACCTCTAATATTGTGCCCATTGAAAAGAAAGGTTTGGGTAAGATTTGAGTTTGCATTGATTTCAGAGATTTAAATAGATCCACTCCAAAAAATGAGTATCTGATGCCTATAGCCGATATGCTTATTAATGATGCTTCAGGACACAAGATTCTTAGCTTTCTTGATGGTAACGCTGGTTACAATCAAACATTTATGGCCAAAGAGGATACTTTCAAAACGACCTTCATTTGTCCTGGTTTTGTTGGATTATTTCAGTGGATTGTCATGACATTCGGATTAAAGAATGCCGGTGCTACCTATCAGCGTGCTATGAATTTGATCTTTCATAATTTGATTGACGTGATCATGGAGGTTTATATTGATGATATTGTGATCAAATTAGGCTGCCAATAATTCTCATTTGGCTGATTTGCATCTTGCTTTTGAGAGGATGCGTTGGTATGGTTTGAAAATGAATCCACTTAAATGTGCTTTTGGTGTATCGGCGGACAAATTTTTGGGATTTATTATTTATGAGAAGGGCATAGAGGTTGATCCCAAGAGAATAGAAACAATCAAGCAAGTTTAGGCACCTACATGTAACAAAGACTTGCAAAAGTTTCTTGAAAAGGTGAACTACTTGAGGAGATTTATAGCTAACTTGACTAGGAAAGTTATTCCTTTCAACCCCTATATTGAAACTTGAAAGATGAGAGTGAATTTGCTTGGGGGGCAAAGCAACAAAAAGCATTTGAGAAGATTAAAGAATATTTGTCAACGCCACCGGCTCTTTATGCTCCAAGGAGAGGTGTTCCTTTTAAATTATATATTTCTACCGAAGAGAAAGTAATTGGTGCGGTGTTGACTCAAGAGGATGATAGGTAAAGAATATGTCATTGCTTATATTGGTCGTCGTCTTATTGATCCCGAGACAAGGTATGCCCATATTGAAAAGCTATGCTTATCATTGTACTATGCTTATTCCAAGATGAGACATTACTTGCTAGCTAGTACATGTGTTGTTGCTTGCCAGGCCGATGTAATTAAACAAATGTTATATCGGCCAATCCATAGTGGAAGGATCGGTAAATGGGCATATGCGCTAATTGAATATGGCTTGATTTTTTAGCCTTTGAGAGCCATGAAAGGTCAAGTACTTGCTGATTTTATTGTTGAGCATGCAATTGATTTAGGAGATAAGATCAATTATATAACTTTTGCACCAAGGATACTTTATTTTGATGGATCAGTTTGCAAGCAAGGCCAAGTTATTGGTATTGTTATTATTTCACCATATGGTGCTGAGATGGATATACCAAACTGATTGGTAAATTATTGCACTAATAATCAAGCCGAATATTTAGCTTTTTATTGTAGCTTGGAAATGTTAAGTTCCATGAAAGTAGAACATATTAAAGCTTATGATGATTATTTATTAGTTATGCAATAAATCTCTGGTGAATGTCAATTGTCAATGTCTAGGAGAATCATTGAATGCTCATCTTGATACTTCTCTCGATTTAATCGCATCTTTTGCCGAATTTAAAATTTGGCATATACCGAAACATTAAAATTCTAGAGCCAACATGTTGGCTCAACAAGCATCAGGCTTTGACGTCGGTGAGCGTAAAACAGTAAAGCCGGTTGTTGACACTTCGTAGCGCAATCACCAAAGTCAGGGTGTTAGGTTGTCTCTGATAACAGCGACAGAAGTGCTTGAGGGTAATTCGTATGTCTATTGGATTATTCCGCAAGCGCACAGAGTATACCGCTGTAGCACTTCACCGAGGAGTATTCCAAGATATCGTTATTTATTTTATCCCAAGGGAAAGCGATAGCTAGGAATGTTAATAAAAGAGAGATCTTCAAGTCTACTACAACTTAGCACCAACTAGTGATAGGGGGTAATCGATATAGAGGAAAGATAGTGAACAAGATAGCAAGACGAGCCTAAGATAACTAAAAATAACTAGTAGAGTATAGCTAGGTGGGAGGACAACGAGCGAGTTTAGGACTCCTATGACTCTTACTTTCTCCTATGAACTGTCCTATCAAATAGACGAGATACACTAAGACTGCTACCTTACTCTTTGTGTGCAGGGGACAGACGAAACAATAGAGGGACAAAACCTCTACCTGAAGTGACTGCACACTTACAGGGAGCCTACGATTTAAGAACTTGTCGTACACACGTGGTGAGACACTAAAACCAGACAAGGCTGTCACCACTTGCTGGCGCCCACAAACAATTCGTGCGACAAGCGGTAATCAAAGGCAAGACTTAGCCTAAGCTCCACGCTTACACTAATTCTCACTACTCTAGCTGGGCACCAAACAACTAGAGCACCCTATGACAGGCGATGAACTACACACGCGAGTTGGTTACAGGATCACAATCCAGTGTATGCTGCCTAAGTAATAAGATAACTCACAACAATACTATTACTAAAATAGTTAAGTAAAGGCTCAGTAAAGTAAAGCAAAGATATTATATTGATAAAAGTAAAGTCTTACAGAAGGAAAGGTACAAGAGATATACCAGACTCTCCAGAAGATGATTCCGGAGACCTCGAACTTAGCTCGACTCGACTCTAACTCCCACACTAGACTAATACTACTACTAAGATTCTTGACTCTTGCTTGCTTCCCCTTGTTTCTTCTTGTTCTAATAGGGTGGCGGCTGCCTCTATTTATAGAGGGAAATGGAGAGGTGCCACGTCAGCGATCCGTGTGCTCCATGCCTCTCCACCCTAGGATAAACTACCTCAAAACCTGACTTAAGATGGACGATCAGGATTGAGCCAGCTGCATGGAGGCATGCATGTTGACGGTGGATAACGTCAACTTTTATTAGAACTTTAGACATGAAAGGACACATGAATACACACTAGTCTAGGGTTTTAACTAACAATTTCCATGAGTTTTGCATATTCTGTATTTTCCAGGGATTATTCCAGAAAAGCGTAAAAGAGGGATTAAAGTGCATAAAAGACATGAAACTTAACCGCAAAGACAAACATCGTCATCAGGACGTGGGAAGCATCTAGAATAGAACCTGAGCAACTGGGGCCCCGGACCCTTCCTAGGTGGGGCCTGGCTGGCCCTCCCCTGCTAGGGTTTAGGCCCCCGCCTTCCGGAGTCTTCCTCCACCGCCTATGAGGAGTCATCTCGGTCCTTAGTTAAGTCGGTTTGATCCTACGGCGCACGTTCATCCCACCGGGCTATAAATAAAGGGGCAGCCCCCCCTCCCTGAGGCATCAAATCATTTGGAGATCAAGCCATCCAAAGCCTCTCTAGTTCATCAGAGCCTCTCTAGTTCATAGCTTTAGCCTAGTTAGATTAGAAGTAGAGGAGTTCTAGTTCTTCAGCGGGATCTGGAGCCCCTGACGTCTGTCTGGAGCGCGGAGTTCGGTATAGTTCTAGTTCTTTTCTCTGATTGTATTCAACATTATGATTTGGGAAACATTGTTCTTAATCTTATATATGTTCTTAATTGCAATAGTCATTGCTCACTTTGATTATATGTCTAGCATAGTTAGTTTGATCCTATTGAATTTATGTAATTTCTTGTATAGCGTTGGTCCAGAGATATCGTGGATGAATGATTGCTAGTATGTAGACGTGGTGTTTAGATATCTTGCTTATCTGCGAGTGCACCCTGATGTGCCGGGTCGTGTGGTAGTTCACATAGGTGACAGCTACATTGATTCCTCTGTAGTCCACCCCCCGTATGTAGGTCTAGCAGAGCGCGGTCACGAAAGAGGTGACCCTTGTGTCTTAATATCCTCATTAGATGATGCTCCTTTACATTTAATCATGACGTAGGTAGAGCTAAACAATGATTATTAGATGTAATTGCACTAATCATAGTGGACGTAGTTATAGAATTACTTTAGATATTAATTCCTTTTTCTATCCATTGGGCTAGCTATTGTTATGACTAGATGAGCTCTGATATTTACCTATTTATGATGATGACTGATCATATTTATCCTGTATATCTTTATCATGTGACTTATCCCTGCTATGAGTAGGATTATAGTTATGGTTTATCTTTTACATTAGCAGTATAAGTTGTAGATTTAAGTCCTACTAGACCTTCCCAGTGGTATAAATATAAATCGACAACCTGGTAATACTCTAGGCAAAATGCTACAATGGTATAATTATATGTCCGCTTGCAGAATTGTTCTTTAGTTCATATTCTTATATTTATTTCTG
Source organism: Eremochloa ophiuroides (assembly GCA_038502445.1). NCBI lineage: Eukaryota > Viridiplantae > Streptophyta > Magnoliopsida > Poales > Poaceae > Eremochloa > Eremochloa ophiuroides. The sequence continues at coordinate 55,200,377 of JAHLJS010000003.1, read as the reverse complement.
CCTAGTCACACGAAATAATAGATTCATTTAATACTTTATTCCTAGCTAATGTAATTAGGGATGACAACCTAGTTCAATGCTTAGGGATGTTGGTGAGAGATAAGTGGCTAGTTGCTAATGACAAGTTAATTTAGTACCATGTGTTTTTAATATTATTAAATAGTGATGACGTTAAAAATACCAACAATGCACAAGGTCAGTGGAGTATGGCGGTGGGCTGAAGCCACCAATTGGGGGTTGGCCAACCCCCCTATGACAGGCTGGGCCTTCCACCATGGTCCCCACTTGTCATAGAGCATGGCCATGTGCTGGTTTTGTCTTGGTCTTGTCGGTTCACGCCTTGATCCATGTGCTTTGATCTTCCACCGTTGAATGAAAGCACAACTTTGATCCAAAGGTGGAAATGAGCTAGATAAAGTGTCACATGGATCGTGCCATGTCAGCAGAACTGAGGAGGCTGCATCCATGTATGGGCCCATCTTGAGCTCTACTTTCTCCTATACGCTTCCATGAGTCATGACTTGAAATGTGATGGCTTGATGCCACAATGTGTGGATGGGTCCTTTAGAGGCTCATTTTTGACCTGTTTGATCTTCTCTGCATTCAAAAGCTAAAAGTACAAGTGGAACTAGTTATTGGATAAAATATGCTCATGTCATGCTAATCTTCCATCAAAACCGAATCCTGTTGACGGTGTTTAACTAGTGTAATTTTATAGCTTATTCACCGTCAACACCGGTGCAAAACATATTTTCTATTTTCTGTGCAGGCACGTGGAAACTGGCCCAGCCAGGTCTGGAAGGCGGCTAGGCCTGGCTCTGGGGCAGACCCGGCCAGGCCGGGTACCGAATGCGGCTAGGCCGGCTTTGATCAGAAGCCGGCCAAGCCGGGTGCAGAAGGCGGTCAGGCCGACTTTTGCGATTTCAACTCAAATCAGCAGAATTTTGTCAAATTGATGGTCAGGCCGATTTGGATGATTGGAGGACTCCCCTGTTGTCATTTTTGCGGGATCCCTGTGCTAAAGTCGATAAAAGTGTTCGGCGGAGTGCATTCAAATTCCTTTGCATAATGATGAGCTTTATCAGAGAACCGCCGACGATTTATTGCTCAAATGTTTGGGACTTGATGAAGCTAGAGTTGCTATAGGAGAAGTCAATGAAGGCATTTGTGGTATGCATCAATCGGCTCCTAAGATGAAGTGGCTTTTGAGGAGGGCTTGTTTTTATTGGCCTAGAATTGTAGCCGATTGTTTTCGTTACTACAAAGGTTGCGAGGAGTGTCAATGGTTTAGTAATATTCAGCTGGTGCCTGCTGCGATGCTTCATCCTATTATCAAACCATGGCCTTTTGGTGGTTGGGGGCAAGTTTCATTGGCCAAATTCATCCCCCTTCTTCAAAAGGACATTGCTTCGTGTTGGTGGCTATAGATTATTTCACTAAGTGGACTGAAGTGGTACCTTTGAAGAATATGACACATAAGGAGGTAATTGAGTTTGTTGCTGAGCATATTATTCATAGATCTGGCATTCCTCAAACCTTGTCTACCGACCAAGGAAAGTCTTTCATATCAAAAGGAGTGCGAGAATTTGCCGAATCATATAAGATTAAATTTCTCAATTCATCTCAATACTATGCTCAAGCCAATGGCCAGGACTAAGTCTACTAACAAGACCTTGATCAAGCTTATTAAGAAAAAGATTGAGGATAATCTGAGGAGGTGGCATGAGGTTTTGTCTGAAGCTCTTTGGGCTCATCACATATCTCGTCATGGTGCTACAAAAGTGACTCATTTTGAGATAGTATATGGACAAGAGGCTGTGTTACCCGTCGAGGTAAATTTAAATGCATATCGGCTCGCTAAGCAAGATAACTTGTCTGCCGTTATATATCATGATTTGATGATGGACAATATTGATGAGGTAACCGATAAGAGATTAGTGGCTCTAAAGGAGATAGAGAAGGATAAGGCCCGAGTTGCTAGAGCTTATAATAAGAAAGTGAAGATCAAGTCGTTTCAAGTTGAAGAATTAGTATGAAAAACAATACTATCCAACTTGGGACGAAAAGCAATAAGTTCGGCAAGTGATCACCTAGTTAGGAAGGTCCTTATAAAGTGATCAAGGTAATATTCGGTAATTCTTATATGTTAGAGATGTTGCAAGGTGATCGTCTCCCAATAGCAACCAACGGGAGGTATTTGAAAAAATACTTTCCAAGTGTTTGGCAAGAAGCTTAAGTGCTCTTCAAACAATGGCCGGTACATGTATCACCTTTAGAACAAAAAAATGTCCGATGTATACATCGCCCTTAGTCACTAAATAGCCTTTGGGTTGAGTATCGTCGCTATTTGGTTTTACTTGTGTTTTCAGGTTCATGTATGTTGTTCACATGAAAACAGGAGGACATGTGTTGACAACCGAATTTGGCATCGACGACAAAACCGGTTAGGCCGGGTTTGGCCCTAGTGCCGGCCCCATTCACAGGCCACGTGTCACCCCTACAGGCGCCGTGAAAGCCGGCTTGGCCGGGTTTGGCCGTGTTCGAGCCGATTACTAGATTAGATCGGTTTTTGGCAAGTTTTTTGACGTGGGAAACTTGGAGACCTACCCTAATACGTGTTTCCTATTAGGATAAGACCACCCCCTCTATATATATATGAGAGGATCATGGCCGATTGACATCTCAACCATCCAATCATCAAAATACATCTACAAAGTAGGCTTTTCGGTGGTTCACCCTCTATCTTGTTGTTCAGCTCGACTCTCCGCGAGTTTAGTCGACGTTTTAGGCAGCCTCCGCGGTTCCTAGGGCAACCTCCTAGTGTATCTCTCCGACGGATCTTTCCGAGAGGTGTTTGGGAGTTCTCCGGTGAAAGACGGGCGCTACATCGACAATCAACGTCGTCTGCAGCAGATTACCGGTCGTCCCGACGACCAACAATCTCAACCCTAACCTTCTAGGCGCAAACCGAGGAAGACGGCTCAGCCGACTCCAGGAGTCGGCCAGGCCAGGTACGGGCGGCTCGACCAGGTTTTCAAACTGGCCAGGCTGGGTTTCGCGGGTCCTCTGTTTCGCCTCGCGCGCGACGTGTGCGACCTAGCACCTGCTGGTATGTTGTCCAGAAACTGCGTCAACAAGTCCTTATCATCCTTCGTAATCATACCAAACACAGAATGTATATATAGGGGTCATCTCGTCTTGTCAACTAAACACGAGGTAAAATTATTCCGTCCTAAAACTATGGACCTATCCAAACCAAACGTAACCTAAATCATCCATGAGTCCTCGCTATCATATAATTAACTTGCAACACGTGCATGATAGGATAGATGGCTCCGGTTGTTCCGGTCGAACATTTTTACTGTACGGGGGCAGGGGCAAAGCCCGCAATTGTTCCTTTCACGCACCCTCATCGATCCATCCATCAGCCACGGAAATGACCACATACTGTATCGAATATGCATGTCCGTACGTACACATGGATCGGTGATGGATACTTCCCCTCTGTTCCTGTACGTTCTGGTTCCTTGAGGCCGTTGCGACATCGCAGAGGAGGGCTCGCTCGCCAATGACCTAATTTAGATCCTTAATTAATTAATACTAGTAGCTCCTATCAAATTAGTATTGCGTTGTCGATCGGTAGGTAAATACATACAACTCCTAGTATTGTGTGTGCTTGGGCCAATCTATACGTACTCATCTCGCATTCAGGAACAGTAAAAGGAGAAAGCTACGGCTCCTCGGCCACTTTGGCACTGTAGTATGTTTATATATGCGTTATGCCAACCATCTCTCTCGCTCGCTTCAATCCAATCGAGAGCTGAGTGTGTTTTCTTTGTATTCGTGTCTGGTGCCTTTTATTTATGAATTAATACATTCGTGTAAGGTGGAAGCCAGCAAATTTGGATGCACATTTATTTGTGCACCGGACAACTAGGCACCTGCCCTGGCTTAGTTTTTGGGGGCAATATCTTGCATACTGTAAGTCACTCTTGAAATGTCGTCGTGTATCAGTAGCTAGTAACAATCCTCTTAAATTTGAATATAAATAGTGAAGCTGGATAAAGTATAGCAATTTTTTTTTTTTTTTGTTATGACAGCTTCACAGCACTTGGCATAGACGGCTATGGTTTAGATTATGTTAAGTAAAGGAAAAGGACCTGTGTACAAGGAAAATTAAGAAGGAAAAGGAATGCTGAAAAGAACTCTGTGCACGTACGTACCATGTAACCTCACTCTCATTAATTCTGGGCCTCACTTGGACTGACTGATTTGGTGCTAACGAAACAAGAAATCACTCTCCCTGCAATTATATAGCCTAGCTAGGCCTCCCATTCCATCATATCAGTCGGCACATCCACCCGGTCGCTCTCTCGCTCTCACGTCGCGAGGTCGTCCAATGGCTCGGAGCTGCAGCATGATACCGACGCTGCCACCGACGGCGCCACCGCTCCGCACCGTCCGCCTCTTGACAGTCGTGGCGATGCTGCTGGTCGCGGGTGGCGGCGGCGGCTGCGTCGACGGCGCGGAGCTGAAGGCGCACTTCTACCGGCGCAGGTGCCCGGCGGCGGAGGCGGTGGTGCGCGACATCGTGGTGGCGCGCGTGGCCGCCGACCCCGCCGCGCTCCCCGCCAAGCTGCTCCGCCTCTTCTTCCACGACTGCTTCGTCAGGGTACGTGCGTGCGTGCGTGCGCAAATCGTCATCGTCAGAGTATGCTGCTGCATGCGCGTGCATATGTATAACTGAAGTGGGGATGATATGATGGTATAATAATAGGGGTGCGACGCGTCGGTTCTGCTCGAGTCCACGCCGGGCAACACGGCGGAGAAGGACGCGGCGCCGAACGCGTCGCTGGGCGGCTTCGACGTGATCGACGACGTGAAGGCGGTGCTGGAGGCCATCTGCCCCCGCACCGTCTCCTGCGCCGACATCGTGGCGCTCGCCGCCAGGGACGCCGTCTCGTTCCAGGTACGTATACGTACTAGCTTAATTAGAGCTAGCAAACGAGCACTCTGGATAGAGGTGCTGGGCTGACTTCTCGTGTGACCCGTGTCGTCGTTTTGGTAGCTAAGCTCTCGGCATCATGCAAGTGTGTGCATACCTACGTACGTGTTGTGGTTGCAGTTCGGTCGGGACCTTTGGGACGTGCTGCTTGGGCGGCGCGACGGCGTGGTGTCGCGGGCGTCGGAGGCGCTGGCCAACCTCCCCTCGCCGTCGGACAACTTCACCACCCTGGAGGCCACCTTCGGCAGCAAGGGCCTCGACGTCAAGGACCTCGTCATCCTCTCAGGTACGCTATGCGTGAGACGCGCGTCGATCGGTTCCTTTCTAGGCCCTGTTTACTTGGTGAAAAGGAGGGGGTGAAAAATCGTCACTGTAGCACTTTCGTTTGTATTCGATAATTTTTGTCTAATCATGGTCTAAGTAGACTCAAAAGATTTATCTCGAGCTACTAATCAGGTAAGAAGTACAAACATGCAACAACTGTTACTTCATTTAATACTCCATGTAGACGTAAAGGACAATTGATGTGTGATGGTGAATGAGAAAAATTTTTATGAATTAGACAGGGCCTTAGCATATGGATCGGAGTTTCCAAAGTAGCAGTAGCTATATGTATACGTAACGTAATAACCAGCTACAGGCTACAGCTACAAGATGATGAGACTTGCTTGCGTGTGCATACCAATGCACCAAGGGCGCGCGGTCCAGACACCCACGCACAAAACGTCAACTTCTCTAGTTTGCTAATTGTTGCCTAGCTAGCTCATCACTCTACTGTATTGCACAAAATGTCGATATAGAAAACACACGCGCACGCACACACGACACATGGTACGGTGCGTGGTCACCGCAAGAATGAATGCACTGTACAAAGCTGAGTCGAGGGAGCTACTCTAGCTACCAGCAATCAAGACGACGTTTGGCCGGAACAGGTCGTCGCCACTGCGGCGTGGAGCTAGCAGCATGCAGGCCAGGCACATGCACATGCGCCGCGCGCGACGGCGACGGCGGTCGACGCGACACGGCACGGCTCTCCAGGTGCGGGTGTGCAGGTGGATCAGTGGATGCCATGAGGCCGCGGCCAAGTTAGCTGTGCAGAGGCGAAAACGATGGGGCAACCACCGCGCGCACCACCACCACCACGGCAGAGCGGCTCGTGATGCCTTGTCGGTGCGCGCGGCCGGAACTGCTCATGCATTTGTGCGCCCATCATGCGTGGCCGTCCGTTCCTGATAAAAGCTCTAGAAGCTAGCTAGCGAGTAGCTAGCTCACAGTACGTATACGCAGTCGATCTTGTTCTCCCTACAACTCCACTACTACATGATGATGACACTGCGCGCGATGCATGGATGACCGACGATGATGATATTCAGAATAGAATTCCATTTGAGTTGACTGAACAATAAAATCAGGCGTACCGTACCGTACCGTTGGAATTTCCATTTGACTAAAATCTGCTAGTCAGGCGGTTGTCACATTCCGAACCACTACGTTATTATAGTAATAAATAACAGTCAACTAACCAACGCACACAACACACGTACTGCAAATTTGGCCATGCATCGTCCGGGCTGCATATTTTAACCGCCCGGCTGGTGCGTGTCGCCAAAAGATTAGACTCTTTCTTTTAATGACCTCTCTTGTATAGCCTTAATTTGCAGCACGATCAGGCATCGAAAAGAAGTTGCAGTAGTACTAATTAGTGCTACTGTACGTAGGGAGGCCAATAATGGGTGATGCATGCATGTCATATGTGTCATGAAGACTGCACGTACGGAATAAGTTAGTTAGGCACAGTATATTTATTATATACTCCATACTCCGTACTAGTATATTCCAAGGGTGTGTTTAGGCCCTGTTTAAATACCCTCTAACTTCTAATTCCAACTAGTCACATCAATATTGCGGCACATGCATTGAGCATTAAATATAGACGAAATGTTTGCATGTTTACACAGTTTGCATGTACATTATGAGATGAATCTTTTAAGCCTACTTAGGCCATGATTGAACACTTATTGGAAAAGATTCCTCGCTGGTACAGTGTCAAAATTCTAAATTCCAACTGGATCTAAACACAGCTACACTCAGTTAGAATTTAGAAACACTATAAGAGCGTTTTATTTTTTACAATAAGTGTCCAATCATATCCCAATTAGGCTCAAAAGCTTTGTGAGACAACATTTTGCCAAGCTGTCAAATTAGTTTCAGTTTTCATCTACATTTAATGCTGTATGCATGTGTCTAAAAATTGATGTGACTAGTTTTAGTTTCATTGGAAGTTAAAAGGGATCTAAACGGGGCCTAAGTCAAAAGCAAACTCGAGCTTGCTCTTTGATTTTAAGGAAAAAGGTGACGATGAACCGCTTATTTGACATTTTAATAACCACACATACTCTCTCTCCCACGAGCCAACAAAGTGGCATTATCCTTATAATTGAGTTCATTTTAATAATTATAATTCAGACACAACTTAATTAAGCTATAATATAGTTGTACATGGATTATATTTTGTATATTATTTTTGGCTATGCAAGAGAGATAATTTTGTGTTGCATATTTCTACTACAGAGGAGCAAGTTGAAGGGCGTGTTATAAATTTTGTAAAGTAGAAACATAGCATGATGATCTATAGAACAAATTTGCATCGCTCACCCTATAAATTTGAGGTGGGTTTTTACGTGAACTTTGGAAAGTGATGGAATATCACATTCTAAACCAAATATCCTAATGTATTATGTATATTTGAATTCTTCTAGATGAAAGGATCCAAACTGCCCCTTAGGAAGAATCAAAATTACAACCATGACCAATAACTTGCTCATCAGGTATTGAAGTGTGTTAAATGCCAAGGTCATTTTCGGCACCATTAGCTAGCAATAACTATACATAAATATACGTATAAGTGTTAAAATGAACCGCAATATATAAAAAGGAGAGTGGTTATGATGACCGAGAATCACACCGAACGTTAATCAAATCATGGTGACTGACTGCATGCAAGACAGGAAGGCACTCTTTTGTATGCACTGTAGTACTTTAGAAGCAGATACTCAGCTCATGATATGATATATAGTAAGAAGCTAATGAGGTAGCCACGCAGCGTGCACCGAAGACTTTAATGGAACGTGTGGCCATGGAAGAATCTTCATGACTAGGCAGCAGTGGCAACCAAAGGAGCTGCATGGGCAAGCTCTGGGCCTTCGCTGTACCGCCACCGGTGGTTGGAGATGGATCAAGTCTCGCTCCCAGCATGCTCGTCTCGTCAACCGGCCGCCCTAACGGGTAACTGCCAACAAATGCTAGTGGCAGCCACTCCTAACTAACAGCATCGTTTAGTTTGCCCGTTCACGCCCAAGCATATCCTATCCTATATATCAGCAAGCAGCTGTGTACTGCAACAGCAATGGGAGGGCTTTCATTATTGGACTCGTGCATGGCCGGTAATCCATTGAGGTTCCAGGGCCTGCATACCATCATACAGTAGTTGTCTTTCCACACACACACAAAAACACAATTAATTTGTTTGTAGGATAAATATGTGATATTTTCCTGTAGTCGCAAAAAGGTGTTGTTCTGGGTTGTTGCCTGGTGTAGGCCACACACTGCCACCACCATAGAAGTTTCATTCAACCATCACTCTTCCAGTGTTTCGATTATACTTTTCATTATTATACCTTTTTCCGTATAGGAGTATAATAACCGTAGTTGCAATTGTCAGTAATGTATGAATGAGCTGTTGGACCGCATTCGCTGATCGATATCCATCCAGGCTTTGGACTAGTACTGGGTTACGCTTGCGCGGCGGCCACTAGTGTACCTGCACCTGGTGGACCACCGCGCGCGCACGAAACAGTGGCTCAACCACCGAATCCAGGGCATGCATGGTCCCACGCACGCAAACTTCAACATGCTCCATCATCATACTCCATCTTTGGACTCACTCATCTACTAGTACAATACAGTACAAACAATCACTTAATCTGTTCTAAATTATAGGTCGTTTGACTTTTTCAACCCTAAGTTTGACAACTCGTCTCTTATTCAAAAAACTTGCATAAAAAGAGTTAAATTTAACATATTCTTGAAGAACTTTTGTTAATAAAGCAGGTCATAACACAAAATATCATGTTTTGCATAAATTTTTGAATAAAACGAGTGATGAAACTTGGCAACAAAAAAGTCAAACGACTTCTAAATTGAAACGGAGTACTAACCATCAATCTCGTGCACTCTGATTGCTTTGCATGCAGGCGCGCACACGATCGGCGTGGCCCACTGCAACAACTTCGCGGCGCGCCTATCGGGCTCCGGCAGCTCCGGCGGCGGGGCCGACCCGGCGCTGAACGCGGCGTACGCGGCGGAGCTGCGCGCGCGGTGCGGGCCGACGGCGGCCGCCGCCTCGTCCAACAACGTCACGGCGGTGGCCATGGACCCCGGCAGCGCCGCCCGGTTCGACGCGCACTACTACGTCAACCTCAAGCTGGGGCGGGGCCTGTTCGCCTCCGACGCCGCGCTGCTCGCCGACCGCCGCGCCGCCGGCATGATCCACCGCCTCACCAAGCGGGGCTACTTCCTCCAGGAGTTCAGGAACGCCGTGCGCAAGATGGGACGCGTCGGCGTGCGCACCGGCGACCGCGGCGAGATCCGCCGGAACTGCAGGGCTTTCAACTCAGATACTATGTGACGTACTGATGCATCACCACCGAGTCGAGATCTGTTCTAGTTCTAGCGCCGCAACGTGGGCCACCTGTTTTTGCTTAATTTATCTGTTTTCATCTTATATTTACATTATATTCGTTAGGGGAGTAAATTATTACACATGTGTACATGTATAACTGGATGTGGTTACTGTGTTTTTACTTTGGTTCTTGCTGTTGTACGTCCTCATGGTACTACGTACATTACTCTGGTGTTCATATATAGATGTGGAGCTGTCAAAAGTCAGATCAATATGAATTAACCGCCAAATTGCTGTTTGTGTTAATCCGGTCGAGATCAAGGTCACATTTGCATCCCTTATTCATACCTTGCTAATATTTTTAGCAATTACTAACAATACTCCTCTTGCTAATAAAATCCTAGGGAAAATCTCAGACAATAGCACTCCATGTTTAGCATGATACATTCTCCATTTCAAATTATAAGACTAGTCACACAGTTTTTGTTATACACTATGTCTACAAACGTAATAAAACACTGCTACAAACTAATTTTGCAAGACACACCTTTTTATTTTCAAAGACGGACAAATTTGTTCCGTATCGTAAAATACCTGACGATTAATGTAGCCGGTTCTTTTTATTCATGGAGACACCAGCAAAATGACCACATCACAGACTAGAATTACAAAGGAAGTCATTTTATTTACGAATGTGCTTAGGAAATGCGCGCCTTTATAAAAGGATTTATGGAGACGAATGTCTCAAGACAACGCCTTAAAAATAGTCTATTTTCATAATTGACGGTTACCTTAAGACGACCGCCTCCATAAATACACTTCCTCATTAAGAGGCTTGTCTGGCAAAATTGGCCCGAGGCCCAAATAAGCCCAGAAGGCATGTTAGCCATATTATGTCTATAAAGTTGGAGTGAGGGTTTGGAGGTTGGCCTCAACCCCCCCCCCCCCCCTCTCTCTCACACACACATGATCTGTCTCTCCCTCCCTCGCTCGTTCTCTTAGTTCTAGAGTTAGTTTTTTTTTTAACAAGGAAATTTTATATTACTTCAGTTATCAGCATGAAAGTCCCGTTGAATACATTGAGATAAAAAGTCTAGGATATCATGTAACCATTTATATTCTGGAGGAGGGCACCAGTGAGCTTTTTTCACTTGCATCTTCAAAGTGTGTGCTAATCGATTAGAATAAATAAGATTAGTAGCCATTTCTCATGCCGACTTGCAAGCTTGATGTAAAGAAAATGATTTTTCTCCATGTTTTCTTCTATTTCTTGCCGTCCATAATGCCCACATGGCACATAATATTGAGCCACGTCTCCTGCAAACAGAAAGTAGTATCAAGAAGGTCCTGACTCTAAGTTGTTGGGTACAATAATGGTAATTTAATACCATACATATTTTTGAAAGATTTTCAGAAAGCTCGAGCTAAAGTACGTTGAATTAAAGCATGGTAAGTTGTATCCTCTTCAGCTCCACAGTCTATACAGAAACTCTTGACATCTATATGTCTTTTGGCCAGATTTGCATGTACAGAATAAAATTATTGATAACACGCCACCAAAAAACTTTAACCTTTAGGGGAATTTTTAGTTTCCAAAGGTTTTGCCAAATTGGGTTGTTTTCACTTACTAAATTACCAGCAATGTTATTTTTAAGACGGATATCCATTCTTAAGCTAGAAATCAATAAACGATAAGCTGACCTTACAGTGTACATACCATGCTTTTCTGCATCCAAGCCCATGTATCTTGCTAAAGTCTTCCCAGAGGAATTTTACTCACTGCCTTTGCATCATGAACAAGAAAATTATCCCGAAGAGCTTGTATGTTCCATGACATTCTGTCCAGAGATAAGAGCTCATAAACCATTTCAGCTTGTGCTTCTGGCTTTCTATAAATAGATTTGAAGCCCGGGTTGTTAGGAATCCAATGATCATTCCATATATTAATTGTATTTCCATCTCCAACTCTTTTGATAAGGCTTTTTTCTAAAACTTCTCTTCCTTTTAAAATTGTCTGCCATGTGTGAGAACTTCCTCTTTTTCCTTGCTGACATGAAAATCCATTATGAAAATACTTTCCACGAAGTGTTCTTGCACAAAGGAAATCTGGTCTTGTTAGCAATCTCCAGTCTTGTTTGCCTAACATGGCCAAATTGAATAGATGGAGGTCTTTAAAGCCCATTCCACCTCCTTGTTCAGTATAAGCTATGTCTCGTTCCATTTCCTCCAATGCATTCTCTTTTTCCCTCATCTATACCCCACCAGAAACGGGATATGGCTCAAGTGATTTTCTTGCAAGTAGTCTTTGATAGTTGAAAACAACTCATCGAATAAGTAGGAATTGATTGTGCTACATACTTGATAAGGATTTCTCTACCTGCTGCACTTAATTTCTTTTCACACCAGCCACCCACTAGATTTCGAATTCTAGAACATATACGCTCAAATGCTTCTGTTGTTGAATGTCCCAAGGCTGTAGGTATACCAAGATATTTTCTTCAAGTGCTTCCTTTCCAATTTTCAGATATTCAGTAATTTCTCTTTTGTCTTCTTCTTTGCAATTTGAACTGAAGAAAATGGCTGATTTATCACGATTTACTAGTTGACCTGATCCCTTGTTATAGGCCTCAAGGATGGCATTTAATCTCTGAGCACCCCTACTTGAAGCCTGAGTAAAAATTAGGCAAGCATCAGCAAACAACAAATGTGATATCCAAGGGGCGTAGATTCCCACTCGGATACTTTTAGCTAGAGATTGAGGGCCTAAATATTTAAGTAAACTTGAAAGGCCTACGGTGCATAAGAGAAAAAGGTAAGGTGATATTGGATCTCCCTGTCTAATGCCTCGAGAAGGGTAGAAAAAATCTGAAAGATATCCATTTACATTAATTGAAAAGCTTACTGATTCAACACATTTCATTACTAAAGAAATCCACTTATCAGCAAATCCCAATTTCTTCATGATACTTCTCAAATATGACCATTCCACACAGGGATGAAAATGGTATGGATATTTATCCGACCGTCCATTCGACCGAATTCGTTTAGAGGTGTTCAGGTCAGTCCGTATCCGAGTCCGGATATTCAACATCCGATACTGTATCCGTATCCGAATACTCAAATCGTATATTCATGATGTCGACATCCAATCTTATCCTATCCGGCTTGGCTGACACTATCCGTATTCGAATCCGAATCTGACTAGAAATATGAAAATAAATATGATATCAATGATATCCGTTCATATCCGATCCGTTTTCATCCCTAATTCCACAGGATCATATGGCGTCGCCATATCCAATTTAATTGCACAAGCACCAAATTTCCTTTTTTTCTTTTTCAAGTAGCGAAAACATTCACACACACCGTGAGAATATTGTCTGTGATAAGCCAGCCAGGAACAGAAGCACTTTGCTCCTCTGAAATTAAATCATCCAGCACTAATCTCAGCCTATTTGCTAGAACTTTTGAGCAAAGCTTATAAATCACATTGCAAAGAGCAACCGGTCTAAATTGGGATATAGCTTTGAAAGGATCGAGGATGCTCAAGAGGGGGGGTGAATTGGGCAACTAATAATTTTTCGCAAATCAAATCAACCTATCGCCATTGCCCAATATCACCCACTTGTGTTTGTGTCAAGTTCTAATCCTAAAACATGTTATGCAACCTAGAGCCGGGTCCTATCACAAGTATACTACTTTAGGAAAGTAAAGTACACAAGAGAGTACGGGAATGTAAATGAGTAAGAGAATGCAAGCCGAGTTTTTCCCGAGGTATCGGAGAGTCGGCACTCCCCACTAGTCCTTATTGGAGCACCCGCGCAAGGGTGTAGCTCCCCCTTGATCCTCTCAAGGACCAAGTGCTCTCTACGGGCTGATCCTTTGCCTCTCCGGCGCGGTGCATCGCCCACAACCGCTCACAAGCTTGGCTTGGGCCGCCCACAAGCTCTCCAAGCAATCACCAGGCCTTCGATCGCCACCGAACTGTCTAGATGATGCCGATCACCAAGAGTAACAAGCCTAGACTCTCATTTGACCAAGAACAAGGCCAAAGAGGATGATGGATACACACAAGTCACTCTTGATCACACTCTAGGGAAGAAACTCACAAGCAATGGAGTTCACTCAATTTTTCCTAGGGCTCTTGCTCTCTCTTAAAGTCACAAAGGTTCCTTCAGCTGTTAGAAGTGGCAAGAGAGATAGAATGGAGGCAATGGTGGAGTATAAATACTCACCCTCTCCAAAACTAGCCGTTTCTCAATTTCCTGCGAACCGTCGGACTCTACAGACGGCTCACCATCGGACCATTCACTACGGTCCGACTCTCTCAGCTGCACTGTGCATGGAACTGTGTCAGAGGGGCGTCGGAGCCAACCCAATGGTCCGACGATCCACCGTCCGACGCTCTCAAGTGACAAGCACAGTGACCTGCAACAGCTATAACACGGAGCAATAGTCCGACGCTTACCGTTAGACCAAGTCCGACGTCCTTTACTGTTCTCTGGACCTCTCTGGAAGCGTCGGACGCTAAGAAACCTTAGTCCGACGCTCGCTCTCACAACGGTCCAACGCTCGCTGAGAAACCCCAAGGCACCGTCGGACGCTGGCTGATGGTCCGAAGCCCATCCAGCCAGGGTCCGACGCTCCCTGGAGTGCTGAGAAGCACCCAGGGGCTGCCACATGTCGTCGGACGCTAGCCATTGGTCCGACGACCATACTAGCCAGAGTTCGACGTCCTCTTTTTGATCAAAACTTCGCCGAATCGAAAACTTTTCAAAACGAAGTTTGATCCTCTCTCTCTCTCAAGAGCCTCCCTGAGAAGTTTAGAGTTATGTTGGACAAGTGTGCATCACATCTACACTCTCTAACCTTGCCCTAAGTCAAGCTACCCATCCAAACCCCTCTTAATAGTACGGTCAAAGTGAAAAACAAAACCTTAGACTACTCCAAGTGTCTCTCAACACCAAACGACACTTGGCACTAGCCTATCACCGTCTTGTCTTCCATCATTTGAAAACCGAATCGATTTCCATCGTTAGGGGCTTGAACCTACATGTTATTATGACCTAACATCTAGGTTATCCTGCAAAACACACGTTAGTCATAATAACCTCTTTGTTGTCATTAATCACTGAAACCACTAGGGCCTAGATGCTTCAATCTCTCCCTTTTTGGTGATTGATGACAATAACCTCAAATAGATTTAGAAAGAGTGAGGTCTTTAAAGGCTTGATTCATATAAGCATGTGACAGTAAGAGCAAAGGGGTTAGGCATGCTTATACAAATCAAGACCACAAGGTACACATAAGATATGAAATAAGCACAAGTACCAAAGGTTATGCTCAAGATCGGAGTGAAGTGCGGAAGCAAAGATAATGAGCAAAACAAAGATAAACCAAGTGACATGTTATATATAACATAAGGCTCAAATACATGTCACAAGTCAAACCAGACTCAAGCACACATAAATACAATTGCATGAAAGGTAAACAAGATGCATGAGTATGTCACAAACAAAAATCATATAAGAGCCAAAACCCTCTCACAATGCTCCCCCTAAATCTATGCTCTCTCTCCCCCTTTGGCATCAAGCACCAAAGACCTAAGACTCAGGAGGAGGAGGAGAAGCTGCAGCGTCGCGGTCGGAGGAGTGAGGAAGGAGCTCAAACTGAGTAGGGTCATCCTCAGACTCTGAGCTCTGAGCTGCCTGACCCTCTGTCGGTGCACGTGAAGGAGAAGCAGTCTGGATCGACTCAACTGTCTCTGTACCAGGGTCAGCCTGCTGAGACTGGAGCTGTCTGAGCGGACTCCGAAAGAGTCTGCTCCTCGGTACTAGGCTGCTGACCCTGTGTCTCAACTGTCACCACTACTACCTCAGTGTCTGTAGTAGTCGGAAGTGGCTCTGAAGAAGCAACTGAGGACGGTAGGGTCTCGGTCGTGTCGGTAGCAGGTGGAGCTGTGGTGGAAGGCACCAGCTGTCTATACGCAGGAGGTGTAGGCAAGCCGGTGATCTTACTGAAGGTCGCACAAAGACAGGTCACTAAGGGGCTACCCACGTCTGGTGTGAAACCTGTGCGGATAGGCGAGAACCCCTGAGCGAACCCTAGAGAGGCAAGCCACTACTGAGTCTGCTGACTGGGAGTGACAAACTGACTCTGAAAGGAAGCGGTGCCCTGACTCTGAAGTCCTTTGGACTGTAAAGCTAGAGTCACCTGGGCTACTGTGGCTGCTGGTCCAACCTACTGTATGGGAGGTGTGGTGGCCAGGTACGGGGGTGCTCCGGTGTGCCTCATGATGTGCTCCATGAATCCAAAGGTCTGTAGCTGCATCTGCTGACTCTGGAGTTGCATCTGGAGCATCTGCTGCTGAAACTGGTCCTGACGAAGCTGCACCTGAGCAAGTGCTGCAGCCTGCTCCCTGGCAAACCAGGCCTGCTCCTCTGCCTATCGCTGCTGTGTCTGTTAAAGACTCTGAAGTATCACGAGCAACGCAGGGTCGGTCTGTGGAACTGGAGAAGCTGAGCTGGAACCACCAGTCTCCGAGTCGTGAACTCGTTAGCGAGAAGGGATAGGCCGGTAGTCCAAGTCTGAGCTGGACGAAGAAGTGTCGATGGGGTCGTCGTCAACTAGAAGCTGCTCAAGCTCGCTATGGGCGACGTGCCTCATAGCCTCGTCCTGCTGCTGCACCTCGGCCATATCAGCCCCTGAAGTCTGTCGGCGCTGGACTCTGTGCAGTGCTCGGCTACCTCTCCTGCCATCTATCAACGAGGTCATCCTGTAGACGGGGAACTCAGTCTCTATCTGGCGCAGCTCACGAGAGATACCTATCCAAATCCTGTGCAACCTCCGCTCAAGGATGTGAGAGATCCAATGAGCATAGGGGAGCTGTCGCCGAGACCTGATGCCCTCTGCTATAGTATCCTCCATCTCACTGATGATCAGGTCCACTATGTCAAACTCAGACTGCTGGACCAGGGCACTAAGGAGCCAAAGCTGAAGGTGTGTAAGTCCCTCCTTGTACCCCTCCCGCGGCAGAAGAGTGCGCCTCATCACGTCGTTCAGGAGATGAACGACGGGACGAAGCTCAGAAGGTATCCTGCGGGAGCCGTCTCCGAACGGTGGTCGAGAACAAACTGCTATATGAGCTATACCTGGTACAAGTCCTCCGCGTGCCCTCCTCGGCGGGTCTGTCGTGGTATAGCAGATACTGTGCAACCTGATAGCTAACTCTGGCACTCCTAGCAGCTCTCGCAGAGCCTTCGCGTAGAGCCGGTATGGCTCTCCGCCGAAGGTGTATTGAAGGTACTCGTGGTCGGGGTCGATCCAAAGAGAAGCGTAGAACTCTCGGACCCACGACTCGACGTACCAACCAGAGCGTCCAAGTAACTCTGCTAGTCCAGGCAGATAAGTCAAATAGGGCCTGATCTCCTCACCCACTGCCTGGACTATGTCCTCTAGGGGACACACACTGTGCTGTCTCAACCCAACACCTGAAGCCATGAGAGCGGTGAAAAAGTCCTCGTGAAGTGTGGTGTACCAGCCCTCAGAAGCTCGTGGGTCTCTCTGGTCCGAAAACCAACTCTGGAGCGAAGTCAACCGAAGCTCCCTGACTCGGGCTGCAAAGATGTTCTGCAAGTCCAAGTGCACCTCGGGCTCAGGCTCCGGCTGAGGCTCGGTGGGAGCAGGCACCCTGGGGACTCGGTCTCCGCGCCTCTGACCAGTGGGCCTGGGTGGCACGGAAGGTCGAGTGCGGCCCGAGCGACGAAGAGGTGGTGCATGGGCCTGCTCCCCCTGACTGACTGCCCCCTGCTACTCAAGCTGTCCCTGCACTAACTCTGGCTGTCTCTACTGTCCCTCTATCTGAGCCTGTGGCTGCTCCTCGGTGTGCTCCTCTGACTCGTCTCTCCCAGACAGACTAACTGAGATGCCTCCAATATGTATCCCTGCTCCTCTCTCAGCCCGGTCAGCTGCCTCTGCGACTCTAATAGCCTGCCTCTGCTCGGCTGTCAGTCTCAACAAGAGGAGCCTTCCCCTTGTCCAGAGATGGACGAGGAGGAGGCCTCTCGTCCCCACCTATGCCTCCCTGACTGCGGCTCGCTTGCTTGCAACGAACCATACTGCCACACTGATCACAGACCCTCTGAAATTGCCAGCTGACACTCAGAGGCTTGGCCTCGTTCCGTATCCGCGGGCTTGGCCCCAGATTCACTGACGCTGACCACTGCCAATCACTGCCTCTGACCATAAACAGCTACAATAGATAGAGATAGAAGGTATATATAAGCATATAATAGCTAGAGATAAGGTAACCCTATGAGAAGCAAGCATATGAGATAAGAGGAGTAGCATGAGCATCAACCTGTGAGAAGAGGACCTGCGAAGAGGTTAGAACTCTGTCGAACATAGGGCACGAACCACGTGGTCAAGTGATGTCACTGCATGAAAAGGGCACGAGTCATAAACAAGGGCTATGACAGGCAAATGTAATGACTAAGGAGAAGCTAAGGTGTGGAGGCAAAAAGGAGAGTACCACAAGGTCAAGATCACCTCCACAAACCCTAGAATGCCGAGGGCTGAGCCAAACTTCACTAGAACTGTGCAGAAAGAAATGAAATGCTGGTTAGGGCATTTCATCGAGCAGGTTACATGCACAGTTAAGGAAAGAAGCTTGGGCAGAGAAAACAGATGCTCACCAATCTGAGAAAGGCAAGGCAAGATGAGCGTCTGTCTCAGAGGTGAGCTCCACGGCGAAGAAAATCTCCGGCGGCGGCGGCGGAGCACGACAGCGCGACGGCGAGGCGGTGGAGGCGCGGTCCAGCGGCTGCGCGCGGGCAAGGAGAGCGCACGCAGCTCGAGGAGGGGCTCCGGCGAGAGGAGCCAGTTACCGGCGGCGAGGTGTAATACCCCGGGTATTACGGCTAATTAATTTTGCCATGTCATCATATTTATTTTTGAGCATCTGCATATGAGTGTGATTAGGGTCTTTAGAGTGGCTTATTCATTAATGTTATGGATATTACAAATAAATCCTTGATTTGGTAATTAAAAACAAATCAAAAGAAAGATTTGAATTTAAGCCCTAATCGGACCCTGAAACCCTAAACCAAAATCAACTTGGAATTTGGTGATGGTCCCTTAATAGAAGTTGTAGATCTTTTTATATAGAACAACTTTTATTTTGGGTGTTTTTGAAGTTCTTTAATAGAAATTCAAATTAAACCCTAATTACTACTTTGAAATTCAAATTTGAAATGCCAATTTAAAAACTATTGAGAATCTGACCAAACTCATTTAATGAAAGTTGTAAAGCTCTTCAAGTAGGACAACTTCTATTTTTACAATTTTTCAAGTTGTTAAATAAATTTAAAAGTAATTTTAAAATTTCAGTTTGAAATTCAAAACCCTCTTTTACCCCCTTTTGAATAGTTTCTAAATTATTCAAAATTTGGAGTTGATCCCTTAATCAAAGTTGTTCAGAATTTGGAACTCTACAACTTTGGTGTTTACACCTTTTCATGTTGTTATACAAAATCTGGCAGTATTGGTCAAAAACCGGTTGAATGGCATTCACAAGAGCTACAGTACTCCGCCTCTGTTCTCTGTTCGCGCACAGTCGCGGCCGCCGCCGTGTCGCGCGCGCGCGCCGCCGTCCGTGCCGGCCGGGATCGTGTCCCCGGGGCCGTTTCCTGTGCTGGAGATCGCGCGCCGCCCTATGCCGCTTCTGTCCCTCCCTCTGGTCGGCTTAAAGGGCGACGACATCCCCCCCCCGTGCCCTCATCCTTTCCCGACCACCGCCGCACCAGCCTCGGCTTTGAGCCAAAAATCGGCCGCATTCCGACCTCCTCATCCAAATTCCGCTCGTTTCTAGCCTCACTGGATTCTTGAACACGACTTGTGCCTCTGTGGTTCGGCTTCCGTGCGTCGAGGGTCCCGGAACGCTCGCCGTCGTCTTCGGGCCCGGCGGAGCACCGCCGCAGCCACCTCTCTCGCGTCGAGCTCACTGTGGTGAGCCTCTCTACCTTAGACTTCCCGTTTGCGACTCTATGAGTCATACCTTAGCTCATGCTCGCAGCGGCGTTCCATTTTGTCCCCTAGAATCACCGGAACGCGACTTCGCCGTGGAGGCCGAGCCGCTGCACGCCGCCACCGTCGTCTTGCTCGCTGCTCCGCTCCATCTCAGCCTCGGCCAGCCATCGGAATAGAGCCGTGGTGAGCTCCTGATCTTCCCCTGGCCTTTTTAGTCACTTCTACCGCATTCTCGCGGCCGGAACAGGGTGGCCGTGTCGCCGCGACCAGCCATGGGCGAGTTTGCACTCGTCGGAGGTGCCGGTGTTTGGGCTTAGGGTACTGGGTAGTCCGCGTGGTGCTGGGGAGTGGTCGGGCATGGTCGGGCTCGCCGTTAGGGTCGCCGGCGGCGAGGCCCGCGGTCGCTCGTCGCGTGCGCACGCGTGTCGGGTCGCGGCGTGAGGTAGGGGGAGGAACTGACAGGCGGGGGCCGCCTGTCAGTGCCTCGGCATGGCGCCTGGGGCGCGGGCCGGTGCGGGAGCGGCCGAGTGGACCGGCCTGCCTGACGTGGGCCGTCCCGGGCCAAAAGGAGTTTTCCATTTTTCCCGTGGAATTTCAATTGGATTTCTATTTTAAATTACTATGAATAGTTCCTGTCTTTGTTATTTTTGTAATATTATTTCTGTTGATCTAAAAATCATGAAAATAATTGTGGGTACTCTCTGGAGCATGTAGTATTTTATAAAAATATTAGAAATGGGGTTTGGACATTGTCTGTGGGAACTAAAAATCAGCATATTAATTAGTAAATGTAACTTTGAGCAATTTTAATAAATTCCAGAATTATCCAAAAATCATGAAAATTTATGTGGTACTATTTTAGAGTAAGATCTAGCTGTTGGCTAAGTTTGAGCTCATTTGGAAACTGTTAGGACACTTGTTTATTAGTTGTGGGGTATTTGATTAGTAGAATTAATCTAAGCGAATAATCCCTGTTGTTTGGCGTGATTTTGGATTGATTGGTTTCAAGGGTCTTTCACCATAGTGATCCTTGACAGAAGTATTAGGGTCGCTTGTTAGTTGTAGTAAAGCTGTGTAGCGGCTTTCTGTGACCGTTAAAAAGGTCAATAAAACAAAAGTAGGAAACATTACTTTTACCTTCCGTAGATCGTTTACAACTTTACCGTGAAGGAAAGTTGTACTCAAGGTATTAATGGTTTACTTTCAAGCATTTCATTTGTTGCCCTCATGCCATGCTAAGCATACATCATTGCATACGTGTAGTACCCGTTCCCGAGGAGGTCCAGGTCGAGACTACTACTGAGGAGGCCACTCCAGAAGTCATCCAAGGATTCGACATCTGCGGGACTGATCCCGACCCGACGCTGTACACGATTCAAGGCAAGCCCCGGTACATTCAGCCCCGCCTTGTGTGTTTTATAAAATTATTTATCACTTGAGTCTATTATTGCATTAGGTTGTTAGGAGTTGTTTGTCTCCTATATTGATGCATTACCTGCCTTGATACATAATATCCCGGAAACCTGTTTAAAAATAAAAATGTTCAAAAATGCTTAGTCCTGCTTAATCAATTTAGATTTGCGTAAAAAGGCTATTTTGACCCATGGGAATGTGACAATTATGAATCATGAGAAAAGGAAAAAGGGGTATGAGTCCGTTCGGAAATTGTGTACTTGGGTAGCAGCCCCGATGCACCGTATCCGTCGGAAAGGGGTTTTCCGTTCGTTGGTTGCGAATTTGGGTTAGAGTCCCAATGCTTGACCATCGGCGGAAAGAGGGATTTGAAAACCGTTGGGACACTTGTATTTGGGTTAGAGTCCCAATGCAATGTCGCCGGCAGGAAAAAGAATTAGGGACCGTTCGTTGTAGGCCTGCTGTGATCGAGACTTTGCAACTAGCCACATACTACGGAAAGCTCTGACTCCGGTGGCTCTACTACTTGAACCGACAACCACGCACTGGGAGTGGAGAGATGGCGAGAGCAGCGTGTACCCTCGTGGCCGGCGTGCCTGGAGAGGAGAGGAGTACTGTGTTCTCGGGTGGCGCAGGACCGGTTCAGGGGTAGAAAAATCGTGGTAGCCGGAGTTGGTTTATACAAGCTTAAGTGCTACATATGCAGTGTGGATAGGGATCCCCAGCTGGGTACTAATCGATTCGAATCATCGTTGCTCCTCGGATATGGAGACTTGATCCTTTGACCTATAATTGAAAAGTGGTTCGAAACTAGGTGTTTTTGAGAATGAGTAAGAATTTTGAAGGTACAATGATATATGAAAAGGAATTTGGAATTATGGATATGATTAAAATAAGACTGAGTTAAAATATTGAAATAAGATAGTAATACTTTTCTGCAAAACTCTTGACTCTTGCTCCAGCCTTACCTTGACTCCCCACAGCCTGCATTCCTGAGTCTCAATCCTTTTTCTTAGTCGGGTAAGTCTTGCGGAGTACCCCAGTACTCAGGGTTTGTTAACCCCATGTTGCAGGGACGCAGCAGCCGGAGGTTTGTTTCGCCCCTTGCTGTGTAACAGTGGTTCAGGAGGGATGTGAGGAGGAGTAATGTCGAACCCGTGGGCAGGGTTCTTATCGTTAAATACTTAATAATGTTGTATCGTCATTCTACTGCTACCTATTTTATTTATGGTCTGTAATATTCGCACTTCAATTGTATTTGGACAAACGGTTTGTAATCTAAGTACCTTATAATCTTTCCGCATTTTCACTCTGATGTAATTTATTATGAAATGTTGTAATTCTGTAATGACTTCGCAATGGGATCCTGTTGGTGAAAATCGGGCGCTAATGTAGCCCGGCAGAACCTTCTAGAACATTTGGGACGCGGACCCGCTGTCAGAGGTCATGAGTGACAATGACAGGTGTCTGTGGGCCATGTGATTTAGGCGGTTCTGTCACAGCTGGTATCAGAGCATTTCCATTGCTAAATCATTACTGAATTACTTTGCAAAACTTCAAAACGTTTTGGATCATAAATTTAAAATTGCTATTTTGGTCCAAATTGCTCATTCTTGTCTAAATCTGTATTATAGTTAGGGTAGCCAGTGGAATAGCACTATTATTAGCCCTATGTTAAAAGTTATTTATGCATGTGTTATGCTTGCATTGGTTTTAAATTCGTAAGTACGGTTCATGCATCATGATTAATTCACTTTATAAATAACTTCCTCCTTAAAACGGGTTATGGGTTAGGATTTATCAAACCTATTCTTGCTAGCCTGTATTGTATCCTCACTAATCCTAACTTATCTTCTCCAGCATGGCACGCTGCAAGCAGACTGCGCGTAAGATGACGGGACCTAGGGGTGTGCCGCGCCACCAGCTGGCGCCGCGCGACGGGGAGGCCTCTAGCAGTCGTCGCCCCCGCCGTAGCCGCGCTGAGCTACAGGGGGAGATAGAGAGGATGAGGGAGGAGATGAGGAGGATGGTGGAGGACTTTGCCACCGCTCGTCGGGAGCACTACCAGGACGTAGCGACGATCGACCGACTGCGGACCTCTGTGGCTCGTCTGATCGAGCAGAGGGATGCCACTTGGGTACGTGAGGACGCGACCAGGGCAAGACTGCACGAGCTGGAGATCTACGTAGAGCAGATCGAGGACTACAACGACACATTGCACGAGGAGGTGCATAGGCTCAACAATGAGCTTAACCCGATCCTGCAGCCACGTGTTGAGGACACCGAGGATGGGGTGGTCGTTGGTCCTGAGGATCAGGACATGGAGGACGTGGACGAGGAGATTGAGCCACTCCAGGTGATCGTCGAGGAGGACGCCGACGAGGACGTCGAGGAGGGCGTCGAGGAGCACGTGGCGGAGGTTGACGAGGACGGTGTCGTCTCTGACGGGATCGTGGGAGACGACGTCTAGATTAGCCATAGGACTAGCGATATCAGTATTTGCACTCTTAAGGGTATTGTAGTGTCAGTGTTGCCATGAAAACCTTAGTATGGTTTGAGAACTGTATCGAGTGTTGGTTATGTACTCTGCCTATCGTATTGTATGGTGTGTATTGTATTAAGACCTGATTAAGTAATCTGAGACTCAGTTTGGTTTAATTATGCACAGATGCCTGTTAACACCCGCTCAACTGGTGCTGGTACTTCCGAGGACGGGTCCATTCCGCAAGCACCGCCAATTCCACCTACCTTGGCTGATGCCATTGCTGCCCTAGCTAATGCTACGGCATTGCTTGCGCAAAATCGGGATGACCGTGTTGGGCGTCGTGGCCGCCCCCATGATGAGGAAACAACTTATGTGGACTTCACAGACACCCGTCCACCGGTGTTTACCAAAGCGGATGAGCCGCTGGAAGCAGACGACTGGCTCCGTATCATGGAGCAGAAATTTGGATTGATTCGCTGCACGGAAACCCAGAAGCCGTTGTTCGCAGCACAGCAACTCCGAGGTCCCGCAAGCGCTTGGTTCGCAAACCTTCAGTCAGCACAGCCAGTAGGGCATCAACTTACTTGGGCGGAGTTCCGTGAGGCATTTCATGCACATTACATCCCTGCGGGGGTGATGAAGATGAAATTGGATCAATTCTTGGCACTGCAACAAAAGGAGTCTACAGTCATGCAGTATGTCAGTCAGTTCAATCACCTGTCGCAGTATGCCCCTGAGCATACTAACACCGATCAGAAGAAGAAGGACTGTTTTGTCAGGGGTTTGAACTTCAAGATTCAGCGAAGCCTGTCTAACCATCTCAACTGCACTTATCATGAGGCTATCAACAGTGCCATAGCTTTTGAAGAAAGTGATCGCAAACACCAAGAAGAGAAGAAAAAGAAGAAGTCTGGATCAGCTGGATCTTCTGTCCATCAAAAGCGCCAGAAAATCATATACCATCCCACTCATCACACACGTCCCCAGTATCCTCATCAGCAGGTCGTAGTTAGAACTGCTGTTACTTCTCACACTTCTAATCAACAAAGCACCACCCAGCCGAATGCTCCAGGCGTTCGCGTAACCACTCCTCAAGCAACTTACAACCAGCCTTGCTACAATTGTGGCAAGATGGGACATTGGTCCCGCAACTGCCCGTTTCCCAAACAATACAATCAGAATGCACAAAAGGCTCCTGGTGGACAACAGCAGCAGACTCAGCACCGTGGCCACCAACAGCAGGCCCAGAAGGGAAAGGTTGTGAGAAAAGCAGGACAGGTCTACTACACGCAAGTTGGAGACATTCCTGAAGGTGAACCCGTCATGCTGGGTAGGTTCCCTGTCGCAAGTCATCCTGCTATCATGCTTTTCGATTCTGGTGCATCGCATTCATTCATCAATCGTACATTTGTTGTCAAGCATGAAATTCCGATTGGGCAGATAGAGGAAAGTTTCCTTATACAATCGCCCGGAGGGCGCATTAGTACTAAAGAGATAGTACATCGGATGCCCATAGAACTTGGCGGGCATATATTCCCGACCTCGATGATAGTGTTGAAGGATCAAGATATAGATGTGATATTAGGCATGAATTGGATGTATCAGCACAGAGCTCTCATAGACGTGCTGAATAGAACCATCAGAGTAAACTTGCCTAATAGCCAAACTCAACTTCTCATCCAACTTCCCATACCTCAAAGAGCAATTGGTAGGGTATGTGCAACCACAGTTAAAGAGGTGCGGAACATTCCGGTAGTCTGTGAATTTCCGGATGTATTCCCTGACGAATTGCCTGGCTTACCCCCTGACCGGGATGTAGAATTTGCCATTGAGCTGAAGCCTGGAACAGCACCTATTTCCCATAGAGCATATAGAATGCCGCCGAAGGAGTTGGCAGAGTTGAAAGTTCAGTTGCAGGATCTGTTGGATAAGGGTTTCATCAGGCCTAGTTCATCCCCTTGGGGTTGTCCTGCTATTTTTGTTAAAAAGAAGGACAGCTCCCTCAGACTCTGTGTCGATTACCGTCCCCTCAATGAGGTCACTATCAAAAATAAGTACCCGTTGCCTCGCATAGATCTACTTTTTGACCAGCTTGCGGGGGCCAGGGTATTCTCGAAAATTGACCTCAGATCGGGGTACCACCAAATAAAAATCCGTCCAGAAGATGTTCCCAAAACAGCCTTCACTACCAGATATGGTCTTTACGAGTATCTGGTTATGTCTTTCGGCCTGACCAATGCCCCTGCCTATTTCATGTATCTTATGAATTCAGTCTTCATGCCCGAACTCGACAAGTTTGTAGTCGTGTTCATCGACGACATACTGGTCTACTCCAAAAGCCCGGAAGAGCATGCCAAACACCTTCGTGTAGTCCTAACTCGGTTGCGAGGACATCAACTGTATGCCAAGTTCAGCAAGTGCGAGTTTTGGTTGGACAGAGTTCCGTTTCTTGGGCATATTCTGTCAGCCGAAGGTGTATCGGTTGACCCAAGCAAGGTGGAAGAGATCTTGAATTGGAAACCACCAACCACAGTACATCAAGTCCGTAGTTTTATGGGAATGGCGGGATATTACCGCCGTTTTATTCCGGATTTTTCCAAAATATCTAAGCCTATTACCAACTTATTGAAGAACGAGGTCAAGTTTGCCTGGTCACCTGAGTGTGAGCAAGCATTTCAGACTTTGAAGAAGTTGTTAACCACTGCCCCAGTCCTGGCTCAACCGGACATTGAAAAGCCATTCGACGTGTACTGCGACGCTTCGGGAACCGGCCTGGGTTGTGTCTTGATGCAAGAAGGCCGAGTCATTGCTTATGCGTCCCGACAGCTTAAGCGTCATGAAGAAAATTATCCCACTCATGATCTTGCCAGAAGATGTTCCCAAAACAGCCTTCACTACCAGATATGGTCTTTACGAGTATCTGGTTATGTCTTTCGGCCTGACCAATGCCCCTGCCTATTTCATGTATCTTATGAATTCAGTCTTCATGCC
This sequence comes from Eremochloa ophiuroides, assembly GCA_038502445.1. NCBI lineage: Eukaryota > Viridiplantae > Streptophyta > Magnoliopsida > Poales > Poaceae > Eremochloa > Eremochloa ophiuroides. The sequence continues at coordinate 55,173,776 of JAHLJS010000003.1, read as the reverse complement.
CGAACTCGACAAGTTTGTAGTCGTGTTCATCGACGACATACTGGTCTACTCCAAAAGCCCGGAAGAGCATGCCAAACACCTTCGTGTAGTCCTAACTCGGTTGCGAGGACATCAACTGTATGCCAAGTTCAGCAAGTGCGAGTTTTGGTTGGACAGAGTTCCGTTTCTTGGGCATATTCTGTCAGCCGAAGGTGTATCGGTTGACCCAAGCAAGGTGGAAGAGATCTTGAATTGGAAACCACCAACCACAGTACATCAAGTCCGTAGTTTTATGGGAATGGCGGGATATTACCGCCGTTTTATTCCGGATTTTTCCAAAATATCTAAGCCTATTACCAACTTATTGAAGAACGAGGTCAAGTTTGCCTGGTCACCTGAGTGTGAGCAAGCATTTCAGACTTTGAAGAAGTTGTTAACCACTGCCCCAGTCCTGGCTCAACCGGACATTGAAAAGCCATTCGACGTGTACTGCGACGCTTCGGGAACCGGCCTGGGTTGTGTCTTGATGCAAGAAGGCCGAGTCATTGCTTATGCGTCCCGACAGCTTAAGCGTCATGAAGAAAATTATCCCACTCATGATCTTGAATTGGCAGCGGTGGTCCATGCACTAAAAATTTGGCGTCATTATTTGCTGGGCAGTACTTGCAAGATCTACACAGATCACAAGAGCCTAAAATATATATTTACCCAAGAAGAGTTGAACATGAGACAACGAAGATGGCTCGAGCTGATCAAGGATTATGACATTGAAGTGCATTATCACCCTGGCAAAGCAAATGTGGTTGCCGATGCGCTCAGTCGCAAAATTCATTGCAGTTGTCTGGCAGTGAAGCCCCGAGACTTTTCCTTATGCTATGAACTAGAGAAGTTGGGGGTAGAAATAGTTGAACAGGGCAGTTTGAATCATGTTAGTATTGAGACCACCATCCGTGATGAGATAATCGCCGCTCAGAAAGGAAGCAAAGGCATCCAGCATATTAAGGAGAAAGTCCAAGCTGGTACTGTGGATTGTTTCAGGATTGACGAAGAAGGGGTCGTATGGTTCAAAGGGCGGCTAGTAGTTCCAAAGGTAACCGAGTTGCGACAAAAGATTTTGGACGAAGCACATTTGACTAGATTCTCCATCCACCCTGGGAGCAATAAAATGTACCAGGATTTGAGGCAAAAGTTTTGGTGGACCAAAATGAAAATAGAGATCACTCGATATGTAGCGAAGTGTGACACTTGTCAGAAGGTGAAAGCGGTACACATGAAGCCCGGTGGAGAACTGCAACCACTGCCTGTTCCTGCATGGAAATGGGAGGACATTAGTATGGATTTTATCGTAGGTCTGCCAAAAACACCCAGAGGTTTTGACTCAGTCTGGGTTGTGGTTGATCGCCTCACTAAGCAAGCCCACTTCATCCCCGTCAAGACTATTTACACTGCTGTGAACTATGCAAAGTTGTACATCCAGAATTTGATGAAGCTTCATGGTGTGCCCAAGACCATTGTCTCTGATCGAGGTTCTCAATTCATTTCCAACTTTTGGAGAGCCTTCCACAAGTCACTTGGAACAAAGCTTCTACATAGCACAGCATACCATCCGCAGACTGACGGATAGACTGAGAGAGTCAACCAGGTGTTGGAGGACATGTTGAGAGCATGTGCACTCAATTACACCGAATCTTGGGATGAGTGTCTGGCACTGGCAGAATTTTCGTACAATAACAGCTACCAAGAAAGCATCAAAATGGCTCCATTTGAGGCGGTATATGGTCGTAGGTGTCGAACACCCCTGAATTGGTCTGAGCCTGGGGAGAGATGGTACTTCGGCGTTGACTTGGTGGAAGAGACTGAAGCAAAGGTGAGGCAAATACAAGATAACCTGAAGGTTGCACAGTCGCGACAGAAGAGTTACGCCGATCAAAGACGTCGTCCTTTGGTGTTTAAGACAGGAGATTATGTCTATCCTCAAAGTCTCACCCATGAAGGGAATTAGTCGGTTTGGAGTTAAAGGCAAATTAGCTCCTCGACACATTGGACCATTTCAGATCATGGCTCGTCATGGAAAAGTAGCTTATAAGTTGAGGTTGCCAGATCATCTCTCAGCCGTACACAATGTCTTTCATGTATCACAACTCAAAAAGTGTCTTCGGGTGCCAGATCAAGTCGTGGATATTGAGGGAATAGAACTCCAACCCGACCTAACATACTCTGAGTATCCTATCCAAGTCTTGGATCAGAAGGATCGCGTCACTCGGCGAACCACTACAAGATGGTACAAGATTCAATGGAGCGAACATTCCGAGGATGAAGCCACCTGGGAGTCTGAAGACTATCTCGCCGAAAACTTCCCCGAGTTCTTTGCTACATTGTGAATGTAAAGTTTCTGGTTATAGTCGGTATGAACTTCCCTTATTATCTTATGGTAGAAACTAGAGTAGCTTTACTTGAGACATTTTCTTTTCCATTACTTAACCCTAAGGTTTATCGTCTATCAAATCTCGGGACGAGATTTACTTAAGAGGGAAGGGCTGTAATACCCCGGGTATTACGGCTAATTAATTTTGCCATGTCATCATATTTATTTTTGAGCATCTGCATATGAGTGTGATTAGGGTCTTTAGAGTGGCTTATTCATTAATGTTATGGATATTACAAATAAATCCTTGATTTGGTAATTAAAAACAAATCAAAAGAAAGATTTGAATTTAAGCCCTAATCGGACCCTGAAACCCTAAACCAAAATCAACTTGGAATTTGGTGATGGTCCCTTAATAGAAGTTGTAGATCTTTTTATATAGAACAACTTTTATTTTGGGTGTTTTTGAAGTTCTTTAATAGAAATTCAAATTAAACCCTAATTACTACTTTGAAATTCAAATTTGAAATGCCAATTTAAAAACTATTGAGAATCTGACCAAACTCATTTAATGAAAGTTGTAAATCTCTTCAAGTAGGACAACTTCTATTTTTACAATTTTTCAAGTTGTTAAATAAATTTAAAAGTAATTTTAAAATTTCAGTTTGAAATTCAAAACCCTCTTTTACCCCCTTTTGAATAGTTTCTAAATTATTCAAAATTTGGAGTTGATCCCTTAATCAAAGTTGTTCAGAATTTGGAACTCTACAACTTTGGTGTTTACACCTTTTCATGTTGTTATACAAAATCTGGCAGTATTGGTCAAAAACCGGTTGAATGGCATTCACAAGAGCTACAGTACTCCGCCTCTGTTCTCTGTTCGCGCACAGTCGCGGCCGCCGCCGTGTCGCGCGCGCGCGCCGCCATCCGTGCCGGCCGGGATCGTGTCCCCGGGGCCGTTTCCCGTGCTGGAGATCGCGCGCCGCCCTATGCCGCTTCTGTCCCTCCCTCTGGTCGGCTTAAAGGGCGACGACATCCCCCCCCCGTGCCCTCATCCTTTCCCGACCACCGCCGCACCAGCCTCGGCTTTGAGCCAAAAATCGGCCGCATTCCGACCTCCTCATCCAAATTCCGCTCGTTTCTAGCCTCACTGGATTCTTGAACACGACTTGTGCCTCTGTGGTTCGGCTTCCGTGCGTCGAGGGTCCCGGAACGCTCGCCGTCGTCTTCGGGCCCGGCGGAGCACCGCCGCAGCCACCTCTCTCGCGTCGAGCTCACTGTGGTGAGCCTCTGTACCTTAGACTTCCCGTTTGCGACTCTATGAGTCATACCTTAGCTCATGCTCGCAGCGGCGTTCCATTTTGTCCCCTAGAATCACCGGAACGCGACTTCGCCGTGGAGGCCGAGCCGCTGCACGCCGCCGCCGTCGTCTTGCTCGCTGCTCCGCTCCATCTCAGCCTCGGCCAGCCGTCGGAATAGAGCCGTGGTGAGCTCCTGATCTTCCCCTGGCCTTTTTAGTCACTTCTACCGCATTCTCGCGGCCGGAACAGGGTGGCCGTGTCGCCGCGACCGCCATGGGCGAGTTTGCACTCGTCGGAGGTGCCGGTGTTTGGGCTTAGGGTACTGGGTAGTCCGCGTGGTGCTGGGGAGTGGTCGGGCATGGTCGGGCTCGCCGTTAGGGTCGCCGGCGGCGAGGCCCGCGGTCGCTCGTCGCGTGCGCGCGCGTGTCGGGTCGCGGCGTGAGGTAGGGGGAGGAACTGACAGGCGGGGGCCGCCTGTCAGTGCCTCGGCATGGCGCTTGGGGCGCGGGCCGATGCGGGAGCGGCCGAGTGGGCCGGCCTGCCTGACGTGGGCCGTCCCGGGCCAAAAGGAGTTTTCCATTTTTCCCGTGGAATTTCAATTGGATTTCTATTTTAAATTACTATGAATAGTTTCTGTCTTTGTTATTTTTGTAATATTATTTCTGTTGATCTAAAAATCATGAAAATAATTGTGGGTACTCTCTGGAGCATGTAGTATTTTATAAAAATATTAGATATGGGGTTTGGACATTGTCTGTGGGAACTAAAAATCAGCATATTAATTAGTAAATGTAACTTTGAGCAATTTTAATAAATTCCAGAATTATCCAAAAATCATGAAAATTTATGTGGTACTATTTTAGAGTAAGATCTAGCAGTTGGCTAAGTTTGAGCTCATTTGGAAACTGTTAGGACACTTGTTTATTAGTTGTGGGGTATTTGATTAGTAGAATTAATCTAAGCGAATAATCCCTGTTGTTTGGCGTGATTTTGGATTGATTGGTTTCAAGGGTCTTTCACCATAGTGATCCTTGACAGAAGTATTAGGGTCGCTTGTTAGTTGTAGTAAAGCTGTGTAGCGGCTTTCTGTGACCGTTAAAAAGGTCAATAAAACAAAAGTAGGAAACATTACTTTTACCTTCCGTAGATCGTTTACAACTTTACCGTGAAGGAAAGTTGTACTCAAGGTATTAATGGTTTACTTTCAAGCATTTCATTTGTTGCCCTTATGCCATGCTAAGCATACATCATTGCATACGTGTAGTACCCGTTCCCGAGGAGGTCCAGGTCGAGACTACTACTGAGGAGGCCACTCCAGAAGTCATCCAAGGATTCGACATCTGCGGGACTGATCCCGACCCGACGCTGTACACGATTCAAGGCAAGCCCCGGTGCATTCAGCCCCGCCTTGTGTGTTTTATAAAATTATTTATCACTTGAGTCTATTATTGCATTAGGTTGTTAGGAGTTGTTTGTCTCCTATATTGATGCATTACCTGCCTTGATACATAATATCCCGGAAACCTGTTTAAAAATAAAAATGTTCAAAAATGCTTAGTCCTGCTTAATCAATTTAGATTTGCGTAAAAAGGCTATTTTGACCCATGGGAATGTGACAATTATGAATCATGAGAAAAGGAAAAAGGGGTATGAGTCCGTTCGGAAATTGTGTACTTGGGTAGCAGCCCCGATGCACCGTATCCGTCGGAAAGGGATTTTCCGTTCGTTGGTTGCAAATTTGGGTTAGAGTCCCAATGCTTGACCATCGGTGGAAAGAGGGATTTGAAAACCGTTGGGACACTTGTATTTGGGTTAGAGTCCCAATGCAATGTCGCCGGCGGAAAAAGAATTAGGGACCGTTCGTTGTAGGCCTGCTGTGATCGAGACTTTGCAACTAGCCACATACTACGGAAAGCTCTGACTCCGGTGGCTCTACTACTTGAACCGACAACCACACACTGGGAGTGGAGAGATGGCGAGAGCAGCGTGTACCCTCGTGGCCGGCGTGCCTGGAGAGGAGAGGAGTACTGTGTTCTCGGGTGGCGCAGGACCGGTTCAGGGGTAGAAAAATCGTGGTAGCCGGAGTTGGTTTATACAAGCTTAAGTGCTACATATGCAGTGTGGATAGGGATCCCCAGCTGGGTACTAATCGATTCGAATCGTCGTTGCTCCTCGGATATGGAGACTTGATCCTTTGACCTACAATTGAAAAGTGGTTCGAAACTAGGTGTTTTTGAGAATGAGTAAGAATTTTGAAGGTACAATGATATATGAAAAGGAATTTGGATTTATGGATATGATTAAAATAAGACTGAGTTAAAATATTGAAATAAGATAGTAATGCTTTTCTGCAAAACTCTTGACTCTTGCTCCAGCCTTACCTTGACTCCCCACAGCCTGCATTCCTGAGTCTCAATCCTTTTTCTTAGTTGGGTAAGTCTTGCGGAGTACCCCAGTACTCAGGGTTTGTTAACCCCATGTTGCAGGGACACAGCAGCCGGAGGTTTGTTTCGCCCCTTGCTGTGTAACAGTGGTTCAGGAGGGATGTGAGGAGGAGTAATGTCGAACCCGTGGGCAGGGTTCTTATCGTTAAATACTTAATAATGTTGTATCGTCATTCTACTGCTACCTATTTTATTTATGGTCTGTAATATTCGCACTTCAATTGTATTTGGACAAACGGTTTGTAATCTAAGTACCTTATAATCTTTCCGCATTTTCACTCTGATGTAATTTATTATGAAATATTGTAATTCTATAATGACTTCGCAATGGGATCCTGTTGGTGAAAATCGGGCGCTAATGTAGCCCGGCAGAACCTTCTAGAACATTTGGGACGCGGACCCGCTGTCAGAGGTCATGAGTGACAATGACAGGTGTCTGTGGGCCATGTGATTTAGGCAGGTTCTGTCACACGAGGGGGCACCGGTGAGCAGGCGGCAGAGTTAGGGTTAGGTCACCGGGCGGCGGTGTACGGCTCGAGCAGAGGTGGAGTGAGAGAGAAGATGTGAATGGCAGGCCCCACGTGACAGAGTAGAAGAAGAACTGAGTCTCGCCTTCAAACCGACCGTCGGACCAATACTGTAGCATGCGTCGGACCAAAGCTCGCGTCAGTCCGACGCTTCCAGTAAGCTCCAGCGCCCGTCGGACTTAATCCGACGCCCACCATTGGACTAATACACTCGGTCCGACGCCGTGAACGCCGCGCGCCACGGCGTGAACACGTTCCATGAACGGTCTGACGTTCGAAATTTTTCAGTCCGACGCTCCTTCCGACGCCTCCAGGCACAGGGCCAAGGACCGTCGGACTGTGGCGATTAGTCCGACGCTGGGAAAACCAGCGTCCGACGCCACGGTCCGACGCCCAAAAAACTTGATTTTCTTCAACCTTTCTTCGCGCCGATTTTTCCCAACTAAGTTCCAACCCCAATAAGAGTCAAATAAATACCAGTTGAAACTAGTATGAGATGTCCTCTCTCAAACCCTCAATTTTTCAAATATTTTGCCTTAGGCATATGTAATTTTTTATGAAAATAGGCAATGAAATCCAAAAATGAAACGACAAAACAACAACCATGCAACATGCAATGCAAATTCACGTAAATAAAACTAGTTGCTTGTCAAGTTTGTCCTCGGGTAAGCTTCTTCACACGCTTTTGGGCGGTTATCTTAACCGAGTTAGACAAGCCCTACGTGCAATTCAAAGTTAGACAAGTTTTATATTATAATGCAATGCACATCACAACACAAGATCATCTTTTAGTTGTGAAGTTGCTTAGGTCAAGGCAATTAAGTTCATTCCTTAGAGTACAAAAGCGCGCCTCATCCAATGGTTTAGTGAAAATGTCCACCAAGTTATCATCCGTTCTCACTCCCTCAAAGGAAATGTCACCCTTGGCAACGTGATCTCTAAGGAAGTGATGACGAATGTCAATGTGCTTTGTGCGGGAGTGTTGAACTGGGTTGTTTGCAAGTTTTACTGCACTCTCGTTGTCACACAACAAAGGCACCCTTTTTAAGTTAATTCCATAATCAAGTAGGGTTTGTTTCATGTAAAGAATTTGTGCATAACAAACACCCGCGGCAATGTATTCCGCTTCGGTTGTTGACAAGGCAACACTATTTTGTTTCTTGGAGGACCAAGAAACTAGTGATCTTCCAAGCAAATGGCACCCTCCGGATGTGCTTTTCCGGTCAATCTTGCAACCGACATAATCCGAATCGGAATAGCCGACAAGAATAAAGTTAGCTCCTTTGGGATACCAAAGGCCAATGCTTAGGGTGTGCTTTAGGTACCTAAGGATTCTTTTCACCGCAACTAAGTGAGGTTCCTTAGGGTTAGCTTGAAAACGCGCACACATACACACACTAAACATGATGTCGGGCCTAGATGCGGTCAAGTACAACAAACTACCGATCATAGAATGATAGAGAGTTTGGTCAACCGATTTACCTCCCTCATCAAGGTCGAGGTGTCCATTGGTAGGCATGGGGGTCTTGATGGGCTTGCATTCTTTCATCTTGAAGCGCTTGAGGAGGTCCTTCGTGTACTTCTCTTACGACACGAACGTCCCGTCCCTCAATTGCTTGACTTGAAAGCTGAGGAAGAATGTGAGCTCACCGATCATGGATATCTCGAACTCCTTGGACATCATATCACCAAATTCCTTGCAAAAATCTTCATTAGTCGAACCAAAGATAATATTATCAACATAAACTTGACAAACGAAGATATGCCCTTTGTGCTTCTTGGTGAATAGTGTGGTATCCACCAAGCCGATTTTAAAGCCCTTGTTGAGGAGGAAGTCGCGGAGGCGCTCATACCAAGCCCGTGGGGCTTGCTTCAAGCCATACAACGCCTTCGACAACCTATAAATATAGTTTGGATATCTAGGGTCTTCAAAACCCAGTGGTTGCGAAACATAGACAAGTTCATTTATGAAGCCATTTAAAAATGCACTTTTCACATCCATTTGAAAGAGTTTTAGATTGTGATTAGATGCATATGCAAGTAGGATACGGATGGCTTCAAGTCTTGCAACCGGGGCAAAAGTCTCCCCAAAATCCAAGCCTTCAACTTGGGAGAACCCTTTTGCCACAAGCCTTGCCTTGTTTCTCACAATGTTGCCCTTGTCATCTTGCTTGTTGCGGAATGCCCACTTGGTGCCTATGACTCTTGCTCCTTTTGGTTTATCTTCAAGTGTCCAAACTTGATTGTGTGTGAAATTGTTGAGTTCTTCGTGCATGGCATTCACCCAATCCAGATCTTGAAGAGCTTCTTCTATGCTAGTAGGCTCAATGCAAAAGACAAATGAGTGATGTTCAATGAATTGAGCATGCCTTTGTGAGCGAGTCATTACTCCCCTTGAAGGACTCCCTATTATGAAATCTTGAGGATGAGCTTGTAGGAGTGGAGTAGATCTTCTATCAATCACTTGAGGAGGAGGTTGTGGAGCATCAACATCTTGTGCTTGTGCCTCAATATCTTATTGTGTGATGTGGATGTCTTCATGTGGATCCACCCTATCTTTATCTTCATCATCTTGAGGCACGTTTGATGAAGATGGTTGATTGATCACTTGCACATCATCACCATCATCTTCATCATCTTTAGGCTTGATGTCTCCGGTTGGCATGTTCTTCATGGCCTTCCTAAAAGGTTCATCACCTACATCATCAAGATTTTCATGCTCTCCTTGAGAGCCGTTAGATTCATCGAATTCCACATCATATGTTTCTTCAACAAGGCCGGTGGCATTGTTGAATACTCTATATGCTTTGGACTTCAATGAGTAACAACAAGAAAACCAATATCACAACGTCTTTGAAACTTCCCTAAGTGTTGTCGCTTCTTGTAGATGTAGCATTTGCAACCAAACACCCGGAAGTAGGAAACGTTCGGTTTCTTACCAATGAGTAGCTCATAGGGGTCTTCTTTAGTAACCGGTGAGGGAATAGGCGGTTCGATGCATAGCATGCGATGTTGATTGCCTCCACCCAAAACCTCTCCGGTGTGTTATACGCATCAAGCATAGTCCTTGCAAGGGTGATCAATGTCCGGTTCTTTCTTTCAACTACACCATTTTGTTGAGGGGTATAGGTGGATGAGACTTCATGCTTGATCCCAACTTCATCACAATAAACTTCAATGTTTGTGTTATCAAACTCTTTCCCATTGTCACTTCTAATCTTCTTAATCTTTACTTCAAATTCATTTTGTGCTCTCTTGGCAAACTTCTTAAAAGATGCGGCAACTTCAGTCTTGTCATGAACAAAGAACACCCAAGTATATCTTGAAAAGTCATCAACAACCACTAAGCAATAGAGCTTTCCACCAATACTTTCATAAGTTGTTGGCCCAAATAAATCCATGTGAAGTAGCTCTAATGGTCTTGAAGTTGATACAAAAGCCTTGGATGGATGTGTATTTGCCACTTGCTTCCTGGCTTGACAAGCACTACACAATTTGTCCTTCTCAAATACAACATCTTTCAATCCTCTCACCATCTCCTTCTTCAATAGCTTCTTGAGTGTGCTCATCCCAACATGTGCAAGCCTTCTATGCCAAAGCCACCCAATAGATTGTTTGGTGAATAGACAAGTCTTCAAATTTGTATCTTCCGAGTTGAAGTCCACTAGATAGAGGTGATTGTACCGAAAACCCTTGAATATCACTTCATTGTCATCTTTCTTGGAAACAACCACTTCTTCACTTGTAAATAGGCATTGGAAGCCAAGATCACACAATTGACCAACGGATAGCAAGTTGAATCTCAAAGAAGCAATTAGAAGCACATTTGATATGGAATGATCATTAGATATAGCCACTTTGTCAAGCCCTTGCACTTTGCTCTTGGAATTATCACCAAATGTTATCTTTGAATTTACATATCTTATGATTGGTAACTCCTAAATTAGTGAGAATTATTTCGTTAGATTTCTGGTCAAATGCTCTGTATGATAGATCTATTAAGTTTGCTATGCTATTAAGGTTTTTGTGCTGTGGAAATTAGTTTTTGAAAAGTGGTTTGTATTGTATTTTAAATTGCTTTTAGCCATATCTGGAGTTTTAGAAGTCCAAATTTAGTGATTCCAATTTTGTTAGACTTATAATAATCTGCTCCAGCTAATACAACTGTAAACCATATAGGTTGTTTTCAGTTTTCCTGAAGTTTCACTTTGCCCTTATTTAACAAAAAAAAATTGAGCTTGTTTGCTTGTTATTTTCATATCTGGAGTGGTAGTCCTCCAAATGGTATGAAAATTTAGTGATAAGCCCTATGTGTGATGTTTGATCTCTGGCTAAAATGTTAGGATTTTAGGATGGACATTTTAGTAGTTATAAAATAACAAAATTCCTGTATTGCTCGGCTGCTATTCTGAGTAGTTCTAAAACTTTGTATTGTTTGGCGTAGTTACGTTTTGAATCATGAATTGATGATAATAGAAGAGTTGTAGGGAGCCTCATAATATATCTAGTGTTTATGTTTCATGATTTTAGGTTTGATGGTTTGCGGGTTTTAGAATTTATAAGCTGGTTGTCTGTTTGGATTATAATCTGGACAGATCTGAATTATTGATCTATTTGGATCATTTAAGTGTAGAATTATACTTTGGTGATAAAACAATAGTTGTAGTACGTTTATATTCTTTCTAAAATGTCGTGGATCACTATTTTTGGAGGTCTAGAACTGAAATTATAGTGGTCCAAAGTGAAATGACAGATTCTGTCCAAACCTGGACAGAGGTGCTTTCTTTGTGCTGTTTGACATGATTAATCTTAAAATCAGCTCTTGAGCTTAATAACAAAGTTTTATACAATTTCCTTATCCTTCCAAAGAGTCTGGGATCATCATTTTTGGATGTCTATATCTCTAGCTATGGTGAAATCTTGTGGCAGCTGTGCTGCTGTCCTGAAACCGCATAGGCAGAGTTGCTTGCCTTACCTTACTCTTGCTTGGGTAAACATGTTGGGTTAGTTCTTGATTGACAGATGTTAGTGACAAATTGGATTTATTTCCTTGTGCATCATGTTTGATATACTTTCTATCTCCTATCTTATGCTTAAATGAATTGAGCTAAATAGCTCTAGGTGGCTATGTATTGGATAACTTTGTACTTGTCTTGATTTATCCTATGTAATGCATCTCTTATTGTCATTCTTTATATTCATACACATGCATCTTGCATCTCATTTAGGTACGCTAGATTTACCGTATGAAGGATGTGATGATGGGTCTGATCCACAAGACGGTGTATCGGTGTACTTATCCCAAAGATGGAAGGACTAAGCAAGTGAAAGGATGGAAGCAGATATCATCTAACAAACACTAACTTAGTGTTGAATCCCAGGCAAGCCCCGGTGCACTCTTAATTCCTATGATTTTCGAAATAAATTGAATTGAGTATAGTGATTGTTGCATTAAATATAGGAATTGAAATGAAACCGTTGATGCATTACTATATCCTTGAACAATTACACCCCTCCACCTAAACAAGTTCTAGATCGTTATATGAGCTTAGTCATGCTTAGATCCAGTATTTATGGTGAATTCTGGTCACCAAAATAGAAAGTGAGAAGCACGGTTGGCTATATTTGCTATCGTGAAATAACCATATGAGGTGAGTGATGGAGTGGGATTGGGTGGGATGATGATCTGGACACAACAAGACATGGAGGTCTTGGTTGCGTGCCAATCCCTGTCAAGTTAATTAGGAACATAACCCTGTTGGAGTTCAGTCGAAATTGAAAGACGCCATCACTTAGCTGGCCGGATAAGTCGTTCCGACCGCGAAGCCGAGTAGCCCTATTCGGGCCGGGAGCTGGTGCGCTAAGTAGGTATACTGGACCGTGTAGGGTGTTCGGGAGCTAGTTAGGACTATGGGCAGGTTGGAGCCTGATCGTCCTGGCCACTAGTCAGTCCCCCAGTATACGTGGCTTTCACCAAACCCACGGAGCAACCCGAATAGTAGCAAAAGTGACCTAACGCTTCCCGATGGGGAAGTCATGGGTTTGTGATTGGCATTTGTCGCCAGCTGGTGTGACAGAACCGCCTTAATCATAGGGCCCACGTGCACCGTCATCGTCCCTAAGGACCCACGATCAGTCTGCACAAGTTCCCCTTGACCTAGGTGGCCTGCCGGGTTTCCTCAGAAACTCTAATTCACCCGAGGATCTCATTGTAAAGATCTTGCAAGTATTACAACAGTTTACAAAAAATAATATAAATCAGAGTGAAGAGTGCGGAAGTATTACATAAACATAGGTTTACAAATATAAATGACATTATCCCAAACTAGAGTTTCGTAGTGGAGTAGCATCATACAACTAGACACCCTGCCCAAGGGTTATATCATACACATCATCCTCTATGCCCGATCCGCCAACCGGCACGATCTCAAGCAGAACTGTGCTCTCGACTTACCTGCAACAGGGGTTAACAAACCCTGAGTACTGGGGTACTCCGCAAGACTTACCCGACTAAGGAAAAAGGAATGAGACTCAGGAATGCAGGCTGAGGAGAATCAAGATAAGGCTTTAGCAAGAGTCAAAGTATTTTACGAAAAATAATACTAATTCTATTTTTAGTATATTAGTCATTATTATTTTAATCATTATCAATAGATCTCAATTCTTTCACATATGTCCTTCAATTCCAATTACTTTTCATTCTCGAAAACATCCTAGTTTCAAACCACTCTTCGATGTAGGTGTGAGGATCAAGTCTCCATAACCGAGGAGCAACGACGATTCGAATCGATTAAGTACCCAACCGGGGATCCCTAACCACACTGCATATGTAGCACCTAAGCTTGCATATACAAACCCCCATGGCTTTTCTATCCCTGAACCGGTCCTGCGCCACCCGAGAGTACAGTACTCCTCTCGTCTCCAGGCACGCCGGCCACGAGGGTACACGCTACTCTCGCCATCTCTTCACTCCCAGTGCATGGTTGTCGGTTCAAGCAATAGAGCCACCGGAGATAGGGCTTCTCGGAGTATGTGGCTAGTTGCAAAGTCTCGATCATAGCAGGCCGACAACGAACGGTCCCTAATTCTTTTTCCGTTGGAAACCATGTATTGGGACTCTAACCCAAGTACACTGGTGACCACCCGGTTTTCACATCTCTTTTTCGCTGGTGACGATAAGTTGGGACTCTAACCTAAACATATGACCACCAAATGGAAAACCCATTCTCGTCGGTGACGATGGAATGATCAGGTGCACAGCCACCAACGTGAACATTACAAATTCCCTTTTTCATGAATTAATCAATAATATATATATCACAATAGCTCAAAAATAGTATTTGTGCAAATCTAAATTATTCAAGCAGGGCTAAGCATTTTTCAACCATTTTATTTTAAAATGGTTTCTGGATATTTCAGTGGTCAAGGTTGGTAATGCATCAATTGGGTTATCAATCAACTCCTATAAACCTAATGCAGTAGATTAACTCAAGTTATAAACATTTTGTAAATCACAAGGAAGGGGCTGAATGCACCGGGGCTTGCCTGTTGCTTGGAGTAGATAGAACTCTAAAGTCAATCACCAAGAAAGATCCATGTCCACCGAGTGAAAACCTTTACTCAGGACTTGCTTCAGATAATAATTTTTCCATGTATGAGATGCACTAAATTGCGAATCAACAGAAAAATAAACTTAACTTAGAAGGTTGAGTACAACTTTCCTTCACGATAAAGCTGCAAGCCAACAAAACCAACTTGTTGCTTAACAGTTAGGATTTCACTTTATCATTTAATTGTTTTATCAGGCAAGTCATCCTACGTTTACATTCAACATGACTAATAAAATTCTAATATAAGAACCATACTTAACTACCCCTTTTTACCCATGAAGTTGCATCCAAGAAACTTATCAATATTTCAAACATACATGCATATATGCATATTCTAATGAGAGGCACATTTGGCTAAAAAGCATTTTTAGTTTTTATTACAATAAGTGGAATATGAGCACATCACCCAAGTAACTAAGTTGCCATGGACCAATAGTGGTGGAAGTGTTCAATGATCTTCACTGAACTCCAAAAATTCACCCAAGGTTATTTTACTACCTGTGTTAACCATTTTGATAATTATTAACTAATAATTAAAGCATACAATTAAGGGTATAATTAAATATCATCAAATGAATCTCAAACTTTTTGTGAGGGTATCTTGCTGTACATAACAGTGAAAAAACAATTTTTATGATTTTTAAGTTAATAGTTTTGCCTAAAAAATCCTAGAAGTTTCATTTTCCATTTAAAAGGTACATTTTTATAGCCTACAGAAAGTGCTCTAAATCTTTATTACATATTTTTAATGTGTTAATCATATCACATGGGGTCTACAAAATTAATTTCATAATTTATAGCGCAGTAATTATTTAATTACGAAAATAACAAATAACACACTATTTAAATTATTAGAAAATGGAAAGACTCATGTATACAGCTCAACCGAGCTACCGGGCCGGCCTGTGCAGCCCGTGCTCAAATTTTCCCTCTCCCCATCATGCTCCCGCGCTGTTGGGCTGGCCCACTTCGGCCCAACATGCCCCTCCTCCCCTTTCTCCTTCCTCCTCCCGCAGACGGCCTCCCGCGCGCGCGCACGACGTCGCGGTCGCAGCGGCCGGCCGCCGGTGATTCCCCGGTGAACCAGAGGACACCAACGCGCTCCCCACACTCAGGCGAACTAGGCTAGTGACTGATTTCGATTCCTAGACCACTGCAGCTCAAGCAGCAGCGACCATGGCGGCTTGGGCGGCCCGGTGGCCGGCGGCGAGCCGTGTTCCCGATGGCCGGGGCCGGTAGTGTTTATAAGAATGGCATAGGAACGCTCAGGGGCTCACTCGGAGACTTTAGCGCAACCTGGTAGGGGCGGAGGGTGGCCGGAGGTGCCTCGTCGTCGTGGACCGTGACCACGGCGGCGAGCTCCGATGACAAGGGCTCTGTTCCGATGATCCCCGAACATGAAATGGCAAATTGACTCAAGCATTAGCTTCAAATGACCAATAAAAGAAGGGAACACGAGGGAAAGGGAAGAAAGGTGACCCGAGACGGCTGTTGGTGTCGAGCAGATCGTGGCGGCGCCGTTGCCGACCGTAGGGGAGGAAACACCCGTGCGGGCAACTCCGGCAACGACACACTACTAGAACTGACTCAAACGTTGCGCAAGGAAGATCCAGAGCAGGGTGCAAGAGGAATTGGATGGAGATGGGTCATTGGCGATGAATTTTGGCTGGACCGGGAGCTCGACGACGGCGGCTATGGTGGCAGGGAAGAAAACCGAGACCTCCCGGGGCTTTATAGTCGAGCTAGGAGGTGGGGAACGGGCGACAGACCTCGCCGGGGCCCCCATAACAACTGTACCGGCGGCGACAGAACCCCTGGCCAGCCCCGGGTGGCCACCGACGCGTGGTGCGCGCACGCGCGGCAGAGCACGCGCACAGAGCCGGCTTCCCCTGCCAACACTGTAGCAGAAGTAGGTCCTAGCTCCTGTTTTTGTGCAATTACACTTTATTTTCAGTAACAACTTGAAAAATGTCCTTAATAAGAGTTGTAGTAATCTTAATTTTGAACAACTTTGGTTTTTGAACCAAATTCAAATTTTGAATGGATTTTGAATAATTTAAAAGGGAGTAAAAAGGGATTTTGAATTTCAATTCTAATACAGTCAAATTCTCAAGAATTTTATCAACAACTCAAAAATATGTAAAAATAGAAGTTATCCTATTTGTCAAGCTCTACAACTTTCATTAATAGAGTTTGGTCAGATTCTTGATAGTTTTTGAAATAGCATTTCAAATTTGGATTTCAAAGCATTGATTTGTGGTTGATTTGAATATCCACTGCATAACTTCAAAATATCCAAAAATAAAAGTTATTATAATTGTTGATCTTTACAACTTTTATTAAAGGCATTTTGCTAGATTCCTTATAATTTTTGAAATGGGATTTCAAACCCGAATTTCAAAACAGTAATTAGAGATTAATTTGAAATTACACTCAATAACTTCAAAATTACCCAAAATAGAAGTTCTTCCATTTTTCAAGGGCCACAAGTTTTGTTAGGATACCAACATCAGATTCTACTTATTTTGTGATTTAGGGTTTTGGGTCCGATTCAGGGTTTATATCAATTTTTCTTTTGAATCTCTAATTTGTTTTAATTACATACAAACAAACAAGTAATTTTATAACCAAATTACTCTAAATTACCTATACACAACCTCATGTGGAAATAAAAATTTATTTTAATGATGCACAGTAATAATGAGTTTATGCGAGATGATTTGCATGCAATCATGATGACATGACATGTTTTAGTTACCGTAACATCAGGGGTGTTACAGGTGCTTTGCAATCGATTCGAATCGCCATCTCTGCTGGATAGTGAGAAACTGGACTGATCTTCCCTCATGGTAGAAATGGATAAGCTTGAACATGAACATGGTTATCAAAGTATGGTTCTATTCTATTATTTACTTAGAATTAATCAAGTGCTTGACTTAGATCAGATGTTAAATTAAAAGTAAGGAATTATAATTACTAAAAGCTTGCCAGTATTGACATATGACAACTTAACTAAAATAGCTTCTACGCAAATGAGTCAGCCAACTCCACTGAAAAGCCTTGTATGTTCCTTGAGAGTCTTTTATTTGGTAAGACGGGTAAGTCTTGCGGAGTACAATTGAGTACTCAGGGTTTATCCGAAATTGTTGTAGATGGACAGGTGTTTTATGGTTATTGCAAGAATTGTTTCACCCCGACCGTGGACGAAGAATGAAGCGTGGGCAGCTTTGTGTCTTCGAGTTAGTATCTTAGTATCTAGCTTATTTAGTGGTTTGATCCTAGCATAGCACTGTATATTAAATAAGTATGGTTGTATAAGACTTGGTTTGTAAAACTACTTTGCTTCCGTTAAGGTTTGAAAACTTATGATATAATATCTATCTGCGTACTTCGTACTTTGAAACTATGTAATATGAATGTATGTTATTGAACCTTATACGATCTTGGTTGTGTTACCGTTTGGTTTGAAATCCTTCGAGATTTCACGAACTAACGGGTTTATATGGGTTCAAGTGTGGTTGTTTAGCTGTTTCGACGGCTATCGCTGTACTTGTGCTCTTATAATTTGGTCAGTTCTGTCACAGTCTAGGTCCTTCTCCTTCCCTTCTACTTGTGATCTGGAAACTACTATATTTCCGTTTATCTTGAATGGAAATGGGGTTGGCCTCGTTTGGAAAAAAATTTGCATCTTTAAATAAATTTATTAGAAAACTAGATTGAAAGATCTTTCCAACGATACTAATTATGTATAATAAATATTAATAATTTGTATTATATATTTAGTAAAAAAAATTCTTGGAAAGCGCAAACGACAATTATTTACCGATAAAGTAGTACTCCATATACAACCATTTTTACTTTAAAATGGAGAAAATCAGGTTACATGTAAATTAAAGTTTTAACCGGTTTTGAGTCGTCATAGGATAAAGAGCAAGACGTGATTTTGAAGTTTTAAAAAGGAAAAATCAAAGTACCATGATACTGATACTGCAACTTAGACCCTGTTCGCTTCGTCTAAAAGCGCTTATTTTTCGGCTCTGCAATAGTGTTTTTCTCTTAAAAAAATTAGCAACAACTGAAATCATGTCAGCTTATCAGCTCCAGCGAACGTAGCCTTAATCAGCCAGCGAAATGGGTCAGAAAAAAAAAGAAACGGGTCAGTCAAAAAAAAAAAACCCAGCGAAAGGGACCTTGCGTCACTCTGCAATTCACGTTTGAGTAAATTGTACCGTAGGTATCTAAACTATTGAGTATATAACAGTTAGATACTCTAACTAAAAACCATAACTTCTGAGTACTCGAACTATACTTTTCAGTGACCAGCGGTACCGACGTGACCATGCGGACACCAGCAGCTGACGTGGAGCTGCCAGCGTGGACAATGGACGCTGGGACCTTGTCGTTTTTGCGAAAAAAACCCCTCCCCTTAGGCCACGCGCGCAGGGGAGCGACTCGACGGACACAGTCCCAGCACGGATGGCGTGGCGATGTCGAGGACGGCGTCCCTGGAGGCGACGCCGGTGGCCGAGTCCATGGAGGCCGGCACGGCGGCGTTCGGGGCTAGGACCGAGGGCAGCGAAGACCTACGACATGAGAGCAAGGGCAAGCTCGGTGGCGGGGTACTCCGGCGGCCAGCGCAGTCGCCGGTGGTGGACTTCGGCGGTGCAGCAGGGCCGGATTCGTGCCACCGGCGGGCAGCGCGGAGCGGTGGGGCGGACCCTGAGCGTAGCGGCGGGGGCCAAAACAGCTCGCGGGGGCTGCGAATCCTGTGGGTGATGAGCCCGCCGCAGAAGCTCGCGGCCATGGCCGCGTGGGGTTGGTGCTGCACACTCGCGCACCGTCGTCGCCACTGCCGCCGGCCTCGCCGCGGTCGTCCACCAAGTGGACGCGCCGCCGGTGCCGTACGCTCCTCCCTGCGCGCCATCCGCGCCTGTGCGCGCGCTGTTCCGGTCCCTCCCGATCCTCGCTCCATCGTGCCGCTTTCCAGGCGTCATCCCGCGGCAGGGCGGCGGCGGGACGAGGGGCCACGACGGCAAGCCAGCCTGCTGGAGCCATTGACGACGAAAACAGAGCTTGTCGGAGCCATTGACGGTGAAAACAGAGCTTCCTTCGTTCTTCAAATTTGCACAGACCGTAGCATCTCGACCCAATTCGTTCCACCAGTAAGCAGCCATGGGAGTTACCCAGCCGCGCCACCCACATCGGGAGCAAGACATTACCTGTACACGATGAATTTGGAGTTCCCCTCGCCGCCGGTCGTTTCCCTGCCGAATCTCTAGCCGATATGGGCTAAGTCGGTATCCTTGGAATTAGTTCAATTCCTTGTACCGGTGGACTACCCTTGACCTCCTTGTTACGATGCTGTCCTTGGTTTGACCAGAAACCTCACCGCCAACGACGTGACGCTGCCGTGCTAGTCTCGGAACGGCGCCATCCCGCCGGTTCGTCCGTGGCCAGCCCTGCTCGGACTTCCTATGCCTCAACTGACGCCTCGGCTATGTCCGTGGTAAGCCCTTCGTGCACACCTGCCATTCGTTTCAGTTGTCGTAACCCTCGTCCGCCGGAACGGCCGAGCCAAGCCCATGAACTATGCCGCCATGGCCGTCGCCCATGGCTAGCCATGCCTTGGTGGAAGAAGGCGTGCGAGGTCGGGCACGGGCGAGCAGACGAGAGCCTCCTTGCCCATGTGGTCGCGTCAGCAGGGGCTCGTACGTGTGCCTGCGGCAGCGGCTGCTGCGCGACCCTGCTCGCCGGCGGCGGAACACGACGGGAGGGAGAACGAGGAGAGGGAGTTGCTTTGGCAGGGGGTTTTCAAAAAAAGGCCAAGGGCCCAGCATCCATTGTCCACGATGGCAGCTCCACGTCAGCTGCTAGCACCTGCGTGGCTACGTTTGTACTGTTGGTGATCAAAAAGTATAGTTCGAGTACCTAAAAGTTATATTTTTTAGTTGGAGTACCTAACTGTTACACACTCAATAGTTTAGGTACCTACGCTGTAATTTACTCTTCAGGTTTCTTTTAGTCGGTCCACTCAGGCCCAGCCCAGGCGGCCAGGCAGCCACGTGCGCCCGACACCTCATCAAAATGCCAAATTGGGGGGAAACCGGAATCGCAGGCGCCTTTTCCAAATTCTGCGTCTGCCGCGCGCAAATCCAATTCCCAACCGCCAAGCCGAAACGAATTTGATTTCCCTCCCTAGTTCCCCCGCCCAAACGCGCGCGAGATCCCGCCCGCTCCCCGATCCGACGGCCCTCGCCTCCTCCACGTCAGCGATCCGCGCCTCGCTCGCTCCCCGACTCGTCCCCCCGCCGCGGCCTCTACATAAACCCCCCGCCTCCGTTCCTCTTCTCCCCACCCAAAATCCCAAATCCACCGCCACCCCGACCGACACCAGCGATTCCGTCGAGTAGGACAGCCCAAATCCCGGCGAGTATGAGTTCCGGCGGCGGCAGGGGCAAGCCCAAGGGCACCAAGTCCGTGACGCGGTCCACCAAGGCCGGGCTGCAGTTCCCCGTCGGCCGCATCGCGCGCTACCTCAAGACGGGCAAGTACGCCGAGCGCGTCGGCGGCGGCGCGCCTGTATACCTCTCCGCCGTCCTCGAGTACCTCGCGGCGGAGGTATAAATGACTCGTCTCCGTTCCCCCTGTCCTGCCCTGTCCTGTCCGTCCCCGCCCTCCATTTCTCCCTTCCGCGATTCCGTTTGGACGTTTGCTCAATCCTCCTCGCCGTGCGCGGCCCGTAATAATCGCTCGCTTGCATTGCAGGTCCTGGAGCTGGCGGGCAACGCGGCCCGCGACAACAAGAAGAACCGCATCGTGCCGCGCCACATCCAGCTCGCCGTGCGCAACGACGAGGAGCTCAGCAAGCTGTTGGGCGCCGTCACCATTGCCGCTGGCGGGGTGCTGCCCAACATCCACCAGACGCTGCTGCCCAAGAAGACCGGCGCCAAGGGCAAGGCCGACATCGGCTCCGCGTCCCAGGAGTTCTAGGTGGCTGTCGCCGCGGCGGTTGCAGGCTTCTCACCCTGGTTCCAGCCAGGCTTCAACGTGAGGGGGTCCTGCTGGTCAAGTTTCGTTGATTTAGTAGCAGTGTTAGCGTCTTGTCTATGTTTGGTTAGGTTAGGTTCCGTGATGGATGGTTCATCAGGTCAAGTTTGTGGTGAATGAACGCTCCCTGTATGTATCAATCAATCTTGCTGGAATGGATGAAATGGTCGGTTGGTGCTAATTCCTGTTACTTATTTTGATCTTGATTTTCGTTGCGACTGACTGATCTGTGGATGTCTTGTTTCTCAGTTGTGATTACTACAGTCTGATTCTTTTGTTTTATTCAATACCAGTGATCCCCAAATCCATTTGCTCATCAGATATACTGTATAGAATTAGCGGACCTAAATGTTCTGTCAGTCTGAGTCGACTGTGATTTTCAGAGTTTACCTTGCCTGCTTGGTGACGTGCTGCTTCTTTTGATTCGTACTATAAGTAGTGGTCAAAGACATTTTTGTGCTGTAAGGTTCCTTAGTCTAACGTTGTGAAAATTTAGTTTTGCAGAAACTTGCTGCAATTCTTACGACTGTAATGTTTTGGCCACAAATTGTTACTCAGTTTCCGTTGCCGTGGCCAACTTGCATGAACCTTGTCGTGCGCTCATGCTCAATATATTGCATTGGTGTGTGAAACAACCTGCTTATGCGCAGCATTATGAATTTGGATCTGAATTTAGGCCATGTTCGCTTCAACTAAACAGCACATATTTTTTTTAGTTCTAGAATAATATTTCCCCTCACAACAAATCAACTTCAGCCCAAATCAGCTCAGTTTTTCAGCTGAAGCTAGTCCTTATTTTCACTGCTATTATGAGTCTCCTTTTGTTCATTCTCATGACGGAAAAACTTGACATTATAGAAACATACTCCTATCCCGCTTTAATTGTCGTTCTCGTCTACATTCACAGCATTGTTGGTGCATCTGGACACAAGCACTGTCCAGGTTTCGAGAATCTTCGCTACACCACATAACAAGCTAAAACAACATTTATAGCGAGACGGAGGGAGAGTATTCTCTTGTTAGAAATGTGTTGAATACTTGTTTGTACTATTGCGTAAAAAGCCAAAGCAACAGTTATAGCGAGGCAGAGGGAGAGTACTCTCTTGTTAGAAATGTGTTAAATACTTGTTTATACTATTGGGCTATGACCTATAGTAGAGTACTCTCCCTCATTTCTCGAGGAGTCAAACACTTTTGCAACACACTTTGGCCCGTTTGGAATGGAGGATTTTCCTCTCATTCCTGCGGAAATTGAACCGATTCCTGTAAAATTCCTGCGTTCCAAACAGGCCCGAATGAAAGGCTTTTCACCGGTTTGATGCTACTGGATTGACCAAATTGTGAGGAGGTAGTGTCAACATCAAAGTAAACAATGAATCGCGACATTTCTTCCAAACCAAGAAAGGAGTGAGGCAGGGAGATCCTTTGTCTCTTATTCTTTTTAATTTGGTGGCAGATATGGTATCCTTGATTTTCTATGCTAAGTCCAATGGACAAATCAAAAGAATCGTTCCACATTTGGTTTATGATGGCCTTTTAATTTTACAATAAGCGGATGACGCCATTTTTTTTAGACCACGACTTGCTACAAGCTAATTAAGGAACTAAACCTTAGTGCCTTTAAGCAATTATCGGGCCTAAAAATTAATTTTCACAAGAGTGAGCTTTTTTACTACAGTGCCGCTAAGGACTGTGAACTAGAATATGCACGCTTGTTTGGATGTCGGTTAGGGAATTCCCTTTTAAATATCTTGGTATTCTTATGAATCACAGCAAGGCATCCAATAAGGATTGGGCGTGTATCGAGGAAAGGTCCCAGAAAAAGCTTAGTAGTTAGAAAGGAAAATTACTTTCCGTTGGTGGCTGACTTGTTCTCGTTAATTCAGTGCTAACTATTTTATCTATGTTTATGTTATCGTTTTTTAAATCCCTAGAGGAGTCCTGCGAAAATTAGATTACTACCACTCACACTTTTTTCTAGCAATGCAATGAAAATAAGAAAAAAATACCGTCTATCTAAGTGGAGTATTTTTTTTACACCAAAGGACTATGGTGGGTTAGGAATACTCAATCTAGATTTACAAAATATATGTCTCTTAAGTAAATGGCTATTCAGGTTTATCAATGAGGATGGGATTTGGTAGAAACTTATAAGAGGGAAATATTTGACCGATAAATATTTGACCAGCGAATTCTCATTTCTGGGCTGGCCTTACGGAGGCTAAAG
Organism: Eremochloa ophiuroides; assembly: GCA_038502445.1. Taxonomy (NCBI): domain Eukaryota; kingdom Viridiplantae; phylum Streptophyta; class Magnoliopsida; order Poales; family Poaceae; genus Eremochloa; species Eremochloa ophiuroides. The sequence continues at coordinate 55,150,276 of JAHLJS010000003.1, read as the reverse complement.
ATCTCTTAGCTTGTGGCACTTTTAAGGTACAAAATGGGGAGCATGTGACGTTTTGGAGGAATGTATGGTTACGAAACAAACCTCTTAGAGAGGCTTATCCTAATTTATAAAGAATTGTCAAGCGGAAAGATGATACAGTGGCAAATGTCTTGGGGGGCAGTCCATTCATGTCCACCTTTCGCATAATAAGGATGTGTTCAAATGAAACCTCACTAAGAATGGCATGTTATGACTCTTTGATCAGTGAAGATGTTCTCCCTGAAAAAAATCCCTACCTGAAAATTAAAAGTATCCCTGAAAATTAAGATTTTCTTGTGGTATTTAAAAAATGGGGGAGTCACAAAAGATAATCTGGCTAAGAGGAACTGGCATGGAAACAACTAGTGTTGTTTGTGTAGTTCAGTCAAAACCATCCAACATTTGTTTTTTGATTGCTATTTTGCAAGCTTTATTAGGAATACTGTGCATATCACTTTTGGAATTCAATCGCCTACTTGTTTTGCTAATTTATTGGGTCTCTGATTTCATGGATTATGTCCTAAATTCAAAAGCCAAATTCTCCTAGGGGGAGTAGCACTTTGTTGGGCATTATGGTTGAATAGAAATGATATAGTATTCAACAACGCTACATCTAACACTTAAATATAGGTAATTTTCAGTTTGACACATTGGATCAGACTGTAGTCCATGCTACATATAGAGAAGGACCAACTGCTATTCAAGATGGGTTGAGGAAGCTAGGAGAGTTTAATGTTGACAGTTTTTTTTTTTGCAAATTTTGGATGGATATTTAATAATCGTATTGTGGATTAGCTTTCTTTGCGCGCTTTGCTTGAGCGGGGTTGATGCTATATTTTGTTTCTTTTCTTATGGTTGTATAAGCCTTATGGCTTACTTTTATGTTCCCAACTCTCGGCTTTGTACCTGGTTAGACTAAATAGCGAAAGCTCATTGGAATTGAATCGAGCGAACAAATTTTTTACATGTCATTGTTTCCTTTTTTGGAAAAAAAAAACAATCCCACTTTAGAAATTGGTTACCTATTTCTATTTGTAAAAATAACAAAGGGAAAACCTTTTTCCTATGTTGGACTGCGGGGTGCTAACTCTCCTTCAGTGTTTGGTTGCGCAGTGCTTAGAGCATCTCCAAGAGTTTCCAAAACACTATCTCAATCTTTAATTTTTAGCAAAACTGTAAAAAAAAAAAACATATCTCCAACAGTTTCTAATCTTACCGCTCAATGTTTTGGGACTTGGGAAAAACAGCCCCTACGCGCGTAAAGATCCGCGCGATTGCGTCGCGCGTATACTGCTCGGCGTCCTCGCGAGACATCTTTCTTCGTCTTCGCATGGTGGCAGCTTTCACGTACATGCGAATGGAGCTCGGCGTACATCAGTCATCAGGTTCGGGCTGAAGTGGATCGGATCCTCGACGGCAAGCAGGTCGGGGATGTCGACGGCGAGGTGCGCGGCCCTCTCCACGTGCGTCGCAGGGATGCTACTCGCCTTGTCATGCGTGCTGCCAGAACGCCGGCCGCGCTAGCCGGTGCAGCTGGTGGGGGCGATGATGGCGGGAGCCAGCCAATTTCGGCCTGACGCAGATGGTGATGGCGGCGGTGAAGAGAACGATCTCGTGGCGAAAGAAAATCCTGCAGCCAACAAACCGTCCGTGGAACCAAGTTTTTTTTATTATTTTAGGAGTAAATTATTGGGTACTATTGGAGATGACAATATTTATTCCTTCTAAAATATTTTTGGGAGTTGCAAAATAATATGTTTTTGGAGAGAAAAATTGGGCACTCTTGGAGATGCTCTTACCTCCTACATGCTGGCATCAGCGCTGACAGTTGAAAAAAACAAAAACATTTATTTTGAATTGCCATAATTTCTAAATGGAGTAACTATTTTGAATTTCGTCTGCACCAGTATATTCTACGCGACGAGGCGAACGCGAGCCCATGCAAAGGGTTTGGTTAAGATATGCCAAATTCCGCCAAGTACACAAATGGAACCCAACCATACATGTCCCCCAATTATATCTTCTAAATCATCCACACTAACAATCCATCCTTCTCCCCCAAAAGGGGATTTTAGTAAATAACCAAATATAACACCGGGGCTAAGGGTCAAATTGGTAATTTTTCTTACATCCCCCCCGGGGGCCCAGGTATCATATACGCCGCCAAAATAAAGAGCCTTGAGTACTAGAAGAAAAGCACCTAGACCTAACAAAATTAAGTGAATACCCAAAATTGTAGTAATTTTATTTCTATCTTTCCATACATAACCAAAGAATGGAAAAGATTCTTCAAGAGTCTCGGGTCCCAGAAGCGCGTGATAAATGCCACCGAAGCCTAAGACTGCGGAGGAAATTTAGTGAAGTACTCCGGATACAAAGTAAGGAAAAGTATCTAGAACTTCTCCCCCCCGGCCCTACTCCCCAACCTAGAGTAGCTAAGTGCGGAAGTAAAATCAACCCTTGTTATTTCTTTCTCCTCCTTCATATTGACCTTTTCGATTTTTGCCAATAAATGACGAGCTACAAGAGGATTTGTTTTTTTTTTCGTGTCATAGCTGATTACTCCTTTTTTTCATTTTAAAGAGTGGCATCCTATGTCCACTATCTCGATCGAGGTATGGAGGTCAGAATAAATAGAATAATAATGAATGGAAAAAAGGGGAAATCCTTTAGCTGGATAAGGGGCGGATGTAGCCAAGTGGATCAAGGCAGTGGATTGTGAATCCACCATGCGCGGGTTCAATTCCCGTCGTTCGCCCATCGCATTATTGCAAATTCCAAAAATGCAATTTTCCATATTCCTAGTTACGTATTTACTTACGGCGACAAAAAATAAAACTATCACTATATTTTTTCCTTTTCCTAGTTCTTCTTCCAAGCGCAGGATAACCCCAAGGGGTTGTGGGTTTTTTTCTACCAATGGGGACGCGACGAGGCGAACGGAACTAGATCTCACTTGCATATGTTTTGATGATGTTTTTTCTAGTAGCAACTTATTTGACATAACTTATAACTTATAACTCATGCGAAAAACTTAAGAACTATGAAACACAACTTATTTACAAAAGAGCTGTTAAACACAAATGAAAGAATTAATTTATACCTTTTGCCAAAACTTGAAAACACAAAGGTTATTAACACACAAAAAGAACGAATCAACTTATAACTTATACTTGAACTTATTAAACCCAACATACACTGTACCACACACTTTTTATGGCAACTACAAGAGAGACGCTATAAGTCGTTATAGCTACCGATCATCGGTCGATATAACTCTTTACCGACCAATGTCCTTAGACGCTGTAAGTGGCTTCGGTATAAAGTTATACCGACCGACACATATATACCGACCGATGGTTAGATGCTAATATTTATACCGACTAATGCTCTGTTACTAGCTATACCGACCAATGTTTTGATGGTATAAGACTTTTTACCAACCAACACTCCATAGCTACGAACTGACATGATTACAAAATTAATTTAACATCAACCAGACATAAGTAAATAATTAATTTCAGATCAGCCGTATAATCTCAAGCTTCCTCAACATCCATGTACGTTCACATCACATAACAGTAACATAGCTGGATCAAAATGTCTCAAATTCTCATTGAAGCCAATATTTGCAGTACAAACTTTAGAAATGGAGAAACAACATACATAGCCCTAGTAAATGGGATCTACAAGTCATACCTATCTTGACCTGACAATCTAATTATATTCTCTACAAAATGTCTCATCTCCATTACTCAAAATACAAAATAGCATCGGCGATCAGTTTAAATGATCTGCTTGGTATGGACATGATCTAGTCCTCCCACCTGAACAAAATCAAAGTGAAATTTATTAATAAAACTGACTGCGGACACATAACAGTTAAATATTTCATCTCAACTTTATGTTCAACAGTAGGAAAGAAAACTAGTATATAGTTATGTTCAGCATTAGAAAACAGTATTATATTGCTGCAAGCCTGCAACCATTTCAGTACAATACGTGCAGCACTATCAGGTTGCTAATTATATAGTTAATCAGCTGCAGCTTACTAATAAAAGTTAATACATTGACAGATTTGTCCAAGGCTAACACATTTGGACAGCAAAAAAACCAGAAATTGGTGGTGATGTGGTAACTTACCAGGGCAAGGGCAGTAGGTAGGACTGGAAGAGATCACAAAGCCTCAAGGTTGGGTAGCAAGTAGCATCAACCTCCTCAGCACGAACAATCTCCATTTATCAACTTCAATAAATGAAAAGCGATCAATAAAAGAAGCAAAATCAAGCTATACATATGCAAAGTAAAGCACCAGAGATATAATGTGGATCAGAGGAAGGAGATGAAATGGATTACTCCTAGGGACTATAGAATTAGCACAAAAAATGGAACGATTCATGGATTCAAGCTTACAATCACTGTGTTAGGATTTATACAAAATACAATGCAAGTAAGCACCTTTTATTTATCCACATATCTGTAGTGAATTACTTGTAAACCTGCATCTCTATGCAAAAGCAAATTGTTACATGCTGCATTGGCAAGCACCATTTGTCAATGCTAAGAAAAAGAATTGTTACATGCTGCACTGATGTCATCCACAAGCTACAATGCTGCCTCGGCTATTATCTTTTCTACACTACCAGGCAGACTAATGCCATTTACGGAGCAATTTGTCAATACTAAGATCCACGTCCCCATACAGAAATAAATGTGAAACACTGCTATCACCAAGGAAAAAAAGAAGAGAATGTGTACCATTAGGCATTCTGTCAGGTCATCATCATGTGTCCTCATGTCAGCTTGCATATATGTAAAGAGCCGCTTCTCCTTTCTTGTCCTGTTGATCAGCACAACACACATCTATATATATATATATATATATATATATATATATCCATTATTCAATGGTGGAAAATAAATATTTCTTTTAAAGAAAGAAAACACTAATGACTGATACAATCAAACTTGTGGTCATCAAGTGACCTGTTGCTGCAGACAACTGCCATTGAACATGCATTCAAGCAAACATAATGAAATCACTCTGAATTTGCATTGACCATCAAAAGGACAGAAAAAGTCCCCCAATTTAGATTCAGAGGCATGACATTAGTTTCTTGAACTATTAAGACAAGAGAAAAATGAGTGTGCTACTAATTGAATTACAATACATCATTCAGTGGTGAAAAAGGAAAGTGTAATGATCTGTAATCGGAACCACGACACAGCACCTGGGCACCTCTGTGTCCATATAATCATTGCCGCATTCAGAAGGGAAAAAAAGACAATGGGCTAACCGTGCTTCCCATTCTCGGCAACCAACTCATTCACTGCCACAGATCACATGAAGCTGATACCTAGGCCAACAATTGTCTTGTGTCTACTGTTTAGTAAATAACCAAATATAGTTATGTATATATACTAACCACACACCACAGTCCATAGGCCTAGCACATCCACATCCTAATTTATAATTCAGAATTCAATCAGGGGCTATCCTGTATGACATATTAATAGGAAAGAACACACATAATTAGCAATCCCCTGTCCAGCAAGATAGATGGCCTGGATCACACATAATCAGCTATCCTCTGCTGAACATGGCAGTCAAGAGGCACAAGGTGCACTTAGCTCATTAGCTGATGTGCAAAACAGCAGATTTGTACCTTTGTCTCCACAGTCTGGCCACAAATGACCAAATAAATCCCATTTGCTTGACATGTTACAGCAGTAAATCATGATAATGAGAGCTAAGTCAAAAGTCACATAACAATACAAGAGGATTGTAATTTTGACCGGAGGCTCACCTAGAAGCACTGACGAATTTGTGCATATCTAGGACCTTCAGACAATGGTGTTACTGCAGTGCCATTGAGCTGCCTCCTGCCGCAGATCTGGACTCTGGAGTAGCGATGGCTACACTGAAAAAGGTACCGCAAATGAAGAATTTGGCTCCATAATCAATAAATCTAACCCAACAAAGGAATTTGACTCCTACTGCAGATGGAAGCTGCTCGAGATTGAAGGAGTGAGATGGATTTTGTGGCTCCTCACCTCAAGATGCTATATCCGCTGTACTAGATGGGGACGGCGGGGTATCAATCACATCAGCTGGTGCTGCATCCGTCGCACCGACGATTTGGGGGCGGTGGCAATGGCCTTCGGAGCGGCGGCGCGGCCCCCCTGCTGGGCACAGCCCCTGGGAACAGCATCACAGCCACCCGACTAGAAACAGCAGCGCAGGCCCTGGGCCCTGGAGCAGCGGCGGGACAGCCACCCTGCTGGGCCCCTGGAGCGGCGGCACGGGTACACGCTGGATGAGAGCGCACCGGAGGGCGGGCGGCGATTGGGATGGATGGGGTTTATTTTGAGGGAGGAGACGAGGGGGAGCGCGAGCCAGGAAGGTGGCGGCCACGATATTTTGTCACCGGCGCGTACTTAGGGTTTGAAGATTGGGAGGCAAATTTATATACAGACAGATGGTTTGATGTTATTACCTATGTATACCGACCGACCGATGGTTTGACCGGAACATGTAGCGACAGATGTTTAGCCGTTGAAGGCATCCTTACCGACCGATACTCCGTGGAAATTTTTTAGCGATCAATGTTGCATCGCTAAATAACAAATTTTAGCGACCCATATCGGACGCTAAATTTTTGGTGTGTGTGGTACAGGGATATGTACCAAAGTTATCAAACACAATATATGTACATAAGATTTTGTACAACTTATACGCATAAGTTATAAGTTAAAAAAGAATATTCGAAACATACGCAAGTGGAATCTAGTTTTTTATTCGTCTCGTCACAGTACATACGAAATCAAAATAGCTATACTGTTTAGAAGATATAGTATTTTGAAATAAATTATTACTTTTTCTCGGCCTGCGCGTCAGTGCTGATGCACAGCCTACAAAAGCTAGGGAGGGGAGCTGCAACCTGAAAAGGCTGGCGTGGAGGGGCACTGTGGTCAGATCGTTCGTCAGATTCGAATAGAGTGAACGTCCGTAAAAATGGAATTGGGCTTTGTACCATCGGTAGATGGTAGAGGCCGAAACTTTATTCTTATATTTAAAAAAATCAATGAGCTTTATAATTGGCTAAAAATGTTGGAGCATATTTGTTGGTTCCCTACAACAGTTTATAAAACCTCGCTCCTAAAATACAAAATACATTTTTATATACAAAACCAACCACTTTTATATTTTCTCTCTTATACATTTGCATCAGGAAACATGTCTTACTGTGTTTTCACATCCTTCCACATGTCTTGCTCTTTTTTCACATCCTTCTACCTCTAGATTGACACCTCGATATACGTACATATATTTCCACTTGATTGGATCGATTTTTTCAAGTTCCAAAAGATTGGGATTTGAGATAGGGAGTTGTTGTCTTGTTGGAGAGCATTTTTTTCAATCTTTTAAAAAACCCAAGACTGAAAAAGGGTTTTGGGAACTCTTAGAAATGCTCTAAGACACGCTTCCTGATGCAAATATATAAGAGAGAAAGAAAGTATAAAAGTGGTTGAGGTGATCTAAAAATAATTTAGGACTCCTAATGTAAAATTGTCTTATATATTTTAGGAGTGAGGTTTTGCAAACTGTCAGAGGAACTCAACAAATATGAACCTCTCAGCCCCTGCTTCTGACAGGTTATGATTATGCTCTGCAATTAAACTCCCATCAATGCTGATATTTTCGCCGTTCACCAAATCCTTGATGGCTTGGAAGTCCTCCAGTTTCTTCTTGAGGCATCCTTACTACCTCATGATTTCCACATCCTTTGCTTGAGGCAATGCATCTAATACATGTTGAGCATCTCAGCAGCCCCTGCTTTCCGGCAAGCTATATTCCTGCTTAAGCTCTACTATCAAAGCGTCCAACAGAAGCTTATCATTTTCACCCTCCATCAAATCCTTGTTGGCTTGAGTTACCTCCTCATCTTATGTTCCTCCAATTCTATCAAGATTTCTTCTTTCTCAGCATCAAATGCCTTTGCAGCTGCATCTTTCTCCTCCGCCAATGCACCTAATTTCATCATGAACTTCTCAACCTCCAACCGAAGCTTATCATTTTCTGCCTTCACCTTACCATAATCATCCTCCAACTCCAGGTTCCTTGCCAGAGCTGCCTTGAGCCCCGACTCCAAAGATTCTACCCTCTCATCCAGCTCCGCCTTCTGAGCCTCCATGCCCTTCAACTCCTCCATCTTATCCCTAATTTGCTTCTTCGCTTTTTGCTGGTACGCATCGGCTGCTTTCATGAGCGCCACAACCGCCTTCCTCGCGTCCTCCAGCTTCTCCTCCTTCTCCTTAATTTGCTTCCTTGCCGCTTCTTGGTAAGTATCGGCTGTGTCCATTATCATCAGGCCTGCCTTCCTTGTGTTTGCCAATTCCTCTACCTTTGCCCTAATTTGCCTCTTCGCTTCCTCTTGGTACCTATCGGCAGCATTCATGAACAGCAGGCCCGCCTTCCTGGTGTTCTCTCTTTGCTTTGCCAGCTCACCGGACAGTCCGGTGTTTTGGCGCTCCAGCTCTCGCACCTTGAGCCCCAGTGTGAAGATCTGGGCCGAGGACACCTGTGCAGCCCTCGTCTTCTCCGCTAGTTGCCTCTCCAGTTCACGCTTCTCGTTGGACAGTCTGGACTTCTCGTGCTCTAGCTGCTGCGCCCTTCGATATTGGCCCACGTACTCTGCAGTGTATGTTTTAGAAGAAGGGGGTAATTAGTAGTTAGGGGAGAGAGATGCATGGGATCACGCTGCGCTGCACACACGGAAATGGGATTTTATTTGATGAATGAAAGAAATACAAGTATGGCGCCTTGGCGCACCTGACCAATACGAATAACGACCATAATACGGCATGTTGCAAAGACTTGTTGCTTGCTGCTGCGTTAGTCACGCACTCGTCCAAGGTGGAAGATGCAGGCGTCGCTGCTGCCTGAGCTAAAAGACGATGCAGCCCGTCATCCAGCTTGCCCATGTGGATGGAAGCTGCCTCGGGTTATTATCTATACATATAAGGGACCGGAAGAATGAGAGCAGAAGGAAAGGATGGCGTGTCAATGAGGAAGACCAAGGAGAGAAGGCATATATGGAGTGCTGAATTAAGAAAAGGCAGAATGCATGGAGTGGTGGTAAGACTATCTACAACAAGAGATTAAATTCAAAATAGGTCTCAGACAGTATTGTCTGAACCTATAACAAAATACCCATATGAGAGACCGATTTTAGGTATTATGAGAGACATAACCCAAATATGGGTATCCTCTCTCCTGAAAACTTATTTGCATGTTGTTAGAGAAGACAAAAATAGGTATTTATTCATTCATTGCAGCGCAACCCAAATGTAGAATGCGTCTTGTATTTTGGGTGTTGTTGTTGAAGGTATTCTAAAGGAAGAACTTTAGGAGGCAAGGTATGTGCTGCCAGATTAAAAAGTGAGGGAGTGGGGCTCAATCCACGTCTGGCCTCTTGTGATATGGTCCAAGACATATTGCACCAGCTTTTTATCTTGATTGTCGTCACCCACGTTTGTATACTCGTGGTGAATATTCTTTGCTCCATGTACTTTGATCTCATCTGCTATTAGCTAAAAGTCAGATAAGTTTTCTTTTTCTTTTTTTAATCAAGTTAAGGCCATTCCTTATTTTCAGTTATGGACTTTGTCATAATATTCTAAATAACTGTAGGTTGTAGGTTGTTCATTTAACTATGGGATTAGAGTGTTAGGATCATCTATTACTTTCTAAGAGATAATAGGAAATATATATTTGTTCATTTCTAATTTTGTAAATTTTATAAATAAAGGAAAGTCTTAGATATAAATATATTTTTCTATATCTAATCGATGCATCCTCGATCTATTGGATGGGCGAATTCTTTTATTTTGCAACATTGAATATGACATAATTTGATTATCGTAAGTGTTGGTGGTCCTTAACGGTCCGTAACGATAATTTTATATTATCAATCTATGTCAAAAATAAAATGAGCGACATATTTTTACACATATATACCTTTATTATTAACCTATTTTGACTTGTATTGAATATCTCAAGTGTTACACACACACACACACACACACACACACACACAAGTGAGAAGTAGTTAAAAAGGCGTAATTCGACAAAGTATAAAACTAAGACGATAAGAATCTACCAACCAGGAAAGCATAAACAACAAAACCCATTCTAAAATCAAGGAGAAGGCCAACCACACAGCCGACCTAGGCCGATCACCGACACCAACACGACCCAAGCCCGACTAGGAGCCGACCTGCCAAAGGCGGCCACGGCCAGACGCGCCTAGGGGGTGGCCACCCCCCTCTCTCTGCTGTGTGGGCCTGCCTTGGACAGGTAGTTCGGCCATCACTCAAGCAGGGCGGTGCAATGGGGGATCCAGAAATATTCCCTATAACCAACCTTGTTGCTGCTATAAAAGGAAGGAGGTGGAAAGCTCACACACACCACAGCCTCACCCAACATGAAGATGATATGAATGTAAAGTCAAGTATGTGCAAGCGCACAGATAATATACCATTGTAGTCACCGGGAGTAATCCAGGTATCATTATTTATATTTTCACCACTGGGAAGGATTGGCACTAGGAATATGCTAACCACTTATACTTATGAAGGAGAGATAAACCATAATGAATTTATATACTCATAACAGGGATAAGTCAATGATATATAGATAGTAAGTGATAGATAACAAGTCAATAATGAAAAAAATCACTCAGAGAACTCCAATCTATAGTACTAGCATGACTAAGTAGAACTATAAAGAATATTCCTAAGTCATTCTAAATTACATGTCAAAGTATTCAATGATTAGTGCAATTACACTTAGCAATCATGGTTAAGACTACTTATATCTACACATAAAGGATATTATTAAGGATGAATGACTTCAGAGCAAGTCTTCTTTCACAACTAGATTCTACTTGTCCTATACTCGAGGAGTGGACTACAGAGGACTCAACGTGAATGTCACACTCGCGATCTACCACATGAGCTGAAATATAGCGTGCATTCACATGTAAACAATATTGTATGAGCACCACGCTTACACAATGCCAACGACCCACCCATGATATCAAAGAGTGAGCGCCATACAAACCTATGCTTGAATATAAATATAATCTAACTATACTAAGCATATAATCAAAGTAGATGATGAACAATATAACTAATAACATGAATAATATTAAGAAAAATGTCAAATCAATTATAGCAAACATATGAATAATGAAATATACAAAAGAGAGTTACAAAAGGAATTTCCGAACCGCACACTCAATGACGATCAGGAATCCAAGCGAAGCTTGCCTCCTTCTAATTCTAACCTAAGCTAGCTATTCCCTAAATATGGTAGAGCTTTGAGGAATTGAAGACTTGATGACCTAAATGACTCGAGATTGAATTGATTGCTTTGACAAGGGGCCAGGGGATGACTTATATAGGTGGAGCGATGAATACGAGCCCTTGGATCAAACCAACTTCAATCGACAGTGGAGATGGAAATCCTAGGTCGTTGGAGCACCACCACACAAAAATGGGCGACTGACGATGGAGCCAGGCCGGCCCACCCTGTCACCCCCTCACTCCTCGCTTCATCGTGTTGTCTTCTGGTGTCTTCTAGATTGTTCTGGAGTTGATTGTCATTCGGGTTGCATAATTAATCCTAACGAGTGGGTTCTCTCTTACCGGTTTGCTGATAAATAGCCATAGAAACATAGATTCACCAAAGCCAGTGGAATCCTGTTAGTTTAATCCCTAGATCTATGTAATTGGTTGGTTTGTACCCTTTTTCAAGTTTCTTTGACGGTTTATAATAGTTTTTAGCTACCTTCAACAGAGGGCATGGCTCCTTGGAGAAGAATTCTTGGTATAAATAAGAAATATCTTTTCTCCATAGTCATGTCTTCATTTTATCAATATAATTGTGACTATGAGCTAGAGTATAGTCCTTTTGATATGATCTTGATATGTGAACCGGAATATAGTCTCTATGTCTTGATCATATCAAATAAGACTCTATGCTTCATCGTTCATATCATGTTCATGATTAGAAGGAGAAGTAAGTTGAGGTGGTGGTTCATTGTTGATGATAGTTAACAACCATTATAAACCGTCAACTACTGCATATACCAAGATAAAATGGATCAGAAACCATAGTTCTAGGTTTCGATTTTGACAAGTTCCATGAGTTTTTTCTGTTCTCACATGTTTTGCAAGATTCAGTTTTTCACCATATAAAAATATCTCAAGTGATGATTTGAGGTGCATCATTGCGAAGCGCTCGTCAAGATGATTGAAACAGACAAATCATTTGCCATATTTGGAGTCCCGGTGGCGACAAACACTGACATAGGAATACTCTATAAGGTTCAAGAAGACATCACACCCAAAGTTGGACCGAGCGGCCACAAAAGTGGGCTGGCTAACTTGCCCTTGAGCTGGTTCACTCTTCGCATTGATGTGACTCTCCCACTGCCATTAGGATCACATCTACATCGTTGCTCAAGGTCAGTTTGATCCGAGGGCTCACATTTGACGCTCCGGCCAATATAAACTAGCTAAGATCCCTTGAGGCAAGGCATCCCTAAAACATTAATTCATAACCTCCTAGTCGGGATCAATTGAGAGGTATCCCATAAAAGGATAGCCTTTCAAGAGTGTGCATACAAGAGAAGATTAGTCCTCATTAGGATCTAGTCTTCAGAAATAGGGATGTGGAGAGAAGAGAGAGTTTGGAGGAGGTGTTGGCTTGTCGATTTCCCCTCTGCAGCATGCACCTTGGCGGAAGTCAACCAACGTCCGGGATTTCTCCAGTAATTTACTTCTTATTTAAGTAAGCATTATATCGTTCTTCTGGTTTGTGAGTCTCTTTTGAGTACTTTAATCTCTTGAACTTTAGGTTAAAGTATTATACGTAAGCGTGGTGCTTAGACTCAAGTAACTCGTAGATGCACCCTACTTTCTGGATCGATGGTAGGTCATGAGGGTGACTTGTATAGCCTCGTTGAATCCTATGTAGTCCACCTCTTATTTGTAGGACAATGCAAGTAGGACCTTTGTTGATAAGGAAAAACATCCTCTGTTGGTGTATTCCCTTAAGTAATGTTCCCAGATAGAACAGTAGAAGACATAGCTTACCGAGATTAGAATTAGAAGACCTTAGCGATCTCCTCTACACTCTTAACCTTCTTAAATCTTGTTGCTACTCCGAGTTAAGCTAGATTGTAGCTGATTTCACACATTTCCCTGTGGATACGATTTATACTTGGAATACTTCTAGGTGAAAGGTACAATGGTATCTGTCTGCTTGCGGAGTTATATGTGTGCATCTTAAATATAACAACATTCATCATGCCTTTGGGCATGTTCAAGTCACCTACCTATCGATCCGTAGGGTCAGGGACCCGAGGGGTCTTGGGTAGTTTCTCTGTATGCGGCGAGGTGCCCGGGTATGCATTTCATGTCCCACGGTTGAGGGATAGGCAATAGGAGTTGATAGTCTGTCTTTCCCTCCCCCACATTCAGCCATGGTGTAGGAGTACATAAATTGTCATATGAGGTTGTTGGCAGACCAGTACTTAGTGGCCTCCTGATCCATCTTATGATTAGTTCCAGTCCTAGCTCATGTGACATCACTTGTTCGTAGCATAGCTGTATTAGGATATATCTACTCCAATTAAGATATTCCTGTATTCATTTATTAGTTAATCTTCTGTCTTCCTTCTTTACCCCCGAGAGATGCTCATGAGTGTGTGTCTGTGTGTGTGTTCAATATCTTTAACTATATGATTTACCCCTGTCATAAACCTTGGTCTACTATGCATAACATGTTGTCTTGTTCATATCCATGCTAGACTCTTTATACCATGGCTTCCTTTGAGAAAATATAAATAACAATACCTGAAATAACCTGAAAAAACTTATGGTGAAATGGTAAAACAATAGATCCGTGCGCTTGCGGATAATTTCTGTAAACGTTAAAACTTATCGGTTGGTGTTCCTTAGTAACATCATGTGGCAGAACCGCCTGAATTAACACACTAATAGAGGCACTTGTCTTCCACTAGATACTAAGTACCCCAAAAGTGAGCTAATTCAAACAGTTCTATCGAGCACACCCCAAAGGGAGAACTCAAAAATCCACATTTTTCCCGCAGGATCATAAATGAGGGAATAAAACTTGCAACATTCTTAACCATTTCTTACATCACAGAATTGCAATAATATCAGAGTTGTTTATACATATTTTATTTGACAGCAGAAATAAAATTTATTGTTTAATGAATATAAGTTCAGGTTACAAGTTACCAAATTTTATCTTGCACATAACCAAATGGAAATAAAGTTGCAGCACGAATAAACATTTATTTAGAGACATATTTAGCATTTAACATGTTAAGCAATTATACATGATGTGATTGTTACAATGTTAAGCTTTTCTTTCTAAAACATTTTTGTGAGAGTTATAAAATAAACTATAATCGCAGCGCAAGGAAATCCTCTCTGAGCCCACCAGAAGGTTTCCACACACAGAAGTCAGCTTTAGCTTTCACCTGTTACCTGCAACAGGGAAAATAAAACCCTGAGTTCTAAGTTTTAGAAAACATTTACAAGGGTTCTAAGTTTTCACAGACAGCCGAGCGGTGGCGCTAGCACACCGCAGCCAAGCCGGCGACGGTGAACCCTCGGAGACCCCTCCGGCAAGCCGAACCCCAACTATACCCTATTCAACCACTCTGGACGAGGTTTGAGAAGAGGCGGACGAGCAGGGAGGCACGGCCACGCCGCGTGGCCGTTCCCGTCGGCGGCACGAGCGTTTCGGCGAGCTCGGACAACAAAACACCTAAAGAGCTATCACTTGAGCATCAAGAACCTACCTAGAACTCGAAGGTGGTGAAGGTTGGGAGGTAGGAGAGCCGTAGAGAGCTGGCCGCGTGCGACTCGACGTGCACGGTGGGGCTCCGTGGTGGCAAGGTGGTGTCAGCGGTGGATAGGAGATGGCAAAGGTCCAGAGAACGTGCGCATGAGGTGGAAGAGTTCGAGGAAAACTGATGGACGAATGGCTATGAAGAGGACGAATTTTGACTCCGAACGCTCACTTCCAAACATGGCCGCCGACGGACAAAAATCCAAAATTGAGATTGTATGAACGTCGACAGAGGACGAGGTCAGGGAAATGTATGACTCAAGGACGAGTCAGAAGATGCGACAAAATGGATTGATGTGACTCTCTACTACCGGACCCAACGAGGGCGGCTCTGTGCCGAACACGTGCTCAAAAAGGCGAGCTCGGCAGTCGGACGCACAGGGATGCAGAGAGGGCAGCGATAGCAGACGAGGAAACCTGGTGCTTAGCTCACTCGGAGACGAACCCAGGGCGTGACCAAAAGGTGAAACGACCTCCCACTGCCGAACACGACGCGGCCGCTCCGTGCGCCGAGCGCGTGCACGCGCGACGACCCGTGCGGCGACCAAGGTGCACAGCGACACATAAAACGCAACGCTCGCAGCGCGACCGTGACAAGGCGACGACGAAGATTGCGCTGCAGCTTGCGACAAGAGAGGGGCAGAGGTGAGCAGCAAAGGCAGCCGAGCGCACATGGCATGACCAGCGCATTCGCTATGATAGGCCGGGACGACGGCCGAGGCACATAGCGGCACAGAAAGGACAGTGCTTGCAGGCGCGGCCAAGGTAGGGGTACAGGAAAGATTGGGCCACTGCTCTACGGCGATGCGAAGACAAGGACAGAAAATCAGCAGCAGCAGCGACACGCACTGGGGCGAGTCCTCGGCAACATGGCCGAGCTGCTCCCTGGAACCAACTCGTGCACGAAAATTAAAGCAAGGAAACAGAACAATCCGTGATGCTTGTGACCAAACCAGCTACACAGCACCGAAGAGGATATATTGTTGTTGAGTTTTACCCAAAAACATGGCATTAGTGCAAGGCTAGATTATTCAGAAATAATTCTTGAACTTAACAAAGCCACACTGATTTTCGGCTTGAAGAAAACAGTTAAGTCAAGAAAGGAGTTTGATTACAAATTCAATGTTTGACTTTCCTAAACCCTTAGTTACCCAATTCAGTTTTCAAAAATAAGTATTTCATCATCAACTACGAAGTTTGTACTTCAAAATTTATTTAAGAACTATATACATGTTTTATATTATTTTTGCGAGAAAAAAACTAGGTTTCACGCTCAAATGATGTTGTTGGCGCGAAATCTGGTTCGCACTCAGCACACCAGTGAAAGCCGGAACGGTCCTGGAAGCGCAAAGCGAACGGACCCAGCTAGCTTCAACAATCGGTGTTGATGAGCACCGACAGGTCTCCAAGCGTGCCAGTCAATTTGACCTGCAATTGACAAGGAAAACAGGATTGATCAGTAACACAATGCGGAACCACTGGTGTATCCCGTGTGGTTCTAGATATCCGACCCAATGGGCCTTCTCATAAGGCCATCGGCTGAAGAGCCGATATCCGATTACATGAACCGATAGCATGAGTAAACAGAAACATTCAACCGATTCATAGATCAACGTAAATGAAAGCAAATTGTGTTAAACAGATCTAATCCATACATTGCCTTATGCGTCGAAACAAATCTTAATCTATCATATCTATTAATTAGGATCGACCGGATCGTTGCAGCTAATTAACACACTTGAATCGATATTGACATGAATCGGAACACAAGATAATGCATGAATAGATCAGAAGAATACAACGTGCAGCAGGCAGGCATAAGCAGTATCGGCTGAACAGCCGATCTGAAGTATAGGCACCATACAAGCCTATAAATTAAACGATGCTTTGACTCTTTGATTAATCTACCTAACCCGTCAATTACGTCAAGGGGATCGACCGGATCGTTACAACCCATGAAGTAAGCTAATGATTAGATCTATTAATCAAAGATTCTCCACACAGTTTGCTTTATTACTTGAGTGTGGCCTATACACAATCAAGATCTGAACTAACCGGCTAATGACAAACAGATCTACTCGTCTAAACATGATAATCAATTTATATTCAATTAAGTAAGATAGATACAAAGATTTAAGCCGATAAGAACATATCAGGATTGGACAGGTTGATGATGCTTAAAATAAATGAACAATAAACAATCATAAGCAACATTGGTAACTTAATGAATCTAACTAACATGCCAAGTTAATTAGAGCCGATAACTAACCCCCAATTCGATCTAAGTGTGGCTTAGGTTGAACGAGGATCGATAACTACTCGAATTCATCAGCAAACCGCGTGAGCCAGAATCGCACTAGCAAAACATGATAAACACGAGCGTGACGGCACTTACAGCAAGCCTGGCGTCCACCGGATGACACCCAACTTGTCGAAGAACTCGCCGGTTCTACTGTTACTCCTACTCCTAGGGTTTTGGCCGGGGGCCGGAAAAGAAAGGGATTGTTGTTGTATGACCTGTGTCCATTCTACAATGACCGGGGGTTTATATTTATACCCACGGCTAACCGACTCCTGACAAATCCCGTAGATGGCTTGCCTAACAATAATATCTAAATAAAAGGAAATATTAAGATACTATGGACTCCTTTTTCTTTACGTGGAATCCTTGCATGTCGAGCAGGCCAAATATAATCCTCTATTTAATTGGCCATGTAAAAATATAGAAGATATTTTTCAGAGTCCCATGCAACCGCACAACATCCTTTCCTTGATCCATAGAGTCTGAAATATCCTCCTACATGCGCACGCATGCATCTGTTGCCTTCAATCTTCTAACTTCCTTTCTTCACGTGACGAGGTCCTGGTCATCATGCCCCGTAACATCCTCTATTTAAGGAGATTCTCTCGTTCCCAACATAGCTGATTCCATAATCGACTCAATGCAATTGGCTGATTCTATTTTATGATAGCCGATCTTCACGCATGTAACCCATGCTGTACATCTTCCGTGTATATTTCTGTCTCACCCATGCTGTACATCTTCCGTGTATATTTGTGCCTCCACTATTTTCACGTCCCAAGTGACATATTGAATAATCGGCCAATTATCTCTTTTCTTTAAATATTTCGGCCTTCTTCAAATATGTAACTGGACATGGCCAAAATAATATTTTATTGGCCGGTGAAGAGCACCTGAACACCGTGCATCTGTAAATATATTGAGAAATATTTCTGAACCAAATTTTGGTGTAAACAGATATTACATGCAATAATGACCAAATATTGATTTTCGTTGTCTCAAGAGATGAACTCTATATATATATATATATATATATATTAGATTTTTAACAAATGCAAAGACACGCAATATGATGCTCATGACATGATTTAGAAAATAGTTAAGTGCGTAACACCGGGGGTGTTACATCCAAACCCCCTTAAAAAGAATCTCGTCCCGAGATTCGGAGCAAGAAGCGAGAAAATGAGAAGATGTAATTTTATTTCACATGGTTGAAACACCACACAGGATTATACAACCACAAGCACAATACATACACGATTCAGGGACAACACAGCTAAAAACAACCTTAGAATGATCATTGGTCTACGCCAACAACTCTCTAAAATGGGGACAGTGGAGGAACAACAGAATAATGATTAACAAGGTCATGCAATAGGTCCTAAGGACCCAAAAACAAACGGAAGAAAACCCGAAATACGGAGGTCCCATGACTGAATCTGGACAAGAAGATCTGTAACTTCTTTGATGGCAAGCAGAATAGACGAGCAACCGCTGGATCTCGAAGCCCTGCCTCCAACTTCTTCCTCTCTCCGACTTCACTGCTCTCGAGCTCCGCAGTTTTGAAGATGAGAATGAAGAAGAGACGAGTAGAGTGGCCCTTTTTATAGCCGGTGAATGGAGGTGGTGATGTCGCTCACCAAAAAACGAGCGACAGAGAAGAAGAAAATCGCCGACAGACTCGAGATAGAAGGCATGGCCACAGCACGCTCTCGCTGCGCGAGCTTGAGTGGAGGAAAAAGAAGAGGAGGGCAGAAGGTGACCGGCGAGAAGACGGGATACGACCGTGCACAGGGAAAAGGAGTTGGGGAAAGACGAGCAAGGGGATCGAGGTCGGCATGGTGTGGGAAAAGGAGAGGCGCACGACGCAGAAGGATAGGGTGGGTGCGGCGCACTGCCGCGGCACGCGAGGGTGGCACAGGTACCCAGCACAGACTTCGTGCACTCGACACACAGTGACTGATACCCAACGTGCACAGACAAGTCATCTGCTTACAGGAACAACAAGTCAGACGCACAACACTAAGGATTTCAAGGAGTAGCTTTCTCTTGTTTCAAAAACCATGGTACTCAGTCACTTTTGAAAGAACACTTCCCTGTCGACTTGTTGTGGTTCCCGTTTGAACACAAGAAAAAATTTATTATTTTTAACAAGCATAATATTTTATTTCAAAAATAGTATGGTGGTGTAACTCAGCAATAGTGCTTGGTCAACAGCCTCAATACCAGCACGTGCCGAGCAGCGTCACCATGTGGCAGCTGTCCCACAAGGAGCCCTCAGTTTCGTCACGGCACCATAAGCTATTAACCAGACAACTATTACCAATTTACACACAAGTAAAGGAGTGGGGTCACAAACCACAGAATCAGAGGAGTGTTACAAGAAAACTTTCAGGCACAAGGACGCCTTAATAAAACAAAGGAAAGTGAATCGCACAACGGATTCAATTTTTTTTTAAGGTTCAAGTATTCAATTGGGACATCCACAGTTTATCGACACATGGTAGTCTATCATCAATGACCGTTTTGGTTCATATCTGTTTTAAGATAGTTAGCCTTGGGCTATTTTTTTTTAGGAAGATGTTTTTGAAAACCAGCATGAAAACAGGCTAACACAAGGAAAAGGAATTCATTCAAGGCACAACCACGGGGTACAATAGCGGGCCACAAGACACCGAACTCAACAACAAAGGAAAATAGAAAGGATACAACTCTCCGGGAGGAAACTAATCCACTTCATTGAGACAGGCGGCTGCTGGAGCTTCTCTCGCAGGATAGGGCTGGGTGCAGGGAAGGGGAGACTCGACTCCAGAGACTCCTATGGGATTGGTTGATGGTGCGTGAGGCGCAGCCACACTCCTTTCCCAGGGATGGATAGGTATCCCTGCCAGAATCAAGGAGAGATGCTCATCCGTGGCAAACACCCTACGCTGGTCTCGGGCAAGGAGATAGGCTTCACGCAGCTGCTTGACGTAGTGATGTCCTGTTTCCCACATGGCTTCGGCGGTGGTAGCTTCACGGCTCTCGGCGACAGCTACTTGGGCACGAGCCATGGCAATGCCAACTTGGAGCTTCCGGACAAAAGTCTCTGTTTCTTCAGCTCGGGCGATGCACCTCCTCAGCTCGGAAACCATCTGTTCATGGTGTTTGTCCAAGGCCAGCACATACATGGCTAGGGACACCACGGTAGGGTCGACTACTTGCATGGGACGTCAGACGGGTCCTCGCAGGGCCTCCAGACGGGTCCTCCAAAATGAAGAGTCCTTGTCTGAAGGTGGAAAGAACCTCATGGGACCACGAGCGAGGTGACCTGCATAGAGCTGACACAGGAGACGCAGAGCCTTACGAGCTACTGCTTGATAAGTGTCAGGATACCGGAAACCGACGATGGTAGCACTCCAGCCATTGACATCGGCAAAACTCTCACTCTTTCCGATGTAGACGGTGATTTCACTCGGTGCCACGCTCTTCATACTCACAGCCTTCATACACAGGACGCTCTCGGATCCCTAACCACTGAGTGGTGGTATACAAGATCTTGGAAAAACCCTCTACGCCCTGGCAGGTACTGCTAGTCTAGACTCCCTGGGTCAGCCCTGCTGGTTGGCTAGGAGTGTTTGGACGCTGAGGGCAAAGGCATTCTGGCTCGGCTGAAGCCATAAGCCTTGCTCAAGGAAACTGAGGTGAGGTGAAAGACAACAAGGTGGTTCCCTTTTATAGGGAGCTAGGGCAAGACACCCCTGAGGAGCTTGACCAGACTAAAGGGGTCATGAAAAGGGTAGGCACACGGGTGCCGATGCGGGTAAAAAAGGCTGACAGGTTAGGCAAGACAGCGACGGTTGCTTGCATCGAAAAGGAGAGTTAGGCACAGATGCAAAGTCGAGATCCGACAAAAGCCACAGAAAACCAGGACAGAGGCGTGATCCGCGATCGCATGAATCATGGCGGATACATCACACTAAAATGTATGGGGATACACAGCATTCCCCATCACATCAAATGCACAAATACGGTATGCATGAATGCACGTCCTATACGTCCTCACCCTGTTGCCGGAATATAGGGCAATTGTTCTCAGATTTTTGGCACATCGTTCACTCATAGCTAGCCGATTCTATCGGACTATGTTCAAGGTTAGGGTACTAGCAGAAAATTGATTAAATCTATCTAAGTCAGCAGAGTGCCACCTATCCTAGGTACATAACCATAATAATAGGGCTACTTATATAACTTCGCATATAAACGCCCTAACTTTTTATAGAAAAATGTTGTCAAATTTTAATTTAGAAAGGGTTTAGAAGCTTTATTCGCTCATTTATGCTCTAATACCACATGTGGCAGAACCGCCTAAATTAACACACTAATAGAGGCACTTGTCTTCCACTAGACACTAAGTACCCCAAAAGTGAGCTAATTCAAACAGTTCTGTCAAGTACACCCCAAAGGGAGAACTCGAAAATCCACATTTTTCCCGAAGGATCATAAATGAGGGAATAAAACTTGCAACATTCTTAACCATTTCTTACATCACAGAATTGCAATAATATCAGAGTTGTTTATACATATTTTATTTGACAGCAGAAATAACATTTATTGTTTAATGAATATAAGTTCAGGTTACAAGTTACCAAAATTTTATCTTGCACATAACCAAATGGAAATAAAGTTGCAGCAGGAATAAACATTTATTTAGAGACATATTTAGCATTTAACATGTTAAGCAATTATACATGATGTGATTGTTACAATGTTAAGCTTTTCTTTCTAAAACATTTTTGTGAGAGTTATAAAATAAACTACAATCGCAGCGCAAGGAAATCCTCTCTGAGCCCACCAGAAGGTTTCCACACACAGAAGTCAGTTTTAGCTTTCACCTATAAACTGCAACAGGAGAAATAAAACCCTGAGTACTCAATTGTACTCAACAAGACTTACCCGTCAGGAGAAAATAAAAGACTCTCAATGATATGCAAGGCTTTTTGGTTTGCTGGAATAAACTTGCGGGAAAGCATTACTAATAGTTCATTTCTATTTTTAAACTTCTATTAGCAGTTATCTTAGTTCATTAACCTGCACTTCTAGGTAAGCACCTGTACTACTTTTAGGCAAGTGGTAAGCAAACAGATTCATTTTATCTCTTTCCAGCTCAAGTCCTTGCTACGAAACTAGATAATAGCCAGGTCGTTACCGGCTCAAAAGAGACGGCGATTCGCGAACCATTATCCCAGTTGGGTACCCCGAAACACACGTCCCGCCTGCACCCTAGGTACAAACCAAAGACTAGCTTACTCGTATCCTGTCCGGGGCACACAGATCCCCGTCTAACTCGGACTCTAAGCCTCCACCTGCCGGCATTATTCCTCGACAGTGGTGCTTAGACCTCCACCTTCCCCGCCTCCATACAGCCGGTCCGGAAGAGTCAGAACCCAAGACAAGATAGAGCTCGCTTTCCAAGCTCCCATACGCAAGTATGTGCCTGGGATAAAATCTGTGACAAGGACTAACATCTAGTCCGAACAGTTCCTAATCGACACAGGTGGAGCAACTGCAACCAGAGCCTCGCTCAGGTGCCAAACCAAGTCCAATCCAAAATACCGTTCCGCCTGGTCTCCAATTATTATCCACCTGTAATATCTCATGTGATAATATAAGATAATAATAACAATAATATTTTCATGTATCTCGTGAGCGACGGGCAATCACTCGACTTCTACCGTAGCCCTACAGCATAGCATTCTACACGATCCTGTCATACTAGTAGGACTCATAGGATAAGGATATATATATGCAGGTGGGTTTCATTTCAACTCCTCGAAACTTAATGCACAATAATTATATAAAAGGTGCAGAAAGTAGGGGTTATGAACCTGGGCTTGCCTGGGTAAATAATAATAGTATAAAGAGCGGTTAGCATTTTCATCTCCATGATATGAGCTCCAAGACAGGACCACCATTGCACCAGCTTTTGGATTAAACACCAAGTCCTCCGAGGAATCCATCCATTACGTCGTCGTTCCTATTATGAATGCATAAATGCATATGCATGCTTAAGTGAAATAGGCACGGCAACATCAACTTTTAAAATAAAGACCCTAATAATGTTACAGACATGAATGAACCAATTACACCAAATTGAAGAGCATGATTTTAGAAAAATAACAAAAGTGGTTTCACACTTTTCGGACACCCATACAATTTATTATGAATTATTGAAATTCAGTTCAGAAACTAAAATAGAAAAGCAATTCAAAATTCGGAAATAAAAGGAAAAGGGACAATTGGCCCAAGCTGGCCCAGCAGCGCACAGCGCGGCCCAAGCACGCGCGAGTGCCAGGTGCTCCTGCGGTTTTCCGGAAAACCCCCTGGAGAAAACGGAAACCAACCCGCGCTCCTTTTACTATTTAACTCTCTCACTGCTCTTCTCATTTAACCTCTTAGAGTTAGTCGAATTCTCGACTCCAAGTCCCCGAGCCCACTCACAGACAGCCGAGCGGCGGCGCTGGCACACCGCGGCCAAGCCGGCGACGGTGAACCCTCGGAGACCCCTCCGGCGAGCTGAACCCCAACTATACCCTATTCAACCACTCTGGACGAGGTTTGAGAAGAGGCGGACGAGCAAGGAGGCACGGCCACGCCGTGCGGCCGTTCCCGTCGGCGGCACGAGCGTTTCGGCGAGCTCGGACAACAAAACACCTAAAGAGCTATCACTTGAGCATCAAGAACCTACCTAGAACTCGAAGGTGGTGAAGGTTGGGAGGTAGGAGAGCCGTAGAGAGCTGGCTGCGTGCGACTCGACGTGCACGGTGGAGCTCCGTGGCGGCAAGGTGGTGTCAGCGGTGGATAGCAGATGGCAGAGGTCCAGAGAACGTGCGCATGAGGTGGAAGAGTTCGAGGAAAACTGATGGACGAATGCCTATGAAGAGGACGAATTTTGACTCCGACTGCTCACTTCCAAACATGGCCGCCGACGGACAAAAATCCAAAATTGAGATTGTATGAACGTCGACAGAGGACAAGGTGGTTCAGGGAAATGTATGACTCAAGGACGAGTCAGAAGATGCGACAAAATGGATTGATGTGACTCTCTACTACCGGACCCGACGAGGGCGGCTCTGTGCCGAACACGTGCTCATAAAGGCGAGCTCGGCAGTCGGATGCATAGGGACGCAGAGAGGGCAGCGATAGCAGACGAGGAAACCTGGTGCTCAGCTCACTCGGAGACGAACCCAGGGCGTGACCAAAAGGTGAAACGACCTCCCACTGCCGAACACGACGCGGCCGCTCCGCGCGCCGAGCGCGTGCACGCGCGACGACCCGCGCGGCGACCAAGGTGCACAGCGACACATAAAACGCAAAGCTCGCAGCGCTACCGCGACAAGGCGACGACGAAGATTGCGCTGCAGCTTGCGACAAGAGAGGGGCAGAGGTGAGCAGCAAAGGCAGCCGAGCGCACATGTCATGACCAGCGCGTTCGCTACGGTAGGCCGGGACGATGGCCGAGGCACACAGCGGCACAGAAAGGACAGTGCTTGCAGGCGCGGCCAAGGTAGGGGTACAGGAAAGATTGGGCCACTGCTGTACGGTGACGCGAAGACAAGGACAGAAAGTCAGCAGCAGCAGCGACACGCACTGGGGCGAGTCCTCGGCAACATGGCCGAGCTGCTCCCTGGAACCAACTCGTGCACGAAAATTAAAGCAAGGAAACAGAACAACCCGTGATGCTTGTGACCAAACCAGCTACACAGCACCGAAGAGGATATATTGTTCTTGAGTTTTACCCAAAAACATGCCTTTAGTGCAAGGCTAGATTATTCAGAAATAATTCTTGAACTTAACAAAGCCACACTGATTTTCGGCTCGAAGAAAACAGCTAAGTCAAGAAAGGAGTTTGATTACAAATTCAATGTTTGACTTTCCTAAGCCCTTAGTTACCCAATTCAGTTTTCAAAAATAAGTATTTCATCATCAACTATGAAGTTTGTACTTCAAAATTTATTTAAGAACTATATACATGTTTTATATTATTTTGCGAGATAAAAATTAGGTTTCACGCTCAAACGATATTACATGCAATAATGACCAAATATTGATTTTCATTGTCTTAAGAGATGAACTATATATATATATATATATATGTGTGTGTGTGTGTGTGTGTGTGTGTGTGTGTGTGTGTGTGTGTGTGTGTGTGTGTGTGTGTGTGTGTGTGTGTGTGTGTGTGTGTGTGTGTGTGTATTTTAGATTTTTAACAAATGCAAAGACACGCAATATGATGCTCATGACATGATTTAGAAATTAGTTAAGTGCGTAACACCGGGGGTGTTACACATCACTACTCTTAGTGGTGTTGCTAAGAAATGTCAATAGGCATTTCTGGCGTTGTTGCTAGGGATAGATTCTATTTCTATTTCTAGTAGTGACGCTAAGAAATGCCAACAATAATCTACTAATCTTTTTTCATGCATGTGACTTTTGTTCCTAAATATCCCATTATTATATTCTTAAATGGAAATATGGCAAGGAAAGGTTTTTGGCACCAACAAGGAAAGGCCGGGCATCTACTTATGTTCTTGTGTGATGAGGGAATTTAGGAATATTTTTTGTATTCCTATATTAATTAATGAATAAATAATTGTTGGCGCGAAATCTGATCCGTGCTCAGCACACCAGCGAAGCCGGAACGATCTGTGGAGCAAGGGGTGAACATATCCATCTAGCTTCGACAACCAGCGTTGATAATCACTGACAGATCCAAGCGTGTCAGTCAATTTGACCTGCAATTGACAAGAGAGAAAAAGACCGATCAGTAACACAAGGCGAAACCACCGGTGTGTCCCAGGCGGTTCTAAATATTCGGTCCAATGGGCCTTTCGTTCTAGGCTACCGGCTAGAGAGCCGATATCCGATTACATGAATCAATTATGTGACAGTTGAAAGCGCATGTTTGGTTTTGGGTAATTGATGAAACTTAGTTTGCTAACGATTGCTCTAAGTGTTTCATGAGAATTGATTAGCAAATGGCAAGATGGAGCAAAGGACCGGGTCGGTGGAGGCCACAAGTGAAGGACAATGACGGCGTCCATGAAAATGGTGTATGTCCATCAACAAAGGAGAAAGCCCTATTGACGGCATCCATGCAAATGGTATAAGTCCATAATCAAAGGTGTCCACAAGGTCCATCAAGAGATAAGAAGAAAGTTGATAAGAAACCGGGAGCTCAAGGCAAAGGTATGACCAATAGGAGCTCTTTTGGTTTTGGTGATCAAGACTCCATAGAGGGAGTGATCACTTTTAGGATAGATAGCCGTACTATCAAGAGGGGTGAAATCGTTGATGAAATACGGTCATCAAGTGCCACTAGGTGTTCATGATCATTACATATGCATATAGATGCTAGTGTCACTAACAAAACCCAGTTGAAATCTCTTTGGAAAAGACTAACACACGTACATTAAAGTGAGAGACACTTTGGAGTGTTAGTGACTTAAGAAACGGGGTGAAGTTCGAGGGTTAGAGAGGGTTTGGTCCTCTCTTCCTCCTGCCGAGCTTGCGAGGCAGGATTCGGCGAATTTCGAAGACATTACAATAGAAAAACTAGCGTCGGACCGTATTATCATAGAACGTCGGACCATTAGCCTCAGTCCGACGGCTAACACTGCTAAGAGCGTCGGACGCTCAGTTTCGGAGCATCGGACTTTTCTCCGAAGTGTCCGACGGTGCAGAGCGACGAGGAGGTGACACGTGGAGAGCAGAGGAGCGTCGGACTCTCGGCATTAGTCCGACGGTGAGCGTCGGACTAACGTCCGACGGTTTTCAGCGCTCGGGGAGCTTTCTGGAAACGTCGGACGCTGGCGAGTTTTAGTCCGACGGCCTGCTGTTTTAGAGTCCGACGGTGGATTCGTGTAGTGCGTCGAACCGTGAGATTTGGTCCGACGGCCTACTGTCCGACGATTGTTTTGGTGCGAGGAAATAGCCGTTGTGATCCAACGTTCAACTTCAAATGGCTAGTGACACGTGGCGTTCATCCGAGGCGTCGGACCATGCGGATTAGTCCGACGCTCTGGCCGTCGGACAGTCCGACGGTACGCAGAGAAATGAAAACGGCTAGTTCTTTGTGTGTGGCTTATAAATAGTGACTTGGTCGGTTTGGGGAGGATCTCTTGGCACTCCTAAACATCATAACATACTTGTGAGCCTTCCCACTCCACTCTCACTCATCCTACTTGATTGTGTTCATCTTTTGGTGAGTTTGGAGAGCATCAAGAGCATTGCATTGATAGAGATCATCTAGAGGCACTTGGTAGTGGTATTTCGCAGCGGTTTCTCTTGTTACTCTTGGAGTTTGCCGACTCCTAGACGGCTTGGAGCTGCGAGGATCGTTGAGAGGAGTTGGTGATTGTCTCCGCCTCCGATCAGTGAAGTTGTGAGGGGTTCTTGAGCCTATCCCCGCGGGAGATCGCGAAAGGCATCTTTAGTGGATTGCTCGTAGCTTGGTGGATCCCCGTCTTGTGTTGGTTGTGCGGCACCCTTGAGAAGGGTTTGGCGTGTGATGCCAATTAGCGCGTGAACCTCCAAGTGGGTGTATCGCTACAACGAGGACTAGCTTGCCGGCAAGCAAGTGAACCTCGGTCAAAAATCTTGTGTCATCTCTCTACCGAGGATTTCTCTTGTATTTGATTGATTGGTTATATTGGACTTCATCTCTTCTCTTCACCGGCGGTATTGAAATCACCTTTACTCCTTATATTTGTGTACTTCTCTCTTGTGTAGCTTGTTAATTAGTTGCTCACTTAAGAGTAGTGTAAAGTAATAACATAGCGTTTGAGTGTGAACTAGACATCATAGTGTAGTATACTTGTCTAGGTGGCTTGCATAGTGTAGTTTAGAGCTAGTGCTTTGCAAAGCTTGCTATTGTTACTAATCGGCTTGTTAAGTGTTGTTTGTAGAATTTTTTATAGGCTATTCACCCCCCCTTAGCCATTTAGGACCTTTCAATAGTAGCATAAACATTCGATTTCCAATTAACCGATTCAGGGATATATGAATGATAACATATCATATTAGCCAAATCTCAATTATATATTATTTTGCACGTTAATACATATTTTAATCTATCGCGTTCATTAATTAGGATCGACCGGATCGTTACAGCTAACAATGCACGCGAACAGATCTCGACATGATCAAAGCATGAAACAACATACTAGAGAGATCGGTTAAATATAACATGCAGAAGGCAAGCACAAACAGATTCGGCTAAACAGCCGATCTGATTACAATATAGGCAACATACAAGCCTATAAAGTAAGTGATGCCTTGACCCTTTGACCAGTCAACCCAATCCGTCGCTTATGTCACGAGAATCGACCGGATCGTTACAGCCCGTGACGCAAGCTAAAGATCGGATCTACTAATCAAAGACTCTCAACATAATCCACTTTATTATTTGAGTGCAACCTTATACAATCTAGATCTGAACTAACCGGCTAATGGTAAACAAATCTACCTGCTTAAAACATGATATTCAATTACTGTTCGTTAAGAAAGACAGAAACGTAGGATTTAAGCCGATGAGAAACAGATCAAGATTGGACAAGTGATGATGCTTAAAATTAATAAACAATAAATAACCACAAGCAACATCGGTAACTTAATGAATCTAACTAAACATGCTAATTTTAGTTAGAGCCGATAACTAGCCCTCAATCTAACTCAAGCAGTGGGGTGTAAAGCAGAATTTACGCAGGCCATACTCGAATTAAACGAGAATCAATAACTATTCGAATTCATCTAGCAGTGGGGTACGAGACAGAATCGTACAGGTCATACATGACAAACACGAGCGTGACGGTACTTACAGCAAACCTGCGTCCACCGGATGACACCCAACTTGTCGAAGAACTCACCAAATCTACTCTACTCCTACTCCTATGGTTTTTTGGCCGAAGTCGAAAAAGGATTGTTATATTGATTGATTGATAGATAATTACAATATGCCGTACCCCTTCATATTTATAGGGGTGCCTGGGCTTCGGCGCAATACACAGAAGGTTCCTTCACATACAAGCCAAATATAATCCTAACTAATTTGGCTATGCCTGATATCCGTCCAGCATCAATACGAGTCCCTTGGCCTTCAGCTACCCAGCACGCTACGTGCGGCAGTTTAGTCTTCTCGTACGAGCCATGTACCTTTCTTTTTCTCAACCATCAAATTAATCTTGTAGCTCGGCCAATTAATACTATTCTTTTCTCAGGTATTCAAGCCCAACTCTATCTTCTCAAAAATAGTAAACGATATTTCTGGCCAGCTCGCAAAATATTCCTTAATTAGAAGATCTTTTCTTGTTTCTGACATGATCGGCTGATTTGTTACAGGTCAAATATAGAAGATTTTCCAGAGCCACGACATCTTTTCCCTTGACCGACGGAGCCTGGAATAGCCTCGTATACACGTATGCATGCATGTGTTGCCTCCAATCTTCTAGTTTCCTTTCTTCACTGCAACGCTTCCTTTGACCGAACATTTCCTTGCTTCTCACATCTTGTGCAGGTTCATATATCTCCACAAAGTCCCACGTAATCACGTATACGTGCATGTGTATACCTGTTCGGAAGATCATATTTAGCTGGTTGACCTGTATCTCCACGTTGGCTGTTAACCAATCAAATGATTTCCCTCTTCTTCATGGAGGGAACTTCCCTCTTCTTCATGGAGGGAACGTATACAGATCTTATAGAATCCCATCGGCGAGCTTCCTTAGCTTTGGCGAGCCACCTTTGGCACTATCTTTTCTTGCTGTGCGTCCTCGGATGTTCTGTCTTCGATCAATTACTCATCAAATTATCATCTTCTTCTTGTATATTTAAGTGGCAGTAAAATTACCAAATTCCGGTGTAAACAATAATTTATAAAATAATTATGGCTCAAATTTGTTTGAAATGTTGTCTCTAAAGGGAGTACCATGGCATTGTGCATTCAATATTGGACTATAGGCAACCGAAATACTTCCACATTCATGGATTAATCTTTGAGACAAGCATATGTCTTTTCGCACTATCAACCAGGTAACACACCCTCATCAACAAAGCTAGCGTGGGCCACCGCACGAGGCATGGACCAAGCGGAGTACCATCGTTTCCAAATGAAGAGTTTTAGGCACAGGGCTCCAACGCCCCGTCGGCCTTCAATGTCAGCCGCATCTAAGACCAAAAGTGCAAGCTAGGTGTCCTTGATGGTGCCACAAAATGCGAACGATAGCACAAGACAAAGCCACCAATACTTTGGAGTTGATGAGACACACCCAAGCGGTGTGCTTGACAAAGGCAGCACGTAACGAATGCAAGCAGCAGGCAAGCACTTGTTGCTGCAGCAGGCAAAAGGGGCTCGCATGAATGTAGGGACACAGGCACTGGGAGTGGACCACATAACAGTGGGGGTGCTCCAAGTAGTCACGGGTCTAGCACAACTCATACAACAGTGTATCCACAACAATTGAGCCATCCAAATGCTAACTTGGTGTTTAAATGTTTGGCAAAACATTTGAGAGTTGACATGCTTGCAAAGTTTTGATTAAGTGGGAGAAGGAAGGTGCTGGCAGAGCTCTTCTGCACTTGCCAAACCTGTCCGGTGTGGCACTAGAGTGCACACCGGATGAGTCAGGTAGTGCACTGACTTGTTTCTCTGCCAAGCATATGCCTTCTAATGTGCAGCCGATGTGCACTCCAGAGGGGTCCGGTACAGCCCTGGCTGAGCGCGGGAATTTGAAACCAGCTCCCTGGTTGTATCCAGTGTAGCATCAGAGGCCACACTGGAACATTCTACAGACCATGTAAAATGAGGAGGGGGGGGTGGGGGGGTGATATCTAACACTCACCAAAGGTGTCTGTTTGCATCTCGGATGGCTAGTTTTCTAACTGTTGGGAACTAGTTGTTAGGGACGTTCGATGCTGTCCTCTAGTGATCATCTGGCATGTTCGATGTGCCTGTAGAAAGCTGCTCCAAAGTATAACAGTTAGATTTCTTGGTGGTCTCTGTGTGTCATTTTGTTACGACCCGACCAAGTGTTTGTTGGTCGTATGTAGCTTGTGCCATACTTTTGGCTGCGTACTCTGTAATAATTTGGTCTGATTTCATTCTCGTCAGATGAATGAAGCCGGCGGATAGACCGTCTATCTTTTATCTAAAAAGATTTCTTGGTGATCTTATAAATAGCCCTTATGGCCGGACTTGACCACTATGTTGGACCTTCTAATATTGTGCACATCGTACCTTTTGACAGCTGAGCAACACATTCTATTCATGCATTCATTTGATTCACTTTTGGGTGAGATTGGAGAGCCTCTCTAGTGCATTTGCATCTTATGGCACTAGTTGAGCGTGGTGGTTGTTGGAGGTCTCGTTAGTCTTGGTGATTGCCACCAAAGCTAGTTTGGAGTTAGGAGAATCATTCATGAGATATTGTTGATTGTTGCTACCTCCGATCAAGCTTTGTAAGGGGCTTCTGTGCTCATCCTCGCGGGAGAACTCAAAGAGTAATCATAAATATACATGCAATATATATATGGAAATAAATTACAATTGAGAAATGAGGATTTACCCATCAAAAATTGACATCAAGGTAACCAATTTTATGGGATGTCAGCTATTGTGCGGTGAGTTGTGCACCATGTGTGCTCTCCGTACAACATGCAAGAGCCCATAGGTTGAACCACGGAGAGGCAGATGCTGCTGACGCATTGTCAGCGCAGGCGATGAGCAAGTCGTGCTCCGGCCTTTGCTAATTGTCCATGCTACCGCATGTCTGTATTCAAATGTGACGTTGTGAGCGGCGGAGAGATGAGTCACCAAAATGAGTTGGGATAGGGCCTTGTGTCATCAGTTTGTTGACTAGAGCCCTGTTCGACTGAGGGCATATACAATAATAGGTTTATAGTCAAGTGTATATTGACGTGGAGGAGAGAAGGAAAGAGAGAAGAAAGCTTGGCTCTAATGTAAGCAATAGGTATGGAACTATATGTATAAGTGGGTCCAAATAAAAGATGCTGTGAGAAGGAATAATAGGAAAGAGAAACATTTTCAAAACAAATAGAAGCCTTGCAACTTAACTTATAGTTAAACAACTTGGTTCTATTATTGACTTTGCTCTAAGTGAGCTGAACCCTTTGACTACACCTAGGGTCATGGACGTAGTGGCCCTATGCCCATATCCACCCCTACACAAAGTGCAAAAAATGCGAGGCACCACAAACTACATGCTAAATTGCCAATGAATGTAACATGAAGACATCACATATTAAGAAGAAAAATGAAACTTTTATTTCATTTCTGAACTGCCATTGGATTAGCAATGCAACACATTACAACCAAGTTACTTGGAGCCGCACGATGATAAGAACGATAAAATGCTACCTTTATTCTTCTCTTGTGCCTCAGCAACTGTGAGATGTAGCATCTCATTGTCTTTACTGAGGGCGTCGATCTCATTCTTCTTTTCCTCCAATGCCGCCTTTAGTTTCCCATTCTCACCATCCTTCTCAGCAATGTAATTCTCGAGTTCCTCAATTTTTAACTTCAGCTTGTTACCTTCAACTTTCTCAGACACAAGTGCTTTCTGGACTGAATTCTTCTCATCATTCAGGCGTGAATGCTTAGCATCAAGTTCGTTGTATGATGCTTGCAGCTGTGACAAAGAAATGCGAATCTTCATCAACTCATCCTTCAGCCTATCAACCTCGGTATCTTTGTTGCGTCCTGCTTCCTCAGCGGCTTCCTTGCTGGCGTGGATTTCATCTATCTTCCTCTTGAGGTTCTCTACTTCCTTGATGAATCTGGCATTCTCAGCATCAAGAGACTTCACAGCTGCCTCCTTTGCCTCTGCCAATGCAGCCAAGTCCATTTTGAGGCGTTTAATCTCTAATTCGGACATGGCATGTTTTTGCTGTACTATTAAAATCTCCAAACGAAGCTTATTCTTTTCGCCCTCTACCAAATCCTTCACGGTTTGGATTTCCTCCACTTTCCTCTTAAGTTCCTCCAATTCTTTCATGATTTTTGCTTTCTCGGCGTCAAATGCTTTTGCAGCCGCCTCCTTTGCCTCCACTAATGCACCCAGTTCCATCTTAAGGCTCTTAACCTCTGCTTCAGACATGCTTTGTTTTTGCTTTGTAGCCAAAACCTCCAACCGAAGCTTATCATTTTCACCCTCTAACAAATCCTTGTTGACCTGGAATTCCTCCACATTCCTCTTAAGATCCTCGAGTTCCTTTAGGATTCCCGCCTTCTCAGCATCAAACTCCTTTGCAAGAACCTCCTTGGCCTCCTCTACTGCACCCAATTCCATCTTGAGGCTCTTAACCTCTGTTTCAAATGCACTATGCTCCTGCTCTGCAGTCAAAATCTTTGACTGAAGCTCCTGGTTCTGACTCTCCACCAAATCCTTGTTAGCCTGGATTTCCTCCATTGTCCTCTTAAGGATGTCCATTTCCTTCATGATTTCGACCTTCTCGGCTTCAAATTCCTTTGCAGCTGCCTCCTTCGCCTCCACCAATGCACCCACTATTTGCTTAAGGCACTTAACATCCGCTTCAGACTTCTTACATTTCTCCTCTGCTGTGAAAACCTCAGACCGAAGCCTATCATTTTCTTCCTCCACTAAATCCTTATCTATTTGGACTTCCTTCAGCTTTCTCTTAAGTTCCTCTAATTCCTCGGTGATTTCTGCATTTTGTGCATCAAACGCCTTGGCAGCCGCCTCCTTCGCCTCCGCCAACACACCCAGTTCCATCTTGAGCCTCTCAATCTCTGCTTCAGACATGTTTTGCTTTTCCTCCGCGATCAAAGCCTCCGACCGAAGCTTGTCGTTTTCACTCTCTGCCAGATCCTTGATGGCCTGCATTTCTTCCAGCCTCTTCTTGAGATCCTCCGATTCCAGGACGATTTTTTCTCTCTCGTCGTTGAATTCCTTGGCAGCTGCCTCTTTTGCCTCCGCCAGCGCGCCTAATTCCTTCTTCAGCCTCTCAACCTCCGCTTCAGACTTGCTACATTTTTCCTCCACAACCAAAACCTCCGACCGAAGCTTATCATTTTCTGCCTTGAAGCTTCTCTCCACCTCTTCCTTGTGGCTTGTGATCGCCTTTGTCTCCTCCAGTTGCTTCTCCAGTTTGGCCTTCTCGCCAATCAGCTGGGTAATTTTGTGCTCCAATTGCCACACCCTGTCCCCAAGTGTGGAGACCTGGTGCGATAGGGTCCTCACCCTGTCATCTGTGAAGAGATCTGCAGCACACATACTGTACGTTTTAGAGGAGAGAGCTGGTACACACATTCCAAGCAAGATTAAAAAAAAAATGAAAGATGATGACTTGGCTTGGCACACACCCGCAAACCAAGGCGCGGTCGGCGACGACATGTCTGTCGGCTGTCGCTGTTGTCACGCACTCGTCGGAGGAATGGAAGACGCCTCGCTGTCTCGGTGTGCACCAGCCGGAGCAGATGAATATATATACCTGCTGAAACTGCCTCAGCTGTGTAGGAAAATTAATGAATAAGTGAACATATATATAGGAGGAGGAGAGGATGAAGTATCCATGACTCCCATGAGCAAGAGGGAAAAAGTGTGGGGAGACAAGGGATGGAGTGTGGGTGCAGGGAAGAGATGGAGTGTTGGCGGGGAAGAGGGATGGCGGATGGGCAGATGTAGGTTTAGTTTGGTTTGAGGAGAACATCGAACAAGGTGGGCATATTCGGACTATCTAGCCAGTGGCTATTGCTACCATTGCAAGAAAGGTGAAGAATCTTTGTGGCAAGAATGAAACGGTAGAATGCGGAAGGATGAAGAAAGAAACGAACGACCTCTCAATTCATCAGTAACTGCAGTCACAAGGCATCCGTTTCTTTTCTTTACTTTTTGCAACAGTGCTCAATCGCATTATTCTTGTTGCTCCCGTTGCAAGAATTCGAAGGATAGAATCCCAAAACGGTTAGATTCCTTGGCTCCTTGCAACTCCCAAGGTAATTTACTGCTAATACCTCTTTTTTCTCTTTTTATTAAAAAGAAAAAAGCAAATCCCCGCATCTGTCAACCTTCGCATTTAGCAGAATCGTGGTTACTTGCTGCTTGGAATGGATGATCACTGCCGTTGCTGACCCTTTACTTACCCTGATCTTTTTCCCGGTTCCTTATCCTTAAACTCTTTGTTTGGCTAATTAGTGCTAATCACCACAATTTGAATTTTTTTTTTAAAAAAAAAGCTTTGCTGGATACCGTCAATCTATGTACAAGTGTTAACAATTAGCATACGTATGTACAGTCGACAAACCATGTGATCATCACTCATCAGCTAGCATCCTAGCATTGGTTCTTGGTGCCATGCCAATGCCAGTGCTGGAGATAGGATCCGAATGTTTCTTTGTTTTGGCCGTCAGCTGTTTTATATACTTGCAACTAGAGACTCATGTGCTGTTTTAGGATAATATATCTGAATCAACTGTTTTTATATGTCTGTCCAATCTCATGATCAAGAAATTCACCAATGCAGAAAGCTGAGCAGTAAATTCTAGCATTGGTTACCTTCTTACAGTCAATCATCTGAACCAAGTGCTGATATGTATTTCAAATTCTTGAGTTCTCTGTCATTCTGGATGTGTAGTAATTATTTTCAAAAGGAACTAAACTGCTTAGTGCAGAAAATGCACAGCATGTCCATGTGAACTCTCATATAAAAGACAGAGAGCTAGAGATAATTTGGGTAAAGGGAGGCTAGAGGATGAAACATGTTTATTTCATTATGAGAGGGAATCTGAACATCAAATGCTTTTTGAAATGTGGTACTCCCTCATCCAAAATTAATCTGACTTTTTTGACCACAAGTTTGACCACTCGTCTTATTCACAAATTTATGTAAAGTATCACTTATTTTGTTGTGTCTGACTTTATTAATAAACTTTCTTCAGGAATAACTTAAATTGGACTATATTTGCATAATTTTTTAATAAAACAAGTGGTCAAATTTAAGGTCAACAAAGTCAAACGTCTTATAATTT
Source organism: Eremochloa ophiuroides (assembly GCA_038502445.1). NCBI lineage: Eukaryota > Viridiplantae > Streptophyta > Magnoliopsida > Poales > Poaceae > Eremochloa > Eremochloa ophiuroides. The sequence continues at coordinate 55,113,964 of JAHLJS010000003.1, read as the reverse complement.
GGGATGAAGAGAGTAGCTTGGAAAATCATTTTTGTTTTTTCTTATATGGTCACTGTTAGTCTTGGTAGTAATTTCGAATCAATTGCAAAATGTTGGCTCAATAATGAAAAATTTTACGTGTGGCTAATATGGTTAGTTCAGCAGTCCTTCTGGGGAAGAAATGACTTGTGCTTTCCGAGAAAAGAAAATCATTCCAGTGGTGAAAAACTACAAGATTTTATGTCATATCAGCGGCACAGAGTTCTTTGTCAATGTAGCTCACAAGTTGCAGGTACTGTTGGCAAGACAGGAGGGAAGGGCTTCCTGCTAAAGAGGAAATCAGAGACTCCAGAACTATTAGGACGATATCAGAGATGGAGGCCAAATATCTGAAAGTTATGGCATGGACTTTGAGGCATAGTGCAATTGGTTGATGTTTGATGCAGCTTGGAAGATGAATTCAAAGGAAGCACAAGCATTATTTGGAGCTTCTTGATTTGTAATTGGATAATTCTACTCTTTTTGGAGCTTAAACTGCTGTAACATGGGAAGATGGGTTCTCCCTTTTTGTTAGTTGTGGAAATGTAATATCTTTTATGTCCGTTCTCATGTAGCCCAAAAAGTTCTTATATTACTGTGGAATTTACTAACAATTCATCGCCAGCGCTGTACTGCGTCATGTTGGGACGCACCTATAGCCAGCATGCCGACAAGAACAACTTGGCTAAATGTCAACGATTTTCAAATGCTACCGATGCCATCAAGAATATCTCAGCAGCAACAAATGCATAACAGAATACCAGATAAGCGGCAACAAGAACACACCAAAAGCTTGCAATGTCAAATTTCAGTCGGTTGTGTAATGCCAGATGATAGCCTCTGAATTCTAAAAGTAGTTATGCATGGAGTACCTGGTATACCACACCCAAATAGACAGAGTGTGCCTGGTATACCATACCCAAACAGACAGAGTTTACTTATGCAATCTCGCCACCTAGGGAAAGCATTCTGCAAACCATGATGTTAGTACAATCCCGGATGCCATACCTCCTCAAGTATTTGATTCACCCGTATTATGTGCACATCCAATAGTCCCGAGGTCGCGCAACACAACAGGATGTTACAGGCAAAACACATGCAAGTGGACAGCAACAAGAACACAGCAAGCATCAACATGAAGGAAATGGTTTCGATTCATTCCATAATACCAGCTGATACATCATGTAACAATACGGTCATTTCCAGTTACATGTTGATTAGTGGATATAAGGAACAGAGAGCATAGCAAAAATGAAAGAAATGAAAGAAAACAGTCCTTCAGTGGGACCTGGTGGCGTAGATGAAAGAGATGGCAGCCACCATTGTTGTGGTTGCAGCATATAGCCATGTCCAGATGCCACCCTTCTTCTTCTGAGCCTCAGCCACTGCGAGCTGCAGCAGCTCGATCTCCTTGCTCAGGGTATCGATTTTCCCCTTCTTCTCATCCAATGTTGCCTTCAGCTTCCTGATGTCACCATCCTTCCTACCACTGCACTTCTCGAGCTCCTCGATTTTCATCCTCAGCTGCGCTGCTTCAGCCTTCTCAGCATCAAGAGCCTTCACGACTGAATTCTTCTCATCATGTAGGCGAGAGCGCTTGGTGTCAAGGTCATCACAGCATAATTGGAGCCGGGACATGGAAGCCTGAAGGTCCTCCAATTCGGCCCTCAGCTTACTGGCATGAGCATCCTTCTCACGAGTTGCTCCCTCAGCTGTTTCCTTGTCAGCCCGGATTTCCTCCACATTCTTCTTCAGATCCTCCAATTGACTAACAAGCCTAGCCTTCTCAGCATCAAATGCCTTAGCAGCGGCCTCTTTCTCCTCCACCAATGCGCTCAATTCGATCCTGACACTTTCAACATCTGCAACAGATAAGCTGTATTTCTTCTTGGCTGCCAAGACCTCTGACTGAAGCTTATCGTTTTCTCCTTTCACCAAATCAGACTCCCTCTTCTTAGCCAACAACTCAGCCTCCAATTCCCCTGTTTTAGACAGGGCAGCAAGCAGCTCCGCCTCCAAAATCACCACTCTCGAATCCACCTCTACCTTCTTAGCACTGAGAACCTCCAGCTCCTCCACCTTTGCTTTCACCTTGGCCTCCATTTCCAACCGATAAGCCTCAGCCACCTTCCTGAACTCCTGCAGGCTCCTCTCCACCTCCGCCTTCTCAACGGACAGCAACCGAACAGCCTCCTTGGCCTCCTCCAACTTCTCCGCCAACTCACCGTTCTCGTCGAACAGCTCGGCGTTCCTGCCCTCCAGCTCCGCCACCACCGTCTCCAATCTGGAGACCTTCTTAGACACGGCCGCCACCTCCGCCTCCTTCTCACGGAGTAGGTTCAGCGACCGTGCCATCTCAGCGGCGGCCGCCTCGAGCCGCGCGTCAGCCTCGCCCCTAGCTCCGGCCTCGAGCGCCGCCCGCGACTCCGCGTCCCTGAGCGACTCCTGGACGGCGGCGAGACGCGCCCGGAGAGCGGCCACCTCGTCGGCGGCGGCGCTGAGCGGCGCGGCGAGGGCGGCCCGCGCCACGGCGCGCTCGGACGCCGCGAGCGCGGCGTCGTCGGCGGAGAGCTCGTCGAGGCGCGCCGTGAGCGCCGCCACCTGGCCCCGCCGCTCCGTCGCCTCCTTGAGCAGCATGGTGTTGAGCGCCTTCAGCTGCTCCACCTTCCGATCCCGCGCATCCGGGGCAGGCGCTTCCTCCGCGGCCTTCGCCGGCGGAGCCGCCTCCGCGGCGGCGTGGTGGCCATTGCCATTGGCGGCGGCGGCGGCGGATTTCTTCTTGGCCATGGCGGCGGCTGACTAGGGTTTGTTTGTGGCTGCGAATGGATTGGAAATGATACGGGTTTCCGTGCGTATTTATTGGCGGGAAAGACCTCACTGACGCGTGGGTCAGGATTGCATGCGGGACCACATGGCAGTTACGGTTTTACGGTGGGTACGGAGCCTCGGAGGCGACCGTTGGTGGGTGGGTGGAGTTTGAAATGTGGGGGGAAGCGTACGGACGGCTGGGATGCGCCGGATCCTACGCCGCATTCAATTGTTGATCAGGAATTTTTATGGAAAACTCTCGTGGTACGTGACAAACCTGTGAAACACAAATGTAAGGTGGTACCACGTTCGGACGTACTCCTCTGTTCCAAAATAAATGTCATTTTAGTATTTGAACTATCTCCTTTCGATTATTTGTTTTATCAAAAAAATTTAAAAAAATTAATTATTTTATTATGAAATTTTTGCACACACAGTAGCGCTATAGTACCAGAGCTGAAGCCGGCATGAGCGGTGCCAACTCCATAGTTTTTGTGTACACTAAGCGAAAGTCTAAAAAAATATATTTAAAACCACATATGAGTATTAGGCCATCTCTAAAAAAACAAAGTTAAATCAATTTATTGTCAAAGGACATGTCTAACGTTCGGATTGTTCGAACATTAATTATCACCCCATCTAGATGCCTACATCATTGTTTCCTACCTCGTCTGTTGCATCTGCTCGCGTTGTTGTGCCTGCCTCCCCCCTCCCCCCCGAAGGATGGGCTCGCCACACGATGATTCCTACTCCACCGTGCGGCGTTGAGTCACCTACTACACTCGCTCACACCTGGTGTGACTGTCCACTGATGCCTACTATTGCTGCATGCCCACCACATGCTGCCGCTCGCTATGCATGTGGGAACCGCCCCACATCAACAACACCCCCCTTTGCATGCACTCACTTTCCATGTGGCAAGATAGCAGAAGTGAAGAAAGGAAATGCAACACTCGATCTAGTTTTTAAAACATTTAGATGTAACACTTGTAACATATATTATAGGCAGATGGAATATTTGAAACATGTAGCTTGAAATACTTGCCGCAACATCATATATATACTTTTGAAACATCAAGATGGAAGACTTGCAACATGCATACGGAACGGCGTAACACTCAAAACATAGGTACCAAACACTTATAAAAAAACACTTGAAAACTATTTGGCACTTATACCAACATCTGAATAAAAATACTTACTTCTCCAATCTATCTTTACCACGTTTATATGATTCCGCTGTGCATGCGGGAGGGAGTAAGCGGCGAACTGCGGACGCTTGGGCGAACGGTGCAAGAGGATGCATAGTGCGGTCACATGACACATGAGGGCGGCGCAGATTCTCTAACGAAGGCAAGTCACCGGTAACTTACCTTATGCCCGATGCTATTCATTCCACATCCAACGGCTGATAGAAGAAGCAGCTTTTCCACCCCAAATAGGAAAAAGCCCAACACTGGTGATTCTAGCCCAATATGGCCCCACATGGTTGGCTGCCGTTGCTACTGCCGACGGAAACGAAATCGTAGCACACGGATTTTTTGTGCGGATTTTTTTTTTACGGAAACTAAAGTTTTTTTAAATCAATTTATTTCATTGAAAATCCAAAACTAGATGTTATGCTCCACTGTAAGTTTTTTCTTTCATAAAATTATGGACTTGACATATCAGGTTGCAAGCTCAATAGTGTTTCCTACTGATAGATAATGCACTTGATTGCATATTAGTGGAAGATGTTGTGGTATTTATTGAAGGATGATGTGGTACTTATTGAGACATACTCGTAACATGTGGATAGTTTGCATATCGAGATTGTTAAGATAGTGAGGTTTGTGTTAGAGATATATAGATCAACTGAAGGACAAAATCGGCGCATCTAATTTATGTGCTAGTTGCCATTATTTCTGCTATAAAAATACTTAATCCCGAGTTGGGCTGCATTTGGGCCAGAACTACAGCTAGACTTTTCCAATTTGAGGTGGAAAAGTTACTTCTTCTATCAGCCGTTGGATATGGAATAGATGGCATCAAGCATGGGGTAAGTCACCGGTGACTTGCCTTCAAGTAAGAGAATCTGCGCCCGCATGAGGGAGCGCTGGAGCGGAGTGCAGCCATGCGTCGTCCGTCCCCCAGCGGGTCTAGCTCTGGAATAAAGTAGACTTGAACCCTCGGCTGCCATTACTCAGAGAAGTGCAGGACCCCTGCTAAACCCTCCTTATCAATTGGTATTCATGTAAATTTTGAAACTTAGAGATAAAACACAATACGAGAAGTTCCTCCTGACTTATTTTTCTAATCTATGGGCTCCGTGTACGTTGCACGAGCACAAGTGGACTGATGTAGCACGTCTAACTACGAATGAGAGAGTAATTGCATATATCATTTCATATGATCAGTGTATATCATTTCATATGATCAGTGTACAACCATTTCTCAAAAAAATTGTTTATCAAAGCTCTTCAGGATTTAGCTTGGAAGCTGCTCTAGGGCTAACTTCATGGATGAATTCAAGTACTGCCTCTGCTTGAAATATGGTACATGTAGAATGCAAAACCTTGAAACGGTGAACATTGGATGAACTCGAGAAGCGCATAAGTTCATAAACCATTGCCAAATTTTATTTTCCTGAGCCACAATACAAGATTGTACATGAAAAGCAGACTAGCTTTATTAAGACTAGTAGATGTGAAACGTAGTCCATAATGATCATGAATGAAGCAGTAAAACTAGAGTTCGTCTTTTGCTGCTTCGAAGCAGTCCTCGTCCCAAACAAAGGGGAATTTCAGCACCGCGGCTGTATGAGGCATACTCCAGTCATCATATAAAAATCTGCAACGAGGATGTCATTGGATCTCAGGGGAAATCAAAATCTGTTCATTGCTGATATGTGCGTGTCTCACATGCAATTGCAAATACAGAAAAAAATAGAAACTCGTATGTGGATTACTCAGTTGCTGTATAATCAATATTAATAGGGCCAACATAACATAGGTGCTACTGAAACAACTAAGGAAATAACAGGTTCGAACTAGAGTTTAAATATATATTTTTAAAAAAATTAGAACTGTAGGGAAATGGGAACAATTCCCTCAGAAAAGATGATAAAATGTATTTGCAATTTTGCAAATTCTTCTATTCATTCTTATCGCATACTACTTAGTATGGTATAGGCTTGAACAAGATGAAAACATCAGGAATAGTCTCTACAAGGTTCAAAGCACATAGATGCATCATACTTGACACAGGTTACTCAACTCTGAAGTAGTCTGTATGCATGGATCAGTTGCAAAGTCAATTGAATGAAACACGAAGAAAGTAAAATATGCTCACATCTTAGCAGGCGGGCGCGATATGACCACAAGAATCTGCAAATCTTCGTGCTCATCAGAATTCCAAACCTGCAAGACAGAGAAAGATGATGCATACACTAACAAATAGATCAATTTCCTACCCACCAAAATAAATTTACATGTTCTTTAAATTTAGCCAAGTTACAATAACATATAATGAGGATATAAGGCGTCTAATGTATCAGAAAAGTAAAAAGCCATATAAATAATAACCAATCCCCTTTACCTGGTGTGGATCATTTACTGGGATTGAAAATGTGGTATTCTGAAAGAAAGAAATTTCCTGTGGTTGCCCTGGATACTTCAGCGAGCTTGATCCCATTAAGAGTGTACCCTTCCCTTTGAGGACAGTGAAAACTTCTTCACAGGAATGCCTGTGGATCGGCGTCCTTTGACCTGGACTTATTGTCTGAAGCCACACTTCCACCTGCAGGAAACATTTCATGAAGAAGCAAGAAGGAACCATAACAGTATCTACACTGTCAATAGACTATTTGAAGATGGTTCATCAAACATATCTACACATAATTAAGTGCTTTGAGCTCATAGCAGCACCAGGAACACTACAGTCCAACTTTTTTGTTCAAATAGAATTAAGAAACTATCATTGATCAAGGTGGCAGTAACTATCTACAAAGTCCACAAAAACCAGACCTGCACATAAAAAACATGACTATACATGATTGCAATCAACTAATCTTTGCACTACTTCAATTGTTCATGCCATATTGTTTGGGAAACACACTGTGGCCCTAGGGTTTATTCCTCACCTCCTTCATCCCATGATTGAGCGCACCAGCGACAGTTATATGTGACAAACCTTGAATCCCATAGCTGCTCTGCTGCATTTGGCTTATGTCTCTCACCAATGAGTTGTCTGTATACATCAGAATATCAGATATACTAAGAAGATTTGCTCCAATTGTAGCAAAAGAAAAATGCTCACTTCTATTGTAAATATTCGTGTTCAAGAATATTGTGTGTTGACGGAACAAAAAAGGAAACTGTCTCAATCAAATTACTATATTCAGAAACACACCAATAGCTTGGGGTAAGGTCAAGCAACAATTTTGGAAGTTCAAGAATTTTGAGAAGTGAACGGAGACGGAGGGGGAGAGGAGACAGAGCTTCTTGCCATATCAGCACTCCAAATAATGGGCTTCACCCATTTGCCATGCTTAACATTGCCACTTTGTTTTTCCTGCCATCTTACTCTTTTTAATCAATTTTGTTTTCTTTCACCAATCTAGCCATGCGAAGATGATATTGCCCCTTACCCCATTTGACCAAGGTTTTAATGTCTGGTTCATTTGTCTCACTCAGTTTTTCTGTCACTATTTGATGATGACACAGAAGTCGCCGCCGCCGGAACCTTCAGCACTTGCAAGCTGTGAATGGCCACAGACAGGCCATGCAGCTGCAGTGGCTGGTATGACCAGCAGGCTGCGATGCTCCCTCATGGACCAGTCACTTTCCTCAGGTGGCGAGTTGAGCTTGGAACAATCAAAAGGCGGCAGACGCCACTACTACAAACTGTCAACTGCTGCTCCAGCACGCAGCTTAACCCCTACTACCGTGGCAGTGAAGCAAGCGAGTCAAAATAAGTTGGTTGCTGCTGTAATGTCACGGAGATTGATTTGTGCCCCTATGGCTGCTTAATATGACAAGCTATGCATGAATTAAGATGATGGGCTGTTGTTTGGCTTGGGATCGATTTCATGTAGATATAGAGCAGCAAACCACGGCATGATACTGCTTGATTTTGCCAGGTTGAAGAGCAAGGAGTGCTGCTGATATGAACTACACATAATCCAGGCAATTAAGACAAGACGCAGCATAGTCATTCGCTTGTCAATGGAGCCAGAGAGGAAAAGAAAACTATATATATCAAACAATGGCAGTAATAAAAAAAATAAAAGTGGCAAATGGCGAAGCCATTCTTTGAGGTGGCAGATGGGTAACATTGCCACTTTGTTGATTGTAGACCTGCTAGTGGGCTGTAAAGCAAGCTGAATCCACCCACCCAGATATAGTTTGAATTAAGCGTGTGAACTTGCAGAACCCAAGCCAAACCAAACCAATCCATTTATGCCACCTCGAGTTCAGCCTGTTTCCAACCCATCTCCAACCTACGGGTTCAGAGTGACCACTCAGGTGATCAGTTGATGGGATTAGCATTAGCCTGGAACTCGTTGCGAACTCGGTGATGAGGCTGTACTCTGTACTGGACTTTGGGGTGGAGTTGTTGGGCTGAAACGGCCACACCAAACAACCCCGATTTGTTAACCATCCCGATTAAGCCCATTTCCCCTCAACCTTCTCCCATTCTCTAAAGGCCCCAAACAGTATCCAGCCTGCTATTTTAACTTAGCACACCAGTTAAGCCCAAACCACTGGCACTAGCAGGGCCACTGCTAATCTCAGCGGATGGCAAAAAGCTCAGGCAAGGGGGGAAGACGCACCTCGCGCGCAGGACGACTCGGCTACTGGCAGGATGAAGGTGGCAGCGAGGAGGAGCGCCACACCGACGCCGGCGAGGTAGGCGCCACGGGCTGCCCCGGCGGCGGGTTGGCTTAGATCTGGAGCCATTGTTGCTTGAGTCAGCTGCACGCACGTGAATGTCGGAGTGGAATGAGTAATGGGAGAGAGGCCAGGGCTTTGGGGTCCCGGCGGCGGCGCGGCGGTTTTGGTCGCCTCTCAGACCGTCCGACGCTGTCAAATGTCAACTTGGATAAAATGGAGCGGCGAAGCAGGTGTCCGTGGGAGCATCCGGTTATAGGGGGTGTTTAGTTGCTCTCCGAAAGAAAAAAAAAAAAACTTCCGTCACATCAATTTTACGACACATGCATAGAACATTAAATATAGACGAATACTTGGGTTATAATTGGACACTTATTGCAAAAGATTTCTCGCCGCTACAGTGCCAAAAACCCAAAAAATTTGGGATCTAAACACCCCCATAGTTGACTTTGTAATGCTGCTTTATTTTCCTTATTAATATATATTTGAGTCGTTTTAACTTATAAAAAAAAACTCCCGTCACTTTTTGGATGTAATAGCGTTAGGTAATAAAAGACAAAAAGACCATCTTACCACTCCTGTGTGTTTTAGGTTGCAGCTGCATATTTTGTCTCCTTTATTTATTTGTGCATGTTTTTCTCCGGTATTTTAGCTGCTGTGTGACTCTCACATAGAAAGGACAAGATGATCTTTTCGCCATGGACTTAACACGATTATCGTCAAAAAATGACAATAGTGTCAGTAGAGAACAAAAGATGAAATGAGTGATAGATATGGAAGATTTTAAGTTTTTGTTGTTGTCAAATAGGGAAGGGAAAGTTTTTTTTTTGTCAAATAGGGAACTTTCTCCCATATCAAATGCAGCGGGGGGACAACATTTAATGACTTAAATTGAGAGGTACTTAAGAGCATCTCAAAGAGATTAGCTAAATTATTTTATAAATATAAATTTGATTATTACTAAAGGAAGAAGGTCTTCAACCGACTCTGTAAATAACCCTATAAATTTACTAGCTCTCTCCCATCTCTCTCTCTCTCTCTCTCTCTTCTTGAATAGCCTATCTCATGAATCTCAATTTAGATAGTTTGTTGGAGTATTCTCGTTTTTTAAACGAGATTTATTTTAGAGAATACCTAAGTCACTAAATTTAGATAATCATTTTGGATAATCTCTTAGGGATGCAATAAGAATTTCACGTTCACTTAGCTATTAAACATTAACTGCTACATATCTGTTCAGTAAAGGTTTTGCTTGATACTATATAGAAGTTCTACATCAGTATGCTTAGAATGAATGATTACTCAAAATTCATATGAGTAACAGTTTGCTTCGAACCGTTGTATTCACACTTTAAGAAGGTGAAGTCAACTTTGTTAATTATGAGTCTGGGATATCACATAAAGAACAGATTTTTTTTTTTTTTATGAAACAAACAACACTAAATTGGTTGGATGAAGAATTATGCAAAGAACTCTGGAACCTTAAATAAATACTGCTTCAAAAATTTAGAATATAAACCTCAGTGGCTCAACTCCATAAGTGTTTAATTTTATAAATATTGTCAAAATGTATTTCCCTGAGTTATACAGCACAAAACTACACATGAGTACACTAATGGTTTATGACTTATAGATGTGCATCGTAGTCCACCAGGATCGTGGATGAAGCTGACTTAACCTAGAGCTCATCTTTTGGTGTTGGCAAGCAGTCCTCATCCCAGAAGTAGGGAAATTTCAGCTTTGCAGCTATATGAGGCATACTCCAATCATCATATATAAATCTGTTACAGGAGACGTCACTGAATCTCAGAAAACCATTCATTGCTCATATGTGTGTTATTCACTTGCAATGAAATATTCGAAGTACAATCAAAATTGCTAGATACCCATATAACACAAAGTATGGTACTGAACTACTGATGAAGACAACGATGATGTCAACAGTAACAAAGTGAAAGAGATCACTACAAGCAGTGAATAATATTACCATATTTTATTCCAGAAATGTTGCAGGAAAATTACTAAAGAAGGTTAAATCAATAAATCACAGTGGTATAAATAGTATCAGATGTCATTGAGAATGCCAATGTCTGAATACTTAATCAGGTACATAGCATATCTAGCAATATTGTGATAGACTGATAGAGTTCAATGTTCATTAGATCAATATTTTATTGCCAGTATTTTTTTCTGACAAGATCAACATTTTACATTTGCATGCATTTTTTTGAAGTTTTTGAAAAGAAGCCATTGAGACCTTTTATGGTATCCAGGATACCCTTGTTCCAGGTTTTCTTTTTCCTCATCATCATATGTCCTTACAACTTTAGCATCTATCTTGACAAGGATGACTTATTCAAATGAAATAAAAATGACAAAAATGACTTATATTTAAATGAAATAAAAACTCAATAAGTCTTGGTAGTTCTTAAAAGTTAGAACTGTAGGGGAACATGAATGATTATTCTCAGAGAGAAGGATAAAATATGTTTGCAATTTTGCAGTATCTTCAATCAAAATTTTGCCACATAACTGTTATTAGGCATGACCAAGATGTTCTGAGATGAACTCCTAACTGTATGGTAATATGCTATAGGCTTGAACGATATGGAAACATAAGGAATACTCTCTACAAAAGTTCAAAGCACACATATGCATCAGACTTGACACAGATTACTCTGAACTCTGAAGTAGTCTGTATGAATGTAGTATCAGCTAGCATATGTAGTTGAATGAAACACAATGTTAAAGTAAGATATGCTCACATCTTGACGGGTGGGCGTGATATGATCACAAGAACATGCAAATCTTCGTGCTCGTCAGAATTCCATACCTGCAAGAAAGAGAAAGATGATGTAGACACTAATAGATAGAACCTACCAACCAATATAAGCTCCAACATGATCTTGAAGCTAGCCAATGTATAGTACCATATAAATCAGCAGAGCTGTGCAAATCATGACACGAGGTGTCATTGTATCAGACAAAATAAAAATGCATATAAATGACAACCCTGCTCTTTTACCTGATGTGGATCATTTACGGGGATCGAAAATGTGGTATTCTGAAAGACAGGAATTTCCTGCGGCTGCCCTGGGTACTTCAGCGAGCTCGACCCCAGTAAAAGCGTGCCTTTCCCCTTGAGGACAACAAAAACCTCTTCACAAGAATGCCTGTGGATTGGGGTCCTTTGACCTGGACCAAATGTCTGAAGCCACACTTCCACCTGCAGCAAAACATTTGATGAAGAAGCAAGAAGGAATCATAACAGCATCTACACTGTACATAGATTATTTGAATATGAGACATGAGCCACCAAGCATATCAACACATAATTAAGTCCGTCGAACTCATAGCAGCATGAATCGAAATTACAATCTAATTCAGAGTTCACATAGAAGCAAGAAAATATCATGCGTCCAGGTGACAGTACCTTATCTGGAATATCCACAAAACCAGCCCCGAAACTAAAACAACATGCCTATACATGAGCACATTCAATTAACCTTTGCGCTACTCTAATACTCTCATGCCAATATTGCTTGCGAATACAGATTATGGCCCTAGGGTTTATTCCTCACCTCCTTCATCCCGTGAGCAAGCGCACCGGCGATGGTTATATGTGAGAATCCTTCCCTCCCATAGTTGCTCTGCTGCATTCGGCTTATGTCTCTCACCAGTGAGTTGTCTGGGTACATGAGAATATCATCAGTACACTAATAAAGATTTGCTACAACTGCGTCAAAAGAAAGATGCTCACTCCTGTCGCGAACTCGCAAGGAGCCGTCTCAAATCAAATTAGTGTATCTAGAGAAAGTGCTAATTCGGAAGCTAGCCAAGCGGCAATCTTAGAAGTTTCAGGAAATCCGGAACGGGGGAACGGAGAAGGGGATGAAGGGGAAGGTGCACCTCGCGGGCATGACGACTCGGCTACTGGGAGGAAGGTTGCAGCGGCCGCGAGCAGAGACGCGAGGAGGAGCCCGCGACCGACGGCGGCGAGGTGGGGTCCCCGGGCTGCCCCGGCGGCAGGTAGTGCACGCACTTCCGCCGCTATGGAGTGTTCTGTTTTCATCGGTTTTTGCAGTTCTGGGCTCTTCTTGCTCTGGTGGTTTGCTTCCTGGAAAGTCCCGTGCCTGCAGTATTTCTGCTACGACTGAGCAATCCACCTACAGTATTTCTTCTTGGTTGCAAGAAAACAGATACTGTACTCGTAGTTACTTATACTCCTGTAAAAGGAGCGTCAGCTCCTGGGCCAGGAGCGACGTCCGCGTCGCCCTAAATTGCCATAGCCGTCCGTCAGATCTTCGATCGTTCAGCACAAATCATTTAAAACGGATTCTATTAAAAGCAGCTTCTCAAATCCGATTCTATCGAAAGCAGTTTCTCACGCTTTTATATAGCTTCTTTCCGCTTTTTCTTTCATTCACGGCTTCTCTTCCGAATCACGTGCAGCCCAAATCATTCGAAGCGGATTCCATCGAAAGCAGCTTCTCAAATTCGATTCTATCAAAAGCAACTTCTCACGCTTTTATATAGCTTCTTCCCGTTTCTTTTTTCCTTCGCGGCTTCTCTTCCGAATCTAAGAAATTAAATATATATGAGCAAATTATTTCGTTGACTCTGAAAAAGTTCGACTTAATATCTTTACTCTTTTGCATCAAACTTTTCTATTTCATCCTAAAACGAAATTCGCTCGGATGAAGATGATTTTTATATGAAAATTATAAAAAATTTTGACTTAATTTCTTTGCCTTTTTTCCATCAGATTTTGCTATTTAACCCTAAAACGAAATCCGCTTAGTTTCTTTACTCTTTCCGCCGGACCAAAGTATATTCAAAAATCATAACTCTTCAATGCGACATCGGATAACGATGATTTTTGTACGGAAATTATAGATCGTCCCAAAATAATTTCTTTGCCCTTTTTTTATCGAACTTTCCTATTTCGCCCTAAAACGAAAATCACTTAGTTTCTTTGCCCTTTCCGTCATATCAAACTACTTTGAAAAATCATAACTCTTTAATAGGACATCGAATGACGATGATTTTTAATGTAAAAATTTTACATCGCTCAAAACGAAATTCTCTTAGCTTCTTTGCCCTTCTGGTCAGAATAAAATAATTTGAAAAATCATAACTCTTCAATGCGACATCGGATGAAGATGATTTTTATATGAAAATTGTAGATCTTGACGAGATCTACAGCTTTATAGTTCCAAGTTTTTCCATTTAAGAAAGTTCAGGTACTCAGCAAAATTAATGTAGATTAAAATACTTTGAAAATTCATAACTCTTCAATACAACATCGGATGAGATGATTTTCATATGAAGATTGTAGATCTCGACAAGATCTGCAACTTTATGGTTTTATTTTTTTTCGTTTCAGAAGGTTCATATGCTCAAAAAAATATATATTGCCCTAACACGAAATTCTCTTAGTTTTTTTGCACTTTCGACCAGACCAAAATACTTTGAAAAATCATAACTGTTCAATATGACATCGGATGAAGATGATTTCTATATGAAAACTGTAGATCGTCTAAAATGAAATTCTCTTAGTCTTGGCGCTTCCGGCTAGAGCAAAATACTTTGAAAAATCATAATTCTTTAATGCGACGTCAGACGAAGATGATTTTTATATGAAAATTATAGATCTCGATGAGATCTACAACTTTATAGTTCCAAATTTTTCCATTTGAGAAAGTTTCGGTGCTACAACAAATTAATATAGACCAAAATACTGACCGCGCGACCCAAATCATTTGAATCGAATTCTATCGAAAGCAGCTTCTCGCGCTTTTCCATAGCTTTTCCCGCTTCTTCTTTGCTGCGTGGCTTCTCTTCCGAAACTAACAAATCAAATATATATGAACAAATGATTTCCTTGATCCTAAAAAAAATTCGACTTAATTTCTTTGCCCTCTTTTCATCAAGCTTTGCTATTTCACCCTAAAACAAAAATCGTTTAATTTCTTTACCCTTTCAGCCAGACCAAAGTACTTTGAAAAATCATAACTCTTCAATACGACATCGGATAACGATGATTTTTATATGAAAATTTTAGATCCCAAAATGAAATTCTCTTAGTTTGTTGGCCCTTCCGGCCAGTCCTAAATAATTTGAAAAATCATAACTCTTCAATGGGACGTCGGATACAATTTTTATTTAAAAATCATCTTCATCCGATATCGTACTAAACAGTTATGATTTTCTAACATATTTTGGTCTCGATTATTTACTTAAAAAAATATTATGTGACCATCTCGACACGCGCGAGGGCGCGCGCCTTTTACTAGTTCGTATATTATTGTTTGTTTCGACGAAATGTTTGTCCCACAAATGCCCTAACTTACCATTAAAACTATAGTCATGCTCAATTGCCATCCAAAATTTATCGTGCCATTATTTGGAAAACTAGAAGTTGAGAAATAAATTGCCATAGATTTGAAAAGTTAAATGCGAGATTTTATTAAGTTTAATAGCAAACTAAATGCTACCTAAAAGCAAACCTTTCCATATCATTGGCACGGTAAATTTTGGGAGTGAACCAAACAGGCTCTATCTCCAACAACCACTACCTAAATGCGAGATTGGGTTATGCACAATAAAATAGTTGGCCACCCAAAACTCACTCTTTCCAACAGAGGACACAAAGCGTCACGGTCGAGGCGCACGGCCGGCGTCGAGGAGCATGACACCGGCGTCAAGGTGTGCGGCGGGTGAAAGTCTCTAGTTTGGTTTTGACAATTGATGAAACTTAGTTACTAACTTAAGTGCTAAGTGTATGTAGCCTAAAAGGCTTAATGTTGAGGAGGAAGTTGACATGAGCTAAGAAGTGGAGATAAGTGAAGAAAATCTGAAAAAGTAAAGGATCAAAGAGTTATAGGCAAAGGTAAATGCTTAGGGCTCTTTGGTTTGGTGATCAAGGCACTTAATGAGTACGATCACATTTAGGATAGGTGGCCGAACTATTAAGAGGAGAATTATTTCATGAACCCGGTCGACAAGTGCTCTAGATTACATATTAATTGCATACACTTGATCTAACTAAGAGTGACTAACTTTGCCTTGCTAATGCACTTAGAACTTGCTAACAATCGTGTCTAAAAGTATGAAACACTTAGTTGTTAGCATCTTCAAGGAAGGTAGTTGAAGAGAGAGTAAAAATAGCTCTCAGAGGAGCACCGGACGCTGGCTGCGTCCGGTGGGTGCTCATCGGACGCGTTCGGTGTGCATTTGACCTCTCTGAAACCTCTCTGAGTGAGTACTGGACGCTGGAACAGTAACTCCAGCACGTTCGGTGACTTGTTTCGTGCGTCCGGTGATATAGTTGAGGAACTGACTCGGTAATTGCACCGGACGTCGAGGGCATCCGGTGACCTAACAGTGGACGCGTCCGGTGCCAATTTGAGCTCTCCGGATGCTCTCTGTTGGTGCACCGGACCCGGGCGTCGGAGCGTCCGGTGTGACTGCTCCGCGTCTGGTGCTAGCGCGCGCAGTGAACAATTTCAAACGGCTAGTACACGTGTCAGCGGGCGATACACCGGACAACCACCGGACGCGTCCGGTGTGAACTTAAGCAGCGTCCGGTGTGCCCGATTTCAGAGTAAAACGGCTAGATCTTTGAACACGTTTATAAATAGGAGCATGGCTAGCTTAGAGCATCGCTCTTGCGCATTTTGATCTTCCTAAACCTCTTGTGAGCCTAGCACACTCCCTCCATCTCTCTCCCTTTGATTCAACTCAAGATTTTGATTGAGAGAGAGTGAATCAAGTGTAGTGATCATCATTTTGCATCCTAGTGCACTTGGTGGCTTGGTGGCGGAGTAATTCTTATTACTCTTGGTGATTGCCGTCACCTAACCGGTTTGGAGGTGGAGAAGGTATGGAGAAGCTTGGTGATTGTGCTTACTCACACCGGTGGATTGTGAGGGGTTCATGCCTACCTCGAGCGGAGTGCTCAACTAGAACCATAAACTAGAAGTTAAGCCAGATGCTTTTTGTGATTCACTCACCTCCAGTTTGGTTGCTTGTGTCATTGAGTTATTTCCTCCATGGTAGGTCCTTATGGCGCCTTGTGTAGGCTCAGTGTGTGATACCGATTAGCCACCGGACCACCGGTTGAAATCGACACAACGGGGACGTAGCGTGCCGGCAAGCACGTGAACTCCGGGGATAAATTTTGGTGTTCATATTGATTTCCTCACCTTCGAGTGAGCGATTGTGTTTATCTCGGTGATTGGCTTCATCTCAAGGCAAAGGTATAAACTCCGAAGATCTCCTCTTTTTACTTTGTGCAAAGTAGTTATCTCTCTAGTTTGTTTAGTCTTGTGTAGTTGTTTTGCTCTTGCTAGTTAGTTTGTGTGGCTTAGTGCTTAGAAACACTAGACTTGTGTAAGTGGCTTGCTTAGTTTAGTCGTTGCTCCAGCATTGCAATTATAGCCTCTTATGGTACTAATCGATTGTTCTAGTACTTTGTAGAATTTTAATTTAGGTTATTCACCCCCTCTAACCAACTCGGACCTTTCAGCGTGCACGGGCCCCGCGTCCGCAAGCGTGAGGGCGAGGTGGTCGGCCACCCGCGTGACCGCATGAGAGGAGGTGGAGCGCGAAGAGGCGGCGCCTGCGGAGGCCCGGTCGAGGCGCACAGCGGCACTCCTTGTCGGCCCGCCTCGAGCTCGCCGTGGTCCGCCTTGACGTGAAGGCCCTGGATCCGCCTCGCTGCGCTGCCTCGGGCCCGCCTCGATGCGCGGGTGGCTCACCGCTGTGGGCTCTCCTCGCGTCGCCTCAGATCCGCTTCGCCGTCATCGTCCGTGGAGCTCCCTATCTCGCTGTCGTCGTCCCCGGACCAGCCTTGAAGCATCGCCAAGGGCCCGTGTCGCCTCGTCGGCCGCACCCTGACGCGGGCCCACCACTGCCGTCGCCAGAGGAATGTGTCGCCAGTGGGAGATGACACTTTTTTTGTGTTGCCGCGAGCATCGAGCGCAAAATAGGTCGTCTGTTTGCATGTTCTGTTGGAAGAAGTTTTGGGAACACAAAACACTGTGTGTGATCCATTTTAGGTCACCACTTGCATACCCTATTGGAGACAGCCTAAAACCATGGCTACACAGTATATTTTCTTAAATCACCTTTTACTCAAAAGTGGATGTGTTCTGACGATTATGCCCCTGACTCAATTCTTCATCTCCCTTTCACTCTGTTCGCTTGAGTTAGATTCAACTTATTTTTAGCCACATAACAGTATTTTTCTCTCATAACAATTCGGCCAGCCGAATCGATTCTTTGTTCATTCAATCACTCTCTCGATTTATATCACAAAGAGGAGTGACCATATCTAGTATCATCGCCTCCCTACCACCACCGTCTACCACCTCCCAGCTGCCGCCACACATCGTCGCCTCACAACAAAAATAACACATACAATTAAAAAAACCAGCACATACAACTTATCATTTATCCATAACTATGTGATCAATTTGCATAAAAAACAGTTCTATATACTCACATATTCGTCATAGTCCATGCATTGAAAGAAAATTTGCCACCATGCCTCCAGAATTGTTCTATCACTTTATCCCCATATTTTGGATATGGAATCAAAGGGATACCAATAGTGCTTATGGGATAAAGAGAACCAACACCAAAAAGAAGGACCGAGGAGCTACCTGCCAATACTGGGAGGTGGCACCTTGCTGTCGGATCTCCTATGGGCGCGGCCTATGTGTTGACCGTGACATTAGGAATGTTGTCATGCTCCGTGCCTCTTTTGCGTGAAGATAACTATATCCAGCTATTTGGTTTGGGAGCAAAATGGAAT
Source organism: Eremochloa ophiuroides (assembly GCA_038502445.1). NCBI lineage: Eukaryota > Viridiplantae > Streptophyta > Magnoliopsida > Poales > Poaceae > Eremochloa > Eremochloa ophiuroides. The sequence goes on along the minus strand of JAHLJS010000003.1, from coordinate 55,095,448 downwards.
GGGTTGGGTCCATCCCATTTTTCAGGGTTGGAATCAACTCATCTCTTGTTTGGTTACAAGGATGGGTTCAACCCAATTTTGTGTTTGGTTGGAGGATACAGCGGGTTGGAGTGGTTCCATTCCTTGTTTGGTTAGAGGGACAAGGGTTGGCAGGAACTATGGTTACCTCTTTGGTGAGATTACCTGCAACACCCCTGGTGTTACTGAAACTAAAACCTGCCATGTCATCATGATTGCATGCAAAAACATCCCGCATAAACTCATTTTTCTGTGCAATAACTAAAGTAAAATTTATTCTTGCATGTGATTGTGTGTAGGTACTTTAGAGTGATCTGGTTATGTTAATGTTTGTGTATATATGTGGGATAAAAATAAAATTAAAGAAATTCAAAAGAAATCATTTATAAACCCTACGTCGGACCCAAAACCCTAATTTAAAAACTAAAAGGAATTAGGTGTTGGGCCTTAAAAAAAGTTGTAAATCTTTAAAAGTTGTGAAACTTCTATTTTCGGCAATTTTGGAGTTATCAAAAATAATTTCAAATAAAACCTTAATCTATGTTTTAAAGTTTAGAGTTAAAACTCAATTTCAAAAACTAAAAGGAATCTGATGAAAATGATTTAATAAAAATTATATATCTTTTAAAATGGGACAACTTTCATTTTTGTAAATTTTGAAGTTTACCGGTGGAAATTTAAATTAAACCCCAATTAGAGTTTGTTTATTCAAATTTAAAATGCCCTTTCAAAAACTATCAAGGATTTGGGCAAACTACTTTAATGAAAGTTGTAAGTCTTTTCAAGTTGAACAACTTTTGTATTTGGGGATTTTGAAGTTATTCATTAGAAATGTATATTAACCTCAAAATAGTGTTTTAAAATTTAAATTTGAAATGCTATTTCAAAAACTATGAAGAATCTGACAAAGCCTATTTACTGAAAGTTATAGGCCTTGTCAAATAGAACAACTTTTATTTTTGAAGAATTTCAAGTTGTTGAGAAAAGTTTGGAGAATTTAAATGAATTGTAAATGAATTTCAAATCAAGTTTTTACTCCCTTTTAAATTATTCAAAATTTGGATAGGTACAAAAACCAAAGATGTTCAGCACAAAATTTTCTACAACTTTTATATTGGTGATTTTTCAACTTGATGCACAAAATAAAAAGTAATTTTGCCAAAAAGTCAAATGGGGGCTGGCTTTGCTACAGTATCGCTGGGGGGTTCCGGTTCTATTCTGTCGTGTGCAGACGTGCGTGCGCGCGACGGACACCGGCGACGCGCCCAGGGACCGGCCAGGTCCTGTCGTCGTCGGAGTCGTGCTTGTGGGGGGCCCTGGCCACGTCCCAAATCCTCCGCTGTCCATATAAGTTCCGTGTCGTCGCCGTCGTCCACCTCCACCTCGGTCGCCACTAGAGTCGTCGCGGTCAATGATCAAATTCGTTGTCCCTGCTCACTCCCGTCCCAATTACATATACACATAGCTTCATCACCCTCCTGCGCATCTGTTGGGCCCGTCCGCGCATCCTTTCGTCGTCGGAGGTCCCCGCGCGGTCATTTTTCTTCCGTGGCGTCGGCGGAGCGCCGCCACGCTCGGTCTTGCCGTGGTTAGGATGTCTCTGTAAGATAGTCGCTCATCCTCCGATTCTTTTAGGGTTCTGGTAATCCCGCGAAGCTCATGGGCATGTCCATTTCTCCGTTGCTGCTCTGTAGGCATCGGAACGCCGCCGCTTGTAATACCTTTGGTATTAGAATTCAATTAATCTGCCATGTCATCATATTTAAATTTAAGCATCTGCATATGATTGAGCTTAGGGCCTAGAGTGTTTTGATTTCAGCTAAGTATTGATTGTGTACTTGAGCCATTAATCAAAAATCAAAAATGAAATTAAATAGAAATTGGATTAAACCCTAATGTTGATCTAAAAACCCAATTCAAAATATATATGAAATATGGGAAAAGTGTCTAAATAAAAGTTGTAGAGTTTTAAAAATGGAACAACTTTTATTTTTGGAGATTTTGAAGTTATATTATAAAAATTCAAATTTAACTCAAATTACTATATTGAAATTTATATTTGAAACTTCAATTTCAAAAATATCAAGAATCTTCAAAAACTTCCTTCATTGAAGTTGTCAATCTCTCTGAGAAGAACAACTTCCATGTTTACCAATTTTTAAGTTGTTGAGAAGAATCAAAAGTAATTTTAAAAATTCAGTTTGAAATTCAAAACCCTTTTTACCCCCTTTTCTGTAGTTTGAAAATTTGACCGAATTTGAACATACTTCAAAAAGCAAAAGTATTCTACACAAAATTCTCCACAACTTTTATTTTGGGACCACTCACTGATTCAGCTTGGGTAGGGCTTAATTGAGTAGAATAGCTTTTGACTTTCTCCCGGTGCTACAGTAGACGAGGGGGGGGTCCCCTGTGCACGAGCGCCGCCGTACGCGCGTGCCGCGCCGCGCGCCGGCCGTCGTCCGGCCGCCGGGGCCGGGGCACCGCCGCGTGGTGCGCCGCAGGAGGGGCCCCGGGACGCCTCGCCCTTATCTCTTCCCCGTCCGCAGCTTTAAATGGCGACGAGCTTCCCATCGCCTTCCTTCTCCTCGTTTCACCGGCGACCGTTACTACCGATCGGCGGCGACCGTTACTACCGATCGGCGGGATTGGTCGTGCCCCGACCAACTCCACCCTCTCAATCCCATAGCCAGCTAGCCAACTTCCTTGCGCACCGCCTGAGCCACTTGTTGAGGTTTGCCGTTGCCGGAGTCCTGCGTGGCTGCTGCTTCGTCCTCCGCACCGACCGAGCGCCGCCGAGGGTCTTCTCGACGCGGATAGCTCGTCTCGGTGAGCCTCTCTCCGTTAACACGTGTGTTCTACGTTCCGTGTCTCGCCGTGGTGCTCATGTGCGCGACGGTTTCTTGTTTGGAGCTCAGGGTTCGCCGGAACGGGAGATCGCCGTCGAGTCCGACTTGCTGTTTCCGACCGTCACCGTCAAGCTCGTCGTTCCGAGCCTTCTCTGTCTCAACCACCTGTGATTCTTGATCCCGGTGAGCTCTGTGGTACCCTCGATGTCGCCGGTTTAGCTTGTGATGGTCCGTATGTCTCGGAAGTCGAGTCGCTGCCGCGGTGAGCCGCCATGGCCGCTCTCGGTCGAGCTCGGGAGGCCGGGGGGCGGTGCGGAGTCCGTAGCTGGGATGCGGGCGCTAGTGGGGAACTCGTCGGAGTGTTGATCCCCAGTGTCGGTTCCGCCGGCACGGCCGCGCCGGTGGCGCAGAGCCGCCGCGCGCGCGTGTGTGGGAGACGGCGGGAGGAAGAAGAAAGGAGGGAGAGAAGGAGTGACTGACGGGCGGGGCCCGTTCGTCAGTGGCGCGGGGCAGAAAGAGGCCGCGCTGGGCCGGCCTGCGTGCTGTTGGGCCGACCCGGGCCAGATTGGTGTTTTCTTTTTTCGGGAATTTCCAAAGGGTTTTCTATTAATATTTGAAATGAATAGTTCTGCGTTTTAATCTTTTTGTGAGAATTAATATACTGCCCCAAAAATTATGGAAATTTTTGTGAGTACTCTCTATAGTGTGTAGTATTTTATAAAAATATTAAATATAGGTTTTGAACACTTTCTGTAGTAGTTAAAAATCAGTATATTAAATAAAAAATGCAACTTTAGGCACTTTTAATTAATTCCCTGTAATTCCAAAAATCATGAAATTTTATGTGCCACTATTATAAGTCAAGATCTATCTGTTTGTGAAGTTTGAGGTCAAATAGAAATAATTTAATTAATTGTTAATTATATGCTTGGTTAATTGATTAATAAAATAAATAGGAAATTTTGGTGATTAGGATTTGATGTGGATTTTTGGATTGATTGAAATTCTAGGTCAATCACCTTTATGACCTAGGACAGTATGAATTAGATTATTCATGTCTAGCTAAGATAGGGACATATACTCATGTGTGGTTTATTTATTTGTTATTAAATTTCGTCTGTCATTTCATGTGCATCACATTCATACATTCATTCATTGCAAACGTGTAGTGATCGAGAATCCAGAGGTTAAGTCTGAGGGTCCATCTGAGGAGACTACTCAGGAAGTTATACAAGGGTTTGACATTTGTGGAACTGACTCGGATCTGACACTCTACGCAATTCAAGGCAAGCCCCGGTGCATTCAACCCCTCCTTGTTATTTAAAAATATTTATCACTTGAGTTAATCTATTGCATTAGGTTACTTGGAGTTGATTGACAACCACTTGATGCATGACCATCCTTGACCAATTACCAATAACTGATAACCTGATTTGATTAAAAGTATTGAAAAATGCTTAGTCATGCTTGACGGTTAGATTTGCAAAAATGCTATTTCAAACTATGATGATACAAATGCAATGAATCACTTTATGGGACTGGTTATGTCCTTGTTGTTGGCAGTGTTCCTAGCTAGTTCATTGTCCTCAACAGGGATGGTTTTTCCCGCTTGGTTGGCCAACTGCTTGGGTTAGAGTCCCAACTTTCGTCGCCATCGGGAAAGGGATGTGAAAACCGGGTAGTTACCAGTGTACTTGGGTTAGAGTCCCAATGCATGGTTTCTAACGGAAAAATATTAGGGACCGTTCGTTGTCAGGCCTGCTGTGATCAAGACTTTGCAACTAGCCACATACTGCGGAAAGCCTCTGACTCCGGTGGCTCTACTGCTGGAACCGACAACCACGCACTGGGAGTGGAGAGATGGCGAGAGTAGCGTGTACCCTCGTGGCCGTCGTGCCTGGAGACGAGAGGAGTACTGTGCTCTCGGGTGGCGCAGGACCGGTTCCGGGGTATGAAAAGCCGTGGTAGACGGGGTTGGCGTATGCAAGCTTAAGTGCTACATACGCAGTGTGGATAGGGACCCCCAGCTGGGTATTAATCGATTCGAATCGTCGTTGTTCCTCGGATATGGAGACTTGATCCTCACACCTACAGTGAAAAGTGGTTTGGAACTAGGAATGTTTTGAAATAGATTAAGTAAAGGAAAGAATGTTGATATATGAGAAAGAACTTGTAGAAATGGATAATGATGGATAGTGTTATTGAAATAAAATATTGAGATAGGATTAGTAGTGCTTTTCCGTAAAACTTTTGAACTCATGCTAAGCCTTACCTTGACTCCCCTTAGCCTGCATTCCTGAGTCTAATCTTACACTTTTAGTCGGGTAAGTCTTGCGGAGTACCCCATGTACTCAGGGTTTGTTAACCCCGTTGCAGGAGGGCAGCAGGAGACCGAAGTTTGTCTCGCCCCGTGCTGCGTCACTATCGTCCAGGAGAGTGAAGAAGACTAAAGTTAAACCCTTGGGCAGGGTTCGTGAAATATTTAACTATCTGTCGTACTGTTGTTCCAAACTCTACTGCTACTCTTTTAAATTTATGGTCTGTAATAACTGCACTTAATTTTATTCGAACACTGGTCTGTAATATTAAGTACTATTTATTCTTCCGCAAACTCTACTCTGATGTATTTTGTTATAAAATGTTGTAACTCTGTAATGACTTCGCAATGGGATCCTGTCGGAGATAACGGGTGCTTATGTAGCCCGGCAGAGCCCGCTTAGGTCATATGGAACACGGGTCCGGCTGTCAGATGTCATTAGTGACGTTGACAGGTGCCTGTGGGCCACGTGATTTAGTCGGTTCTGTTACAGCTGGTATCAGAGCATTCCGTTGCTAAATCATTGCAGGTTACGTTTCGAAAATTTCAAAATGTTTTGGATCATAAAAAAAACTTAAACTAATATTTTGAGTCCAAACTGCTTACAATCTTACCTTACTCAGTAGTTCTTATCTTGTTCTGTAATTTATCTGATTATGGTTATGGTAGCAGGTGGAACAACATTATTAACACTAGCCCTATGTTTAAACTAATTATGCTTTGATTTGTATTGCATGATTTAAAATTCGTAAGTACGTGCATGCATCATGATAATCACCCATGTTAATAACTTCCTCCTTAAAAGTGGGTAATTGGGGTTAGAAATTATCACACCTATTCTTGCTAGCCTTGTATATCCTTATTAATTCAAACTTACCTTTCCAGCTGGCACGAACTAGGTTAACGGCGCGCAAGATGACTGGTCCTCGTGGAGTTCCACGTCACCAGTTGGCACCCCGCGACAGCGACGAGGCGTCTGGCAGCCGTCCGCCCCGCCGCAGCCGCAAGGAATTAAAGAAAGAAATCAAGGAGCTGCACCGTGAGATGAGTCTCTTGAGGGAGGACTTCCAGGTGGCCCGGGCTGATCATTACCGGGATGTGAGGACCAACAGGGACCTACGGCGGGAGATCGACCGCCTAACTCAAGAGAGGGAGGAAGCTTTGGAGCAAATTGGCGCGGCACGTGATCGCGTTGAGGAGCTGGAGGGGTACATCGAGAACCTTGAGTGGAACAACGGGATGCTGCACGAGGAAGTGCATAGGCTGAACGATCAGCTTAACCCGATTCTGATTCCACGAGAGGAGGAGCCTGAGGAGGGTGTGGTCATAGGACCAGATGATGAGTATTATGATAGCGAGACTTCAGAGGATGGTTACCTTGAGGCAGCCGACCCAGTGGAGGATGTAGTCGTCGAGGAGGACGAGGAGGAGGAGGTTGTAGTTATCGACTAAGCTAGTCTTACGACTAGTGGGGTCTAGTCTTCTGTATCCGAGTATTGTAATCATAGTGCCAAGAACCATAGCCTGGGCGGGTCTTGTTCCGTTTATGTGTTGAACCTTGTTAAATTTGGTGTTCTAAGTTGTAATGCTACTATGTTTTAATTATGCAATGTGAGTCCTTAGTGATTGTCCTGAAACAGATGGTCAACACTCGCTCTAATGGTGCTGGTACTTCTGACGAAGGAGCTGCTCCCTATCCACCACCCGTTCCACCAACCTTAGCAGATGCCATCGCAGCCCTAGCTCATGCAGCCAACGCTATGGCTCAGAACCGAGAAAACCGTGGCGGGCGTCGGGGCCGCCGCGAGGATGAGGAAACCACCTATGTAGACTTTACTGAAACCCGTCCACCAGTTTTCACAAAAGCTGAAGAACCTTTGGAGGCCGATGACTGGCTTCGTACTATGGAGCAGAAGTTCAGTTTGATCCGCTGTACGGAAATCCAAAAGCCACTCTTCGCGGCTCAGCAGCTGCGTGGTCCGGCCAGTGCCTGGTACGCCAACCTGTTGTCTGCGCAGCCCGAGGGGCATCAGCTTACTTGGGTAGAATTCCGCGAAGCTTTCCGAGCACATTACATCCCAGCAGGTGTAATGAAGATGAAACTGGACCAGTTCTTAGCTCTGCAACAGAAAGATTCTTCTGTGATGCAATATGTGAACCAATTCAACCATCTAGCCCAGTATGCTCCTGAACACACCAATACCGATCAAAAGAAGAAAGATTGCTTTGTCAGGGGCCTAAACTTCAAAATCCAGCGTAGTTTAGCTAACAACCTCAACTGCTCTTATCATGAAGCTGTAAACAGTGCCATTGCTTACGAAGAAAGTGATCGTAAGCATCAGGATGAGAAGAAGAAAAAGAAGTCAGGCTTTTCTAGCGGTCAAAAACGCCAGAAGATCATCTATCATCCTACACACCACAATTGCCCCGCTTACCCTCAGCAGCAAGTCGTGGTACGCACCGCGGCTACCTCCCATACCTCGAATCAACAGAACACCACTCAGCCGAATGCCCCAGGCGTTCGTATCAATACACCCTAGACCACCTATAATCATCCTTGCTATAACTGTGGCAAATTGGGGCATTGGGCTCGTGATTGTCCATACCCCAAGAAGTACAATCAAAATGCCCAGAAGAGTCCTGGACAGCAGCAACAGCAGCATCAGAATCAGCACCGTGGTCAGCAGCACCAGGTTCAGAAGGTCAAGCTTGTCAAGAAGGCTGGACACGTTTATTATACTCATGTGGATGACATCCCTGCAGGAGAGCCCGTCATGATGGGTAGGTTTCCTGTTGCCAGTCACCCCGCTATTACACTTTTTGATTCTGGTGCATCACATTCATTCGTCAATCGTACATTTGTGGTAAAACATGAGATCCCAATTGGGGAAATAACGGAAAACTTCCTTATACATTCGTCCGGAGGGCGTATAAATACTAAGGAGGTAGTGCATCGAGTACCTATCGAATTGGGCGGGCATATATTCCCAACCACCATGATAGTACTCAAGGATCAGGACATAGATGTCATATTAGGTATGAATTGGATGTATCAGCACAAGGCACTGATAGATGTGCTGAATAGGACCATAAGGGTCAGCATACCTGGTAGTCAATCTCAACTTCTTATCCAACTGCCACTACCCATGAGAATGATTGAGAAGACAGTGCAGAGATTGTGTGCCACCTCAGTTCAAGAAATCCAAAATATTCCGGTAGTTTGTGAATTTCCGGATGTATTCCCTGATGACCTACCCGGTCTGCCACCTGACCGTGATGTAGAGTTCGCTATTGAGTTGAAGCCAGGTACTGCACCTATATCCCGCAGAGCCTATAGGATGCCTCCTAAGGAATTGGCTGAGCTTAAAATTCAACTGCAAGATCTGCTTGATAAGGGTTTCATCAGACCAAGTTCATCTCCTTGGGGTTGTCCTGCTATATTCGTGAAAAAGAAGGACAAGTCACTCAGACTCTGTGTCGATTATCGCCCACTCAACGAGGTCACCATTAAAAATAAATATCCTTTGCCTCGCATTGACCTACTCTTTGACCAACTAGCTGGAGCCAAGGTCTTTTCCAAAATTGACCTTAGGTCTGGTTATCACCAAATAAAGATCCGTCCTGAGGACATTCCGAAAACGGCATTCACCACCAGATACGGCCTTTATGAGTATCTGGTCATGTCTTTTGGCCTAACCAATGCACCTGCCTATTTCATGTATCTCATGAACTCTGTTTTCATGCCCGAGCTTGACAAGTTTGTAGTCGTGTTCATCGATGACATCCTTGTTTATTCCAAAACCCCTGATGAACATGCCAACCACCTCCGTATTGTCCTGACCCGTTTGAGAGAGCACCAACTATATGCCAAGTTTAGTAAATATGAGTTTTGGCTAGATCGAGTTCCTTTTCTCGGACACATTCTATCAGCTGAAGGTGTATCCGTGGATCCCAGCAAGGTGGAAGAAATCTTGAATTGGAAGCCACCAACCACAGTTCATCAAGTCCGGAGTTTTATGGGGATGGCAGGGTATTACCGTCGGTTTATTCCAGATTTCTCAAGAATAGCCAAGCCCATTACCAACCTGCTGAAGAATCAGGTCAAGTTCATCTGGTCGCCAGAATGTGAAAAGGCATTTCAAACCTTGAAAAAGTTGTTGACCACTGCACCAGTACTGGCCCAACCAGACATAGAAAAGCCCTTTGATGTGTACTGTGATGCTTCTGGTACCGGACTTGGTTGTGTCTTGATGCAAGAAGGAAGAGTCATTGCTTATGCCTCACGGCAACTCAAGCGTCATGAGGAGAATTATCCCACTCATGATCTAGAGTTAGCAGCTGTGGTACATGCCTTGAAGATATGGCGTCACTACTTGTTGGGCAGTACCTGTAATGTATATACAGATCACAAAAGTCTGAAATACATTTTCACTCAAGAAGAGCTGAACATGAGACAGCGAAGATGGCTCGAGTTAATCAAGGATTATGATATTGAAGTGCATTATCACCCTGGCAAGGCGAATGTGGTCGCTGATGCACTCAGTCGTAAAGTGCACTGCAATTGTTTGACAGTCAAGCTGTATGATATGTCCTTGTGCTATGAGTTGGAAAAATTAGGGGTAGAAATAATTCCACAAGGCAGTTTGACCAATATTAGTATTGAAACACCCATCCGGGATGAGATTATTGCCGCTCAGCGGGAAAGTAATGGAATCAAGCACATCAAGGAAAAGGTTCAGGCTGGCAAGGCAGATTGTTTCCGGATTGATGATGATGGTGTCGTGTGGTTCAAAGATCGTCTGGTAGTTCCGAAAGTGCCGGAGTTACGACAAAAGATCCTTGATGAAGCACACTTGACGAGGTTTTCCATCCATCCTGGCAGCAACAAGATGTACCAGGATTTGAGACAAAAATTCTGGTGGACAAAGATGAAGATAGAGATTGCCCGGTATGTCGCGAGATGTGACACGTGTCAGAAAGTGAAGGCTGTTCACATGAGGCCTGGAGGGGAGCTGCAGCCATTACCTGTTCCTGCATGGAAGTGGGAAGACATCAGCATGGATTTCATAGTAGGATTACCCAGGACAACTAGAGGTTTTGATTCCATCTGGGTTATTGTAGATCGCCTAACGAAGCAAGCTCATTTCCTACCAGTCAAGAAAGATTTCCGGGCACCGACATACGCGAAGCTTTATATTGAAAACTTAGTTAAGTTGCATGGTGTACCGAGGACCATCGTTTCCGATCGAGGTACCCAGTTCGTCTCTAAGTTTTGGCGAGCTTTCCACAAGTCCTTAGGTACAAAGCTTTTGCATAGCACTGCCTACCATCCGCAGACGGATGGGCAGACGGAAAGAGTCAATCAAGTTTTGGAGGATATGTTGAGGGCTTGTGCGCTCAATTACCCTGATAAGTGGGATGATTGTCTGGCATTGGCAGAATTCTCGTACAATAACAGTTATCAAGAAAGCATCAAGATGGCCCTATTTGAAGCGGTCTACGGTCGAAGGTGCCGAACCTCATTGAATTGGTCTGAACCTGGAGAGAGATGGTTTTATGGTGTGGATTTGGTCAACGAAGCCGAAGAAAAGGTTAAGCAGATTCAAGAAAATTTGAAAGTGGCACAGTCTCGGCAGAAAAGTTATGCCGATAGAAGGCGTCGACCTTTGGCATTCAAGATAGGAGACTATGTGTATTTGAAGGTATCACCAATGAAAGGAGTCAGCCGATTTGGCGTTAAAGGCAAGTTGGCTCCGCGTTATGTTGGACCTTTCCTGATCATAGAACGCGTGGGAAAAGTAGCTTATAAGCTGCAGTTGCCTGAGCATCTTTCGGAAGTACACAATGTATTCCATGTGTCTCAGCTCAAGAAATGTCTTCGAGTACCTGATCAAGTCGTCGAAGTGGAAGGAGTGGAACTTGAACCTGAGCTGACATACTCGGAGTATCCTATTCGAGTCTTGGACATAAAAGATCGTGTAACTCGGAGGAATACAACCCGATGGTACAAGATCCAGTGGAATGCACATTCCGAAGAAGAAGCCACTTGGGAGTCGGAAGATTACCTTGCAGAGAATTTCCCTGAGTTCTTTGCTACCTTGTAGAGTGTACACTTTTAGTCTCGACATATGTAAACGTTCTTCTGTTTTTAGCAGATTTTAGAATTAGATTGGTTGAGACCTATTCTTGTCCATTCCTTGTTTCAGTTAATATTTCTATTAAATCTCGGGACGAGATTTCTTTTAGGGGGGAAGGCTGTAATACCTTTGGTATTAGAATTCAATTAATCTGCCATGTCATCATATTTAAATTTAAGCATCTGCATATGATTGAGCTTAGGGCCTAGAGTGTTTTGATTTCAGCTAAGTATTGATTGTGTACTTGAGCCTTAATCAAAAATCAAAAATGAAATTAAATAGAAATTGGATTAAACCCTAATGTTGATCTAAAAACCCAATTCAAAATATATATGAAATATGGGAAAAGTGTCTAAATAAAAGTTGTAGAGTTTTAAAAATGGAACAACTTTTATTTTTGGAGATTTTGAAGTTATATTATAAAAATTCAAATTTAACTCAAATTACTATATTGAAATTTATATTTGAAACTTCAATTTCAAAAATATCAAGAATCTTCAAAAACTTCCTTCATTGAAGTTGTCAATCTCTCTGAGAAGAACAACTTCCATGTTTACCAATTTTTAAGTTGTTGAGAAGAATCAAAAGTAATTTTAAAAATTCAGTTTGAAATTCAAAACCCTTTTTACCCCCTTTTCTGTAGTTTGAAAATTTGACCGAATTTGAACATACTTCAAAAAGCAAAAGTATTCTACACAAAATTCTCCACAACTTTTATTTTGGGACCACTCACTGATTCAGCTTGGGTAGGGCTTAATTGAGTAGAATAGCTTTTGACTTTCTCCCGGTGCTACAGTAGACGAGGGGGGGGGGTCCCCTGTGCACGAGCGCCGCCGTACGCGCGTGCCGCGCCGCGCGCCGGCCGTCGTCCGGCCGCCGGGGCCGGGGCACCGCCGCGTGGTGCGCCGCAGGGGGGGCCCCGGGACGCCTCGCCCTTATCTCTTCCCCGTCCGCAGCTTTAAATGGCGACGAGCTTCCCATCGCCTTCCTTCTCCTCGTTTCACCGGCGACCGTTACTACCGATCGGCGGCGACCGTTACTACCGATCGGCGGGATTGGTCGTGCCCCGACCAACTCCACCCTCTCAATCCCATAGCCAGCTAGCCAACTTCCTTGCGCACCGCCTGAGCCACTTGTTGAGGTTTGCCGTTGCCGGAGTCCTGCGTGGCTGCTGCTTCGTCCTCCGCACCGACCGAGCGCCGCCGAGGGTCTTCTCGACGCGGATAGCTCGTCTCGGTGAGCCTCTCTCCGTTAACACGTGTGTTCTACGTTCCGTGTCTCGCCGTGGTGCTCATGTGCGCGACGGTTTCTTGTTTGGAGCTCAGGGTTCGCCGGAACGGGAGATCGCCGTCGAGTCCGACTTGCTGTTTCCGACCGTCACCGTCAAGCTCGTCGTTCCGAGCCTTCTCTGTCTCAACCACCTGTGATTCTTGATCCCGGTGAGCTCTGTGGTACCCTCGATGTCGCCGGTTTAGCTTGTGATGGTCCGTATGTCTCGGAAGTCGAGTCGCTGCCGCGGTGAGCCGCCATGGCCGCTCTCGGTCGAGCTCGGGAGGCCGGGGGGCGGTGCGGAGTCCGTAGCTGGGATGCGGGCGCTAGTGGGGAACTCGTCGGAGTGTTGATCCCCAGTGTCGGTTCCGCCGGCACGGCCGCGCCGGTGGCGCAGAGCCGCCGCGCGCGCGTGTGTGGGAGACGGCGGGAGGAAGAAGAAAGGAGGGAGAGAAGGAGTGACTGACGGGCGGGGCCCGTTCGTCAGTGGCGCGGGGCAGAAAGAGGCCGCGCTGGGCCGGCCTGCGTGCTGTTGGGCCGACCCGGGCCAGATTGGTGTTTTCTTTTTTCGGGAATTTCCAAAGGGTTTTCTATTAATATTTGAAATGAATAGTTCTGCGTTTTAATCTTTTTGTGAGAATTAATATACTGCCCCAAAAATTATGGAAATTTTTGTGAGTACTCTCTATAGTGTGTAGTATTTTATAAAAATATTAAATATAGGTTTTGAACACTTTCTGTAGTAGTTAAAAATCAGTATATTAAATAAAAAATGCAACTTTAGGCACTTTTAATTAATTCCCTGTAATTCCAAAAATCATGAAATTTTATGTGCCACTATTATAAGTCAAGATCTATCTGTTTGTGAAGTTTGAGGTCAAATAGAAATAATTTAATTAATTGTTAATTATATGCTTGGTTAATTGATTAATAAAATAAATAGGAAATTTTGGTGATTAGGATTTGATGTGGATTTTTGGATTGATTGAAATTCTAGGTCAATCACCTTTATGACCTAGGACAGTATGAATTAGATTATTCATGTCTAGCTAAGATAGGGACATATACTCATGTGTGGTTTATTTATTTGTTATTAAATTTCGTCTGTCATTTCATGTGCATCACATTCATACATTCATTCATTGCAAACGTGTAGTGATCGAGAATCCAGAGGTTAAGTCTGAGGGTCCATCTGAGGAGACTACTCAGGAAGTTATACAAGGGTTTGACATTTGTGGAACTGACTCGGATCCGACACTCTACGCAATTCAAGGCAAGCCCCGGTGCATTCAACCCCTCCTTGTTATTTAAAAATATTTATCACTTGAGTTAATCTATTGCATTAGGTTACTTGGAGTTGATTGACAACCACTTGATGCATGACCATCCTTGACCAATTACCAATAACTGATAACCTGATTTGATTAAAAGTATTGAAAAATGCTTAGTCATGCTTGACGGTTAGATTTGCAAAAATGCTATTTCAAACTATGATGATACAAATGCAATGAATCACTTTATGGGACTGGTTATGTCCTTGTTGTTGGCAGTGTTCCTAGCTAGTTCATTGTCCTCAACAGGGATGGTTTTTCCCGCTTGGTTGGCCAACTGCTTGGGTTAGAGTCCCAACTTTCGTCGCCATCGGGAAAGGGATGTGAAAACCGGGTAGTTACCAGTGTACTTGGGTTAGAGTCCCAATGCATGGTTTCTAACGGAAAAATATTAGGGACCGTTCGTTGTGAGGCCTGCTGTGATCAAGACTTTGCAACTAGCCACATACTGCGGAAAGCCTCTGACTCCGGTGGCTCTACTGCTGGAACCGACAACCACGCACTGGGAGTGGAGAGATGGCGAGAGTAGCGTGTACCCTCGTGGCCGTCGTGCCTGGAGACGAGAGGAGTACTGTGCTCTCGGGTGGCGCAGGACCGGTTCCGGGGTATGAAAAGCCGTGGTAGGCGGGGTTGGCGTATGCAAGCTTAAGTGCTACATACGCAGTGTGGATAGGGACCCCCAGCTGGGTATTAATCGATTCGAATCGTCGTTGTTCCTCGGATATGGAGACTTGATCCTCACACCTACAGTGAAAAGTGGTTTGGAACTAGGAATGTTTTGAAATAGATTAAGTAAAGGAAAGAATGTTGATATATGAGAAAGAACTTGTAGAAATGGATAATGATGGATAGTGTTATTGAAATAAAATATTGAGATAGGATTAGTAGTGCTTTTCCGCAAAACTTTTGAACTCATGCTAAGCCTTACCTTGACTCCCCTTAGCCTGCATTCCTGAGTCTAATCTTACACTTTTAGTCGGGTAAGTCTTGCGGAGTACCCCATGTACTCAGGGTTTGTTAACCCCGTTGCAGGAGGGCAGCAGGAGACCGAAGTTTGTCTCGCCCCGTGCTGCGTCACTATCGTCCAGGAGAGTGAAGAAGACTAAAGTTAAACCCTTGGGCAGGGTTCGTGAAATATTTAACTATCTGTCGTACTGTTGTTCCAAACTCTACTGCTACTCTTTTAAATTTATGGTCTGTAATAACTGCACTTAATTTTATTCGAACACTGGTCTGTAATATTAAGTACTATTTATTCTTCCGCAAACTCTACTCTGATGTATTTTGTTATAAAATGTTGTAACTCTATAATGACTTCGCAATGGGATCCTGTCGGAGATAACGGGTGCTTATGTAGCCCGGCAGAGCCCGCTTAGGTCATATGGAACACGGGTCCGGCTGTCAGATGTCATTAGTGACGTTGACAGGTGCCTGTGGGCCACGTGATTTAGGCGGTTCTGTTACACCGCTCCACCGGAGAGCTCCGCTGCGGGCTCGGTCTTCGTCGACGAGGCGACTCCATTTGTTCTCATCTCCAACCCGCGTGCACACCGTGCCTAGGTGAGCACCTTGAAGCTCCTAGTGTAGTCGGTTTGGTACGGGGAAGTTCGTAGGGGGTCAGAACAGGGTCACGCCGCCGTGCTCCGCAGTTTGGTCCGCCATACCCGGTACTGAGCTCCTTGGAGGCTTCCAACCGTGCGTCTGACCCCATATATCGATTCGCCGTTATTTAGGGAGTTCGGTGGTGTGCTTTCCGTCGCCGGAGGGCCGCCGGCGGCGGTGAAAGTCCCTAGTTTGGTTTTGGTAATTGATGAAACCAAGTTACTAATCTAAGTGCTAAGTGTGTGTAGCCAAGAGTAGATTAGTGATATGGAGAAAGATGACACGAGCTCAAGTGAAGATCAAGATGAAATGATCAAGGAGAAAGAAAAGGACTTAAAGAAGGAAAGCTATAGGCTAAGGTATATTCATATAGGGCTTTTCTTTTAGTGATCAAGACTCCAAGTGGGAGTGATCACATTTAGGATAGATAGCCGACTATCAAGAGGAGAACTAAGCTATTGGATTACTTTCAAGTGCTCTAGGTTGCATCTCATATGCATTGATCTAACCAACCTAGAGAATCCCTTTGAAAACCCTTGAAAAATGTTTGCAAAATGCTAACACTCTGTGCACAAGTGTAGAAGACCTTGAGTGTTAGCACATAGAAGTAAGGGGTGAGAAATAGACTTGAAAAGGGCTATTTCCAGAGCGTCGGACTGATAGTGGGCGCAGCGGCGGACCATTGATTCGGTTCGATGCCTGATCTGTTAGTGAGCGTCGGATGCTCGTTTACCGAGCGTCGGACCATTGTGGCCTTCAGTCCGACGGTGCCGAGCAGCGAGGTGTGACGTGTGGCACGCTGAGGAGCGTCGAACGCTTGAGAAAAGTCCGACGGCGAGCGTCGGACGAAGTCCGACGATGATTTAGCGTTTTCAAATCTCTCTATAAGTGTCGGACGCTGAGTTTCTTTAGTCCGACAGTGCTCGCGCGATCGTCCGACGATACGCGCGCAGTGAGCTGAGAGAGGGCGTCGGACTCTGCGGTTTAGTCCGACGCCCTCAGTCCGACGGTAGTCAAACGTGCGAAATCAGTTACCGTTGAGATCGGACGAACGACGTTTAAAACTGTTGACACGTGGCGTTCATCCGAGCATCGGACGCTGCCGTTTCGTCCGACGCTGTCGGTCCGACGGTATAAAAATGAGGTTAACGGCTGTTTCAGAGAGTGTAACGGCTAGGAGTTGGCTTGGGAGTATTTATACTCCCTCCCTGGTCACTTGGTAACTAGCTAGCATACTTGGATCATTGTCATACACTTTGTTGCATTCTAGCCTTCCACTCTCTCACTAATTCATCATCTTGATCATCCTTGTGAGATTGAGTGATCCTCAAGTGCATCATTGCTTGTGTTTTGCATTCTAGAGCACTTGAGAGCAAGCCTCGGATTAGTTCTTATTCTCTTGGGACATTGCCGTGTCCCTAGACGGCTTGGTGGAGAAGAAGGTGTGAAGGAGCTTGGTGATTGTGCTTGCTCACACCCGGTGATTGTGAGGGGTTCTTGTGCCTTCCCCGAGCGGAGTGCTCAAAGGTAACTCTAGTGGATTGCTCGTGTCTTTGAGTTACTTCCTCCGTGATAGGTTCTTGTGGCGCCTAGTGTAGGCTCGGTGTGTGATACCGATTAGCCATCGAACCACCAGTTGAAGTCGACACAACGAGGACGTAGCGTGCCGGCAAGCACGTGAACCTCGGGGATAAATCTTGGTGTCTCTATTGATTTCCTCACCTTTGAGTGAGTGACTTATTGATTGTCCCGGTGATTGGCTTCTTCACAAGGCGAAGGTTTATTCGACGATCATCTCTTTCTTATTCTTGTGCAAAGTAGCTTATTCTTTTGTCTTGAGTAGTTGTGTAGTTGTTTAGCCTTTGCTAGCTCTTTTGTGTGGATTAGAACTAAGGTTTAACTAGGATTGTGTAGGTGGCTTGCCTAGGTTAGTGGTCGCGTTAGCATTGCATTTATAGCCTCTTATGGTTCTAATTACTTGTTTAGTGGTTTGTAGAATTTTTATTTAAGCTATTCACCCCCCTCTAGCCATACTAGGACCTTTCAGGCGGGCCACCGCGGTCGGCGCCGCCGCGTGTGCGCGGTGTGCGGCTGGAGAGCGAGGGGGTGAGCTAGGAGTCGGGGTGGGTCTTACTGGGCCACTCCGGCCGGCCCAGTGGCTCGGAGGGGAGTTAGCCTGAGAGAAGGAGGGAGCGCGCGGGTGAGCCGGACCGGCTTACTGTGTGGGCCGGTTTGCTTCGTTTATTTTTTTCGCAAAAAAAATTTGTTCATTGAATTTCTATTATAAGGAATGGTGCTGCCGCTTAATCTTTTTGATAGAATTAATCTAATGCTCTAAAAATTATGAAAATAACATTGCATACTCTCTGTTGCATGTAGAATTTAATAAAAATATTAAATATTTGTTTTGAGCCATTTCTATAGGAACTAAAATCAGTAGTTTAATTATTAAATGGAACCTTGGTGATTTTTAATAAATTGTGTGTTAATCCAAAAATCCTGAAATTTGTTTTGCTACTGTTTTAGGTCAAGAGCTAGCTGTTGGTAAAGTTTGACCTCAAATGAAAATAGTTAGTTTAATTATTATTTTATGCTTCATTAAGGAGAAGTTGTTAGAATTGAAATTTACCGTGGTTTGTTTAATAGGTTAAGTTTGTTAGATACATTGAGACATATGAACCCTGTTGTTTCAAAATTTGTGATCATAAAATGAATCGTTTTATGTAGTAAATAAATGCTAAAATGAAATGCTAAGTGATAAATTGATTAAAAGAAATAAATTGAAAAACCTAATGGCTTAGGTTTTGGGTGACTTGTGGATAGTGTGTGTGACCTTGGGTCATTAACTTAAATGATCCTTGCCGTCCGTAGTCATTGTTTGAAATCATAATTAACTTGCTTAATAGTAGCGTAAGACGATTAATCCGGCTTTCAACAACCGTTAAAATGGAACCCTAAGTTGATAATCGACATACTGGTTTTGTTGGCTTGTAACTTTGTCGTGAAGGAAAGTTGTACTCAACTTTTTAAATTAAAGTTTACTTTTATTATTTTACAATGTAGTGCATCCCATGCATCATGGCATCCATATCATCATGTAAGCATTGTATTATTGTTACGTGTAGTGATCGGGTTTTCGGAAAAGTCGTTGATTGCTCATCGACGAAAGGATTATTCATCAGGAGAAGTTAAGCGGGTTTTCTCAGGTATTTTGAAGAAGTGACAGACCTGCAACACAAGCAAGCCCCTGGTGCATTCAGCCCCTTCCTTGTGATGTACAAATTTTATAACTTGAGTTAATCTACTGCATTAATTTGATAGGAGTTGATTGATAACCCAATTGATGCATTACCATCCTTGACCACTGAAATACCCGTAAAACCATTTTATTAAATATTTAAAAAAGCTTAGCCCTGCTTGTATAAAATAGATTTGCATAAAATGCTATTTTGAGCTATGGTGATATATGTTATTGATTAAATCATGAAAAGGGTAATGGTAATATTCTCGTTTGGCGGCTGTGCACCTGATCAGTACACTGTCGTCGATGGGAAGGGATTTCCTGCTCGGTGATCGTAGCTTGGGTTAGAGTCCCAACATATTATCACCGACGGAAAAAGGGATTTGAAAATCCAATGGGACAGTTGTACTTGGGTTAGAGTCCCAATGCACTGTCGCCACCGGAAAAAGAGAGTAGGGACCATTCGTTATAGGCCTGTTGGATCGAGACTTTACAACTAGCCACATACTCCAAGAAGCCCTATCGCCGGTCGCACTATTGCTTGAACCGACAACCACGCACTGGGAGTGGAGAGATGACGAGAGTAGCGTGTACCCTCGTGGCCGGCGTGCCTGGAGACGAGAGGAGTACTGTGCTCTCGGGTGGCCCAGGACTGGTTCAGGGATAGAAAAGCCGTGGTAGACGGGGTTGGTATATGCAAGCTTAGGTGCTACATATGTAGTGTGATTAGGGATCCCCAGCTGGGTACTAATCGATTTGAATCGTCGTTGCTTCTTGGTTATGAAGACTTGATCCTCTGCCCATTCCCTGAAGAGTGGTTCGGAACTAGGATATTTTTGAGAATGAATAAGTAATTGGAATTGAAGAATATATGTGAAAGAATTGACAACTATTGATATTGATTATAATAATGTTGACTAAAATACTGAAAATAGGATTAGTATTGCTTTTCCCGCAAAAATACTTTGACTCTTGCTAAAGCCTTACCTTGACTCCCCTTAGCCTGCATTTCTGAGTCTCATTCCTTTTTCCTAGTCGGGTAAGTCTTGCGGAGTACCCCAGTACTGAGGGTTTGTTAACCCCCTATTGCAGGTAAGTTGAGTGTACAGTTCTACATGGGACCGTGCCGGTTGATGGATCGTGCATGGAAGAAGGTGTGTATAGGATTTAACCCTTGGGCAGGGTGCATAGTTGTACACGGCTACCCCACTACAAAACTCTGGTTCGGGATAATGTAATTTATATTTGTAAACCTATGGTTATGTAATACTTCCGCACTCTCCACTCTGATTTATATTATTTGTGTAAACTGTTGTAATACTTGGAAGGTCTTTACAATGAGATCCTCGGGTGAATTAGGGTTTCCGAGGAAACCCGGCAGGCCACCTAGGTCAAGGGGAACTCGTGGAGACTGATCGTGGGTCCTTAGGGATGATGACGGTGCACGTGGGCCCTATGATTAAGGCGGTTCTGTCACAAGTGGTATCAGAGCATTTCATTGTGAAGTACTTACAGTGTTACTTTATAAAACCTTCATAATGATTTGGATCACATAAAATTAATGGGGTAGTTTGGTCCGCGTTGCTTCCAAACTTTCCCCATTCATTCTATAGAATCTTTTCTTGATTTTTCTATAGATTCCTAGTTAGGTTTTGAGCTTAGTAGTGGATTAGCACAATAAGTATGCCCCATGTTGAAAAATATTGAGTGCAGGTCACTCTAGTAAATAATTTACCCAGTATGACACGTATATATCAGAGTATTCTAATTTAAGTTGGAACGCTCATGCATCATGACATTACAACTATTAATAATGCCCCCTGATATGAAGTACATCTCTACTTTCTGAAATAAAACCTATTTCCAAATATATTTTTGTTAAAGATAAATTCCTACCCTTCTTCTAAGCAGATGGATCCACAAGATCCTGCCGCTGGAATTGACGAGTGCCTAGCTATGTTTGGAACCCCTACAGTCTTGTGGCAGTTACTAAAGGAAGTAGGCTACTCGGAACCACCAAAGTATCATTGGTCCTGCACCGTTCTCCTTGGTCGACCGTGGTACGAAGTGTCCCTCCGGATCGCAGCTTGTACCACCGCTCCATTTTGGCCAGCTCGGGAAGCAAGGGTTGAAGGAATAAGTCTTTGGGAAGGAGCTCAGGCAACAGCATTGGAAGTCCTGAGAAAGATCTGCTTTAGGTGTCAGAAAGAGGTCAGAGTATGTTCTCTGAGAATGTTTCCGTCAGAGGCACCAGGAAATTAGGACAGTCTTCAACAACAAGCCAAGCAACTGGAAGAAGGTTCTGAGCAACAGGATCCCATATTGGTAGCCACTACTCGAGCTATGCTAGCCGTCCTTAACTTGCATCTTACCCGTGAGCAAGGACGCGAGGAGTGGCAGGAACTTTACTCTGAATGCTATGAAGCACTCAAGAGTACAGAACTAAAGAAGAAGAAGGCCAATAAGAAAGCCCTAAAGTGGCAAGAGGCTGCTCAGAGCGGTAACGTTGAAAGGATCGGTCTGGATGTTCAGATAGAAGCACTCGAAGCACAGCGACAAGCAGACCAGCACCACATAGAAGAGCTAGAGAGTCTGGTGGATAGTCTCCATCTTTAGACAGGACTTCTCATCCAGCAGTGTGAAGAAGCTCATTCTTATGCCGTAATGGCAAGGGAAGGTCTTAGAGAGACCGTTGGATATTTGCAGCATCAGGATGCGATGCTTTGGGCCTGCATAACACCTATCAGCAACAACTTCAAGCAGCCCATCAGAATATCGCCGATCTGCAATGAGAAGTGCAAATGCTTCACGCCATGAATGATCCAATGCCGGAAATAGGGTTTGCAGAAGCCGACAATCAAGAAGAGTCGGGTTCCGCAGAGAATGCAGATGAAGGATTAGAGGAAGCAGCGAATGACTCAGAGTCCAAAGTAATGAGTGGTCAGGTCGATTAGCTTATGAAGATAGGTAGTTTCCTAGACCTATTGTCAGATCAGGTCAAGCCTGAGGTTAAGTGTCTTTTGTAATCCAAAACCCCGTGTCGGTAGAAAACTGGTGTAATGGTAGTCTAATATGTTGGAGTAAGTTGACCTAAGTTAGTAGTCAATGTGAAGTAATGTAAACCTCGGATAATCCTTTGTCATCTGTCAATTGGTTTCCAACTTAAGTTTATGAGTGTTAGGTGTGTTCAAAACTTGGTAAATTTTGCCATAAGACTAGGTTTTTACCAATCCTCGTTAATCTTCGCTCCAACAGTTCCATTCCTTGGAAAACTTCTGGATGCAGTCAACTAGACACCAAAACTCGATAAATCTTTGGCTATCTAAATTTACATATGTGTTAGCCTTGATTTTCACCTTTCACGCCACCTACTATTTCCTTGAAACTGTCAACCAAAACGTGTTGGTTGAAAGCTATTGTAATTGTAGCCTATGAGATATCATGATTCATGACCATGATGCAGCGTCGAAATCCGGGGTCTCTTATGGCTCGCGACCATAGAAAGTATTGCCGGACGCTCGCTGCTATCAGGGTAGATGGTCATGATCCTAACCTGCAATTAATGTGCTTTCACTCTCTTTCAAATACCTTTCACAAAATTCATATCCATATTTCTTCACGAATTTCAAAATTCTTTTGCTATTTATAACTATATTAAAACCTACCTTGAGAATTCACATCTGATCTCTCTGAATACTCAAAATTCTTTGTCCTTGCAATCATCTTAATCTCATCTGATAAAATAACGAAAACTGATTTAAAAATGATACCTAAGATCCAATCACTTGGAAATGGTATTTGTGATCCGCTGAGGATTCCCTGTTGTTTTAGAGATTTTGGGTTATTTATAAATGCCTTGAGATCTATTTGAAAATTTGCTTCTTCGAAAACTTTAGGACGCACTTAAATTCGCCCACAGACTCAGTACGAAAATCTAGCGCTAGACCATGACTTTTTATCTGCATACGTGTCATGCCTCGATCCGACACGTACCGTTCACTCAAATTCAACATATTATTCCAAAATCGTTATGGTTGTGCCTATAGTGTTGCCATGACCTATGACCACGGTGTCGCGTCGAAACCTAGGGTCTCTCATGTGTCATGGCCACGCCGAGATTCTGCTAGGCACGTGCAGGTATCAAGGTTTAGGGTTGTGACATGCTATAGTTTCACAAACTAGTAAAATTCCTTTTGTTTGCACTTTATGTGGAAACGAATCCATCCAGCTATGGTGTAGTATGATCTACGACTGCGATACAATATAGCAACCTGGAATCTTTGGTAACCCACAACCATATGAGATTCTGAAAGGTATATGCTCGTATCAAGGTCTGTGGTCATTTTTCATCATAGCTACAATCGGTATACTTTCTTCCTTTTTACTGAGGTTACTTTAATTGTGTTCTGTGATGGTATCTCAACCCGTGACTATGGTGCTGTGTCAGAACTTGGAATCCTCTGTGGACTACAGCCACATAAGATCGTACCAGGGTATGCACTAGTATCGTAGTCGGTGCACCTGAATCATTATAGCTCGCAATTAATGTGTCCTCACTCTCCTTGAAATCACCCTTAAAAGATATTTCTCGAAAAGGTTTATTTTGAAGAGAAAAAGTTAAAGCTTTTGGGTGTTGAGAGACAACCGATTAGGCCAAATAAGAATTTTCAGTATAGCAGATAGGAAGAGAAATGTGAGCTAGTAACTTATCAACTCAAGCGTCGAAACACTTGTCATCTGCATAGAATGTAGTTCATGTATCACCACTTGGGAAGAGCTTCAAGTGCCAGATCGAGTTATGGACATGGTAGGAGTTTAATTGGAACCAGATTTGACGCACTCCGAGTATCTAGTATGAGTCCGATACCGAAAAAGGTCGTGTTACTCAAAAGACTTCCACAGGGTGGTACAAAGTACAATGGAATCAACCTTTAGAAGAAGAATCTGCTCGAGGAATCAGAGAATTACTCATCTGCAAACTTTCCTAAGTTCTTTGCTACTCTTGAAAAATAATTTACCCCTTGTAAAACCTTCACTTGCTTTACAGTCAAGTTTGAAAAATGTTAACTTGACACCTTTTCTTTTCCATTGCTAAAACTAAGGCTTTAGCTATAACTGGAATCTCAAGACGAGATTTATTTTAAGGGAGGAAGGATGTAACACCTCTGGTGTTACTGAAACTAAAACCTGCCATGTCATCATGATTGCATGCAAAAACATCCCGCATAAACTCATTTTTCTGTGCAATAACTAAAGTAAAATTTATTCTTCCATGTGATTATGTGTAGGTACTTTAGAGTGATCTGTTTATGTTAATGTTTGTGTATGTATGTGGGATAAAAATAAAATTAAAGAAATTCAAAAGAAATTATTTATAAATCCTACGTCGGACCCGAAACCCTAATTTAAAAACTAAAAGTAATTAGGTGTTGGGCCTTAAAAAAAGTTGTAAATCTTTAAAAGTTGGACAACTTCTATTTTGTGCAATTTTGAAGTTATCAAAAATAATTTCAAATAAAACCTTAATCTATGTTTTAAAGTTTAGAGTTAAAACTCAATTTCAAAAACTAAAAGGAATCTGATGAAAATGATTTAATAAAAATATATATCTTTTAAAATGGGACAACTTTCATTTTTGGAAATTTTAAAGTTTATCAGTGAAAATTTAAATTAAACCCCAATTAGAGTTTGTTTATTCAAATTTAAAATGCCCTTTCAAAAACTATCAAGGATTTGGACAAACTACTTTAATTAAAGCTGTAAGGCTTTTCAAGTTGAACAACTTTTGTATTTGGGGATTTTGAAGTCATACATTAGAAATGTAAATTAACCTCAAAAGAGTGTTTTAAAATTTAAATTTGAAATGCTATTTCAAAAACTATGAAGAATCTAACAAAACCCATTTACTAAAAGTTATAGGCCTTAACAAATAGAACAACTTAAGAATTTCAAGTTGTTGAGAAAAGTTTTGAGAATTTAAATGAATTGTAAATGAATTTCAAATCAAGTTTTTACCCCTTTTAAATTATTCAAAAATTGGATGAGGTAGAAAAACCAAAGATGTTCAGCATAAAATTTTCTACATCTTTTATATTGGTGATTTTTCAACTTGATCCACAAAATAAAAAGTAATTTTGCCAAAAAGTCAAATGGGGCTGGCTTTGCTACTGTATCGCTGGGGGGTCCGGTTCTGTTCTGCCGCGTGCAGGCGAGCGTGCACGCGGCGGACGCGGCAACGCGCCCGGGGACCGGCCAGGTCCTGTCACCGTCGGAGTCGTGCTCGTGGGGGGCCCCCGGCCATGTCCCAAGTCCTCCGCTGTCCATATAAGTGCCTTGCCGTCGCCGTCGTCCACCTTCTCCACCACGGTCGCCACCGGAGTCGTCGCGGTCGACGATCAAATTCGTCGTCCCTGCTCACTCCCGTCCCAATTACATAAACACATAGCTTCATCACCCTCCTGCGCATTTGTTGGGCCCGTCCGTGCGTCCTTTCGTCGTCGGAGGTCCCCGCGCGGTCATTTTTCTTCCTCGGCGCCGGCGGAGCGCTGCCGTGCTCGGTCTTGCCGCGGTTAGGTTGTCTCTGTAAGATAGTCGCTCATCCTCCGATTCTTTTAGGGTTCTAGTAATCCCGCGAAGCTCATGGGCTTGTCCGTTTCTCCGTTGCTGCTCTGTAGGCGTCGGAACGCCGCCACACCACCGGAGAGCTCCGCTGCGGGCTCGGTCTTTGTCAACGAGGCGACTCCGTTTGTTCTCGTCTCCAACCCGCGTGCGCACCGTGCCTAGGTGAGAACCTTGAAGCTCCTAGTGTAGTCGGTTTGGTACGGGGAAGTTCGTAGTGGGTCGGAACAGGGTCGCGCCGCCGTGCTCCGCAGTTTGGTCCGCCATGCCCGGTGCTGAGCTCCTGGGAGGCTTCCAACCGTGCGTCTAACCCCATATATCGATTCGCCGTTACTTAGGGAGTTCGGTGGTGTGCTTTCCGTCGCCGGAGGGCCGCCGGCGGCGAGCCACCGCGGTCGGCGCCGCCGCGTGCGCGCGGCTGGAGAGCGAGGGGGTGAGCTGGGAGTCGGGCTGGGTCTTGCTGGGCCACTCGGGCCGGCCTAGTGGCTCGGAAGGGTGTTGGCCTGAGAGAAGGAGGGAGCGCGCGGGTGGGCCGGACCGGCTTACTATGTGGGCCGGTTTTGCTTCGTTTATTTTTTCTCAAATAAAATTTGTTTATTGAATTTCTATTATAAGGAATAGTGCTGCAGCTTAATCTTTTGATAGAATTAATCTAATGCTCAAAAAATTATGAAAATAATGGTGCATGCTCTCTGTTGTATGTAGAATTTAATAAAAATATTAAATATGTGTTTTGAGCCATTTCTATAGGAACTAAAAATCAGTAGTTTAATTATTAAATGGAACCTTGGTGATTTTTAATAAATTATGTGTTAATCCAAAAATCCTGAAATTTGTTTTGCTACTGTTTTAGGTCAAGAGCTAACTGTTGGTAAAGTTTGACCTCAAATGAAAATAGTTAGTTTGATTATTATTTTATGCTTCATTAAGGAGAAGTTGTTAGAATTGAAATTTTCCATGGTTTGTTTAATAGGTTAAGTTTGGTTAGATACATTAAGACATATGAACCCTATTGTTCTAAGATTTGTGATCATAAAATGAATTGTTTTATGTAGTAAATAAATGCTAAAACGAAATGCTAAGTGATAAATTGATTAAAAGAAATAAATTGTAAAACCTAATGGCTTAGGTTTTGGGTGACTTGTGGATTGTGTGTGTGACCTTGGGTCATTAACTTAAATGATTCTTGCCGTCCGTAGTCATTGTTTGAAATCATAATTAACTTACTTAATAGTAGCGTAAGACGATTAATCCGGATTTCAACAACCGTTAAAATGGAACCTTAAGTTGATAATCGACATATTGGTTTTGTTGGCTTGTAACTTTGTCGTGAAGGAAAGTTGTACTCAACTTTTTAAATTAAAGTTTACTTTTATTACTTTACAATGTAGTGCATCCCATGCATCATGGCTTGCATATCATCATGTAAGCATTGTATTATTATTACGTGTAGTGATCGGGTTTTCGGAAAAGTCGTTGATTGCTCATCGACGGAAGGATTATTCGTCAGGAGAAGTCAAGCGGGGTTTCTTGGGTATTTTGAAGAAGTGACAGACCTGCAACACAGGTAAGCCCCGGTGTATTCAGCCCTTCCTTTTGATTTACAAATTTTATAACTTGAGTTAATCTACTGCATTAAGTTGATAGGAGTTGATTGATAACCCAATTTATGCATTACCATCCTTGAGTAGTGAAATACCCGTAAAACCATTTTATTAAATATTTGAAAATGCTTAGCCCTGCTTGTATAAAATAGATTTGCATAAAATGCTATTTTGAGCTATGATGATATATGTTATTGATTAAATCATGAAAAGGGTAATGGTAATATTCTCGATCGGCAGCTGTGCACCTGATCAGTACACTGTCGTCGACGGGAAGGGATTTACTGCTCGGTGATCGTAGGTTGGGTTAGATTCCCAACATATTGTCACCAACGGAAAAGGGATTTGAAAATCTATGGACAGTTGTACTTGGGTTAGAGTTCCAATGCACTGTCGCCACCGGAAAAAGAAAGTAAGGACCATTCGTTGTAGGCCTATTGGATCGAGACTTTGCAACTAGCCACATACTCCGGGAAGCCCTATCTCCGGTCACTCTATTGCTTGAACCAACAACCACGCACTGGGAGTAGAGAGATGGCGAGAGTATCGTGTACCCTCGTGGCCGGCGTGCCTGGAGACGAGAGGAGTACTGTGCTCTCGGGTGGCGCAGGACCGGTTCAGGGATTGAAAAGCCGTGGTAGACGGGGTTGGTATATGCAAGTTTAGGTGCTACATATGCAGTGTGGTTAGGGAACCCCAGCTGGGTACTAATCGATTCGAATCGTCATTGCTCCTTGGTTATAGAGACTTGATCCTCCGACCATTCAGCGAAGAGTGGTTCGAAACTATGATGTTTTTGAGAATGAATAAGTAATTGAAATTGAAGGATATATGTGAAAGAATTGACAACTATTGATATTGATTATAATAATGTTGAGTAAAATACTGAAAATAAGATTAGTATTGCTTTTCCCGCAAAAATACTTTGACTCTTGCTAAAGCCTTGCCTTAACTCTCCTCAGCCTGCATTTCTGAGTCTCATTCCTTTTTCTTAGTCGGGTAAGTCTTGTGGAGTACCCCAGTACTCAGGGTTTGTTAACCCCCTGTTGCAGGTAGGTTGAGTGTATAGTTCTACGTGGGACCGTGCCGGTTAACGGATCGTGCATGGAAGAAGATATGTATAGGATTTAACCCTTGGGCAGGGTGCATAGTTGTACACTGCTACTCCACTACAAAACTCTGGTTTCGGGATAATGTAATTTATATTTGTAAACTTATGGTTATGTAATACTTTCGCACTCTCTACTCTGATTTATATTATTTGTGTAAACTGTTGTAATACTTGGAAGTTCTTTACAATGAGATCCTCGGGCGAATTAGGGTTTCTGAGGAAACCCGACAGGCCACCTAGGTCAAGGGAAACTCGTGCAGACTGATCGTGGGTCCTTAGGGATGATGACGGTGCACGTGGGCCATATGATTAAGGCGGTTCTGTCACATTACCACACATTGCAAATGTCTTTACAGATGCAATTCAGCCACATATATGTCGTTACAAATAGAATTCAGCAAACACATATGTCATTACAAATGGAATCCAACAAACAAATGTCCTTACAAATGGAATTCATCAGACAGAAATGTCCTTACAAACGGAATTCAGCAAACAGAAATGTCCTTACAAATGAAATTCAGCAAACAAAAATTCAGTAAATCACGATCCCTAAAAAGTTTGCAAAACCGAAAGTACTTGGCTCTATTAAGTCTTAACATGTTCACACAACTTGTATCATCCTTCCAAATTTGTTGTTTAGGTATTCTAGTCTAATCCTATTCCTTTCCTCCATAGGCCCATAGGTAATACCAATCCTTCTTGCACAACGCTTACGTTTTCTAGTCTGAATAATCAAGGCCATCATTGACAACAACATGTCTGCAGCAGCAGCAGCAAAAGTTATAATCTTGGTCCTCCGATCCATCTACAATACAAGAATTATTCTCAAACCAATAATGCAGCCAATGCCCAAGGTTCTGTTCATACATGATTAGCAAATAAGTTAAAATTTCTAGAGCACACAAGATGATTTTTACTTCTACTATGAGTTGCAATTTCAGCAAGATGAAACATGGGTTGCAATTTGTACTAAATATAGAGATTAGTTTGCATGTTAGGGTTTCTTACCTTGGCTGTGGGGGAGGAGATGGCCGGCTGTGGAGGCCCAAAGGTGCAAGCTGACGCCTACAGGGGAGGGAGGAACGACTACAGGAGAGGAGGTGACCGGAGACGGCAGCGTTGGATCTCGGCGACGCTCGATGATGGAAGGAGAGAGGGTGGTGGGGGAGCGACGACCGGCGACGGGAGCAGGGTAGGAGGCCGAGACGCTGGCGCTGCTGATTTGGGAGTCGCTCGTGCCACCAGATCCGGCGAGCCGCTGACTTCGCGCTACGAAGCGCCGTGGGGAAGGAGCGCGCTGCGCGCCGCAGTGAAGATAGCGCGCGGGGGTGACCGACGCCACGGTGAAAGAAGAGGGTCGGCGTGGTCCGTTTCTTTTGGAGGAACCCAACGGACCCGCATCTGGAGAGGATATTCTCTGCTAGGTTGAACCCAACCCAGTTCGTTTTTCATCCAAACACGGGTTCAGCTGGGTCGAACCCGCTTCAACCCAGTAGAACCCTCAATCCAAACACATGCTAAAAGAGTAGCAGATCCACTTTTAAGAACATTATGATTTAAGGGAAAATAAAGGGAAAAATGCATTATAGATGTACCCATGGTTTCGTAATAGTATTAGTATGGATCTCATTCCGGTGAAGCTTATATTTGGCCATGGCGAAATTCTCATTTTTCTCGCTTGGTTGCAAGCTAATTTTGCCAAGCCAAAACATCGGCAAGTTCAAGAGATTTGGCATGCAATTAATTTTGCCCAAAAATATGAAAAGCCAATTTTTTTTCTCTTGTTGATAGCAAACCAAGTACCAATATATTTTTTTTTGAAACGAATCTAATAGGAGAGATATCTATTGTATTAAAAAAAAGAGCCTAGAAAGCTAATATACAAACATATAAAGATTTGTATAATGGAGTCAAAGCTCCAAAGTCCTCATCTCAGGAAGGTTTACATCAAGCATGCATATGTTTAAGAATGTGTTCTGCTCCCACCATTGCCTAGAGGTTCACTTCATCCTTGATTTTTTTTGGGAGTTGGGTTGGAGCAGCTCGCTCGAAGATTCCATACCTCCCAACATATAAGAATGATAATAGAGCGGAGGTCTCGTCCGTGCGAGCTATGTTGTCCTATCATATTTGTATTGAGTCTTCTAGCAACCAGACGGAAGGTAACCAAGTACCAACATTGCTACATATATATTAATGCACCCACATTTTGGCTGAATCAAGAATTGATTGACATGCAAATATTGGTCTTCAACCAAGCGTGCCTTACGTCCTTAGGTCTGCAATGCATGGCTTAGAGAAAGTTAGACAATAAGAGCCTTGAAACACTAAGCTATGGCTATAGATCCATGACACTACTCAGGTCATATGGACAGAGCAGTAATGCCTCAGCCACATTCTCATCTATGTGGAGCAAGAACTTTGGTTAAGGCTAACAACCTTGTGCTTGTGTTGGTCGTGCCCTTACATCATCAGCCCTCAGGCTTCGCAATGCTAATCAGTCTGGCAAGAAGTGTCTATATATTGCAAGGATAAACCTTGAAATACTATTTCATAAAGACAAATAAGAAAAAAAATAAACCTTAATTAATCATTCTTTGATATTCTAAATCATGTTCACGGCAACTTAAATTTTAAGTACGGACAGAATACACGATTTATCGTTTAGGAGAACGATACGGTCTCCAAAACATGACATTGACTTTATATTTTTATAAAAATATTTATTGAGAAGTGATATATGCATACGTTTATGAAAGTATATTTGAAAACAAATTTATTTATATAGTTTTCATATTTCTAAACTCAATAATTTATCTTGTCCAAAACGACTCATTTTACAAGTACGGAGGGAGTATCTTTAGACTCAATACTGTACTCTTGTGCTGCCGTCGCCAATGGTAAAATTAACACTGATGGTGCACATCACGTGGCTTCAACAGAAACACAGAATTAATTCCCCGTTGCTGTCAAGGTGATCAAGAACAAGAAACGGCACCGCCGCCCTACATCACAACAGCTATGGGCACGAGGTTTATCCTTCATTATTCCCATGGATTTCTGCACATTTAATCTACACATAATAATAATGTCTATTCTGTCCCTTGGCGAAGTAGATAGAAGCAATTCAGCCAACAATGTGACGTGGTGTCACAGAAATGGCACTAGTCTGCAGTAGCTTATTCTCTGTCGATCTAAATGGAGAACATGTTGCCGGTGTATGCCCCACTGAAAGCTGTAGCCGGTGCTGCTTTTATCTCACTGCACGAAGCAAGCAAATGAGCATAATTTTCCCCCGTAGATAAAAGGAGCATGAAAAGGGCAGAGTAGACATTTGCAAGTGAATTTGAAACACTTTTGCTGATGAACAAATTACATGTCAGAAGATAGTTCGAGTAAAATATATATTAATTATCCGGTTAACAAATCAAGAATGTAATTTGGATGAAACAGCGTTTCTGAATCTCATTGATTTTGACCTGGTCACATGAAAAAAACCATCCAGGGTTTTCAAAAAGTACTAAGAACAGAATTTGGGACTACTAAAAATCACTGTAAACACTTCAAACAAGGTATATTGTTCAGAAATTGTTTATCCATCCAAAAAAAATACTGGGTAAAAAGGTCGATCGATTGGACATCACCTTGCCAGTCAGGTATAAGCTATCCAAAACAGCAAACCCTGCAGCTACTCCACCTTCATCTGATGAAGAAACTTTCGTTCTCATCAAGTAACCACATTGGTCATTGATCACCACTTTATCTTTGTTCCTGATCAGAAATTGAGTGGTGTAGTATTCTTCATCAGAAAAAACACCATCATATGCAAATCACTATCGACTATTGTGTTTGTTTCCAAAGTTATTATACCGCAGATAAGCTCCATATATTCCAAGCTCCGAAATTGCGAGACCCTCGTGACAAACACCACCACGAACAAGATAAGCAGGAGAAGCTTTTGGGAAGATTCTTTGCATTAGAATGTAGGCTGCAAGCGCGTCCCCTCTTTCCTTCTGTAGTCTGACAAGCATTTCCCTCAAATCAAGACCGTAGATGTTGTTCCCTGTGCACAAATAGCATAATCAATAAACAGTAAGAAATAATATGCATATGACACTGGAAATATGAACCTCCGCCTTCACGTTGAGGCTTCAATACAAACAACTCAGGTTTTTCCACTGCAGTTTTTATAATCTCTTCATCATCCAAACTCCATAAGCCAGCAAAACATTTGCGAACCTTGTCAATTTCCTCCTTACTTTTAAGGAACCTATGGACAAAACGAATGACAGTAAGGAAAAGGTGAAGTTTAAAATCTTACACTAAAGACTAATAGTTGATTATTATATGTTAGCAATTGGGCAATACTGATGCACACGGCACGAATATTCAAGAACTACTGTTTTTCACTGAAAAAATCTGATCACCTTTCAAGCACATTAGGCTTTGCTAGTTCTTGCTGTATCTTTTTGGTTCCCACTAAATGATATGATATTGAAGGGCACTTCACAGCAGATGATTGTTCCATCATAAATCTTGCACTCCATTCCTAGAACATAAATGAAGCTCATAATGGCAATTTAAGAATATTATCATAACAAAAGCAACCAGTATTTCACTGTGTCCAATATGAGCCTAGAATGGATGGGCCTGATATATACCTAACAATAAAAATAGAGTATTTTGACTTTGTTCGCAACTTGCAAGACAGAAAATAAAGTTCACGTGTAACAGGTGCAGAAACACCGAAATATGTTAAAGATAAGACTAAAATGTCTGAAAGAATTTTATATTTGGGTTATTAGTTTTCATAGCTGGAAACAAAAAAGACTTTTTTAAAAAAGGCAAAAGCCAATGGATTCATACTGCTTCTGAAGGATAATCATTTGGTGTATAGCCAGCTCTATAGTACACCACAGCAACTTTATGACCACCTCTACATTTTGAAAAAAATGATATTAATAAGCATACTGAAAGATTAAGGTTCTACTCAAATGCTGAGCATAAACCGAGCACGCTGAAAGGTAAAAATGATGCTCAAATGCTAATCATAAATCAGTAATCAATGAGGATTCATACACAAGAAGAGTTCCATCTGGGAGAACCTGGCCTTCAGCTTCCACCTGCGTTAAGGTTTTCCTTATAGTTGTTATGCCATGTGTAATAAATTGTCAAGGGAATACAAGTTCGATCTTGACTTTTCATATTGCACACGAACAAATAGTTAACAAACACTTGAAATTGATCCCAAAATAATGACAAGACTCAACTCAAGGATGGGAAACTAAAAAAGGTATAGGAATTACATGGGTTAAAAAGACAACTGAGTAAAGTCAAACTAAACAACAGTTAGTCATGAAGGCAATACAAGAAACGATAGATTTGATCATTATGGTAAACATGAAGGCAGAACATAAAAGGATATGAGTCTTGCAAATGTTTGGAAAGCCAGAATTGATCATACATATTTCTCTCTTCAGGTTGAACAATCATCATAATTACAGCACTGAGAAAAAATGAAAATAATAATAAATATTCATTTAATAGCAGTGTAATGTATAATAAATATACATCCTCAAATAGAGCATACCAAACCTGTCAATATTAAACTCAGACCATGCTTGGGCCAATGCTCCAGCAAATTGAGTGCTAGCCGCATTTGCAGGAACCCTCTTGTGTTCCAGACTTAATAAAGTCCCATACTGTTTAATTAAGGACCTGCAGAGCAATTTTGTATCTACATCATGTTGAAGATGCAACAATAATGCTGAACACACTCAACTAATAAGAATCCATACTCGCCAAAAAAAAAAAAAAGAAAAAAAAAAGAAGAAGAGAGAGAGACAAACCTCCAGGTAGATTCAGTGTCAGTGGTAAGAAATAGAAATAAATTGTATGCACAGAACTTGGAGCTGTTAACAGGATCTCCATAGAATTATTAGCCCTACTAGAAAAGCATGCAGTGGATACAAAATATATCACTACCTTTTCCTTCTAGAATGATAAATTTCGAACTGATATCAGTAATGTGGTTGCAAATTAATGGTCTTGCAAAGTATGCTACTTGACTGGATCTTGTCACTCATTTTTCTCCTTTTCTTTTGCTTAACAGAAACAAGAGGCAAAGCCCAACTGTGATTTTCACTAAAAAAAGAGGTATACGTACAAGACAAATATTAGAGGCTACTAAGAAAATCATACATGAAGACTTTCAGATGCATAACTCTGTGCATAACCAATGATATTCATTTTCCATATGAAAGTAAAATTAAACATATGAAACGGTACAGACCTACTGTTCTACCACGTCTAATTCATCAAGTTGACAAATCTGTAGTCTGTATTTTAAAATAACATAGTTTTTACATCTTAATTGTTCATTAAATCAGGACAACATTTTCTATTTTTTTTTATCAGCTTATAAAAAAAGAGAAAGTACATTCATACACAGAAAGAGAGTTCATTATAGATATGAATGGCTGGGTGTTACCTGTGAAGATCACTAACCAAGGAACCAAGCCCAGGAAATGATGCTGAAATGGTGTTGAGCTCAATTTGAAGAAGAGAATCTGTTTCTGAATCCAGCATATAATCTGATCGGTGCAACCCTAAGCGAATATTCTGTTAAATATTGGATAACTGTTCAATACTTCCATGCAGAAAACATTACCACCCTCCTCAACCCCAAAATGATGATGGAGAATTCATTTTTTTTTTGAGATAATGCCTACTAATATTCAATATTGAAGTTAAGGAAGTTAACACCACGAATTTAGAGAAAAAATGTGCTTAATAATAGCGAGTTTCAGAAATTAACTCAGTAGTAAAGGTTAACAACTTTTCGTTGCAAAAAAAAAAAAGAAGCTGAGTAAAGCAGAGAGAATTACCTCTTCCTTATTTAGTTCCATCATTTTCCTATGAATTTCTAAGAGCCTAGATGTGAAATCATCAACCTGCCTTGTTCTGAAATTATAACATGATAAGCCAATGCCATCAGTCCAACAGTTTTGTAGAAATTTGATATAGATGGATATTTTATTTACTCGAAACAGAACAGTTTGTTTCAAATATTAGACAGATCATCTGAATTTTTCAACAATCTGATTCAGTGAGACCATATAGTGCACTCTGGTAATGCAGGAGAGGATTAACTAGGTTTTGATGAACTAACATTATCATCTTACGATTCTAAGCGGCAAACAGGGCTATCCGAATGATAACTTTAATAGAAATAAATATTGGGGAGGAAGAAAAACTTACTTGGACAAAGCATCCTGCAAGAAATTTCCATCCATGCTAACGCGGTCCACAAGCTCGTTAAAGATGGGAGCGAGCTCGCACGCCTGCCTCCAAAAGGACTCTGGAAGATGTGCTGGGAGCAGGGAGAATGGAGCATGAACCAAACCAACACCAGGGACTTTTGCTGATCTCTGCAGGCAGGTGTCGTTCAATAATGATGCTTCTTCAGGAGTCTGGACCCCAGATAATAGTTTGGTAGTTGGCTATAGATGCATCCGGTTCTATGTAACCTAACCACAACGTTTCATAGTACTACTGATCGAACAGCAATTTCTAAGGCCACCATGTTGGTGCATAAAAATTTCGCTCATGATGTGTAGCAAGGTGAATCGGTACTACTAACTGGTGGAGGCAAGAGTGCATTATTACAAAACTAAAACTGAATGAACAAAGAAATTCAGGAACTGGACTTGTAAGGCGTCTGAGCAGCTAGTGTCAGAAACAGAGAGGAGACCTAAGCGATAAAATCCGGTACAGCCACAGCTTGATCAGCCTCGTGAATGTGGAAATTCGGCGCGCTCTAAGACTGAAGAGGAGGCGGGCCAAAGCCAAGAAGCAGAAACTCAGGCTCACCGGGTCGGCGCGGTCTCCGACGACGAGGCCGTGCAAGGCGCACCACGCGGCTGCCTCCCGCGCCATCTCCCCCGCCGCCGCTGGGTCCATCGCCGGCGGCACGGCGGCACTCATGGCAGTGGAATCAACCAATCAGGTGGAGCGTAGAGGTGGAGGGAGGAGTGATGGCAATCAATCTCTGGTGCGGTTTATGGCTTTATGGATTCAGATTCTCATGAAAGTGGAAGGAGGGGGGCTGCGCGTAAGTGGCAGCAGACTCATGTCAAACTGGCTATCGTTTCTTTATAAAAAACAAAGTGTGTCATTGCCAATCGCCTTCTCCTGCTTTATTAGCAGCCCCGTCGTTGCACTCGCACCATCGGCTCGGAACAAGAAAAGGTTTCTACATCTTTTCAACGACAGAAGAGAAGATAGATAGAGATTCTTTCTTTATAAATATAAAATAAATAGCTATATTTTGCATAGCTTCTTTTTAAGTATTGACTAGAAATTTATCAGTGACCTCATTTCCTTTTACACGACAAAATATCCGGTTCCATCCAGTGCATTCTTTGTGACCAGACTTCGCTGCCTTTCTGTGTGCAGGCGGCTAGGCCATCCTTTTTTTTTTTTTTTGACAGCAGGCTAGGCCATCCTTTGATGACATCATGCATGCCATGGCAAAGAGCGCCTTGTCATAGCTGACCACAATTATTGGAGTTGCCGCAGAGGCATCTGGCATGATGCACGGCGGCACAGCAAAAACCGGATGAGTCGATTCAAATAACTCAGATTGTCAATTAGCTTTTCCCTAACCAAGACATGACACAGGCTAAACAAAAGGGAACGTATAATAGTATGTGATGAGCCTCGCTCCTGTAGTAGTGCTGTTACAAGGCATTGCAACAGCATGTAACAGGGCTTAAATCTCGCGGTACACCATACCCTCACTTGTAACTTTGTAAAGAGCTATACCAAAAGGTCCGCAAACCAAAACAGATGGAAGATCCCACTGCCCATAAGATCATGACTTCAAGGCGGCATCTCCTCATGGGGCTTCATACAACAAGATCTGTAGGTTTATAGTTTTTCTCCTTGGCAAAAAAGAACTCATAAATACAAAGGACCAAGAAACTTCCCAGCACTGATATGGTAGGAGCAACAATGTGGACGGCTCTGTAGTCTGTATAGGCACAAAAAGATGATGGCATCGTATGCTGCAAACCATGGACAGTCATAATTCTCTAGGCAACGCAGCTGTAGGACATTTTCCTAAGGTGTTCCACAGTATGTAATCTCCAGAAGAAGCCTGTCAAGGGGGTGAACAAAACACACATCATGTCAGTTGTCAAAACACCAATATCTCATCAATGCCGCTCACAATCAGGCAAGCAGATTCGTGCAGCTATTAGTCATAACTAAGTGAATTTTAATTTAGACATATCAGGCAAATAAAAAGTGTTTTATTGCAAAACGGAGTACAGAAAAAAAAATATCAAGTCAGCTTTCTGAAGAATACTAGAGCGGAGCCCCCACGCTGTGCGTGGGAGGGGGAGAGGGGCTTAAAAAAAAAGTTTAACAGGTATAGCACTGTTCATAATGGTGTTACTGTTCCTTACCGGGCATAGTACTGTTCCTTAATGGGTGCACTGTTGATTAGACCGCACTGTTCATGGGTACTACAGTGCGAGCACTGTTCATGCGCCATGGCAGTTTGGGGCACTGTTTAGCATGAACAGTGTTTTTGCCACTGACACAGAGTATACAAATAAGGTTAAGGAAAGGATAGATTCTCTCTTTTTTTTTAAAAAAAATAAAAAAGAAAACTAGTCAACCCCCAAAGCCACTTAAAGTAGTACCCCGTTCCAAATTATAAGCCCTTCTAGCTTTTCTAGGTATTTTTGCTATGCATTTAGATATATACTCACTCTGTTCGGCTGGCTGGTACGGTACGGCTAGCTGGCTGATTGTTCTAAGACAAAAACACTGCTGAATGGCTGGCTGGTGCTGGCTGGACCAGCCAGCCGAATAGGGTGACTATGTCTACACACGTTGCTTTACCATGTCAAGAAAACTCAGAACGACTTATAATTTGCAATGAAGGGAGTACTTATTTTTCTGCAGTGCTAAACTGCTAGAGACAGCTTTGCTTCCTCTGGTCTCTTGGGCCTTAGCAGCTCTTTAGCCAAAGTTTGTATTTTCTGAAACTTAATAGAAATAGAAATAACAGCAAGTTCTCAAGCGGCCTTTTCATAATTTGATGTTTTGTAAGACAAGCCACAAAAAGCACTGTGGTGGCATATCAAACGTGTATAGTGTACTAGTTTCTCACTATCTCCACACTGACATAGCAAGCTCATTTGCATGCTTACGCAACTGCTGTAGGGTGACAAGATAGATTAAATACAAAAATGCTACTAAAAAGCTATCCAACTTCAGCAGGCTCACTGTTTAATGGCCAATGGAGCAACATTGTATATAGCTTCCAAGATTAAAACGGTACCTGCATTGAGTATTCAGCTGGAGCTTTTACAGAAGGATAGATGTTTACCTGCAGGACATTAAAGCATCAAAACAGGAGGTAAATTTGTGAGATATATATATATATATATACACACAAAAAGAAACTTCTAGCACTATCACAAGTGCAAAATACATGTCAACACCTATTCTATCACCTGTGCAGCAGTACAACATCATCACACTGACAAAAAAAAGGAGCCTTTTAAGGTGAAGGGTGTTTAAGCAGAATATTTTGAGTAAAGAAACTCAGCCTGACTTGAAACTGAAACATGATTTTCATGGAATGAGCTACTACCAAAATAACACAACGTTTTAATCTCTATGGAACGGTTTCCAGGTGTTTGTGGGCAGATGGCTACATAAATCTGTGAACGCATGTCAAGGGCCTGGACGCCCAAGGTAGGAGGACCCTGGCTCCTTAGTTTGTAAGCAGGGGCCGGTAATGGTGCCAGCACTGTTACCTGGTCGACCAGGGAGAAGGGGATGAGATTAAGAGCAGCAAAGGGATATTTGGGATAACTTTGTTCTTGCTTGATTCATTCTCAGCCGATTACAGGATATAAATATAAATAGGAGTCTGGCTCCTAGATTCATGCCCAGCCATTACTCCTAATCTCAATCTCTCAACTAACTCTTAATTGCTATTCCTCCCAGCCGCCTGTGCCTCCTCGGGCTCCTGCTGCCCATGCGCGCCCCCAGGCGGCTGCTGGCCATGCGCGTCCCCCAGCGGCTGCTGGCCATGCGAGTCTCCAGGAGGATGTCGGCACCACATGACATCTCTCCCTCCCTTGACGAGCAGCTCGTCCTCGAGCTAGAATGCTTGGGAGCGGTTGAGGAAGCCACCGGCGTTTTCCCCGGTGACAGAGGCCGCAGGTTCCCCCTTCCAGTGAGCGAGAACTGGCCGAACATCATGACCAAGGCGTGTGCAGGAAGCATATAGCATTATGGTGGGATGGTGGCAGCGCCGGTGGTGCCACTGGAGGGGTGTGCCTGAACGTTTTTAAGAGCCAGCAGAACGGATGGTCATTTTGCCAAAAGGGCATGGTGAAGGTCACCAGAGGATTGGTCCCGGGGAAGCTAGCCACTGGGTGCCGCTGTGCCGGCGAGGATGACGTCATAGCCGGCCAGTGGTAGCATGAATAAGTCGGTGGTGAACACCTTGCTGTCAGTGGAGAATGACACCCCGCCGATACATGCCTGAGCAGTACATGCTCACCATTGGCCACCGTGACGTACGCAGAGCTGCAGCCGATCATGGGGAATCCGGTGCGGCTGGCCACCTCCTTGGCGATGAGGTTGTGCATTGAGCCCGAGTCGATGAGGGCGTGGATGTTGACATTGCCCAGCCAGAGGTGCACCTGCATGGTGTTGCTGTTGTGGATGCTGTTGATTGTGTGGAGCGATAGCTGCGGTGTAGTGTCGGGGTTGTCGGGGCATCAGTGTCATCATCCGCCACCGCCAGGTCCAACAGGAACAGGCACTGGCACGCTTGCACGCTTGGTTGTGCCACGCCTGAACTTTTCATTACAATTGAAACAAAGACCAAGCGGCGTTCTTCCATCTCGGACATCGACAGATCCCTGGTGGGCGAACCTCCACCATGACAGTGGCGGCATGCAGTGGTTGCGGTAGGTGGCGGAGCCGGAAAAGCGAGACGTGGAGGCACTGGAAAGAGGCCCTGCTGCTGGTCGCTTGGTGATGCGGGAGGCGGCACGGCAGTGCCATACTGCTCGCGGAGCTCCAGCTTGCGAGCGAGGCTAATGGCAATGACGAGCGACTCAGGGTTGTAAAGCTCGACGTCAAGGCTTGAGAGGCGACTGAAGCCCGACGGTGAAGGCTTGGACCCGCTGTGCCTCCGTGAGAGTACCCGCATGTGCGAGTAGAGCCTCGAACCGGTCTTGATACTCCACCACAGAGCCAGTTCGCTTGCAGGCCATCAACTCTTCAAGCGGATTGGAGCGAATGGGCGGCCTGAATCGGAGGTTCAGTAGCTCAGAGAAGCAGTACCAAGAAGGTGTGCCTTTGTCCTGCTGGACTTAGATGAAGCACATCTGGGTGCCGGCTTCAAGATTGTACGAGGCCATCCACACTTCTTCTTCCGCGGCAATGCTTTGCTGATGAAAATATGATTCGCAGCAATTGAGGAATGCTAGCGGATCCGATTTGCCATCGAACTTTGGAAAATCAAGTTTTTGGAAGCAGGGAGGGCGATCACCATGTTGTTCACCATTGCCCGATCCCCTAGAACTAGACAAGGAAGCTGCAAGTGGGTTCTCTTGCTGCAGGACAGCCACCTGCCCCTGCAAGTCACTGATGGAGGCCGTGAGGGTTTCGATGAGCTTGGCCAGTTGGCGTTGGTGGGTTCTGCCACGGGTGAGGATATGGAGGCAGCGGAGGACGATGGGGATGGCGGTGGCGCAGCGGCTGGAGCGGTGTGGCTGCTGGTGTAGGTGGCGCAGGGGTGGATGAGGATCGCCGGAAATCTGATAGCAGGTTGTCGAGGGCCTGGATGCCGGCCGGTGGTGCCAGCGCTGATACCTGGTCGACCAGGGAGAAGGGGATGAGATTAAGAGCAGCAAAGGGATATTTGGGATAACTTTGTTCTTGCTTGATTCATTCTCAGCCGATTATAGGATATAATTAGGAGTCTGGCTCCTAGATTCATGCCCAGCCATTACTCCTAATCTCAATCTCTCAACTAACTCTTAATTGCTATTACTCCCAGCCGCCTGTGCCTCCTCAGGCTCCTGCTGATGCGCGCCCCCGGGCTGCTGGTGGCCGTGAATGTCCCACAGCGGCTGCTGGCCTTGCAAATCCCCAGGCGGCTGTCGGCCCCACATGACAACGCATGTGACATGACAAGTTGAGGTGTGACTGCCATTTTGCGACTTCAAAATGCAGTGATTATCATCCATATTTCATTTTGGATATCTATGCCACTTAGTTTAGGAACTTGATTGTCTATCATATCTCTACTGATAGGATAATAAGGTTTAGCCAAAGAATGGATTTATTGACGAAAGCTCAATACAGGTGGGTAAGAAAAGTAACTTACGGATTTTGGATCAATTGTAACACCAGACAGTGTGCCTCCAGTGATCTTAAAAGAAACCTAGAAAAGGGGGTTCATAATCAATCAACCGAGAAGAAAGAAGCCTAATAAGAAGCTAAAATAAAAGAAAAGACAGACAGAATCTAGGAAATAGTCTTTGGAAATTAGACTTCATGATGAATGTATAGAAGGATAAACAGGTCCCGCAGATCCCACTGGCACTATCAATATACTCCTAATAAAATTGAAGAGCAATATTTTTTTTTTCAGTTTTGGGCCTAGATACTATAGAAATAAAATGTTTCACACTCCTATATGAACCATAGCTACAACTTACCAAGCCGAAAAAGGGCATATGACAAAGGAAATCAAGAATACCATTCCCAGGTATGGTAATTACTTACAAGTTAATGCCCAAAACAAAAGGAACTAACAATAAGGTTTCTCAAGCTCTAATAGTACACTGTTTGGTAGAGGCATACCTTAGCATAATTATATGCTTGCCAAGACAATGGCTCTTCTAAATCAATTGCCTGAAGATCCTTATTGATTTTTTCCATGATGTAGTCATCCAAG
Source organism: Eremochloa ophiuroides (assembly GCA_038502445.1). Classification (NCBI taxonomy): domain Eukaryota; kingdom Viridiplantae; phylum Streptophyta; class Magnoliopsida; order Poales; family Poaceae; genus Eremochloa; species Eremochloa ophiuroides. Next base: position 55,053,346 of record JAHLJS010000003.1, on the reverse strand, counting down.
CTAGCTCCATTCTTAACATTATCTTGTTCACTGTCACTATCTCCAGTATATCCAGTGCTTGAAACTGATCGAAATGATGAATTTATTCTCGGGGTTGTTCTAGGCTGGAATTTAACAGTACCAGGGAAGGTAGCCTCAATGCTCCTACCACTAAGTCCCCGTCCGCTTGAAACAATTCTCCATTCAATTGAGTGCTCTGTCATTGAAACTGTCCCAATTGATGGATTTCCGTCATATGATGCAACTCTTCTTCGAGGGAATGGCATTGTAATCATGCAAAAGTCCATAATGAAGGGAGACTTGTAACCCTCCATCAATGTCAGCTTAAATAGAAAAGCACCTTCATTTTCAGAAACCATGGACAACTGATAGAACCCTTTAACAGGAGGAGTAATGTTGCATGGTGCTTGATAATGCATCAATACAAAATTTCCTAATGGTGGCTGAAAAACCAGGGTTTGCTTATTAGCAGTGGGCTCTGAAGCTTGAACACAGTGATGGAATGATGACACCTCAACATGAGCAGTTTTTATCCCAGTCAATGGCAAAGAAACATCAGGTAATCCTTCTAGTTCAGCCCTACAGGTCACCTGTCCTGAAACGGAAAGAAAATCTGGCACATCATCACGGTCATACAGTGCAGCATTTATAGTCTCCAAGCTAGAAAAGAGAATCCTTTGCCTGCCTTTGTACAGGTAGGGCTTCCAAGCAGGTTGTTTCTGGTCTGTCGGAAGAGGGTCACCAGAAAAACCAGTAGTTCTAATCGAAGTAACATTGGCATAATTGAGATCCTGAGGTGTGCCTGCCAAAACAAACTATTAGCTAAGTTGGTTCGTTAGAGTATAGATCCATGAAGAAGCTTTACAAGAGATCATGAAATACTACATGCCATGAGCCCATGATAGGAGGCTTTATTATCACTAACCAAATGGCATTGCACCGATGATGAAATTCCGCAGTAAATCCTTGTCAAAAGGCCTTACACCCCCTTTTAAGGAGTCTGATTGAGCAGCACCAACAGGGGAAGAGGCTGATGTAGTCGGTGCTGCAACAGGTGCGGCAATAGGCTTCGCTCGTGCTGAAATACCTATACTTCCAGTCAATGAATCCAAGAGTCCACCAACAGATGGCCCGGAGCTAACGATCACCTCAGGTTCAGCAATATCACCAGTAATTATGTCCCCAACAACATGTGCAACCATAAATGCTCTACATTGAACATAAAGTGTAAGTGCACAAGCTAGTTAGGTAGCTGGTGTTGAACTATATCAACTTTTTAATGCAGAGATCATGATTGCTAATTAAATATTAAAGATGTCATTATATCACTTTAAAAAATTCTTAAAAGGGGATCCAAGGGCTTTTCTCTCTGTTTCCAAAAAGATCTTGCATATGTTTTTATACATTTGATGAAGTCCTGGTTGGTTGATGGTCAACAGAATGGAACTTCAACAAAGAAGAACATGAAATTATTAGTAGGTAAGCAAACTTACATTACCCTGTTATGCATGGAAGATTGAACAGTATAGAAGAAAGATTGTCCTTCTCCTTGGCCGAACTCCCACAATCAGACCTTTTCAAGAGATTCTCATATGCTCTAAATGGCTGAGGATCCACCAGAGGCAACACAAGGACATAATACCCTCCACGCTTTTGCAGAACCACAGGCCACAGCATAAAGCCATCCCCTTCATCTTTATCCATGCGTAGCGATATAATGTGGCGGGTAATTGGATCATCAACCCAAGAATCCAGTCCCACAGATGATACGTTTGTACGGATGCCTGAACCGCGTGCAGTGCCCTCCCTGCAGAGTGTCATCTGTCAAATATGTCTAACATCTTTTCTCACACCCAACAGCATTATTGAATCATGCCACAACAATACAGGCCTATAGTCGTTTTAGCTTTTCTAGGTAGCTTTTGCTATGCACCTAGATATACGATATGTCTAGATATATGATAAAAGTTGTATGTAGAAAAGCCAAAACGGCATATAAATTGGAATGAATGGAGTTTTTGTTTGTCACTATACATGCATTAGGAGCTTTCAGGTTGTCATGTTTCAGACAAAATAAAGTCGAATCATTTTATCATTATTAGTCAGAAACTCTGAATAATGTCCTAACACCCGTCCCAGTTCACTTGTACTCAAAAGTAAAATCCGGTAACTGGTATTTAAACATCCACAGCACAGAAAGCTAGCTCAAGGACCAAGAGAAAGACAGAGCGAACCTTCTCCGGCGCTCGGCGAATGCAGCAGCGACCTCGTGGTCGGCGGGCAGCGGCAGCGGCGCCGCCCTGGTGCCCCTCCGGTCTTCTTCTCCGTCGCCTTCCTCCGCCTTCCACGCGGCACGCCACCGCTTCTCCACTACTGCGAACCGCCTGGCGCAAGGGAGGAAGAGGTGAGCCCCACGGGATCAGAGGGGCCAATCCTGACGGGAAAAACTCGGATTGGTACCTGGAGAAGGCTACGGTGTCGTTGGGCGTGAGGATCCAGATGGCGCGTACGCTGCACCCGCCGCCGGACATGGCCTACAGCGGTCTACAGGGGGGAATAGCTAGGAGGGAGGAGGAGCCGTGCCGCTAACTGCTGCTGCGTTGCTGCGTGACGAGGTCGGAGGAGGAAGACGATTTGATGGGCCGAGTACGATGCTTTTATGGATTCCTGCTTTGTGAGAGTTGGAAGCGCGGAAGGCCCAACAGCCTAAATCTTCACACCAAGCGTTGGGCCTGGAAACCTATATGTGGGCACATTGCCTCCAGGCCTGGACGCCCATTGATGTTATGGTTTTTTTTTTCTTTTTTCTTTTTTTTTCAAACCTTTTTCTAAAGATATGTGGCTCATGCTTTTTTTTTAAAGAGACATGGAACGTCGACTTTTACTTGTCTAGACTAGATAAGGGATACCCTACCGGTGTATCACAGGTGTTGTATTGCTTATGTACCATGTGTTGGGGTCGGTTGCGGAGTAGGGGTTAACTACTGTAGGTCTATTTGGTTTCCTGTCTAGCCTGGCTAGGATTGGAGACAGGGTAGGTCTGGATTGGTTCCAGGAAGCCAATATGGACTTGTTTGGTTGAAGACTTGGAGTGCTATGTTTGTCCAGTCTAATCATAGATCTTGTTTTGTTCGCTGACTAAAATCTTGATTGCAATACTGGCACCAATTAGGGGTGTGTTTGGTTGTTGAAAATCTAGTTCGGTACTTTCACCATTTCCATCTTTTATTAGGCTTACCTCTTCGTGTAGTCTCCCCTTTACAAATAACGTTGTACCGTCCATTGGCCTGTAATCACCGCTCATTCTCACTACATTTCTCTCATTCTCGCTGTCCTATCGCCTTCCCTCTCCTTCACTGAATCAATCGTTGTTGGTTGCCATTATGGACAGTAATGGCCGAGCCACCCAACCCCGACGAGGCCCTGGCTATGTGATGTTCCTAACACTGTTGCAGGCATGAGCGTCGTCGTTGCACCTCGGACACGTCCGCTTCACCTCGATCTCCACCACGCACTCTGGCATATCCGCAGAGGAGCCGTTCGGTGACAGCCGCCATCTGGCAACGGCTAGAGCCACCACAGTGGCCAATCACTAGTAAACTTTTGCCCCAAAACCCCTGCTAGGGTTTTGACTGCCTTCCTGTAGGGTCGAGATGGCGGACTAGAGGGGGGTGAATAGTCCTTTTTAACAACTAATCGCCGCGGAATAAAACATATTTGGTTCTAACAACGATTCACCCCTCTAACTATAACTCTAAGCACCTTGTCAAAGAATCTAGCAAGAAACAAAGGTGCACACCTAGCTTGAGCTTTGTAACAGAACCGCCTAAATCACATGGCCCACAGGCACCTGTCATTGTCACTAATGACCTCTGACACCGAGCCCGTGTCCCAAATGATCTAGAAGGTCCTGCCAGGCTACATTACCACCCGTTTTCCTCCGACAGGATCCCATTGCGAAGCCATTGCAGAATTACAACCTTTCATAACAAATTACATCAGAGTAAAAGCGCGGAAAGATTATAAAGTACTTAGATTACAATCCATTTGTCCAAATAAAATTAAGGTGCAGTTATTACAGACCATAAATAAAAGTAGGTAGCAGTGGAACGACGATACAACATAATTAAATACTTAATAACCAGAACCTTGCCCAATGGTTCAACCTTACTCCTCCTCACTTCCCTCCTGGACAACTGTCACACAGCAGGGGGCAAGGCAAACTTTCGGCTGCTGTATTCCTGCAACATGGGGTTAACAAACCCTGAGTACTGGGGTACTCCGCAAGACTTACCCGACTAAAGAAAAAGAGTGAGACTCAGGAATGCAGGCTGAGGGGAGTCAAGATAAGGCTTGAGCAAGAAATCAAAGAGTTTTGCAGAAAAGCTTTACTAAACTATCTCCATATTTTATCTCAATTTTTAGTTTAATCATAATCCATAATTCCAAATTCATTCTCACGTATCCTCATACTTTCTCATTTCTTAATTATTCTCAAAACACCTAGTTCCGAACCACTTTTCAGTTGTAGGTCAAAGGATCAAGTCTCCATATCCGAGGAGCAACGACGATTCGAATCGATTAGTACCCAGCTGGGGATCCCTATCCACACTGCATATGTAGCACTTAAGCTTGCATATACCAACCCCGGCTACCATGGATTTTCTACCCCTGAACCAGTCCTGCGCCACCCGAGAACACAGTACTCCTCTCCTCTCTAGGCACGCCAGCCACGAGGGTACACGCTGCTCTCGCCATCTCTCCACTCCCAGTGCGTGGTTGTCGGTTCAAGTAGTAGAGCCACCGGAGTCAGGGCTTTCTGTAGTATGTGGCTAGTTGCAAAGTCTCGATCACAGCAGGCCTACAATGAACGGTCCCTAATTCTTTTTCTGCCGGTGACATTGCATTGGGACTCTAACCCAAATACAAGTGTCCCAACGGTTTTCAAATCCCTTTCCCGCCGATGGTCAAGCATTGGGACTCTAACCCAAATTCACAACCAACGAACGGAAAAATCTCTTTCCATCGGTAACGATGCATTGGGACTGCTACCAAGTGCATAATTTCCCGAACGGACTCATATCCCTTTTTCCTTTCTCATGATTCGTAAATATCACATTCCCATAGGTCAAAAATAACCTTTTTATGCAAATCTAAATTGATTAAGCAGGGTTAAGCATTTTTGAACATTTTTAATTTTTAAACAGGTTTCAAGGGGATTATATATCAAGGCAGGTAATGCAACAATATAGGTAACAAACAACTCCTAACAACCTAATGCAATAATAGACTCAAGTTATAAATATTTTATAAAACACAAGGCGGGGCTGAATGCACCGGGGCTTGCCTTGGATTGCGTACAGCGTCGGGTCAGGCTCGGTCCCACAAATGTCGAATCCCTGGACGACCTCGGGAGTCACCTCTTCAGCAGTGGCCTTGACCTTGACTTCCTCGGTGACGGGCACTATACGTATGTAATGATGCATGCTTAGCATGGTGTGAAAATAATGAATGCAATGCTCAAAAGTAAACCATTTTAGTTCTTGAGTATAACTTTCCTTCACGGTAAAGTTGCAAACATTTTACAGAAGGTAAAGTGGTGTTTTCATACTTTGTTTTTATTGTCCATTTTAACAGTCATAGAAAGCCGCTGCACAGCTTTACTACAACCACCTAGTGACATCTCTACTACTGTCAAGGATCACCTAAGGTGAAGGATCCATGAACCCAATCAATCCAAAAATCACACAAACTGCAGGGATTATTTGTTTAAATCAATTCTATTATCCAATTAACCCAATATTTAATTAATAAGTGATCAAACAGTTTCCATTTGAGCCCAAACTTAACCAACAGATAGATTTCACCCTAAAACAGTACCATATAAATTTTTAGGATTTTTAGATTAACCTAGAATTTATTAAAATTGTTCAAAGTTACATTTAATATTTATTGTGCTGATTTTTAGTTTCTGTAGAACGTGCCCGAAACTTATATCTGATATTTTTATTAAATTCTACATGATGCAGAGAGCATACAAAAATATTTTCATGATATTTAGCGCAACAAAAATATTCCTACAAAAATAACAATACTCAACACTATTCCATTTAGTTATAAATCAGAAATTCTATTTGAAATTCACTAAAATGGAAAAATCCATTTCAGCTCGGGGCGGCCCAACTCGGCACAGGCCGGCCCAGAATGGCCTGCGCGCGCATGGCCTTGCGGTTTTGCCAAAAACCCCTGAAAAACTCAGCGCTCAACCTGCAGTCCTAGTGCTACTATTCATATGAGTCACAGGTCTTACACATAACCCCCTGGACTTCCTTTTCTTTTAACCCGCGATCCCTCTCACCCCCATAGAGGCGCTGACCGGCGGCCCGCCGGCTCTGATCGGCGCTAGCTCACCGCCGGCGAGGTCTCCGGCTAAACCAACCGGTTCAACACATTCACCAGCCTCTAACGCATCCATCGAGGTAGTTTTTAGGGCTACTGGGACCTAGGGTTCTGCCGGCCACGGCGGCATGCCGTGCTCCGGCGAGGCCGTGACGGTAGCGTTCAAGAGTAGGGGTGCAATCGAATCAGGGGCTCACCGTGGGTTAGTTAGGCTAGGAGATCGAGCTCGAGGCGGTGCCGAGGCGTGAGCTGTGACGACGACAGCGGCTGCAACGAAGTTCACCGGCGGTGTGCTTCCCGTTCCGACGATCCTAAGGGACAAGGTGGGAAACCGACGCAAGCACGAGCCTTAGCATGGAACAGAGAGTACCAAACGCGACATCGAGGAAGAAGAGGCTCACCGCAGCGAGCTAGTCACGTGAGGGATGACTGCGGCGGCGCTCCGGTCACCTGCGAAGACGGCAACGAGCGTTCCGGCACGCACGGGCCACTACGGCTCGCACCACCGGATGCAAACGACGTGCAAGGGAGCTGGCTAGTCGACTGCAAGCTGGAGGCGGTGGTGATGGCTCGGTGAGGGCGAATTTCACCGTGATCCGAGGCAGGGCGCGACGGTGACCGGAAGGGGAGAACGGTGGAGAGAGAGAGCGATCGTCGCCCTTTAAGGAGTTGGAAGGGAGGGGACATGCCAATCCAGAACGGTGCGGGGTTCTCCACATGCGCGGCCACGCCGGGGAGCAAGATCCCGGCTGGCACGGGCGGCGCCGCGCGCGCGTGCGGCCCGGCGGGCGGCCGTCTGTGCGCGAACAGGGGAGGGAGGCAGGGCACTGTAGCGAATTAAGGCCCCCTTCACACTATTTTTTGACCATAACTCCCAAAACCTTGTAGCAACTTGAAAATCGGCCAATATAAAAATTGTAGGGTTTTAAATTGTATACAACTTTGATTTTGAGACCAAGTTCAGATTTTTGAATAATTTTGAAGATATTTGAAAGAAGGTAAAACTACTATTTAAATTTTATTTCTAATTCCATTAAATTCTTATCCCCAACAACATGAAAATCTTTCAAAATAAAAGTTGTTATATTAATTGAGCTTGACAACTTTCATTATGGCAGTTTAGTCAGATTCTCAATAGTTTTCAAATTAGCATTTCAAATTTGAATTTCAAAGTAGTAATTAGGGTTTAATTTAAATTTCTATTAAAGAACTTTAAAAACACCTAAAATAAAAGTTGTTCCATTTAAAAATATCTACAACTTTTATTAAGACACCATCACCTGATTCCAAGTAGATTTTGATTTAGGGTTTTAGGGTCCGATTAGGGCTTGATTTAGATTTTTTCTTTTGCTTTTCCTTTTAACCACCAATTAGGGATTCAATTGCAACCTCAATATCATTCATAAATAAGCCACTCTAAGGTCCCTAAGCACAATCGTATGCAGGTACTTTAAAATAAACATGATGACATGGCATAATTAATTAGCCGTAATACCCTGGGTATTATAGGCCTTCCCCCTTATAGAAATCTCGTCCTGAGATTTGATAACCGATTTGACCTTAGGGTTAAGTAATGGAAATGAAAATACCTCAAGGAAACCTATTCCAAACTCGGCCATGAAATAATCAATGGATTTTATACATGCCACAACCAGAAACTTTACATTTACAATGTAGCAAAGAATTCGGGGAAGTTCTCGGCGAGATAGTCTTCAGATTCCTAGGTGGCTTCATCCTCTGAATGTTCGCTCCATTGAATCTTGTACCATCTTGTGGTGGTTCTTCAAGTGACGCGATCTTTTCGATCCAGAACCCGGATGGGATACTCAGAGTATATTAGGTCAGGTTGGAGTTCTATCCCTTCAACATCAATGACCTGATCTGGCACTCGAAGACACTTCTTGAGTTGCAATACATGGAATACATTGTGCACAGCTGAGAGATGATCTGTCAATCTCAACTTATAGGCTACTTTCCCATGACGGGCCACGATTTGAAATGGTCCGATGTATCGGGGAGCTAACTTGCTTTTAACTCTGAATCGACTAATTCCCTTCATAGGTGAGACTTTGAGATAGACATAATCTCCGGTCTTGAATACCAAGGGACGGCGCCTTTGATCGGCATAACTTTTCTGTCGCGACTGTGCAACCTTCAGATTATCTTGTATCTGCCGGACCTTTTCTTCAGTTTCTTCCACCAAGTCAACTCCAAAGAACCATCTTTCTCCCGGCTCAGACCAATTTAGGGGCGTCCGACACCTACGACCATACACAGCCTCGAACGGTGCCATCTTGATACTCTCTTGATAACTGTTATTATACGAGAATTCGCCAGGGCCAAACATTCATCCCACATATCTGTGTAATTGAGTGCACATGCCCTCAACATGTCCTCCAATACTTGGTTGACTCTCTCAGTCTGTCCGTCGGTCTGTGGATGGTATGCAGTACTATGCAGAAGTTTTGTTCCGAATGACTTATGGAAAGCCCTCCAAAAATTTGAAATGAATTGGGAACCTCGATCTGAGACAATGGTCTTAGGCACACCATGAAGCTTCATCAGATTTTGTATATACAGCTTTGCATAGTTCACTGCAATGTAAATAGTCTTGATGGGTATAAAGTGAGCTTGCTTAGTGAGGCGATCAACAACAACCCAGATTGAGTCAAAGCCCCTGGATGTCTTTGGCAAACCCACTATGAAATCTGTGCTAATGTCTTCCCATTTCCATGCAGGAACAGGCAATGGTTGCAGTTCTCCTCCAGGCTTCATGTGGACAGCTTTTACTTTCTGACAGGTGTCACATCTTGCTATATATCGAGCGATTTCTATTTTCATCTTGGTCCACCAGAATTTTTGCCTCAAATCCTGGTACATCTTGTTGCTTCCGGGGTGAATAGAGAATCTGGTCAAATGTGCTTCATCGAGGATCTTTTGATGCAACTCAGATACCTTTGGAACTACTAAACGATCCTTGAACCATACGACACCTTTGTCGTCTATTCTGAAACAATCCGCCGTACCGGCTTGGACTTTCTCCTTGATATGCTTGATTCCCTTGCTTCCTTTCTGAGCTGCGATGATCTCTTCACGAATGGTGGTCTCAATGCTAATGTGGTTCAAACTGCCATGTTCAATTATTTCTACCCCTAACTTCTCCAATTCGTAGCACAAGGAAAGGTCTCGGGGCTTCACTGTCAAACAGTTGCAATGGATCTTCCGACTGAGTGCATCGGCAACCACATTCGCCTTACCAGGGTGGTAATGCACTTCAATATCATAATCCTTGATCAACTCGAGCCATCTTCGCTATCTCATGTTCAACTCTTCTTGGGTAAATATATACTTTAGGCTCTTGTGATCGGTGTAAATCTTGCAAGTACTGCCAAGCAAATAATGACGCCAAATCTTCAATGCATGGACAACGGCAGCCAATTCTAGATCATGATTAGGATAATTCTCTTCATGGCGCTTAAGTTGTCGCGACGCATAAGTAATGACTCAGCCCTCTTGCATCAAGACACAACCCAGACCGGTTCCAGAAGCGTCGCAGTACACGTCAAATGGTTTTTCAATGTCTGGTTGAGCTAGGACTGGTGCAGTGGTCAACAATTTCTTCAAAGTCTGAAATGCCTGCTCACACTCAGGTGACCAGACAAACCTGACCTCATTCTTCAATAGGCTGGTAATGGGCTCGGATATTTTGGAGAAATCCGGAATAAAGCGACGGTAATATCCCGCCATTCCCATAAAACTACGAACTTGATGTACTGTGGTTGGTGGTTTCCAATTCAAGATCGCTTCCACCTTACTTGGGTCAACCGATACACCTTCAGCCGATAGGATATGTCCGAGAAACGGAACTCTGTCCAACCAAAACTCGCACTTGCTAAACTTGGCATATAGTTGATGTTCTCTTAAATGAGTCAGGACCACACGAAGATGTTTAGCATGTTCTTCATGGTTTTTGGAATAGACAAGGATGTCATCGATGAACACGACCACAAACTTGTCGAGCTCGGGCATGAAGACGGAGTTAATGAGATACATGAAGTAGGCAGGGGCATTGGTTAGGCCGAAAGACATAACCAGATACTCGTAGAGGCCATATCTGGTGGTGAAGGCTGTTTTGGAAATATCTTCGGGACGGATCTTTATTTGATGGTATCCTGATCTGAGGTCAATTTTAGAAAATACCTTGGCCCCAGCAAGTTGGTCAAAGAGTAGATCTATGCGAGGCAAAGGGTACTTGTTTTTTATGGTGACCTCATTGAGTGGACGGTAATCGACACAGAGTCTGAGGGAATTGTCCTTCTTTTTAACAAAAATGGCAGGACAACCCCAAGGGGAGGAATTAGGCCTGATGAAACCCTTATCCAACAGCTCTTGCAACTGAAACTTCAACTCTGCCAGTTCCTTGGGTGGAATTCTATAGGCTCTACGGGAAATAGGTGCTGTTCCAGGCTTCAGCTCAGTGGCAAATTCTACATCGCGGTCAGGAGGTAAACCAGGCAATTCGTCAGGGAATACATCCGGAAATTCACAGACTACCGGAATGTTCTGCACCTCTTTAACTGCGGTTGCACATACCCTACCAACTTCTCTTTGAGGTATTGGAAGTTGGATAAGAAGTTGAGTTTGACTGTTAGGCAAGTTTACCCTGATGGTTCTATTCAACACATCTATGAGAGCCTTGTGCTGATACATCTAATTCATGCCTAATATCACATCTATATCCTGATCCTTCAGCACTATCATTGAGGTCGGGAATATATGCCCGCCAAGTTCTATGGGCACCCAATGTACTACCTCTTTAGTACTAATGCGCCCTCCGGGCAACTGAATAAGAAAATTTTCCTCTATCTGTCCAATCGGAATTTCATGCTTAACGACAAATGTACGATTGATAAATGAATGCGATGCACCAGAATCGAAAAGCATGATAGCAGGATGACTTGCGACAGGGAACCTACCCAGCATGACGGGTTCACCCTCAGGAATGTCTCCAACTTGTGTGTAGTAGACCTGTTCTGCTTTTCTCACAACCTTTCCCTTCTGGGCCTGCTGCTGGTGGCCACGGTGTTGAGTCTACTGCTGCTGTCCACTAGGAGCCTTCTGCGCATTCTGATTGTATTGCTTGGGAAATGGGCAGTTGCGGGACCAATATCCCATCTTGCCACAATTGTAGCAGGGTTGGTTTTAGGTTGTTTGAGGAGTGGTTACACGAACGCCACGGGCATTCGGCTAGGTGGCGCTTTGTTGGTTGGAAGTGTGAGAGGTAGCAGCAGTTTGAACTACGACCTGCTGATGGGGGTACTGGGGACGTGAGTGGTGAGTGGGATGGTAGATGATTTTCTGGCGCTTCTGATGGCCAGAGGATCCAGCTGATCCAGACTTCTTTTTCTTCTCTTCTTGGTGCTTGCGGTCGCTTTCTTCAAAAGCTATCACGATGTTGATTGCATCATGATAGGTGCAATGGAGATTGTTGGCCAAGCTTCTTTGAGTCTTGTAGTTCAAGCCTCTGACAAAGCAATCCTTCCTCTTTTGGTCGGTGTTAGTATGCTCAGGGGCATACTGCGACAGATGGTTAAACTGGCTGACATACTGCATGACTGTGGATTCTTTTTGTTGCAGAGCTAAGAATTGATCCAACTTCATTTTCATCACACCCGCAGGGATGTAATGTGCACAGAAAGCTTCACGAAACTCTGCCCAAGTAAGTTGGTGTCCATCAGGCTGGGCGGACAGGAGGTTTGCAAACCAAGCGCTCGCAGGGCCTCGGAGTTGCTGCGCCGCAAACAACGGTTTCTGGGTCTCAGTGCAGCGAATCAATCCAAACTTCTGCTCCATGGTACGGAGCTAGTCATCTGCTTCCAGCGGCTTATCCGCTTTGGTAAACACAGGTGGACGAGTGTCTGTAAAGTCCACATAAGTTGTTTGCTCATCATGGTGGCGGCCACGGCGCCCACCACGGTCATCTCGGTTCTGAGCAAGCAGCGCTATAGCGTTGGCTAAGGCTGCGATGGCATCGGCCAGAGTAGGTGAAATCGGCGGTGCCTTCGGAATGGCCCCGTCCTCAGAAGTCCCAGCACCAGTCGAGCAGGTGTGAACAGGCATCTGTGCATAATTAAGCCAAACCCAAGTCTTAGATTACTTAATCGAGTCTTAATATAGTACACACCATAATATTACAATAACCACGGTACACAAGCGACACTCGACATAGTTCCTAAACCATAGCTAGGGTTTTCATGGCAACGCTGACATTACAATACCCAAAAGAGTGCGAATAACTGACATTCTAGTCCTACTGCTAGTCTAGTCGTCGTCACCCATGGTCCCGTCAGAGACGACACCGTCCTCGTCAACCTCCGCGACGTGCTCCTTGACGTCCTCGTTGGCGTCCTCCTCGACGATCACCTGGAGAGGCTCAATCTCCTCGTCAACGTCCTCCATGTCCTAATCCTCAGGACCAACAACCACCCCATCCTCGGGGTCCTCAACATGTGGCTGTAAGATCGGGTTAAGCTCATTGTTGAGCCTATGCACCTCCTCGTGCAGTGCGTCGTTGTAGTCCTCAATCTGCTCCATGTAGATCTCAAGCTCGTGCAGCCTCACCCTGGTCACGTCCTCACGTGCCCAGGTAGCGTCCCTCTGCTTGATCAGGCGAGCCACAGAAGTCCGCAGTCGATCGATCGTCGCCACGTCCTGGTAGTGCTCCCGACGAGCGGCGGCAAAGTCCTCAGTCATCCTCCTCATCTCCTCCCTCATCCTCTCTATCTCCTCCTGCAACTCAGCGCGGCTGCGGCGGGGGCGACGACTGCCGGAAGCCTCCCCGTCGCGCGGCGCCAGCTAGTGACACGGCACACCCCTGGGTCCCATCATCTTGCGCGCGGTCTGCTTGCAGCGTGCCATGCTGGAGAAAATAAGTTGGGATTAGTGAGGATATAATATACGCTAGCATGAATAGGTTTAATAGATCCTAACCCATAAACCATTTTAAGGAGGAAGTTATATAACATGTGAACCAGCAATGATGCATGAATCGTACTTACGGAATTTAAAACCGATGCAAAATAAATAACTGCACAAATAATTTTTAACATAGGGCTAATAATAGTGCTATTCCACTGACTACCATATGTATAATACAGATTAAGACAAGAGTAAGCAATTTGGACCAAAATAGTTATTTAAAGTTTAAGATCCAAAACATTTTGAAGTTTTGCAAAGTAACACGGTAATGATTTAGCAATGGAACGCTCTGATACCAGCTGTAACAGAACCTCCTAAATCACATGGACCACAGGCACCTGTCATCGCCACTAATGACCTCTGAGAGCCGGGCCGGTGTCCCAAATGATCTAGAAGGTCTTGCCGGGTTACATTAGCGCCCGTTTTCCTCCGACAGGATCCCATTGCGAAGCCATTATAGAATTACAACCTTTCATAACAAATTATATCAGAGTAAAAGCGTGGAAAGATTATAAAATACTTAGATTACAATCCATTTGTCCAAATAAAATTAAGGTGCAGTTATTACAGACCATAAATAAAAGTAGGTAGCAGTGGAACGACGATACAACATAATTAAATACTTAATAACCAGAACCCTGCCCAAGAGTTCAACCTTACTCCTCATTTCCCTCCTAGACAACTGTCACACAGCAGGGGGCAAGGCAAACCTCCGGCTACTATATCCCTGCAACATGGGGTTAACAAACCCTGAGTACTGGGATACTCCGCAAGACTTACCCGACTAAAGAAAAAGAGTGAGACTCAGGAATGCAGGCTGAGGAGAGTCAAGATAAGGCTTGAGCAAGAAATCAAAGAGTTTTGCAGAAAAGCTTTACTATCCTATCTCCATATTTTATCTCAATTTTTAGTTTAATCATAATCCATAATTCCAAATTCATTCTCATATATCCTCATATTTTCTCATTTCTTAATTATTCTCAAAACACCTAGTTGCGAACCACTTTTCAGTTATAGGTCAAAGGATCAAGTCTCCATATCCGAGGAGCAACGACGATTCGAATCGATTAGTACCCAGCTGGGGATCCCTATCCACACTGCATATGTAGCACTTAAGCTTGCATATACCAACCCCGGCTACCACGGCTTTTCTACCCCTAAACCGGTCCTGCACCACACGAGAACACAGTACTCCTCTCCTCTCTAGGCACGCTGGCCACGAGGGTACACGCTGCTCTCGCCATCTCTCCACTCCCAGTGCGTGGTTGTCGGTTCAAGTAGTAGAGCCACCGGAGTCCGGGCTTTCCGTAGTACGTGGCTAGTTGCAAAGTCTCGATCACAGCAGGCCTACAATGAACGGTCCCTAATTCTTTTTCCGCCGGTGGCATTGCATTGGGACTCTAACCGACAAGTGTCCCAACAATTTTTAAATCTCTTTCCCACCGATGGTCAAGCATTGGAAATCTAACCCAAATTCACAACCAACCAACAGAAAAATCCCTTTCCGTCGGTAACGATGCATTGGGACTGCTACCCAAGTGCACAATTTTCCGAACGGACTCATATCCCTTTTTCCTTTCTCATGATTCGTAAATATCACATTCCCATAGGTCAAAAATAGCCTTTTTATGCAAATCTAAATTGATTAAACAGGGCTAAGCATTTTACAGAAGGTAAAGTGGTGTTTTCATACTTTGTTTTTATTGTCCATTTTAACAGTCATGGAAAGCCGCTGCACAGCTTTACTACAACCACCTAGTGACATCTCTACTACTGTCAAGGATCACCTATGGTGAAGGATCTATGAACCCAATCAATCCAAAAATCACACAAACTATAGGGATTATTTGTTTAAATCAATTCTATTATCCAATTAACCCAATATTTAATTAACAAGTGATCAAACAGTTTCCATTTGAGCCCAAACTTAACCAACAGATAGATTTCACCATAAAACAGTACCATATAAATTTTTAGGATTTTTAGATTAACCTAGAATTTATTAAAATTGTTCAAAGTTACATTTAATATTTATTGTGCTGATTTTTAGTTTCTGCAGTACGTGCCCGAAACTAATATCTGATATTTTTTTATTAAATTCTACATGATGCAGAGAGCATACAAAAATATTTTCATAATTTTTAGCATAACAAAAATATTCGTACAAAAATAACAATACTCAACACTGTTCCATTTAGCTATAAATCAGAAATTCTATTTGAAATTCACTAAAATGGAAAAATCCATTTCAGCCTGGGGCGGCCCAACTCGGCACAGGCCGGCCCAGAACGGCCTGTGCGCGCACGGCCATGCGGTTTTGCCAAAAACCCCCTGAAAAACTCAGCGCTCAACCCGCGGTCCTAGTGCTACTATTCATATGAGTCACAGGTCTTACAGATAACCCCCTGGACTTCCTTTTCTTTTTAACCCGCGATCCCTCTCACCCCCACAGAGGCGCTGACCGGCGGCCCGCTGGCTTTGACCGGCGCTAGCTCATCGCCGACGAGGTCTCCGGCTAAACCAACCGGTTCAACACATTCACCAGCCTCTAACGCATCCATCGAGGTAGTTTTTAGGGCTACTGGGACCTAGGGTTCTGCCCAACCGAGAGCATGGCGGCCCGGCCGCGGCGGCACGCCGTGCTCCGGCGAGGCCATGACGGTAGCTTTCAAGAGTAGGGGTGTGATCGAATCAGGGGCTCACCGTGGGTTAGTTAGGCTAGGAGATCGAGCTCGAGGCGGTGCCGAGGCGTGAGCGCGACGACGACAGCGGCTGCAACGAAGTTCACCAGCGGCGTGCTTCCCGTTCCGATGATCCTAAGAGACAAGGTGGGAAACGGACGCAAGCACGAGCCTTAGCATGGAATAGAGAGTACCAAACGTGACACCGAGGGAGAAAAGGCTCACCGCAGCGAGCTAGTCACGTGAGGGATGACTGCGGCGGCGCTTCGGTCACCCGCGAAGACGGCGACGAGCGTTCCGGCACGCGTGGGCCACTACGGCTCGCACCACTGGATGCAAACGACGCGCATGGGAACTGGCTAGTCGACCGCAAGCTGGAGGCGGTGGTGATGGCTCGGTGAGGGCGAATTTCGCCGTGATCCGAGGCGGGCGCGACGGTGACCGGAAGGGGAGAACGGTGGATAGAGAGCGACCGTCGCCCTTTAAGGAGTTGGAAGGGAGGGGACAGGCCAATCCAGAATGGTGCGGGGTCCTCCACACGCGAGGCCACGCTAGGGAACAAGATCCCGGCCGGTACAGGGAGCGCCGCGCGCGCGTGCGGCCCAGCGGGCAGCCGTCTGTGCGCGAACAGGGGAGGGAGGCAGGGCACTGTAGCGAATTAAGTCCCCCTTCACATTGTTTTTTGACCATAACTCCTAAAACCTTGTAGCAACTTGAAAATCGACCAATATAAAAGTTGTAGGGTTCTAAATTCTGCACAACTTTGATTTTGGGACCAAGTTCAGATTTTTGAATAATTTTGAACATATTTGAAAGGGGCTAAAACTACTATTTGAATTTTATTTCTAATTCCATTAAATTCTCCAATTTATCCCCAACAACATGAAAATCTTCCAAAATAAAAGTTATTCTATTAATTGAGCTTGACAACTTTTATTAAGGCAGTTTAGTCAGATTCTCAATAGTTTTCAAATTAGCATTTCAAATTTGAATTTCAAAGTAGTAATTAGGGTTTAATTTAATTTCTATTAAAGAACTTCAAAAACACCTAAAATAAAAGTTGTTCCATTGAAAAATATCTATAACTTTTATTAAGACACCATCACCTGATTCTAAGTAGATTTTGATTTAGGGTTTTAGGGTCCGATTAGGGCTTAATTTAGATGTTTCTTTTGCTTTTCCTTTTAACCACCAATTAAGGATTCAATTCCAGCCTCAATCTCATTCATAAATAAGCCACTCTAAGGTCCCTAAGCACAATCATATGCACGTACTTTAAAATAAACATGATGACATGGCATAATTAATTAGCCGTAATACCCGGGGTATTACAAGCTTCCCTAAACCATTCTAGCGCAAGGTCAAACAAATCTAAGCACTAGTACTTTAAGCACTGGGGAGCTTCTACCAACTAGCAAGCAAAAGCACACTAAGCACCTAAACTCACTACGTGCTTAATGACAAGGATATACAATCCTAACGAAGGAGCGCAACTTGATTAGGTACACAAGCTAATCAAGAACAATACTTCTAAGCTACACAAACTAACCGGTCTCACAAGAGCAACTACAACTACACAAGTAAAGTAATGCGCAAAGTAAAAGATTTGTGTAGAAGGAAGCAAACCACCGCGAAGGATGGGGAGATGATGACACGGTGATTTTTGCTCGGAGGTTCACTTGTCACCACAAGCTACGTCCTCTGTTGAGACAAGCTCGAAGTTTGCCGCCGATCCTCTAGCTTGAGGTGACCCGCCACAAGTCACCACTCCCATGTGGAGTGCCCGCAAGCTCAAGCTCTTTGATCCGGCCGGACCACTTGTCGCTCTTCACGTCTCGCTCAACTAGCGATGCTCTTCGCGACTCCCGCAGGGTGAGCTCCAACCCCTCACAAGCTTGTTCCGGAGCCCAGCACAACCTCCTTTCTTGCTTCCATGGGGCCTCTCGCCACCAAGCCGTCTAGGAGGTGGCGACCTCCAAGAGTAACGAGGACCACCGGCTTGCAACTCGATCACCTAGTGCCACTCGAAGCAATCCTCACGATGCAACGTACTAGCGATCGATCTCTCATTCTCGAATGCGATGTCAATTAGCACAAGTGAGTAGGAGGGCACCAAGCAAAGCACTAGCAAGGGAAACACATTCCCAAGGTGCGCAACCGCTTGTCTTGGCCAGCCCTCACCTCTATTTATAGCCCCCAAACAAATAGAGCTGTTATACCCCTTCACTGGGCATTCTGCGCACACAACGGATGCGCAGTTAGTTCACACCGGATGCGTCCGGTGCGGGGTCTGGTGTACCGCTCGCAAACACGTGTACTAGCCATTGAGATTTGACCATTTCGCGCTTTGACACTGGACGCGTCCGGTGTCACACCGAACACACAAACACCAGCGTCCGGTGAACCACCAGAGAGGTTTCAGAGAGCACTTTTCCACACCGAACGTGTCCGGTGTTGCCTCACCAGACACCCCTCAACGTTCGGTTCTCCAACGGTTAGATTCTGAACTCAGCGCAGTTAGCACCGGACGTGTGAACAGCTCACACCTCGCGTCCGGTGAACAAATCACCGAGAAACTTGAGAACTCACCCATCATACGGGACATATCCGGTATCATACCGGACACGTCCGATATTCACACCGGACGCGTCCGGTGTGGGGTCCGGTGTAGCACTGAGCACCCTTTCGAATTCTTCTCTCCACCCCTTTTTCAAATGTGCCAACTCCAAAGTGTTCCACTACTTTGTGCAAGTGAGTTAGAATTTTCACAATCATTTTCGAAGGGTTTTTACTTACTTCACCGCGTCACTCGATCCTAGCAACGTATGCAAGTTAGATCGCTCAAGTGGCACTAGATGACCGATATGCAAACAAGTTTGCCCCTCTTGATAGTACGACCATCTATCCTAAATCCGATCAAGCACTTCTCTACTCAACCTTAGACCGGTGTAAATGGAAACGCCCTAAGTTATACCTTTGCCTTGCGCTTTCCATTCTGATGATCGTCTTCATCACCGTCTCCGACACCATCGATGCTGGTGCAACAGATGCACCAACACCTCATGAATGATATGATCCACTTCATATCATCATGTGGCTTTTGGTCCATCGATCCTCGACTTACTTGCTGTAACACTCCTGTGTTACGGAACATTTAAAATTGAGCATGTCATCATAAGCATTGAACAATATGTATGAATCTTTATCAAACTTGACCTGCATCAACTGAGAATAAGTTTACTTTTCTCTTATGGCTTGTGCTTAGGGCAATAGAGTGGCTTTTACTAGCAATTTAATTCTTAAAGCCCTAAATCGGACCAAAAATTTAGTTTCAAAACTAAGTAGAATTGGACATTGGTCCCAAAAAAGCAAAGTTGTAGCTCTTTTTAAATAGAGCAACTTTGGTATTCAAAGTTTTTCAAGTTTTCATAGGGAAATTCAAATTAAACTCGAATTACTATATTCAAATTTGAATTCAAAACTTTAATTCAAAAATTATATGGAATATGAAGATGATCTTTAAACAAAAGTTGTAAAGCTCTCTGAGTTGAACAACTTTGATGTTCATGGATTTTGAACTTATTCAATAAAAATTTGAAATTTAAACTGAATTGAATAAGGGCCATTTACCCCCTTTTCTATAGTTTCAAAAATATTTGAAATTTGAAAATACTTAAAATACGAAAGTTGTTCAGAATTTAATTTCCCACATATCTTATTTTGGGATATTTTCGGTTTGTTATACAAAAACAAAAGTAATTTAGGGAATAGTCTCGGGAGGGGGTTAATTGCAAAAATTTCATCAAGATTCGAACAGGGTGTTCGACTCGCTGCCACGCAGCTGCTTGCCGACGAGCCGCCGCCGCCCTCGGCGATGCAGCGTGCGTGGGCACATCGCCCTGGGACGTGGCACGAGCGTGTGTCGTGGCAAACGTCCTGAGCATCCTTATCGTTCTTAGCAGCCCGAAGCCGAGCTCGCCGTTTTCCTTTTCCCGTTCGTGTTCGCCGCCGTCGATGCTCGGTCGGCGGCCGAATTCGCGGTCATCAATCCCTCTTCACCCTTTTCGTTTTGCCACCAGCTCCGTAGTGTTGTTGCGCACCCGTAGAGCCTTTACTCGCGTCCCCTCGTCACCGAAGTCGTCGTGTGCCGGTCGTCTTCTCTAGAGCCGGTCGGAGCGCCGCCGCTCCTATCTCAACGTGACCAGGCCATTTGGGTGAGTTCTTGACCGCATTAGTTCATGTTCCAAGTCCTTCTTGCTATCCTGAAACTCGTGTAACCGACGGTTTTCCGTTTGGTGCTCGGAACACTTCGGAACAGGGTTCGTGCCGCCGGAGCTCACTGCTGGAGCCGCCATCAACGTCGACGAAGCATCTCCGGCCGTTATCCACTCCAACCAGCGCGAGCAGTGCGCCTAGGTGAGCTCCATGAGGTGCTAGATGTAGTTGGTTTAGTTTCTTGTAGTCCGCCTTGGTCGGCGCGCACGTTGCCGCCGCGGTCGAGCCGCCATGGTCTCGGCCAGGCGAATCCCGAGCTCCGACTTGTCCAACCAACTAGCTCGATAGGTATATGGGTATCGGTGGGGGCTCGGTGGTGTTTTTCCCCTCGCCGGAGAGGTCACCGGCGGCGAGTCCGGGCCGGCGAGGTGCCGCCGTGGCCAGCGCGCGCGCGCCTCTGCTTCGACTCTGCTCGAGTCGAGCAGAGGGAGGAAGAAGGGGAGAGGCCCCGGTTGGGCCAGGCCAGGCCATAGCAGGCCGGCCTGCTTCGGGGCTGTGCCAAACTGGCCAGAAGCTGGGCCCAATCGGGCCGGCCCAGTATTCCCCTGTAAATGGTCTTTTCAATTTTAAAAAGAAATGAATAGTTACCAATTTTGCTAATTTTGAAGGAATTAATTTATAGCTCCAAAAATTCTAAAATAAATTGTGGAGCCTCTCTGTGATATGAAGAATTTATGAAAAATATGAAACTTGTATTTTGAGCACTTTCTGTAAACTGTAAAAATGCATATTTTAATTAATAAATGACACTTCTATGATTTTTATAGCTCAAAATATAAATCCAAAAATTATGAAATTAATTGGGTAGCTATTTTGACCAGTGAGCTACCTCCAAAAAAATTTGTAGCTCAGTTGGATAAAGTTTTATTATTTATGATTTATTCCTAATTAATCAATTAAATTAAAATGATGATTAGTGTTAATCACTCTAGGGATTTTGTGTTATTTTGGCATTGAGTGAAGGCTTAGGATCAGAAACCCTAATGGATCCTAAGCACCTTTCTTAGTGTTGAAGGTCGTGTTAGTTGCGGCTTTCTTTGACTGTTAAAAATAATTAATGAATTAATTATGCAACAATAACACTGTAGGTGAGATTTTGATTACAACTTTACCGTGAAGGAAAGTTGTACTCAAGGTTATTAATTTAATGCTTATTGCTAATCATGATATTTGCACTATCATTAAGCATGCATCATTATCACGTATAGTGACCGAAGGCGAGGAAGTAAAAATCGAGCAAGTCGCCGCTGACGAACCTTCCGGAGTTATCGGTGGTTTTGACATTTGCGGTTCTGATCCTGACCCGTCCCTCGTCGAACAACAAGGCAAGCCCCGGTGCATTAACCCCTCCTTGTGTTTTACAAATATTTATCACTTTGAGTTAAATTACTGCATTAGGTTGATAGGAGTTGATTGTCACCTACTTGCTGCATTTACCTGCCTTGATATATTATCCGTGAAACCTGATTTAAAGGCAAATGTTTATAAAATGCTTAGCCATGCTTAATAGTTAAGCTTTTTATAAAAAGATATTTTGTATGCTTTAGGCATACTACTATGAACTTT
The DNA here is from genome assembly GCA_038502445.1 of Eremochloa ophiuroides. Classification (NCBI taxonomy): domain Eukaryota; kingdom Viridiplantae; phylum Streptophyta; class Magnoliopsida; order Poales; family Poaceae; genus Eremochloa; species Eremochloa ophiuroides. The sequence continues at coordinate 55,031,447 of JAHLJS010000003.1, read as the reverse complement.
TATAATTGTTTGACAGGGCAGTAGACTTGCATTGAGAAAGGAGTCTCAATGTAGTGTCTCTGACTGTCTATTAAGAAAACGAAATGGAATCCATTAGGGACCATTCGTTGTCGGCCTGATGGATCGAGACTTTGCAACTACCCACATACTACGGAAAGCCTCTGACTCCGGACGCTCCTCTACTTGAACCGACAACCACGCACTGGGAGTGGAGAGATGGCGAGAGTAGCGTGTACCCTCGTGGCCGGCGTGCCTGGAGAGGAGAGGAGTACTGTGCTCTCGGGTGGCGCAGGACCGGTTCAAGTTTTGGAAAAGCCGTGGTAGGCGGGGTTGGCATATGCAAGCTTAAGTGCTACATATGCAGTGTGGATAGGGATCCCCAGCTGGGTACTTAATCGATTCGAATCGTCGTTGCTCCTCGGTCAATGGAGACTTGATCCACTGACTTACAGCGAAGAGTGGTTCGGAACTAGGTAAATGTGGGAAAGGGTATTGATGACGAGGTAACTGAATGAAACAATTTAGCTTGAGATTAAATGTTAAGCTGATTTAGAGAGCTTTTCTGCAAAACTCTTTAATTCTTGCTAAAGCCTCTCCTTGTTTCCCCTTAGCCTGCATTCCGGAGTCTTCTTCCCAATTTTTTGTCAGGGTAAGTCTTGCGGAAGTACCCCTCGCACTCAGGGTTTGTTAACCCCATGTTGCAGGCAATCAGCAACCCAAGGTCTGCGTTGGACCTTGCTGTATGACGGTGTTCGAGGAAATGGTCCAAGAAGATAGTGATAGTGAGTGAGTATTTAATCCCTGGACAGGGATGTTATGTAACATAAGTGTTGTATAAGCTACTTACCTACTGCCACTACTCATATTTTGGTTTGTAATAATCGCACTTAATGTATAATTAAGAACACGGATTTGTAATCCTATGTAATATTTTAAGTCTTTCGGTCTTGTACTCCGAGTTGTAAAATTTATATTAAATGTTGTACTCTGCAATTTCTTCGCAATTAAGATCCTGTTCGGAGGAAACGGGTTTACTCGTAAACCCGGCAGACCCTTTTAGGTTATACGGGTCACCTGCACGGCTGTCGGAGGTCTTTTGGACGACGACAGATGCATGTGGGCCATATAGCTTAGGAGGTTCTGTCACAGCTGGTACCGGAGCTTAATTTGCAAAGACTTGCAGGGTCTTTTTGCAAAATTTCAAAATGATTTGGATCCATTATTAAATTGTAATTTGGTCCAAATTGCTTATTATCTTGTCTTAATCATTTTAATAAAGGCAAAAACTGATGAGTATTGGCATAGTAGGGAAATAGCATTTATGATATATTAGCCCTATGTTAAAAAATTTATTATCAAGTCAATTTATTGTTTTGTTTGTGATTGTTTTGTAAGTACGTGCATGCATCATAATTGTTAACTTGATAATAATTACCTTCCTTCTTAAAGGGGTATGGGATTAGTAGAAACCAAACCTATTCTTGCTGACCTGTAATTTTGTTAAACTAATCCTAACTCACCTTCTTCAGATGGCTCGTACCAAGCGTACCGCTCGTAAGATGGTTGGACCTCAAGGTGTGCCACATCATCAAATCGCACCAAGGGTCACTCCCACTAGCAGTCAAGCCGAGTTGTGGGCGGAGATCGAGAGGCTGCATGAGCGTCTTGACAGAATGTTTGACAACCGCTGCAGGGGCCAAATCGAGGTGCGTCAACTAAAAACTCGTCTGCGGGAGGTGATGACTGAACGTGAACTTGCGGGACAGCAGGAGGACCGCGCTCTGACTCGAGTTCGCGAGTTAGAGGTTTATGCAAGAGACCTCGAGCGCCAGAATGAGGAGGTGCGCGAGGAGATGTACCGCCTGTATCATCAGCTGCATCCTCACGGCGCGTCTGATGAAGCGGACCAGGACGAACAGGACGCGGAATCCAGCGAGGGCAGCAACATGCCAGCATCCTCCAGCACTACCTAGGATAGCTTAAACCTTAGGTTGGGTATGTAAAATAAGTATCTAAGCTAGACTAACCACTAAGCTGTGTCGTGCTAGGAGCGCGACAAATTTTGGTATTGTAATCCGTAAAACGCTATGTACTGCTAAGGTTTGGAATAATCATGTGTGAATATGGCTTGCTTGTATATACAGATGCCGATGTGTACTCGCGCTTCTGATGAGGCTGGAACCTCTCATGGCGGTGATGAGCTTCCTAACCCGCCACCGATTCCACCAACATTAGCGGATGCTATCGCCGCACTGGCAAATGCTACTGCTCATCTGGTACAAAATCAAAGTCAGAATAATCAGGGAAACCGTCGTGGGCGTAATAACCGGGATGAAACCACTTATGTGGATTTCACAGATACTCGTCCACCAGTTTTCACCAAAGCTGATGAGCCGTTGGAGGCAGACGATTGGCTCCGTACTATGGAGCAAAAGTTTAGTCTTATTCAGTGCACCGACTATCAGAAGCCTCTGTTCGCAGCACAACAGCTTCGGGGAGCTGCCAGCAGCTGGTGGGCGAACTTTGTTGCCGCCCAGCCAGAAGGTCACCGTGTGACATGGGCCGAGTTCTGTGAAGCTTTTCGTGCCCATTATATTCCAGCTGGAGTAATGAAGCTGAAGTTAGACGAGTTTCTAGCACTTCGCCAGAGGGAGGACACCGTGATGCAGTATGTGTCCAAATTCAACCACCTTTCTCAATATGCACCTGATCATGTGAGCACTGATCACAAAAAGAAAGACTGCTTTGAGAGGGGTTTGAACTCGAAAATTCAGAGAGCATTGACCTCCAACCCAGATGCTACCTATCATCAGGCGGTCAACATAGCAATAGCTTTTGAAGCTAAGAATTTTGCTCATCAGGCGGAGAAACGAAAGACGAAGATTGTGTCGACCGGACCTTCTGGTGGTAAGAAGCGCCAGAAGATTGTGTTCCATCCTATTCAACACCAACGTACCCAGTATCCACAGCCGCAATATCCACCTCGGCAACGGGTTTATATTCGCCCTGCTGCCGCACCACAGAATATTAATAAGCCAAATCCCACTCAGCCGAACGCCCCTGGTGTTCGTATCCAAGCTCCACCACCAAACTACAACGCTCCATGCTTTAACTGTGGAAAGCCTGGGCATTACTCTCGTGATTGCCCGTTTCCAAGACAGTATAATCAGAATGTTCCGAGAGTTGTTGGTGGTCAACAGCAGCAACAGAATCAGAACCGTAACAACCAGCAGAACCAGAAGGGTAAGGCCGTGAAGAAAGTTGGACAAGTCCACTATACTCAGGTCAATGAGATTCCGGAAGGAGAACCCGTCATGCTTGGTAGGTTTCCTGTTGCAAATCATCCTGCTGTTATGCTTTTTGATTCTGGTGCATCTCATACTTTTATCAATCGTACCTTCGTCATTGAGCATGATATTCCAATTGGGGAAGCTAAGGAAAGTATTATAGTACAGTCGCCTGGGGGACGACTGAGTACCAAGGAAATGGTATATCAGGTACCTATAGACTTAGGTGGTCATCTTTTCCCCACATCCATGATAGTGTTAAAGGATCAAGATATAGATGTGATCCTAGGTATGAATTGGATGTACTAGAGAGGAGCTATTATTGATACTTTGAATAGAACCATAAAGGTGAACTTACCTAATAGTACTTCTCAACTTCTTATCCAACTTCCAACACCTCAGAGGGCTGTTGAAAGAGTTAATGCCACTTCAGTAAAAGAAGTTCAGGACATTCCGGTAGTTTGCGAGTTTCCAGACGTGTTTCCTGAAGATCTGCCTGGATTACCTCCTGACCAGGATGTAGAGTTTACCATTGAGTTGAAGCCGGGAACAGCTCCAATTTCCCGAAGATCTTATAGAATGCCTCCGAATGAGTTGGCAGAACTGAAGATTCAGTTGCAAGAGTTGCTTGATAAGGGATTTATCCGACCAAGCTCTTCTCCTTGGGGTTGTCCTGCTATTTTTGTAAAGAAGAAGGACAAAACTCTAAGGTTATGTGTTGACTATAGACCATTGAATGAAGTCACTATCAAGAACAAGTACCCTCTGCCCCGAATTGATCTTCTTTTTGATCAGCTTTCTGGAGCAAAAGTGTTTTCAAAGATTGACCTTCGCTCGGGTTATCATCAGATAAAGATTCGTCCCGAGGATATCCCTAAGACAGCTTTTACTACTCGTTATGGGTTATACGAATATTTGGTCATGTCCTTTGGTCTGACCAATGCTCCTGCTCATTTCATGTATCTGATGAATTCTGTGTTCATGGCAGAGTTGGACAAGTTTGTAGTAGTGTTTATAGATGATATCTTGATATATTCAAGGAGCGAGGAGGAGCATGCGGAACATCTTCGCATTGTTCTAACTCGATTAAGGGAGCATAAGTTGTATGCCAAGTTCAGCAAGTGTGCATTTTGGTTGAAGGAAATCCAATTTCTGGGACACATTCTATCAGCTGAAGGCGTAGCTGTCAATCCTAGCAAGGTTGAGGAAGTCTTGAATTGGCAACCGCCGACCACTGTTCATCAAGTTAGAAGTTTTCTGGGAATGGCAGGATATTATCGCCGGTTCATCCCTAACTTCTCTAGAATAGCTAAGCCAATCAATGAGTTGCTTAAGAATGATGTGAAGTTTAAATGGTCAACTGAATGTGAGGAAGCTTTCTAAACTCTAAAGAAACTCTTGACCACTGCTCCTGTCTTAGCTCAGCCTGACATCGTAAAGCCGTTCGATGTGCATTGCGATGCCTCAGGTATTGGTATTGGTTGCGTGCTGATGCAAGAAGGCCGAGTCATTGCATATGCATCTCGTCAGCTGAAGCGACATGAAGAGCACTATCCCACTCATGATTTGGAATTAGCCGCTGTTGTTCATGCTCTAAAGATCTGGCGTCATTATTTGCTGGGCAACACTTGTCATATATACACAGATCACAAGATTTTGAAGCATATTTTCACTCAATCTGAGTTAAATATGAGGCAAAGAAGATGGCTTGAACTAATAAAGGATTATGATCTGGAAGTGCATTACCATCCTGGTAAGGCAAACGTGGTTGCTGATGCACTTAGTAGAAAGGCTCACTGCCATTGTCTGACAGTGAGGCCGTTGGACCTTTCTTTGTGTTTTGAGCTTGAAAAGTTAAACATTGAAATGGGTCGACGAGGTAATTTAACCAACCTTAGTATTGAGTCGACTATCCAAGAAGAGATTATTGCTGCCCAGAAAAAGAATAAAGGTATTAAACACATCAAGGAAAAAGTTTTAGCTAGAAAAGCCGACTGCTTCCGAATTGATGGTGATGGTGTCGTATGGTTCAAGAATCGTTTAGTAGTTCCAAAGGTTCCTGAGTTACGTCGAAAAATTCTTGATGAAGCGCACTTAACAAGGTTTTCTATTCATCCAGGAAGCAATAAGATGTATCAGAATCTGAAACAGAGATTCTGGTGGACCAAAATGAAGATCGAGATTGCCCAATATGTGGCTGAGTGTGACACCTGCCAGAGAGTAAAAGCGGTGCATATGAAATCAGCAGGTGAACTCAACCCACTGCCTATTCCTGGAGGCAAGTGGGAGGACATTAGTATGGACTTTATAGTGGGTTTTCCCAAGACATCCCGAGGGTTTGATTCCATTTGGGTTATTGTTGATCGCCTCACTAAACAAGCCCACTTCCTACCTGTTAAGCTCGCATACCCCACGGCCAAGTATGCCAGCTTATACATTAATCACATTATGAAACTTCACGGGGTGCCAAAGACTATTGTATCTGACAGAGGTACACAGTTTGTCTCTAATTTTTGGAAATCTTTCCATGAGTCCTTGGGTACTAAGCTTTTGCACAGTACTGCTTATCATCCATCCTCAGACTGGGGGTCAGACGGAGAGAGTCAATCAGATTCTCGAGGATATGTTGAAGGCTTGTGTTCTCAATTATTCGACTAGTTGGGATGAATGCTTGCCCCTGATAGAATTTTCGTATAATAACAGCTATCAGGAAAGCATCAAGATGGCACCATTCGAAGCGGTATATGGTCGCAGATGTCGAACTCCGTTGAATTGGTCCGAACCTGGGGAGCGATGGTTCTTTGGAGTCGACATGGTTAAAGAAGCCGAAGAGAAAGTTCGAACTATTCGAGCTAATATGAAAGCGGCCCAATCTCGCCAAAAGAGTTATGCTGACAAAAGACGTCGACCTCTAGCATTCGAAGTAGGAGAATATGTATATCTGAAAGTCTCACCTATGAAGGGAGTCAGTCGTTTTGGAGTTAAGGGAAAGTTATCCCCGCGCTACATTGGCCCGTTCCAAATCGTACAGAGATGTGGACCGGTAGCGTATAAGCTGAAATTGCCTGAGCAATTGTCAGAAGTTCACAATGTGTTTCATGTGTCACAGTTGAAGAAATGTCTTCGAGTGCCTGATCGAATCATCGACCTGGAAGGGGTAGAACTTAAGTCAGACTTAACCTATCCGGAGTACCCGATCAGAGTCTTGGATCAAAGAGATCGAGTCACACGAAGGACGACCACGAAGTGGTATAAAGTTCAGTGGAGTCAGCACTCTGAAGAAGAGGCTACTTGGGAATCCGAGGATTTTCTATCTGAAAATTTTCCTGAGTTCTATGCTTCCCTGTAGTCTAATCTATTTCTTCTGTTTTGTAAAATACAACTTACCCACTTGTTCCATAGTATGAAAAGAAGCGTGTTTGTGTGAGACATTTTCTTTTCCATTACTTAACCCAGGGTTTTTAGCGCACTAAATCTCGGGACGAGATTTCTTTAAGGGGGAAGGGCTGTAACACTCCTGTGTTAGGGAATATTTAAAATTGAGCATGTCATCATAAGCATTGAACAATATGTATGAATCTTTATCAAACTTGACCTGCATCAACTGAGAATAAGTTTACTTTTCTCTTATGGCTTGTGCTTAGGGCAATAGAGTGGCTTTTACTAGCAATTTAATTCTTAAAGCCCTAAATCGGACCAAAAATTTAGTTTCAAAACTAAGTAGAATTGGACATTGGTCCCAAAAGCAAAGTTGTAGCTCTTTTTAAATAGAGCAACTTTGGTATTCAAAGTTTTTCAAGTTTTCATAGGGAAATTCAAATTAAACTCGAATTACTATATTCAAATTTGAATTCAAAACTTTAATTCAAAAATTATATGGAATATGAAGATGATCTTTAAACAAAAGTTGTAAAGCTCCCTGAGTTGAACAACTTTGATGTTCATGGATTTTGAACTTATTCAATAAAAATTTGAAATTTAAACTGAATTGAATAAGGGCCATTTACCCCCTTTTCTATAGTTTCAAAAATATTTGAAATTTGAAAATACTTAAAATACGAAAGTTGTTCAGAATTTAATTTCCCACATATCTTATTTTGGGATATTTTCGGTTTGTTATATAAAAACAAAAGTAATTTAGGGAATAGTCTCGGGAGGGGGTTAATTGCAAAAATTTCATCAAGATTCGAACAGGGTGTTCGACTCGCTGCCACGCAGCTGCTTGTCGACGAGCCGCCGCCGCCCTCGGCGATGCAGCGTGCGTGGGCACATCGCCCTGGGACGTGGCACGAGCGTGTGTCGTGGCAAACGTCCTGAGCATCCTTATCGTTCTTAGCAGCCCGAAGCCGAGCTCGCCGTTTTCCTTTTCCCGTTCGTGTTCGCCGCCGTCGATGCTCGGTCGGCGGCCGAATTCGCGGTCATCAATCCCTCTTCACCCTTTTCGTTTTGCCACCAGCTCCGTAGTGTTGTTGCGCACCCGTAGAGCCTTTACTCGCGTCCCCTCGTCACCGAAGTCGTCGTGTGCCGGTCGTCTTCTCTAGAGCCGGTCGGAGCGCCGCCGCTCCTATCTCAATGTGACCAGGCCATTTGGGTGAGTTCTTGACCGCATTAGTTCATGTTCCAAGTCCTTCTTGCTATCCTGAAACTCGTGTAACCGACGGTTTTCCGTTTGGTGCTCGGAACACTTCGGAACAGGGTTCGTGCCGCCGGAGCTCACTGCTGGAGCCGCCATCAACGTCGACGAAGCATCTCCGGCCGTTATCCACTCCAACCAGCGCGAGCAATGCGCCTAGGTGAGCTCCATGAGGTGCTAGATGTAGTTGGTTTAGTTTCTTGTAGTCCGCCTTGGTCGGCGCGCACGTTGCCGCCGCGGTCGAGCCGCCATGGTCTCGGCCAGGCGAACCCCGAGCTCCGACTTGTCCAACCAACTAGCTCGATAGGTATATGGGTATCGGTGGGGGCTCGGTGGTGTTTTTCCCCTCGCCGGAGAGGTCACCGGCGGCGAGTCCGGGCCGGCGAGGTGCCGCCGTGGCCAGCGCGCGCGCGCCTCTGCTTCGACTCTGCTCGAGTCGAGCAGAGGGAGGAAGAAGGGGAGAGGCCCCGGTTGGGCCAGGCCAGGCCATAGCAGGCCGGCCTGCTTCGGGGCTATGCCAAACTGGCCAGAAGCTGGGCCCAATCGGGCCGGCCCAGTATTCCCCTGTAAATGGTCTTTTCAATTTTAAAAAGAAATGAATAGTTACCAATTTTGCTAATTTTGAAGGAATTAATTTATAGCTCCAAAAATTCTGAAATAAATTGTGGAGCCTCTCTGTGATATGAAGAATTTAAGAAAAAAATGAAACTTGTATTTTGAGCACTTTCTGTAAACTGTAAAAATGCATATTTTAATTAATAAATGACACTTCTATGATTTTTATAGCTCAAAATATAAATCCAAAAATTATGAAATTAATTGGGTAGCTATTTTGACCAGTGAGCTACCTCCAAAAAAATTTGTAGCTCAGTTGGATAAAGTTTTATTATTTGTGATTTATTCCTAATTAATCAATTAAATTAAAATGATGATTAGTGTTAATCACTCTAGGGATTTTGTGTTATTTTGGCATTGAGTGAAGGCTTAGGATCAGAAACCCTAATGGATCCTAAGCACCTTTCTTAGTGTTGAAGGTCGTGTTAGTTGCGGCTTTCTTTGACTGTTAAAAATAATTAATGAATTAATTATGCAACAATAACACTGTAGGTGAGATTTTGATTACAACTTTACCGTGAAGGAAAGTTGTACTCAAGGTTATTAATTTAATGCTTATTGCTAATCATGATATTTGCACTATCATTAAGCATGCATCATTATCACGTATAGTGACCGAAGGCGAGGAAGTAAAAATCGAGCAAGTCGCCGCTGACGAACCTTCCGGAGTTATCGGTAGTTTTGACATTTGCGGTTCTGATCCTGACCCGTCCCTCGTCGAACAACAAGGCAAGCCCCGGTGCATTAACCCCTCCTTGTGTTTTACAAATCTTTATCACTTTGAGTTAAATTACTGCATTAGGTTGATAGGAGTTGATTGTCACCTACTTGCTGCATTTACCTGCCTTGATATATTATCCGTGAAACCTGATTTAAAGGCAAATGTTTATAAAATGCTTAGCCATGCTTAATAGTTAAGCTTTTTATAAAAAGATATTTTGTATGCTTTAGGCATACTACTATGAACTTTTATAATTGTTTGACAGGGCAGTAGACTTGCATTGAGAAAGGAGTCTCAATGTAGTGTCTCTGACTGTCTATTAAGAAAACGAAATGGAATCCATTAGGGACCATTCGTTGTCGGCCTGATGGATCGAGACTTTGCAACTACCACATACTACGGAAAGCCTCTGACTCCGGACGCTCCTCTACTTGAACCGACAACCACGCACTGGGAGTGGAGAGATGGCGAGAGTAGCGTGTACCCTCGTGGCCGGCGTGCCTAGAGAGGAGAGGAGTACTGTGCTCTCGGGTGGCGCAGGACCGGTTCAAGTTTTGGAAAAGCCGTGGTAGGCGGGGTTGGCATATGCAAGCTTAAGTGCTACATATGCAGTGTGGATAGGGATCCCCAGCTGAGTACTTAATCGATTCGAATCGTCGTTGCTCCTCGGTCAATGGAGACTTGATCCACTGACTTACAGCGAAGAGTGGTTCGGAACTAGGTAAATGTGGGAAAGGGTATTGATGACGAGGTAACTGAATGAAACAATTTAGCTTGAGATTAAATGTTAAGCTGATTTAGAGAGCTTTTCTGCAAAACTCTTTAATTCTTGCTAAAGCCTCTCCTTGTTTCCCCTTAGCCTGCATTCCGGAGTCTTCTTCCCAATTTTTAGTCGGGTAAGTCTTGCGGAGTACCCCTCGTACTCAGGGTTTGTTAACCCCATGTTGCAGGCAATCAGCAACCCAAGGTCTGCGTTGGACCTTACTGTATGACGGTGTTCGAGGAAATGGTCCAAGAAGATAGTGATAGTGAGTGAGTATTTAATCCCTGGGCAGGGATGTTATGTAACATAAGTGTTGTATAAGCTACTTACCTACTGCCACTACTCATATTTTGGTTTGTAATAATCGCACTTAATGTATAATTAAGAACACGGGTTTGTAATCCTATGTAATATTTTAAGTCTTCCGCTCTTGTACTCCGAGTTGTAAAATTTATATGAAATGTTGTACTCTGCAATTTCTTCGCAATTAAGATCCTGTTCGGAGGAAACGGGTTTACTCGTAAACTCGGCAGACCCTTTTAGGTTATACGGGTCACCTGCACGGCTGTCGGAGGTCTTTTGGACGACGACAGGTGCATGTGGGCCATATAGCTTAGGAGGTTCTGTCACACTTGCTCTTCACCGTTACGTTGGTCCATCGGCGCCAAGCCATCACCCAACTTGCCCTTCACACTTGCAACCGGTCCGTCGACGCGAAGCCTTGTCTTGATCTTCTCCACCTAGCCACATGACTCCATGTCATTTCTCATGCGTTAAGCTCCTTCATCACCATATGTGTGAGCTAAGCATCGTTTCCAAGCCATTTCCACCTCCATAGCATAGTTGCTCACACACATGTACTTATGGACTAATCACCTGTGTAATCAACACTTAAACACATATTAGTCAACCTAAGTTGTCACTCAATTACCAAAACCAAACAAGGACCTTTCACTTCCTCAAAACCCGATTTTTCGTGCCGATCTATCTTGATTTCATTGTGCATCAATCATAATGTGTTGTAAGTTTGGATTGCAATGTTATGTAGCATGAATCTAAGATCCTTCGCACTAATTTCAGTAGAGCAAGTGCGACACCTCTATCCCAGATGTTGTCTATGAGCATGATTGGAGCAGTATGAGTGTTGTTAGAATCACCAAGTGCAAGCACAACCGTCATGTTGTCATGAAGAAATGCTAGGGGTGGCAGGAACACTGGTTGATGCTTTCGGGGTTTCCTGATCAAGGTCTGCAATACTGATCTTCACTTCCCAATACTTTTACACGATGTGTCAACAAATTTCGTTCTAACTGTTAACTTTGTTTTACATAGGATGAGCTTCACCAATGCCAGTTTGTGGAGTCGTTGGACAAGACATCGTGCGCAGTAGAGCCTTAAGGAGTTATGGAAGGAGTTGAAGACCACAAGGTGTTGTGAGGCCAAATAAATGAAGTTCTTCATGAAGCTCTTGTCTGCAATGAGATAGCCAACAATGCCCGAGTTGCTCTGTAGGTAGAGATCAACCGCACCAAGCATTTAGCTAGGTAGATTTGCCATATCTACTAGAGGAAGGCTGCCTACACTATTGTCAAAAAATGCAAGCTCATGTATATCCTCTACTTCCTCCTTGGAGTCCTGGTGTTTCTAGTGGTTGCCATCTTCTTCAAGATGAAGTAATGCATGGGCACAACTATTAGTGTTAGATATTAGTTTCAGGGAATATGCAAGGTAGGAAGTACTAGCTCTTATTGGTAGTTGTAGGAATCACAACTGATCAATGCTATCAGCACCGCTGCTGGAGTATTGGTAGTTGTGGCTATTAGTGCCAGCTTTTGTGCCAATATGAGCGATGCATCTCAATTGAACTATTACTGTCAAGTGTGTCATGGTGATAGTGAACCCATGAGTGCCATATGTTGGCCTATTTTGATGATGCCCATTTCAGTCTACTAAGGTTCATTAGTGACGTCTTTGTAATTACTAATGCTAAGTACTAATCACTGCCAATGAAGCTTCCTAGGTGGAGTTTGCATATGTGATTGTGGTTGTGTTTTTTCCTTTTTTATAAATTGAAAGCCATAATTGTTTTGTCCACTTAGTTTGCACAAAAGGTAACAACTTACGTATTCAGGTCATGTTCTCAAGTTGTTGGAACACTTAGCTAATTTCATAAATTACATGGACTAAATGATTGCAAACTGGATAAGTACAACAACTATTAGTAGCATGATGATGTAGCCTTTGATTTTGATGTTAGTTGCTTCATTTGATGTTGTCATGCTTTTACATGCCTCCTCCACTGCTTGGGAGATGATTTGTGCCCTTTTCATGTGCCATGAACTTATCAAATGCCTACACTGCTTCTTCTTTGCTTTTGTAGCTGTTGGCGCTTCTTAGCGATAGTAGATAATTCCACAAACACACGGAAGACTGTTGTAGCACTTCACCCGGTGGTAAGCAGGGTACCTATTTCCTCGAGGAACGAAGGTGTGATTAGGTTCTTAGCTAGCGTAGCCCTAAGATAGGAAGCGGGGTTTTTCGAGTAGTGAGTTTCTTCTAGAGATAGAATACCTAAGTTAAGATAACTATGTTGCTAAAGGCTTGCTTCGGGCACTGGAGCATAACTGGTCTGCCAGATAATACTGACCTATAGCTCTACGCCGTATCTGAATGTGGGGATTTCAAGGAACGGATATGGCTGTCACCACCTACTGATGAGGATATCCAAGCCATACATACTCCTTCGAGAAGCAACAAGTCACCATCCAACATCAAGAATGCAAATCAAGGACCAATTACACGTAATTGAGCAATAAAGTATAACGAGAGGTGAATGTCCTACTTTGTGAAGTTCATCTAAATATTAATGAGAATTATCTACTACCTAAGTCATGCATGTTTACATTGCTCAGGTTCACAAAGGAGGATGGCAAGAACACATAAGGAGACGGCTGCCGAACAGGACTTCACTCGAGCCAAACCAGTCCGGCAGAATAGTCTGAAAGAAATGTTCATAACTTGAGATTTCCAAAATGCTATGAAGGTCAATAAGGACTTGTTGGAAAGATTGTCAAGTCTACTTTCCAATGCCACCAAGTTTGACCAGTTTGGAGCCTCCAATGAGATGTCTGACCAGATTAGTGACGACTGGTCCGAGGGTCAGCAGTCAGCCTAATGGTCAACTTACCATGCAATACTGTACCAATCTACAATATATCATGGTGCATGGTATACATGTGTGAAAGCCTATCAAGTTAGCTTCCCAACGCAACAAACCGTGCATCATTTGGACTTTTCATGGTGGAGTTATTGACAAAACACTGAAGACTGTGCAGAAGACCAACAGCTACGCGAAAACAACTCATAGCTCATTTCAAAGAGCAATGTTTACATACTCTATCTTTGCACTACCATTTCGTATTCATTCCTATCTAGCAGAGTTGTTCCTAGTATATATACCCCTCTGCACCCAAGCAAATAGAGTCTTTGATCTTTTAAGAAACCAATAGGGTATTGCAACCTAGTTGCTGAGTGTCTTACACACCTTTGTTCTTACAAGTTCTTCTTAGGCTTGTGAGAGATCTCTCTGAGGTCCCCTACCTTGTGCTTTACGGCTTTTGTTCGCTAAACCGCATTCTGTGGATTAGTCCTGATTTGTGGTTCTGTGATCGTTCAGAGATCGAGTCGAAGTCCTCAAGGTTTCGGTGTCTCTCTCTCGTGGCTTGGTCGTATCCAACCTTTGTCAGGCATAAAGCTAGTTACTCTATGTTATATAGCAAGTTATCCTTTGTTCTTAAACCTACTGTTGTGAAGATCGGGCCATTTCCTCATAGATTCATATCGGTACCTATCATGTGGTAATCAGAGCTATCATTGTCATGGTAGGTTTTGTTATCATCCACTTATCTATCATTCATACCATATACGCTATTGTTTTCATCCATCACATATATTTGTTTTGCCATATCCTATAGTCCACTAAAAAGCCACAAAAAATCCTATAGCCTTTGTTGGTACTGTTAATTTTGTTTTGTTTGCATTCATCTTATTGCTAGTCACCGTCATTGTTCTTTCGCCGTACTCTTTTTTATTTTTTATCCACAGCCATCATATATTATATTGTGTTTGCTGAAAAAATCAGAGAAAAAGGAAGAAGTAAAAGAAAGAGTAAAAAGGAAAAGAAGAAGAAGAAGAGAAGTGAAAGGGATCATATTGTGGATTGTGTAGCTGCAAGTTCTAAGTTCATAATCTCAAGTTTATGGTACTTGTGGTAGCAACATTACACATCTTTTAAGTGGCTTGCGCATTTGTATTTATTACCAAAGCCTCCCTTGAACAAGTACCTATAGCTCCACAAAAATCTGAAACTGGACCTCTCGTCTTGTGATCCTTTCAACCGCTTAATCACAGCTACCACTTTTAGCACATTCACAGTCCTTGAGAACGAGTAAAAAATTGGTAAGTAAGAGGTGAGGTTGTGTGATTCCACAATTTTACCTATTCTTCTTTTCTTGCATAAGTGCTAACATGGCAGGATCTAATTTAAGTATTCATGGTGGGCGTCATGGAGGAGAGGAACCACTAGTATCACGGGCTGAAATCTGTGAATTTCAACACTCTTTGGTGGAGGCCATGGAGAGGATGTTCAATGAACGCATACCTACAGATGGAAGAAGGGCTCCTTGACGTCTACATGATGAGTCCTTTCATGATGCAAGACATCACTTTCATGATCGGTTCAGAGATGGTCGTGGTGGTGATAGGTGGGCTGGTCATCATGGCCAGAATGGAGGAAGAGCACCTAGGCATGGTCGTGACCACCGCGTGCATTTAGAAGATGAAGAATTTGAAGACTGTGATCATGAAGAGGGATTTGATGTTGAAGAAAATCCCTTTGCAAATGTTGGGCCATTTGAGCAGTGCCGAAATCATCAGCACATGCTGATTATGAAGACAGGGAGCATCATCGTGGTCATCCTAATAGAGTTGACCCAGACAGCATTGCTCGTGTCAAGCTGAGCATCCCAAAGTCTACTGAAAAGGAAGATGCGGATGCATATCTTGTGTGGGCAGAGCAGTGTGATCAAATTTTTAGAGTACATAATCTTTCAGATCAGAGGTGTGTGAATCTTGCTTCAGTTGATTTCTCTAGTTATACTCTCACTTGGTGGAATCAAATACAAGAGAATCAACTTGAATTGAGCGTGATTATATGAACACTTGGGGTGGGATGAAGAGAGTGATGAGGAGGCGATTTGTCCCCTCAAGCTGTCAGCATGACCTTCGCAACAGGCTGCAAATATTGAAGCAAGGAAAAAGATCAGTTGATGTGTATTATAAGGAGATGGAGCTGCTGTTAGTGTGGGCTAGAATTGGAGAAGATCCAAAGTAAAAAAATGATAATATTTTTGGGTGGTCTCAATGAGGATATTGCTGTTTTGTGGAAGTATTTCCATATGATACTTTGCAAGATCTTGTTGATCAAGCTATGCGCACTGAACTAAAAATTTAGACACGTGAAAGATTTAATGCAAGTCATTCCATTGCAGCCCCATGGCGCAAGCAGCAGCCCGATATTTCTTTTGGTGGGGGTTGGTCATAAGGAGCTGCAGCTAGGTCCTCTCCATCTGTTGCTCATTCGAAGATGGTGATTTCTTCAGCCTCCTCGCCTGCAAATCAGCAACAACCTGCTGCAAGTGCAGCAGCCCTAACCATTGTTTCAGCTGCTAACTCCTCTTCATGTAGTTGAGAAATTTTGTGCCATAAGTAGCATGGTCGAGGACATGTTGCTGCACAATGTCTAAGCCAGAGGACCATGATTGCGGATGAGCATGGTGAATGGGAATCTGAAAGTGATATGGAGAAAGATGGTTCAAGATTTGATGAAGAACTTGAAAGTGATGAGAATGTGATTGAAGTGTGATGAAGGTGATAGTAATTGCTTTATTTCCCTTTGGGTGCTTAATGTTACTGCCGCAAAAGAGAGAATGGACAGCGACAAAATCTTTTTCACACTTGAGGCATGGTCCAGGACAAATTATGCAAGATCATTGTTGATAGTGTCAACTGCAATAATATTGCAAGTCAAGAATTGGTTGAGAGAATGAGCTTAAAATAGTGTCGCCACCCTTCTCCATACAAAATGCGGTGGCTAAATGATTGTGGTTCGCTGCATGTCACCTACATTGTGACCATTGCTTTTTCTGGTGGAAGATACCATGATCAAGTGGAGCGTGATGTGGTGCCAATGCAAGCATGCCAACTGTTGTTGGGAAGACCTTGGTTGTATGACTGTGATGTTTAGATTTGTGGGCGATCCAACAAGATTGTTCTCATGTACAAGGGAGAGCGAGTCTCTTTGCTTCCCTAGTCACCGGAGGAAATTCTAAGGGATGATATAAAAAGAAAACATTGAGAGAGTGAGAAACAATTACGAGTGACCCACAAACATAGTGAGAGAGAGTTCCCAATGCCAAATAAAACTCCACAACCGCAAAAGGCCAAGCCAATGTGAATAAGGGTTTAGTTATGATGGCTAGGAAATGGGACTTAAAAGAATTGAGTGAACCCAATGCCATGTTCTTTGTACTCCTGTACAAGGATAATTTTCTTTCCACTAATGACTTACCCTCTACTTTGCCTACTATTTTTTTGATGTATTACAGGAGTATAAAAATGTTTTTTTGAAAGAAGTACTACCTAGGCTGCCACCAAAGAGAGGAATAGAGTATGAAATCGATCTTATTCCTGGTGCTCCACTTCCCAATTGGGCACCATACCAGACAAACCCCAAGGAGACAGAAGAAATTCAGCGCCAAGTGTTGATGGTCATTTACACCCTATTTTACTATAAATATTCTACCCATAATCAGGTAAAACAACAAGAAATGAGAAGTATTCACTTTATAACTCACCTAGTTCCACATGTACTTAGAGAAATGATGTGTATGCAAGAAAAATACTAAAAATAGGCAAACAAGAGGTCAACATGGCAGATGAGCCACCTCGTGCACCACATGGGCACCAAAGAGGGTGCCCGCCCTACAAAGGGGCGCCCGCCCTGTCCATGTGGCCCTTCCACATCACTGATCCGTGGGAGATGATCTAGCACAAGCCATTCATCAACGTCGGTTTCATCCAAGGGTGATCAACAGACGTGTCAAGGATCCATGGACCCACTTGTCATTCTCGAAGGACCACAAACTACCGTACCAACCAAGATTCAGGCATTCACTGATTTCACAACCGTCATTGGGGAGGATCCATAGCCGTTGGATGGCAAGGCAATGGATCGAAGGGGGCACCCAGCCACCGACCTCTAGCACGCCTACAAGTACCATGGGAGCTCCCTGGTGCTATAAATAGAGGCCTTTTGGCTCACTTGTTACTCAACTACTAGAAGCATAGTCCAAAATAGCGCATTCATTAGCTTAGAGTAGTTCCTACTCTCTCTCTCGCGCGCGCGCGTGCGCGCAAAGCTCTGCTCTTAGGAATAGAAGCTAGCTAGAGAAGAGTAGAGTTGAGAGGAGTCGCTCTGGGGTCTGGAAGAGTCTTCTGGAGTTCTCAGAGAGAAGATAGAAGAGAGAAGATAGGAAGTCTGAAGAGGAATCGGGCTTCTCGGCAACCTCTTCTGGGATATTCTTCTTCGCTCCTTTATTGGTAATACAGATCCCCCGCCTTATATACTATTGTTTTATTTTAAGTAGATGTTTACTTGTTTCACTGCTTGGTTAGAGTTCTCTAATTCTTGGTACCGAGTTAGAGTAGCAAGTTTATAGATTAAGCGTGGTGCTTAGTCTATAGCTTACCTGTGAATACAGCTAGGTCCACGGAAAATTGTGGTAGGTTCTAGGTGGTGACAAGCCTAGAATCCTTTGGATTCCACCATGTTCAACCTAGTTCTTAAATCGTAGAGCTTGTAGGTGTACGGTGCCTAATCAGTCATACCCTGGGTGAGTTTAGGACTTTGAACGCTCACAGTAAGGCAATCTCTTTGGTATAGCAAACAATTAATCTGATTACCATAGTGGAGTTATCTCAGACTCATACTACTCAAGAACTTTGTTTGAGTTGCCCTAAGTTCACCTTAGTTGTCCTTCAATTATTTATCCTCACTAAAGTTTATCCCATTTATCCTATCTAGCCCTTCGACTATCAAATGCTAGGAATCACATCTACCCTCCTTCCTTTGGGAAAAATATAAATTCTACACCTGGTACTAAAATGACCTCAATTTCCATGAAGGGAAATCCACAGGCATGACGTGTAATGAAACATATTGTAGTAAACAATCTATTCAATTACCCAAATCTAAGTTGATTCCAGGATCCATACCGTGATTATCAGAGTACATAGAAGGGTTTACATTAATTATTACATGCCACACTGGCGGGAAACATAAATAGTTCATCCAGAAAAGCTTGTAGGTGCGGAAGTGACATCGTACTTATATCTTGGCCAATCTCGAGTATAGAATGCGACCCTAGTCGTCCCATTCATCTTCGTCATAGTTGACTCTTGCTCATCACCTGAATAGCAATTATCAGTACGATTTGTACTGGCCATGGAGCCCACCTATGATTGCGTTTGCTTTGTGGAAAGTGGATGCAAGGGTATATCAAGCAGGCCTAAATGCTGAGGTTTCCTATGCATGAGTCATCCTCTTAAATATAATAATTTACCAAGTTTTAACCCATGTCAACACCGTCTCATCCATCCAGTCCGTCCCCGTCCATCCATCTTATCCATATACCATCTCACCCACCTCACTCTCAGTCAGCAGGCTCAACTCCCTCTCAAGCCTGTCTCAACGATACACTGCCACACCCAGGCACACTGCCGGACAACAGCAGGTCACAGGAAAGGTGCATAGCCGACGGGTCGGCATATGTATCGATCGATCAAACATAACACTCTGTAGAGGTTTTACATACTCACAAGATTCTACCATCATCGATGAAAGTCGTCATCTAGGCGGAATTCTGGGTGCTTGCTTGCCTAGGTTGATGCCACCCTGCCACTCAGCCCTAGGCCACTCCAAGAATGAAACCAAAACGCTGAGACTGAGAGACGTAGCTGGGCCCACTCAGTGGTACTACGCATCTAGAACGGTACGGGAACTTTCGGCATCCATCACCGCCTACCCTATCACCTCAGAATCTAGCAGTAGTGGCACCGCCCTACCAAGTAGTCCAGTCGTTCCTCGCTCATCGAGGACATGTGAGTAGCAAAAGATTCCAGTGATTCTGAGTACTAGTAAGTCCTTAGGTTTCAATCAAGCAGGCATCTCCATTGCAGGGATACTCTCCCCGTGCCATCACAGCACTTCCTTTCACGAGATTTCAATCCACACAGGTTTTCCATCCCAGAACCGCCTCACATGTTTACCCGCCACAGATATCTCTTGTGGGAATGCCCAGGTTGCACTCCCGGCAAGAGTGGCTTAACAACTCATCACACATCCTTGCTTGGTCGACACAACCCTCACCACACACTCGAGATACACGCAACACACTCTCCTAGTGGTTAAGTCCATATCCCATGATCTGAATCCGATTCCACCACGCGTCACATCATAGATAAACAGCGTAGTAGAGGTATAATAGATATAATAGCGCAAATCTATCCTATCATCGGGTTAGCTGGGTGCAGATTTCGTCAAGGCAAGGGTAATCAAGTAATCTACCATGCATCCTATGCAGCATTGCATATAATTATAAAGCAATGGCATGTACAAGATCAGCAATACGTAATAGGTGCTACTATAGAAATGGTAGGACGTGGCAACTTCACGGTCGTCTCTAAGTTCCTCTAGGTATTTATGATCTCCTGCCTCAAGATGGTCCTCCTCCATCTCTGAAACGAAATTGAAATAGTCATGTTAGCAACTTCTATAGATCATTCAGAAAAATCCAATAAAATACAAAAGATTCAAACACTCAAACATAGGCTCATGTTGTAGAGCTCATTTTTTGAGAATTTCTATATATAGTGCGTAATTTTTCGGCATCGTATGAATTAGTTATGAATTTCTGAAGTTTATTCTAAGAAAAAGGGCAAAAATTCCAGAGGGTGACACGTGGTAGCACATGATTGGTCCACGTGGCGTGCAGAGTCCAGCAGAGGTGGTGTGGCTGCTAACATGGCGGCTGACGTCAGCATGATGTCACCGTTGGCCCGATAAATGGTCAACAGTCAAATGGGCCGAGACTGGGCTTGATGGGCCGGGTCATGGGCTGGGTTGGGCCGGCCCAGCTCAAACACGTGTCGCATCGTGGGCGAGAAACGTGGTGTCTGTTGAGTCTTGACGGGCTGCGAGTGCACAGACGCGATGTATAGTAGACCGGTTTGTGTGGCGTATGGGTTTAGGCGCGGTCCACATGGGCTGGGTTCACTGAGTCAACCCATCCTTTTTCCCGCCTCCCCTCTATTTCTCGTTCCAATTCGACACGGCGGTGGGCGCTCGCCGCCGGTGAGCCACGTGGAAGAGTGCGCTGGTGGTGGATTTCCTGCGCCAAGTGTTGCCAGGCCGTCGACAAGCCATGATGGGCATATTTAGGCCGCAGGGGAGGCTCGCGTGGCTCGGAGTGAGTCCAACCGTGATGATGGAGCTCTCACCAGTAGTGAGGTAGTCGAGTTTAGCGTTCTAGTGGTTCTTTGCCTTGTGTGAGGGATGCTAGGGGCTCGAGTGTCTCGGTGACGGCCGTGGGAACACTAGGGGGCTCGGTGGAGGTCCCAGTGGAGCTAGGCACGATGGCGGCGCTCCTCGGCAGCCGACGAACCCGTCGGTGTGGCTTAGGCATGACACCCACCGAATTGGGGCCTCCAGGAGTCAATTCAGGTCTCTTATGATGGTTTGCTCCCATCAGTGGTGACTACAATGTGCTGCGTGGCTTGCGCGAGCGCGGCAACGCACGATAAAGTTTTGGCGACACCTGGTGCTCGCAGCTAGAGCTTTAGAAGGGGTCCCAGGCCAATCCATCTACATGGTCATGTCAAGGGGTCATATTGTTTCTCTAGAGCTAGCCTGTATGTTCTCCGGTCGAGGGTGGAGTGGTGGAGTTTGCCAGGCAGTCTGCAGGGCCGTTCGGTGGGCACAACACGCGGGAACGTCGACGAGGCAATGACGATCCACGAGCAGGATCTACGACGATGAGGTCGGGCAGGTCGTTCTAGTGTCTCCGAGGCCTCGCAATCAAATTGACTAGGTCCGATCACGTGTGCGTGAGTGTGACGTGTTTTCCCTGAGCCAGGAAAGGCTTTGCCATCCATGCTCCCAGTCTTTCGTGGCAGTGCTCATGGCGGGCTGAGGTATATCGATCAATTCTCACCGTGGTGGCATTGGCGATAGGATGGTGGTTGTTGACACCAAAGGTGGCAAACGGGTATACCACAAGCGTACAGTAGTGAATGTAGCTTTCACTGGAAGTATTCCAGGTATCGTATTTTCCACGGGGAACGCGAAGTAAACTAACTAGGTTCAAGACCGTCAGATAGGGATCAAGGATGTCGGTGATCAAAGAGGTTTAGAATATAGGTATAGAGAGGTTCTATGTAGCAAAAGATATCTGGTCTTGGTTTTCTAAGTATAAAGACGTTTACCACCTCCTCCCTTTACAAGAGGCGATAGGCGAAACAGGAGGAGATATAACTCCTCCCGAGGCGGCTATACTATTGTCTTGATGCCTTTCCATTTTAATAACTTATCTTACACACGTGGTGGGATACGAAGACCAGACAAGGCAGTCACCACTTGCTGGCTACCACAAACAATCCGTGCGACAAGCAGCCCACACTAATAAGATATAGCCTAGACACCACGTTGAAAGGTCCTTGTTTGGTTTTGGTAATTGAGTGACAACTTAAGTGGACTAATATGTGTTTAAATGTTGATTACACAGGTGATTAGTCCACAGGTACATATGTGTGAGCATCTATGCCATGGAGGTGAAAATGGCTTGGAGATAATGCTTAGCTCACACATATGGTATGAAGGAGCTAAACGCATGAGACATGACATGGAGTCATGTGGCTAGGTGAAGAAGATCAAGACAAGGCTTCGCGTCGATGGACCGGTTGCATGTGTGAAGGGCAAGTCGGGTGATGGCTTGGCGCCGATGGACCAACGCAACGGTGAAGAGCATGCAAGTCAAGGATCGATGAACCAAAAGCCACGTGATGATATGAAGTGGATCATATCATTCATGAGGTGTTGGTGCATGTGTTGCACCGGCATCGATGGTGTCGGAGACGGTGATGAAGACGGTAATCGAAATGGAAAGCGCAAGGCAAAGGTATAACCTAGGGCATTTCCATTTCACCGGTCTAAGGTTGAGTAGAGAAGTGCTTGACCGGATTTAGGATAGATGGCCGTACTATCAAGAGGGGCAAACTTGTTTGCATATCGGTCATCTAGTGCCACTTGAATGATCTAACTTGCATACGTTGTTAGGATCGAGTGGCGAGGTGAAAAGAGAGAAAATCCTTTGTGAAAATGTTTGTAAAAAAAAAGCTAACACACTTGCACTTAAGGTTGAACACTTGTGGTGTTAGCACTTTTGCAAAGGTGAAAGGTGGTTTAGATCTCTCTTTCTCCTGCCGAGCTTGCGAGGCAGGATTCAGAGGTTTTTGGCAAAGTAAAAGGAGCGTCGGACTGTGTGGAGGGATAGCGTCGGACCATTGAGTAGAGTCCGACGCCTAACCCTAGTTCTGGCCAATAGCGAGCGTCGGACGCTAGGTTAACGAGCGTCGGACCATTGCCCGCTTCAGTCCGACGGTGGCGAGCGGTGTCGGCGTGACGCGTGGCGTTCGGGAAAGCGTCGGACGCTAGAGATTCGTCCGACGGCGAGCGTCGGACTGGAGTCCGACGGTTTTGAGCGCTCGGGGAGCTCTCTGGAAGCGTCGGACCGTGGTGATCATTGGTCCGACGGCTAACCGCGCGAGAGTCCGACGGTGGCCGAGCTGTGGCCCGTCTGTGAGAGTCGGACGGTCAGACACCTGGAGCTGTGCGCTCGTCGGACCATCGGCTTGAGCGTCCGACGGTTGGAAAAACGGCGCGAGAAATAGCCGTTGAGATCCAGCGGCTACGGTTGAATCGAGCTGACACGTGGCGGCCATCGAGAGCGTCGGACCGTGGGCTTTGGTCCGACGGTGGCGCGTTGGTTCGGTCCGACGGTCGGTCCGACGGCCGTTTTCAGTTGGCAACGGCTCTTTTGAGCTGAGGGCTATAAATAGAGGGTTGTGGCCGGCTGTTGGATGTGTCTTGCACCTGGGGAATGTGTCTCCCTTGTTTGTGCATGGCTTAGTGCTCTCCAACTCACTTGTGCTCATAGAATTCACATTCGAGGAGTGAGTAATCGATCGATAGTGCGTTGCATTGAGAGATTGCATCGTGTGGCACTAGGTGATCGAGTTGCAAGCTGGTGGTGCTTGTTACTCTTGGAGGTCGCCACCTCCTAGACGGCTTGGTGGCGAGAGGCTCCGTGGAAGCAAGCAAGAAGATTGTGCTTGGCTCCGGAGCAAGCTTGTGAGAGGTTGGAGCTCACCTCGCGGGAGATCGCAAAGAGCATCGCTAGTAGAGCGAGACGTGAAGAGCGACAAGTGGTCCGGCCGGATCAAAGAGCTTGAGCTTGCGGGCGCCCCACGTGGGGGTAGTGACTTGTGGTGGGTCACTCAAGCTAGAGGATTGGCGACAACCTTGGAGCTTGTCTCAACGGAGGACGTAGCTTGTGGCGACAAGTGAACCTCCGGGAAATAAATCACCGCGTCAACATCTTCCCATCCTTAGCGGTGGTTTGCTCCCTTCTACACAAGTTTTTCGTATTGTGTATTACTTTACTTGTGTAGTTGTAGTTGCTCTGTGAGACCGGTTAGCTTGTGTAGCTTGCCACTCACCTTCTTAGCTTGTGTAGCTTAGAAGTAGTTCTCACTTAGTTTGTGTAGCTAAAGTGAGTTGCGCTCTTTGATTTGGATTGTGTATCCTTGTCATTGAGCAAGTAGTGAGCTTAGGTGCTTAGTGCGCTTTTGCTTGCTAGTTGATAGGAGTTTCCCCGGTGCTTAAAGTACTAGCGCTTAGGTTTGTGTGATCTTGCACTAGAACGGTTTAGGGAAGCTCAAGCAAGACTTGCACCTTTGTTTCTCGCTAGGATCTTTTGCAAGGTGTTTAGAGTCTTTGTTAGAGGGGTGAATTGTCGCTAGAACCGATTAGGTTTTATTCCGCTGCAATTAGTTGTTATAAAGGACTATTCACCCCTCTAGTCCGCCATCTCGACCCTATACACGTCTACACTATACTTACTACTCTAATCTTAGCTAGAGACTAGAGCACTTCACAAGTAAAGCAATGTGCAGGTAAAGCAAGTATATATTCAAAATACCAGAACTAGAATATTAAATGCTAGAAGGACTCAGATGGAAAACTTACTAGAAGCTTGCATCCGCTGAGGTACACCTTGAAGAAGACTCTCGACAGGCCCAGGCTTTCTCCTGAAGACTTCCCTCACTCTCTTTCCTCTTATTCTAACACTAAAACTACTATGATACACTTGATATTTACTCATTTGATGCCTCTAAAGTGAAGGACTAGGGGGGGTATTTATAGGGGGGAATGAGAGGAGTGCCATGTCATCAATCCATGTGCCTTTCCTCCTTGGCCCTTGGATAAACCGTCCTTGAAACCGCCTCAAATCAACGGAGATGATCAATCCAGCACGTGGGAAGTGTGCTCAAGTCGGTGGGGGAGGTAACCAACCTGGCTGGGCGCCATGGGTGGTTCGGCCGACCCCCCTATGACATGTGGGCCCAGCCAGGACCTTTTAGAAGGTGTCCCCACCTGTCCTGGAGTATGTAGGTAGCCTGGGTCCACCATCCATGGTTCGGCCGACCCATGTGATGGGGCCACGTGGCCTCAGCTCTCTCCCACATCACTCCCTTGCTAGATTCTTGAAGGTGGAGTGCTGGGGCCACAATTCATGGTTCGGCCGAACCATGAATAGTGTCCACCCAGTGTCCACTTGATCCTAGAGTGAAGTCTTTGATGATTGTGACGTCACCTTGCTATTTCGTCATAGTTGGATTTGCATTATATCTTCATCTTGGGCTTCTAAACTCTGAAATTACCTGTTTTGGGTACCTGCAAACAAATACTAACATGTACATGTGGAACCAAGTTATTTGTACCTATGTCACTATGTGTTTGCTTGTTTCTTCCCAAAAAGAGTGTTTTGTTGACGGTTATGATGGTAGAAAACATGGTATAAATACCGTCAACAGTGGTGCAGGTGCTTTGATGCAGTGACGAGGTGGTGTAGTGCCATGTAGATTCTAGCCGGTGTCCCGGCTCCGTCTCCGATTCCGGCAGCTTCACACGAGCTTCGGCGGAGTTCTAGCGGCACAAGGCCGCTCCGTCCCTCCTTGGATCCCATTCGTGTTTCTCTGGTGGTGGCAGTAGGGGTGCTGCGGCACGGTTGTGGAGATTGGAAAAAAACCCTAAGGCGCTGGTGTAGCTTATATCGGCGAGTGTGATGATGGTGGACGGCGGTGATGCCACTCGGTCCATCACATGGCTGGTGATAGCACGCGGGAGCTTCTTGGGCACCAAAGAAAGTAAGGGAGCAGGTGGGGACAGGCGGGGGACACCGTGGGCTAGGGTTCACGATCCCGCCGTGGGCATGTTGCGGGATCGGGGGCACGGTCATGCGTTTCAGCGTGACGGCCCGGTGGGGAAGACGGTCCTGACGGGATGGGGCCACCTGTAAGAGAGATGGAGAGAAAGGATGGCGCGGAGCATGCGGTTGCGGTTGGGGCCGGCGTGCCAGCGGCTAGGTGGCGCGAATGTTCCTGCTGGGCTGGACCATTGATGGTGTCGGTGCGCGCGCGTGGTCCGGTGGGGTGGCTGATCCGACTTGGGAGTGTTGGGCCGGGGCTCTTCTCCTCTTTCCTTTATTTCTTTTCTGTTTTCTCGTATTATATATTTATATATATACAATCTGAATTATTATATACTCATATAATACATACATATATATATCCTCATATATATGTATAGGATATATTTATGTATATTTGGGGATTTGATTGATTTAATTCAACACTCGTAAATCCATTATCAAATCCAATATGCATTATGAGTTAAATAGTAAATGCTTTAGCTTTTCATAATTAATTTGCAAATAATTGATCAACCACTTGTATTAGAAGAAAAACATTTACTTCCTTATATGCATGCAGACAAGCACATGGTTCTTTTTCGAAATTTTTTTGATGGTTGGTATTTTTGGTGTTTGAATTTTTAGGGATTGTTATAGGTACTCCCAGGTGAAGTGCTACACGGCAGCTCTGTGCGCTTGCACAATTCCCTTTCTATCTTACATTGTGTGCTTTTAGCGTCGGGATTGACAACCCCGTTGTGACGTTAAGAAGTACCAATAAGCCTTTCTAGCGCCGTTACTAGGGATAGATTTTTTTCTATACTCTTGTGATCATGTTAACAACTATCTACAAGCATTTCTACCACCATTGCTAGGAAAGGCAACTATTGAATTCCTGTAGGTTTAGTCGAGTCTATATATTTATCTTTTAATTCATAAACATGGCCAACAAGACCATCCATGAATTATTTGCTTCTTCTGCTGCTAATATAGCAACATGCCCTGGTATCATCGAGGCGAACACTCAACTTGAGTTAAAGCATGCGTTGATCACAATGGTTCAGGCTAGGCCATTTTGTGGTAAAGCTCATGAGGATTCTAATACACACCACCAACACTTTTTGGAGATATGCAGCACCTTCACCATTAAAGGAGTAACCCCAGACGCAATCTGTCTACATCTTTTTCCTTTTTCCTTGCTAGGAAAGGCTACGTCTTTTTCCTTTTTCCTTGCTAGGAAAGGCTAAGCAATGGTTCTATACGAACCAAAATGTTGTAGACACATGGGACACTTTTCTAGTAAAATTGTTTCCTCTAGGCAAGACCAATGCTCTTCGCAATAAGATCTCTAATTTCCAACAACAAACCGATAAATCGATTCTCGAGGCTTGGAAACGTATGTAAGAGTATGTCGCTGCATGTCCGCACCATGGAATGGAAGATTAGCTTTTGATCCAAAACTTCTACCATGTTAATGCAGGATGGGGTTGCATGGCCAGCCTGGGTTCCACTGAAAGGTCCTTATTTGATTTTGGTAATTGAGTAACAATTTAGGTAGACTAATGGTGTTTAATGTGAGATACACATGTGATTATTTCATAGGTACATGTGTGTGAGCAAATATAACATGG
This sequence comes from Eremochloa ophiuroides, assembly GCA_038502445.1. NCBI lineage: Eukaryota > Viridiplantae > Streptophyta > Magnoliopsida > Poales > Poaceae > Eremochloa > Eremochloa ophiuroides. Next base: position 55,004,150 of record JAHLJS010000003.1, on the reverse strand, counting down.
AGGAGGAAATGGCTTGGACTTGTTGCTTAGCTCACACATGTGTTAATGAAGGTGCTTAATGCATGAGATATGACATGAAGTCATGTGGCTAGATGGAGAAGATTAAGACAAGGCTTGGCTTGATGGACCAGGTACAAGAGTGAAGGGCAAGTTAGAGGCTTTGAAGTGCTAGACTGCGTAGCGGGATGCTTGAGCAAACTTGACTTTTGAGCCGTTAAAAACTTTGAAGGATCAATCCTTGGTGATTTTATTGATGAGAATGTCATTGACTTAGGAGATGAGGTCGAATACCATACTTGTACCTCATGGAAGTTGTACTTTCACTACTACAAAAATAGTTAATGGAGACGATTGTTTTGCCTGCCTCAGCTAATCCACTAACGGAGGCAGATCATGTTATGTTACCTTCCTCCATTAATCCTATTAACCGAGACGGGTGTCCATTAATCTTCTCTAAAAAACCAAAAAACCCCAAAACTTGTAACTTCAGAGAGTCGAACCCACGACCTACCGTTTAACAAACTAAGCCTATACCATTGCACGACAAACTCGTTCATATCTATATATAGTATGCTATCATTTAAATTAATATTTTATAATTTTATATTGGATATTTGGACACTAAATGAACTCAAATGAAGCAACTTGTAACTACAAAGTTTTAAATCATGTCAAGTACTACAACTTTGGTATATATGTATCTCCATCTGAGATAGTTTGAAAACTTCAAAAAATTGAGTCTCAAAACATCTGAATTTTTAACACACATTTGAGATTCTATATGAATTTAAATAAAAAACTTATCAATATCAAACATGTAGATTAGTTCGGTGTTGGCGGTCCTTATGGATCACTTTTATGCCGCCAATTTAGACTAAAAAGAAGAAAGACAAACATATTCTAGCACATATGCCTTTACTACTAACAAGTTCCACTTGTACCCCTAGTATTCAAGTTTTGCAGGTTTAATGGTGTAACAAGTGGAAATGCACAACATCATGGAAAAAGCGCAAAAGCAAACGACGTATTCCGCAAATGCGCAAACCAAGAAAATAAGAAAGCCCACCTCAAAAAGCTGAATTGGATCCATCCGTAACACGGGAAAGGCCCAGGCCCAGATAGCAACCGACCACCAGAAGGCGGTGGCCAGCGGGCCCAGCCAGGGGTGCGACCGCCCCCAGGACCGGCCGCCCCCTGGTGGGGCCTCCCGGGCCCAGTCTTCGGTGGCGGTGCTCTAGGCGGTTTCCCAAGGATGGTTTCACCTTCTTCCAAGTTTAGAGACGTCAAACCGTCCTAGTTCAACTATAAATAGATGGTGCTCTTTCATTCAACACACACATCATTTTGGAGTCATCTACCTCACACCTCTCATTTGTATCTTTAGAGTAGTACTAGTAGTTTGAGAGCAAGGCAAGAGCTATCAAGGAGAGCTTATCTCCTTAGAAGAAAAGAATCATCTTGGTATGAATACAATTCGGTCTTCTTCCATGAGCAAGTTCTTATCATATTTATATGATCATGCATATGAACTAGAGCAAAGTTATGATCTTGTTATGAGCATAATATATGGACTAGAATATAGTTTATGTGTCATGTTCTTGACTTGTTCATCGAATTAGTATGAATAGAGGAAGAACTAGGAATGAGGTGATGGTTCGTCGTGCCTTCTTGGTTGCTCTTAACGTAGCCTGTCAATCCGAAGGGTTGAGGTCCGCGGAGGTTAGGAGTTGTTTCCAAGTACGTGAGCATGGTGCTCAGGTATGCGGAGATCGGCGAATATGTCGGTATCCCACGGGCAGAGGGATAGGTGGGCAGGTGGTGACAGCGCTATCCATCCCTAGCACTCCCCCACGTTCGGATATTGAAGTAGGAATTCGTAAAGTCTCTATCAGCTGGCAGACCAGCTACGAGGATCTCCCTATCACCCCAGACTTAATCCTGATACTAGATTTACTAATTAGATGTGTTGCTAACAGTTATTTGCATAATTATATATGACCAATGCCTACTCAGTTAGTTATATTCTTTTGTTCTTTATTTTCCCTTTTTATCCTTGAGGTTGACCCAAATGTGTGTCCACTATTTTGAAATCATGTCTTATTCCTGTTCACTCTATGCCTACCATTGCACTCAATAAGTGATCATGTTTACACCACGCTTGATGCATATTGCCCTCCTACGGGAAATTATAAATACGACACCCTTGAATACTCACGGGTTGAAATGCTACAATGATAGTTCTGTGCGCTTGCAGAGTAATCTTATTTCTTACTGAGCTATCGATTGGCGTACCTAAGTACCATTACTTAAGGATTGTAATTCTTGTGCACCCTATGGCGCCGTGTCACAAGTTTTGCATATCGTAAGTAATGACGGTTAGGAAGGCCAATCCGGCACTTCTAACTGCTATTACCAGACTGCATTACCTAGGCCGGCACCATTATGGGCCAAGGGTTACCTTTCTGAAGTAATGGTGGTTGGGAATGTCAACTTACGTTCTAGTATTATTATTAAGGACGGACTTATAGTCTATCTTTAGTAGTGATGCTAACAAATGCCAACAAGCATTTCTGGCGCCGTTGCCGGGGAGGGCACAAACATCTAAGCTGGCATAAACATCGATTGCATAATAAAGCATTGGTAGACGTAGTTTAAATAGGCTAACTTCGCTGTTTTCTTCCTCTTTTTATTGGAATGAAAACAGGATAGTGTATGAGCGGTTTTGCTCTGCCGAACAATTTCACTAGTAATCCGGAAGCACTCCTAAGGAAGAAAAGGTCTTGTATCGCTTCTTCCTCTGCTACACCATCAGCAGACGAACCGGTCACTCTCAGCACCATCCGCCACTACCGCTATGGCCAAGACACTCCGTGACTACTCCACTCCCGTTGTTGCCAACGTGCCCGTTGGGCCCGCTGTCAATGTTGGAGATGGAAATTTCGAGATCTATACCGGCCTTATCTCGATGGTGCAGGTGAGTCAGTTCTGTGGCTTGCCAAGTGAGGACGCAAATGCTCACCTGCAACACTTCCTTGGGCTGTGCGATACCATTGTCATCAAGAACGTCGCGCAGGACAGCATCAGACTCCGCTTGTTTCCTTTCTCCCTCACGGGGAAAGCGAAGCAATGGTTCTACCAAAACAAGGAAGCTGTTAACATGTCGGATAAATGTTCCGCGGCGTTCCTCGCCAAGTTCTTCTCCATGAGCAAGACCAGCGCTCTAAGGGGAAAGATTTTAAACTTCCAGCAATCTTCGCTAGAGTCCATCCCCGAAGCTCGGGAAAGGCTTTAGGAATACATCCGAGCCTATCCTCATCATGGAATGGAAGATTGGCTCGTACTCCAAAACTTCTATGAAGGCCTCATGGCCATGTCAAAAGGGCACGTAGACGTCGTAGCTGGAGGTGCATTCCTCTCCCTCACCATAACGGATGCTACTGCACTTATTGAGAAGATGGTGGCCAACCAGAGTTGGGGAGAAGGAAGAAAAACACAAAAAGGCACGCATACCGTGAAGGAGACGGACTTGCTTGCCACAAAAATAGACTTGCTTATGCAGAAGCTGTACGATCGTGCCACCAACCCTATCATGAGTACCGTCTAGGCCATGGACTCACACATGACATATGAAGCCTGTGGGAACGTTGACCACTCGGGGAACAACTGCCCCGAAACCCAAGAAGAAGCTTCATACGTCAATAATGGGTTTCGCCAACCTCAGCAAGGTAATAACGGGTGGAACAACCAACACCGCCCGCAAGGTAATAATTTTAATTCAAATTACAATTCAAACCAACCTTCCTTAAAAGACCTCATGCTAGGACAAGCTAAGATCAATGAGAATCTAACAAAAAAGCTGTCTTTCAGCGATAAAATATTTGAAAATATAAATGCAAAGCTTGAAACTCTGTCTTCTTCTGTTCAAAATCAAGCAAGTTTCAACAAAATGATAGAAACCCAAATAGCTCAAATAGCTGCTTCTATCCCTGTCAACAATATGGGAAAAATCCTGGGGCAACCCGAGGCTTCTCCCGAGTTTGTTTATGCAGCTGCAGAGCAATAAAGGAAGAAGAGTCTTGCCAACAGACTGTAAATGTTGAGCCCTTGCCGAAGGACAACGGCAGTTATCTAAAAATAAATAAATATAAAAATATATAAATAATAATTATCTGAAGGGGCCCACACCATCATTCAAGCTTGGTGGAGGCGCCCCCACTCAGGTATTGTATCTCATCCTTTCGAAAAAGAAATATATAATAAAAATATAAATGTATTTATATAATATATATACTTTCTTACATTCAAAAAGAGTTTCCCTCTTTCTAGTTTTATAAAACTCTATTTTTAGTCCAAAATAAACTCTTCTCCAAAAATTCTATAAAAATCATTCTTAGGAAGTTTAGATTTTGCTATATCTAAATCTTATTTTTAATTAATTTTTGAAAACTAAAAAGTTTCAAATAAATTTGTGAAAAATCAAAATCTGGAGCAAGGTTTCGAATGGGAGTCATCCGTAACCGACTACATCGTGGGGGTATCCGTTAGAACAAGCTGCAAGAAGACGGGACAGAGCCGGCCCCACCAGGGGATCGGCCGGTCGCAGGGGCGACCGCCCCCTGCCCAACGGCTCTGCAGCGCGGCCTTTTGCCAACGGCTACTAGCCGTTGCAAGCAACACTCCCCCGCCTGCGATCAAGCCTATAAATACCAGAGAGTTCGGGTGGAGCTCCTCACCCCTCTCACACACACATTCTACACTCCCTCCATCACTCCTTTGCTCCATCACTCTCCAACTTATTTCCACAAAGATCAAGTGCAAGAAAATTCCTGTAAAAACCTCTTCCACAAAACAAGTTCTCGTGCTAAGCTCACTCACCATGAGTGGGATCGGAGGTCGGATTTCCGGCATGTTCCGGAAAGGCCGTCGCTCTCATGGGGAGTCTAGCCAAGGCCCCCCCGCAAGTGAGGAGAGCCCGCTGCATGAAGAAGAGGAGGCGCCAAGAGGCCACGCCATCGACGACGCCGACTCCCCCTTCATCGACTTGGAGAGCGAGCGGGAGATGCAAGCATACAACCTCCTCAAGGAACGCGAGTTCCTGTATACACCGGCCTTCGACTCACACTTTCTCCAGCAGACAGGTATGGACGTCGAATTTAATACCATTTTTGAAAATGTTGGATGGAGCCGAGTTGCCCCTGTGCACGAACTTGGATCTCGTCTTTTGACCATCCAAGTCTTGGGCACTCTACAAATTGTCGATTATGGTATTACTTTCCGCTGCTTTGGGAAGGAGCATAGTCTTTATTAGAAGGATTTTGCTAACCACTTAGGCTTTCATGAGCAATGCTCTGTTGACTTGGGTTTTTCTCTCTCGGGTTATCATCGTCATACTTTTTGGCACTTGATAACCGAACAAAATATGACTGGAAAATTTCAACCTAATATCAACAACATCCATCATCCTACTTTGAGGTTTATGCTTAAGTGGATTGCTAATTCTTTCTTTCCTAGAGAGGACATGCATCATGCTTATGATATTGAGTTGAAGTTGCTTTATGCCGTGCTTAAAAAGATTAAAGTCGCTCCTGTCTATGATATTGTTAAGCACTGGTTGAATTCTTTCAAAACTTCTACACCTATCTTGTGCACTTCACTCATCACTCGTCTTGCCACTAGTATTGATCCTCATAGTGCTAATACTATTGTTTATCTCTCCACTCCTCATATTATGCTCAATGAGTTCTATTTCGTACAAGCCCACACTCTAAAACGTGACGAATCAGGACAGAATTTGGTATTTTATTTTCCGGGATATATAAACGAGATACCGTTACCTAACCTGGATCTCGCTTTATATAAATCCCCATCTCTCACCTTCGACCTTGTTGAGAAGGAAGAAGCACGCATGAGTTCTGTTTCCTGCAGGAGATCACGAAGGAGAGGAGTACAGGAGGAGGAGTCTGCATCATCTGTACAGCCTACACCACTGGCCATGCCCACCATGACACCAGGGATGGGATGGTCCCCTGTCATGTCTACACTCGGGTTCACCCCTGGGTATGGATATGGTATGGGACACATTCCTCACCCTCACGGGGCTGGAGGGTCAGGGTGGCAGCACTCACACGAGGCAGGAGGATCAAGGCAACACGAGCATATGCACTCTTAGATTCTGAAGGCATGCCACCTCCATTTCACCCACAGCCGGTCACACTAGAGATTCTCAACACACGCATGGGAGGACTAGAGCTGCAAAACAGGTAGATCCAAGGTACGCTCAACGCTCACATCCAGACTGCCACTCAATGGCATGAGCAGTACCAGCAGCACTTCGTGGACCTCGAAGATGCAAACCGGCGGTGGCACGAGGCACAGATGGCCTGCCTTTGGTCTATGGGACAGTTCCAGGACCTAAGCCTTGAACTAGCTTGGGGGAGGAGACCCCACAGAGGTGACATGTATCTTTAAATTTCTTGCACTTTATTTCTCGCATTTTTAAATTCTGCAATTTTATTTCCTTATCAAAAAATAAATAAATAAAATAAAATATTCCACTCCCATATGTGCTAATATATGTTAGTTTCTCTTCTGTTGAAATGATGAATAGTTGCTCTATCTATAATTCGTTTGTGCCTAAGTTATAACTTAGTATTTCTCAAGATTTAAGTTTGTTGGCTAAAAATGTCTCATTCTGAGAACATGAAATCTTGTGGGTTGCAATTGCAAGATCCTTTTCTAAGTTGTTGCAAGATATGAGATGGTACAAATAGACTTTGCTATGACTTTGTTCTAAGAGAAACTTGGTATCCGGAGTTTTCTTTTCAAAAATTCAAAAATCAAAAGTTCCCCAATAATTATGAAATACCTACCAAGGCCATATGACATGCTCTACTTTTGCAAAAACTTTAGTCGTATGCTGCTTGCGGAACTTTGAGTCGAGTCAAAAAGCTAAGACCTAGTGAGATTATAGTCATGCACCCATGATTGAGATTCACGTACACCCACCAAATAAAGCCGGCTCTCACCCTGAGAGTTGCGCACAACATGCACCCTTCCATCCACAAAAAAAAATACGCCAACTCTTACCCTGAGAGTTGCACCCTCTATTTTTACCAAATAAAAATGACCGACCCTCACTATGAGAGTCGCGCTTTCTTCATACAAAATTTTCACTCCTTGCATTCACCATCATGGCATCTCTCCATCCATAAGTTTCCATACATCAATAAGAAGATATGGGCTATGTAAGAAAAAGAAGAAGAAAAGAAAAAAAAGAAAGCCAAAGGGCATGAGGAAGCAAACGGGAAAGAAAATCCAAATACCCGTTCAAAAAAAGAGGATGATCTTTCTATAGCCCATATCTCTAAAAAAAACTTTGTTCCATCCAATAAAAGAGAGTCATGATACATGGAGTGCCAAAAAAATTAAAGATAGGTTTCCACCATACTTATATTCCACACACTTGGACATCTCAATCAAAGTGTATGACTTGTATCTCCTTATGGTCCGGTCTTTGACTCAGCAATACAGGTGATGTAAGTATGCCCACATACCTACCTAAAAACTCCACTCTCAGCCTTAGTGGTAGGATTTAAAGGTAGCACTACAATGCCTTTGGTGAGGTAATCATACACATTGAGCGATTAAGAGAATCATTTGAGGAACTTGTTTTATTTTACAAAAATTCATAAAAGCTCCGGATAGAAGGTCTATCAAAGAATGAATTATTGGTGAATCTGTTATAACCATTCTATCTTGCAACCACTCAAGAAATTGGAGAAACTACAGGCCCCATGAGTAATCAAGGAAAAGAGTGGATAGAATGCCAACCTATTTAAATTACGAATGAATACTTTGTTATAGCATGGCACTTATGAATTATATCAGCATCGTAGCAACTCCCGATCAACAACCACACTTAGCTATTTGCTCGGGACAAGCAAAGGTTAAGCTTGGGGGTCTTGTTGGCGGTCCTTATGGATCACTTTTATGCCGCCAATTTAGACTAAAAAGAAGAAAGACAAACATATTCTAGCACATATGCCTTTACTACTAACAAGTTCTACTTGTACCCCTAGTATTCATGTTTTGCAGGTTTAATAGTGTAACAAGTGGAAATGCACAACATCATGAAAAAAGCGCAAAAGCAAACGACATATTCCGCAAATGCGCAAACCAAGAAAATAAGAAAGCCCACCTCAAAAAGCTGAATTGGATCCATCCGTAACCACGGGAGAGGCCCAGGCCCAGATAGCAACCGACCACCAGAATGCAGTGGCCAGCGGGCCCAGCCAGGGGTGCGACCGCCCCCAGGACCGGCCGTCCCCCTGGTGGGGCCTCCCGGGCCCAGTCTTCGGTGACGGTGCTCTAGGCGGTTTCCCAAGGGCGGTTTCACCTCCTTCCAAGTTTAGAGACGCCAAACCGTCCTAGTTCAACTATAAATAGATGGTGCTCTTTCATTCAACACACACATCATTTTGGAGTCATCTACCTCACACCTCTCATTTGTATCTTTAGAGTAGTACTAGTAGTTTGAGAGCAAGGTAGGAGCTATCGGAGAGCTTGTCTCCTTGGAAGAAAAGGATCATCTTGGTATGAATATAATTCGGTCTTCTTCCATGAGCAAGTTCTTATCATATTTATATGATCATGCATATGAATTAGAGCAAAGTTATGATCTTGTTATGAGCATAATATATGGACTAGAATATAGTTCATGTTCTTGACTTGTTCATCGTCGTTCTTCATTGTTCATCGAATTAGTATGAATAGAGGAAGAACTAGGAATGAGGTGATGGTTCGTCATGCCTTCTAGGTTGCTCTTAACGTAGCCTTTCAATCCGAAGGGTTGGGGTCCGCGGAGGTTAAGAGTTGTTTCCAAGTACGTGAGCATGGCGCTCAGGTATGCGGAGATCGGCGAATATGTCGGTATCCCACGGGCAGAGGGGTAGGTGGGCAGGTGGTGACAGCCCTGTCCATCCCTAGCACTCCCCCACGTTCGGATATTGAAGTAGGAATTCGTAAAGTCTCTATCGGCTGGCAGACCAGCTGCGGGGATCTCCCTATCACTCCAGACTTAGTTCTGATACTAGACTTACTAATTAGATGTGTTGCTAGCAGTTCTTTGCATAATTATATATGACCAATGCCTGCTCAGTTAGTTATTTTCCCTTTTTATCCTTGAGGTTGACTCAGATGTGTGTCCACTATTTTGAAATCATGTCTTTTTCCTGTTTACTCTATGCCTACCATTGCACTCTAAGTGATCATGTTTATACCACGCTTGATGCATATTGCCCTCCTACGGGAAATTATAAATACGACACCCTTGAATACTCACGGGTTGAAATGCTACAATGATAGTTCTGTGCGCTTGCAAAGTAATTTTATTTCTTACTAAGCTATCGATTGGTGTACGTAAGTACCATTACTTAAGGATTGTAATTCTTGTGCACCCCACGGCGCCGTGTCACAAGTTTTGCATATCGTAAGTAATGATGGTTAGGAAGGCCAATCCGGCACTCCTAACTGCTATTACCAGACTACGTTACCTAGGCCGACGCCATTAAGGGCCAAGGGTTACCTTTCTGAAGTAATGTTGGTTGAGAATGTCAACTTACGTTTCTAGTATTATTATTAAGGACGAACTTATAGTCTATCTTTAGTAGTGATGCTAACAAACACCAACATTCAGGCACTAGATTTTTGGTATTAACTATGTGAACATTTGAGGTCATTTTGGAACTCAAAATTTTAAATTTCAAAATCTATAACCATCCAACACACATTTACAATTCTAAACGTCTCTAAATTAAAACTTTTCACTAAAAAGTTGTAGATTGTATTGAGAAGTATAACTTTCATGTAGACCATATCAACATATAAGATCATTTGGTAATTTTAAATTTTAAATTTTAAAATATGTACACTTACAACAATATTTTGGGGCCTTAAACAATTTCAATTCAAAAAAATTTCGACAACAAAGTTGTAGATCTTGTCGAGAGCTACAATTTTGAAATAAAATTTATCTTCATTCGAGTTCAAATAAAAAGTTATGAATTTTTCTTTTTTGCTACCATTAATGGAGAAAATGTCCACCTCCGTAAATCGATCTTTATAGGCGGGCGCTTAGAACGATCACCTTCAAAAATAACTGATTAACCGATGTGGTTAGCTTATGGTGCCCGCCTTGGTTAATCCATTAACAGAGGTGGTTGTCCTAACCCAATCCCTTAGTTAATCGAGTATTAATGGATGTGGTCGTTTTATAACGCCCGCCTCCATTAAGCTTTAACTAAGGCGGGCGCTAAGGCGGCGGGCCAGCCACTATCTAAAGGAGACGGTCGCTAGGCCTATCCACCTCCTTAATGATTTGGCACCGTTTTGTAAAATCATTTTTTGTAGTAGTGTTTGATGTATCAGTTTCTAGCAGTGGCCAAGGAGTTGGTGCTGTTATTATTTCTCCCAATGGGGCTGAAATTCAGATATCGAGCCGATTAGATTATCATTGAACTAATAATTAAACCAAATACGAAGATCTCTTATTCGGTTTCGAGATATTGTCTTCTATGAAGGTAAAACATGTTGAAGCTAATGGCAATTCCTTGTTGGTGGTACAACAAGTTCCTGGAACTTTTCAATGTTTAGAAGGATTACTAAATACTTATCTTGATAAGTGCCTCCATATCATTGTTTCCTTTGCCGAATTTCAAATTCGACATGTGTTGAGGCATCAAAATCATAAGGCTAACATGTTGGCTCAACAAGCATCTGGCTATGGTGTTGCTGGGCATATTTTTTGCGTCAAAGAAAAGCCAGTGCAAGAAAATTTAAATTTTTTGTGTAGATGCTTCAGAAACGGCTATGTTAGTTTTTAGGGTCAGCTCAGTCAACTAGGCTAGTTATCCCCATTGGCTTAGTCAACTCCACTAGCCAGGTGGCTTAGTCGGCTAAGCCGACTGCCTTAATCGGCTCAGCCCACGCCCCTCTGGCCAACAAGGGTATGTTGTCTGATGAAGTCCCAAATCGGTCCAATTTGGCTTCTAGTGGTGTTAGGACCGATTTGGATGATTGGAGATCTCCCATATTATGTTATTTACATGATCCAAATGCTAAAGTTGATAAAATTTTTTGGTGGAGTACTTGTAAGTATGTCTTGCATAATGATGACTCTATAGAAGAACCACCAAAGATTTGTTGCTTAGTGTTTGGGATCTGATCAAGCAAAAGTGGCTATCGGACAAGTCCATGAAGGAATTTGTGGTACACATCATCTGAGGCGGTTTCTATTGGCCTACTATGATGACTAATTGTTTTAGCTACTGCAAATGTTATGAAGAGTGTCAACGGTTTGGTAACATTTAGCTTGTGCCTACTTCTATGCTTCATCAAACCAAGCCTTTTCATGGTCAGGGGCTAGATTTTATTGGCTAACTTCAACCCCCCATCTTCAAAGGGGCATCAGTTTGTCTTGATTGCTATGGATTACTTTACTAAATGGTTCGAGGCCATTCCTTTGAAGAATATGACACATAGGGAGGTAATTGAGTTTGTTACCAAGCATATTATACATAGATTCAACACACCTCAAACAGTAACTACTACCAAGGGACATCATTTGTGTCCAAAGATGTGAAGGATTTCGCCGAATCGTACAAGGTTAGATTGCTCAACTCATCTTCATACTATACTATGCTCAAGCTAATGGCTAGTCTAAATCTAGTAGTAACACTTTGATCAAGCTCATTAAGAAGAATATTGAGGATAATCCAAGAAGGTGGCATGAGGTTTTTTCTGAAGCTCTATGGGCACATCGTATATCAAGACATGATGCTACAAAAGTTCCACCTTTTGAGCTAGTGCATGGTCAAGAGGTTGTGTTTCCATTTGAAGTGAATTTGGATGCTTATAGGCTTGCTAAGAAAAATGATCTATCTGTTGTTATGTATCATGATATGATAATGGATAATATCGATGAGATGACCAATGAGAGATTAAAGGCTCTTAAGGAGATTGATAACTACAAAGTTCGGGTTGCCGAGGCATACAATAATAAAGTCAAGAGCAAATCATTCTGTGTTGGAGACTTAGTTTGGAAAACCATACTACCACTTGGGACAAAGAGCAACAAGTTTTCCAAGTGGTCACCTAGCTGGGAATGTCTTTATAAAGTGATCAAAGTCATATTCAGTTACCCTTATATGCTGGAGACATTGCAAGGTGAGAGTCTCCCAAGGGCTATCAATGGGAGGTACTTGAAAAGGTATTTTGCAAGTATTTGGCACGAAACCTAAGTGCTCTCCTAATAATGGCCGATACATGTATCACCCTAGAACAAAATGGCCGATGTATACATCACCCTTAGTCGCTGAGTAGCCGATGAGATGGGTATCGTGGCTATTTGGTTTGTGCTATGTTTTTAGGTTCATACCTAATTCACCTAAAAACAGGGGGAGCATATGTTGACATGCAAGAGTCTCCCCGCATATGGTTTGGGCTGTACCATTATGTTCTAATGTAAAGGACGTGCTAGAAGAATATTTGGTCTAATGCAATTTGGAGCATTGGTAAAAAGAGGAAGAAGATAGCAGTGCAACACTACTATACCTGCCTAGGCCACCCTCGTAAACCCACTAGGCCGGGTTCATATCCCAGCTAGGCTGGGTACCTATGTCGCCTAGGCCGGGTTGCTTGTATAGGCTGGCTTGCACATGTGAATCCTGGCTAGGCCGGCTTTTGCAGAGTCTGAAACGATTTGGATTTACATAGGTTTTTGATGTGAGAAACTTGCAAAATGCGTCTTGCAATTGTTTCCTACGAGGATAAGACCACCCCCTCTCTCTATATATGAGAGGATCACAAACAATTGAGTTCCCATCTATCCAATCATCAAAAAAACACATCTACTCCAACCCTTTCCTCCTTTCTCCGGTCTCTCTTGTTGTTTGTCACATCTCCTGGTGAGATCTGCTGGCATTCTAGGTGGCACTATTTAGTAGCATCTATTTGGTTAGCTGAAAAGAAATATTGATTTGATGTGAGAGGAAAATACTGTTTTATGACTAAATATAAGTGCTTATTTTAGCCAATAAGCTGAAGCGAACAAGATTAAATGAAGATCACCACAGTCAAATTGTTCTTAAAACTCCAACAAAACAAGCCTGTGCAGGCTGGGTTCAAAACATAAATATTCCACAACACAGTCTCACACAACACCACACAGTCTTGGAAGACAAAAGAACACATATTGCACAACTCTCACACAACACCACATACTTTGCACAACACAAGCCATAAGTAGAATAAGATAGGCCATCCAAAGCCACTCAAAGTTGGATAATAAGGAGTATCTAGCGGTCCTCAAATCTTCATGAACTTTGAAAATGCATTTCTAGATCTATAAACTTGTTGAGCGGTGCACCCCAGGTCTATAGCATCCGCATGCGCGTTCATGCTGATGTGACATGCCTGTGTGGCATTTTTTACATTGAACCCTCCCCTTCCCTAGTGTAGCATTTTTTTACATTGAACCCTCCCCTTCCCTTGTTTGCAAAAACAAAAAAAAAACCTCCCCTTCCCTCTTCTCTCATGAATGGATCTTTGCTTCCCTTTTCTCTCATGCATGCAAACCCAGCATAGTAGACTCCGCGTCTGTCTTGCCGCGATGCTTCATTTTTACCACTATCCAATCCATGTGCATCCATAGGCGGATCCAATGGGTTGTCCGGGTGTGGCATGGCATACTCTAAGCCCAGCCCACCTAGAGACTTACCCCTCAATAAAAAAACGAGAACCCGTCCGTGACTCCCCGTCTGTGAGACCGCGACTCGTAGGCGGCGCCGTGTCTCAGCAAGTCCGCGAGACTGCGTCTGGAGAGCCGGGAGGGGAAACCGAGCAACGCCGGTCCGCTGCAGCTGGGCCGCCACCCTGCGCCCTGCACCGCTGCCGCCCGGCCACCCCGCTGGCGCTGGCCGCTGGGTTGCCGCCCCAGCTGCCGTTCTTGGCCACTTGCTGGGGCCTGGAGGCCACCGCGGCGCCAGGCGCGCTCGTCGGTAGTCGCCCTGTCCGGCAGGCAACTCTCCCCCGAGCGGCGAGTGTGGCAGTTCTCTCTCCCCCTGCATTTTCCCCCAAATTAACAAAGGTATGCCACTGAAGCAATTTCCCCCCAAATCTTTAACCCTAAGCTAGTGGAAACAAATAGGCACAATGTTTATGATTTGGTTTATTTGCTTGTTAAATTGGTATTGCTTCAACCGGTGGCGATAGCAAGTGTTGAGAGGGCATTTTCTGGAATGGATTTTTATCAAAACCAAGTGTAGAAACAAGATGGATGATAGTGTATTGGACGATTGCCTTATCACATTCATGGAGAGAGAGACATTTTGGATGAGGTAGACGAGGATGACGAAATCAAACTTTCATGGCCATTAGAAAGCGTAGGCCCAAAAAGTAATGTTGTAATCTTATTTTCAGTTTTTATTATGTATTTTCTGAACTATTTCTACGCTATTTGAATTATTTGTATCTTAATTTAAGACTTATTATGTCATTTAATAGTTGTGTACCGAATTGTGAGACAATCTTTATGAAGCTCTACCGAATTGCTAAATGGATTTTGCCAGTTTACATATAAAAATTTTGGTTCAGCATAACTTTAATAAAAATCCTAACTCTGCCACTTTGTGCATCCATATTGTCTTTGATCTCTGATCGTCCAACATATGCTCCAAATGCACAGCTGAAAGCTCCATACCTCTTCATTATGCTACAGCACGATGGACGGCAGTAATCAGCTGGGCTTCCTCGGCTCTAGATTCTTTTCTCCTAGTCGTTCCTTGTGCTTGTATGTGTAAAAAAGATGTTTACTTTAGTATAAGACAATTACAAAAATAATGTAAGTTGCTGGTTTGCCCGAGTGGTTAAGGGGGAAGACTTAAGATCTTCTGCACAGTAGTGCGCGTGGGTTCGAACCCCACAGCCAGCATTTTTTATTTTTAAATTCTTTTAGCATTGCACATCTTTTTATTTTTAATCCTTTTAGCATTGAACAGTTTTTGTACTAGCAAACATGTTAGGGGGTGTTTAGATTTAATATTTTCTTAAAAATTACTGTAGCAACATGATAGCTTTTTTAATAGATGTTTAATCATGATCTAAGTAGCCTTAAAAGATTCGTCTCACAACTTTTTGCGAAGTTATCGAATTAGTTTAAGTTTTCAACAACATTTAGTGCTCTATACATGTGTCCAAACATTGATGTGACGGAGCATTTGAAGTTTGGAGGTGTATCTATCAGGGCCTTAGTTCGTTGCAACATAAATGTTGAATGGTCACTTGACATCTTTTATTTTTTGCTTTTACTTTTAAAGGGAGTTTTTGGAGGTGGTGTTACCTTTATAATAACCGTTTGATCTCTACGTCATTTTATATAGGTCCTCTATCATCCGTGATTTTACTCTTTCCCTACAACAACCGTTTGATCTACATGATGCACTGTATAGCTCTGTGTCATCCGTGATCTTGCATGTAAATCAAGATTGAATCTCACATAAGTCTCACACTATGAAAGGAATTCTAAAAGGACAACAATTTCTTTTCTTACTCGTCAACACTTCCGAGTTAGAATACAACTCAGACGAGTGGACATCCCCGTCGATTGCGAGGTGTCTGTAATAATTCGTTAATCTTGAGATCTATCGGTGCAGTCTTTTGGAGGTACTCATAAGTGTGGGGCTCGCGTGCGTGTGTTTACAGGGGTGACTGTGCATGTGTTGTGAGCGTCTTAATGCAAATAAACAGTACGAAAAGATTTAAACTCCGACTTTGTGTTGGGTTAATAATTAGCATATTATAAGAACCTAACTGCTAACTAACACGCACGCAGGATTTGATCCCTTCGCACGCGCACCCATAGTGCTGTTGGATTCTCCAGCGCTCGCGCCTCGGCCCTGCTAGGAACACCCGCACCCGACCCCGCCTGCGCGTGCCACCGCTGCCGTCGATGAAGCCCAGCCACCGCCGCCGGAGAAGAAGTGTCTGACCTCGCCGCCGCCGGAGAAGAAGGCACCCCGTGCCCAACTTGCCCACCATCGACCGAGCCCCCGCCCGCGCCCCCAACTCCGGTGAGCCCCCACCCCTTCTTTCCCAACTCCGGCGGCCTTAGAAGGGGCCGGCCGTGGGAAGGAAGGAAAGACAGGTGGCGAGGAAGGTTGGAGGGTGGTTTAGGGGCCTTGGCGGCGGGGGCGGCCCACGGGCCAGGTCTAGGGACGGTGAGCCACGCCAGAGTTGCTCGGTGGTCGCCGGAGTTGGTGCGGGAGGGGAGAGGGAGGGGGGGAAGGGTAAGAAGGACGTCGCCGCCGGCAGTAGGGTTTCGCCAGAGTTTCGATGAGCTAGGGCCATGGAGCTCCGGCGAGACCCTACCACCGCTGGCGGGGTGGTGGGCGACCGGGTGGCGGGAGGTGCTGGAGGCGGGGGTGGCGCTTGCGCGACTGGCGGTGAGAGGCGTCGAGGAGAGGAAGTAGAAGCGCATAGGCGGTTGCGTCTGCGCCTGCAGGCGTGCGCAATAGCGAGGTCCTTATAAGAAAGATGCAGAGGGGACGCAGGAAGGGCAGTGACAAGGCTGCCGCCGACGGCAACGATGGCACATCAGGAATGGAGTGAGTCAGTGTGGTGACAATGACATGGCGACGACAACGTACGTATTGCGCCGCCGAAGGAGAGGTTGGCCTTGCATCCGTTGAAGAGGATGGTCCCGGTGAGGAATGCGTTGGCGGCGAGGCACCTTGCGAGCACGTTGAGCAGCGTGGACTTGCCGGAGCCAGACGGGTCCATGAGCGCAGTGATGGTGCCGGGCTCTGCGTGGCCCGTGAGGCCCTGCAGCATGGCCTGCCTGTCGCCGGTGCTGAGCGCGACAGGGACGGTGAGTTCTTGCCACGCCAGACTCGTAGACATGTCCCCGAGGAGGAGGGCCTCGCTCGGCGCAGCCCTGTCACGCCACAGCGTCTTGCTGAGCGACCTGAGCACGGGCGCCGTCGCCATGCCCGCCTTCCTTTGCCTGATTCCTCCAGTACCTTGGTGAAAAGAATTATCTAGAAATTGTAATATTAATAATGACTACTAAATAAATTAAAACTTTAAAGTTTTACAAAAAGGGATAAGACATAAATATATACATTCTCATCTTGGTTTTCCATTAATGTATGTTTTCTATCATATTTCCGTTACGACATACGGGCATCTTTGCTAGGTTTTTTAAAAATTCTACTTAGCATTGGACATCTTTTTTGTTTACCAACAAACTTGTCAGTTCGTTCCAAAGGTAAATATACCTTGTTGTATGGTCACTTGAACAACTTGTTTTTTTATATCTTAATATTTTTTACTAGTGTTGGATGTTTTAATTTTTTTATTTATTAGTAAACGTGCCTGTATGGTAATTTTTTTTATTTTCCTAGTGTTGGATATTTACTAGCAGTAATTTTCTCTTCTCACGCACATGACTTCGTCTAGTAGAGGGACCTCCATATTTAAGTAGGTCACATTCCACCTTTAAGAGTAAGGTGCAATTATAGATTCTACGGTAGATTCTAACATTCCTTCCCTTGCCATGCATTAGTCTTTAATATTTGTTTAGAACTTTTGGAATGCACAAGCTCAAATTGTAAGAACATATAGCCATGAGCTCATGATGGAGCAAAGGATCGGAGATAAAAAGAAGTGGGTGGAAGGTAGGGATGGCAATAGCTTGAATAAGATGCGATAGACTAAAAACTTGTCCTTGACAAATGACAATACTCGAGAGCAGGGTTTTTTTTACCGACGGAATACCGCGGTAACCGGCCGGTTACCGGTCATACCGGTTCGGGCCGGTACCGGTACCGGCCGGTTTGAAAAAACCGAAATTTCAAATTTAAAATCGGAGGAAAAAATGGTAAAAAAATTCCTAAAAATACTTCATGATTTATAGATTCCAATGGTGTCAAAATTTTTCAAATTTGACTACATTTAGAATTTTTTTCGAAGTCCCGAAGTAAAAAAAAAAAGGCCCATTAAGGCCCGTTAGGCCCATTAAATCATGAAGGTCGAAAAATATACTAAACGCACTCAGATTTGAAAAACTTTGACATCATTGGATTCTATAAATCATGAACTATTTTTAGAAATTTTTTCAGCATTTTTTTTAAAAAAAATAAATCTGAAATTTGAAAATACGACCGGTTACCACCAAACCGTTCGGTAAACCGCTCAAACTGGCCGGTAACCGGTCAAACTCAAAATTTGAATTCGACCGGTTTCTACCGGTAACCGGTCAAACCGAACCGGTATACCGGTACCGCCGGCCGGCGGTTACCGGCTACCGGTCGGTAAAAATAACCCTGCTCGAGAGACTTTCACACTTGTCCCCAAAACACTCTTAAGGTCTAAGGACGTCCCCAACGGCCATTGAAATCGCCAGCTTGAGTAGGCTCGATATAAGTTTCGGACTAACATACAAGGGTGAAAACGGAGAAAAAGTGAAACGCTAATGATTCACATGGCACTAGCACGGAGCTAGTTAAAACGAACACGGGATAGGTGTGTGCTGCTTCTTTTTCCTTCCTACCAATCGCAACATCCCATAGATAGAGTAATTTACTATTGACTGATATTTACATTTTACTAACTCGTCTAGTTCGGTGTCGTGGCAGCTATCGAAATCGATTGCACCGCTGCGGACGGCCTAATGTCACATACCACACTGCTGGGGTCACCTAATGGGTTTCAGGCGCCCGCGTTAGCTATGTTATCGGCACCATGGAAATCAGGACAACAATATTTTAGCACTGAATTTGGCATTGTAAGCAACCGATACAACTGTACAACGCGTAATGACATATATTTCTTAGTTCATATAGTGACATAGAATAGAAGAAGTGAACAACTCTAGGATGTCACACAAAATTGGCAGTAAGATTCTCAGTCCTGAGTTCAATGATCAAACAACACAGCGAAATCTAGTTTCAATTATAGACTAATCAACTACCGAAGTAGCAACATTCTGCAGCGACTAGGTCATATACATCCACATATAGAAGTGGGTAAAAAAAAAAAATCTCAGCGATCTCACATAGTCACTACATAGAAGTGGTGTGCCCCTGCGGCACCAAGTCCCCTTCCCCCTTCTTTAAAAGGTGATTTGGTATATATTAATTTAATGATCCCTCCTGCCATGTCATCTAAATCTTAGTACATTCCTTTATGTTCCTTGCACGTCTTGCAAACTACTGTATGCGTCTCCACCAGCTTCATGTGCACGTGCACGCAGAACAGAATTAACGCAAAAGAGACACTTGCCCGAAAGCAAAAGGAGACAAGAAGGAACAAGAGTCAGGATTCAGGAAAACCGTGTCAATGAATGAAATAGTACTGTTTATCCATTCGAATTTGCCCAAGAATCCCTCCCTGTACACACTCAACAAGGTCCTCAGCATCCCGTATACGCAACAGCAACAGACAGTCACACGCACGCACTTGTCAGTTGTCACGCGCTCGGCTCGCTCACACGGTCACACCCATGAGCTCCAGCGCCGTATCGACGAGCGCGGCGAGCCCGACGGCGTGCCTGCTCAGCCCAGCGCTGCCGGAGAACACGTGGAAGCACTCGAGCTCCGACGTCGTCTCCGCCACGCGCCGCAGCTCCGCGGCCATCCCCGCCGCGGCCATCGCCTCCGCGATCTTTCCCGCCGCCGGCGTCCTCAGCAGCGCGATGACGAGCTCCACCGTGAACCGCCGGATCCGCGGCGCCTTGATCGAAGGGCAGGCGTAGGTCGCCAGCACGCTGACCAGCCGGCTGACCAGGTCCGCCTCGCTGACCCCGGCTCTGACAAGGTGGTGGGCCACCTCGTGCGGGCCCATAAGCCTCACCAGCTGAGCCGCGAAGCCCAGCGATACCTCGAGCGGCTTTGACTCGTCGACCGTGGCGACGTCACGGAGCACCGTGGCCGCGCCGCGCGTCGCGCGGCGGAGCTGCGGGAACCACTCGCTGCTACCGCCGGTGTACGCGCAGAGGTTCGTCAGGATCCTGCCCGCCCCGACGCCGATGGCGTCGTCCCCGAGCGCGTCGACGAGGCTGTCCACGGTGGTGGTGGATGTGTCCGCCGAGCTCGAGCTGACACCGGCACCGGCTCTGAGGATGCGCTCGCAGTTGCGCGGGCTCTCGAGGGCCAGCATGGCGAGCGCCTCGCCGGCCTCGACGCGCGCGGCGTCGGCCCCGTCACCGCCGGGGCGGAGGAACATGTGGAGCAGGAGCGCGACCACCCCGCCCGTGCAGCCGATCCGCTCGCGCGCGTCCGCGTCCATGGCGAGGCGCGTCAGCACCTCGGCGCCGAGCCTCCGCAGCCCGACGTGGGCGGCGGGTGCGTGCCGGAGCACGGCGCGGATGTTGCTCACCGTGAACACGATCTCCGCCACCTCCCGCCTGAGCTGCTTCCCGGTGCTGCCCGTGGTCTCGGCGAGCATCTTGATCACCTGGAGCGACCGCTGCACGGCCTTGGCGCGCGCGGGGGCCAGGACGAACGTGGCTGTTGATGGCGGCGACGCGCCGCCGACGGCGGAGAAGTCGATGATCTTGTCGAGCAGGCCGCGCGCGGTGCCGATCTTGCTGCAGTTGTCGTGGTCGCGCGCGAGCTTCTTGATGATGAGGAGGCCGAGGAGGTTGCACTCCTCGTCGGCGGCGTGGAGCAGCGACGACACGGACTCGATGGCGCCGGACACTCCCGCGACGCGGAGCGCGTGGCGCTTCTTGCTGGCGAGCTTGGAGACGACGAGCGCGGCGGAGGCGCGCACGCCGCGCTCGGCGGCGCCGCTCCAGCTGAGCATCTCCACGAGGCGATCGACGACGGCGGCGGACGTGCCGACGCGGCGCAGCGCGGCGTCCCCGAGCCGCGGGCTGGCGGCCACGTTGACGAGGATGCCGACGCCGATGCGCTGCTCGTCGTGGGAGCCCTCCACGATGAGCTCCTCGGCGAAGGACACCAGGTCCATGCGGAGGCCGTCGAAGATGCTCCCCTCGACGCACCGCGAGTAGGCGTCGTAGAAGAAGCGGCGGATGGCGAGCAGGCCCGGCGCGCCCGCGAGGCGGCACTCGTCGGCGACGCGCTCCAGCAGGCGGCCGTGGGTGACCTCCCACTCCCACGCCGCCTTCTCGGCGAGGAACAGCAGCGCCTCGGCCAGCGCCAGGCCGTAGAAAATGTCGAGCGCCGACCGCCGGTTGGTGCGCGCGTCCACGTCGTCCCCGAAGTCCTGCCTGGCGAGGCGCACCCCGGACAGCGCCACGCACGCCGTCGCGGACGCCAGCTGCAGCCAGTAGAAGAGCCGCCCGACGTGGGCCGAAAGGAAGCTCCAGGGCCAGGCGGTCCAGGTCCAGGTCCATCTCCATCTCCATCTGCAGGACGCGGCGGCGGCGGCGGGCTTCGTTCCATTATTGCGGCGGAAGACGAAGCGGAAGGATCGCGCGACGAGGCGGATGCTGGACCTTCCCGCGGCGGCGAGCGAGAGCGACCAGGTGGCCTGGTGCTGCCACTCCAGCTCGTGGCTGCGGCTGAAGATGCGGGCGCCCTCGACGAGGAGGATGACGGTGACGGACCAGAAATCGACCCGCTGCAGCGTGATGGCGAAGCCGCCGAGGAGCACGACGGTGGCCCAGATGAAGCCCAGCGCGCCCAGCCCGCTGGCCGCCTTCTCCAGCACGGCGAGCCGCAGCGCCAGCAGCGTGAGCCGGCGCTCCGGCCCGGCCGCGCCGCCGTCGTCCCGCCGCGCGCTGCACGAGCACGACGCCGCCTCGTTGCCGTCGTCGTCGGCCGCCACGCTCGGGCGCGGCGGCGAGTCCGTGAGCTGCGGCTCGAACGGCGTCGCCGCCCCCCGGAACCCCGAGGCACCCGCCGGCGGGTCGCTCGGCTGCGCCTCGATGGTCAGCCGCACCGACCGGTCGGAGACGTCCATTGCTCGGCCGATCGATCGGAATTGTGTACTTACTTTCAACGAATCAAGGTTCGAAATTGTGTAAGTCTGTTTCTTCTGCGCTCTGTGTGTATATGATTTGCTGGGGTCGATGGCGGAGATGCAATATATACGCCACGGCGCGGCAGTGTATGCGCGTGGCGGCCCGATGTCGCCGTGGCTTCGGATCAAGGGGCGGTTGCGTGAGCGCGGGAGACAAGGTTGTCCGGAAGGCAAGAGATGGACCAGAGTGTGTGCTGCCAGCCCAGCCAACCGGCAAAAATGTGGTGGAACGCGGGCAGGCAGGCAGAGGTCCAGGGAGGATGCGGTGGGGTGGACGCAACGACAAGGTCCATCCATTCCATTTCATTTCAATTGATACCAAACAACTGATCGATCTCAGATGAATACATACTATGCAGATCGATTACAAGAGCGTGCACAAGGAGACGTGCCGGTCGTGGAAGACGTCGTGGCCACCGCTAACTACTGCAGTCAAACGCGTCAACAATTTGGAGCCAGCACGCGCTTGCATGGCTGATGCAACTCTGGCCAATCTGCTGCCGGAGCCTGGAGGTGGCGTAATTAGCTGACCAACATACGTACGAGGATTATCCACTAGTTAGGGTCTGTCGGTGACAATTAACTGACAAGGATATAAACATGCATCTTATTAGATCGGGCTTATTATTGAAACACTATAATGCTCGCTTTCTTCAGAGTCTACGGAAGAATGTCCTTGAGAATTTGGTGTACCGTGCTCATTGACGTTTGGAAACAGAAGAATTTGGTATACTTTTCCTTTGTGATTATTGGGAGATGCTATTTCTCATATGCGTGTTTTTAAAGTTTTTTTTTAAGGCGATGAATAATGCCATTAAATTTTAAATCTAAAATCCAGCACTAGACATATATACATCTACTTTCTCTTCCACTGATCTCTCGGTCCTCTCTATTTAGCAGAACTTTACTTCACTTTACTAGTGAAGCTATTTTTGAAGCCTTCGAGCTTCACGAATGGCTTCACAGGTGAAGCGGAACTATTTTAGGTATTATTCAAAAGGACCGAGCCGCATGTGTGACCTACGTTTCCGAATTCCGATGGTGCTACGTTCCGTCTTCGCTATAGAGTAGTATACATATATTAGGTACAATTCGTGCTCAGCTAACTAGTACAGATTCGAACATCACTGTCGATCCATCATTGCCAGATTTTTATAAACCGGCAATGATAATATTTCTCGACACATCACTGCCGGTTCTATCCATGAACCGGCAGTGATAAAATGAACTGACGGTGATATTCGGATCATCACTGCCGGTTCTAGTCATGAACCGCCACTGATATTATCACTGTCGGTTCGTCGCTGAAACCGACACTAATAGGCTGCGCGAAAAAAATCATAACTTTCTCATATGGTGTCAGATGAAGATGAACTTTATATCAAAGTTATAGTACTTTTTGAGATCTACAACTTTTTAGTTGATAACTTTTTCATTTGAAATCATCAATCCAGTGAAAACTATGTTTATTTTAAAAAAATTTAAAAATTCGAAGATTTCAAATGACCTTGGATGGAGAAACTACCAAAATAAAAGTTGTAGATCTCGAAAAGTTATGAAACTTTGTAGTTGATAACCTTTTCATTTGAAATTATCTTGCCAGCAAAAAAATACGTTTGAATTTGTTAAATTTGAAATTCAAATTTTATAAACGATCTCGGATGGAGAAACTTCCAAAATAAAAATTGCAGATCTCTAAAAGTTATGCAACTTTGTAGTTGACAACTTTTTCATTTGAATTCGTTTAGGGTCCTAAATACTCAATTCAAAAACCGAATGAAAATAGAATGAGATGGACGAATATTTCTATTAGACACAAGTGTCCTATAGGTGCACTGGCTAGGGGATGAACGTGCGGAGCAGGAGGTCGTGGGTTCGAGCGCCGGTGGCCGCGAAGCACATTTTTCGTGCGGAGCAGGAGGTCGTGGGTTCGAGCGCCGGTGGCCGCGAAGCACGTTTTTCGTGTGAAAAATCATGGGACTTATGACCTGCGACGCGCGACCGTGGGGCTGGCTAATGAGGCCTCTCTTGTGTTTACAAAATATTTTTGCTATTTTTTAGGACATTTTATGTAAATCACGTGATTTGTGATTTACGACACGCGACCGTGTGGTTAGCTAGTGGGGCATCTCCTATGTTTAAAAAAATATTTTTGCTATTTTTTAAGTCATTTTATGTGTTTCCGGATGACCTTATCACTGTCCATTCTAGAACCAGTAGTGATGTGGAAGACACATCACTGTCAAGTTGGTTTTGCCGGTTTAAAAAACCAGCGGTAAAGGGGAGATTTCAACTAACAGTGGTAAGGAAATATGGCGTCGTGATACATACGGTCACATATGGCCCTGTAGGTTTTTTTAAGCCACCAAAATGACGAATAAATGACGCTTGCATGCACAACTACTTTCGTCTAATGTTTGTGTCTGCAAGCTAATTAACTAACCAATTGGCTCATCTAGATTTTGTTGTGCTAAACTATGGTTATTTTGGAGCTGATTCATCCCTGTGTTCAAGAATAATGCAGGACTTATAGTATTAAGTAACGATGAAAAATCTGTTTTGGAGTGACCGTGAATCTTCCCTCTCACGTCATATTTCTAGTTAAATCCTTTCCAAATACAGGCCCGTTTATATTCTTATAATTGAATTTATTTTAAGAATCATAATTTATACACATATTAATAAACTTAATATGGTTGTGTATAGATTATATTTATATATTATTGTTGGCTTTACGAGAGATACTTATAAGTTGGATTTTTACCATATGAGAGCAAGTTGAAGAGCGCGCTATGAATTACAAAGTGAAAATATAACATGGTGATCTATAGAATTAAATTCCACCTCTCACCCTATAAATTTGATGTAGGCTAATATGTGAACTTTATAAAGTGGTGAAATATCACATTCTAAGTGAAATAGTCTATATTGTTAACTAAATTTCAATTCCTTGAATTCCGAAGATCCAAACGGGGCCTAAATTAAAATGAGTCGTATTTACGTTGTTCTTACAAAAAAAAAAGTTTTTGAAAACTGAAGTATATTTTCATTTATATATCCTTTTATATAAATAATATTGTTTTTTAAAAAATGGTCTAGTGACTATGATTACTGTCTAAAGCGTTTCTTGAGAAAACTTAAATCCATACTTTTACTAGAATTTAGATCGTACCAAACACATCTTATCTATTGTTCTATATTTATTGTTGATCATATGAGAGTAGCTTAATATTAGCTACCTCCGGACATATCTAGTGTTTTGGACAGCAAACATCAAGCTAAGACTTTTTTTTTCTTGTCTGAAAATCAAGTATATTGGACTGGATGGGGCAACTTCTCCAAATCTGGAAACAGGAGAAGATCGACACGGAGATTGGCAAGAAACATGTGACTGGTTTGTAGTAGACTTGATATATACGTGCCCAATCGAGATCTAGATCGATACAAACATGACTTCACGAACCTACCAACCCAACATATATAGCAAGCCTTTTGCCAAACCTTTTCCGTTGAGTACCTTTAATTAATTTCTTTTGTTGCTTGTTTCAACAATTGCTTGTGTGCATGTTAGCTAATGGATTAAGATAGACGGATGATGGCTACATGCCTGATCTTAGAAGCGACCGGTTAGTGAGCTAGCCAAGCATAAAGCACACAAGCCACATACATGCATGTTCTGATGTTCAGACCGACAGTAGGCAACCATGCATATCTATTGCTAGCTTTGGTCAGCAAGCAATTTACTCTCCTCTAGAACATGCTCGAACTTTCTGGCGCCTGCTAGCCGTGTTGTGAATTTGTAGCCCTAATTATATACTATCTTCTACACTTTTGCTAAAACTCCACATTTAAGGGGGTGTTTGGATTGAAGGAAATATTGTAGGAAAATTGCATTAATGAGAAACGGAGGAAAGGAAACTGTGAGTGTTTGGAATGAAGGAATGGCTCAACCCAGTTCCTCTGCAATACCGTAGGTGCCAAGCAATTTTACGGGAATGAAAGAGTCCATTCTGATCCATTGTTTTCTTTTCCTTCGCTAAAGCCCGAGGTAACCTTCAAGAAAATGTGTGTAAGAGAGAGGAGGACCGGATAATGTTTGAGGTACTGCATCAGTCATGGGACCCATAACTTTTGAGGTCATATCAGTGCCAAACATATTGTGACTCCTACGTTACGAATTCTTGTGTTCATAGCCTAAAAGTTTTATTCTGGTATTTTGAAATCCAATAGTTTTTCACTTTTCACCATACCTCATTTCTATGTTTTTTCCTATTTCTGCATTTTAGATTCCTTGGTTCCAAACAGGCCCTAAGACAGGAAAAGAAATCCATAAAAGACAGGATTGTAGGAAGATTTATACCATTAATCGGAAACTTTTTCCCTGTATTGTCATGTAGTTAGTAAATTTCTAATGATTGATGATCTCTCAAAAATGCATCTTCCATTTTATTTTGAAGCCTTGTCTTGACAAGCTTCATTGTAGAAAATGCTTGTTCTAATGTTGCAGTTGAAACCGGAAGAGTAAGGACAAGTCGAATTAACCTATAAATTAAACAAGAAATGCAGCTTGTTATTTTTGCAACAACAAAAAGATGAATAGTAGGAAATAGGCAAATAGTATACCTATCAATCAAATAATAGTCCTCTGATTTGTTTGTTTCTACAAGCCGACCACAAAGATCACCTACACTTATTAAATTCTGAAACTTTAGATTGATAGGCACATCAAGCTCATAATGTTGTAATTGGCATCTCAATTTAATCATATCTTGCTCTGAAAAGTCAGCTGGATAAAACTTTGAAGCTAAAGTACACACATCATCAATATTGAATGATATGAAAGAATCTTTAGGATCCAAACTAGTACACAAAATGAGAAGCTCGGTTGCTTGTTTACTGAACCTAGAATTTAGCTCTTGCATTTGCTGATCAATTGCAACTATGAAAACATCATATCTGTAGTGATGCTCAACTGTTGTCTCACTACTAGAATGAGATCGAATATAATAAGCATAAAACCCATCCATATATGGAACAGTAATACCTTGTTTACCACAAAAAGTTGTCACTTCTTCGAGAAGTTTGCTTCAACCATGATCCCTTAGATTCTGAATCAATCTTTTTGTGGTGACAACATCATCCATAGCATTTACAATATCTTGAGATTTTTTTTGCAACTTTCTGCAAAGATCTGTGATTCCCATCAACTCTTTCATTAGATGTAAAATAAATACAAAGTCAAATGTCATCATTAATCTAACAGCACCAATAGCCTTCCCTCGTAAAAAAACAGTACTTCCCAGACCTTTAGTATTAGTAACATCTTTAAGTACTAAATAAGTAGCTTTGTATGCTCCCGAATCATAATGGAAGCTCCATCTAGTGTCACCAGACCTCCTTAATGTTCCAACTTGGTTTGCTCCACTTGCAGTTTCTAAATCACCAAGTTCAATAAGACGTTCCATTTCAGCTACTTGATTAGCATGCGGATCATCATTTCCCTCACTAGAAGAAACAACAGTATTAACAATAAAAGAAAGATGATCAAAAAAGTTTTCAACCTCATATACTTCTTTAGATGCAGCAACAAGAGCTAACAATAATTTCTCTAAATTTGGCCTGCAGTCCATTCCACTCTCCACGCATGTTACTAGCACCATCATATCATTGTCCACGAATATTTTGCACATCTGGATTATGATATGATAAGACAGAGCATAATTCTTGGTGAAGAATGGCTGATGATGTATCATGAACACGAACAAGATCAAGAAATCTTTCTTGAATGAACCCCTCTTTGTCAACAAAACGAACAACAACTGCCATTTGTTCTCTTTTTGACTCATCCCTAGACTCATCAACAATCAAGCAAAATTTAGAACCCCGAATTTCACGACGAATTGCCGATTGCACTTTTGAAGCCATAACATCCAAAATTTCTTTTTGAATTTTAGGTGAAGTATATTTGGCATTCTGTGGAGCATTATCTAGCACAACTGCATTGACCTCTTCATTACATGAAGATAGAAGTTTTACCATTTACCTCGATTCTTTGAAGTAGCTGATTCATCATGTCCTCGAAAAGGGCAAGATTGAGATGCTAAATATCGACAAGCATCAATAGATGTCCCAAGATGCAACCTATTATTCTTGATATCTTCCTTAGTTTGCTTCTCCACCACATGCTCAATATGGCCTGCTGTATTCTTCAGATTTTCATAACACTTCATATTATAATTGTGAGCAGATTTACTATCATTTCCCATGTGGACCAAGAATGAACCACAATTATAATATGAAGTGTTTGTAAATTTTGTTATGAATCACAATGAACTTTGAGTTTTTCTTTTCATGTACGTGTTTCTTACAGAACTATAGATTGCATTATTCTGTTATTTCACTGAAAATATGTTATTCTTGATTTTAGATAAAATGAAGCAATAAATAAGTTAATGTGTTAGCTCAATATTGTCTTGTGATTTGACTGAAAATCTATTGTTCTTCCTGAATTTCCATTTGATATGTTTCCTTTTTATTGTGATATTGAAATTAAGATATAATCTCTGTTATTCCCTCAACGTGTTTTGACTTATGGATCATCAAAAAGCCCAGGAGGAGCCTACCCCTCCCAACCCAAGGGTAGGTAAACATAACGTGTGTTTTTACTTCTTATACAGCACTATGGGATCCATTGTCGCATGTGTTGGCGTGAAATCTGGTTCGCACTCAACATACCAGCGAAGCCGGAACGGTCCTGCGGAGCACGGAGCGAACAAACCCAGCTTCGACAATCGGCGTTGATAAGCACCGATAAGTCTCCAAGCGTGCCAGTCAATTTGACCTGCAATTGACCAGGAAAAAGGATTGATCAGTAACACAATGCGCAACCACTTGTGCATCTCGAGTGGTTCCAGATATCCGGCCCAACGGGCCTTCTCATTGGGCTATCGGCTAGACAGCCGATATCCAATCACGCGAATCGGCAGTATGAGAACAATCGAAAATATCCGATACGCATATCAACCGATTCAGAGAGATAAACATGAATGAAAGCAAATTATATTCAACAAATCTAAATTATATATTGCCTTATGCGCTGAAACATATCTTAATCTATCACATCTATTAATTAGGATCGACCGGATCGTTGCAGCTAATTAACACACTTGAGTCGATCTTGACATGATTCGAAACACAAGACAGCACGTAAAGAAGATCGGGAAAATATAACATGCAGCAGGCAAGCATAAACATTATCGGCTGAACAACCGATCTGAAGTATAGGCAACATACAAGCCTATAAAGTAAACGTCGCTTTGACTCTTTAACCAATCTATCTAACCCGTCGCTTACGTCAAGAGGATCGACCAGATCATTGCAGCCCATGACGTAAGCTAATAATTAGATCTATTAATTAAAGACTTTCAACGCAACTTACTTTATTACTTGAGTACGACCTATACACAATCAAGATCTGAACTAACCGGCTAATGATAAACAGATCTATTTGCCTAAACATGATATTCAATTAATGTTCACATAAGCAATATAGATTCAAAAGATTTAAACCAACAAGAACAGATCAAGATTGGGCAGATTGATGATGCTTAAAATAAATAAACAATAAATAATCATAAGCAACATCGGTAACTTAATGAATCTAATCAAAATGCCAAGTTAATTAGAGCCGATAACTAACCCTCAATTCAATCTAAGCATGGCTTAGGTCAAACGAGGATCGATAACTACTCGAATCCATCAGCGAACTGCATGAGCCAGAATCGTACTAGCAAGACATGATAAACACGAGCGTGACGGTACTTACAGCAAGTCTAGCGTCCACCGGATGACACCTCAACTTGTCGAAGAACTCGCCGGTTCTATGTTACTCCTACTCCTAGGGTTTTGGCCAGGGGTCGAAAAAGAAACGAACTGTTATGGTAATTATTGACGTCATTCTTTACAATGTGTTTGGGCTTATATTTATACCCAACAGCTAGAGAGAAAGTCTCAACTGAATGAAAACCCTAGCTAAAAATAAAGAAACAATATAATTTCCTATTTCTAAGATAAATTGGAGCCCGTCTTTCCATTCTTGTGAGCCCTCTTCCTGATCGCTTTCCTCAGCCGATGTGCCGATATGCCCGTGCCTCCATATGTCGACTATCCGATTGTCACACACTTCGATGACGTCAGCACATACCCGATCCATCTTCTCCTCTGTAGTCAATACCCGATTCAGCTCACTGATCGGCTAACTTGTGCGCATCTATTCTTCTCGGCACCATCCAAATTCCGGTGTAAACACATGCCCCCAATTTTGGGATAAAATTAATTTCTTCCCAAAATTGCAATTCCTTTCTTCACATCCCAACTATCAGCACTCCTGTGTGGCCATATCATTTCTCGTGCGCCTCGTCCGGATTTTTGCTGCTCAATTCAATCAGGGTGTATACTCGAAGTGTCGTCTCGCCTCCCGAGAAAACTGCCCCTGACTACAAACCAATGCCAAAGCGACCCAATATATCACGCAATCGCTCTCATCCTTCGGTCACTTCAGTCATCCTCTGCTTCCTTCATCTTCTCTCTCCTGCACAGATCCGATGGCCGGCGGTGGAAACCCCAACAAGCGTCCGACTAACTGTCCCGCCGATGGAGATGAAGGAACCAGCCGCCCTCATCTGAGGTACCCCTTTAGCTCGCAGAAGCACTTTCATCGGGCCTTCTCCTCTTCTTGAATCCGCGTTATGCCTCAATCCCAATAGCGTCCTTCGTCTGGAGGCCACCGCCGAAACTCTGGTCAGGAGTGCCCCATCCTCTACCTCCTCGGCGACTAACGACTCTCGCCGCCAGATACAAGAATGCCGCTGTCTGCACCGGGAGTCATCCCAGGAGGCCCATCAATTGCGGGATAGCCTGGCTGCACAGTCAATTGCTCTCGCAGTGGCTAAATCTGAGCTCGCAACCACGCGAGCTCGCCTTTCTGAAGCCGATGCTGCAGTAGCAGGTATACTTTGTCATGCCCCCTTTCTGCTCATTATCATGCCCCGACCTTCAATATTCTTGGCGCAGCTTTGACGGCTCAATTGGAGGACCTCCACCAAGTCGCTAGTGAAGCCGACGACTTCATCGGTGCGCGAGGCAGGACGGTGACGCTCCGCCTGCGGGATATCCAACGCTGCAATGGTGAAGCAGTCACTAGCGGCATCTATCGTGGTGCCGCCGCCAGCCTTGCAGCCGCCACTCTCCGTATGGGCTATCACCTGCTGGCCGTCGAGCCTGGCTTTCCAGCGGAAGAAGACCCAGGCGAGCGTGAGAGCCTCATGGAAGCCTTTGAGGAACATGCGGAAGAAATAGCAGTGGCCATCCCTGCTAGCGGCGTCATCGAAGAGACCCGCAATAATCAATAGTTTGTACTAGGAACCAACTGCCAAATAAATCCCCTGTATATTCTGCCTGTCGCTGCATTTTCTTCTTTTTATTTTTTGTTTTAAAGGCGATGCATTCTCCATCGGCTATCTTCCCCATCGAGGGTTTTTTGTGCTTAAGGCGATTCCTTCCCTGGAATCGGCTATTGCGCAGTTTTCGGCGGTTATCCCTGATTTTCATAGGAACTTGCCATCATATTCTGTCGAGGCCATTGCACTTCCTCTGCTCAACTGCCCCTTTCTCTTTTTTTTATTTCTAAAGGCGATCTCCAAATGAAATCGGCTGTTTGACCATCTGCTCAAGCCCTAATCGAAACACTGGGGTAATACTTTTTCAAATATTTGCCATTAATAGCTCTAGCAAATTCATTTCCCTCTAGGTCTTGTAAAATGTATGCATTACCAGGCACGCACCGCATGACCTGAAACGGACCTTCCCAATTAGGCGACCGCTTGCCGAATCGGCCATCCTTGGTACCAACAGGCAACACCACCTTCCATACCAGTTCCGATTCGGCGAACTGTTTGTTCTTTACCTTCTTGTTGTAATATTTGGCCACCCTTTGCTTATTGGCCTCAATGTTCTCCAAAGCCTTTAGCCGATGACAATTCAGATCTTCTAAGCTGTCCATCATGATGTCCTTATATTCACCGGTTGTAAGCTGATTTTGCAATGTGACCCGGCGTGACTCGGATTGCATTTCCCATGGCAACACAGCAGCATGCCCGTATACTAACTCATAAGGGGTAGCTTTAGTCGACCCATGCTGAGACATCCGATAAGCCTATAATGCTTCATTCAAGGTTAAATACCACTTTCTTGGATACTGCTCAATCTTCTTTTTAATAACCTTGATCAGAATCTGATTCAATGCCTCTGCTTGGCCATTTGCCTGTGCATAATAAGGAGAAGAATTAAACAGCTTGATCCCCATACTATCTGCAAACTCCCTGAACTCTTTCGAGGTAAACATGGTGCCCTGATCGGTCGTTATGGTCTGAGCGATACCAAACCGATAAATAATATGCTCCTTGACGAATTCAATCATGTTTTTAGAAGTAACAGTCCGCAAGGGAATCGCTTCAACCCA
This sequence comes from Eremochloa ophiuroides, assembly GCA_038502445.1. Lineage (NCBI taxonomy): Eukaryota > Viridiplantae > Streptophyta > Magnoliopsida > Poales > Poaceae > Eremochloa > Eremochloa ophiuroides. The sequence goes on along the minus strand of JAHLJS010000003.1, from coordinate 54,971,590 downwards.
CTTGGTGAAATAATCCGTCGCCACCAATATGAACTTGTGCCCTTTACTAGATGAGGGATATATCTGGCCGATCAAGTCGATCCCCCAACCTCTAAACGGCCATGGCTTGATTATAGGATTCATAGCAGAAGCCGGCGATTTCTGAATGTTGCCGAATTTCTGACAATTCTAGCATCCCCTGTAATATCTAAAGCAATCCTCCAACATAGTTGGCTAGAAGTACCCAGTCCTTCTGATAATCCACTTCATTTTGTGAGCAGACTGATGAGCTCCACATATTCCCTCATGCACTTCGCTCATCAACTTCTCTGCATCCTGCTTCCCCAAACACCTGATCAGCACGCCTTCGACTGTTTTGTAATACAATTGCCCATCGAGTAACACATATTTGATGAACTTATACCTTAGTTTCCTGCTCACCTTCTGTGAAGGATCTCTGAGGTAATCGTCTATTTCGGTCATCCAGTCTCCTTCCCTCTGCTCCGTATTGAACACCTCTTGAACCAAGCGATATCCAGAAGCGTCCTGTGCCAGCTGATTAGCCTCTTCATTATGCCCCCTGGGGATGTGGATTAGGGAAAATGCCAGGAAATCACCCAGTAGCATCTTGCATTGATCATAGTACCCTCTAAGTATATCATCTTTGCATTCATATAGGCTGAGCAATTGGTTGATCACCAGTTGTGAATCCCCAAATACCTCAATCACCACGGCCTTTGCCTCATGTAGAAGCTGAAGTCCCTTTAGCCCAGCTTCATATTCTGCTTGATTATTAGTCACCATAGGATCAATCTGATAAGCAAACTCAAAATAACGTCCTTGAGGTGAAATCAGAACAATGCCAATACCCCCGCCTTGCTTGCATGAGGATCCATCGAAAAACATGGTCCACGGTACCGCCTCGGAATAGCTTGCCTGATCTCTGCTGAGTTACAAAATCTGCCATTACCTGCCCCTTGACTGCCTTGGCCGACTCGAACCTCAAATCAAACTCCGACAGTGCAAGGATCCATTTGCCGATTCTCCCATTTAGAATCGGCATAGACAACATGTGTTTGATGACGTCTGATTTAGACACCACTACACACTCTGCTGTCAACTGGTAATGCCTCAATTTAGTGCAAGAATAGTACAGGGACAAACACAGCTTTTCAGTAGGAGTGTATCTTGTCTCTGGATCTAACAATCTTCGACTCAAATAGAAGACCACTCTCTCTTTACCTTCAAATTCTTGCATAAGGGCCGAGCCAATCGTGTGACTCTCGGCCATCACATACAGCATGAAAGGCTTGCCCGCTTGTGGAGGAGCTATCACAGGAGGAGACTTCATATACTCCTTGATACTTTCAAACGCTTTCTGCTGCATGTTACCCCATCTGAATTCCTGGTCATTCTTTAATTTCAACAGTGGTAAGAATGGCAACACCTTCTCTGACAGATTGGATATGAATCTCCTTACGACTGTAACTCTTTCTTGTTTGTCGGAGGTACTGCATCATCGATTGCCTTCCTGCTCTTCTCGCCAATCTCAATGCCAGTTCGGTGCACCATGAACCCCAGAAACTGGCCGGCTGATACTCCGAACGCACATTTGTCGGGGTTCATCTTCAACCCATGCTTCCAAGTGCATTCCAAGGTTGCCCGCAGATCGGCCAAGTGGTCTTTGTAGCTTTTTGACTTTACCACCACATCGTCAATGTATATCTCGACAATCTTGCCGATCAGCCGATGGAAGATATAATTCATTGCCCTCTGATATGTAGCGCCGACATTTTTCAAGCCGAACATCATAACTACCCACTCATATAACCCGAGGGCTCCTGGACACCTGAAGGCCATTTTAGGAATGTCCTCGTCGGCCATAAAGATTTGATTGTAATCGGCGTTACCTTCCATAAAGCTGATAACCCGATGACCCGTTGTAGCATCGACTAGCATGTCGGCTATTGGCATCGGGTATCCGTCCATAGGGGTTGCCTTGTTTAGATTCCAGAAATCAATGCACACCCTCATCTTGCCATTTTTCTTGTACACAGGGACAATGTTTGATATCCACTCCGCGTATCGGCACGGCCATATAAACCTATCTTCTAACAGCCTTTCTACTTCCTTTTTGACATCCTCAAATATTTTCGATCTGAACCTTCTGGGAGCTTGCTTGAAAGAGCGATATCCGTCATTTATCAGCAATTGGTGCTCGACAATAGACTTATCCAGCCCTGGCATCTCATAGTACTCCCAAGCAAAGCAATCTCTGTATTCCTTCAACAGGCTGATTAATTCTTTCTTGAAATCAGGCTCTAAGTTCGTGGCTATGTACGTTGGCCTTGGCCTATCTCCAGGCCCAATGTCCACTTGCTCCAGTGCGTCAGCCAACGTGAAACCTTGCCCCAGTTTCCCGTCAGTTCCATCTATCGGATTATCCATTAAACATAATTTTTAAAGCCGATTGCTCGTATCGGCTTTTGACACCTGCTACTGGTCTCAGCGGTGCCTCCATTCTCAGTCTTTCCAGAGAAACACCCAAATCTCTCTACCTCCCGGTGTATGCCATTGGTAGCAGCCTCGACTTCAGGGTCATCTGCTTCGACTACCTCCACCTGGTCTCCATGCCACTAGATCATAAATTGGTGCATTGTAGAAGGGACACAGCAATTGGTATGAATCCAATCGCGCCCGTGAAGCACACTGTACATACTCCCAACGTCAACGATGAAGAAGGTGGTGATCGTGGTTTTCCTCCCTATCTTTAAGTTGACATCAATTGCCCCCCGAGTGTGAGTTATGTTGCCACTGATGTCCCTAACTTTTATACCAGTCTCTGCCAAGTCTTCTGGAACCTTGCCAAGCTCAGAGAGAATATTGAGTGGCATTAGGTTGATGGTAGCACCGCCATCTACTATCATTCTGGTCATTGGTACTCCGTTGATGTACCCCTTGAGATATAGAGCCTTAAGGTGCCACTGTCTAATGGGCCTATCAAAGATGGCCTGCTGCACAGCACTCTGCATCTTGGCTTTCCCTCTGGATACGCGCGGGCACTCTTTCTTTCCTTTGACCTCCTCCAACGATATCTGCACTTCAGGATCAATTGTCGCCTTCTTCTTCGCCCTTTCAGAAGTTAGGATTCAAACCCTACCTTTGGGGATCGATGCCTCCACCATGTTCTGACTGCCCGAGCGAGCACCGCTCCCGGCAACCATGGGCTTGTGTTGACACTTCTTAGCGCAACCATCAGAGACAGAGTGTTAGGCTATCTCTGATAACGGCGCCAGAAGTGCCTGGGGTATTTCTTATGTCTATTGGATAATTCCGCAAGCGCACAGAATATACCGCTGTAGCACTTCACCCGGGAGTATTCCAAGGTATCGTTATTTATTTTATCCCAAGGGAAAGCAGTTGCTAGGAATAATTAATAAAAAGAGAGAGATCCTTAAGTCTATAGCAACTTAGTATCAACTAGTGATAGGGGGGTAAATCGATATATAGAGGCAAGGGTAATGACACCAAGACACGACAAGGTTTTAAGATAGCTAAGGATAACTAGTAGAGTATAGCTAGGTGGGAGGACAACGAGTGAGTATAAGATTCCTATGACACTTACTTTACTCTTGTGAACTATCTTATCGAATGGATGAATTATACTAGGATGGCTACCATACTTCCGGTGTGTAGGGGGTAGTGTGAAACAATAGAGGATATAACCTCTACCCGAAGTGCCTACTCTCTTATGGGAGCCTACCTTTTAAGAACTTGCCTAAAACACGTGGAGTGATACTAAGACTAGACAGGGCTGTCACCACCTGCTAGCACCCACAAATAATCCGTACGACAAGCGGCATTCAAAGGAAAGATCTATTCTAAGCACCACGCTTACACTAAGCCTTACTAGTCTAGTTGCGTACCAACAACTAAAGCACCCTATGACAGGCAATGAACTACACACATGAGTTGGTTACAGGATCACTATCTAATATAACTCAACTATAAGTTAAGACAAGACACAACAATACTATAAAGAATAGTAATACACTAAGTAGAGACTTAGTAAAGTAAAGTAAAGATAATATATTGATAAAGCTAAAGTCTTACAGAAGGAAAGGTACAAGAGCTATACCAGACTCTCCAACAGATGACTCCGGAGACTTCGAGCGTAGCTCAACTCGACTGTAACACCCACACTAGACTAATACTACTACTACTACTACTAAAGAGTAGAGCTTCTCTTGTCTCTTGTGTAGCTTGGGTGCGTTGAGAGGGTGGATGCAGCCTCTATTTATAGGGGAAGATGGAGAGGTGCCACATCAGCGATCTGTGTGCTCCATGCCTCTCCACCCTTGGATAAACCGACTTGGAATTGCCTTAAGATGGACGGCCGTGAGCAAACCAGCACGTGGAGATCATGCAGGAAGGCGGTGGAGGCCAATCGACCTGGCTGGGCACCATGGGGGTTCGGCCGACCCCCTATGGCAGGTGGGCCTAGCCAGGGGCTTCTAGAAGGTGTCCCCACCAGTCATGGAGTGTGGCTCAACGTTTACTTCATGTTTGTCTCATTGAATTACCCCTTGATCCTTGTGCTTTGCTTCTCCACCGTTGAATGGAAACACATGTTGATCTGATGGATGAAGTGAGCTAGGTGGAGTGTCATGAGGATCGTGCCATGTCATTAGAGCCAGGTGGGCCCCATCCATGGTTCGGCCGAACCATGCATGGCCCCACCTCAAGCTCCATTCCCTTCCATGTGGTCCCTTGTGTCATTTGTTGAAGTGTGGTGATTTGGTTCCCAAATATGTGGTTCGGCCGAACCATGATATTGGGCTCCAAGTGTTCATTTCTGCTTTGCTTCATCTTCCCTGCATTCACAAGCTTAAGAGTACAAGTGGAACTAGTTATTGATAAAATATGTTCATGATATATTTATTTTTCCTTGAATCCGAGGCCTGCTGACGGTGTTTGAATGTGGAATTTTATGATATATCCACCGTCAATAAGATCCCCCAAGCTTAACCTTTGCTCGTCCCGAGCAAATAATTAAACTTAGCCTCGGTGGTTCAGGAGTTGCTACAATGTTCATGTTTCAATAATACCATGTGCATAACAAAATACTTCCCTTTTGCATGGAAAAATTGGCTATAAAAATTCACTCATTTTACCCTAGTCCTTTATGAGGCTAATGGCCTTTCCCTTGCCTTAGGTGGTTGAGAGACAGAACAGTTTAACTTGAGCACTAATTTTCTCATTCTTTGCAAGTTTCATACTGGAGATTTTAGCAATATTTTTTAAAAGAAAACTTAATGTTCCTCATATGGTTCTCTCATGTCGCTCAAATGGTGTATGATTCCTTACCAAGGCATAAAGTAAATGTAGCCTTCTTTATCATCCTACTTCTAAAAAATGGCTTATGTAGAGTTTAAGGTAGGAATGAAAGAGTATAGTATACTTACTTTGCATATGTTGTAGAGCCAAAGCTTGGATCCAAAGAGAGAAGTGTCATTTACTTAGATCAAGATGTGCAAGTGTGTGGATAATGATGGAATATAATGCTTCTCTATTTGAATTGTATCTCTCTACTTTGTTTTTGAGACATGGCTATCATTTTATTCATGAGCTTAGACTTGCTCATATATTTTATTTTCTTTTCTATGGACTTTCTTGTGTCCATCTTTCTTTTTTTTTCATTTTGTGTTGGTATAAATTAACTGCACTCTATTAAAGATTATTATTATCAAGGTATCCGCAAGCGCACAGATAAAACAACCGATGTAGCACTTCACCAGACAATCCCGGTTTTAATATCGAACCCAAAGGAACAATAGGTGATACTGACTAAGTCTATTGGCTCTTAACCCAATGATACAATCAATCCATAGAATATCAAGAATGAGGAGATAACAAATGATTATCTAGATCCGACAACCGGTAAACTTTGAATAATATCGTTCTAATCAGGCAATGACATGAATAAGAGGCGAAATCAGAGTTCCCTCCTACCAGACACTTATACACCTATCGATCCTATCAACGGGAAGTGGACTACAGAGGACTCAACGCAGCTGTCACCTACGCGATCTACCACTATCCGGCCAATCAGGGGGCATTCACAAGTAATTATAGCCCAGACACTACGTCTACACTATAAACTACTACTTCAACCAAGGAGCTACCAAGATCAAAACACTCAAATAGAGTTGTAAACTTAAGAATGAATAAGAACAAATGCTTACTTGAATCAGGATGTTGAATACAAAAGTACCTCAGAACGCAACTCCGGGCGAAGGAGCTGAATCCAAACGAACACAGCTAAGAAGAAGCTCCGACAGGCCGGGCTCCTCTGAATCTCTACTCGTCTACTCTATCTCTCTAATCTCTCTCTTGATTGCTAGCCTAGATCTAGTGGATATCTATCTAATGGTTCAGGGTCTTCATCTCTTGATCTGGCTCTCCTCTAGGGGGGTCTGGCCCTTTATTTATAGGCCGGTGGGATGCACGCGCGTCGTTAAATCAAACCGACTTAACCAAGGGCCAAGATTAGTTCTAATTGGTGGTGGTAGAAGACTCCAGAAGGCAACGCGGGGAAAACCCTAGGAGGACGCCGGCCGGCCCCACCCTGGCGTCGGCCGGTCCTACCCTGTGGGGTTTCGGCCTCCGATGTTTCAGATGCTTCTAGTGTTCTCGTGATGATGTTTCCTTGGCGGTTAAGTTTCGTGGTAATCATGCTTTTTAATCCTTCCTTTAAGCTTTTCTGGAAAATCCCCTGGGAAATAGACAATTCACCAAAACTCGTGGAATCTGTCAGTAATAACCCTATTCTACTGGATATTCATGTTTAATGCAGGGATAATTGATAATAAAATTTGGATGATAACAGGTGCCAACAATTACCCCCACACTTAGGCTTTTGCTCGTCCCGAGAAAAAGGTTGGTTTTAGGATGTAAGATTCTTAGAGAGAATGGAGCATATAAAACATAACTTGAGAGTACATTATATAAAACTAGTCTAGTCATGCATATACTATGGAATTCAAAGTGTCTACCATGAATCTTTGAATAGTTGAAGAACAGAATAGCTTGAAAACAGATCACTCTCTTCCTTTAGTTAAGTCAATTGGAGTGTATGTAATTTTGCAAATAAACTTAGCTTTACCTTCTCCTTTTGTAGTACTCTCGAATCACTGATATATATCTGGTATTTTTGTATCCTTACCAAGGCATTAATAAAATTGCCTTCTTTATCCTACTTCTAAAAAGCTTATGTGGATCTCAGGTAGGTAAAATGTGAAAACATACTTGCATTATATTTATTGTAAAGTCAAACAATGAATCCACAGAGAAATGAGGCATATAATCGAATCAAGTTTTATTTGGTGGAATATGGTGGAACCTAATTCTACCTTGCTCCTTGAGAAAATAAGTCTCTCTTTTATACAACTGAGCTTTAATCAGAGAGTATGAGCTATCTCTATCTTTTCTCTTTTTTTTCAAGGAAGGCGAGTATCTAAGTACCCATTGTTTTAATTTCTTCGGACACTTGTCCATTTTTTATACTCCCTTCTTATTTTGCATAGCTCTTACCTCTTTTGAATTTAGTAGTTGAGAGACTTTAACAAAATATGGAGCAATAATTTGGTAACTATGCTATATAATTATTTTTGGTGTTTTCTCCCAGTGTAGGAGAGAAACATTTTTGATAGAATGACTCGCTATTACTCCGGATTAGAGTAACGCTTATGTGGAATTGGCACTTGATTCAAAAATATGACGAATTTCTTCAAACGGTTACAAAGGTTGACCAAACTCAATACAAAGACAAGTATTATATGTAGCAGGCTTCTATCCTATATATGGCTCTGGTAGGACAATATTTTTACCACAAAGGAGAGGTATAACTAATCATTTAAATTTTTGAAATAAAATCTCCAAAGACAAAACATCAGGGATTGAGTTCTCATCATTCAACTATATCATGTTTCACAATGACTTAAACAATCATGGGGTCCCTATAAATAGTTTCCAATAGTAACATGATTCCTAGAAAGGTGTTATATAATTTATTCTTAAGCTATGAATTAAACAATCTTCTTCTTCTCTTTTTAAAAGTAATTCAGCATGTGAATTTTAATTCGGATTGAAACGGAAATCGAAACATATGCAATTATATTGTATGGGGATCAAACATGACCATGACCGAGAAGGGGATGCAGAGGGTGCAGAGGGGGGCCAGCCGGCCCAGGCAGGGCGTCGGGTGGGGCGCCTCTGTGGCCCCACGAGGTCCACTTTGGTGTGCGAGGTCCTGGTTCGATTGCCTTCTAAATTACGTGATTTTCCCGAGCGAATTGATTTTCATAGTCGTGATGTGCCTCTCCCACACTTATTTTCCTGCATACTTTTCTACGCAACATGTAGAGACAACATGCGTACCAAAAATTTAGAGAGTAGAGTAAACTAAAACATTAATATTGATAAAAAGAATAAGGCACTTTATTTATTAACGATACTAGATAACTCTGATAACTGATTGAGCTAACGATTGCCCTAGCTCAATGGGCCTACGTAACACACTTAATATTATAAATCAAACCTAGCACACTTGATAATATAAGCAAACCTAACACCCTTGTGCCTTATTACATAGATAACGAGGGCAACTTAAGGGTGCCCCTATTTTACGAGCTTCCTAATTTCTTCCTTAAGATCACCAATCTCTTCTTTCAGCTGATCTTTTTCACGCTTGAGACTGCGAATTAACTTGACATTGACTTCTATCTGCTTAGTCATGTCACTCATAATCTTGCTCCTTAAGTCTTCATTCCTCTCTATACCCCTAACGGTGTTAGAGAGAGCTTCCATCTTCTCATTAAGGATGCGTGGAGAGAGCGGGGGCTGTCTAGGGACTTTTTCTAGTGCTGATGTAGATGTAGCCCATTGTCTCTTGGGCGGAGGTGGTATGAACTCGGTGTAGCGGACTTGGCCTGGACGTGCACGAACTCCTTGGATGGCAGGGCGAGCAGTGGTGTACTTCGCACATACCAGCGTTCCGTTCTTGTCAGTCTTGACCGACAGGAGTCGCTCATTATCTCTAAGTGGTAGAAGTGGGGTGCCTCGGGGAATAGCGATATGCTTCCCCCTGGTACCATCTTCTAGCAGCAGTCTCTCAGGTGGCGATGGCAGAGCAGGCAGAGCATGCATGTAGTAGACTTGCTCGAACTGCTGGGGCACCGTAGCAAGATGCTTCGGTGGCACGATGGCGAGGTGCTTTGGCGGTACGATGGCAAGGGGCTTCGGCTACGCGAGTACGATGGTCTTCGAGTCGTCGCCTTGGAGCTTGCCGGAGTCAGTGCCGACGACCGTTTTGCTTGCCATTGCTACTAGATCTAAACTAGAGAGATTCTTTGGGGAAGAGGAAAGCAATGATGATGGGATGGCATTCAAGGGTGGTATAGGTGCATATTTATATGGGTTTTCAGGAGATAGGATAAGATCAAATCTAGGTTCTACAGGATTCGTACGAAAGATTATCCCTACGCATCGGGAATCTATGGGATTGTACTTAGGAAAGATAGGGAAAGAAAAAGAAACTTGAGTCAGGACGAGAGGGGACAGGGGGGTGCCGCCCGGCCCCACTAGGGCGCTGGCCGGCCCCACTAGGTGTCTTTCCTGGCTGGCCGAGCTCGTGAAGCTTCTACACTCTTCCTACTTCCTGTTAGTTGCGATGCGCGATAATTTTTCGTAACGGATAATGATGGGACTAAAAAGTGGGTAATTGGACAAAGTCCAGCCCATCAACAACTTCTAAATTAAATGGTTCTAAAAATAATTTAAGTCGGTGACCATTTACCTTGAATAACATACCTTTCGTGTGATTGTAGAGTTACCGCTCCATGTGGTGATGCATTCACAACCGTAAATGGTCCCTCCCATTTGCTTCGTAGTTTTCCAAGCCTGAATAATTTAAACCTGAAATTAAAAAGTAATACCTTATCTCCTGGTGCAAACTCATTCTTCTTGATGCTCTTGTCATGCCATCTTTTTGTTCTTTCTTTATAGATCTTTGAATTGTGATACGCCTTTTCTCTCCATTCTTCTAATTCTGATAATTGCATTTTTTTTCTCTTTTCTCCAGCGGCTTCAAAGTTCATGTTCCATCTCTTAATAGCCCAGTGAGCTTTATGCTCTAACTCCACTGGTAAATGACAGGTCTTACCATATACTAGCTGGTAAGGTGACATGCCCAAAGGTGTCTTGTATGCGGTCCGATATGCACAAAGTGCTTCGGGTAATCGATCCTTCCATGCAATACCCATCTCATTTACTATTTTCTGTAGAATATTCTTGATTTGTTTGTTTGATGTTTCTGCCTGGCCACTTGTCTGAGGATGGTATGGAGTAGCAACACTGTGATGAATGCCATGAGCTTGCAAGTATCGGTGAAACTTCTTATCAGTGAAGTGTGTCCCTCCGTCACTAATGACCATTCTTAGTGTTCCAAACTTTGGAAATATAATCTCTTCGAACATTTTCTTTGAATGTTTGGAATCAGCATTCATACATGGCATAGCTTCTACCCACTTGGATACATAGTCAACTGCCACCAGAATGTATTCACAATTTCTTGATTTCACAAATGGTCCCATGTAATCAATTCCCTAGACATCAAAGACCTCGATCTGGAGATTGTTGGTGAGTGGCATATCATCTCTTGCATTGATATTTCCGTGCCTCTGACATGATCCACATCTCCAGACAAAATCTTTGGTGTCTTTATACATAGTTGGCCAAAAAAACCCACTCTGCCAGATTTTAGCATGAGTGCGGAATGCTCCATAATGACCTCCATATGGTGATGCATGGCATTTCTGAATGATCTGCATGCCCTCTTCTACTGGTACACATCTTCTAAGTAATCCATCTGAACAAATTCTGAAGAGGTATGGCGGATCCCATATGTGGAGACGACTTTCATAAATGAGCTTCTTTTTATTCTCCCCTGGTGGTACATAACCTGCAGCCATAAAGTTGACAATATTCGCATACCAAGGGTCTGACTTGGTCACTTTAAACAACATGTCATCTCTTAATGAGTCATTAATAGGCAATTCCTGAGGTTTCTCAAAGTGTATTATAGACAAGTGATCAACAACTGGATTTTCTATTCCTCTTCTATCTTCAATTTTTAAGTCAAATTCTTGGAGTAACAAAATCGATCTTATCAAACGAGGTTTAGCATCTTTCTTAGTGAGCAAATATTTTAAAGCAGCATGATTAGAATAAACAATTACTTTTGCTCCTACTAAGTAAGATCTAAATTTATCAATAGCCAAAACAACAGCCAGGAGTTCTTTTTCAGCTGTTGCATAATTTAATTGTGCTCCTGTCATAGTTTTACTAGCATAAACAATTGCATGATGCTTCTTATCTTTTGTTTGTCCTAATACTTCCCCTACAGCATAATTACTAGCATCACACATAATTTCAAAAGGTAAAGACCAATCAGGGGGTTGAATGATTGGTGCTGATGTAAGTGCTTCTTTAAGAATATGAAAAGATTTTAAACATGCATCATCAAATTCAAAAGGAACATCCTTAGCTAGCAAGTTAGTCTGTGGTCTAGCAATATATGAAAAAATCTTTTATAAATCTGCGATAAAAACCACAATGACCAAGAAAACTTCGGATTCCTTTTATATTAACAGGTGGAGGTAGTTGTTCAATTACTTCAATTTTTGCGTTATCTACCTCTATACCTCTTTCAGACACTAAATGTCCTAACACTATTCCTTCTCTAACCATAAAATGAAATTTTTCCCAATTAAGGACTAAGTGCTTTTCTTCACATCTCTGCAAAATCTTATCTAGATTTTCTAAACAATCATCAAAAGTTTTTCCATACACTGAAAAATCATTCATAAAAACTTCCATGATTTTTTTTCTATCTTTTCAGAAAATATAGACATCATACATCTTTGAAAAGAAGCAGGTGCATTACATAATCCAAAAGACATTCTACGATAAGCATAAGTTCCATAAGGACATGTAAAAGTGGTTTTGCTTTGATCATCAGGGTGGATAGGAATTTGGTGATATCTAGAATAACCATCAAGGAAACAAAAGAAAGAATTATTTGCCTAACGTTCTAACATCTGATCAATGAAATGTAGCGGAAAATGATCTTTCTTGGTTGCTTTATTGAGTTTTCTATAATCTATACACATTCGCCATCCTGTAACAGTTCTCTAGGGTATCAATTCATTTTTATCATTTTTAACTACGGTCATACCACCCTTTTTAGGTACAACTTGAACAGGGCTTACCCACTCACTATGCGGAACAGGATAAATAATTTCAGCTTGCAAAAGTTTTAAGACCTCTTTCTTAACAACCTCCCTCATCGCATTTTGAAGCCTACGTTGGGGCTCTCTAGAAGGTGTAATTTCTGGGTTGGTTGGAATACGATGGGTGCATAAAACAGGACTAATCCCCTTAAGGTCTTGGAGTGAATAATCAAAAGCAGCACGATGTTTTTCTAAAACAGTTATTAATCTAAAAGACTCTTCATCAGAAAGTTTATCACTAATAATCACGGGAGAAGTTTGATCATTATTCAGAAAAACATACTTAAGACCAGAAGGTAGTTGCTTAAGCTCAATAGAAGGCTTAGGTGCCTCTACTAATTCATCCAGAGGTTCAGGATCAATCGGATCCTCTTCCTCTTCATTAATGAAGAACTGATTATCATCCTCTAAATTAGGTTCAATAAATTCCTCAAATAACACAGCCTTAACTTCTTCTATTGGATCTAACTCAGGAGGTGGCTCTGCCTTAGCTTTTAATGCATGAGTTATAGGCACTGAGAGATTAAATCCCTTCCCAAGTTTAATATCTAAATTGCCCGCACAACCTTCTCGTAAAAGTTTTCCTATTGGTAATCCAATCATTACATCAAAATCCCAAACATCAAAGATATAGAAATTCAGCAAAATTCGGAATTCGTTAATCACAATAGGAAGAGAACATAAAACACCTGAACTAGGAATAAAATGTCCTGAACGATTTTTCAATAATTTATTTGTAGAAATTAATGGCATATCTTTCAAGAATTTTTCAGCAAATGTAAGAGACATGATATTGACACCTACTACTGGATTATAAAAGTCATAAAAAAGGATATGCATCAATTTGACATTTAATAGTAATGGCAGGAGAATTTAAACGAATTATATCATTTGAAAGCTCAGATTCTATCAACCACTCATTATTCATAACAAAAATCAATTCTCTAGTTGTCTCTCTAAGGAATTTTAAATCAGCAGGATATGAAGCATTAAACTTTTAAAATTCATAGACTCTTGTTGTTTTATAATTTTATGATAGCGTGAGGTGTTTCCATAATCATCAAAAAGTTCATCCTCAAATTTAAGCATACAATCAGAAATAGGAATTATCTCCTTCTCATTAGATAGTTCAGGTAAAGGTTGAGATGAATCAGACAAAAGTTTAGAATCAATCGACAAAAATTCATCTTCTATCAACTTTTCTTTTTCTTCAGGAAGATCAATTAAGATATTAGTAAGAATAGTTTTAGCATGTGAAGCAGTAATATGCATAAATGCTCCTCCTGTGGCCAAATTAAGGTATTCTTTATTTTTATCATCAAGGCCTAAAAAGAAATGTTGCAAAAGCATAGGTTCTGGCAAAGCAAGATTAGGTCCAAAATTTATAAATCCATCAAAGCGTTCCCAAGCTTTGCCTAATGATTCGTTATCTAATTGTTTAAATCCAATAATTTCAAAACGAAGTTTAGCGACCTTTTCGATAGGGAAAAATTTAAGACAAAAATTAGCACGCAATACTTCCCAATCTCCTTGGCTACTCCCAACATGGCGATTATACCATTTTTTTGCCTTTCCCGTTAATAAAAACGGAAAGAGTTTCCATCTTAAAGTTTCATCTGCCATGCCCTTAATGTGCAAACATGAACATGTCTGCTCAAAATCAGATAAATGGGAATAGGGGTTTTCGCTAGAACTACCAGAAAAAATGTGATCCTGAACTAACTTAATTAATTCCGGGCGTAACTCATAGCCAGATGATGTGATGGGTAAAGATGATTCTTTTGGCTGGAGATACGATCCCGATGGTGCTCCATATTGATATAAAAGTTGGGACATGGGTTCCATACTTTAAAAAGGTAAAAGATAAAAGATAAAAGTATAATACAAGATTAAGATAGACTAAGCCAAAATCAGCAACCCGTTCCCCGGCAACGGCGCCAGAAATGCTTGTTGGTATAAATTGACAGGCACTCTATTAAAGTTTATTATTATCAAGGTATCCGCAAGCGCACAGATAAAACAACCGATGTAGCACTTCACCAGACAATTCTGGTTTTAATATCGAACCCAAAGGAACAGTAGGTGATACTGACTAAGTCTATTAGCTCTTAACCCAATGATACAATCAATCCAGAGAATATCAAGAATGAGGAGATAACAAATGATTATCTAGATCCGACAACCGGTAAACTTTGAATAATATCGTTCTAATCAGGCAATGACATGAATAAGAGGCGAAATCAGAGTTCCCTCCTACCAGAAACTTATACACCTATCGATTCTATCAACGGGAAGTGGACTACAGAGGACTCAACGCAGCTGTCACCTACGCGATCTACCACTATCCGGCCAATCAGGGGACTTTCACAAGTAATTATAGCCCAGACACCACGTCTACACTATAAACTACTACTTCAACCAAGGAGCTACCAAGACCAAAACACTCAAATACAGTTGTAAACTTAAGAATAAATAAGAACAAATGCTGACTTGAATCAGGATGTTGAATACAAAAGTACCTCAGAACGCAACTCCGGGCGAGGGAGCTGAATCCAGACGAACATAGCTACGAAGAATCTCCGACAGGCCGGGACTCCTCCGAATCTCTACTCGTCTACTCTATCTCTCTAATCTCTCTCTTGATTGCTAGCCTAGATCTAGTGGATATCTATCTAATGGTTCAGGGTCTTCATCTCTTGATCTGGCTCTCCTCTAGGGGGGTCTGGCCCTTTATTTATAGGCCGGTGGGATGCACGCGCGTCGTTAGATCAAACCGACTTAACCAAGGGCCAAGATTACTTCTAATTGGCGGTGGTAGAAGACTCCAGAAGGCGGCGCGGGGAAAACCCTAGGGGGACGCCGGCCGGCCCCACCCTGGCGTCGGCCGGTCCCACCCTGTGGGGTTTCAGGCTCTGGTGCTTCGGGTGTGTTTCAGATGCTTCTAGTGTTCTCGTGATGATGTTTCCTTGGCGGTTAAGTTTCGTGGTAATTATGCTTTTTAATCCTTCTTTTAAGCTTTTCTAGAAAATCCCCTGGAAATAGACAATTCACCAAAACTCGTGGAATCTATCAGTAATAACTCTATTCTACTGGATATTCATGTTTAATGCAGGGATAATTGATAATAAAATTTGGATGATAACAGGTGTCAACAATTACCCCCACACTTAGGCTTTTGCTCGTCCCGAAAAAAAGGTTGGTTTTAAGATGTAAGATTCTTAGAGAGAATGGAGCATTTAAAACATAACTTGAGAGTACATTATATAAAACTAGTCTAGTCATACATGTACTATGGAATTCAAAGTGTCTACCATGAATCTTTGAGTAGTTGAAGAACAGAATAGCTTGAAAACAGATCACTCTCTTCCTTTAGTTAAGTCAATTGGAGTGTATGTAATTTTGCAAATAAACTTAGCTTTACCTTCTCCTTTTGTAGTACTCTCGAATCACTGATATATATCTGGTATTTTTGTATCCTTACCAAGGCATTAATAAAATTGCCTTCTTTATCCTACTTCTAAAAAGCTTATGTGGATCTCAGGTAGGTAAAATGTGAAAACATACTTGCATTATATTTATTGTAAAGTCAAACAATGAATCCACAGAGAAATGAGGCATATAATCGAATTAAGCTTTATTTGGTGGAATATGGTGGAACCTAATTCTACCTTGCTCCTTGAAAAAATTAGTCTCTCTTTTATACAACTGAGCTTTAATCAGAGAGTATGAGCTATCTCTATCTTTTCTCTTTTTTTAAGGGAGGCGAGTATCTAAGTACCCATTGTTTTAATTTCTTCGGACACTTGTCCATTTTTTATACTCCCTTCTTATTTTGCATAGCTCTTACCTCTTTTGAATTTAGTAGTTGAGAGACTTTAACAAAATATGGAGCAATTATTTGGTAACTATGCTATATAATTATTTTTGGTGTTTTCTCCCACTGTAGGAGAGAAACATTTTTGATAGAATGACTCGCTATTACTCCGGATTAGAGTAATGCTTATGTGGAATTGGCACTTGATTCAAAAATATAATAAATTTTTTCAAACGGTTATAAAGGTTGACCAAACTCAGTACAAAGACAAGTATTATATGTAGCAGGCTTCTATCCTATATATGGCTCTGGTAGGACAATATTTTTACTACAAAGGAGAGGTATAACTAATCATTTAAATTTTTGAAATAAAATCTCCAAAGACAAAACATCAGGGATTGAGTTCTCATTATTCAACTATATCATGTTTCACAATGACTTAAGTAATCATGGGGTCCCTATAAATAGTTTCTAATAGTAACACGATTCGTAGGAAAGTGTTATATAATTTATTCTTAAGTTATGAATTAAACAATATTCTTCTTCTCTTTTTAAAAGTAATTCAGCATGTGAATTTTAATTCGGATTGAAACGGAAATCGAAACATATGCAATTATATTGTATGGGGATCAAACCTGACCATGACCGAGAAGGAGATGCAGAGGGTGCAGAGGGGGCCAGCCGGCCCAGGCAGGGCGCCGTGCGGCGCGCCTCTGTGGCCCCACGAGGTCCACTTTGGTGTGCGAGGTCCTGGTTCGATTGTCTTCTAAATTACGTGATTTTCCCGAGCGAATTGATTTTCATAGTCGTGATGTGCCTCCCCCACACTTATTTTCCTGCATACTTTTCTGCGCAACATGTGGAGACAACATGCGTACCAAAAATATAGAGAGTAGAGTAAACTAAAACATTAATATTGATAAAAAGAATATGGCACTTTATTTATTAACGATACTAGATAACTCTGATAACTGACTGAGCTAATGACTGCCCTAGCTCAATGGGCTTACCTAACACACTTAATATTATAAATCAAACCTAGCACACTTGATAATATAAGCAAACCTAACACACTTTTGCCTTATTACATAGATAACGAGGGCAACTTAAGGCTGCCCCTATTTTGCGAGCTTCCTAATTTCTTCCTTAAGATCACCAATCTCTTCTTTCAGCTGATCTTTTTCACACTTGAGACTGCGAATTAACTTGACATTGACTTCTATCTACTTAGTCATGTCACTTAAATAGAGTTATAAACTTAAGAACAAATGCTTACTTGAATCAGGATGTTGAATACAAAAGTACCTCAGAACGCAACTCCGGGCGAGGGAGCTGAATCCAAACGAACACAGCTACGAAGAAGCTCCGACGGGCCGGGACTCCTCCGAATCTCTACTCATCTACTCTATCTCTCTAATGTCTCTCTTGATTGCTAGCCTAGATCTAGTGGATATCTATCTAATGCTTCAGGGTCTTCATCTCTTGATGTAGCTCTCCTCCAGGGGGGTCTGGCCCTTTATTTATTGGCCGGTGGGATGCACGTGCGCCGTTAGATCAAACCGACTTAACCAAGGGCCAAGATTACTTCTAATAGGTGGTGGTAGAAGACTCCAGAAGGCGACGCGGGGGAACCGTAGGGGGGCGCCGGCCGGCCCCACCCTAGCGCCGGTCGGCCCCACCCTTTAGGGTTTCGAGCTCCGGTGCTTCGGGTGTGTTCCAGATGCTTCTAGTGTTCTCGTGATGATGTTTCCTTGGCGGTTAAGTTTCGTGGTAATTATGCTTTTAATCCTTATTTTAAGCTTTTCTGGATAATCCCCTGGGAAATAAACAATTCACCAAAACTCGTGGAATCTATCAGTAATAACCCTATTCTACTGGATATTCATGTTTAATGCAAGGATAATTGATAATAAAATTTGGATGATAACAGGTGTCAACATTTTGCATAGCCTTTTGTCTCTTCTACTCAATTAACTAAGAGAGATATTCTATGACTTAAACACATGGAGCATTTATTTGGTGAAAATGAAAGGCACGTGTTTGCGTACTTTCAGTGTAGAAGCAGCATGTATATGTGATATGTACGTGATCTTGATCTTGGGAGCATGATAAGACTCTCAATAAGGGTCAACAAGACTTGACAACACTCAATACAAAGCAAATAGCTTATGTGGAAGGTTTTAGACATGTGTAGCATATATGGCTGTGGTAGGAATTTATCACCATTGAGGAACAATAAGGTTTTGATTGATTAAAAAATAAATCTCCAGTAATCATGCATGCTTAGAACAATATTATAGTAGCTCTTGTTTCACTATATCATATCTCACAACAACTTAGACTTAGTTCTAGCACTTAGCATCTATAAAGTTTTTAGGTTCATGATGATTTTAAATAAGCCAAGTGATCCATACTCAAAGAAATACTAAGTTGTAACCTAGGCATTAAAGAAACATTAACAGAGCAACTATTCATCATTTCCATGAGGAAGATAACATTCATGAAACATATGGGAATAAGAGAAATATTTTTGGTATTTTTATCTTATGCATTTTTTTAAATACAATAAATTAAAATAATGTAAATAGCTAGGATAGAATACTTACCTTGGTGGGGGAGAGGATCTTCCCCAAGCTTGTCTTTTTGCTCATTGTGGTAGCGGGTAGTATTGGAACCATCCCGCCCAGCGTTGTGCTTCTTCGTCTTGGATAGCTTGCAATAGTTGGACATTTTGTTGTGCCATACTCAGAGTTGCATCTTGCTCAACTTGCATTGCGCCCATGTCGTTGATGAGTTGATCCATTTCCGATCCTTGGCTTTGACGACCCCTCGCCCGTGTGGATGGACGGGGAGTGCGCACTCTTGGAGTGTGTTGTTGAGGTCGTTCCGTGGACCCTGAAATGTCCATGGAACTTGCCTCATTGCCTTCTTCTTCATATCTCCCTGCAGCTCGTGATGTGCCGCCTTGCTCAAATTGAGCGGCTTGTGACATACTCCTTGTCACCCTTCTTGATCCTGTAACATTTTGGCTTCTTGCCTCTCGGTCCCAATTTATGGTTAGTGTACGCAGCGCATACAACCGACGCCTCTCACATGGGAGAGAGGTTTCGGCTATATGGCCAGGATAAATCATTTTAAGATCGCCATTTTCATCTCTTTTTAGGACTTGAGCACTTATGAAGAAATCTTCGGTTACAATATCTCTAGGAGAAACAATATATTCGAAGTAGTGTTTTCCATCTAGCAAGTCCATTGTTTCAGCAATTCGAGTGATAAAAGAAGTAAAGAATATGGGCTCCCTTCTATGGAAAATACCAAGCCAAAAGCGGACTAAAATTTTAGTAGGTGAAACTTTTATTTTCTTAGTCATAGCATACAGCAGTCTTAGTTCATCATTAACAAGAATTTGCACATTAGAGCTAGGGAGAAGAGTTATGGCCATCCAATAACGGATCAAGCGCAAAGTGGGATTATGGATTTCATCAGTTTTAGGTTCAGAGCAATCATTGGATCTAGTTATGGCTTTCTAGAATTTAGCTTTATCAAATTTTCGTGTGGCATTTACTAGATCTAAATGACAATTATTATCAAAGCCAAGTGCCACATTAAAAACTCCCCAAGTTAAACTATACTCTTGGTTGAACATGCGAAAGTAGACATTATTATCAGTGGCTTGTAAGGAGCATAGGAATTCAATGGTGAGTTTTTCAATTCCAAGTTCTTGCACTTCCCAAAGCTTCCCCACCCAATTGTATTGAAAACAGTATTAAATTCTGTGGTCATACCAGTGTTGTCCAAAAGGACGGAGTCGATGATGCCGGTATGTTCATAACCGCGGTGTCAGATGGAGAGGTACCTTTGGTACTCTTATTGGTTCAACATGAGGCCACTCTCGGGGTCGAGCGTCCTCTCGGGAGGCACTCCAAAGTTTCGTCTTGGTGGAGGTTCTCTTCCTTCATCTTCATTATGGCGGGGTCGTCGGGAGGAATTCCCTACGACACTCTTGGCCTTCTTGAGTGCGGAGGAGACTTCTTCATCCTACAGCAATGAGATAACACAAGAACACACTACAACAACAGGGATTAGCGTTAGCTATCCCACTGTTAGTAGTCCTTGCGGGGTATGGTTACCTCCACAACCAAGATATTGAGAGCAAAGATGAGAGTAAGATAAGCTTCTACTACTATAATATTTTTTAGGTTTTTGTTTTGAGTGGCTAACTACAACTAAACTTGAGAAAGAACTTGCTCAAATGGAGAGAAGAAGAGAGATTGTGTGCTCGAGATGATTCAGCTGGTTTGGGTGTGGAATTGAGCACACAATGCAAGGGTATTTATAGGGGGAGAAGGGCTGGTAGCCAGGCCACTAGGCCTAGTTCGGCCGACCCCCCTGGCCTGCTCAGCTCTGCTTTCACCTTTGGACAGGGAATCTATTTGAATTCAAATTCAACATTGCTGTCAGCTCTTTATTTATGGGTCGGCCGAACCCCTTATGATAGGTTCAGAGTTGCTTTTACCTTTGGTCAGCGATTCTATTTGAATTCAAACACAACTCTGCAGACAAGACTTTAATCATGGGTCGGCCGAACCATGTTTGGTCCCCTTTTCAGCTTTAAACGGTGTGTCCAGAAAAGTAAAGACTAGTGGTGGACCAAAAGTTTTGAAATTTTCAGAGATTCCCTTGCCTAGTGTTTTGTGAAAGTAAAAGGTGTATGACAAAAGTGGGGACATGTTTAAAGTGATTCCCATGGACCATGGGAACACTAATGCATGCCAAAGTGTCCACTTTTTCGGAATTGGATGGTAGTGGATGTTGGATTCTCCTTGGAGCAAGTGAAAGTGGTCATGACCTAAGGTGGTCAGCCAAATTCAAAAGGAGATGGTGTTCAAAATTCAGGAGGTGAATCACTACACCAGGCCAACACCACTAGAGGTGGGTGGGCCCATGATGGGGTCGGGCAACCCCACAAAGGTGGTCCCACCACCTCAGGTGTGAGCAGAAAGGTTCTTTTTCAAGTTTTATTCATCTAAGTATTTTTTATTTTATCGAAATAAATTATTGCAAAATTTAAATATGAAATGCAATAAAGAAAATACAAAAATTGAAATGTAGGAATTAAATATGAGATAAATACTGATTTACCTTACCAGCAAGGGCTCCATGTTTTAGGTCCGTCGAGTAGGGCCTCTCAGTTTCGGGTTCATTCTTCGGGTGCTTCAATCGGTCCGGGAGATGGAGACTGTGATGATCGCATCTCTTTCTTCCGCCATTCCTTCTTGGTTGATGCTTGTGACTCAGCAGAGTCAGCCTTGTCTACCACCTCAGCCTTACTTACCAGTTCGGCCTTTTTGGCCTTTGGCGGTTGATTCTTTCGGCGGGGTGCATATTGTGGTTTGTTTCTCCACAGGTTCTTCCTTGCCTGTTGCATTGACTTATAACCATTGAAAGGACATTTAATTCTCTTACCTAAGAGTTGGAAGTGGACTTGGCCGGATCCCACGTAGATGATGGCATTCACGGTGTTGAGGAACGGCCTTCCCAGGATGACGGGGACTTCGTCATCGGCCCCCATGTCAAGAATGATGAAGTCGGCGGGGATGTATTTGTCTTGAACTTTGACAAAGATGTCCCTTGCCAATCCCTCGGGGAACTGGATGGATTGATCGGCCATCTGCAATTTGACAAAAGTGGGGTACAAAGGTCCCCCTAACAAATTTTCATACATTACCTTGGACATGATGTTCACTCCATATCCAAGGTCACAGAAGGCGTTGTTGAAGGTGTGCGGCCCGATTTTGCAGGTGATGGTAGGATGACTAGGGTCACTCTTCTTGGCCATAAATGGCGGGTCAAGAAGACAACCCGGGTTTTGCCTAACCGAAGGCTTACCAAACCTCATGGAAATTAACTTGACACCCTCAATTGGTTTCTCAGGTTTCCCTGGGATCTTACCTTGTTCGAAGGATGGGACAGCTGCTGCTATTTGAGCTAATTGGGTTTCTAGCATTTTATTAAAGCTCAATTGATTTTTCATGGCAGTGTTAAAGCTATTTATTTTCTCACTAAGATTTTCAAGAATCTTATCATTAGCCATTATTTTCTTGTTTATACTATCATTGATTTTAGATTTGCCTAAGACAAGATCTTTAAGAGAAGGTTGGTTACCCTAAGCATTATTAAAATTATTGCTGTAACCATTACCTTGGTTTCCTTGGTAGAAGGGGCGCGAGTTCCATCCTCCTTGTTGCTGGGGTCGTTGCCCATTGTTGTTGTTGTTGTTGTTGTTGTTGATGAAGCTCACTTCCTCCTTCGTCTCGGGACAATTGTTGCCCGAGTGATCTTCTCTACCACATACCTCGCACCATGGATGAGATTCGATTGCTCGTGCGGTGGCAGTGGTTCGAATGGCCTCTTAAGGAACCCTCCTCAATCTTTCTCAACAAGAGGTCCATTTTTGTTAAGAGCATGTCCACCTCATGAATGGTGTGCATACCCCTATTCTTGGGCTGGAGACGCTCCTCATTCCATCCTTGGTTGATAACCATCTTTTCAATGAGGTCTTTGGCGTCTTTGACATTGTGTTGCAGGAATGCTCCTCCAGCGGCAGCATCAAGGTGACTACGGGCTAATCCAGTCAGCCCATGGTAGAAATCTTGGATTAGGAGCCATTCTTCAATTCCATGATGAGGACAAGCACGAATGTACTCCTGAAGGTGTTCTCATGCTTTGGGAATCATCTCGTCAGCTTGCTGTTGGAAGCTTAAGATCTTTCCACGAAGAGCGCTGGTTTTGCCCATTGGGAAGAATTTCTTGAGAAATGCATTGGCGCACTTCTTCCAAGTGGTAGCTTCATTCTTGTTGGCATAGAACCATTGCTTTGCCTTCCCAAGCAGTGAGAATGGGAACAGGCAAAGAGGGATGGTGTCAGCCGAGACATTCTTGATAGTGGAGGTACCACACACCTCCAGGAAGTGCTGGAGATGGGCATTGGCATCTTCATGCGGCTTCCCACAGAATGGATTGGCTTGCACCATGTTGATAAGCACTGGCTTAAGCTCAAAGGTAGCATCCCCAAGTTGAGCTGTGGACCAGTGGCAATGTTGTCAGGCGACGGTGCAGAGAACTCAAAGATGGTCTTTTGGGCCATAACTTCCTCGGTTGATAGTGCGGAGCCTCTTTCCTCGAACAGATTCAGGTTTGAGATGAACCTTTGAGGTGGAACTTGATGGCGTCTAGTTCTCCTCAACAATTGCTCAGGATCTTCAATAAAATTTGACGGCAATTGGAAACCGCTCTTGCACTGTCTAGCTTCACAATAATGAGAAACACAGACAGGGGTAATCCCCTAACACTACTCGATAACTAAATTGATAGTAGACTCCGGATTCAATTTTTATTAACATTCCTAGACTGATGCTTTCCTCAGCAACGGCGCCAGAAATGCTTGTTGACACTTCTTAGCGCAACCACCAGAGACAGGGTGTTAGGCTATCTCTGATAACGGCGCCAGCAGTGCCCTGAGATATTTCTTATGTCTACTGGATAATTTCGCAAGCGCACAGAATATACCGCTGTAGCACTTCACCCGGAAGTATTCCAAGGTATCGTTATTTATTTTATCCCAAGGGAAAGCAGTTGCAAGGAATAATTAATAAAAAGAGAGAGATCCTTAAGTCTATAGCAACTTAGTATCAACTAGTGATAGGGGGGTAAATCGATATATAGAGGAAAGGTTAATGACACCAAGACACGATAAGGTTTTAAGACAGCTAAAGATAACTAGTAGAGTATAGCAAGGTGGGAGGACAATGAGTGAGCATAAGACTCCTATGACACTTACTTTACTCTTGTGAACTATCTTATCGAATGGATGAATTATACTAGGACAGCTATCTTACTTCTGGTGTGTAGGCGGTAGTCGAAACAATAGAGGATATAACCTCTATCCGAAGCGCCTACTCTCTTATGGGAGCCTACCATTTAAGAACTTGCCTAAAATACGTGGAGGGATACTAAGACTAGACAGGGCTGTCACCACCTGCTAGCACCCACAAACAATCCGTGCTACAAGCGGCATTCAAAGGCAAGATCTAGTCTAAGCACCACGCTTACACTAAGCCATACTACTCTAGTTGCGTACCAACAACTAAAGCACCCTATGACAGGTGATGAACTACACACGTGAGCTGGTTACGGGATCACTATCTAATATAACTCAACTATAAGTTAAGACAAGACACAACAATACTATAAAGAATAGTAATGCACTAAGTAGAGACTTAGTAAAGTAAAGTAAAGATAATATATTGATAAAGGTAAAGTCTTACAGAAGGAAAGGTACAAGAGCTATACCAGACTCTCCAGCAGACTACTTCAGAAACTCCGAGCGTAGCTCGACTCGACTCTAACTCCCACACTATACTAATACTACTACTACTAAAGAGTGGAGCTTCTCTTGTCTCTTGTGTATCTTGGGTGTGTTGAGAGGGTGGATGCAGCCTCTATTTATAGGGGAAGATGGAGAGGTGCCACATCAGCAATCCGTGTGCTCCATGCCTCTCCACCCTTGGATAAACCGCCTTGGAACCGCCTTAAGATGGACGGCCGTGAGCAAACTAGCACGTGGAGATCATGCAGGCGGTGGAGGCCAACCGACCTGGCTGGGCACCAGGGGGTTCGGCCGACCCCCCTATGGCAGGTGGGCCTAGCTAGGGGCTTCTAGAAGGTGTCCCCACCTATCATGGAGTGTGGCTCCATGTTTACTTCATGTTTGTCTCATTGAATTACCCCTTGATCCTTGTGCTTTGCTTCTCCACCGTTGAATGAAAACACATGTTGATCTGATGGATGAAGTTAGCTGGGTAGAGTGTCACGAGGATCGTGCCATGTCATCAGAGCTAGGTGGGCCCATCCATGGTTCGGCCAAACCATGCATGGCCCCACCTCAAGCTCCATTCTCTTCCATGTGGTCCCTTATGTCATTTGTTGAAGTGTGGTGACTTGGTTCCCAAATATGTGGTTCGGCCGGACCATGATATTGGGCTCCAAGTGTTTATTTCTACTCTGTTTCATCTTCCCTGCATTCACAAGTTTAAGAGTACAAGTGGAACTAGTTATTGATAAAATATGTTCATGATATGTTTATTTTCCCTTGAATCCGAGGCCTGTTGACGGTGTTTGAATTGGAATTTTATGGTATGTCCACCGTCAACAGCTTGGCACCTTCGAATCTCAAAGCCCCTCTTTGAATAGCCTTCTGGATATGCTCCCTGAAAGTCCAGCAATCATTGGTATCATGGGAGTCCCTTGCATGAAACTTGCAGAAGCTCTTCCCCTTTAGCTGCTCATCACTCGGCATGGTGTAGTCAGCCAGGAATTCTATCTGTCCCTTCTCTACCAAGAAATCGAACAGTTGGTCAAGACTGTAACCCCTGAAATCACTCTGCCTTCTGTTGCTCTTGGTCTTGGGGACTTCTGTCGCTTTTCTTCCCCATTTCATCTCGATGGCAGTAACCTCATCTGGATCCTCGTCCTCATTGGAGTGCTTACTGTTGAAGAAAGCACTTTTCTTGAAGCGGCTCACCCGCCGATAATTCTGCAGCTGCCCTTCTATCGTCGTGACCCTCTGCAAGAGCTGGCTCAGGTTGTCGTAATCCGTGCCAGCCAACCTCTCCTTCACTGCTGATGGGAGCCCAACGATAGTCAACTGCGCAAGCTGGCTGTCCGGTAAATCCAGAGAATAGCACCGGCTCCTGACCTCTCTGAACCTCTTAATGAAGTCAGCACCTGACTTGTTAGGCTTGTGTCCCATGGTCATTAGGTCAGCGATGCCCTTTTCTTCGCTGCCAGTGTAGAAATGTGCATGGAACCTCTTTTCTAAATCATCCCAGCAGGTGATTGAGTTTGGCAGCAGGGACGCGAATCACGTGAACGCCGGCCTGGTTAACGACATGGGAAAGAGCCGGACCCTGTGAGCAGTTGCTCTTGAAGCTTCTCCCAGCTGTGTGATGTATAGGATAACATGCTCTCTTGTGGTTACCTTGTCTTGCCCGCTGAACTTCGAAAACTCAGGAATCCAGTAGTGATAAGCAGAGCTACCCGATTGAACCACTCTGGGTACGGATGCCTGTATAAGAGCGCCGTGTCCTTCAGCTTGAGGCCAAAATGCTCCTTGAGCATATTGGTCATGTGCCACACCAGGTCATCTTCTCTTCTTGGCAGTTGCTGGTTGATGCATGGATTACAGCCTCGCCCTACTGGCTGGCCTAAGTTACTACTTTTCCCTGGTTCAGGGTGACCAGGGGCCATTTTTCTAGCCGATTGCAGGTCCGCAACTGCTTAAGGGGAATCCTCTGCCCCCCTTCCGGCTGTTGCGACTGGGTCGACGTTCCCGCCGCTTCAGACGCACCAGGCTGCTTGGGTTGAGGGTACCCGGGAAACGCCTTGTCTTGATACACGAAACCATCCTTGTTCTTGGTGTAGCACTCGAGGCAGGCCTCACGGAATATGGCGACGTACTCTTCCAAGTAACCGGCCGATGATGGGGCCAGGTCCTCCATGGTTACATGGGGAATCTTGCCTCTATCAGAAGCCATGATCTCGACGAAGTAGTCCCACCGGGCGTGCCAAAAAGTGTGTTGGCGCGAAATCTAGTTTGCACTCAGTACACCAGCGAAGCCGGAACGGTCCTGCGGAGCACGGAGCGAACAAACCCAGCTAGCTTCGACAATTGGCGTTGATAAGCACCGATAGGTCTCCAAGCATGCCAGTCAATTTGACCTGCAATCGACAAGGAAAAAGGATTGATCAGTAACACAATACAGAATCACTCTTGTGTCCCGAGTGGTTCTACATATCCGGCCCAACGGGCCTTCTCATTGGGCTATCGGCTAGACAGCCGATATCCGATCACGCGAATCGGCAGCATGAGCACAATCGAAAATATCCGATACGCATATCAACCGATTCAGAGAGATAAACATGAATGAAAGAAAATTATATTCAACAAATCTAAATTATATATTGCCTTATGCGCCGAAACATATCTTAATCTATCACATCTATTGTAACACCCCAAATTTTCCTAATTTTGAAATAGAGCGAAATTAATTTAATTTTGTATTTTTGTGCTCATAAAACATAGGGAATTAAATTTTTTAAATTAAAAATTTATATAGGAAATTAGCTATATGGTTGTGCACTCATGCTCTTGCATATGATTTATTTTGGTTGAGTGGTCTTTGCCAAGACTAAAAAAAATAATTCAAAATCATTTATTAAAATGCATTTAGAACAACGATCTTCTCTATAGACTGTCTCTATCTTTTGCTGTAATCCAGTTTCTTGTTTTCCCAACTCAATCCCTTCAATCGGAGTTCATCAGAACCTCTTCTTCAGCTATAAATCATTCTTTAGTGCTCATCATTCATCAATTTCTCACTCATAACTTCCCGGGAATTTTTCTGGCTTTTTCTGGACCCTTTTTTTATTTTTCTACGAGCAAAATCTAATTTTTAGATGCTCCAAAAATATCTTTTTATGAGTTCCAAATGTTTTATTTGGGTTTATCATGTTCTAAAATGTCTCAGAGAATTTTTCAATAATTTTCGGAGCCTTCGAGATATTTTTCGGGATCTAAATACCAATTCCGTACCTTTCTAAAATTATTTTATTCTCAATATTTACTAATTCCGAAAATAACTAATCTTAACCCTAAATCACCCGTGCCCTGGCCATCGCCTCTCCTTGCGCCGCCACCATCTTGGCTCGGCAAGCTGTTGTTCGTCCATGATGGGCACGGACCCAGACTTCTCAACCTCCTGGCTTCGGTGTGATAATAAACTGGTTTGCCGCCGAGTCGTCAAGTCTCCGTGTGTTCCATCCAGCGACGCAAGGAACGCCTTCACCGTCCGTGCCTGTTTCCCTCTGGCAAGGGAGTCGGCTAAGTCACGTAGCCATCTGCTTTCATCTGCTGTTACCTTGCATCATCTTCTGACCGAGTCTCGCACCTGAGTCACCGCCGAGCACGTACGTCCATAATATGCACGCACGTGGAAGCAACCTATCAATTTCTGTATTCTTTTCTTCCTATTTCCAATCTAATCTGCGATGTTTGCAGCACAAGCCAAGGACTCCATATCCATGATGCCCATCCATAAATAGAAATCTTGGTTTCGTGTATTTGTTTCCGAAACCCTTCTGAATCCAATCCATCAAAGATTGTTGTGCAGCCCTACAGCCGTCGCCGCCTGTATCCCTGCAACGCCGACCTGCAAGTTGACCATCATCGCTTGAGCCACGCTCATCAACAAAGCTGCTGAGATTGGAGCACCACCGTCAAAAGAAGATCAGGTCATTGCCGTATCCTTCATCTCCAGCAGGGCAGGTCGTATAACGTTCCTATCCTGTTGCATGTCTGGCTTGTCAATCCTCATCACGATAAGATGCTGCTCCACGCCGCCATCTGTGTTTAAGTGTCAAGGTCGACCTCCAAGTTGGATCAAGCCGCTGGCTGCCCCGAGTTGCCCTGCCGTGCTCATCATCTTCCCGAGATCGGCCGGTAAGATCCATCATGGCTGTGCTATCGTTTCATTGTCTGCGAGATTAATTTAGCACTTTCTATTGCTCTATATCAATAACTATCTCGATCTCATCTACTCAACCGTTTCTCCGGGTTGTTTCTGTACCAGCACGCCAACAAATCAATCTGCCCTTATCCTAACAGGGTGCGCCTATCTGATCGAGGCCCCTACAAACTGCAGCATGCCAGCATGTTTGCCCTTCAGCTGTGTTTGCCGACGATCCCGTATCTGTGCATCAGCTGTATCCTGCATGTCTCCTGTCTACTTTGCTGTCTCGAGGCCGAGCTCCTCCTTCGCTGCCTGAACCTGAGCAGCAGAACAAAGATCAGCAGCAGGACAGAACAGCTGGCGCCCTTCCTCGCCCTTCTTCTTGAGCAGCCGATTGCGCCGTGCTGCCAACCAGAGTAGGCCAAGTCTCCCTCCCGTACGTGCAAGCACAGGAGCAGCAGCCTTGGTCGATCTCCTTGTTCTGTACGTGAACATGAAAGACCTGCACAGCGAGCAAGAAGATGACAGAGTTTCACGACGTATTTACAACTTTAACATCGGTTCCTATTTTCCCCGTCGTTTCTCCTTTTTAATTCTGATTTGATCCGTTCAAATTTCGTTAGGTTCGTATTTTTGTACACTACATGTTTTTACTGCTGAACATTAATTTTTGGCATTTTAAATTTCGAGTTAATAATATATTAATTATTTTTCTATAGCAAATCTTTGGAAAATCATAACTTGTACGTTTTAACTCCGTTTTTCGTGATCTTTATATCGACATGATCGTAAGAGCAAATAGAATATTTTTATAATATTTTCAAACTGTTTTGTTACTGTTTGGTGTACTGTTTTAATTATTATCCTTATTTGCTTCGTGTATGTCTGCTGGATGTTGTGTGTTGATGTGGTGATCGATCGAGCATAGACGGTGAGTAGTTCGTAGTGATTCTCGGAGCTATCAATTGAAAATTGGATTAGAGAAAGGATCTCAAGTTTAAGGCAAGTATAACATGGACCATCCTTGTGTCCTATTCACGATAAATTCATACTACATATGCATATGTCCATCTTGACAACCTTAGAGATCATAATCTAGATTTGCTATTTTGATTCCTTGTTTACCTATTGGAATGTGCATTGGGTAGCTTTTGCTAGTGCTTATTTAATGCCAATGATCTTGTGATATGATTAATGGATTATGCAATGAACATTTAATATGATTTTATTACTGCTCAAAAGGGGGCTAGAGCCTTGGGTTGAATGGTTTGGCTCTAGTTTCTCTCCATAGGATTTCTGTAAGTGTTTAATCCGGGACATACGTACAACTGTGAGGGCTATATGGCTCTGGCTCTAGTTGTTTAAAAGATCTTTTCTAACTTGTTAGTGGTTACCCGAAAGGGCGCGAAAGGGTTTGCCACCTTGGGTGTAGTACAGCTTCTAGTCTTATGAGTATAGCCGTGAAGGAATGTGCCATATTGAAAAGGGGGATTCTACACCTGGCTGCCATTGAAACCTTGCGGCCCTAACTTGTTAGACGAACTTTTAAATAGCTTTATATGGTTAGCTAGTGTGTGGGCGTCATGAACTCATGCATTAGAAAATCATGACTCACAGGTAAAGTGTACACCTCTGCGCAGAGTTTAATAATCTATCATGATAGCGGTGCTCACGGACACGAGCGGCCTTTGAACTTTTACAGTTAGATGGTTACTATTACATTCATGCTATGTTTATTATTGTTGTTAATGCCTTTGCTATTTATAAACCTTATTACAATTGATCATTGGACTAATTATGGGTTTGGGATCTTGATGCTACTCAACTGCTAAAATAAATATGAATATTAAAGCTAAATGCAGTCAAACAGTGTCTAGCCTTTTGAGCCTCATGAACCCGTGTTGTACTTGCTGAGTACGAAATGTGCTCACCCTTGCAATTCACCACCACAGATGAAGATTGGAGTGAAGACTATCGCAATGAGTATTAGGCTTGGTGTCTCCCAGTCGACGTGTCCCTGTGTTGGAGCTTCCGAGAGCGTTTCGACATTAGTTATTATTTATAGATTTGATCTATAATTGTTCGAGACTATGTAATAAATGTCTATTCGTGTTGTAAACACTGTGATGGTACTATTTATAATTTGTCGGCTTATATGTATGACTATTCCTGTGGCACATATGAGTTATTTGAGCATCCTATTTTATTCTTAAAATACGGGTGTGACATTTATTAATTAGGATCGACCGGAACGTTGCAGCTAATTAGCACACTTGAGTCGATCTTGACATGACTCGAAACACAAGACAGCATATAAAGAAGATCAGGAAAATATAACTTGCAGCAGGCAAGCATAAACAGTATCGGCTGAACAACCGATCTGAAGTATAGGCAACATAGAAGCCTATAAAGTAAACGACGCTTTGACTCTTTAACCAATCTACCTAATCCGTCGTTTACGTCAAGGGGATCGACCGGATCGTTGCAGCCCATGACGTAAGCTAATGATTAGATCTATTAATTAAAGACTCTCAACGCAACTTACTTTATTACTTGAGTGTGACCTATACGCAATCAAGATCTGAACTAACCGGCTAATGATAAAAAGATCTATTTGTCTAAACATGATATTCAATTAATGTTCACATAAGCAATATAGATTCAAAAGATTTAAGCCGACAAGAACAGATCAAGATTGGGCAGATTGATGATGTTTAAAATAAATAAACAATAAATAATCATAAGCAACATCGGTAACTTAATGAATCTAATCAACATGCCAAGTTAATTTGAGCCGTTAACTAACCCTCAATTCAATCTAAGCATGGCTTAGGTCAAACGAGGATTGATAACTACTCGAATCCATCAGTGAACTGCACGAGCCAGAATCGTACTAGCAAGACATGATAAACACGAGCGTGACGGTACTTACAGCAAGCCTAGCGTCCACCGGATGACACCTCAACTTGTCGAAGAACTCGCTGGTTCTACGTTACTCCTACTCCTAGGGTTTTGGCCGGGGGCCGGAAAAGAAAGGAACTGTTGTTGTACTGATTGACGTCATTCTTTACAATGTGTTTGGGCTTATATTTACACCCAACAGCTAGAGATAAAGTCTCAACCGAATGAAAACCCTAGCTAAAAATAAGGAAACAATATAATTTCCTATTTCTAAGATAAATTGGAGCCCGTCTTTCCATTCTTGTGGGCCCTCTTCCTGATCGCTTTCCTCAGCCGATGTGCCGATATGCCCGTGCCTCCATATGTCAACTATCTGATTGTCACACACTTTGATGACGTCAACACATACCCGATCCATCTTCTCCTCTGTAGTCAATACCCGATTCAGCTCACTGATCGGCTAACTTGTACGCATCTATTCTTCTGGGCACCATCCAAATTCCGATGTAAACAACATGACATGTTTGTTGGTTAAACTTTGTATTTTTTAGAATAAAGTGACAATATCTTTAGGTAGAGATACTCCACAATGACTTGAGAGTTACGGGAGGGGCGTGGGACACTTTCAGGCCTAGAATATATCCAAAGGCGTAACAATTGATACATTTGATTTGTATGAAGGATCGAAACGCCTCCAAAATGAAGAATCACCGCAAAAACAAAAGGGGAAAGACGAAGAATGCGGTTGAACGAAAATCACAAGACAAAGTGATTAGTCCTGGAGGACAAAACATGGTTAGGGCCTTGATTCCCACTCAAAAGCGTTGTTACACAACCATGTATCTTGATTGTGGACCTCTCTCACATGGAGCTCTACACCTAAGGAGCAAAGGGACGGAGAAGAGAATGAAAGAGTTGAATGGGATGTGCAGCTCCCTTCCATTATTTAACGGGCTTGACATTTTGCACTTAGCCCCCTAAACAGTCTCTAACCTGATCAGGCGAACCAGCTAGCCCTAAAGTACTTTGGAACAACCCTCTCACAATAGTTTTTTAGGAATCTGGAGAGGCTTTCGTCCCTACAGTTAATTTTATTGAAGGTAAAAAACATTTACAGAGTACAGGAAGTAAGTTTTAAGAAACAAAGAAAGAGATGAAAAAATCAAGCAAAGCAAGCTAACTAAAGAACTGAGTTGAGCCATTATTCAAAATGTATTATAAGACTTCTTCTGACCATGTGTGTCAGTAGTCAAAGTTTCTTTATGAAGTTGGTTCTTCTTGCAGAAAGATCTTTTTGTATTGCATTGAGGATTAGAGCATTTCTTGTGGTCCATATTGCCCAACAAATTAATATGATTGCCTCCATATAAAACTGTGAATGTATGGCATCCTTGAGAAAAACCATGGCCTCATGAAACTTAATATTAGAAGGAATACTGATTCCGATGAACATCCAACACTGTTTTGCATATTCACAGATGTCGATCCGATAGCCCCGCTTCTTGTCTGGACTTGCCATCGCCCCAACACAAACTCTAGTATTCCGCCACGTGCCGCCGCGCTGCCTCAGAAACTCCGCCCGGGTTTTGAGGCCCAACCTGAAAACCCTCCGCCGATGGTTTTGAGGCCCAAACCACCAAACCGGCCTGCGAGTAGCGTTCTCCACGCACGCATCCCCTGCGCCCCGCCACGTGTCACCTCAACCATGTCCGCGTGCACTTGTCGGTGTCCCCAAATGTCAGCCACCACAGCTGATCCTCAGGCACTCGAGTCCCTCGGCCTAAGCCACACGTCCGTCCTTCACCGCTCCCAGTCCATCGGCACGGCACCTTCACTCTACCATTGACCACTGTCTTCGTGCTCTACACCTTCACACCACAAGCCAAGAACACATGCCAAGTGACACCTATTGATAATCACTCATCACATACTCGAACTAAAGGTCTCACCGCACCTTGTGTTTGCAGTCTACCATCCAGCAACTTCAGAGAAGGAGAGAACATTCATTGGAACGCAAAAAGAATCACATTTGTAATACTTCATTTGATGGGTTACAACTGGAGGACATGAATGGAAATACTTGAACAAAACCAAGATGATCGGGAAAGTAACGACTTAATAGCTGATATGTTAATGCCATGTGGACGATGACGTTTACGTTACATAAGGAGGGTGATAATGTTTAAGGAGGGCAGTGAGTTCTGTAAATAGCAGAAATTGACATGAAAGTTTTTAAAATTTGGTCTCCAGTGAGCAGTAATAAGAAAAGAAAAACTATACTTCCTCCATGTTGTAAATAGAAGTTGTTTTAGAAAAAGTCTTGGTCAAACATTGGGAATATAAATCATGAATAATTTTTAAATTATTGAGTTTGGAAATATGAGAACTATATAAATATATTTGTCTTCAAATATACTTTCATAAAAGTATACATATCACTTTTCAATAAGTATTTTTATAGAAATATGAAATCAAAGTCATGTTTTGGAGACCGTGTCATTGTTCTAAACGACTTCTATTTACAACATGGAGGAAGTACTTCAGTATGCAGCTCATGCATGGAGCATTCAATTCGGGCAAAGAAATGGACCTCCATCAAATAATTTATCATATTTGTTAAATAATATAATAGAAAGTGAAATCCAATGTGGACGTGTACATGTGGTCAGGTTGGCACATACTACCTCATTCCCAAAATAAATGAATTCCTAGAATTACCTAGAGTCAAACTATATAAGTTTGACCAACTTTACATGAACGTCTATGACACCAAATAAAAATTTTGAAATATATTTAATGGTGTATCTAACGATACTATTATGGTGTTACAAATATTGGTTTTTTTTTCTATAAGTTTGGTCAGACTTAAAATAGTTTGACTTAGGACAACTCTAGAAGTTGATTTATTTTGGGATAGAGCCATGGAGGTAGTACCTACAAACATTTAAACATTCTTGGCAGCAAACCATTCAACAGTTTCAGAGAAGTAGAAGAGATTATTCACCGGAATGCAAAAAGGATCAGGTTCATATTACTTCATTTGAGGGTTACAACTAAAGGGTGTGAATGCAAATACGACATGTTAAATACTTGAATGACAACAAGATGAACTGGAATTAACAGCTTTGTAGCTGATATGTTAAAGTACAGAATGAACATTCCATTTGCAGGGCATTAATACTAACAAGTTTGCCCAAGATAGCATCAATTCAGTTTAGACTGTTGTTATCAGTCGAATGAAGTTGTGTGACAAAATGCTGCCGCTGAACATTTCGCAATCTGACTAAAGCTACCACAGACAAGGAAAAAAAAGAGACTAAATATATTGCTGTCACATGATATGAACCACTTGTTAGGTTGGCTGTCCTTAGGCGCTGGTGGTGAAGCGTCTCTTGTGACTTTGTCTCCTGTCTTCTACAGCTCTGCCTAAAACTCTGTATTTCTGTTTTTCCTAAATAGAAATAGGAAGATCCCGAGTCAAAGAAAAAAACATGACATGAACCACACATAACTCGTCCAATTATAATTAATCTCAAAGAAACAACGAGGAGGAGGAGGATCGGATGCTGAACAGGTAGGGGGTGAGGGGAGGTAGAAGCATACAGAATCCCGTGTGGATCATGAAGCGCAAAATCCTCGGAGGAAGAGCATAAGGCGCCAGGAGTGGAAGCCAAACAAATCCTGACCGTTCAAGCCAAATGAATACTACGATCGACGGGCAGGATCAATTCGTTTCCCTTGCTGTTACTGCCCAAACAAAATAGGGGGCCCACGGCCCACCTGAGACTTAAAAAGGCCAGCCCACTTTGTAAACCAAGCATTAGATCAGCTCGTTAGGTACATAAACAATACTTGTGTTGATGTCAAATGGATAACATGTGTTTGCATTTTGGGGTACTTAATGTTTTTGGTAGCCACAGTATTAATGAAATGTGAGGCACCCTATGATGCTTTACTAATCAAAACATTTGTCAATCCAACCTCTTCAAATCATTTCTCAAGATACAGTGTGCGAGTTCATATTAATATGGATAATTGTAGGATACGTGAACCTAAGAATTAACATCTTCCACATTTGTGGCAAATGCTTTATTTGGCCTACGGTGTGATATGGCCTGAAATTGAATTGTTGCATAAAAACATACAACATTCTAACAAACTTCTCTATATGTCATCTTTTTACATTAGATCAATTCTACAAAACTATCTTGCTACTATATAACTTTTGTAGTTTCTCGGTTGCTATGTGTGTCACATGCACATGCAGTGCGTAAATGTGTAATTCGACGCTCCATGGCCTATGCACAAGTATATGAGTATCCACTTTTGTAATCTGAGCATAGATCGGCGCGTCGGGACATACATTATGGTTGAACTTGTCTGCCTAGGTTGATGTCGTTGAGACAACATGGGTGTTTGCATTTTGGGGCGCTTATTTTGACTGGTTGGGAATGTGTTTACCGAATGTGAGGCAACTATGATGCCTTCATAAATCCAATGTATTGTCAACTAAAGCTCTACAAATCAGTCATAGAGGTACCCTGTGTCTGTGTATGTTAATATGGTTAACAGTGAGATGTGTGAACGTAAGAATTAACATCTACCACATGTGTTTCGAGTGCTTTACATGGCCTATGGTATAAGCGATATGGTCTAAAAGTGAATTTTCCATTTTGTAAACTAAGCTTTGATCAGCTCATTAGGTACATAAACATTTCTTGTGTTGATTTCATTTGGATACCACGTGTTTCAATTTTGGGATACTTAATGTTTTTTGTAGGCAATGTATTTATCTATGATGCTTTGCCAATCTAAATATTTGTCAACCCAACCTCGTCAAATCATTTCTAAGATATAGTGTGGAGTTCGTTTTAATCTGGATCATTATAGGATCTGTGAACCTAAGAATTAACATCTTCCGTATTTGTGGCAATTGCTTTATTTAGCCTATGGTATCTGTGATATGGCCTGAAATTGAATTGCTGCCTATAAACATATAGCATTCTAACAAAACTTCTCATCATGTCATCTTTTTACATTACATCAATTCTATGAAACTATCTTGCTACAATATAATTTTAGTAGCTTCTCTGTTGTTATGTGTGTCACATGCACATGCATGTGTAAATGTGTGATTCGACGCTCCATGGCCTATGCACAAGCATATGAGTATCCACTTTGTAAACTGAGCATAGATCGGCTTTTCGGGACATACATTATGGTTGAACTTGTCTGCCTAGGTTCAAGTCGTTGAGACAACATGGGTGTTTGCATTTTGGGGTGCTTGTTTTAAATGGTTGACAATCTCTTTACAGAATGTGAGGCAAATATGATGCCTTCATAGATCCAATGTTTTGTCAACTGAAGCTCTACGAATCATTGATGTAGTGTGTCTATATATGTTAATAAGGTTTACAATGGGATGTGTGAACATAAAAATTAACATTTATCGCATTCGTTTCAAGTGCTTTCGATGGCCTATGGTATCAGTGATATCGCCTGAAATTGAAATGTGCACTTTGTAAATTGAGCATAAATCAGCTCGTTAGGTGCATAGGAAATACCTATGTCGATGTCATTTGGATAACACGTGTTTGCACTTTGGGGTACTTAATTTTTTGTGGTAGGTAGTGTATTTATGGAATGTGAGGCACCTATGATGCCTTTGCCAATCTAAAGATTTGTCAACCCAACCTATTCAAATCGTTTCTCGGGATATATATAGTGTGCGTGTTCATATTAATATGGATCACTATAGAATATGTGAACCTAAGAAGTTGCGTCTTCCACATTTGTGTCAAATGCTTTATTTGGCCTCTGGTATCTAGGATATGGCTTGAAATTGAATTGTTGCATAAAAACATACAACATTCTAACAAAACTTCTCATTATGTCATCTTTTAACATTTGATCAATTCTGCAAAACTATCTTGCTACTATATAATTTTTATAGTTTCTCGGTTGCTATGTGTGTCACATGCACATGCGTGCGTAAATGTGTGATTCGACGCTCCATGGCCTATGCACAAGCATATGAGTATCCACTTTTGTAATCTGAGCATAGATCGGCGCGTCGGGACATAAATTATGGTTGAACTTGTCTGCCTAGGTTGAAGTCGTTGAGACAACATGGGTGTTTGCATTTTGGGGTGCTTATTTTGACTGATTGGGAATGTGTTTACAGAATGTGAGGCAACCATGATGCCTTCATAAATCCAATGTATTGTCAACTAAGGCACTATAAATCAGTCATAGAGGTACCCTGTGTCTGTATATGTTAATATGGTTAACAGTGAGATGTGTGAACGTAAGAATTAACATCTATCACATGTGTTTCAAGTGCCTTACATGGCCTATGGTACAAGGGATATGGTCTAAAATTGAACTGTCCACTTTGTAAACTAAGCTTTGATCAGCTCATTAGGTACATAAACATTACTAGTGTTGATTTCATTTGGATAAGACGTGTTTCAATTTTGGGGTACTTAATGTTTTTCGTAGGCAATGTATTTATGGAATGTCGGACACCTATCATGCATTGCCAATCTAAAGATTTGCCAACCCAACCTCTCTAAATCGTTTCTAAGATATAGTGTGCGAGTTCATTTTAATCTGTATCATTATAGGATGTGTGAACCTAAGAATTAACATCTTCTGTATTTGTGGCAATTGCTTTATTTAGCCTATGGTATCTGTGATATGGCCTAAAATTGAATTTCTGCATATAAACATATAGCATTCAAACAAAACTTCTCATCATGTCATCTTTTTGCGTTACATCAATTCTACGAAACAATCTTGCTACTATATAATTTTAGTAGCTTCTCTGTTGTTATGTGTGTCCACATGCACATGCGTGCGTAAATGTGTGATTCGACGCTCCATGGCCTATGCACAAGAATATGAGTATCCACTTTGTAAACTGAGCATAGATCGGCTTTTCGGGACATACATTGTGGTTGAACATGTCAGCCTTGGTTCAAGTCATTGAGACAACATGGGTGTTTGCATTTTAGGGTTCTTGTTTTAAATGGTTGGCAATCTCTTTACAGAATGTGAGGCAACTATGACGCCTTCATAAATTCAATGTTTTGTCAACTGAAGCTCTACGAATCATTGATAGAGATATAGTGTGCCTATATATGTTAATAAGGTTCACATTGGAATGTGTGAACGTAAGAATTAATATTTATCGCATTCGTTTCAAGTGCTTTAGATGGCTATGGTATCGGTAATATGGCCTGAAATTGAAATGTCCACTTTGTAAATTGAGCACAAATCAGCTCGTTAGGTGCATAACAAATACCTATGTCAATGTCATTTGGCTAACACGTGGTTGCACTTTGGGGTACTTAATTTTTTGTGGTAGGTAGTATATTTATGGAATGTGAGGCACCTATGATGCCTTTGCCAATCTAAAGATTTGTCAGCCCAACCTATTCAAATCGTTTCTCGAGATATATATAGTACGTGTGCATGTTCATATTAATATGGATCACTATAGAATGTGTGAACCTAAGAAGTAGCATCTTCCACATTTATGTCAAATGCTTTATTTGGCCTATGGTATCTGGGATATGGCCTGAAATTGAATTGTTGCATAAAAACATACAACATTCTAACAAAACTTCTCATTATGTCATCTTTTAACATTAGATCAATTCTGCAAAACTATCTTGCTACTATATAATTTTTGTAGTTTCTCGGTTGCTATGTGTGTCACATGCACATGCGTGCATAAATGTGTGATTCGACGCTCCATGGCCTATGCACAAGCATATGGGTATCCACTTTTGTAATCTGAGCATAGATTGGCGCGTCGGGACATACATTATGGTTGAACTTGTCTACCTAGGTTGAAGTCATTGAGACAACATGGGTGTTTGCATTTTGGGGTGCTTGTTTTGACTTGTTTGGAATGTGTTTACAGAATGTGAGGCAACTATGATGCCTTCATAAATCCAATGCATTGTCAACTAAAGCTCTACAAATCAGTCATAGAGGTACCATGTGTCTGTATATGTTAATATGGTTAACAGTGAGATGTGTGAACGTAAGAATTAACATGTATCACATGTGTTTCAAGTGCTTTACATGGCCTATGGTATAAGGGATATGGTCTAAAATTGAACTGTCCACTTTGTAAACTAAACTTTGATCAGCTCATTAGGTACATAAACATTACATGTGTTGATTTCATTTGGATAACACGTGTTTCAATTTTGGGGTACTTAATGTTTTTCGTAGGCAATGTATTTATGGAATGTCGGACACCTATGATGCATTGCCAATCTAAAGATTTGTCAACCCAACCTCTTTAAATCGTTTCTAAGATATAGTGTGCGAGTTCATTTTAATCTGTATCATTATAGGATTTGTGAACCTAAGAATTAACATCTTCCGTATCTGTGGTAATTGCTTTATTTAGCCTATGGTATCTGTGATATGGCCTGAAATTGAATTGCTGCATATAAACATATAGCATTCTAACAAAACTTCTCATCATGTCATCTCTTTCCATTACATCAATTCTACCAAACTATCTTGCTACTATATAATTTTAGTAGCCTCTCTGTTGTTATGTGTGTCACATGCACATGCGTGTGTAAATGTGTGATTCGACGCTCCATGGCCTATGCACAAGCATATGAGTATCCACTTTGTAAACTTAGCACAGATCGGCTTTTCGTGACATACATTGTGGTTGAACTTGTCTGCCTAGGTTTAAGTCGTTGAGACAACAT
This sequence comes from Eremochloa ophiuroides, assembly GCA_038502445.1. NCBI lineage: Eukaryota > Viridiplantae > Streptophyta > Magnoliopsida > Poales > Poaceae > Eremochloa > Eremochloa ophiuroides. Next base: position 54,931,233 of record JAHLJS010000003.1, on the reverse strand, counting down.
GGGTGTTTGCATTTTAGGGATGCTTGTTTTAAATGGTTTGCAATATCTTTACAGAATGTGAGGCAACTATGACACCTTCTTAAATTCAATGCTTTGTCGACTGAAGCTCTACGAATCATTGATAGAGATATATTGTGCCTATATATGTTAATAAGGTTCACATCGGGATGTGTGAATGTAAGAATTAATACTTATCGCATTCGTTTCAAGTGCTTTAGATGGCTATGGTATCAGTGATATGGCCTGAAATTGAAATGTCCACTTTGTAAATTGAGCATAAATCAGCTCGTTAGGTGCATAAGAAATACCTATGTTGATGTCATTTGGATAACACGTGTTTGCACTTTGGGTTACTTAATTTTTTGTGGTAGGTAGTGTATTTATGGAATGTGAGGCACCTATGATGCCTTTGCCAATCTAAAGATTTGTCAACCCAACCTACTCAAATCATTTCTCGGGATATATATAGTACGTATGCGTGTTCATATTAATATGGATCACTATAGAATGTGTGAACCTAATGTTGACGGTCGATAACGTCAACTTTTATTAGAACTTTAGACACAAAAGGATACATGAAAACATACTAGTCTAAGGTTTTAACTGATAATTTCCACGAGTTTTGCATATTCTGTATTTTCCAGGGAGTATTCCAGAAAAGCGTAAAAGAGGGATTAAAGTGCGTAAAAGACAAGAAACTTAACCGCGACGGAAACATCGTCATCAGGACGTGGGAAGGATCTAGAAGACACCCGACCAACCGGGGCCCTGGATCCCACAAAGTGGGGCCAGCCGGCCCTAGGGTGGGGCCTGCCGACGCCCCCTGCTGGACTGCGGGCCCCGCCTTCGGGAGTCTTCCTCCACTGCCTTGGAGGAGTCGTCTCGGCCCTTGGTTAAGTCGGTTTGATCCAATGGCGCGTATTCATCCCACTGGGCTATAAATAAAGGGGTAGACCCCCCTGGAGGCATCCCTATTACTGAGCTTCAATTCAATATCTCCAGTTAGGGTTAGATGTAGCAATTAGGAGAGACTAGTTCTTCTAGATCCAGTTTTTTTTAGAGAAGTAGAGAGATAGAGTAGAGGAGTAGAGATTCAGATGAGTTCTGGCCTGTCGGCGCTTCTTCGTAGCTGTATTCTTCTGGATTTAGCTTCCTCACCCGGAGCTGCATTCTGAGGTACTTTTGTATTCAACTTCTAATTCAGGTAAACATTTGTTCTTATTTGTTCTTAAGTTTGCAACTCATATTGAGTGCTTTGATCTTGGTCATTACTTGATTGAAGTAGTATTTCGTAGTGTAGGCATGGTGCCTAGGCTAGGTTTACTTGTGAATGTCCCCTGATTGGCTGGATAGTGGTAGTTCGCATAGCTGACAGCTACGTTGATTCCTCTGTAGTCCACTTCCCATTGATAGGATCGATAGGTGTATAAGTGTTTGGTAGGAGGGAACTCTGATTTCCACTCTTATTCATTTCACTGCCCAGTTAGAACGATATTATTCAAAGCTTACCGGTTGTTGGAACTAGATAATCATTAGCTATTTCGTCTTTCTTGATATTATCTAGCCTAATTATAGGGTTAAGTTCATCGGCTTGGTCATTATCACATACTGTTCCTTGTGGATACGATATTTAAAACCTCCGGGTGAAGTGTTACATCGGTATTATATCTGTGCGCTTGCGGATAATCTGAGAATAATAATATTTAGTAGAGTCCAGTTAATTTATACCAACACCTAAGAAGTAGCATCTTCCACATTTGTGTCAAATGCTTTATTTGGCCTATGGTATCTGGGATACGGCCTGGAATTGAATTGTTGCATAAAAACATAAAACATTCTAACAAAACTTCTCATTATGTCATCTTTTAACATTAGATCAATTCTGCAAAACTATCTTGCTACTATATAATTTTTGTAGTTTCTGGGTTGCCATGTGTGCCACATGCACATGCATGCGTAAATGTGTGATTCGACACTCCATGGCCTATGCAGAAGCATATGAGTATATCCACTTTTGTAATCTGAGCATAGATCGGCGCGTCGGGACACACATTATGGTTGAACTTGTCTGCCTAGGTTGAAGTCGTTGAGACAACATGGGTGTTTGCATTTTGGGGTGCTTATTTTGACTGGTTGGGAATGTGTTTACAGAATGTGAGGCAACTATGATGCCTTCATAAATCCAATGTATTGTCAACTAAAGCTCTACAAATCAGTCATAGAGGAACCTTGTGTCTGTATATGTTAATATGGTTAATAGTGAGATGTGTGAACGTAAGAATTAACATCTATCACATGTGTTTCAAGTGCTTTACATGGCCTATGGTATAAGGGATATGGTCTAAAATTGAACTGTCCACTTTGTAAACTAAGCTTTGATCAGCTCATTAGGTACATAAACATTACTTGTGTTGATTTCATTTGGATAACACGTGTTTCAATTTTGGGGTACTTAATGTTTTTGGTAGGCAATGTATTTATGGAATGTCGGACACCTATGATGCATTGCCAATCTACAGATTTGTCAACCCAACCTATTTAAATCGTTTCTAAGATATAGTGTGCGAGTTTATTTTAATCTGTATCATTATAGGATGTGTGAACCTAAGAATTAACATCTTCCGTATTTGTGGCAATTGCTTTATTTAGCCTATGGTATCTGTGATATGGCCTGAAATTGAATTGCTGCATATAAACATATAGCGTTTTAACAAAACTTCTCATCATGTCATCTTTTTGCATTGCATCAATTCTATGAAACTATCTTGCTACTGTATAATTTTAGTAGCTTCTCTGTTGTTATGTGTGTCACATGCACATGCGTGTGTAAATGTGTGATTCGATGCTCCATGGCCTATGCACAAGCATATGAGTATCCACTTTGTAAACTGAGCATAGATCGGCATTTCGGGACATACATTATGGTTGAACTAGTCTGCCTAGGTTCAAGTCGTTGAGACAACATGGGTGTTTGCATTTATGGTGCTTGTTTTAAATGGTTGGCAATCTCTTTACAGAATGTGAGGCAACTATGACGCCTTCATAAATTCAATGTTTTGTTAACTGAAGCTCTACGAATCATTGATAGAGATATAGTGTGCCTATATATGTTAATAAGGTTCACATTTGGATGTGTGAACGTAGGAATTAATATTTATTGCATTTGTTTCAAGTGCTTTAGATGGCTATGGTATCGGTGATATGGCCCGAAATTGAAATGTCCACTTTGTAAATTGAGCATAAATCAGCTCGTTAGGTGCATAGGAAATACCTATGTCGAATTCATTTGGATAACACGTGTTTGCACTTTGGGCTACTTAATTTTTTGTGGTAGGTAGTGTATTTATGGAATGTGAGGCACCTATGATGCCTTTGCCAATCTGAAGATTTGTCAACCCAACCTATTCAAATCGTTTCTCGGGATATATATAATACGTGAGTGTTGGTATTTATTAAGTGCAAATAGAATATGAAAGATTCCGCAAGCGCACAGAATACCATTGTAGTATTTTACCGAGAGTATTCCAGGTATTGTTATTTATATTTTACCACAGGGAAACAATGATTAAAGAAGCTTGATAGTTGACCATCTTGTGTCTACTAACTTAGTACACCAACTAGACTATAGTAGGGGGTAAACGATAAATGATAGGAGCTATGCTTAAATGACATAGACACACAGGAGAATTCTATGATAAAAGAGTAGATAGCTAAAGTGAGAGGACAACGGGAGAGTTCAAGGTTTCTAAATACTTCTCTATTACTGGGCTTCTATAAGAACTGATTCATGGTTGATAAAGCAATCACACAATAACACTTCGGGACATCAGAACACTAGCCATGGAACGGGATGAGAATGGGACTAGGAAGTTCTAACTACGGTCTTACAATCATCAACCTACACGAGGTGAAATATGTCGGCCATCAGGGTTGTCACCTCCTGGGGCTACCACAACTATTCGTAAGGTTGAGTGCAATCTCAGGTAACCTCTAGTCTAGACACCATGCCTACACTATTAATTACTACTCTAATCCCATATGAAAACTAGAGCACCCGATGCGAGCGGAGATCCTATGCCAAAGTATAACAACTATACTAACCAATCAAATTCAAGGCATAAAGTAAATTGAGAAGATAAATATATTAAAGTATAAGTCTTACAAATATGAGGTACAAAGATATACCAGACTCCTAAAGACTTCTCCAGAACCGAAACGTAGCTCCACTCTCCCTAACTCTCAACTAGAACTAATCTATTACATTGGAAAGTCTAGCCCTAATTCTCTAGAGTTGAAAGGTTATCCATTCGAGGGACGCCTCTACGACTCCATAATGGTGCACTTGACTCGGGGGGCCCTGGGTTCCTTATATGGGGGCGCCTAGCCTCCCCTCCACCTTGGGCAAGCAATATGGTACTAAGCCTTTCCACCATGTGCACATAGGCTTTAATGGGCCAAATTCTGGTTTAGGCCCAATTAATCCCGCAGCCTTTAATTAATGTCGCAGCTCAGGTTCTAGAATCTTCCAGTGTTTGTAAAATCCATCTCTCTTTATTCCGGACTCCAAAAGTAGCAAACCATGGGTCCGTTTTGATCGTCTCGACGAGCTCTATGCAATGGTGAACTCAAATTCCTCATTTGAGATACTTTTAATTGGTGAAAAATTAAATATCCTTTTATACCCTGCAAAACAAGTGAGAACACCAAAACTCGTGGAACTTGTTAGAATCAAACTCCATAACTATGTTGTGTATTATTTTATGCCCTTGATTCATGTTTAGTTGATGGGTAAAAATGAGCAATAACTACTGTCAACAAGTTCCCCCAAGCTTACCCTTTGCTAGTCACTTAGCAAAGCCAAACTTTAGCATATATCAAAAGTTATAGCTACCCCTCACAAGTATTCAGTTTTAAACCAAGAAGTACTCAAGGATTAGAGTAGACCAAGCTAACCTTCAGACTTACCTGTATTACCTTTACCATGGAGCTTGTAGCTTTCTCTTGAGTCTTGGGTAATTGAAGGATAGAATGTCTAAGTTAAACACTATGTCTCAAGCTCTGTCGTTCAACTCTTATCCTAGAGCTTTTGCAATTTTTCAAAATAAAACTTAGAGTTTTCTTTGTATGAGTCTCTCAAGTCTCTCAATATGTGATATTTGTGGATCCTCACCAAGGCAATAGTGATGCATGCCTTCTCTTCTCTCTCTCACCCTACAACTAATAGCTTGTGTGGAGCTTATGGGTAAGGAGACAGCTCATACATACTTGCAATGAATTTATTGTAAAGTCAAACAATGGATCCAAAGGAACAAGTTATACAATCAAATCAAGATGTGCATGTGTGTGGACGTGAGATGGTACGTGGATATATATGGTGGCTAATCCTAATTCTACTCATTTGCACCTTGAGACATCTCTCTCTCTTTTTCAAACACTAGGGAATTGTGTTGCAGGACAACATGGGTTATCTTTCTTTTTTCTTCTTTTTTAGGCGGGCATCAGAGTACCCATTGTTTTGATAAATTTGGACACTTGTCCATTTTTACCTCTACCGGTGGGCATCTTTGTACCCATTGTTTTCTCTCATCTCACTCTTTTACATACCCACATGCCTCTTCTCTGCAACAATACTTCCCTTTTTCTTTTTCTTTTGAGAGATAGCAACAAGAACTTTAGAGCATTGATCTGGGGTAACCAATGGGATATTTTTAGTGTTCACTCCTAGTGTAGGAGTAGAACATTTTTAGGTGGATCTAGATGGAATATGCGGAATGTGGATGCGCCCACTCGGATATGAGTAGTTCATTATGGGTGGAGTGCATGTGTTCTTGATTGTAAAAGCATGATAAGTTCCTAAGGTATCAATCAAAGCTTGACTAAACTCAAAACAAAGCAAGTAGCATATAATGTGTATGTTTTTCTAATCTAGCATGTATAGCTGTGGTAGTATTATAAAGCTCTTACATACAGGAACTCATCATGTGATTTTATGGATTTTAAAAATTAATCTCCAGAACTCAAGTATCACTAGGAACAAGATAAATAGCAGCTCAAACTTTGTATATCATATCCCTCAATTACTTAGACTCAGATCAAGCATTTGCTACCCACAAGTTTTAGGTTCAAAGTAAATCTTCAAGTTAAAATGGTTGCGTCTAAAACTTGGGATGACTCAAGGTTGAAAACTAAGTTGGTATGAGGAATCATGGTGAGGTGCTACTTATCAAATTCCTAAGCATGGTTTCCATCTAATCTGAGCAAAATTATTGTAAGCACTCTCTTTTTATTTTATTCAAACACACTAACTAATCTAAACTCTATTTATTTGGTTTTCAAATTTTATTTCACTAGCTAACTCACACAAAAAGCATTATGATACAATAATAAAGATGGGAAACTTATACTTAGCTGGATTTAAGTGGAGGGCGCCCTCCCACAAGATGGATGTTGACGTGGTCTTTGATGTTGTAAGTTGAGCAATCCTTCTGGGAGCAGGCATACTGGCAGCGTAAGGGCGCCAGGTTGACTAGCTCTTGATCTTGTATTGTCTTGTAAAACTCAATTGCCAACAAGAATACCAAATCTCATGGAGAGGGGTTAGGTTAATACCACTTCATGGTAAGTGATTGATTTTATATTTCCAGCAGAAGTTTCCTAATTGGGTGGACCTTTATGTGCCCACATATTTTTGGTTTTTTCTAAAATGTGTGGATCTTCATATGCCCACATATTTTTGGTATTTTTAGATTTTCTTATGGTACTATTATGAACCTTCATGTGTTCACATATTTTTGGTATTTTATGACTTTATAAAACAGACTCGATAATCGAATAGGTATAGTTACCTGATAACTAGAGGATGCTCCTTCCCCAAGCTAGATGTTTGCAATACTTGGTGTTAATGATCTTCAGGGCAAGCTTGCCAGCAGTAGTCCTGGTGGGCTCCACTGATAAACTCACTCCTTAGTCATAGTGTTATCCTGCATAATTATAATCCAACAAGAAAACCAAAACTCGAGGCTCGAATGTGATAAGGGGTTAGCGGTCAGCCAATAAGTAATTGATTATTCTCTGAGTTGATTTTAATTGACAGATTCTAGCAGGATTCTCTTTTTAGGGTTTTCTAACTTTCTTATGCAACAATCAAATATGTATGCATGCTATATATTATTATGCGACCACGGAGAATATTTGTTCTCATAGGGCTTAGGATTTGCCTAATGCAAGAAAGTAAATACAAATGCTATTATCATTTTTTTTAATTATTTTTTTATGCCACCATAGTGAATATTCGATAAGTTTATTCACATGGGGCTTTAATGTTTTATGATGCAATAAATAAGGCAATAAAGATTTTTCTTTTTTTCTTTTGATATGCATAAAGATGAATATGCTAAAGTAAGATTACTAATGTAAATTATGAATACTAATTAATTAGATAACTACTACGTTACCTTAAGGCAAGGGTGCGGAATTTAAAGTCTACCGACAGGATTTTTTTTTCACTCTTGTGTATCTCTCCGTCTTATTGATGAAAGTCTTGATGGTTGCACCTCTGGTGATGGTGATGTCACTTTTGTTCTTTGCTTGGCCAGCAGGTTGAAGTAGATCATTAATAGTGGAAGCTGGTAGCATCTTGCTTAGCGTGCATGTTCACAGAACTTTCACTTGTAGAATTTTGGGAATTAACAAATTTGCTTGAAGTGTTGTCCTATTTGCAAAACCAAGGTAGAGATCAAGTGCATGGGCTCTGCTGGTGGAAAAACACCAACAGAACCGAATCTATTTCTTTATTTATTCTTCTCTAACCTTAGGCACATTGAACAAGACAAAGTTGATGTTACATAATTTGTTTTACTCATGACATGAGTGGTAACATAAGACGATTAAGCATTAATGTTGCATTTAAGTTCATATGGCAGAAAAGATTTAAATTGCTTAACTAATGGAATGGTTATCTATCTCTGCATAATATATAAATTTTCACATGAGTATGACTATCATCTTCCAAAGATAGAATGCAATGTTTTAGCACATTTGGTTAAGATTGAGATCAAAAGAATGATACCATGAACAATCTTAAAGGACAAAGCATGTTGAGTTAATTAGGTTAATCAATTAAAGATGTAACTCTAACATATTTGTGTCTTTATTTATCCGCATTCTAAGATCAAGAGAAAAATAGTGACCACTTATCTTAAGATATTACCTTCATTATTAGAGCGTGATGGCACTAATTAATGAAGGGTAGATGACTGGTGGTCCTTTCCTTCTCTTGCATCTTGAGTTGTTCATGAGCATCTTGTTTCCTTTGTTGCTTATCCTCTTTGCCATGTTTTGCTTCATTGATCTTATGAAACCTTGTCACTTCATTCATTATTATGCCTGCAACAGATTAGTAGACAACACATACCCGAAGGAATGTACAACTTTGGAACATAGGTTGTTTGTCCAGAATTTTATCATGTTCCACCTATGCTACTAAGAAGATAGGGTTGATATTATGTTAGCATAGATCATGTTCTATACCGGCATGACTTGAGTCCAAGTAACTTGCAGCAGAAAATAAAGTGAACGAATCATTAATACTCACAGTTCTTCCATCCATAATGAATGAGCTATGTCTTCCTCCAAATTAAATTGGAAGTTTTCTGCAAGGGTTAGTCCAACAGAATATCCAATGTTTACTACAGCATACGAGCGGCTCAAAAATCAACCTAGACACCACGTCCAATTTGACTTAGGAAGGCATTTTAACCTAAGCACCACGGTTAATTCAAAAAGCCTTTGAAAGTGAAATCATCACACCTCTTGGTTCGGAAATCAAACTAAACACCTTGTCTAATTATGATTCTAGAAAATAGTTTAAACTAACCACCATGCCTAATTTTAAAAGGTGTGTGAAATTTCTCCAAACCTTAAGTATACTATAGCGAACAAAGGTAACATGAAAGTTTATAGAGAGTTATGCAAACAGAGATGAAAGAGCATGATCATTGATTAACAATATGAACATGGATTGACAAGGTAGAGACAACCAATACTAGCAACATAAGATTTTCTAAATAAGCCCATTCCCCCAAACTTGAATTTTGCAAGGCGAAGTTAAGTTTGGATGGATTAATGTTGCATGGTGATTGGTTGGACATACCTAATGATGTCATCCTTCTACTTCAAGCCTGGAATGGTTAGTGACAAAAAATACCCAAGGGAATATTTTTATAATTATAATTCTATGCTCAATTCTCAAATCTATTACAACAAAAGGTACAAGCTCACATTATTTTTTCAAGAGTGGTTACTTTAGGACACAGAGTCGTTCTTGGAAAACCTTCTAATTATTACACTTTTAGTTAATAAACTTAGATTAAAAACCTTTGAAAGTAAGATCAAACACTCCTAAACTTGGCACCATGCTTCATTTAAGAGATGTATGAAATTATTCCAGCCATAAACTATAGTAAGTAAAGGTAGCATGAAAGCACTACAAGGATTTATTCAAATAGAGATAAAATAATATGATCATAGTGAGGTATATATATATATATATATTTTCTTTTAATATGCAAGTGGTATGGATGTATGCAAGAACTAAACATGCTATGGATTTGATATGAGGGAATATAAACTAAATGGTGTGAATGCATGGATTAAAATAAATATGCAATGAGATGCAAGAATTAAAAGATAACTACTCAAAAGTTTAAAGTCCATGAGCAAGACTTTCTCACCTTCTTGGTTCAACATGAGGCTACTCTCGGGGTCGAGCGTCCTCTCGGGAGGCACTCCAAAGCTTCGTCTTGGTGGAGCTTCTCTTCCTTCAACTTCATCATGGCGGGGTCGTCGGGAGGAACTCCCTACGACACTCTTGACCTTCTTGAGTGTGGAGGAGAACTTCTTCATCCTACAGCAATGAGATAACACAAGAACACACTACAACAACAGGGATTAGCGTTAGCTATCCCACTGTTAGTAGTCCTTGTGGGGTATGGTTACCTCCACAACCAAGATATTGAGAGCAAAGATGAGAGTAAGATAAGCTTCTTCTACTACAATATTTTTTAGGTTTTTGGTTTGAGTGGCTAACTACAACTAAACTTGAGAAAGAACTTGCTCAAATGGAGAGAAGAAGAGAGATTGTGTGCTCGAGATGATTCAGCTGGTTTGGGTGTGGAATTGAGCACACAATGCAAGGGTATTTATAGGGGGAGAAGGGCTGGTGGCCAGGACACTAGGCCTAGTTCAGCCGACCCCCTGGCCTGCTCAGCTCTGCTTTCACCTTTGGACAGGGAATCTATTTGAATTCAAACACAACTCTGCAGACAAGACTTTAATCATGGGTCGGTCGAACCATGTTTGGTCCCCTTTTCGGCTTAAAACAGTATGTCCAGAAAAGTAAAGACTAGTGGTGGACCAAAAGTTTTGAAATTTTCAGAGACTGTTAGCTCTTTATTTATGGGTCGGCCGAACCCCTTATGATAGGTTCAGAGTTGCTTTTACCTTTGGTCAGGGAATCTATTTGAATTCAAACACAACTCTACAGACAAGACTTTAATCATGGGTCAGCCGAACCATGTTTGGTCCCCTTTTCGGCTTTAAACAGTGTGTCCAGAAAAGTAAAGACTAGTGGTGGACCAAAAGTTTTGAAATTTTCAGAGATTCCCTTGCCTAGTGTTTTGTGAAAGTAAAAGGTGTATGACAAAAGTGGGGACATGTTTAAAGTGATTCCCATGGACCATGAGAACACTAATGCATGCCAAAGTGTCCACTTTTTCGGAATTGGATGGTAGTGGATGTTGGATTCTCATTGGAGCAAGTAAAAGTGGTCATGACCTAAGGTGGTCGGTCAAATTCAAAAGGAGATGGTGTTCAAAATTCAGGAGGTGAATCACTACACCAGGCCAACACCACTAGAGGTGGGTGGGCCCCATGGTAGGGTCGGGCGACCCCACCTAGGTGGTCCCACCACCTCAGGTGTGAGCAGAAAGGTTCTTTTTCAAGTTTTATTCATCTAAGTATTTTTTATTTTGTCGAAATAAATTATTGCAAAATTTAAATATGAAATGCAATAAAGAAAATACAAAAATTGAAATGTAGGAATTAAATATGAGATAAATACTGATTTACCTTACCAGCAAGGGCTCCATGTTTTAGGTCCGTAGAGTAGGGCCTCTTCGTTTCGGGTTCATTCTTCAGGTGCTTCGATCGGTCCGGGAGATGGAGACTGTGATGATCACACCTCTTTCTTCTGCCATTCCTTCTTGGTTGATGCTTGTGACTCAGCAGAGTCAGCCTTGTTTACCACCTCAGCCTTACTTACCAGTTCGGCCTTTTTGGCCTTTAGCGGTTGATTCTTTCGGTGGGGTGCATATTGTGGCTTGTTTCTCCACAGGTTCTTCCTTGCCTGTTGCATTGACTTATAACCATTGAAAGGACATTTAATTCTCTTACCTGGGAGTTGGAAGTGGACTTGGCCGGATCCCACGTAGAAGATGGCGTTCACGGTGTTGAGGAACGGCCTTCCCAGGATGACGGGGACTTCGTCATCGTCCCCCATGTCAAGAATGATGAAGTCGGCGGGGATGTATTTGTCTTGAACTTTGACAAGGATGTCCCTTGCCAATCCCTCGGGAAACCGGATGGATTGATCGGCCATCTGCAATTTGACAAAAGTGGGGTACAAAGGTCCCCCTACCAAATTCTCATACATTACCTTGGACATGATGTTCACTCCATATCCAAGGTCACAGAAGGCGTTGTTGAAGGTGTGCGGCCCGATTTCGCAGGTGATGGTAGGATGACCAGGGTCACTCTTCTTGGCCATGAATGGCGGGTCAAGAAGACAACCCGGGTTTTGCCTAACCGAAGGCTTACCAAACCTCATGGAAATTAACTTGACACCCTCAATTGGTTTCTCAGGTTTCCCTGGGATCTTACCTTGTTCGAAGGATGGGATAGCTGCTGCTATTTGAGCTAATTGGGTTTCTAGCATTTTATTGTGGAGCTGAGGTAGGGGTAAAGTTAAAGCATACTTGCATTGCATATATTGTAAAGTCAAAACAAGGATTCAAAGAGAAAAATGTCATACTCTTAGATCAAGATGTCCATGTGTGTTAAATATATGGTGGCTAACCTAATTTTACTATGCTCCTTTTGAGGATTTTCTCTCTCTTTTTATTCTGCAGGACAACATGGGCTATCTTTCTTCTTCTTCTCTCTTCTTTTTCTCTTCTGCATGTGTCTGAGTACCCATTGTTTTGGCATTCCGGACACTTGTCCATTTTTACCTCTCAGGCTGGCATCATTGTACCCATTGTTTTCTCTCTTCTCATACTTTTGCATAGCCACATGCCTCTTCTCTGCATACTTTTGAGAGATGATAACATGAACTTTGGAGCATTTATTCCAAACTTCCTTTTTTGTGCTTCCTCAATATCGGAGTGAAACATTTTTGGGTGGAAAGGCATGTTGTTGCATATTCCTAGTGTAGGAATAGCAGATATATGTAGAGTGTATGTGATCTTGATCTTGGGAGCATAATAAATATCTGAACAAGGGTCACTTGGTTTGACAAAACTCAAAGCAATAGCAAGCAATAAATGTAGAAGGTTGATTCTATCCTATATTTGGCTTTGGTAGGAAAATGCTTATACTACAAAGGAGAAGCATAGCTATTGGTTTTAAGTTTTGCAAATAAAATTCTCCAACAACTAGTCAAGAATCAAGCTTTCATTATTCTTAATATCTTGTATTCCACAACAACTTAAGCAACATGGGGTCCCTATTTTTAAGTTCCCAACAGTAGCAAGACTTCTAGGAAAAGTGTTATGTGTGTCTATCCTTAAGTCAAGGCTACTCAGGTTAGTCCTTTCATGTTTTAAAGTTGTTTAATCATAAGATTTTTAATTCAGTGCAAAATAGCGAGCGACGTACGAGAAAATAGGAAGTTCAGGGCACGTACCTGACCGTGGACGATGCTCGCGGTGAGACGGCGCTGGGGTAGGTCGGGCGACCTAGGGTAGGGTTCAGCCGACCCCTCCTAGTGGCCGTTCGTGCCCCGTCTCGTCATGTGTGATTTCTGCGTCGGTTGCTTCTATTTTGGTGTACTTTCGGGTTCAATGTTCATCATTCTATCACGTGCTCCTCCCCCACACTTGTTTCCTGTTTTCCTTTATGCATAACAAAGTGGAGATAAGCACAAATATATCCAAGCGAGATAATATTGACTCAAACTAACTTTTATTAATAGGGCACTTTTATTACACAAGGCTTTCAAACTAAAACAAACTAAGCAAACTAAAGCGAACTAATTGAGCTAAGCGAACTAAACGAACTAAGGGTGCCCTATGGATACATGACTTTAATACTTCCTAGGATTATTCTGAGAGAAAAGCTCAAACTTAATCTCTAATTCCCTATGCTTTCCTTCTTTCAGATCAATCCTAAGATTGGTATTAGCTATAGTTCTAGCAAGGAGCCTATTCTGATTCTTCATGATCTCCATCTCGCGTGTCATCTCGGCCATATGCTGCTGGAGTTTTGTGTTGGTGACCTTGGAACGCTTCCGTGGGGGGTTGATCTCCCCTTGGTGCTTCCTTGGGTGGTATGAACTTGACCTTGGATGGCTTAGCGCGGACCATCGAAGGTGGGGCGAGTGGTGTACTTGGCACATGAGACATGGCCGTCCTTGTCGAGCTTCACCTTCGTCAGTGTCTCGTTCGGCTTCGGTGGCAGGAGCTTGACATCCTTCGGCAGCTTGACGATCGGTTCCTTCTGTGGCGTGTCCTTCAGGTAGAGGGTCTTCAGCGGGGATGGAAGGGCTGGTCTTGCACAAGCATGAAAGGATTGCTCATGCTTGCGAGGCTGGTTGGGTGGAGCAATGGCGAGAGTCGTTGGCGGGAATCTTGCATGGATCCATCCTATAGGGGATGATCTTGTAGTTGGCCATGGGAGTTTTGGAGGAGAGCTCGTAGGCATGAGGAAGAGGATGGGTTGGATGAGATGAGATGGGAGGCTAGCAGGGGCTGGTTATATAGTCGTCCGGTGGGCACTAGGGTTCCAAAATTTTCCTTACGAGCTTACGGCGGCGGCGGATGTCCTAACAAAAATGAAAGTTGGAAAATATGCGAGAAGAGACCCGAAGGATCACGTCACGAAAAGGCGGCGGAGAATGGAGTCGTAGGGGGGTCGGCCGACCTGATGGTGGGGTCGGGCGACCTGCCCCCGTGTCCATTTGGCTCCGGTCTCTTCGTGCGGCTTTCTCACGATATTTAGTTTCTAAAAATCGGACTTTCCCATGCGGGAAGGCAAAAGGAAGGCTTAGGCCCTAATACACTTGGTAAATTAGTAAATTCAATAATATCTATTTCCACTGGGCCTTTTATTGGTTCTAGAAAGAGTTTGACGCGATGACCATTTACCTTAAATAACGTACCTTCATCGGTTTGAAGTGTGACCGCTCCATGGGACGAAGTGTTGATCACCTTGAATGGTCCTACCCATTTGCTTCGTAGCTTTCCGTGACCGAATAACTTCACCCTGGAATTAAAAAGTAATACCTGATCTCTGGGTACGAAGTCCTTCTTATTTAGCCTTTTGTCATGCCATCTCTTGGTTCTCTCTTTGTAGATCTTGGAGTTATGATATGCTTTCTCACGCCATTCATCTAGTTAAGAGAGTTGCATCTATCTTTTTATTCTAGCAGCATCCAGATCCATATTCTATCTCTTGAATGCCCAGTGAGCCTTGAATTCAAGCTCTACTGGCAAGTGACAGATCTTTCCATAGATAAGCTGGTATGGTGACATTCCAATTGGTGTTTTGTAGGTTGTTCTGTAAGCCCACAGCGCATCTGGTAGTCTTTCCTTCCAAGTTGTTCCCATTTCATTGACTGTCTTCTGTAGAATGTTCTTAATCTGCTTGATTGATGTCTCTGCTTGCCTACTTGTCTGAGGATGGTATGGAGTGGCAATGTTGTGATGGACCCCTCTTTTTGTTACATATAGTTGGAATCTCTTGTCGATGAAGTGGGATCCTCCATCATTGATTACCATCCTTGGAGTACCAAATCTTGGAAATATTATTTCTTCAAACATGCTCATTGAGCTTCTAGAATCTACAGCTTTGCATGGCATAGCTTCTTCCCATTTTGGGATGTAGTCTATTGCCACCAAAATATACTCACGCTGCTTTGACTTTAGGAATGGTCCCGTGTAGTTGATTCCCCAGACATCGAAGAGCTCTACTTGAAGGTTGTTGACGAGGGGCATGGCATCTCTTGAATTCATGTTTCCATGTTGTTGGCATGCCCCACATCTCCGGATAAAGCTTTTTGTGTCATCATACATGGTGGGTCAAAAGAATCCACTTTTCTAAATCTTTGCATTTGTGCGAAATGAGCCATAATGTCCTCCATATGGTGTTGAGTGGCATCGTTCAATGATCTTGATCCCCTCTTCGGCTGGTACACATCTCCGGAGTAGTCTATCAGAACATATCCTGAAGAGGTATGGTGGGTCCCACATGTGTTGTCGACTCTCGTAGATGAGTTTTTTTTGTCCTCCCCTGATGCTACATATCCTGCAACCATAAAATTCACAATATTTGCATACCAGGGATCGGATCGGGTGATCCGATAGAGCTTGTCGTCTCTCATCGAGTCGTTGATGGGCATTTCCTGCATAATCTCAAAATGCATTCTAGACAAGTGATCTGCTACAGAATTTTCTGCTCCCTTTTTATCTTTTATTTCTAAGTCAAATTCTTGGAGTAGCAAAACCCATCTTATCAATCTAGGTTTAGCATCTTTTTAGTGAGCAAGTATTTTAAAGCAGCATGATCAGTGTAAACAATTACTCTAGCTCCAACTAAGATCTAAACTTGTCAATAGCAAAAACAATAGCCAGGAGTTCTTTTTCAGTTGTTGCATAATTAAGTTGTGGTCCTGTTAGAGTTTTGCTAGCATAGGCAATAGCATGATGCTTTAGATCTTTAGTTTGTCCCAAAACTGCCCCCATAGCATAATCACTAGCATCACACATAATTTCAAAAGGTAAAGACCAATCAGCGGGTTGAATGATTGGTGCAAAGATGAGTGCTTGCTTAAGGGTGTTAAAAGATTTCATACAAGCATCATCAAAATCAAAGGGAGCATCCTTGGCTAGCAAGTTTGTAAGAGGTCTAGCAATATGTGAAAAGTTTTGTATAAAACGTCTATAAAAGCCAACATGACCAAGGAAACTTCTAATCCCTTTAACATTCACAGGTGGAGGTAGTTGTTCAAATTACTTCAATTTTAGTTTTGTCTACCTCTATCCCTCTTTCAGACACTAAGTGTCCTAGCACTATTCCTTCTCTAACCATAAAATGACATTTTTCCAATTAAGGACTAAGTGCTTTTCTTCACATCTTTGCAAAACCTTGTCTAAGTTTTCAAGACAATCATCAAAAGGTTTTCCATAAACAGAAAAGTTATCCATGAAAACTTCCATAATTTCTTCAATCATATCAGAAAAGATAGACATCATGCATCTTTGAAAAAAGGCTGGTACATTACACAATCCAAAAGACATCCTACGGTAGGCATAGATTCCATAAGGACATGTAGGTTTTGCTCTAATCATCAGGGTGGATAGGAATTTTATGATATCCAGAATATCCATCAAGAAAGCAAAAGAAAGAGTGGTTTGCCAATCGCTCTAACATCTCATCGATGAAGGGCAAAGGGAAGTGATCTTTCCTTGTTGCCTTGTTGAGTTTTCTACAATCTATGCACATCCACCATCCAGTGATGGTTCTCTGGGGGATTAACTCATTCTTGTCATTCTTGACAACCATCATGCCTCCTTTTTTAGGCACAACTTGGGCTGGGCTTACCCACTCACTATGCGGCACAGGATAAATAATCCCGACATGCAGTAGCTTCAAGATCTCTTTCTTTACAACCTCTCTCATTGCATTATTGAGCCTACGCTGGGGCTCTTGAGATGGTATGATATTGGGATTAGTTGGAATGCGATGGGTGCAAAGAACAGGACTAATTCCTTTCAGATCTTGGAGTGAATAGCCAAAAGTTGATCGATGCTTTTCCAAGACAGTGATCAAGCGAATGGTCTCTACCTGGGTAAGTTTATCACTAATGATCACTAGAGATTGCATATCTCCGTCTAGGAAAGCATTTCTAAGACCGGCTGGCAATGGCTTGAGCTCAATAGGAGGTTTAGGTGGCACTAGGAATTCATCAAGGAGTAAAGGTTCTGGATTTTCGGCTTCTTCCTCGATGAAGAACTCTTCATCTTCTTCAAGATGGATTCTCTCAAAAAATCAAGGGCTACTACCGTGATATCACTAATTGGATCAGGCTCAGGACATGGCTTAGTCTTAGCATTTAAGGAACGGGTGATGGACAAAGGGAATCTAAAGTTTGGTCCTAATTGAACATTGATTGCCCCTGTTTGTCCTTCTTGAATAAGTCTTCCAATTGGTTGGCCTATCAACAGGTCGAACTCCATGACATAAAAGGTATAAAAACTTAGATGGAGCATGGAGTCGTTTACCTGAATAGGGAGCACATATAAAATGTCTGAACTTGGAATAATGTGCCCGGAAGAACCTTTCAAGAGCTTTGTTGTTGGGGTTAGTGGCATGTCTATAGATAAATCTTGAGTAAATGATGCCCACATGATATTAACACCCACAACTGGACTGTAGAAAGCGTCAAAAGGGCCTTTATGGATTTGGCATTTGATTAATACAGAAGGTGAAGTCCAATCGGATCACATCAGAGGAGACCTCTGATTTTTCTAGCCAATCATTGCAAATTATGGCTATGAGCTCTCTTGTGGTCTTTCGACAGAAGGATACTTCAGGAAGTTCTATAGGTTCTAAAGATGGTTTCTTGGACTCCTGAGGTTTATTAATCATATGGAAGTGAGAGGTGTTTCCAAAATTGGAGAAAAGATCATCTTCTATTTCAAGTATAAAGTCCGAAAGCGGAGTATCCACCTTTTCCGTAGGGTTGGAAATTGGGATAGCTGAGGATTGTGATGTTGATGGTAAAGGTTCAATGTTCAACTACCCTAAGCTCTTCTTCTAACTTCTCCTCAGGTTGGTTATCTAGGATGTTGTCTAGGATCTTGCATTCTTCAGAATCTGAAACATGCGCAAAAGATCCTCCCGCAGAGTAGTTGAGATGCTTCTTGGATTTTCTTCTTAGACCCACAAAAAAGTGTTGAATGAGGATCAAGTCTGGAATGGATAGGTCTGGTCCAGATTTTATGAGATTCTTAAAACGTTCGCAGGATGTGGCCAAAGATTCATTATCTTTTTGTTTGAAAGATAGGATCTTGGTTCTGAGGTTGAGAATTTTGGAAAGGTGGTAGAATTCTAGACAAAAGTCTAAACGAAGTTTTCCCCAATATCCTCCTTCTTTCTCTACGGTTCGGTCATACCAGGTTTTAGCTCTCCCTCTCAAAGAGAAAGAAAAAAGCTTCCACCTTAGGGTTTCATCGGGCATGCCCTCTATATGGAGGCAGTCACAGGTTCGTTCGAACTCTCGTAGGTGAAGATGAGGATTATCATCTCCCTCTCCTGAAAAGGATTGGCTTTGGACCATCTCAATCAAACACGGGCGTTGCTCATAGGTAGGGGTTTGGATAGGCTTTGAGGATTGCCTAAGCCTATGGCTTGTGCTCATGGATGCAACATATTTATAGATGAGGGTGGTTTCAATGGCATCCATAAGGATGAAAACAAAAATAAGGAGATAATAAAGGTAAAAATATGAATACAAGGTTAAGATAGACTCTAGATGTTTCAACCATTTTCCCCGGCAACGGCGCCAGAAATGCTTGTTGGTATAAGATAACTCAAACAAATAAACACTAGAATTATCTGCAAGCGGACAGATACCAATGTAGCACTTCACCCGGGAGTATACCAGGTATTGTTATTTATATTTTACCGCAGGGAAAACAGGATGACTAGAATCTAGACTTAGCCCCTGAGCTGCTTTCAAGGACGGAGAAAATAGGTGATATACGAGATTGCTAAGGCTTCTAGTTCTAATCCTCACAAGATATGATATGATTGTTCTTGAAAGGGAATTACTATAGGAATACACCAACAAAGGGCAAATTCCTTAGTAATGGAAACCTACGGTCCTACTGATGCAACACCCAAAAACTTGCATCCTTTTAATAGGAAAAATTGTTTTAATTATGCAATTACTTGATCATTCTAATGTAGGGAAATAATATTTTTCACAAATATAAAATCAAACCTAGGGTATACACATGTATGTTGCATTCATGCTGGAGCATATATTTTTGTACTGCTTGATTTGTATTTAAGTTCAAATATTTGAATCTCCATTGAAGAGCATATTTGAAAATTCTATTTTGAAAATAGAAATGGGAGAAAGGAGCAGACCCTCCCATCTCGGCCAACCTGGCCCGATGGCCCAGTCAGCCTGCCCCTATACCCCTCTCCCTCACAGCTTGGGCCCGAGGCCACTTACTCTCCTAGCCGGCCCAGCTAACCAACTAGCAAGTCAGCCCAGCTGGCGGCAGCGCAGCATCCCCCTTCCCTCCTCCCTCTGCGGCTGGCACAGATGGCCCACACCCTCTCTGGATGACACCATGGGCCTGTGTGGCAGTCTCTCTCCTTCTCCCCCTTTCTTCTTCTCCTAGGCGCTCCAAAACAGAGCGCCGGCAGAAGCTCGCGCACATGGCCATCTCTGCAGCGCCATCAGGGCGGACCCGCGCCTTCGAGCCATTGACAGCTGGGCCCACACTCCGTTCCACCAACTCGTGGGCCCCGTGGGTCAGCCCCCCCTCTCCAACGCCGCCTCTGCTTGGCACGCAGAAACAGACGCGCGAGTTCGTTGCTGCGTCATCCCCGAATCGACCTCCTTGAATCCAGTCCGTATCCAACCTCCCTGGCCTTCGCCCTCGGGACTATTTAAGCCGTGCCGTGCCCCTGCCACCGCCACGCAACCCTAGCCGCCATCGCCTCACTCTCGCAGCAAGCAACCAGAGCAGCCGCCTTGGAGCCTCCGGTCGCCGTGAGCAATTCGGCCGTGTCAACGTCGAATTCCTTCTAGTGAGCCCCTACCAAGCTTCGTAATTCTCTTACCGAGCCTTCGTAATTGAACCCTGATGTCCTCTCCATGCCGTTCCATTGAATGCCGCCGCCGGGAGTTTCATCTGCTGCCACGGTCGATTCGACGAATTTGTCGTCGTTTACTGCACCGTAAGCCCCTGACAAGCTTCTTCGTGACATTGTGAAGGTCCCGAGCCCTTTTCCCTTTTGAATCGTGCACTGACCATCTTCCCCACCGCGCACAAGGAGCCGCCGTCCGCCGGACCTCATTGACACTCATCTCCGACCCGATTTCCGTCCTTCCCAGTGCCCTAGGTGAGCTCGCGACCACCTCCTCTTTCTCCCGGACCTTTCCCCGTGGCCAATGGTGACCCGTAGGCTGTTTTCTATCCGCGCCACCCAACTCTGGCGATGGCGCCGCCGCGCGTCCCCTGTTTTCCCACCGGAGCGCCGCCTTGCCCCTCCCCGATCAAATCTCGACCATCCGTATTGAATCCAACGGATAGGGAAGCCCTCGTACCCCTTTGGCTGGCACTTTGCAAAATGCCCCCTGATGTTTTTAATGTTAATGCCCGCAGCCCTTAGCGCCTTTCGCAGTTTCCGTTTTTCAGTATAGAAAGCGTACTTTCTTAGATTTAAATCAAAATGTGTTTTCCTGTAAATTTCAGATTTGCCGTTATTACTGTTTTATTCATAATTTACGTGTTTTAGCTCCGTTTTGAACGATTCAAATTGCGTTAGATTTGTAATTTCATAATCTATCAGTTGGTGCCACTTTTTCATATATTACTCACTGTTAAATTTCGAGATTAATATATTATTTATCTATTGTAAATCTTGTTTAATCCATATCTTTCACGTTTTAAGTCCGATTTTTGCAAACTTTATAACGATGTGACTGTAACGACGTTTAGATCAGTTTTATAAACTTTTCAATTTGATTTATCTCTGTTGGTATACTGTTCTAATCAAATGCCTTGTTTGCTATGCATGATTGCCCCTGGATGTGTGTGTTGATGTATGATCGAGTATAGACGGTGAGCATTACGTGGGTGATCAAGATCAGTACTTCGACGACCTGAATCACCAGGAGTTTGCTGATCAAGGCAAGTATTAGCATGGACCATCCTTATTGTCCTATTCACCGAATAATTAATTACATATGCATGTGTCTACCTTGTTAACAATAGATGCTTCCTAGTATTGTTATCCTGATCCTTGTCACCTATGGGATTGTGCATTGGGTGGTTGATGCTAGCACGCTATTAGAATCATGATCATGTAAACTTGATTAACTGGATATGCAATAAGATTAAAAGATGCCTTTTTAGCAACATGGAACTAGGGGATTGGAGCATTGTTTTTGTGATGCTCTAAATCCTTCACCCTGGGCAATGATCTATCAGCAAAAGCCAGGACTTACAGTGCAACTATGAGGGCTACATGGCTCTGGTTTTAGTTAAGTGTGGGCACTTTTTCTAGCTTGTTAGAGGTTACTGAAAGGCGTGATGGGGCTTGACGACTCGGCTATAGTGCGGCTCCTGTTCGAGTGTGTATAACCTGCGTGACCTTGTGCCACGAAGAAGCGGGCTCTACATCTGCTTGCTGGGTCCCTAACGGCCCTAACTTGTTAGGCGGAGTACTTTGAAAGACTTCATAGTGAAACTCTGCTCACTCACCTTGGTAGTATTATGGGAGTAATTAACCCGAGCAAATGGGAATCACGGCTCAGAGTGAAAGTACATAACCTCTGCAGAGTGTAAAACTGGTATACTAGCCGCGCTCACGGTCACGAGTGGCCCGGAAAACTCATGGAGTAGTTATATTTTGGGGTGATGTTTACTTGTTGCTAATTTATTTATTGCTACTCATTAATTATGTTTACTTTGATCATGAGATTATGGGCTTATTGAACTTGTTGCAATCCAATTGCATAAAAGATGTTAATTAAAAGCAACCTGCTGTTAAACCCGTGTCAACCTTTTGAGCCTCATGAACCCATGCTAGTCTTGTTGGGTACGACATGTACTTACGCTTGTTTATTTTTCATACTTGGATAAAAATCCTGGATGGGTAACAGATGGTGATAATGATGAGGATTACCTAGAGGACTACTAGACTTGTGCTTCACCAGTCGACGTCCCTGTGCTATGGAGCTACCGCGAGAGTTATCTTTATTTTCCATTGTGTAATGAATTTGATATATTATTCATGATGTAATAAACATTGGTTATGATATATTATTGCAATTTGTTGGCATATGTGTGTGACTGATCTCTGGGTGCACATAAGTCTATGCATTCAATTTTATTCTTAAAATTGGGTGTGACAACTGACGGGAGGTGGACTGTGTAAGACTCAACAAGGCTAGGTCACCCTCGCGATCTACCACCGATCCGGACAGTATAGGGCATTTACGAGCAAATATAATCTAAACACCACGCTTAAACTATAAATAACTACTTCAATCAAGGAGCTACCAAGACTAAAGCACTCAAAAGAATCGTAAACCTTAAGAACAATAATAACAACGTTACTCACTTGGATTAGAAGTTGAACTCCGAAGAAATCTTCAGAAACAAGCCCCAAACAAGGACTTGAATCCGCGGGTACAAGTCGTAGAGCAGTCACCGACAAGCCTGCAACTCCCCCCAACTATCTCCAGCTCTACTACTACACCACTTCTAGAACAAGAATAGCCCTATTTTGGAGAGACTACAAGGCCAATCTTCTACTTGATGCTTGGCTCTAGATCCTATCATCGGTTTCTACTCGACTATATAGATATGTCGGTGGAATTCTGAAACCCTGGATTGATTTCTCTCTGGATCATACGAAACCCTAGGGGTCTGGGGGTCCTTATATAGGCCGGTGGGACGAACCGTAGCCCTTGGATCAAACCGACTTTGACGGACGGTGTAGATTGCATGAAATTTTGGGATGTGGGTCCACGTCGAAGCGCAGGCGAAAAGGGCTCTCTGACAGGTCGGTCGACCTGGCTAGTGGGTTGGCCGACCCACTCTCTCTGAGTTGCGGGCCCCGCTTTGTCAGGCGTGTCTCTGGTGTTCTCTAGAAGATTCTTGATCTCCTACCACGGTGTAATTCGGTATTTTTCTCTGCGGTGTAGGCCCTTTTTGGTTCTTTTCCTGTACAGTCCCTGAAAAACACAGATTTACCAAAACTCGTGGAATTCTGTCAGTTTAAACCCTATTCTTGGTGTTGGCTCTTATTTATATTCTTTTTCATGATTGGTTGATGGGCAAAATCATACAATAACCACCGTCAACAACGGTTGTCATATGCACATGCAAATATGGAGATAACCATGCATGATCTACTTACTCAGAACAGAGGTTATATCACAATAATAATGATATATATGATAAGCATAATGATCAATCAACCAATCAATCAATATACTTAGAGCACTTCCTATCTAAGCACTAGCATGGATTAGGCAGAAGCATAAAGATATCCTAAGTCATTCTAACTATACTTTCAAAGACATATTAGATTGGTGCAATTATACTAGCAATCATGATGAAGATACTTCATATTCATACTTAAGGGAATATTACTAAGAAAGATCAAGATCATAGCCAGCCTTCTAAAGTAATAATAAGTTCCTACTCTCCCTACATTCGGAGTATGGGCTACAAAGGACTCAACGGGAGTGTCACATCCGTGATCTACCACAGAACCTAGAATATAAGGCGCATTTGTAGACTGTTGACGGTCGTTAAGTACCAATTTTATACCGTAAACTAAAGCTTAGAAAGGGGCAATAATAGAAACATAGGGGTTATTACTGACAGATTCCATGAGTTTTGGTGAATTGTATATTTTCCAGGGAATTATCTAGAAAATCTTAAAAGAAGGATTAAAGTGCATAATTACCACGAAACTTGATCGCGAAGGCAACAAACGTCATCAGCAAGGTAGAAGTGTCTAGAAAGCACCCGAAGCAATAGGGGCCCCACCTGGCAGGTGGTGGGGTCGGCCGGCCCCAAAGGGGGGCAGGGCGGCGCCCCCCTAGGGTTTCGCCACCGTCTTGTGGAGTCTTCTTCCACCGCCTCCGAGGAGTCATCTCGGCCCTATGTTAAGTCGGCTTGATCCAACGGCACACGTTCACCCCACCGGGCTATAAATAAAGGGGCAGACCCCCTCCCAGAAGACCAATTCATTCCTCCTGCTTCATTTGTCTAGAGTAGACAGAATTTAGGGTTTCTAGAGATTAGAAGTAGAGCTCTAGTTCTTCAAGTTCATTAGTTTAGGCGTCTAGCAAGGTTCAGGTAGAGTTGGGCGTTACACTCAGGATTCCGGATCTGTTCGTCTGGAGATCGGTAATTTTATCTTGTATCTCATTATGACTTTACTCTATTTTAATATATTGCTACTTATTCAGTTCTTAGTTTATTCTAGTTGCATATTCGATATAGTTGTGATTGGTGATGATTATTGTCAAATGATCGTAAAGCGCCTAATTCATTACTCGAGTGAGTTAGGTGGTATGTATTATGTAGACGTGGTTTCTAGATATATTACGTACCTACGGAGGCACCTGACGTGCCAGGTCGTGTGGTAGTCCGTGTAGGTGACAGCAGCATTGGTTCCTCTGTAGTCCACCCCCCGTACGTAGAACGAGCAGAGCACGGTCGCGAAGGAGGTGAGCCTTATGTCTTAATATCCTCATTAGATGATGCTCCTTATGATGTTTTCTGAGTTGATTATGCTATAAATGAAAATGTGTGATATGGCATAGGCTATAGACTTTGTATTTAGTAATTACATAGGTTTCCTTTACTTTAGCCGAATCTCGAGATTGTCTTACTACATTAGTGAGTCTCTATATTCTATCTCTAGAATACCATTTACTTTATTTACTCAGTTAGCATTTATCTTAGTATTATTGACTTATTATTGCTAAAGTATTAGAGCAACTGGTTATCATAGGTTGGCACATTTATTAAAGTTAATTATCTTTTCAATCCCTATAGTAAATTACCCTAATGAGTAAAATTTCTATCTATCCTTTTGGCATAAAACAAATCAACGATACTCGGAATACTTACCGAGTGAAGTGCTACAATGGGAGAATTATCTGTGCGCTTGCGGATATATTCCATATTATTATTTTTAGGTGCAAGTGTAGATTATTTTACCAATGGTTTTTGGCATGATGTTAGGGATGACAACTTAGCGTGAGGTGATGTTAAAAATACCAACAAGCATTTCTGGCGCCGTTGCCGGGGAATGGCAATTATATTCATTAGGATAATTTATTGGGATTTGTTGATTATATTCGCCTGGATACTTTTATTCTAGAATTTCATAAAAGGGAGTTTTTCATAGATAATATCATAGAAAAGCATAAAAGTAACTATAGACATAAATACTTATAGATAGACCATAACCTTTTGCTTTAGCAGGATTGGTTGTAGTACTTTAATTCTTATCAATCAGGAACAGTCATAGGAAGAAGGGTCTTACACTATTTTGTGAAGCCATGGCTGAGAAAACTCTATGTGAATTCTCTGCTCCAAGCACTGAGAATATTCGCGTTGGGCCAACTTTTAACCTTGGAGATCATGATTACGAGATCAAGCCAAGCCTCATCAAAATGGTGCAAGCTATCACATTTAGTGGAAAGAAGGATGAAGATGCAAGTGTCCATCTGTAGAATTTTCTGGAGATTGGCAACACCATCGACATTAAAGGCAATCCTCAAGACGTCGTGCTACTTCGTTTATTCCCGTTCTCATTGGAGGGAAGAGCGAAGTAGTGGTTTTATCAGAATAAAGATCAAGTCAAGACATGGGAAGAATGTTCAAAAACTTTCTTAGAAAAGTTTTTTCCAGTAAGCAAAACAAATGCTTTACGAGGAAAGATTTCAGAATTTTGTCAGCAGAAAGGTGAACTTATTCCAGAGGCCTGGGAACGTTTTCAAGATTACATATCAGATTGTCCTCATCATGGAATGGAAGAATGGTTACTCATGCAAACATTTTATCACGAACTAACTCAAAGGTCACGTGAACAACTGGATGCCACTGCTGAATGATCATTTATGTCACTCACCCCTGAAAGAGCTGAAGATATTATGGCAAAGATAGCAGAAAATCAGAGTTGGACATATAACACTCAGACATGCCATAAGAGTGAAGAAGTTCAAGAGGAAGTGTGTGCACTGTCAACCAAGATGGATGTACTGTTGAACTGGTTAGAGCAAAGAGCTAATTATAAAAGAGATCATCAAGATATTCAAGATGCATTCAATTCCCAGAATCAATGTGAAGAATATTTAGGAGTTGAGTTTGCTGATTCCCCAGAAGATATTAGTACAGTCATCAAGTCCACTTCTCAGAAGCAAGGATGGACTCAACCTCAGTCAACCAGTCAAGGTAAATACCAGGACAATTATAATTTTTCAAATCAGAGACAACCACCCTTAAGAGAATTAATATTAGAACAAGCTAGAATTAATGAAAATATTTATAAGAAGCTTGCTTTTAATGACAAAGTGTTAGAAGGAATTAATTCTAAGATAGATACTTTCTCTTCTGCTGTTAAAGATCAAATATTATTTAATAAAAAGATAGAATTACAAATTGCACAATTGTCTTCTACTTTGTCTACCACTAACCATGAACAAGTAAAAGGAATATCTACTAGAGGTGGTAAGTCTACATGTGATCCACCTTACCCAAAAGGGGCACGTAGACCACCACATTTAGTACAGGTAGAAGAAGAAATTGAGAAGGAAAGCAGAGAAGAAGAAGTCGTACCACCTTCACCACCAGTTGAACCACAAGATCAAGAATTAACTCAAGATTTTCATGAAACAACCCTCCTACCATTTCCATGCAGAAGGAGAAGAGTTAAAACGGATGATCAATTTGGTAAGTTTGTAGAGATAATTCAGAAATTATATGTCAATATTCCGTTGCTAGATGCAATGCAGGTACCTACATACGCAAAGTATCTTCGAACCATCCTCAACAACAAAGGACCACTTCCTTCTACTGAAGTTGTCATGCTAACGGAGGAGTGTAGTGAGGCAATTCTGAGTTCTTCTCCTGCTAAGAAGAAGGATTCAGGGTGCCCCACTATTGATTGTTCAATTGGAGACCAGATATTCGAGAATGCTTTATGTGATCTTGGAGCAAGCGTCAGCGTCATGCCCAAGACAGTCTTCGACAAACTCAACTATTCTACGCTCATGCCAACTTCGATGTGTCTGCAAGTAGCTGACCAATCGGTCCGCTATCCCGCAGGAATCACAAAAAATATTCCGGTAAAAATCCGCAACATTTTCGTTACTGTAGATTTTGTAGTACCTGACATGCAGGAAGAGAGAAAGATACCCCTCATCCTTGGGCGACCATTCCTGGACACTGCAAATGCAACCATCAATGTCGAAGCTGGAGAAATCACATTCACCATTAATGGACAAGAAGAGCGGTTCGCATTGAAGCCAGGACTGGAACAATGTCAAACTTTGGAGTGTCATGAAGGACAAGATGCAACAACATCTCCGACACCAGAGATGAATCAGTGAAGAATAATTCAACTGGAGAAGTCCGGGTCGGCGGACCTAAAAATCCTGAACCTTCGCCGGGAGGTAACTCGGTAGTTATCGGTAATTTAATTCTTGCATTAAAATTTGCACATTTACTTTCCCATAAATTGCATTATTGAAAAGAAATAAAAATAAGCATAACATAATTAAAGCTTAAGCCCCATGTGATTATGACTAATGGAGCATAAAACCCTGTCAGTGAAATTTACTGTAGGTGGCAGAAAATTATAAAAAGACCATCATTAGGATTCTAATTTTTCATAGATTCATAAAAGTAGTTTAGTTTTTCATCCTTGTGTCATTATACGGTATAAATACGGGAGACATATGGGACCCACCATTATCACATCAAGTCACCTCAAGTCTTATCATCAACCACCACCTTTCACTACCATCCAAAATTCCATTCATTCATTCATGTACTACCCTCCATTCACTCCTTTCACCTGAGGAACCACTCATGCATTTGGAAAGGTATGAAAGCAATGTCGACATTTTTCTAAAGTGGAGGGCCAGGAGACACAAGGTGGGGCCGACCGGCCCCACTCCCACGCCGGCCGGCACCCCACTCCCTCTTCTCTGCTTCTCACTTCTCTCACTCACTCATTCACTCATTTGCACACCAGAGAGCACCAAGCCACTCTTCTTTGTAGCTCGAAACTTCCAACTCTCACAAGTCCTCCATTTAATCCAAGTTTAAACAAGGAAAGGAGTAGAGAATAAGATTAGCAAGAACACCTAGTAAAGAGATTCCCACTTCGATTCCTTCCCTTCACTTGTTCTTGTTCTTGTTTTGTTCTCGTTTGTTCTTGCCGTGTTCTTCGTGTTTTTCATTTCATAGGCAAGATGAGCAATAGAATCAAAGGTGCCATCCGATCCCTTGGAAGAGCATTTTCACGTCGCACAACACGAAGTCAATCATCGTCACAAGTGCCATTGTTCGTCGGCTCCGACATGAATATCGATCCTTCGTCACCCTTCGTGTATGACAACCCTTCATCCTTTTCCCAACGGGAAGAGAGGTATGAGCTCACAAGCATCACTCAAATTTCATTACCAACTAGACCACAGAGGAAAATATTAAATGTGGTTAAAAATAAGGAATTACGCATACTCCAATTTTTGATGCCACTATGCTCCATGAAACCGGAATGGATTCCAAGTTTGAGCGAGATGGGAAGGTGCATGGCAAGTCATTGAACAGGGTAGCAAGTTACTCACGATAGAATTTATTAGCACCCTGGACTTTGATGATGATGAGGTCAACTTTAGAATGTTTAATAAACCTTTCACCCACTAGGATTCCATAATCAGTATGTGGTTAATATAATAGAATCTCTCCAAGACTTTGACGATGATTTTTGGGAGAGCATCACTGCAAAGAAACCAGAAAGAAAGCAAAAATATACTACTGAAGAAGTCTATCACCCCACACTGAGATTCATGCTTAAATGGCTAGCTTTTATATTTTTCCTAGAGAGGAATTAAATACTATTAAACAGGATGAGCTACATTTATTATATATCATGATAAAAAAGAGGAAAGCGTCACCTATAAAAATGATGTTCAATTACTGGAGAACTGTCCCTTCCATGAGAAAATGCAGCATTTCTTTTATTTCCTAAATTACACGATTAGCTACCGGGCTTCCTTTATTACAGAATGCTATGCTTGTTTTTATTTCTGATGCCCGTAGAATTGTTGGCTATGATTTTTTCTTTCGTGCTCACATGCTCAAACACCAAAATAATAAAATAGTTACGATTTATAAAAACTATACAAATGAGTACGAATTGCCGGACAGGGAGTTAGGAATTTATTCTGTTCAAAACATTATTTTTCCAGCTCGTGGAGCTAATATTGGCAGGTGTCCATCCGCAGGTGTTGTTATTTTTAACATCACTTCACGCTAAGTTGCTATCCCTAACATGATGCCAAAAACCATTGGTAAAATAATCTTCAGTTGCCTCCTAAAAATAATACTATAGAATATATCCGCAAGCGCAAAGATAATTCTTCCATTGTAGCACTTTACCCGGTAAGTATTCCGAGTATCATTGATTTGTTTTATGCCAAAAGGATAAAGGGGCATTCTACTCATTAGGATAATCTACTATAATATTTGGAAAGATAAATGTGCAGACCTATGATAACCCATAACTCTAGTGCTTTAGCGATAAATAAGTCAATGATAAATGGTAAATGATAACTGGGTAAATAAAGTAAATGGTATTCCAGAGATAGTATATAGAAACTCACTAATGTAGTAAGACAATCTCGAGATTCGGCTAAAGTAAAGGAAACCTATGTAATTACTAAATACAAATTCTACAGCCTACGCCACATTACACATTTTCATTTATAGCATAATCAACTCAGAAAACATCATAAGGAGCATCATCTAATGAGGATATTAAGACACAAGGGCCACCGCTTCGCGACCGCGCTCTGCTCGTCCTACGTACGGGGGGTGGACTATAGAGGAACCAATGCAGCTGTCACCTACCCGGACTACCACACGACCCGCCACGTCAGGGTGCCTCCATAGGTACACAATATATCTAGACACCACGTCTACATAATGTATACCATCTAACTCACTCGAGTACTGAATTAGGCGCTTTACGATCAAATGACAATAATCATCACCAATCACAACTATATCGAATATGCAACTAGAATAAACTAAGAACTGAATAAGTAGCAATATATTAAAATAGAGCAAAGTCATAATGAGATACAAGATAAGATTACTGATCTCCAGACGAACAGATCTGGAATCCCGAGCGTAGCGCCCAACTCTACTTGAACCTTGCTAGACGCCTAAACTATGAACTTGAAGAACTAGAGCCCTATTTCTAATCTCTAGAAACCCTAACTTCTGTCTATTCTTAACAAATGAAGCAGGAGGAATGAATTGGTGCTCTGGGAGGGGGGTCTGCGCTTTTATTTATAGCCAGGTGGGTTGAACGTGCGCCGTGGGATCAAACCGACTTAAACAAAGGGCTCAGGGCTCAGACGACTCCTTGGAGGTGGTGGAGGAAGACTCCAGAAGGCGACGGCAAAACCCAAGGGGGACACCGCCCGGGCCCCTCTTAGGGCCGGCCGGCCCCACCTGGCCAGGTACGGGCCTCCGCTTGCTTCGGGTGTGTTCTACATTCTTCCAGGGTCTTCGTGATGATGTTTCCTTGGCGGTTAAGTTTCGTGGTAATTAAGCACTTTAATCCTTCTTTTAAGCCTTTCTGGAATAATCCCTGGAAAATACACAATTCACCAAAACTCGTGGAATTTGTTAGTAATAACCCCTATGCTTCTATTATTGTCCTTCCTTAGGCATTAGTTGACGGTATACAATTGGTACTTAACGACCATCAACAACACCCCCAAACTAGGTCTTTGCTAGTCCCTTAGCAAAGTTGACTTGAAATGATTTATTCAGGGTTCCATAAAATGTATAACTCCCAACAAATACTTAAATATTTAAACAGAAATTCTTCTCCGGATTGAAATTTATTAATCCTCCTTTCAAACTTATTCCTATTCTTTTCAATCGTGGGGCTTTTAAACTAAGTCTTGGGTAATTGAGAGACCGAATAATCAAGCAAGCACTATGTCTTTCATCCTTTGTTTCAACCATTGTTCCAGTTTTTTTAATAAGTATATAATTTTGATTTAGAAAATAATGAGAGCCTACTAATAAGATTCAGAGGACTATTAGGCTATACATCATGACTGAATGAGTGAATGTGATCAAATTTTATTTTTGAACTCCTATGCATTATCCTCTCTTTTCTGTCTTTCTGAAGAGTGTGGGCTATCTCCCCAGCGGATACTTTTTGTACCCTTTTTTTCACTCAGGCGGGTGTCTTTGCACCCATTGTTTTTCTCTCTTTCTTTTTTTTGGCACATACCCTTTTGATATAGCATCTTTCAGGCTCATACTTCTTTGGTATGGCATTTTTTAATTTTATAACCCACACTCTCTGTTAGACTTCTAAGTGAGAGACTTGTGCATAGAGCGAAAAACTTTTTGTGCATGTGAATTCAATCATGAATGCATAACAAAATAGTCTACTTAAATCATATTAGCAGAACAAATTATTATATTTGTTTTGATTTTATCTTTTGAAATGTCTGGAGCTTAGGTATCACTCAGAATGAAATAAATAGTAACTCAAACATTCTTATATCATATCCATCAATTACTTAGAAAAGCTTATGCTATCCACTGATATCAAGTTTCAGAATAAATTTTCATGGCAGATAAACTTCATGCAATTTGTAAGAGAATTTAAATTTAAACACTAAGCAATTGCAAGGAAATTATATTTAAACAATTAAATATCTTTTTTTATTTTTTTATTTTTCTCTAGCTTCAAGTTCTAATTATTCTAAAGACAAATTGAATGCGAAATTTAAAGCAAACTTAATTATACAATCTATTATTTTTTTGGATTTTCATTTTTACACAAGCAGGAATTTAAATAAATTTTTATTTGGTTTTCTTGTTGTTGTTTTTTAGCAATATTAAAATTGACAGCATATATAAAGGTGAGAGGTACTTTCCTAGCGGGGATCTCCCCCAAGCTGGATGTTGCTTAGTAATATGGTGGAGGTGGCGGCGGGTATCCCATCTGATGTATCAAATACTCCAATCCGCTCTGCGTCTGCTGCTGTCCTTAATATATCTGATCAAGTCGTTGGTCCGTGCTATGCTGCCATTATTCATGCTGATAGAACCTGTCGTCGACCTGTTGCTGCCACTGCTCGTGCTGGAGTAGTGTGTCGCTTATCGCGTTTTGTCCCCTGTTCAATGTTAGTGAAACGCATAGATAAAGCTGGAAAATCATTAGTGGTAGCTGAAAAGTGCTGTTCAGGTGGCCGATAGTAGCCATCTTCTGGTGGTGCGTGGAACGGATACGGTCCACTGGTGGTGAAGTCCGTGTTCCCGCGTGTAGAAAAAGATGTTCGTTCTATATGAAAATCATTTGCACCCCAATCTGCTGCTGCTACTGACGAAGATTCTTCTTGCTGAAATGTGGGCTGTTCCTCTCATCCTGCATGTGCAGTCCACTGCTGGCATGGCTCCTGCGTCGATCCCTGTTCACCAAAATTAACAAAGTGGGAATAAGCTGGCCCAGATGGTGCTGGGTCAGCTCCAGTGAAATTAGTTCTTGGTGCCCTGCTGATGCGTGCGGACGGACACCTGCCAACATTAGCTCTAAGAGCTGGAAAAATAAAATTCTGAACAGAATAAATTCCTAACTCCCTGTATAGTAGTTCGTACTCATTGTCATAATTTTTATAAATCATAACTATTTTATTATTTCGGCGTTTGAGCATGTAAGCACGAAAGAAAAAATCATAACCAATAATTCTACAGGCATCAGAAATGTAAACAAGTGAAGCATTTGATAATAAACCTAGCTCTGTAGCTAAACGTGTAATCCAGGAAGTAAAAGAAATACTGCACTTTTTCATGAAAGGGAAAGTTCTCTAATAATTATAACATCATTTTTATAGGTGACGCCTTCCTCTTTTTAATCATGATATATAACAAATGCAGCTCGTCTTGCTTAATAGTATTTAACTCTTCTCTAAGAAAGAATGTAAAAGCTGGCCACTTAAGCATAAACCTCAGTGTGAGGTAATGAACTTCTTTAGTAGTATATTTTTGCTTTCTTTCAGGTTTCTTTGCAGTGATGCTCTCCCAAAAATCATCTTTATCAAAGTATTGGAGAGTTTCAGTTATATTAACCACACACTAATTATTAAATCCTAATGCTAAACTAAGAGTTTTCCATGAGAGTGTGAAAGGTTTATTAAACATTTCAAAATTAACCTCATCATCATCAAAGTTTAGGGTGCTAATAAATTCTATAGTGAGTAACTTGCTACCCTGCTCATTAATTTGCCATACATTTTCCCATCCAACATTTCTAAAAATAAGCTCAAACTCGGAATCTATTCCGGTTTCATGGAGCAAAGTCGCATCAAAAATTGGAGTATGCGTAAATTCCTTGTTTTTAACCACATTTAATATCTCTCTCTGCGGTCTAGTTGGTAATGAAGTTTGAGTGATGCTTGTGAGCTCATACCTCTCTTCTGGTTGGGAAGAGGATGAAGGGTTGCCATACGTGAAGGGTGACGGAGGATCGATATTCATGTCAAAGCTGACGAACGATGGCACTTGTGATGATGATTGACTTCGTGTTGTGCGGCGTGAGAAGGCTCTTCCAAGGGATCGAATGGCACCTTTCATCTTATTGCTCATCTTGCCTATAAAATGAAGAACACGAAGAACATGGTAAGAACGAACAAGAACACAAGAACAAAGCAAGAACAAGTGAAGAGAATCAAAGTGGTGATCTCTCTTCTAGGTCTTCTTGCTAATCTTCTTCTCTACTCCTTCCCTTACTTAAACTTGAATCAAATGAAGGATTTGTGAAAGTTTGAAGTCACGAGCTGCAAAGCAATGTAGCTATGTGCTCTCTGGTGTGTGAATGAGTGAGTGAGTGAGTGAAAGAAAGGAGAGACAGAGAAGAGGCAGAGCGGCGCCGACCGGCGTGGGCATAGGGCCGGCCGGCCCCACCTGGTGTTCTTTGGCCCTCTTCTTTAGCTGGTGTTGACATTGCCTTCAAACCCTCCTAAATGCATGTGCATGCATGACTTTCTCTGGTGAATTGAATGAAAGGAGTGGATGGAGGGTAGTGTATGAATGAATAATGGAGTTTGCATGGTAGTGAAAGGTAGTGGTTGGTGATAAGGCTTGAGGTGACTTGATATGATGATGGTGGGCCTCATATGTTTGCCAGTATTTATACCGTATAATGACACAAGAATGAAAAACTAAATTACTTTTATGAATCTACGAAAAATTAGAATTCTAATGATGGTCTTTTTATAATTTTCTGCCACCACAGTAATTTTCACTGACGGGGGTTCAACACTCCATTAGTAATAATCACATGGGTCTTAAGCTTTAATCATGCTATGCTTATTTTTATTTCTTTTTAATAATGCAATTTAAGAGGAAATAAATATGCAAATTTCAATGCAAGAATTAAATTACCGATAACTACCGAGTTACTTCCCGGCGATGGTTCGGGGTTTTTGAGTCCGCCGATCCGGACTTCTCCAGTTGAATTATTCTTCATGATTCACCTCCGGTGTTGGCGATGTTGTTGCATCTTGTTCTTCATGACACTTCAATGTTTGGCATTGCTCCAGTCTTGGCTTGAATGCGAATCGCCCTTCTTGCCCATTGATGGTGAATGTGATCTCTCCAGCTCTGACGTTGATGGTTGCATATGTAGTGTTTAGGAATGGTCACCTGAGGATGAGGGGTATCTTTCTCTCTTCCTGCATGTCAAGTACTACAAAATCTACAGGAACGAAAAAGTTGCGGATTTTAACCGGAATATTTTCTGCGATTCCTGCGGGATAGCGAACCGATTGGTCGGCTAATTGCAAACACATCGTGGTTGGCGTGAGCCTAGAATAGTTGAGTTTGTCGAAGATGGTCTTGGGCATGACACTGACACTTGCTCCAAGATCACATAAAGCATTCTTGAACATCTGGTCTCCTGTTGAACAATCAATAGTGGGACACCATGGATCCTTCTTCTTAGTAGGAGGAGAACTCAGAATTGCCTCACTATACTCCTCGGTTAGCTTGACAACTTCAGTAAAAGGTAGTGGATGGCATGTAACAACAAAATATTGACATATAACTTCTGAATTACCTCTACAAACTTACCAAATTGATCATCCGTTTTAACTCTTCTTCTTCTGCGTGGAAATGGTAGGAGGGTTGTGTCATGAAAATCTTGAGTTAATTCTTGATCTTGTAGTTCAACTGGTGGTGAAGGTGGTATAACTTTTTCTCTGTTGTCCTTTTCAATCTCTTCTTCTAGCTGCACTAAATGTGATGGTCTACGTGCCCCTTTTGGGTAAGGTGGATCATGTGTAGACTTACCTCCTCTGGTAGATATTCCTTTCATTTGTTCATGGTTAGTGGTAAACAAAGCAGAAGAGAATTGTGCAATTTGTAATTCTATCTTTTTATTAAATAATATTTGATTTTCAACAGCAGAAGAGAAATTATCCAACTTAGAATTAATTCCTTCTAAAACTTTATCATTAAAAGCAAGCTTCTTATAAATACTTTCATTAATTCTAGTTTGTTTTAATATTAATTCTCTCAAGGGTGGTTGTCTCTGATTTGAAGAATTATAATTGCCCTGGTACTTACCTTGGTTGGTTGACCGAGGTTGATTCCATCCTTATTTCTGAGAAGTAGACTTGATGACTGTACTAATATCTTCTGGGGGATTTTCAAACTCAATTTTTAAAGGTCCTTCATATTGATTTTGGGAATTGAATGCATCTTGAATAGCTTGACGATCTCTTTATTGGTTCTTTGCTCTAACCAGTTCAACAGTACATCCATCTTGGTTGACAGTGCACACACTTCCTCTGGAACTTCTTAACTCTTATCGCATGTCTGAGTGTTGTTTGTCCAATTCTGATTTTCTGCTATCTTTGCCATAATATTTTCAGCTCTTCTAGGGGTGAGTGACATAAATGATCCTTCAGCAGTGGCATCTAGTTGCTCACGTGACCTTTGAGTTAGTCTGTGATAAAATGTTTGTATGGGCAACCACTTTTCCATTCCATGATGGGGACAATCTGATATGTAATCTTGAAAACGTTGCTAGGCTTCTGGAATAAATTCACTTTTCTGCTAACAAAATTCTGAAATCTTTCCTCGTAGAGTATTGGTTTTGCCTACTGGGAAAACTTTTCTAGGAAAGCTTTTGAACATTCTACCCATGTCTTGACTCGATCTTTATTCTGATAAAACCACTGCTTCGCCTTTCCCTCCAATGAGAATGGAAACAAACGAAGTAGCACGACGTCTTGAGGAATGCCTTTGATGTTGATGGTGTTGCCAATCTCCAGGAAATTCAGCAGATGGACACTTACATCTTCATCTTTCTTTCCACTAAATGTGATAGCTTACACCATTTTGATGAGGCTTGGCTTGATCTCGTAATCAAGATCTCCAATGTTAAAAGTTGGCCCAACGCGAATATTCTCAGTGCTTGGGGCA
The DNA here is from genome assembly GCA_038502445.1 of Eremochloa ophiuroides. Lineage (NCBI taxonomy): Eukaryota > Viridiplantae > Streptophyta > Magnoliopsida > Poales > Poaceae > Eremochloa > Eremochloa ophiuroides. The sequence continues at coordinate 54,894,439 of JAHLJS010000003.1, read as the reverse complement.
GAGAATTCACGTAGAGTCTTCTCAGCCACGGCTTCACAAAATAATGTAAGACCCTTCTTCCTATGGTTGTTCCTGATTGATAAGAGTTAGAAGTACACAACCAATCCTGCACTTACCCTATATAAGATATTTAAACATAAACAAAACACGGGTAAGTCTGCTAAAACAAAAGGTTATAGTTATCTATAAGTATTTATATCTATAGTTATTTTTATGTTTTTCTATAATATTATCTATGAAGAACTCTCCTATATGAAATTCTAGAATAAATATCTTGGCAAATCAAATCAACGAACTCAATAAATTATCCTAATAAACACAATTCCCATCCCTGGCAACAGTGCCAGAAATGCTTGTTGGTATTTTTAACATCACTTCATGTTAAGTTGTCATCCCTAACATGATGCCAAAAACCATTGGTAAAATAATCTTCACTTGCCTCCTAAAAATAATACTATAGAATATATCCACAAGCGCACAGATAATTCTCCCATTGTAGCACTTCACCCGGTAAGTATTCCGAGTATCGTTGATATGTTTTATGCCAAAAGGATAAAGCGGCATTCTACTCATTAGGATAATCTACTATAATGTTTGGAAAGATAAATGTGCAGACCTATGATAACTCATAACTCTAGTGCTTTAGCGATAAATAAGTCAATGATAAACTGGTAAATGATAACTGAGTAAATAAAGTAAATGGTATTCTAGAGATAGAATATAGAGACTCACTAATGTAGTAAGACAATCTCGAGATTCGGCTAAAGTAAAGGAAACCTATGTAATTACTAAATACAAAGTCTACAGCCTACGCCACATTACACATTTTCATTTATAGCATAATCAACTCAGAAAACATCATAAGGAGCATATTCTAATGAGGATATTAAGACACAAGGGTCACCTCCTTCGCGATCATGCTCTTCTCGTCCTACGTACGGGGGGTGGACTACAGAGGAACCAACGCAGCTGTCACCTACGCGGACTACCACACAACCCGGCACGTCAGGGTGCCTCCGTAGGTACACAATATATCTCGACACCACGTCTACATAATGTATACCACTTAACTCACTCGAGTACTGAATTAGGCGCTTTACGATCAAATAACAATAATCATCACCAATCACAACTATATCGAATATGCAACTAGAATAAATTAAGAACTGAATAAGTAGCAATATATTAAAATAGAGCAAAGTCATAATGAGATACAAGATAAGATTACCGATCTCCAAACGAACAGATCTGGAATCCCGAGCGTAGCGCCCAATCCTACTTGAACCTTGCTAGACGCCTAAACTATGAACTTGAAGAACTAGAGCCCTATTTCTAATCTCTGGAAACTCTAACTTCTGTCTACACTTGACAAATGAAACAGGGAATGAATTGGTGCTCTGGGAGGGGGTCTACCCCTTTATTTATAGCCCAGTGGGATGAACGTGCGCCGTGGGATTAAACCAACTTAAACAAAGGGATCAGATGACTCCTTGGAGGAGGTGGAGCAAGACTTCAGAAGGCGGCGGCGAAACCCTAGGGGGCGCCACCTAGCCCCCCTTAGGGCCAGCCAGCCCCACCTGGCCAGGTACGGGCCTCCGCTTGCTTCGGGTGTGTTCTACACTCTTTCAGGGTCTTCGTGATGGTGTTTCCTTGGCGGTTAAGTTTCGTGGTAATTAAGCACTTTAATCTTTCTTTTAAGGCTTTCTAGAATAATCCCTGCAAAAAACACAATTCACCAAAACTCGTGGAATTTGTCAGTAATAACCCCTATGCTTCTATTATTGTCCTTCCCTAGGCATTAGTTGATGGTATAAAATTGGTACTTAACGACCGTCAACAGCACGCATCAGCAGGGCGCCAAGAACTGATTTCACCGGAGCTGACCCGGCGCCATCTGGTCCAGCTTACTTCCACTATGTTAATTTTGGTGAGCAGGGATCATCGTAGGAGCCATGCCAATAGTGGACCACCCATGCAGGATGGGAGGATCAGCCCACATTTCAGCGAGGAGAGTCTTCATCCGCAGCAACAGCAGCAGGTTGGGAATCATTCCCCACGGAGACACCGGACAACATGGCCAATGATTTTTAGAGAGGCTGAGCATCCTTTTCTGTGAGCGGGAATACGGATTTCACCACTGCTGGACCATATCCATTCCACGCGCCACCGAAAGATGGCTACCATCGGCCGCCTGAACAGCACTTTTCGGCTACCGCTAATGATTTTTCAGCTTTATCTATGCGCCTCACTAACATTGAGCAGGGACAGAACGCGATAAGTGACACACTGCACCAGCACGAGCAGTGGCAGCATCAGGTCGATGATCGGTTCTACCAGCACGAGCAGTGGCAGCACCACATGGACAACGACTTGATCAGTTATATCAAGGATAGCAGCAGACACAGAGCAGACTGAAGTATTTGATACAGCAGATGGGATTTCCGCCGCCACCTCCACCACAGTACTGAACGCGGCAACATTTAGCTTGGGGGACATCCCCGCTAGGTGAGCACCTCTTACCTTTATATATACATTCTACCATTTATTTTAGTCTTTAATTCTGTCAATTTTAATATTGCTAAAAATAATAAAAATAAGTTTGCTTTGAATTCCGCATTAAATTTGTCTTTAGAGTAAAGTAGAACTTAAAGCTAGAGAAAAAATCAAAAAGATAATTAAATTACTTAATTATAATTTTCTGCAAATACTTAGTATTTAAATTTAAATTCTCCTACGAATTGCATAGAATATATCTACCATGAAAATTTATTCCGAAACTTGATATCTGTAGGTAGCATAAGTTTTGGATTAAATCTAAGTAATTGACGCATACGATATAAGAAAGTTTGAGTTGCTATTTATTTCATTCTGAGTGACACCTAAGCTCCAGACATTTCAAAAGTCAAAATCAAAATAAATATAATAATTTGTTCTACTAATATGATTTAAGTAGACTATTTTTTATTGTTTACACCAAAATCTGGACTGGGTGCAGATAGTCAATGCCGAGTGCAGATAGCCGATTTTGGGACAGAGGCCAAAACAGGAATAATCAATCGGATCTCGGAATCGATTGTTGGGCCGAACCGTAGACGGTGCGGTTGAAGGAAATAGTCGATTGATGACGTCAGCGCGAATCTCCGGTGCCAGGAAGTGATCAAGTTTGGAGTCCGTTAAAGAAAGAAAAGATTGGGCTCCAAGTTACCTTTGAATTAGGAAAGTTTGTTAGTTTCTGTATCTATTTTGAGTTGTAATTCGACTAGGACTCTATCTTGTCGAGCCCAGGGTATAAATATAAGCCCTGTCCATTGTAATACGTACTAACATATCAATATAACACACCTTTCGGCTCCGGCCAAACCTTAGGAGTAGGAGTAACGTAGATCTCAGCAAGTTCTTCAATCGGGTTGAGTGTTATATGGTGGACGCAGGCTTGCTTGTAAGTACCGTCATGCCTCGTTAAGCTTTGTCTCTTTAATGTCATCCGGTGGACATGGGAGCATCGTAGATCGGGGTTGATTCTTGTTTGATATAAGTTTAGCGTCATCCGGTGGACGAGGGTTTAGATCAAATAAGGATTAGTTATCGATTCATGTTTGTCTTCTTGTTTAATCTATGTTTAGCGTCATCCGGTGGACGAGGGCTTAGGTTAAACTTGATTATGTGCATGAATTAGTTATCGGCTCTAACTAATTTGGCATCTTAGTTAGATTCATTAAGTTATCAAGATGTTATCTGTCATTTATTGTTTATTTATTAATATAACATCTTTTTGCCCGATCAAGATTGCATAGTATTGGCCTTAGATCTACATGAAAAACGTTCATTTATGTTTCGCTCATGTTTATGCTTTGTTACAATCATTGCTTGATTCGGCCAGTATTATCACAGTCTTTGCTCGTACGTGATGAGAGGGCTTGGCAAGAGCCGATTTGTACGGATACAGAACCACCGGCCTTTAGACCAGTTCCGTATTCTTATAGATCGACTTGTGGCTGTTGCTACCGCTAAGTTTTCTGCTTCACGGACCCTGGATCGGCAAATTAGCCGATGCAGTTATGCTTTACGAGAAAAACCAGTTAAACGATTATGTTCTGCCGATTTCTGTCTGTTAGACATTATTCAGACAGTCTGAATTAAATAACTTGACCTTTTTACAATAATCGATTATGCCTTGATCTGTTATAACTATCTGCATAGACTTGTTTAATGTAGATTGTCATGTCTGGTTACACATATTAATCGATTATGTACCAGTTCAATAATTGTTTCCTGTGGCAAAACATGCATACATGCCGGAATCGACTCTTTAGTCGATTTCCGATTTTATCAGCTCTTAGAGCCACATAGCTGGAACTACCTGGACCCGCCGGTTAGCTCCACCCTGTGATTACTGATTATTATCTTTTCTTTGTCAATTGCAGGTCAAATTGACTGGCACGCCTGAGGGTTATCGGTACTCTCTGACCGGGTTTGAAGCTAGCTGGATCTTGGAAGCTTCGACGCTCTTGAGATCATATCTGGCTTTGCTGGTGCGTTGAGCGCGAGTAACCACATTTTGTGCCAAAACACTTTTTGGCACGTCCGGTGGGACCGTTTCACTCATGACTAAGGGAAAGGCTCCGGAAACTGTGGCTCCCAGGGATGACAGCGTCATCAGAGTCAAGCGTGAGGAGATCGATCCCGAGGATGCTGTGGTGCTAGAAAAGATCATTAAAGAATTCACTGATGCCTATCTGCTGTCATTTGCGAAAAATCACGATGGCCGCGTGTTCAAGAAGAACCCCTACCCAAGGTGGGTCATGCCTGGCCACACCGACAAGGAGGAGCAAGAGTTCAAGGAATTCATCCAGAGCGCCATCTAAAACGCTTCGCATCAGGCAGTCGGGCATCATCACAACGTTTTCCTGCAGACATTCTACAACATCATGAAGACCGTCATCAAGAGGCAGGATTGGGAATCATTGGGCCCAACGTACTTCAACGTACCCCCAGAAGATCCCAACTCAGATGCAGCGGCTGGAACATCCAAACCTCCGCCGCAACAGCCGAATCCACCAAAGTTATCTATTCAAAATCCCAATATGATCACGGATTTGGCTCCAAAAATGGCTCCGCAGCCCAAGCTATACAGAGACTACTCTTCCGAGCAGATTGCTGCTTACATGCGTGCAACTGGGAACATGCCGATCGGGAACATGCCGACTGGGAACGTGCCTCCAACCACTCCAAATTTTTACATCGGGCACACTTATGATGAGCTCACGTCGGCGCCACATCCCGGTTATACTCAATCACCTCAGGACGAGTTGGTAAACAATATGAGTGCAATGCTCAGGGACCAATTCGGCTTGCAGTCGAAAGCAGGGCTCTCAATCAGATACAGGCGCCCCTACCCTGAGTGGTTTGATCGCGTGGCATTACCACCGAGGTATCGCATGCCAGGTTTCGCCAAGTTCAGCGATCAAGATGACGTATCCACCATTGAGCACATCAGCCGATACCTAACTTAGCTCAGTGAGGCGTCGTATGAGGATGCTCACAAGGTCCGTTTCTTCTCGCTGTCACTGACAGGGCCGGCTTTCAGTTGGTTCACCACTCTGGAGCCCGGGTCAATTCAAAACTGGGCGGATCCGGAAGGCAAGTTTCACAGCTATTTCTTCTCTGGCACCGGGGAGAAAACTATTGTTGATTTGACCAGCGTGCGCCAGAAGAGTAGCGAGATCGGTTCGGCCTTCATCAAGCGCTTCAGGGAAGTGAGGAACATGTGCTATTCACTGAACCTATCTGATAAGTAGCTCGCTCACTTGGTCATTAGTGGAATGCTCCCGCACATTCAGGAAAAGATGGTGGGCGTGGTGGACGTTGACTTTAACAGCATTAGCCAGGTATTGCAGAGAGTGACGGCCCTGGAGATGCAAGCTCAAACCTTCCGTAAGGAGGGGAAGTACAAACAGACGGCGTTCATCGGTAATTCGGACTCCGAGGATGAAGATGAAGATGAAATAACCACTGTCGAGCTGAGGTGGGGCAAGAAGCCCATGGCTGTGCCCAAGAACTGAAGTGCTGAGGATCAATACAATTTCGATACACACAAGCTAGACAAATTATTCGATCTACTAGTTAGTATTGGGCAGATCACCTTCCCTGCCGATTATGTAAAACCCTCTCCTGAAGACTTGAAGGGCAAGACATTTTGCCAGTACCACGGCCTCACCTCACACGACACCAACGGATGCCGCGCATTCAGAACTCGATTCAGAGGGCCATCTCTCACGGCTTATTGAAGTTTGACAGTCCTGCTAAGGGAAAGATGAAGATTGATAAGTTCTCATTCCCGAAGGGCCAGAATATGGTCGAGGTGTCGGCCCCCGTAGGCAAGGTGAAAGTTCTGACCTTCAACCAAGCTAGAAGGAACGTATCAGTCGATCCTGATATGCAAATATCAGTTGAGGAGCTGGCGATGATCAAGAGAAGACGAGAGCAGAATCAGAGCCAATATGAGAAAGGGGAGTCCAGCAGCACCAAGAAGACCAGGCCCACATCCCGTGATTTGCTAAACAAATGGCGACGGGAGAAGGAGAAGACTCGCCGGAGGCAGCTCGAAGAGGAAGAGTACCCGAGATGGGCTCGTGATGAAGAAGAAGCCCGCTACCAGGAAGAGCTGGCTCGCCGCCGGGAGGAAGAAGAAAGCCACTGGCATTGCCCATTCTTCAGGCATTGCTGAAATGAAGGTCTGAGATTGCCGACTCTGCGCAATTGCCCGAAGTGCAGCGATCAGTACCGAGAGTACAGGCACTCTAAGACCAACTGCTGGTCTGTGCATGAGAGGCTCGGACGCCCACATGACATGTAGGATCGGCGCAAAAAAAGAGACCTGCGTGATCGGCTCAACGAGGCAGCAATCGATCACCAAGAGCCGGTCTGGCAGGAGAACCAGTGGTGCCCTGGGAACTTGACCAAGAGCTAGAGATGCCACGTGCAGCGCCTTAGGAACAGGGAGCTCAAAGCAGAAGGCTGCCCGAAGCAAATCTGGCGAGAGAAGCCTCCTCAGGACAAAGGAAAGGCGACAGCCGATGCGCAGATGGTGTTTGTGCTTCCGGCTGAGTTCAAGGCGCCCCGAGCCAGGAGGATTGAAGTTCTATCTGATTCTGATGAATCAGAGTCTGAGCAAGCCACCGCCAAGCTGGCCTTCACGCAGCAAGCTACCTTTGACAAGCCACCCAAGCACCGGCACCTGAAGGACCTGTACCTCAAAGGATATGTCGATGGGATGCCCATGACCAAGACGCTAGTCGATGGTGGTGCCATAGTTAATCTCATGCCCTACACCACTTTCCGCAAGCTAGGTAAGGGCCCTGATGATTTGATTGAGACCGACATGATGCTCAAAGACTTCGGGGGCAACTCTTCAAATACCCGGGGGGCAATCAATGTTGAGCTAACAGTCGGGAATGAAGACGCTGCTCACCACCTTCTTCGTGATTGACAGCAAGGGTTCTTATAGTCTGCTGCTTGGGCGTGATTGGATCCATGCTAATTGCAGCGTACCGTCAACCATGCACCAATGTGTGATCTAGTAGCATGGTGAAGAGGTTGAGGTGGTCCTAGCTAATGACTCGGTGAGTATAGCCGCAGCAGATGCTACCTACTGGGAAGCTAGGGATCATGACTATTTCTCTAACAAGACCTAGGAAGAAGGCTCCATCAAGGTCAATGATGAGAGTCAACAGCCGGTTCGGGCAATCGGCTCTGAGTCTTTTTACTAATGGACAACCCGATCGATGGCACCGAGGGCAAGCTTGGACAGGGTTTTACGTCGGCCGATAAACTTGAAGAAGTGGATATCGGATCTGGTGACAGACCAAGGCCGACGTATATTGCCGCCAATCTTGACCCTGAGTTCAGGCGGGAGTTGATTGACTTATTGAAAGAATACAAAGATTGCTTCGCCTGAGAGTACTACGAGATGCCTGGCTTGGAAAAATCGATTGTCGAGCACAAATTGCCTATAAAGCCTGGATTTCGGCCGTCCAAGCAGCCGCCACGACGATTCAAGCAGGAGTCATTGCCTGACATCAAAGCCGAGATCGAGAGGTTGCTGGAAGCCAAGTTCATTCGAGCTTGCCGATACGCCGAGTGGGTATCGAATATTGTCCCTATATACAAGAAGAATGGTAAGTTGTGGGTCTGCATCGATTTTAGGGACTTAAACAGAGCTACCCCGATGGACGACTACCCAATGCCGATAGCCAATATGTTGTCGATTCGGCTGCGGGGTATCAGGTCATCAGCTTCATGGATGGTAATGCTGGCTACAATCAAATTTTCATGGCTGATGAAGATATTCCTAAGACTGCTTTCAGGTGTCCTGGTGCAATCGGTTTGTTCGAGTGGATTGTAATGACATTCAGTTTAAAAAATGCTGGTGCAACTTATCAAAGGGCTATGAATTATATTTTTCATAAGTTGATCGGCAAGATTGTAGAAATTTACATCGACGATGTAGTTGTGAAGTCCAAAAGCTACAAGGAGCACTTAGCTGATTTGAAGGCTACCCTAGAATGCACTCGCAAACACGGCTTGAAGATGAATCCTAATAAGTGTGCTTTCGGGGAATCGGCTGGTGAGTTTCTGGGTTTCATGGTACATCGCAAGGGAATCGAGGTTGGTAGCAAGAGCAGGAAGGCCATTGATCAACTTGTACCACCAACTAATAAGAAGGAATTGCAGTCCTTACTTGGCAAGATTAACCTCATCAGAAGATTCATTGCCAATCTGTCAGAGAAGGTGCTGCCGTTCTCACCACTGTTGAAGCTTAAAAACACTCAGGAATTCAAATGGGGTGACGTACAGCAAAAGGCTTTCGATGAAATCAAGGAATATATGAAGTCTCCACCTGTTCTGGTACCGCCACAGTTCAAGCTGTACGTGACGGCTTGAAGACCATACGATTGGCTCAGCCCTTTTTCAAGAATTTGAAGGAAAAGAGAGAGCAGTTTTCTATCTGAGCAAGAGGCTTTTGGATCCTGAGACGAGATACACGCCGACTGAGAAGCTGTGCTTATGCCTATTCTACTCGTGCACCAAACTGAGGCACTATTTGCTATCGGCCGAGTGTGCGGTAGTTTGCAAGGCCGATGTGATCAAGCATATGTTGTCAATGCCTATCCTGAACGGACGAATCAGAAAGTGGATCTTGGCTCTCTCTGAATTTGACTTGAGGTTCGAATCGGCTAAGGCAGTTAAAGGTCAGGCAATAGCCGATTTCATCACCTAGCATCATGAGGGCACCGTCAGTATAGTCGACGTGGCGCCGTGGACTATGTTCTTTGATGGATCATCTTGCAAGCAAGGCAGAGGTGCTGGGATAATACTGATATCACCTTGAGGTCGATGATTTGAGTACGCTTTCCAGATCGGGCCAACAGTGACAAACAACCAGGCTGAATATGAGACGATTTGGAAAGGATTTCAGCTTCTGCATGAAGCAAAGGCCGACGTAGTTGAGGTTTTTGATGACTCACAACTAGTCATCAACCAATTGCTCGGCCTATTTGAATGTAAAGACGACATACTCAGAGGCTATTATGATCAAGCCATGGTCGTTCAGAGGTTAGGGAATCCATCTGATCGACCAAATCTATCCACCGTCCAGTAAAGGTCACAAATAGATTTTGGTTGCAACAGACTACTTCACTAAGTGGGTAGAAGCTGTTCCTTTGAAGAACGCCACGTCTGGAGATATAATCGAATTTATAAAGGAACATATCATTTACAGATTTGGATATACCATAGACCATCACGACAAATCAAGGGACTATGTTCACTTCAGATGAGTTTTTGACCTTTGCCAATGACATGGGCATCAAAATATATAATTCATAACCTTATTATGCCCAAGCCAATGGTCAGGCTGAAGCGTCAAATCAAATTTTAATCAAGATTATCAAGAAGAAGATTGAGCAGACTCCCAGGAAGTGGTACTTGACGCTGAGTGAAGGTCTGGTGGGCATACTGGATGGCTCAGCATGGATCGACTAAAGCTACGCCGTATGAGTTGGTCTATGGACATGCTGCTGTCCTGCCTTGGGAAATTCAGTCTGAGACACGGCGTATCAGGTTATAGAACAAGCTTACAACCGGTGAGTACAAGGATATCATGATAGACAGTCTTGAAGATTTACATTGTCATCGGCTCAAAGCTCTGGAGTGTATCGAAGCTAATAAGATATGGGTGGCCAAGTATTACAACACAAAAGTAAGAGGCAAGAGCTTTGCCGAATCGGAGCCAGTATGGAAAACTATCCTACCTATCGGGACCAAAGAGAGCCGATTCGACAAGTGGTCGCCAAATTAGGAAGGCCCGTATCGAGTTGCTGAATGTGCACCTGGCAATGCCTATATACTCGAAGATATGGAAGGAAGGAGATTTGCCAGGGCAATCAATGGAAAATATCTAAAGAAATACCATCCTAGTATCCCAATTGGGGGATGATAGCCGATCGATGCAAGATCTGGCTCATACAGCTGATTCTATGCAGAGGATAGCCTTCAGGACAAAAATGAGAGTCTGTAATAGCCGATTTCGTTTTAACGGATCGCCTTTAACACAAAAATGAAACATCCTCGATAGAGTGTAACAGCCGATGCAATTGCATCGCCTTTAGTCCAAAAATAAAAAATATATACAGACACATGGAGATCAGATTATTGATTATAAACAAAGTTTTTATTTTCTGATCATGTTTACAGAGGAGCCTTGTTACATTCTAATTCTGATTATGGGTGGCCCTATCTATGATATCTTGGGCGTCGGTGACGACCCCAACCCCGTCGGCGTGGGGGAAGAAGTTCGCCATTTGGGCGCTGGCCTCCTCCATGTCCTGGCCCTCCGAGAAGCCAGGTTCAACGGCCTCCAAGGCTATGCCGGAGCGGAGTCATGCGGCCGTGAGAGCCCCGATGGCGCCGTGACGAACGCCGGCCATGGCTACCTGGAGGACGCGGTGGTGAACATTCAGGAGCCGCTCCGCCTGCGTGTTGCCACGGGCATTGACGGTGTTGGCGGCGGTCTCAGCGGCTACGCGCAACTCTTCCAGTTGCGCGGTCAGGGCTACAAGAAGAAAGAAGGGTCAACACGAAGATGATCATCAGCACATCACAAAGCGAATTCAAGGCATTACCTGCCACCGCGGCATCCGACTCGATGAGCTGGGCCTGCACATTGGCCACCTCGGTCTCGGCAGCGGCAAGGGCAGCGGCTTGGGCTTCATTGACGCCCTGCAGCCGGCCATTCTCCTTCGTAGCCTCTGAGTAGAGGTTACGATACTCCACCATTTGGTGATAGAAGCGGCGACCGTCGGCGGCGGTGTAGGACCCGTCAGAGTCCACGGAGGACCCCGAATCGGATCCCCCACGAGAACCAGCGCTTGAGGAGGGTCTTGAGGAGGCGCAGTCCGGCGTGTCCGGGTGTCGAGACCAATTGGCGCACCCGGAGGAAAAGGAATCAGGCGGGCCTGACTGAAAATGGTAGAGAAGCAGATGTGTCAGGGTTAAAAGAGATCAACGCCATGGATGCAAACTGATTTATCTGCTGTAGATGGCCAGCTACCGGGGCGTCGCCCAACGATGACGGCCGCGAGACAGGCTAGCTATAGCACCCGCACCGGGAGTGGCTCCAGCGGCCACAGGGGCGGCCTGAGATGGCCCAGCGGCGGTCCCCGAGCCTCCGGCACCGGTGGTTTCTAGATCGCTGCACAAGTCATCGGCGGTCAAAATAGATCAAATAGATGCATCAAGAAGTGAACAGTGGCCTTACCCTAGCCAGGCTTGCAACCGGTGCCTTTGTTCACTCACGGCCTGCAAGCTCCGGCTGAAATTGTCGCCTTCAGCAGGATCCGAAGCCGGCCACTTGCCACGGTCTCCGTGGCTGGCCATGGGTTGGTGTTGAAGATTTGCTTTGGTCTGCGAGAAGAGGCGAAGAGCAAAGGCCGGGCGAGCAAGGGCTAATGGTGTTTGTGGTTGCTCGCTCAGGCTGGGCATCTATATATAAAGACGGAGGCACCAAGGTGGTTTCCCCTTGGGAGACGAGACTGGCGCGGCGGATTTTATGCTGGAGTTAACCCACGTTTCTTGAATCCGGAACCAACGCTGCGCGTGGGAAGTGGAACGTCTTGATCGGCTATTTTGGTCGATTGCCCGGAATCGGTTAATCAGGCCGTTTGCTCAGGATCGGCTAACTAGGTCAGTTACTTGGATCGACTAAATAGCCAAATTCTACATATTCTGTGACAAGTACTGAGGATCAGGCCGAATAGCCGATTCAAAGACAGAACAAGAAGGAGGCCGATTTCAGTCTGGCCAATATGCTTTACATGTTTCACAGAAAGAGTTAGACATCAGTTACAAGCCCAATAAGGACCGAATGGAAGAAATACATTCAACATGAAGAGCATGGTCAGTCTGCAGAGATTCTTGGTCCTCATCAGCTGTTGAATTGAGAATATTCAGGCGCTGGTTGATCTGTTTACCTTCAATGACCCTGGCGCTGACTTGCTTTCTTTTCTCAGCCATGTCAACAGTGCTTGTTGATACAGAGATCTCATGCTGAGTAATGGCCGAGTTTACTTCCTCAAGTTCCTTCATCAGTTGCTCGCACCTAGTTCTTAGAGTATCCAGTTCTGATTCAGCCGAGATAATAGTGTTCTTCAGCAGCTTGACTTAATTTGCCAACCCATGGGCCTTTTGTTTATTGATCAACTTGTTATTCCTCAGCTGTTCAAGCTCGGCCAGGTTTATATGGGCAGTATTAGTTCTTGGAGTGGCACTTTTAAGCTTGGCAAGCTGCTTCAGGAGGCTGAGAGTTGCCGGGCGTGTGTGCTGTTGAATCAGCTCAATTGCCTGGTCAATTGTTTCAGGATGCCGGGCTAGGTTGGCAAGGTCTATTTCCAGTTAAGGCAAGAGCTCATTTAGCCGATTCTTGAAATCTGGCTCTGGCAGCATCAGACTTGGAGCTTAGTACGTCTTCATCACAGCACTCTTCCAGGTCAAAGGAGTAGCTGGGAGTCGAAGGCTGCAGCACAGATGTTAGGAGGTGATAGCATAAATAATGTGATTGGTTAAAGGATGAGTGCTTCACCTGAATAAAGCCTGAAGGAACTAGAGCTGACGAAGTGCCTGATTGATCTGTCGTGACAATCTCTTTTCCGGCAGTGGAGGTGGCCTCAGCATGTGTTTCTGTGGTCAGTTGAAGCTCAGCAGAAATAAAAGTGAGAAAGAAACAAAGCAAGCATAATAGTGTTAACAGCCGAAGAGCCTTACCTGAATGTTCAGGAGATGGTGTTTTCTCTTTCTCAAGTTGATTCCACGAAGGAGGGCAGTTCGGCTGTATTTTTAGAAGGAATCAGAAAATATTCAGCAAGGTGGGATTCTATGCTTACAAGTTTAATTGAATACCTGGGTGCGTGCGCCTTCTTGCTGGATGGTGGTGGTTTCACCCATGCCCAGAAAGCCTTCAGCAGTATCTTGGCGGCCTGTGATTTCTGGAGGGACTTCGGCCTGAGTGCTTTCAAAGGATGCCTGAATCGGCTGAATGCTCACCTGTTATATAGCTAATTCGGTCAGGTAAACTGAGTAAATGATACAGAAAATGTTTCAAGACATCCAAGTACCTGGGCAGGCTTCCTCTTGCATCTCTTTTTCTTGTTGGTCATTTTCTGGAGACTTGATGAGGCCTTTCTTTTCAGAGTTGGGACAGTGATGCTGACAGGGGCCTGTATCATTTGCTTCACTGATGGAGCCCGGGAGCCTAACCTGGCATTTTGGCATGGAGCATAGTAATCGATCTGCACTGGTGGTTCAACCTCTGGATCCTGCATTGACAAGATGTTAGAATATAATTAACAGCCGGTTGTGATGAAATCGGTTGCCAGTGCTTACTACTGATGTGGAGTTGAAACTTGGGTCCAAGGTTTGGCATTTGTCATGAATCTTCTGACAAAATAAATGAGCATGCCATTGTTGCCACCATTTATCGATGCTTTCATGAGTCATTGATATCTGCTTCCATTGCTCCATGGTATAGTGTGGCAGATCTGTCCCCAGGTTGAAGATTTTGTTGGCCTCTAAGTTTGTAATGAGTTCATCTCTAGGCCTCAAGAGATGTAGGAATGGAAGCTTGGGGGCAGTTGGCCAAATCCCAGTTGTCTGGCTGCTACATTGGGATGGTAGAATTCATATGAAGGTCAGATGGGTTCAGTGTTACTTGAGCTTCGAAGATGCTTAAAGTCAGCTAGTAATATGCAGGGTTTTATTATTACATTAAGGACATCAGTTGCTCCTGCATCAGAACACCCTGTGCTAAATTTGAAGCTATAAGGCATTGGAAATTCCTCATCTTCTGTGTAAGGGAACCAATTCAAAAATTTTGGTCCCAAGCCTTTGTAAAGTGTTTTAAGCAGCTGGCCTCAACTGACATTGATGTTTATAGCTGAAGCAGCCTCGCCAAAGCTCTGGCAACCTCAGGTGACCTTATGTTGATCTTCTGTATATTCTATAGAAGGGTAGCCGAGGTTGTTCAAGTTTGGTCTGACCATCTTGTGTAAGTGAAGATTTAGCCATAATTGAGTCAACCACCAGGGTCCTGTTGTACACTGAACCTCTTCGCCTTTGACTAGATAGCCGGCAACTCGGCTCATTAGTCTGTAGGCAGAGCCCAGCAGAAGTTTTCCTAGAGGGATTGATTGACCTTGAGCTAGTTGCTCTGCAAGAAATTTGAAAGGATAGGCTGGTCCAAGAGAAAAGCCACAGAAGACGAACCTCTCCAGCCACAGGATCAAGAATGCTATATAATCCCTTTCATTGACGTTGGAGGTTGTCATGTGGTGGGTATTGATGTAGCATGTCCAGCCTTTATACTCATTCAGCTTGGGGAACCTCTTCTCGCCCGTGGATAGTAAATTCCAATATTGGTAAGTTCTAGTAATTTGGAGGCTGGTGAGCATGTGGATGTCACCGAGGGTGATGGTCATCGACCCATCTCCGAATATGAAGGCATTCAGGGAATTTAGCCAGAAATAGCAAGTGGCGATGAGAAGCGGTTCATTCTTCTTCATCTGGCAGAGAGATAAATCGAGGCACTGGCTCAGGCTGCGCAGTTCCCAATCTGCTCGTTTCTCCTCAGATACACGACGGAACCAGTTCCTCCATCCTGTGGGCATATTAGGCTAGTTTTGGAACAAATTCTTTGTCCATGAGGATGCATTCACTGGAGAAGCCCTGAAGGGGATTTGGCTGGTTTCCATGCTGATGAGTTCCATAGGGTTGGAATCGCCCATCGGGCAGAGGAAGAAGGCGGTCGGCGCGTCCAACAGTGGAATCAAGATCTCATTCTTCAAAATCTGGAGGTGGGTGATATATGTGACCAATCGAACAAAGATTCATGGATAAAGAGCAGATTGGCGGGATTCGTACCTCGGGCATTTCAGAAGGAGTCGCCATCACTTGCGGATTCTTTAAGGCGGCAGATCGAGGCCGGAGATGCAGCAGAGGATTTCTTGGCTAGGGTTTCAGTTTGCGGAGTTTTGAAGTGATGAGCGGGAGGCTGCGATTTTGGCTAGCGAAGTGGACTGAATCAAGACTCGGTGCTAATTTTGGAATAAAACTAGTTTATCCCAAAATTGGGGCATGTGTTTACACCAAAATCTGGACTGGGTGCAGATAGTTGATGCCGAGCGCAGATAGCCGATTTCGGGACAGTGGCCAAAACAGGAATAGTCGATCCGATCCTAGAATCGATTATTGGGCTGAAGCGTAGATGGTGCGGTTGAAGGAAATAGCCGATTGATGACGTCAGCACGAATCTCCAGCGCCAGGAAGCGATCAAGTTCGGAGTCCGTTAAAGAAAGGAAAGATTGGGCTCCAAGTTATCTTTAGATTAGGAAAGTTTGTTAGTTTCCGTATCTATTTTGAGTTGTAATTCGACTAGGACTCTATCTTGTGGAGCCCAGGGTATAAATATAAGCCCCCGGCCATTGTAATACGTACGAACATATCAATACAACACACCTTTTGGCTCCGGCCAAACCTTAGGAGTAGGAGTAACGTAGATCTCGGTGAGTTCTTCAATCGGGCTGAGTGTCATCCGGTGGACGCAGGCTTGCTTGTAAGTACCGTCATGCCTCGTTAAGGTTTGTCTCTTTAATGTCATCCGATGGACATGGAAGCATCGTAGATCGGGGTTTATTCTTGTTTGATATAAGTTTAGCGTCATCCGGTGGACGAGGGCTTAGATCAAATAAGGATTAGTTATCAATTCATGTTTGTCTTCTTGTTTAATCTATGTTTAGTGTCATCCGGTGGACGAGGGCTTAGGTTAAGCTTGATTATGTGCATGAATTAGTTATCGGCTCTAACTAATTTGGCATCTTAGTTAGATTCATTAAGTTATCAAGATGTTATCTGTCATTTATTGTTTATTTATTAATATAACATCTTTTTGCCCGATCAAGATTGCATAGTATTGGCCTTAGATCTACATGAAAAACGTTCATTTATGTTTCGCTCATGTTTATGCTTTGTTACAATAATTGCTTGATTCGGCCAGTACTATCACAGTCTTTGCTCGTACGTGATGAGAGGGCTTGGCAAGAGCCGATTTGTACGGATACAGAACCGCTGGCCTTTACACCAATTCCGTATTCTTATAGATCGACTTATGGCTGTTGCTACCGCCAAGTTTTCTGCTTTACGGACCCTGGATCGGCTAATTAGCCGATGCAGTTATGCTTTCACGAGAAAAACCAGTTAACTGATTATGTTCTGCCAAATCGGCTAAATAGCCGATTTTTGTCTGTTTGACATTCAGACATGTCTTGATCTATTATAACTATCTGCATAGACTTGTTTAATGTAGATTGTCATGTCTGGTTACATATATTAATTGATTATGTATCAGTTCAATAATTGTTTCCTGTGGAAAACATGCATACATGCCGGAATCGACTCTTTAGTCGATTTCTGATTCTATCGGCTCTCAGAGCCACATAGTTGGAACTACCTGGACCCACCGGTTAGTTCCACCCTATGATTACTGATTATTATCTTTTCCTTGTCAATTGCAGGTCAAATTGACTGGCACGCCTGAGGGTTATCGGTACTCTCTGATCGGGTTTGAAGCTAGTTGGATTTTGGAAGCTTCGATGCTCTTAAGATCATATCTAGCTTCGCTGATGTGTTAAGCACGAGGAACCACATTTTGTGCCAACAGTTATGCATTCATGATTGAATTCGCGTGCACAAAAAGTTTTTTCTCTATGCAAAAAGTCTCTCTTAGAGGTCCAAAGGAGAGTATGGGTTATAAAATTAAAAGATGCCAATCCAAAGAAGTATGAGCCTGAAAGATGCCATATCAAAAGGGTATGTGCCAAAAGAGAGAGAGAGAGTAAAACAATGGGTGCAAAAACACCCGCCCAAGAGAAAAAAAATAGGTACAAAAAGTATCCGCTGGGGAGATAGCCCACACTCTTCGGAAAGACAGAAAAGAGAGGATAATGCATAGGAGCCCAAAAATAAAATTTCATCGCACTCGCACATTCAGTCATGGTGTATAGCTTAGTAGTCCTCTGTAATCTTATTAGTAGACTCTCATTATTTTCTAAAAAAATTATAAACTTATTCATAAAAAAAATGGAGCAATGGCTGAAACAAAGGATGAAAGACATAGTGCTTGCTTAATTATTATATCTTTCAATTACCCAAGATTTAGTTTAAAATCCCCACGGTTGAAAAAAGTAGGAATAAATTTGAAAGGTGGATTAATAAATTTCAATCCGGAGAAGAATTTCTGTTTAAATATTTGAGTACTTGTTGGAAGTTATACATATTGATGAAACCCTGAATAAATTATTTCAAGTCAACTTTGCTAAGGGACTAGCAAAGACTTAGCTTGGGGGTATTGTTGATGGTCGTTAAGTACCAATTTTATTCCGTCAACTAAAGCTTAGAAAGGGGCAATAATAGAAACATAGGGGTTATTACTGACAGATTCCATGAGTTTTGGTGAATTGTATATTTTCCATAGAATTATCCAGAAAAGCTTAAAAGAAGGATTAAAACGCATAATTACAACGAAACTTGATCGCGAAGGCAACAAACGTCATCGGCAAGGTAGAAGCGTCTAGAAAGCACCTGAAGCAACAGGGACCCCAAGGGGGCCGGGCGGCGCCCCCCTAGGGTTTTGCCGTCGTCTTCTGGAGTCTTCTTCCACCGTCTCCGAGGAGTCATCTCAGCTCTATGTTAAGTCGGTTTGATCCAACGGCGCACGTTCACCCCACCGGGCTCTAAATAAAGGGGCAGACTCCCCTCCCAGAGGACCAATTCATTCCTCTTGCTTCATTTGTCAAGGGCAGACAGAAGTTAGGGTTTTCAGAGATTAGAAGTAGAGCTCTAGTTCTTCAAGTTCATTAGTTTAGACGTCTAGCAAGGTTTAAATAGAGTTAGGCACTACGCTCGAGATTCCAGATCTGTTCGTCTGGAGATCGGTAATTTTATCTTGTATCTCATTATGACTTTGTTCTATTTTAATATATTGCTACTTATTCAGTTCTTAGTTTATTCTAGTTGCATATTCGATATAGTTGTGATTGGTGATGATTATTGTCATATGATCGTAAAGTGCCTAATTTAGTACTCGAATGAGTTAGGTGGTATGTATTAGGTAGACGTGGTGTCTAGATATATTACGTACCTACGGAGGCACCCTGACGTGCTGGGTCGTGTAGTAGTCTGCGTAGGTGACAGCTGCGTTGGTTCCTCTGTAGTCCACCCCCCGTACGTAGGACGAGCAGAGCACGGTCGCGAAGGAGGTGACCCTTGTGTCTTAATATCCTCATTAGATGATGCTCTTTATGATGTTTTCTGAGTTGATTATGCTATAAATAAAAATGTGTGATATGGTGTAGACTGTAGACTTTGTATTTAGTAATTACATAGGTTTCCTTTAGTTTAGCCGAATCTCGAGATTGTGTTACTACATTAGTGAGTCTCTATATTCTATCTCTGGAATACCATTTACTTTATTTACTCAGTTATCATTTGTCATAGTATTATTGACTTATTATTGCTAAAGCATTAGAGCAATTGGTTATCATAGGTTGGCACATTTATTAAAGTTAATTATCTTTTCAATCCCTATAGTAAATTACCCTAATGAGTAAAATGTCTATTTATTCTTTTGGCATAAAACAAATCAACGATACTCGGAATACTTACCGGGTGAAGTGCTACAATTGAAGAATTATCTGTGCGCTTGCGGATATATTCCATAATATTATTTTTAGGTGGCAAGTGTAGATTATTTTACCAATGGTTTTTGCCATCATGTTAGGGATGACAACTTAACGTGAAGTGATGTTAAAAATACCAACATAGACAAACTACCTCTAAGCACCATGCTTACATACTGTTGATCACCCATCCATGATGTCAATGAATGAGAGTTATACAAACCTATGTATGAATATGAATGCATCCTAACTACGTAAAGTATACAATCTAGATAAGCAATGAATAGCATAATTGAGAACATAATCAATAGTAGAACAATGTCGGTGTTTTACGATCGATAGCTTGCCACAGGGGTACCTGGGACAGTTTAGTTCGGGTTTCGGAGAGCTCCGGAACTCGGCGGTGAACGCGAAGACAACTATTTATACTGGTTCAGGCCCTCGGAAACGAGTAATAGCCCTACGACCAGTTGGCGTGTACCTTTGCGTTGGATTGTATTATACAATATTTTTGGTGTACAGAATAATCTGTGCGAACTTGTACCCTGGCCGGTGCCCTCGGCCCGCTTTTATAGTTACAAGGGGCCGAGAATATTGTCTAACACTGGTCGGACTCGGCTAGACGTGTCCTACTCTAATATTATAAGGAGGACTTTCTATTCAAGTTCACCAGGTTTGTTCGACTCTGGGTCGTACTTACTGATCCGGTCTGGTGAAAGAGGGGTCGGCAGGTACCCTGGTCGGTCCCACATCGACAACCCTGGAGCATCTCACGGTTGAGCTGTAGTGAAGCCGTGAAATGGTCTTGACTTCCTCTGCTGACGTGCGCTGAAAAGCGCACCCGAGCCCCTTGCTTGTTTGGAACAAAGAAGTTGGAGGGTCTTTTTTCTGGAAATTTTTGGAGGGTATGTGTACTCTGCAGCCCCCGAGCATCCTACTTTCTTTGAGACAAAGAAGTCAGAGGGTCTTGAGAGGTGCTCTTCTCTCTGGGCACAACACTCGTGCTTGATGAGTTGTTGATGGAGTTTCTAAGCACAATGCCCGAGCTTGGCGAGTTCTTGATGGAGTTTCTAGGCGTAGCCCCCAAGCTTGACGAGTTCATGATGGAGTTTCTGGGCGCAGCCCCCGAGCTTGGCGAGTTCTTGATGGAGTTTCTAGGCGTAGACCCCGAGCCTGACGAGTTCTTGATGGAGTTTTTGGGCGCAGCCCCCGAGCTTGGCGAGTTCTTGACGGAGTTTCTGGGCGCATCCCCCGAGCTTGGTGAGTTCTTGACGGAGTTTCTGGGCACAGCCCTCGAGCTTGGCGAGTTCATATTTGATGTCATTGTGGGTTCTTTGGATTATCTCCCCTTTGGTTGGAGAAGTTGTTGGTGGCTCTTTATTGCTTTTGTACCTATTTTGGATATTCTGTTGGATATGCTGTTCACCTTACATCATTGCTTTGTCCTTGTTGTCCTCTTTTTGATTTATTGCTGTGTCCTGGTAGTCCTTTATGAATTATTACTTCATCCTTGTGTATGCTTTGTGTCTTCTTGGGCTGGCTAGATAAGGATGGCTCTTTGTGAACTTGTGCTCATGCTAGCTTTTGCTTATCCTTCCAATAGCATGATTCTTCCTAGTCATCTTCCTCAGCCTTCGGGCTCTTCTTTTTGTTCCTGGTAGAGATGTGGTTTGGAGAAACCTTGTGATAGTTTGGTGTCCTTGGGCCTTGTAGCTGCTGCAAACTCCCCAGTATCAACTAGTGCCAGCTCTAAGACTGGCTCCGGATATCGTTGATCCGCGGGCTGTTGAACTTATGCTTGTGGCTAGATTCCTTCTTCGGGCACCTGTTTTTGCTGTACACGCTGCGTAGCTTTGTGAACTCAGAGTTGTGGCCTCTTGAGTTTCTACTCTCGAGTTCGTTGGGCCTTGGGATGCCGTTGTTTCTCGCATTGTTGACGCTCTTTGTCGAGTTGTTTTCGCTCTGCAGAATTGTTGTATCCATGTGTATGTATTAATATTACTTGTCTTGGAAACTGAATTTTGACCGGTCCGTCTGCCGTCTCCATTTACTGCGCGGTAGGTGGTCAGTTTCTCCCTTGGAATTGATGTAGGAATTTATTGCTTCCCTGTATTTGTTCACATTGCTTCGTGGACTGAGTCCGTTGAGCTTCTTTGTGTCTATAAATAGATGAGTCTTCGTTGTATTCTTCACGCTTCATTCTGAGCTTCTTTTTTCTTTTTCCTTCTCTTGACCTATGGCTCTGTTGGTTAGTGAAGTTGAACAGCCTTCGGGCGTTTGTACTATTCTTCTCTGTTCTATCTGTAGTTTGAAGAAATCTTGTGATAGGGACCGGTTGTAGGCTGGTTCCATTGTTAGTGATGGATTTGCAGCTTGGTGATGCAGTTTGAAGAAACCTTGTGATGCAAAATTAATCTCATAATCCCATGTTAATTCTTCATAAGGCTCTTCTTCATTCTGGGTCATCTGGTTTCTCTAGGTCCAGTTTTTGCCAGAACCATAGGTAGACTGATGGCCAATGTCACCCATCCATCACCGGGCTGTGAGTCGTCTACCACAAATCCCTTTCTCTCCACCCTCCTATCCCTCTGAGTTCTTCTCCGGGCTGTGCACTGCTACTGCCAAGGCTGTTCTTCATTCTCCTGACCGACTGTGATGTAGCTCGAGGCGATGACGTCGGAGGGCTCCGCTGGCGACAACCTCTGCTTCAGTGCTGGTGATCTCTTTGCTGGAAGCTGGAGATGGTAATGGAGGCTAGAGTAGAATGATGCCAAGTTCTTCCTTGGTTGATAGGAGAGGCTGTCCGTCGATCTCTCCTTCGGCTGCTAATATGCTACTTAGGTGGTAGAACTAGGACTTTGTTCATTTGCCGAGTTGTTTTCTGATTTCATGATGTATTTTCTAGTGAAGGATTGTAATCTGATGACATCTGAGTTGTCTGTAAAAGAGCAATATGTATCTACTATTCGCGTAGTTTGTAATGTCCTTGTGCCTCAAAAGATGTCATCCGAGCTGTCATAATGAGTTATGAGTTGTGTTGTTCAGATCGATTGTATTGAGAGTTCTTCTAGCTTGTGTACTTTTGACTCGATGCGAGTTCCTTGTGATACTGAATTCTTGCATTTTTCTTGGCCTTTTTTGCATTTGTTGGGCCATTTAAATGGGCCTTTATGCTTGATGGGGCTTTTCTCCATCCCTCTATAAATACGAGGCGATTTTTTCTCCATCCGCCGCTGCCTTTCTACTGAGCGAAAGAACAAAACCCTAGCTTTCTTGTCGTTATAAACCCTAGTTCTTGCGCCGCCGCTGCGATCCTTTAGTTCTTGCGCTGCGACCAAAAATTCTAGGTTTTCTTCATATATAGACCTATCCACCATATTCCATACACATGCACATCTTGGTTTGATTGTATGACTTGACTCTCTGTGGATCCATGTTTGATTTTACAATATATGAATTGCAAGTATGCTCATCCTTGTTATTGCCACTCCTATAAGCTCCACTATAATCCTTAATTGTAGGAAGGCATAACATCATTAATGCCTCAGTGAGATCCATAAATACCACATATTAAGAGACTTGAGGGTGTCATACAATTAAGCTCTGAGTTTTATTTTGAAAACTTGCAAAACTCCGGAATATTAGTACTGTGAAGAATTTGAGACATAGTGCTTGACTTGATTCTTCTGTCTTCCAATTGCTCAAGACTTATGTGAAAGCTCTAAAGCCCCGTAGTTAAAGGTAAAATGGGTGAGTTCGAGAGTTAGAACAGTTTTGTCTAATACAGAGGAGAATTTCTGCTTGAAAGCATGTGTACTTAGAAGACATGAAAGCATTGTAGCAACTCCTGATCCAAGTTTATTAGCAATTAGGTTTTGCTCAGGGATTGGCAAAGGGTAAGCTTGGGGGTATTGTTGACGGTCGTTAAGTACCAAAAATAACTGTCAACTATAGCATGATTTGACACAAAATGAATCACAAAGCATAGTTATAGAATTTGATTCTAACGAGTTCCATGAGTTTTGGTGTTCTCACTTGTATTGTAGAAATATGCAATTTCCATCAATAAAAGTATCCCAAATAAGGAATTTGACTACACCATTGTGACGAGCTCGTCAAGACAATCGAAACGGACCTATCATTTGCTATATTCGGAGTTCAGAATCAAAATCTGCAGCAATACATGCAGCATTGGACTACAGGAGGCCTAAGAAGACAACACAACGAAAATGGGCCCGAAACCCCACAGTTGGGCGCCGGCTGGCGCCAGGGTGGGGCCGGATGGCCCCACCTCTAGGGTTTTGGCTACGCCCTTCCAGAAGCTTCCTCCACCGTCTATGAGGAGTCATCTCGACCCCACGTTAAGTTGGTTTGATCAAACGGCGCGTATTCATCCCACCGGGCTATAAATAAAGGGGCAGACCCCCTCTCAATCCGTATTCCTGAGCTTCAGTTCAATATCTCCAGTTAGGGTTAGATGTGGCAATTAGGATAGACTAGTTCTTTTAGATCTAGTCTTGTTTAGAGAAGTAGAGAGATAGAGTAGAGGAGTAGAGTTCTAGAGGAGTTCCGGCCTGCCGGTGCTTCTCCGTAGCTGTATTCTTCGGGATTCGGCTCCCTCGCCCGGAGCTGCATTCTGAGGTACTTTTGTATTCAACATTTTAATTCAAGTAAGCAATTGTTCTTATTTGCTCTTAAGTTTGCAACTCATATTGAGTACTTTGATCTTGGTCATTACTTGATTGAAGTAGTATTTCGTAGTGTAGGCGTGGTGCCTAGGCTAGGTTTACTTGTGAATGTCCCCTGATTAGCCAGATAATGGTAGTCCGCGTAGGTGACAGCTACGTTGGTTCCTCTGTAGTCCACTTCCTGTTGATAGGATTGGCAGGTGAATAGGTGCTTGGTAGGACAGAACTCTGATTTATGCTCTTATTCAGGTTACTGCCCAGTTAGAACGGTATTATTCAAAGCTTACCGGTTGTTGGAACTAGATAGTCATTAGCTATCTCCTCTTTCTAATATTATCTAGCCTAATTGTAGGGTTAAGTTCATCGGCTTGGTTATTATCACCTACTGTTCCCTGTGGATACGATATTTAAAACCTCCGGGTGAAGTGCTACATCGGTATTACATCTGTGCGCTTCCGGATAATCTAATAATAATAATATTTAATAGAGTGCAGTTAATTTATACCAACAAGCATTTCTGGCGCCATTGTCGGGGAACGGTGTGCTGATTTTGACTTAGTTTAGCTTAATCTTGTATTATACTTCTAACTTTTATGTTATGGATGCTTTAAATTCCACGCCTATCTGTCTTTATGGCATGCGCAAAAGCTTTGAGCCACCAAAATCTATAGAGCCCATAATAACACCTGCCTTTGAGCTGCGCCCATGTCTAATTAATATGATTCGGGATAAACCCTTCTCGGAAGAAGGTAACGAAAACTCATACTTACACCTACGAGAATTCGACCAGACCTGTGCATGCTTGCGCATAGCTGGCATGTCCGATAAAACTTTAAGATGGAAGCCTTTTCTGTTCTCTTTGATCAGAAGAGCTAAACGGTGATATAATCGAGCCATAGGAAGTATACAAGGGGATTGGGAAATTTTGTGCTCTGAATTTTGTTTATATTTCTTTCTCATTCATAGAGTAGTCAACCTTCGAAAAGAGGTTCGAACTTTTAGGCAACTAAAACAAGAATCTCTTAGTACATCATGGGATCATTTTAATGAACTTGTTACATCTGGCCCTGACCTTGGTTTTCCAGACCCTATGCTTATTTAACATTTCTATTTGGGTCTTACCAAGAACTCTAGGGAATCCCTTGATTTATCCTCTGAAGGAGCCTTTCCTTATTTGCCTATAAATAAAGCAAGAGCCATGATCGACAAGGTTGCTCAAGCGAATTCTGAACTCCCGGAGGAAGAGAAGAAATCATCTCCCGAACAAGAAGAGGAAGTTTTGGTAGCTAAAACACAATCACTCCAATCCCAAGATTTAGGTGTCAATCCTAAACCATCGAAACCCCACTTTGATGATTTAGACTTCCAGTTAGCTAAGATGCTTGTAAATCAATGTAAATCGGATCTTCTTACAAGAGCATCTTGGAAAAAGTATCGTCAACTTCCTTTCCCCCTTGAAAGACATTGGGAAGAATACAGGGATGGAATGTCTAGTGATGCCATAGAAGGAGTGCCAAGCCACTTAGAAATTAATTCTATCTTGAGCTTTAGCAATGTTATTGATTAATTCCATGATGAGTACTGTTTTACCTAAAAAAAGACTCCAAATAGTCCGATTTTTCCTCCACGCCGATAAGGAGCTAAAAGATCGACCACCTTAATACCAGTTTCAAAGATAGAGAATTTCATATCTAACTCAATAAAGGTAGGGGCGGATCTATGAATAGGGAATGTTGCACTAGTATCTACAGGACCCAAATTGTCAATAGGCTCCCCAAGAACGTGAAAAATTCGTCCGAGAGTACCACCACCGACTGGAACACTGAGAGGAGCTCCCGTGTCAATCACTTCCATTCCTCTCATCAACCCGTCTGTAGCACTCATAGCTACAGCTCTAACTCTATTATTTCCTAATAATTGTTGTACCTCACAAGTCACATTAATTTGCTTCGGCTAGTGCACCCCGGGCAGCTAACTTGAAGAGGGAAAATGTTTCCACAATCCGGACCCATATCCAACCTCAGAATCTAGAGCCCTATGCCCATGCTGTGGAAAGGCACCAAGCATAGGTTCGAAGAAGAAAGAGAAAAGGAAGAGGAATCCAGTAGTTCTTAGACCGAACCCTTTCACAAAAAGCAATGATAGAGAAAAAGAGGTCAGGATGGATTGACTTAAACACTTAAACGCTTCGCAGGTGCTGCTGAATTAACCTGGATTCAGTTGTTACTCTCTGAACTAGGCTGTACTTCGTCTTCCCCTCCTACAATCAGGTGTGATAACCTCGGCGCTACCTACTTTCTTCAGGCTTGGCGAAGGTGTCCGATCTACTAGCTCTCCTCCAACCAATGACTACACTACCTTGGTTATCCGCTTTCATGTCTTGGATTGAGCTTGATAACTCTTATTATAGTTGGGTGGGCGGAAAGAAAGGACAAGATTCCAGCTTCTGCTTGGCGAAGTGTCAGCTGGAACAATCCAATCAGTGAAAGTACATTCTCTCTCACTAACTGGAACCTTACCCCAAGGGAATTAGAGGGGTAAAAGGGAGACCCAGAGATCTAGAGCTGGCTTACATAAATGAATTTGTGGAAAAAACCTCGGACACCGGCCTAGAATAGGGGAACTTGGTGACCCCTTCTATGCCCAAATTAAATGTTTCATCTGAACCCATATCTAAACCCATCCTTGACCCAATGATCCTTCTTATGCTCTCTCCTAAGTCTCATAATGACCCTAGAGACCCGTTAAGACATCCAAAGTATAGGAGTCATGAAGACTATAGGAATGATCAAGAAGAGCTACGACAATGGCAGGAATGCATAGAACATATGAAAAATACATATGCTATTGTCAAAGAATGGATGGACGAGGACGAAGCCTTAGTGCTAGCATCTAAACTTGGTCTAGATTCAAATGGTGAGCTTAAATCAATTTCTGTAATAAACATAACTCATTCAAGTTTAGAGAAAGCCTTAGACAAAATCAATCTTAGAGACACCAGTCCATGGGAAATCCTAGAAAATAAAATATCCAATGAATATCGTAGACATGAAATAATAGAGACAAACTTGTTGCCTATAGACATCTATGAAGAAACACCCTTGGAGTTTGAAAAGGGAGATCACATCAATGAGCATGGAAATTACATCATTAACACCTCATCGAATCCATGTTCATATGAGAAATCTTTTGGATCAATTGGTCTCTCCAACATTATCACACACGAGATCTTCAACCCCCTCATTCTACCTATTCATAAATTTATTGAAGGGTGGTTGTAGATGCATATGTTTATCATAAATATTGTAGATCTCGTTGCACAAAGGCTGGTGTTCTAGAGGAAACCACCCCACGAACTCAATGTACAATAATTAGAAGGTTTCCCAAGAATGACTTTGTGTCCTAAAATAACCACTCTTGAAAAAATAGCGTGAGCTTGTATCTTTTGCTGCAATATCCTTGTGAATTGAGCATAGAATTATAATTATGAAAATATTCCCTCGGGTATTTTTGTCACTAACCATTTCAGGTTTGAAGTAGAAGAGTGACAACGCAAGGTATGTCCAACCAATCATCATGCAATATTGAATTATATCCATCCAAGCGCAACTTTGCTTTGCAAAATTCCAGCTTGGGGGAATGGGCTCAATTAAAAAATCTTATGTTGCTAATATTGGTTATCTCTACTTTTCTAATCCATGTTCAATTGTTCACCTTTTTGTCTCTAAATGAATAAATCTCTATAAGTACTTTCATTTCACCTTTGCCTGCCATAGTGAGTTTTAGTTTAGAGGTACTGATCCTACTTCTATAGGCATTTAAATTAAGCGTGGTGCTTAGGTTAACAAGCCTTCCTTAACTAAAATTAAACATGGAGTTTTGTTTGGTTATTGAACTAGAAATTGCTGTAGTAGACATTGGATATTTTGTTGGACTAACCCCTGCAGAAAACTTTCAAAATTAATCTGGGTAAGTCATGAGATGAATTCGAATCAGAGATGAGACAGGAAACATGCTGAACTTTAATAACTTTGCAGAGGAAGACACAGCTCATTCATCATGAATAGAAGAACTGTGAGTATTAATGATTCATTCATTTCATCTTCTGCTGCAAGTTACTTTACCTCAAGCCATACCTATCTAGAACATAATCTATGCTAAAATAATATCAACACTCTCTTTTTATTAAGCATAGATGGAGCAAAATAAAATAATGGACAAACAACCTATGTTTCAAAGTTGTACATTCCTTCGGGTATGTGTTGTCCACTAATCTGTTGCAGGCATAATAATGAATGGAGTGACAAAGTGTCATAAGATCAAAGAAGCAAAAGATGGCAAAGAGGATAAGCAACAAAGGAGACAAGATGCTCATGAACAACTGAAGATCTAAGAGAAGGAAAGGACCACCAGTCATCTACCCTTCATTACTTAGTGGCATCACGCTCTAATAATGAAGGTAATATCTTAAGGTAAGTGGTTATTGTTTTCCTCTTGATCTTGGTATGCACATAAATGAAGATGCAAGCATGTTAGAGTTACAACTTTAATTGATTAACCTAATTAACTCAATATGATTTGTCCTTTAAGATTATTCGTGGCACTATTCTCTTGATCTCAGTCTTAACCAAACGAGCCAAAATATTATATTCTATCTTTGGAAGATGATAGTCATAATTATATGAAAATTTGATACATTATGTAGAGATAGACAACTCTTCCATTGGTTAAGCAATTTAAATCTTTTCTGCCATGTGAACTTAAATGCAACATAAATGCTTAATCTTTTGATCTTACCACTCATGTTATAAGTAAATAAATTATGCAACACCAACTTCGTCTTGTTCAATGTGCCTAAAGAATAATGAATAAAGATAGATTTGGTTCTATTGGTATTTATCCTCCAGCAGAACCCATGCACTTGATCTCTACCTTGGTTGTGCAAACAGGACAACACTTCGAGCAAAGTTTGTTAATTCCCAAAATTCTACAAGTGGAAGTCCTGTGAACATGCACACTGAGCAAGATGCTGCCAGATCCAACTATTAATCCTCTACTCCAACCTGCTGGCCAAACAAAGGATAAAAGTGACATCATCATCACAAGGGGTGCAACCATCAAGCTACACAAGAGTGAAGAAAAGTCCTAACGGTAGACTTTAAATCCCGCACCCTTACCATAAGGCAATATGGTAGTTATCTAATTAATTAGTATTTCTATCTACATTAGTAATTTCACTTTAGCATATTCATCTTTATGCATATTAAAGAAAATAATAAAAATATTTATTACCTTATTTACTGCATCATAAAATATTAAAGCCCCACATGAATAAACTTATGGTAACCCTGTAGGAGTATTTACTGTGGTGGCATAAAAATAAAAATAGCATCTATATTTATTGCATTATAAAAATCCTATGCCCTATGAGAATAAATATTCTCCGTGATGGCATAAAAAAATAAAATATCATGCATACATATTTACTTTTCTGCATAAGAAAACTAGAAAATCCTAAAAAAGAGAATCCTACTAGAATCTTGTCAATTAAAATCAACTCAGAGAATAATCAATTACTTATTGACTGATCGCTAACCTCTTATTAAATTCGAGCCTCGAGTTTTGGTTTTCTTGTTGAAGTATAATTCTGCAGGAATAACACTATGTCCGAGGAGTGAGTCCATCAGTAGAGCCCACTAGGACTACTGCTGACAAGCTTACTCTAAAGATCATCGGCACCAAGTATTGCAAACATCTAGCTTGGGGGAGGAGCATCCCCTAGTTATCAGGTAATTATACCTAGGCGATTATCGACTCAGTCTTATATAGTCATAAAATACCCAAAAAAATGTGAGCACATGAAGGTTCACAATAATATCATAGGAAAATTTAAAAATACCAAAAATATATGGGCACATGAAGGTCCATGTCTTTATAGTCTTTTGTGAGTCCATTAGTTAATAGATATACAAAGATGAATAACAAATTAAAACCAAACAAATTTACTTAGCTATTTATTAAGGTGTGATTAAAGAGTGTGTCTATAGTCTATCTAGTTTAGAGTCAACTAAAAAATTGGAGAACATTAAAATTTTGTCTTGGAGATGATGAATAGTTGCTCTGCTGTAATTCTTTTCAAGTGCCTAGTTTTCAACCTCAAATTCTCCCGAGTTTTGGATATTATTACTTTGATATAAGAATTTACTCTGAACCTGAAACTTGTGGAGGCATATGCTTGAGCTAAGTCTAGGTGATTGATTGATATGATACATGAAGGTTTGAGCTGCTATTTATCTTATTCCTAGCAATACTAAGTTCTGGAGATTTATTTTGAATTTAAAATCTTACATGATGAGCTCTTGTATGACAAAGTGTGAATTCCTACCAAAGCCATATATGATACATTTAGAGATAAGAAAACCTTTGCACATTTATGCTACTTGCTTTGCATTGAGTTCAGTAAACGTTTGTTGTATACCTTATGAGAGCCTTGTCATGCTTTTAAAATCAAGATCACTTACAAACTCCACCCACATATACATTACTCCTACTCTGGGAGTAAGCGCAATCATTTTTCACTTCCATTCAGATCCACCTTAAAAATGTTTTTCTCCTGTAATAGGAGTAAATACCCAAAAATATACCCTATAGGACAGTCCCTATTTAATTGCTCTAAGTTCTTATCATTATCTCTCCAATTATTTATATTCAAAGGATGCATGTGGCTATGCAAAAGTATTGAAAAAAAAAAGAAAAGGGAGTAAAAGATGGACAAGTGTCCCAGCAATTAAAACAATGGGTACTGAGATGCTCGCCTTCCTGAAAAAAGAGAAAGAAAAGAAGAAAAAGAGAATAAAGATAGCACATGTTTCCCACGAAAGTTCTAAGTTCCAAAAAGGAGAGTGAATCATTTTCAAAGAGCAAAAGTAGAATTAGGATTAGCCACCATATATAGACCTATCCACCATATTCCATATACATGCACATCTTGGTTTGATTGTATGACTTGACTCTCTGTGGATCCATTGTTTGATTTTACAATATATGAATTGCAAGTATGCTCATCCTTGTTATTGCCACTCCTATAAGCTCCACTATAATCCTTAGTTGTAGGAAGGCATAACATCATTAATGCCTCAGTGAAATCCATAAATACCACATATTAAGAGATTTGAGGGTGTCATACAATTAAGCTCTGAGTTTTATTTCAAAAACTTGCAAAACTCCGGAATATTAGTACTGTGAAGAATTTGAGACATAGTGCTTGACTTGATTCTTCTGTCTTTTAATTGCTCAAGACTTATGCGAAAGCTATAAAGCCCCGTAGTTAAAGGTAAAATGGGTGAGTTCGAGAGTTATAACAGTTTTATCTAATTCGGAGGAGAATTTCTGTTTGAAAGCATGTGTACTTGAAAGACATGAAAGCATTGTAGCAACTTCTGATCCAAGTTTATTAGCAATTAGGCTTTGCTCAGGGACTGGAAAAGGGTAAGCTTGGGGGTATTGTTGACGGTCGTTAAGTACCAAAAATAACTACCAACTGTAGCATGATTTGACACAAAATGAATCACAAAGCATAGTTATAGGTTTTGATTCTAACGAGTTTCACGAGTTCTGGTGTTCTCACTTGTATTGTATAAATATGCAATTTCCATCAATAAAAGTATCTCAAATAAGGAATTTGACTGCACTATTGCGACGAGCTCATCGAGACGATCGAAACGGACCTATCATTTGCTATATTCGGAGTTCGGAATCAAAATCTGCGGCAACACATACACCATTAGACTACAGGAGGCGCAAGAACACAACGCAACGAAAAAAGGCCCGAAACCCCACAGTTAGGCGCCGGCCGGCACCAGGGTGGGGCCATCACCTCTAGGGTGTTGGCTGCGCCCTTCCAGAAGCTTCCTCCACCGCATATGAGGAGTCATCTCGACCCCACGTTAAGTCGGTTTGATCAAACGGCGCGTATTCATCTCACTGGGCTATAAATAAAGGGGCAGACCCCCTCCCTGTTGGCAATCCCTATTCCTAAGCTTTAGTTCAATATCTCCAGTTAGGGTTAGATGTAGCAATTAGGATAGACTAGTTCTTCTAGATCTAGTCTTGTTTAGAGAAGTAGAGAGATAGAGTAGAGGAGTAGAGTTCTATAGGAGTTCCGGCCTGTCGGCGCTTCTCCGTAGCTATATTCTTCGGGATTCGACTCCCTCGCCCGGAGCTGCGTTCTGAGGTACTTTTGTATTCAACATTTTAGTTCAAGTAAGCAGTTGTTCTTATTTGTTCTTAAGTTTGAAACTCATATTGAGTACTTTGATCTTGGTCATTACTTGATTGAAGTAGTATTTCGTAGTGTAGGCGTGGTGCCTAGGCTAGGTTTACATGTGAATGCCCCCTAATTAGCCGGATAGTGGTAGTCCGCGTAGGTGACAGCTACGTTGGTTCCTCTGTAGTCCACTTCCCGTTGATAGGATTGGTAGGTGTATAGTTGCTTGGTAGGAGAGAACTCTGATTTCTGCTGTTATTCAGATTACTGCCCAGTTAGAACGGTATTATTCAAAGCTTACCGGTTGTTGGAACTAGATAGTCATTAGCTATCTCCTCTTTCTTAATATTATCTTGCCTAATTGTAGGGATAAGTTCATCAGCTTGGTCATTATCACCTACAGTTCTCTGTGGATACGATATTTAAAACCTCTGGGTGAAGTGCTACATCGGTATTACATCTGTGCGCTTGCGGATAATCTAATAATAATAATATTTAATAGAGTGCAATTAATTTATACCAACACTCGCCCTCTTTCGTTACTTCTAACGCCTAAGGCCTAACAATCAGGGTGGTGGCGCCCCTGTTCTTGGGTGTTGTTGCGTTCAGTTCCACCAAGGTCGGAAGAGCTAATTTTTTGATTATACCCTTCTTGAATCTGTCCACTCGTGGCGTTCTTACTGGTTTTATGCCATCAATTCTCCACATGCATTGGCTGTTCATTCCAATGCCGCCCCTGATCAAAATCCTCGATGGGATAAGGAGTTTCTATCTGACAGTGATATGGCAAAACTGCAGCCCTTGTTAGATTGCTACCAGGTTCTTAAACAGCAGGGTTATTCCAATGCCTGACTTGTTTTCCGCTCAACCTCCTCCCGTTGCCTCCCTTTCAGGAAAATTTGGAATGAAGCTTATTGGGTAAGGGTTTTTCTTTTCTTTCTTTTCACCTTTTAGCTCGAGGTTTTGTATTGATTCCTCTTTTTTGCAGGTCAGATCCTCTCCTCTTTCCTCTTCGGTTCCTTTGCCGGGCTCCACTACCGAAAAGGGGCATGCTTTTGTCAGGGCGGGTTCTTCTCAATCTGCGGATTCTGAGAGGACCGTTAGTGTTGATGCTGCCCAGGACTATGGTATTGAGCAAGAATCCCATATCCTTGTTGTTATCCCGCTTCGGAGGTCTTCGGGTTTTGATTATACTCCTTTACATGCTCGTCGTCTTGAAGATGATGCTCTGTTGGAGTTTGATCCCCGTCACCGGATTTCTGAGTTGGTGACGAGTTGGGAGAATTTTGGTGAGAAACTGAAGGTGGGTTGTTTTCTCTATTCTGTTTTATTCTTTGACACTTTTGATTTTTTCTTGATGATTTTCCTTCTTTCTTGTAGGGTTTCTCTCGGGATCAGGATAGTTTGTTCCGTTCTGCTGATGCTGAGGGAAAGTTGCCTCAGAAATTCAGAGTTTGCAGGACTCCCTAGCTATTGAGACTTCTACTCGTAAGAAGGCTAAGGCCGATCTTGCTGAGTCGAGCACACGTCTTCGCAGTGCTGCTGCCAGCTTTGATGAGATTCGAACAAAATGCGCATGTTTTTTTTGTTCGATCTTGTTCTTTGTTGTCCTCTAAATGTTTTCTCTGCTGAGCTGTTTGAGTATTTTGCTTCAGATCTTACGGATTTGAGGGATAAGTTGGCCGCTGAGGTTGAGTCTTTGAAGGCTTCTCTCCGTATTGAGCGTTGTCGTTCCGAAGAGGTAAAATTTCAAGCCGAAGAAGAACTCGCGCGTGCTCAATTGATTCGGCAGGGAGCTGATCGTGATCTTGTGCAGGCTTCGAAGACTATTACTGATCTTAATGCTCAGTTGAAGGCCTCTAATGACAAGCTTGACCTCCTTTGGAAATCCTTTGAACATGTTGCTAATGTTGTTCGTATTGCTGCTGATGATCAGACTTTGACCTGGCGTGACCTGATTTCAGCTTTTCCTTTAGTCACCCGGAATTTTATCATTAATGTTGTTCGTTGTAGTATTAGTAATACCCTTGGTAGGATTCGGGTTCTTTTCCCGACTGTGCATCTTGATAACCTCGACACTGCGCTTCATGAGGACCAGAGGGGTGCTGCCGAGAGGGATGGAGATGCTTTGGAGGAGGTTGCTAGTCGTTTGACCGAACAGCTTGCACTACCCTTGCCCCCTGTTGATGACGAGGCTACTGGCCCTGCTAATGCCCCTTAGTGGGTTGTAAGAAACATTGTTCTTCTGTAATGCCTAACTCATCCTTTGTGTCTTTATGTTTTTGAATTTCTATATTTGGTTCCTGGTTGATTTGGGCTTGTTCTTTTGTTGTTGCCCATCAGTTGCGATTCCGATGCCTTCTTTTGTTTTATTCCGGTTACGGCTCCTGGAGCAGGCGAGTAGTCTATTACTCTCATCGGGTCCTAGCCCGGAATGAGCTCGTTCTTCAGGTTGCCTTCTTTTTAGTTGCAACCCAGTTACGGCCCTTGAAGAAGGCGAGTAGTATATTACTCTCATTGGGTCCCAGCCCGGAATGAGCTCGTAAATGGGGTGAGTACTACGTACTCTCATCGAGACTGCCTTGCAGCCCGGATACGGCTCTTGTAGAAGTCGAGTAGTCTATTACTCTCATCGGATCCCAGATCCGGAATGAGCTCGTTCTTCAGTAGATCTTTTAGTTGAAAACCTAGTTATGGCCCTTGAAGAAGGCAAGTAGTCTATTGTTGACGGTAGTTATCTATCATTTTTATCCATTAACTAAACATGAATCAAGGGCATAAGACAATCCACAATATAGTTATAGGGTTTGATTCTAACAAGTACCACGAGTTTTGGTGTTCTCACTTGTTTTGCAGGGTGTGAAGGGATATTCAACTTTTTTACCGAATAAAAATACATCAAATAAGGAATTAAAGTTCACCATTGCGTAGAGCTCGTTGAGCTGATCGAAATGGATATATTATTTGCTATATTTAGAGCTCGGAATAAAAAGATATTAATTTTACAAATAAAGGAAAAGGCCTCCATCATAGAGCTGCGGGATTAATTGGGCCTTAATCAGAATTTGGCCCATTAAGGCCTATGTGCACTTTAATGAGATATGGTGGAAAGGTTTATACCACATCGCTTGCTCAAGGTGGAGGAGGGGAGGCCGCTTCCTATATATACAGCCCCAGGGACCCCCTAGGCACCATCACTTTCATTATTATAATTCATATTCTTTAGTTAGGGCTTGGATGGAGAGGTGTCCCATTGAAAGATAACCTCTCTCCAATGTAGTAGATTAGTTCTAATTGAGAGTTAGGGAGAGCGGAGCCATGTTTGGTTTCGGAGAAGTCTTCTGAGGTCTGGTATGACTTGTATCTTATCTCTGTAAGACTTATGCTTTTATATATATTCATCTTCTCTATTTACTTATATGCTTTATTATGTGATTGGTTAGTATAGTGTTATACTTTGGCATAGGATCTCTGCTCGCATCGAGTGCTCTAGTTTTCATATGGGATTAGAGTAGTAATTAATAGTGTCGACATGGTGTTAGACTAGAGGTTACCTGAGATTGCACTTAACCTTACGAATAGTTGTGGTAGCCCCAGGAGGTGACAGCTCTGATGGCCGACGTATTCCACCTCATGTAGGTTGATGATTGTAGGACCATAGTCAGAGCTTCCTAGTCCCATTCTCATCTCAGTCTGAGACTAGTGTTCTGATATCCCGAAGTGCTATTGTATGATTCCCTATCTAACTATCGTTCAGTTATCTTAGAACCCAAGTAATAGAGAAGTATTTAGGAACCTTGAACTCTCCCGTTGTCCTCTCAACTCAGCTAGGCTACTCATTTATCTTACAAGTGATTACTATGCATAATTCCTACCATTTATCACTTACCCTCACTATAGTCTAGTTCGTGTACTAAGTTAGTAGATGCATGATGGTAACTATCAGATTCTTTGACTATTGCTTCCCTGTGGTAAAATATAAATAACGATACTCTGGAATACTCCCGGGCAAAAGCTACAATGGTATTATGTGCGCTTGCGGAATCTTTCATATTCTATTTGCACTTAATAAATACCAACAAGCTTTTTGGCGCTGTTGCCGAGGAAGCAATTGGCATAAGAGTTTGATAGTGATCTTGATGTCTATTAATTTAGTGTACCACTAGCTTTAGTAGGATTACCCCTGTTCTGTTGAGTTGTGGAATAAAACAGGACAGCAGAGGCCATTTCAACCTTCCGGCAAGTTCCACAAGACAAGAAAAAGCGCGTTGAAGAACTCCAAGGTGCCTGCACGTTCATGTTTCATCAAAAAGGGAACCCTGCCATCTCACAGGTTTGTACACATATATTTCTAACCC
Source organism: Eremochloa ophiuroides (assembly GCA_038502445.1). Taxonomy (NCBI): domain Eukaryota; kingdom Viridiplantae; phylum Streptophyta; class Magnoliopsida; order Poales; family Poaceae; genus Eremochloa; species Eremochloa ophiuroides. The sequence goes on along the minus strand of JAHLJS010000003.1, from coordinate 54,857,844 downwards.
TGTGTAGATTGGAGAAGGAGGTCGTCGTCACAACAATACAAATCGCATATCAAGTGATGAACATAGAAGCTGCGCTACACACAAATCATGGTAAGTATGATCAAGAAAGGTGAGAGTCTCGCTCATGGACTTTAAACTTTTTGCGTAGTTATCTTTTAATTTCTTGCATCCCAATGCATATTTACTTTAATCCATGCATCCACTCCATTTAGTTTATGTTTCTTCACATCAAATCCGTAGCATGCATACATCCACACCACTTGCATAAAAAAAGAAAAAGAAAAAAATATATGGCTCACTATAATCATACTCTTTCATCTCTATTGTTGAGTAAATCTCTGCAATTCTTTCATGGTACCCTTTGTCTGCTATAGTATGTTTAGGTTTGGAAGTATTGTTATACATATTTTTAAGTAAGCATGGTGCTTAGCTTAAACTAAGAGGTGTGTGGCCTTATTTCCAAAGGCTTTTAAATTAAGCGTGGTGCTTAGATTAAAATGCCTTCCTTAATCGAATTAGACATGGAGTTTAGTTTGGTTATTGAGCTAAAGCTTGCTTTAGTAGATATTAGATATTTTGTTCTATAGAAGCTTTCAAATTCAATCTGGAAAGTCCCAAGATGAACTCATGTAAGAGATGAATCAAGGCATGTGATGAACTCCAACAACTTTGCACGAAGAAGACACATCAACTCATCCTTCATCAAGGAAAGAACTGTAAGTATCAAAAGTTTATCCACTTTGTCTTTGGCTGCAAGTTACCTTTGCCTTGAACCATGTTAGAATGTAGCAAATAAATAAAAAAAATGCAAAAAGAAATCTATGCTAAAATAATCCTTTAATCATTTTTTGTTAGCATAGATAAAAATTGTGGACAACAACCCATATTTCAAATTCGTTGCATTCCTTCGGGTATGTGTCCACTAATATTTTGCAGGAATGCATATAAGCTATTCCTATCAATGATTGGGATGAACCTGCCGAAACCAAAGGCACCACTACGAGAAGTGGAAGAACTTGATGGGTCATGAGCATCGTCAAAGACAGCCTAACCTTGAGCGCTCCCAAGGCCTAGGCTAGAATGATGATCGCAAACAGGATGGAATTTCTATCGTATGGACAAACTAAAGCCTGCTCTCATCATCGTCGAAGATAGCAACTCATACACCGATGGCACAGACCAGGATGATGAGATGCCACTACATCATAGTGTGCATCTCCCACACCTCATTTGCCAGTAGTGGTCTGTTGGTGGTGTCTCATGAAGTCATGAACAACTATGGTTGCAGGATGACATCCCTAAGTCATTGGGATCAAGCACTCATACAAACAAGGACAATCAAAGTTGAACTAGAGTATGCATCTCTAATGATCATCAACCCATCCACCAAGAGTCAACAATGAAGCATGTTACTATCCACAACAACGTCTCCTGGATTAGATGATGCAATAGAATGAGAAGTCATGCTCAAGCACAAAGAAGCCCCCTTCTTACAAATAATTCAGATCAAGACAATCTCAAGAAGCTATCCAAGAAGGTGCAACAAGTGCCGAGGCATAAGTTGACATAAAGTAAGGACATTGTGAAATTCAAGCAAGCACCATCATGATGCAAGGGTACTTCTAAGAGCAAGCTTGAGGGAGGTTTACTTTCCTCGTTAATGAGACAAGAAAGCTCTCTCTCCCCACTAATCATCACAACACAAGGGTGAAGAAAAAGGAGAAAAAGAAGCAAGCATAGGAGGAGCACTTCCCACTTGAAACGATCAATGCAACATTTCATAAAACTGGCTCTACTCGCCCTTGCCATCAGTTGAAGTGTAAGGAAGGAAGACTGACTCCTCTAAAAATGATCCAACCATGCTCTTCCTCCTCTCAAGCTTCTATTTCTCAGGAGTGAACCAATAAGAGGAACAAAAATAGAACAAAAGGATGGTAAAAAAAGATGAGAAAGGAGGAGTGCAATGTAGAAGGCAAGCTCATGGACAAGATGTACAACTAACCGAGTAAGAAAAGCTTCTACAAGGTGTTATGGTGCCATCACACTCCAATACAGAAGGTAACATCTTAAGATCAAGAAGGAGATGTCATTAATCCCAACGCCAGAAGAACCAACCACCCAAGGATGGAGTGATGAGACTCCTACATCAGAAGAGAAGAAGAGTGAGAAAGAAGAGACTAAGAAGGATGAGACTCCAACTTCAACGTCAACATCAACTTCGTCAACCAGAAAGGAATGGAGGAAGGAGTCACCTTCCAACTCATCATCACCTGAGGTGCAACTAGGTTACCATCATATGCACCAAACAAGACAAGAAGTCATGTTCGGAGGACTTTAAACCACCGAGCCTTCTCCATAAGGTAAACTTGGTACTTATCCATATTTCCTTTTCAGCATTGCATAATTTTCCTTTAGCATATTAGTATAAGTAGTTACATATTTACTTTGCTGCATTTGCATAGAAAAGAAAATAAAAATATTTACTTATTGCAATGCATCGAAAAAATCTAAGCTCCATGTGACTAATCTCGTGGCATAGCTCACAAGATTATTCACTGTGGTGGTACAAAAATAAATTGCATGCATCTAGAATAGGTTTTTGCATCATATTTACTTTTTGCATTCATAAACTCAAAAATACCAAAAAATATGTGGGCACATCAAGGTCCACACCTTTTATGAAAAATCCAAAAATATGTGGTCACATGAAGGTCCACTCATTAAGGGAGCTTTCTGCTGGAAATTTTGCCACGAACCATGGAGCAGTTTTATTCTAACTGAAAGGATCAAGGATGCCCAAGAGGCGGGGTGAATTGGGCAACTAATAAATTTTTCAAAATACAATTCAACCTATCGTAATTTTCCCAATGTCACCCAACAAGTGCTTGTGTCAATTCTATTCCTAAAACAAGTTATGCAATCTAGAGCCAAGTCCTATCACAAGTATACTACTATAGGAAAGTAAAGAACACAAAGGAAATACGGGAATGTAAAGAGTTAGAATGACAAATCCGGTTTTTCCCGAGGTATTGGAGAGTCGGCACTCCCCACTAGTCCTCGTTGGAGCACCCACGCAAGGGTGTAGCTCCCCCTTGATCTTCGCAAAGACCAAGTGCTCTCTACGGGCTGATCCTTTGCCTCTCTGGCGCGGTGGATCGCCCACAACCGCTCACAACTTTGACTTGGGCCGGCCACAAGCTCTCCAAGCGGTCACCAAGCCACTGATCGCCACCAAACCGTCTAGGTGATGCCGATCACCAAGAGTAACAAGCCTAGACTCTCACATGACCAAGAACAAGGCCAAAGAGGGTGATGGATGCACACAAGTCACTCTTGATCTCTCTAGGGAAGAAGCTCACAAGCAATAGAGTTCACACTAATCTCCCTAGGGCTCTTGCTCTCTCACAAGATCAACAGAGGTTCCTTCAGCTATTAGAAATGGCAAGAGTAATAGAATGGAGGCTATGGTCGAGTATAAATACTCACCCTCTCCAAAACTAGCCGTTCCTCACTTTCCTGCGAACCGTCGGATGCTGCCGAGGCTCGACCGTCGGACCATTTACCACGGTCTGACTCTCACAGTCGCACTGTGCTCAGTCTTGTGTCAGAGGGGCGTCGGACCGAACTCGATGGTCCGATGCTCCAGTGTCCGACGCTCTGGATCAGCTGGCACAGTGCCTCTCAACGGCTATAACGCAGAGCAATGGTCCGACGCACACCGTCGGAATAAGTCTGACGCTCTTTTCTCCTGTTTGGACCTCTCTAGAAACGTCGGACGCTGAGAAACCTTAGTCCGTCGCTCGTCCTCACAACGGTCCGATGCTCGCTTGAACACCCCGAGGCACCGTCAGACTCTGGCCAATGGTACGACGACCATCCAGCCAGGGTCCGACGCATCCTGGCACGCTGAGAATCATCCAGGGGCTGCCACGTGTCATCGGACTCTCACTATTGGTCCGATGCCCATACTAGGTAGAGTCCGATGCCCCATATTTTGATCAAAACTTCGCCGAATCGAAAACTTTCCAAAACGAAGTTTGATCCTCTCTCTCTCAAGAGTCTCTCTGGGCTATCTAGAGCTATGTTGGACAAGTGTGCATCACATCTACACTCTCTAATCTTGCTCTAAGTCAAGCTACCCATCCAAACCCCTCTTAATAGTACAGTCAAAGAGAAAATAAACCCTAAGACTACTCCAAGTGTCTCTCAACTCCAAACGACACTTGGCACTAGCCTATCACCGTCTTTTCTTCCATCCTTTGAAAACCGAATTAAATTCCATTGCTAGGGGCTTGAACCTGCATGTTATTATGACCAAACTTCTAGGTTATCCTGCAAAACACACGTTAGTCATAATAACCGTCTTGTTGTCATTAATCACCGAAACCACTAGGGCCTAGATGCTTCAATCTCCCCCTTTTTGGTGATTGATGACAACAACCTCAAATAGATTTAGAAAGAGTGAGGTTTTTAAAGGCTTGATTCATATAAGAATGTGACAATAAGAGCAAAGGGGTTAGGCATGCTTATACAAATCAAGACCACAAGGTACATATAAGATATGAAATAAGCACAAGTACCAAGTGTTATGCTGAAGATCGGAGTGAAGTGCGGAAGCAAAGACAATGAGCATAACAAAAAGAGAACCAAGTGGCATGATATATATAAAATGAAGCTCAATCCACATGTCACACAAGTCAAGTCTCAAGCACACATATACACAAACTACATGAAAAAACAACCATGATATGCATGAGAATGTCACAATCAAAATAAGAGCGAGACCCTCTCACATCGCTCCCCCTAAATCTATACTCTCTCTCCCCCTTTGGCATCAAGCACCAAAGGACCTAAGACTCTGGAGGAGGAGAAGGAGTAGAGTTGCGGTCGGAGGAACGAGGAAGCATCTCAAACTGAGTCGGGTCTCCCTCTGACTCTGAGCTCTGAACAGCCTGACCCTCTGTCTGAGCACGGGAAGGTGAAGTGGTCTGGGTCGGCTCGACTGTCTCTGTAGCTGCTGCTATGACTACTACGGTCTCAGTCCCTGCGGAAGTCGGGAGAGGCTCTGAGGAGGCGACTGAAGACGGTAGTGTCTCTGTAGTCCAAATGGCAGGTGGAGCTGTGGTGGTGGTAACAGGCTGTCTAAACTCAGGAGGTATGGGCAAGCCTGTGATATCGCTGAAGGTAGCACCCAAGCTCCTGGTCACTTAGGGGCCACCTAGGTCAGGTGTGAAACCGGTGTGGATCGGTGTGAACCCCTAAGTACCGGGCGTGGCAAACCACCGCTGAGTCTGCTGAGTCGGCGTGATGAACTAACTCTGGAGTGACGCTGTGCCCTAACTCTGAAGTCCACTGGACTGTATCGCTAGAGTCACCTGGGCTGCAGTGGCTGCCGGTCCAACCTGCTGGACTGGAGAGGCAGTGGCTAGGTACGGTGGGGCTCCGGTGTGCCTGATAATGTGCTGCATGAACCCAAAGGTCTATAGCTATATTGCTGGCTCTGGAGCTGCATCTGGAGCATCTACTGCTGGAATTGGTTCTGCCTGAGCTGAATCTGAGTGAGAGCTGCCGCCTGCTCCCTGGCAAATCGGGCCTGCTCCTCTGCCTGTCTCTGCTGTGTCTGCTGTAAGCTCTGGAGGATAGCAAGCAGTGCAGGGTCTGTCTGTGAAGTCTGTGGAGTGGAGCTGGACCCACCGGCCTCCGAGTCGTGAGCTCGTGGACGTGAAGGGATGGGCCGGTAGTCCCTGTCAGAGCTGGATGAGGGAGGTGTCGACGGGGTCGTCGTCTGCAAGTAACTGCTCAAGCTCGCTATGGGCAACGTGCCTCATAGCCTCGTCCTACTGCTGTACCTCTGCCATGTCAGCCCCCGAAGTCTGACAGCGCTGAATTCTGTGCAGGGCTCTGTTGCCACGGTGTCCGTCAATCAGAGAGGTCATCCTATAGACTGGAAACTCTGTCTCAGTCTGGCGCAACTCACGGGAGATACCTGTCCAAATCCAGTGCAACCTACGCTCAAGAATGTGAGAGATCCAGTGAGCGTAGGGGAGCTGTCGCCTAGACCTGGTGCCCTCTGCAATGGTGTCCTCCATCTCACTCATGATCAAGTCTGCAACGTCAAACTCTGACTGCTAGACCAGGGCACTAAGGAGCCACAGCTGTAAGTGAGTAAGTCCCTCCTTGTACCCCTCCCGCGGTAAAAGTGTACGCCTCATCACGTCGTTCAAGAGACGAACGACGGGACGAAGCTCCGAAGGTTTCCTGCGGGAGTCGTCTCCGAATGGCGGTCAAAAGCACGCTGCTATATGAGCAGTACCAGGTGCCAGTCCTCCGTTAGCCCTCCTCGACGGGTCTATCGTGGCATAGCAAATGCTGTGCAACCTGGTAGCTAACTCTGGCACTCCAAGCAGCTCTCACAGAGCCTTCGTGTAGAGCCGGTATGGCTCTCCTGCCGAAGGTGTACTGCAGGTACTGGTGGTCGGGGTCTATCCATAGTGAAGCATAGAACTCTCTCACCCATGACTCCATGTACCGGCCTGAACGGCCAAGAAGCTCTGCTAGTCCAGGCAGGTAAGTCAAGTATGGCCTGATCTCCTCTCCTGCTACCTGGACTATGTCCTCTAGGGGACATACCCTATGCTGCCGCAGCCCAACTCCTGTGGCCATGAGGACGGTGAAGAAGTCCTCGTGAAGAGTGGTGTACCAGCCCTTAGAAACTCTGGGATCTCTCTGATCTGGAAACCAACTAGCAAGTGAAGTCAGCCGGAGCTCTCTGACTCGGGCTGCAGAAATCCTCCGCAGGTCCAAGTGAACGTCTGGCTCAGGCTCCGGCTGAGGCTCGGAGGGAGCAGGCGCCTTGGGGACTCGGTCGCCGCGCCTCTGACCAGCGGGCCGGGGTGGCACCGAAGCTCGAGTATGGCCCGAGCGACGAGGAGGTGGAGCCTAGGCCTGCTCCCCCTGAGTAGCTGCCTCCTGCTGCTCTGGCTGCCTCGGCTCTGTCTCTGGCTGCTCTCAGACTCATCTCTGCCTGATAGACTGACAGAAATACCTCCAATATGTATACCTCTGCCACGCTCTGCCTCCTCTACAGCCTATGCTACCCTGATAGCCTGCCTCTACTCAGCTGTAAGTCTCTTTCTTTTCTTGCTGCTCTCGACAAGAGGGCCCTTCCCCTTGTGCAAAGACGGACGAGGAGGAGGCCTCTCGTCGCCACCTGTGCCTCACTCACTACGGCTGGCCTGCTTGCACCTCACCATCTCTGCAAACTGTCACTATCTCTCAGAAACTGACAACTGCCGCTGACACTCAGAGGCTTGGCCTCGTTCCATACCTGTGGGCTTGGCCCTGGATTCACTGATCCACTGCCAAACACTCTGACCACGACAGCTGCAAGAGATAGATAGACAGGGATATATGTCACACCCAATTTTAAGGATAAAATTGAATGAACCAACTTATGTGCGCCCAGAGATCAATCACACACATAAGCGACAAATTACATAGTACCATCACAAGGTTCAATATATAACGAATAATATCACAGAGTCTTTACATAAATAGCAGCAGTCTAATAATTATAATCTCTCGCGGAAGCTCCAATTCACAGGGAAGTGGTTGACTAGTGAACCACAATCCTAGTAATCCTCAGAGGAATCATCATAGTCATCTGTTACCCATCCGGGATTTTTATCCAAATATGAAAAATAAAGCAAGTGTAAGTACATGTCGTACTCAACAAGAATAACATGAGTTTATGAGGCTCAAATAAGGCAAGACACTGGTTGACAACGGTTGCTTTTAGTTGATCACATTTTAGCAAATTGAGTAGCAGCAATAGATTATACCAAGGAACAAGATTTGCATGATCATATAAACATGATAATTAATATGGAATAAACTTCAATAGAAACTCCCAAATAAATCAATATTAAATTAGTTAAGTTCCTGTAAGACGTCCAAAGCCGCTCGTGGCCGTGAGAGCGGCTGATATATCAGTTTTACACTCTGCAGAGGTTGCACACTTTCACCATAAGTCGTGATTCCCATATGCCAAGGGTCATGACTCCCATGTCACCTCACCAAGGAAGTGCGGCAGGGTACACTATGAAGTCTTTCAAAAGCCTTCCTAACATGCCACTAATCAATCTGGGCGCAATGGCAAGGGGTGGTAGAGCCCTCCTTCTAGTGGCACACACACGCAGCAGTACACACAAAGACAGGAGCCGCAAAACAACCAGCTCGGCAAGGAACCTTTCAAGATTAACAACATAATAGAAAGTAACTTCATACTTGACTAAAGTCAGAGCCATATGACCCTCATGGTTGCGCTATAAGTCCCGGTGTCATACTTACAGTTAAGTCCTTAGTCCATGTTGCTAAAAAACATCTTTTAATCTTTATCTCATAATTAATTAATCAAGTTCATAAGATCATGGCATCATCAAGCGCTAGCATCACTACTCAAATGCAATCTCATAGGTAACAAGGATCAAGTGATCAAAACTTAGGAATAAATACTATGGTTGCCAAGGTAGACACATGCATCATGAATTTAGTGATTAAGGTGAATAGGCAACAAGGATGGTCCATGCTATACTTGCCTTGATCAAAGTGCTCTGGAGAACATGGATCCTCCGTGTACTCTTGATCACCAACGTACTGCTCACCGTCTTGCTGCGAAGCTTGGAGAACAACCAATTTCGACGGAGAAGTCTTCCCGAGGAGAAATCGACGACGGCGGCGGAGCTCGGGGCGACGGCTAGGGCAAGATTGGAGGGCGTGGCTTGCTCGGGAACTTGTGGGGAGGGACGGCAGAGCTCGGCCGACCTATATAGGGGCGCGAGGGAGGCGTAGGATATCCGGACTTCGGGAGATTCGGTGGTTAGGATACGGTCGGAGGCGGCAGTCGTGCTCGGTTCGGGCTCTGTCCGGAGGAAGGAGACAGCGCTGTGGCGTGGCCCGACGCGTCAGTGCCAGTAGGAGGGGAGGGGAGAGGGTCGCGGCTTCCTTTTACGGGCCGATGGAGGCGTGCTCAGGACGGACTCGTTCGAAAATTCCGGCGGCGGTCGGTTGGACATCGAGTCCTGCTCGGACTCCAGAGGAAGGAAGGGGACGACTCTGAGCAGCAGGCCCCGCATGGCAGCCAAAGGAAAAGGGCGCCTGCGCGAGGAAGATAGGCCGGACTGCTGACGCTCGGGTGGCCTTCGGCCCACGCGGGTGAAAAAGGAAGAGGGGAGGTTTCCAAATACATTTGAATATTTTCAAATCTCAATAAAGTGCAAATCAAACAAAAATATCATTGAGCAGCATGGATGCAACAAATCATGTTTCTAAATCCTATGATTTATTTTAATTACTAAAAGTTATTATTTGCTAGGTTAATATGCCAAACAATTGCATAAATAAATCAATTTGTCCCTACTTTAATAAAAGCAAATTTTAGGGTGTTACAATATATAAGCATATATATAGGCTAGAGATGAGAGACCCTCGGAAGCAAGCATAATGAGATAAGAAGGGAATAGCAAAAAACCTATGAGAAGAGGAACCTGCGAAGGGGTAAGAGACTCTGTCGACACGAGGCACCACAGGGTCAAGGTGAATTACTGCATGGAGATGAGCACGAGTCACAACGGAGAGCAATGACAGGTGTATGCAACGACAGGAGGGAAACTAGGATGAGGAGACTGAAAAGTATGACACACTGGTAAAGAAGCGTCTTGGCAAACCCTAGCACGAGAGATGAGAACTCCTTCTCTACCCTAGAAGCAACTTCTGCAAGAGAAGACATCGTTTAGGAAATTCGTCGAACACTTCATGAGCAAGGGAGGAGAAAGAAATGGGATCGGGCCTAGGGACAGGGGAGCTCACCACCACGGTGAAGAAGAAGATGGAGTCCTCAACGACGTCCAGCAGTGCGGCTCGCCGGGGTGGAGGCCGAAAAACTCTTTGGGGATGAACGACCGCGGCGAAGCGGCGTTGCTGAGCGTGGCCGCGTGCACAGAGAGGAGGACGCCGGAGGCTAGGGCATCGGCAAGCAACGGCGATCGGCAGAGGCGATGAGGGGCTCGCGCGCGAGGGAGGATCTCGCAGGCGGGCAGGGGTGGAGCGGCGGCGGCAATTAGGGCACGGCAACGGCGGTGAGCGGCTGCATCGCAGCGGGCTCCACTGCACCGAGCGTCGAGGGTGCGCGGCAAAAGGCGCGCGAGCAAGTGAGGTGCTCGTCGGCGGCGAGGGCGCCGGTGAGCAGGCGCGGCTGCGCAGGGAGAGCTAGGGCGCCGAGCGGCGGCGGCGGTTAGGGCACGGGAGGATCGACGCCCTGCGGTGCTGAATGAAAGGGATGACAAGTGGGTCCCACGCGACAGAGAAAGAAAAGAAACCGCATCTCGCTTTCGAACCGACCGTCGGACGATGACTGTAGCAAGCGTCAGACCAACGCTCTGCAGGGTCCGACGCTTCCAGTAAGCTCCAGCACCAGTCGGACTTAGTCTGACACTCCTCGTCGGACTATAAACTTCGGTCCGATGCCGTGAACGCGGCGCGACGCGGCGTGAACTGCTTTTTCAATAGTCTGACCCCTCAAAAATCTCAGTCTGACGCCTTCATCCGACGCCTTCATGAACAGGGCCAGGGACCATCGGACTGTATTCAATGGTTCGACGCTGGGAAAACCAGCGTCCGACGCGACAGTTCGACGCCCTAAAACCTATTTTCTTCCAAGAATCTTCGTGCCGATTTTTTCCAACTAAGTTCCAACCCCAATAAGAGTTAAATAAACACCAGTTGGAACTAGTATGAGATGTCCTCTCTCAAACGCTCAATTTTTCAAATATTTTGCCTTAGGCATACGTGAATTTTATGATAATAGGCAATAAGCTCCAAGAACGAAACGACAAAATAATAACCATGCATATGCAATGCAGATTCGTGTGAAGTAAACTAGTTGCCTGTCAAGTTTGTCCTCGGATAAGCTTCTTCACATGCTTTTGGGCGGTTATCTTAGCCGAGTTAGGCAAGCCCTACGTGCAATTCAATGTTAGACAAGTTTTATGTTACAATGCAATGCATATGACAACACAAGATCATCTTTTAGTAAAGTTGCTTAGATCAAGGCAATTAAATTCATTCCTTAGTGAGCAAAATCATGCCTCATCTAATGGCTTAGTGAAAATGTCCGCCAAGTTATCATCTGTTCTCACTCCCTCAAAGGAAATGTCACCCTTGGCAACGTGATCTCTAAGGAAGTGATGACGGATGTCAATGTGCTTTGTGCGGGAGTGTTGAACCGGGTTGTTGGCAAGTTTTACCGCACTCTCATTGTTACACAACAAAGGCATCCTTTTTAAGATGATTCCATACTCAAGTAGGGTTTGTTTCATGTAAAGAATTTGTGCACAATAAGCACCCGCGGCAATGTATTCCGCTTCGGTTGTTGACAAGGCAACACTATTTTGTTTCTTGGAGGACCAAGAAACTAGTGATCTTCCAAGCAAATGGCACCCTCCGGATGTGCTTTTCCGGTCGATCTTGCAACTGGCATAATCCGAATTGGAATAGCCGACAAGAGTAAAGTTAGCTCCTTTGGGATACCAAAGGCCAATGCTTGGGGTGTGCTTTAGGTACCTAAGGATTCTTTTTACCGCAACTAAGTGAGGTTCCTTAGGGTTAGCTTGAAAGCGTGCACACATACACACACTAAACATGATGTCGGGCCTAGATGCGGTCAAGTGCAACAAACTACCGATCATAGAACGATAGAGAGTTTAGTCAACCGATTTACCTCCCTCATCAAGGTCGAGATGTCCATTGGTAGGCATGGGGGTCTTGATGGGCTTGCATTCTTCCATCTTGAAGCGCTTGAGGAGGTCCTTCGTGTACTTCTCTTGCGACACGAAAGTCCCCTCCCTCATTTGCTTGACTTGAAAGCCTAGGAAGAATGTGAGCTCACTAATCATGAACATCTCAAACTCCTTGGACATCATTTCACCAAATTCCTTGCAAAAATCTTCATTAGTCAAACCAAAAATGATATCATCAACATAAACTTGACAAATGAAGATATGCCCTTTGTGCTTCTTGGCGAATAGTGTGGTATCAACCAAGCCGATTTTGAAACCCTTGTTGATGAGGAAGTCACGGAGGCGCTCATACCAAACCCGTGGGGCTTGCTTCAAGCCATATAGCGCCTTGGACAACCTATAAACATAGTTTGGATATCTAGGGTCTTCAAAACCCGGCGGTTGGGAAACATAGACAAGTTCATTTATGAAGCCATTTAAAAATGCACTTTTCACATCCATTTGAAAAAGTTTTAGGTTGTGATTAGATGCATATACAAGTAGGATACGAATGGCCTCTAATCTTGCCACCGGGGCAAAAGTCTCCCCAAAATCCAAGCCTTCAACTTGAGAGAACCCTTTTGCCACGATCCTTGCCTTGTTTCTCACAATGTTGGGCTTGTCGTCTTGCTTATTGCAAAACACCCACTTGGTGCCTACGACTCTTGCTCCTTTTGGATTCTCTTCAAGTGTCCACACTTGATTGCGGGTGAAGTTGTTGAGTTCTTCATGCATGGCATTCACCCAATCCGGATCTTGAAGAGCTTCTTCTATGCTAGTAGGCTCAATGCAAGAGACAAATGAGTGATGTTCAATGAATTGAGCATGCCTTTGTGAGCGAGTCAATACCCCCTTGAAGGACTCCTTCTTATGAGATCTTGAGGATGTGCTTGTAGGAGTGGAGTAGTTCTTCTATCAACCACTTGAGGAGGAGGTTGTGGAGCATCAACATTTTGTGCTTGTGCATCAACTTCTTCTTGTGTGATGTGGGTGTCTTCATGTGGATCCACCCCATCTTTATCTTCATCATCTTGAGGCACATTTGATGAAGATGGTTGATCGATTACTTGCACATCATCACCATCATCTTCATCATCTTTTGGCTTGATGTCTCCGGTTGGCATGTTCTTCATAGCCTTCCTCAGTGGTTCATCACCTACATCATCAAGATTCTCATGCTCTCCTTGAGAGCCGTTAGATTCATCGAACTCCACATCATATATTTCTTCAACAAGGCCGGTGGCATTGTTGAATACTCTATATGCTTTGGACTTCAATGAGTAACCAACAAGAAAACCAATATCACAATGTCTTTGGAACTTTCCTAGGTGTTGTCGCTTCTTGTAGATGTAGCATTTGCAACCAAACACCCGGAAGTAGGAGACGTCTGGCTTCTTGCCAATGAGTAGCTCATAGGAGGTCTTCTTTAGCAACCGGTGAGGGAATAAGCGGTTGGATGCATAACATGCGGTGTTGATTGTCTCCGCCCAAAACCCCTCCGGTGTGTTGTACTCATCAAGCATAGTCCTTGCAAGGGTGATCAATGTTCGGTTCTTCCTTTCAACAACTCCATTTTGTTGAGGGGTATAGGAGGACGAGATTTCATGCTTGATCCCAACTTCATCACAATAAACTTCAATGTTTGTGTTGTCAAACTCTTTCCCATTGTCACTTCTAATCTTCTTGATCTTCACTTCAAATTCATTTTGTGCTCTCTTGGCAAACTTCTTGAATGATCCGACAACTTCGGTCTTGTCATGGAGAAAGAACACCCAAGTGTATCTTGAGAAATCATCAACAATTACTAGACAATATAGCTTGCCACCAATACTTGCATAAGTTGTTGGCCCAAATAGATCCATGTGAAGTAGCTCTAATGGTCTTGATGTAGATACAAATGCCTTGGATGGATGAGTATTTGCAACTTGCTTGCCGGCTTGACAAGCACTACAAAGTTTGTCCTTCTCAAATACTACATCTTTCAAACCTCTTACCATTTCCTTTTTCAATAGCTTCTTGAGTGTGCTCATCCCAACATGTGCAAGCCTTCTAGGCCATAGCCACCCAAGAGATTGTTTGGTGAATAGATAAGTCTTCAAGTTAGGATCATCCGAATTGAAGTCCACTAGATAGAGGTGATTGTACCGAAAGCCCTTAAATATCACTTGATTGTCATCTTTCTTGGAAACAACCACTCCTTCACTTGTAAATAGGCATTGGAAGCCAAGATCACACAATTGACCAACCGATAGCAAGTTGAAGCTCAAGAAAGCAACTAGAAGCACATTTGAAATTGAATGATCATTGGAGATAGCTACTTTGCCAAGCCCTTGCACTTTGCTCTTGGAATTATCACCAAATGTTATCTTTCCTTGGTCTTCTACATTCTCTTCAAGTGAGGTGAACATACGAGCATCACCGGTCATATGTTGAGTGCATCCACTATCAATTACCCAATGAGTGCCACCGGTCTTGTAGTTCACCTACACACAACAAATCAAGCTTGATGTTTAGGAACCCATACTTAAGAAGGGCTCCGTACTTTCTCAACCAAAGCTTTTGCCACCCACAATTGCCTAGGCCTATTCTTGTTAGGGGGTCCTAAGAACATGACTTTCACTTTGCCCTTAGAATCTTTCCTTAGCATGAAATGAGCATCAAAGGCAAAGGGCCTAGCATGCTTGGGCAAAGGTTGTGGTGGTGGTGTCTTGCACTCATGAGCAAAGTGTCCTTCTTGACCACATTTAAAGCATCTCTTTGGCTTGGGCTTTGGCTTGTTCTTGGCTTTGTTGAGGCGATTTTGAGCTCTAATATTTTGGACCTTCTCACCCATGTAGCCAATCCCACTTCTATCAAACTTCATCACGGTGTTCATGAGGAGATCACTTTGGAGATATTGGCCTCTTGTGAATCTTTGCAAGCCTACGGTGAGATGACTCTTCTCTTGCTTCAATTTCTTGTTTTCTTCCAATAAGCTTGCAAGTTGACACTTCTCATTCTTGAGGATTTTATTCTCTACTCTAAGCATTTGAACTTCATCATCTTCTTTCACCGTTTCAATGACAATGGTGTTGGTGGTTGATTGCTTCTCAAGCTCTTTCTTCAAGTTGTCATTTTCAATCTTGTGCTTCAAATAATCATCATGGCAATCGGCCACCACTACTTTCTTGCCTTTGCTACTAGCTTCTTGCTCAATGATCAAATCATCACATGATGTAGCTATGTCACACTTAACAACAAGGTTAGGAGCATCATGTGTTTCATTGGAAAGCAAGTCATAAGCCATAGCAAGGTTATCATGATTCACCTTTACTTGAGTGTAATCCTCTTTTAGCTTGTTGTAGCTAGTGGTGAGCTCAATGTGTATCCTCTCAAGTTTATCATGTTTTTCTTTGAACTCTTTTATGTTAATTTTGAGCTCCTTGAGCTTGGATGACACATTTAGGTTCTCAACTCTAAACTCATCACTAGCTTTAGTGAATTGTTCATTTTTAGCTAAGAGGTTGCTATTCTCAAATTTTATCTTTTCATTTTTATTTGTAAGCTTTCTTATAACTTTGGTGTAGTCATTAAGCAAGCTAGCAAGTTTATAATATGTAGGTGAATCATACTCATTGTCACTATCACTACTCTCATCATCACTTTGTACCTTCTTATCCTTAGCCATGAGGTAAAAGTGTGTTGGAGATGAGGGCGGTGATGGCGGTGGAGGAATAGAAGTCCCAATAACAAGAGCGGCCACCTTCTCATTCTCATCATCGCTTTCTTCTCCGGAAGAGCCACTAGAAGATTCAATGTCGGTGAGCCAATCACCAACAATGTATGCCTTGCCATTCTTCCTGTTCTTGTGAAATTGCTTCTTGT
Organism: Eremochloa ophiuroides; assembly: GCA_038502445.1. NCBI lineage: Eukaryota > Viridiplantae > Streptophyta > Magnoliopsida > Poales > Poaceae > Eremochloa > Eremochloa ophiuroides. Next base: position 54,842,146 of record JAHLJS010000003.1, on the reverse strand, counting down.
TGAATGGCTTGGCCTTCTTCTTCTCATCATCACTCTCATCACTAGAGTCTTGCCTTTTGCTCTTGTTCTTGTTCTTGAACTTGTCTTTCTTGGGCTTTGGGCATTGATGAGCAAGATGCCCAAGCTCTCCACAATTGTAGCAATCCATCTCGGAGATGGGCTTTCTTTTGCTACTAGTGAAGAACTTCTTCTTGTTGGAATCAAATTTGATTCCCTTGTTGTTGAGCTTCTTAAGCATCTTGGTGGTCTTCCTCACCATGAGAGCAATCTCCACATCTTCATCATCATCTTCACTTGTGTAGTCAAGGGAAGTGTACTTGACTTGAGCTTTACCTTTCTTGTTGGCCTTGAGTGCCAAGTCTTTCTTCTCTTCTTTCTTGGATGATAATCCATCTTGAGGAGTGATCTTCATGTACATCTCATGAGCATTGATCTTCCCCAATATTTGAGTGGGGGTTGCATTGGAGAGATCCGTTTGATGAAGTATGGTTATAATGTGACCATACTTCTCAATTGGAAGAGCATTGAGGATTCTCCTTGCAACCTCGGCCAGTGAGATTTGAGTGAGTCCAAGGCCATTTACCTCCTCTACAATGATATTCAAGCGAGAATACATGTCATTAGCACTTTCATTAGGAAGCATTTTGAAAGAATTGAGCTTGTCAATGATAAGATAGTATCGTTCCTCACGCTCATTCTTAGTTCCCTCATGGAGCGCACAAATATCCGACCATAGAGCATGGGCGTTTTTGTGGTTCCTCACACGGTTGAACACCTCTTTACTAAGGCCTCTAAAGATGATGTTTCGAGCCTTAGCATTCCACTCCTCGTGCTCTTCCTCAACGGGTGTGAGGGTTGCGTCGGGTTTGGGAGTGGGGTACCCTTGTGTGGCGGCTTTGTGAACACCAAGGTCCACCGCCTCAAGGTATGCCTCCATACGAATCTTCCAATAAGGAAAATCGTTACCGTCAAACACAGGAGGGGGACCATCATGACCACCGTACATCCTTTCTCTTGGCGGTTAAGCCAAATTAATGAGCAACAAGGCTCCAATACCAATTGAAAGGATCAAGGATGCTCAAGAGGTGGGGTGAATTGGGCAACTAATAAATTTTTTGAAATACAATTCAACCTATCGCAATTTGCCCAATGTCACCCAACAAGTGCTTGTGTCAATTCTATTCCTAAAACAAGTTATGCAACCTAGAGCCAAGTCATATCACAAGTATACTACTCTAGGAAAGTAGAGAACACAAAGGAAATGCGGGAATGTAAAGAGTTAGAATGACAAATCCGGTTTTTTCCAAGGTATCGGAGAGTCGGCACTCCCCACTAGTCCTCATTGGAGCACCCACGCAAGGGTGTAGCTCTCCCTTGATCTTCGCAAAGACCAAGTGCTCTCTACGGGCTGATCCTTTGCCTCTCCGGCGCGGTGGATCGCCCACAACCGCTCACAACTTTGACTTGGGCCGCCCACAAGCTCTCCAAGCGGTCACCAAGCCACCGATCGCTACCAAACTGTCTAGGTGATGCCGATCACCAAGAGTAACAAGCCTAGACTCTCACTTGACCAAGAACAAGGCCAAAGAGGGTGATGGATGCACACAAGACACTCTTGATCTCTCTAGGGAAGAAGCTCACAAGCAATAGAGTTCACACTAATCTCCCTAGGGCTCTTGCTCTCTCACAAGATCAACAAAGGTTCCTTCAGCTGTTAGAAATGGCAAGAGTAATAGAATGGAGGCTATGGTTGAGTATAAATACTCACCCTCTCTAAAACTAGCCGTTCCTCACTTTCCTGCGAACCGTCGGACGCTGCCGAGGCTCGACCGTCGGACCATTTACCACGGTCCGACTCTCACAGTCGCACTGTGCTCAGTCTTGTGTCAGAGGGGCGTCGGACCAAACTCGATGGTCCGATGCTCCACCGTCCCACTCTCTGGATCAGCTGGCACAGTGCCTCTCAACGGCTATAATGCGGAGCAATGGTCCGACGCACACCGTCGGACCAAGTCCGATGCTCTTTTCTCCTGTTTGGACCTCTCTGGAAACGTCGGACGCTGAGAAACCTTAGTCCGACGCTCGCCCTCACAACGGTCCGACGCTCGCTTGAACACCCCGAGGCACCATCGGACTCTGGCCAATGGTCCGACGACCATCCAGCCAGGGTTCGATGCTCCCTGGCACGCTGAGAATCGTCCAGGGGCTGCCACGTGTCATCGGACTCTCACTATTGGTCCGACACCCATACTAGGTAGAGTCCGACGCCCCATATTTTGATCAAAACTTCACCTAATCGAAAACTTTCCAAAACGAAGTTTGATCCTCTCTCTCTCAAGAGTCTCCCTGGGCTATCTAGAGCTATGTTGGACAAGTGTGCATCACATCTACACTCTCTAATCTTGCTCTAAGTCAAGCTACCCATCCAAACCCCTCTTAATAGTATGGTCAAAGAGAAAAACAAAACCTAAGACTACTCCAAGTGTCTCTCAACTCCAAACGACACTTGGCACTAGCCTATCACCGTCTTGTCTTCCATCCTTTGAAAACCGAATCAAATTCCATTGCTATGGGCTTGAACCTGCATGTTATTATGACCTAACTTCTAGGTTATCCTGCAAAACACACGTTAGTCATAATAACCGTCTTGTTGTCATTAATCACCGAAACCACTAGGGCCTAGATGCTTCACTAACCCCCTTCCATGAGAATTGGTATTTTTATTGGCAATTGAGTTTTGCAGATGATTAAGAACTAGTAAAACTTAGCACCTACAAGCCGTTCGCACACCTGTTCTAAGAAGGATCACTCAACTTTAACATCATGACCACGTCATCATCCAGCTTGGGGAAGAGCATCCTCCACTCAAACCAGCTAAGTATAAACTTCCCATCCTATCACTGTACTATATTACTTTTTGAGTGTGTTAGCTAGTAAAATAAAATTGAAACCAAATAAATATTTGTTTAGCCTGTTTAGGTTTGCTTAGGTTTGAATAAAATGCTTACAGAAGTTGTTGCCCAGATAAAATGAACTCCATAGATAAACACCATGCATGGAATTGACAATTAGCACATTCACTATAATCCCTTTTGATACCTATTGTTCAACCTTGAATTATCCCAAGTTTTAGATACAACTGTTTTGACATAAAGATTTACTTTGAACCTAAAACTTGTGGGTAGCAAATGCTTGATCTAAGTCTAGTTGATTGAGGGATATGATATGGAAAGTTTTGAGCTACTATTTATCTTGTTCCTAGTGAAACTTGAGTCCTAGAGATTTATTTTTGAAAATCCTTAAAACCACATGATTAGTTCCTATATGACAGAGCTTAAATTTCCACCACAGCCATACATGCTAGAATAGGAAAAACGCACATTTATATGCTACCTGCTTTGCATTGAGTGTTGTCAAGCTTTATTGATACCTTAGAAACTTGTCATGCTTTCAAAATCAAGATCACGTACACACCACATATACCTACTGCTCCTACACGAGGAGTACGCAAAAACATGCCTTCCATATCCACCTAAAAATGTTCTACTCCTACAATGGAAATAAACACCAAAAATAAGCCCTATAGGTTATCCCTGAATAAATGCTCTAAGTCCTTGTTGCTATCTCTCAAAAAGAAAAGAAGAGTGGGAAGTACTGTTGCAGAGAAGAGGCATGTAGCTATGCAAAAGTGTGAGATGAGAGAAAACAATGGGTACAAAGATGCCCGCCTGAGAGGTAAAAATGGACAAGTGTCCGAATTATCAAAACAATGGGTACTCCGATGCCCGCCTGAAAAAAAGAGAAAGAAAAAGAAAAAGATAGCCCATGTTGTCCTACAGCACAATTTTCCAAGTGTTTGAAAAAAAAGAGAGAGAAGTTTTCAAGGAGCAAAAGGTGAATTAGGTTAGCCACCATATATCCACCAACACCACATATCCACGCACATGCACATCTTGATTTAATTGCATGACTTGTTTTCTCTGGATCCATTGTTTGACTTTACAATATATGCATTGCAAGTATGTATGAGCTGTCTCCTTACCCATGAGCTCCACATAAGCCATTAGTTGCAGGGTGAGAGAAAGAGAAGGCATACATCACTATTGCCTTGGTGAGGATCCACAAATACCACATATTGAGAGACTTGAGAGGGCCATATAAAGGAATCTCTGAGCTTTATTTGGAAAACTTGCAAAAAAACTCTAGGATAAGAGTTGAACAAAAGAGCTTGAGCGATACTGCTTGACTTAAACATTCTGTCCTTCAATTACCCATGACCCAAGAAAAAGCTACAAGCTCCATAGTTAAAGGTAATAAAGGTAAGCTTGAAAGTCAGAATAGTTTACTCTAATCCTGAGAAGAACTCTTGCTTGAATATAGGTACGCTTTTGAGGAGTTGCTACTCTATTTAAAAATTCTAATGAACTCCTATATCCATTGTGAAGTTTAGCTTTGCTAAGGGACTAGCAAAGAGTAAGCTTGGGGGAACTTGTTGACGGTAGTTATCTATTATTTTTATCCATCAACTAAACATGAATCAAGGGCATAAAACAATCCACAACATAGTTATAGGATTTGATTCTAACAAGTTCAACGAGTTTTGGTGTTCTCACTTGTTTTCCAGGGTATGAAAGGATATTCAATTTTTCACCAAATAAAAGAATCTCAAATAAGGAACTGGAGTTCACCATTGCGTAGAGCTCGTCAAGCTGATCGAAACGGATATATTATTTGCAATATTTGGAGCACGGAATAAAAAGATATTAATTTTATAAATAAAGGAAAAGGCCTCTATCATAGAGCTGCGGGATTAATTGGGCCTAAATCAGAATTTGACCCATTAAGGCCTATGTGCACTTTAATGAGACATGGTGGAAAGGTTTAGTACCACATCGCTTGCTCAAGGTGGAGGAGGGGAGGCCACCCCCTATATATACAGCCCCACGGACCCGCTAGGCACCATCACTTTCATTATTATAATTCATATTATTTAGTTAGGGCTTGGATGGAGAGGTGTCCCATTGAAGGATAACCTCTCTCCAATGTAGTAGATTAGTTCTAGTTGAGAGTTAGGGAGAGCGGAGCCATGTTCGGTTCCGGAGAAGTCTTCTGAAGTCTGGTATGACTTGTATCTTATCTCTGTAAGACTTATGCTTTTATATATATATTCATCTTCTCTATTTACTTATATGCTTTATTATGTGATTGGTTAGTATAGTTATTATACTTTGGCATAGGATCTCCGCTCGCATCGAGTGCTCTAGTTTTAATACGGGATTAGAGTAGTAATTAATAGTGTAGACGTGGTGTTAGACTAGAGGTTACCTGAGATTGCACTCAACCTTACGAATAGTTGTGGTAGCCCCAGGAGGTGACAGCCCTGATGGCCAACGTATTCCACCTCGTGTAGGTTTATGATTGTAGGACCGTAGTCAGAGCTTCCTAGTCCCATTCTCATCTCAGTCTGAGACTAGTGTTCTAATGTCCGGAAGTGTTATTGTGTGATTCCCTATCTAACTATCATTCAGTTATCTTAGAACCCAAGTAATAGAGAAGTATTTAGGAACCTTGAACTCTCCCGTTGTCCTCTCAACTCAGCTAGTCTACTCATTTATCTTACAAGTGATTACTATGCATAATTTCTACCATTTATCACTTACCCTCACTATAGTCTAGTTGGTGTACTAAGTTAGTAGATGCATGATGGTAACTATCAGATTCTTTGACTATTGCTTCCATGTGGTAAAATATAAATAACGATACTCTGGAATACTCCCGGGTAAAAGCTACAATGGTATTCTGTGCTCTTGCGGAATCTTTCATATTCTATTTGCACTTAATAAATACCAATATCTATTACTCTCATCTGGTCCCAGCCCGGAATGAGCTCGTAACTGGGGCGAGTACTATGTACTCTCATAGAGACTGCCTTGCAGCCCAGATACGGATCTTGTAGAAATTGAGTAGTCTATTACTCTCATCGGATCCTAGCCCCGAATGAGCTCGTTCTTTAGTAGATCTTCTTTTATTTGAAACCCAGTTATGGCCCTTGAAGAAGGCGAGTAGTCTATTACTCTCATCGGGTCCCAGCCCGGAATGAGCTCGTAACTAGGGCGAGCACTTTGTACTCTCATCGAGACTGCTTTGCAGCCCGGACACGGCTCTTTATAGGCGAGTAGTCTATTACTCTCATTGGATTATTTTGATCCGGAATGGGCTCGTGGCGAGTAGTCGGTCTGCATTACCTTTACTCTCATCGGTATTACTTTAGCAACCCGGAAGTAACCCAGCTACAGCCCTTGAAGAAGGTGAGTAGTCTATTACTCTCATCGGGTCCTGGCCTGGAATGAACTCGTAGCTGGGGCGAGTACTCCATACTCTCATCAAGACAGCCTTGCAGCCCGGATACGGCTCTTGTAGAAGTCGAGTAGTCTATTACTCTCATCGGATCCCTGATCCGGAATGAGCTCATTCTTCGACAGATCTTCTTTTAGTTCAAAACCTAGTTACGGCCCTTGAAGAAGGCGAGTAGTCTATTACCCTCATCGGGTCCTAGCCCGGAATGAGCTCGTAACTGGGGCGAGTACTACGTACTCTCATCGAGACTGCCTTACAGCCCAGATACGGCTCTTGTAGAAATCGAGTAGTCTATTACTCTCATCAGATCCCTGATCCAGAATGAGCTCGTTCTTCGGCAGATCTTCTTTTAGTTGAAATCTAGTTACGGCCCTTGAAGAAGGCGAGTAGTTTATTACTCTCATCGGGTCTTAGCCCGGAATGAGCTCGTAACTAGGGCGAGCACTTCGTACTCTCATCGAGACTACCTTGCAGCCCGGACACGGCCCTTGAAGAATTCGAGTAGTCTATTACTCTCATCGGATCCCAGATCTGGAATGAGCTCATGGCGAGTAGTCAGTCTGCATTACCTTTACTCTCATCGGTGTTGCTTTAGCAACCCGGAAATATTCATTGTGGCTATTTTCTAGTGAGGAAATAAATAGTTTATTGATTCTCATCGGGTTATGACCCGGTAAAAGTAGCTTCTACATCTTTGTTCCTGACTGAGAATTTTCTAATAATAGAATCTCTTGAGTTGGCTGATATGCTAAGTATTCTTGATTATGTTGCCATCTTCGTCCATGAGCTCGTAGGTTCCAGGTCCGAGTATTTTTGATACTGTATGGTCCTTCCTAGGGACTGAGAAGTTTATGCCTTCCATATGCTTTTTGTATTCTTCGTAAAATTAGATCTCCTTGTTGGAATTTCCTTGGGTGTGTGCCTTTGTCATAATATTGTCTCAGTCCTTGTAAGTATCTTGCATTTTGTACTATTGCATTTATTCTGACTTCTTCACTGTTGCCAATTTCTAGTCTCCTTGTTTCTTTGGCTTCTCCTTCATTGTATTGTTCTATTTTTGGTGATGTCCAAATTAAATCTGTCGGTATGACTGTTTCAGATCCATAGACTAAGAAGAAAGGAGAGTACCCGGTGGCCTTGCTGACTTGGGTTCTCAGCCCCCAGACCACTTTTGGTAGTTCTTCTATCCATTTAGCTCCATAATCTTTGAGTTCTTCGTATAGCCTTGGTTTGAGTCCAGCTAATATGAGTCTGTTTACTCTGTCGACCCGTCCGTTTGCTTGAGGGTGAACGACTGATGCATAGTCGATCTTTATTCCACAATCTTGAGCCCAGCTGTTAAACTCCACTGTCGTAAAGGGTGACCCAAGGTCTGTGATTAGTATATTTGGCATGCCGAATCTGTGCATTATTTCTTGTATGAACTCTACTGCTTTGGTTGCACTGTATTTGACCAATGGCTTGTATTGTATCCATTTTGTGAATTTATCAATTGCCACATAAATATACTCGAATCTTCCTTTTGCCTTCTTTAGTGGCCCTACTTGATCCTGTTCCTAGCATGAGAAGGGCCAGGCTAGAGGTATGCATATCAGATTGTGGGCTGGTACGTGTGCCTGCCTTGCGAACATCTGGCATCCTTTGCATTTTTTGATGAGTCCTTCTGCGTCTTTGAGTGCTATAATCCTGTAGTATCCTGTTCGGAAGGCTTTTCCGACTAGTGTTCTCGAGGCTGCGTGGTTTCCACAACAGCCTGCATGTATCTCTTCTAAGATTTCTTTTCCTTCTGTGGTGGTGACACATTTGAGTAGTATTCCTGATGACATCGCCCTCTTGTATAGCATGTCTCCTACGAGCACATAGTTTTGACTTCTCCTTATGATTTGAGTTGCTCTGTCCTTCTCTTCAGGTAGTTTGTGTTTTTTAAGTAATCAATGAAGACCTGTCCCCAATCTTGGGATGCTAAGCTTTCTTGTTGTATTGTCATGACTTCTATGCCCTTTGGGGCTTCTCCTGAACCCTTTCCAAACTCTTCTTTTTTTCTGTGGTTGTTTGAGCTGTTTTATTGATGGAGTAGGAAGTTCCTGTATGAATACTCCTGAGGGTACTTTTGCTCTGTCTGATCCCAATTTTGCAAGTATATTAGCCGCGATGTTCAAGTCTCTTAGCACATGATGGATTTCTAGCCCTTGGAAATTTTTCTCTAGTTTGCGCACCTCCATGCAGTAGGCATCCATGTTTTCTTTGGTGCAGTCCCAGTCTTTGTTTACTTGGTTGATTACTACTACTGAGTCTTTGTAAACTAGTAGCCTTTTAATTCCTAATGACGTGGCAGTTTTTAGGCCATGGAAGAGTGCCTCGTACTCTGCCTCATTGTTGGTTGCTTGCCATAGTATCTGAAGGACGTATTTGAGTTGTTTTCCTTTGGGTGAAATTAGTAGAATTCCTGCTCCGGCTCCTCCGAGCTTTAGAGATCCGTCGAAGTACATTTTCCAATGGTCAAGTATGATCTCGCTTGGTCGTAACTCGTAATTGTATCTCTCTCCATTCTGCTAAAAAGTCTGTCAAAGCTTGTGATTTGATAGCCTTCCTTGGGGTGAACTCTAAGTTCAAAGCTCCGAGCTCTACTGCCCATTTTGATATTCGTCATATGGCGTCCTTGTTTCGTACTATATCTCCCAATGGTAGGTCGGTCACTATTGTGACTTTGTGTTCTTCAAAGTAATGTTTGGGTTTTCTTGATGTAATTAAGAGTGCATAGAGTACCTGTGTGGGTATCTTGCCTTTGACTCTGATAAGACTTCACTTATGTAGTATATTGGCCTTTGTACCTTGTATACTTTTTCTCCTTCTTCTTTTTCTACGATAATTATTGTGCTAACCACCTGGTTGGTCATTGTTATATATAACATGAGATCTTCGTGCCTCTTTGGTGGTGTGAATACTGGAGATGTCATGAGGTATTTTTTGATTTCCTCAAATGCCTTGTCGGCTTCTTCTGTCCATTTGAAATTTTCTGTCTTCTTTAGGAGTTTGAAGAATGGTAATCCTCTCTCTCCTAGTCTTGATATGAATCTGTTTAGTGCTGCCATACACCCAGTTAGCTTTTGGACGCCTTTGATATTGCTGGGTGGTCGCATCTCTGTTATTGCCCTTATTTGTTTTGTGCTGGCTTAGATCCGTCGGTTGCTTACCAAAAATCCTAGTAATTGTCCCGAAGGTACCCCGAACACACATTTCTTCGAGTTTAGCTTCCAGTTCCACTTTTTCAGATGTTTGAAGGTCTGCTCTAAGTCTTCAATTAGTGTATCTGGGTTCTTTGTCTTGACTACAATATCGTCGACATAAGCTTCTAAATTATCTCCTATCTGCTTATCCAAGCAAGTTTGGATTGCTCTCTGGTAGGTTGCTCTTGCGTTCTTTAGTCCGAATGGCATAGTTTTGTAACAATAAGCTCCAAATGGTGTGATAAAGGAGGTTTTGCTTTGGTCTTCTTCTCTTAAAGATATTTGGTGATATCCAGAGTAGCAATCTAGGAAGGATAGTAATGATGACCCTACTATTGAATCCACTATCTGGTCAATCCGTGGGAGCCCAAAAGGGTCCTTTGGGAAGTGTTTGTTCAAGTCTATGTTGTCGATGCACATGCGCCATTTTCCAGTTTCTTTTTTCATTACGAGGACTGGGTTTGCCAGCCAATTAGGGTGTAGAATTTCTTTGATGAATCTGGCTGCTAGAAGTTTTGTGATTTCTTTCTTTATTGCTTCCTTCTTGTCTGGTGCAAATCTTCTCAGTCTTTGCTTCACTGGTTTTGTGCCTTTGATTACGTCAATGTTGTGCTCAGCCAACTCTCTCGGGACACCAGGCATGTCTGCCGGATTCCATGCAAATATATCTCTGTTTGCTTGGAGAAAGTTGGTGAGCACGAGTTCCTATTTTTCGCTGAGGTGAGCGCTTATGATGGCGGTTTTTGTAGGATCTCCTGTTGCAAGGTCGATGTACTTGATGTCTGCTTCCTTGGGTGGTGTTAATATGGATTGTTTCTTTGCTGGTATCTCGAGTTCTTCTTGATTGATTCTTTGTAGCTCTTCTGAGATCTCTTGTTTTCCCATGGTTTCCTGAGCCTTTGCTGCAATTTGAATTGCTTGAATGTCACAGTCGAAAGCCCTCTTCAAATCACCTATTAAAGTTAGGACTCCATGTAATCCAGGCATCTTGAGTATCAAATATGGGTAGTGTGGAATTGCCATGAATTTAGCAATTGCTGGTCTTCCTAAGATAGCATGATAGGATGATTCAAAGTCGGCTACTTCAAACTTGATCAACTCAGTTCTGTAGTTTGTTGGGCTACCAAATGTTACTGGTAGGGTAACTTGTCCCAAGGGCAGAGCTGCTTTTCCAGGTACTATGCCATAGAAAGGTATGCTTGTGGGGGTTATCAGACCTGTTAGGTTTAAACCCATCTTCTTCAAAGTTTCTAAAAAAATTATATTGAGGCCTGTCCCTCCATCTATCAATACTTTGGTTACTGTTAGTCTAGCAATTGTTGGATTTAAGACCAGGGGGTAATGTCCTGCGTTTCCTATGCTGGTCCATTGGTCTTCTCTGGTGAATTGTATCGGGTATTGAGACCAGTTGAGGTATCTAGGTGTCGCGGGTTCTGCTGACATTTTTTTGTCTGAGAGCCAGTTTGTTTTGTTGCTTACTTCTTGAGCCTAGCATGCCTGAGAAAATGACGGCTACTGTCCCTTTGGATTCTTGGAACCCTTCCTCGTGTGACTTGTCATGATCTTTTTGTCTTCGTCTTCCTTCTTCGTGCTCTTGGTGTTCTTCTTCATATAATACTGGAAGGTGTAGCAATTTCCTATTGTGTGATTTGAATTTGGATGGTAGATGCATTGCATTGTTTCGATGTCCTTTGCTCTTTTTGCGTCGTCGTATCTCTTTGGTCTATATGCTTTCTTGCTCTTGTCTGCCATAGCTATGATATTATCTGGTCCTCGTTTTCTATTGTATCGGTCATCATAGTTATGCCGTTTGTAATCGGTGTTGTGGTGCCTAAAATCTGGGTTGTTATGCCTCCTGCTGGGTTGTTATGTCTTCTGTCCGGGTTATCTCGTTTGTCAGGGAATCTTTCTCTTGTTTTTTCTTCCGCTGCTATCATCTTTTCGACCGAGTTCTTGAATTCCTCATTCGTTTTTGGGTTCTCTTTGCAGAAATCGTGGAATTGCCATCTTGCCAGAATTCCGTATGAAAAGGCTTCTATTACTTCTCTTTTTGTGATGTCATGTACCTGGGCTCTTAATTCCCCAAATTGTTGGTAGAATTCTCTTAGGCTTTCCCCGTGTCTCTGCTTGAGTCCTTTCAATTCAGCTTGTGTGATTGGGTGTGTTATGATACCTGCAAAGTTCTCGCAAAATGCTCGCTGCAGGTCTTCCCAACTTCTTATTGATCTTGGCTTGAGCTTGTCGAACCATTGAAGCGGCATGGCTTCTAAAGCCATCAGAAAAAAGAGAGTTTTGATGTCGTCATCTCCTCCTGCTAGTTCTATTGACTGAGAGTATATCCTTAACCATTGTTTGGGCTCTGTTTTTCGTCATATTTTGAGTCGTTTGATGGTTTGAACTTGTGCAGTAGCTTGATGGAGAGTAGTCTGCTGGCAAAGCATGGGAATCTGTCTGGTGCTTCATATTTCCTGTCTTCATGAGTTGTTTGCCTGGTTTCCCCTATTGTCCGGGTTCCTGCATGTTCTGTCTCTCCTTTCCCCTCTCTGTACTTTGATTGTGGGGATGAGCTTCATCAATTTGTTGAAGCTTGCGTCCTTGCTTTCTTAGTTTTCTTGCGGTTATCCCGAGTTCTTTCTTCCGTTTGGTTGATGCTCTCGTTGTGCCCTACAAGTTTCCTTGTGTTTGGCCTTCCGTTTTTGGGTGAACTGTTCAATTTGTTTTTCCTCAAGGGCTTCTTTTAGTCTTCTGTGTTCTTCATCGAGGCCTAGAGTTGCTCCGAGTTCTTCTATTAGCTCTTGGATTTTGGCACTTGTTGTTCCTTTGTTCTTTTCCTTTTCTGCTCTTTCTTCAATGTCTCTTTCTGCTTTCTTTCTCTTGTAGTCTTCGAGTTCTTTCTCGAACTTCATCCATGCTTCTTTCCTTTGCATCACTCTTTTCCACCTACCTTGCTTCAGTTTGTTCCTTCTTTCTCAAGTTGTTTTCTATTCTTCGGTTTCTTCTTCCCTGCTTGGTTCGTCAGTGGATATTCAGGACTCGGTTTCGTCAGATGAGTTGATGTCCGGTGCTTGAGGTAATTGGAGTGGTGACTTTGGTCGCTGTACTGTTAATACTTCTTGAACGTGTTCTTCTTCAGATTCATCGGACTCGCTGAGTTCTATTCCTTCTTGATATGGTAATCGCACGATGGGGTTGTATTCTTCTTCTGGCCAGTGAATAGTACAACCTTGTGGTGTAACTGTCATCATCAGTCCTTCTTGTGCTCCTCTCAGTGGTATACTGAAATCCTGTCGAGCTGTTATGAGCTTCTGGATCGTTTTGGCCGAGTTATCGAGACCAAACGGGGAAGAACCCGCCGTTTTTCTATAGTGAGTTTTTCCTTTGCTGTGGATGCTTAGACTGTCAATGCCGTCGACTAGATTGAAAATTTCTGGATTTCCATACTTGGTTTGTCTATGTCTATCGAGCTGTTCTTGCTTCTTTCGGTTTCTTCCTCTTGTAAACGACCTTGGATCTTGCCTTTGTCGTTGATTTCACAGACCCACGAGCCGAAAACAAGAGTTGTTTTGGATGTAGCTTCCATTCTGGTGAGGTCCGCCGATTCCTCGATGGTGAACTCGCCAAAAGCCCCTACCTGGCGCGCCAGCTATCGGTGTTTTACGACCGATAGCCTGCCACGGGAGTACCCGGGACAGTTTAGTTCGGGTTTCGGTGAGCTCCGAAACTCGGTGGTGAATGTGAAGACAAACGAATTATACTGGTTTAGGCCCTCGAAAACGAGTAATAGCCCTACGTCCAGTCGGCATGTGCCTTTGCATTGGATTGTATTATGCAATGGTTTTTGGTGTACAGAATAATCTGTGGGAACTTGTCCCCTGGCGGGTGCCCTCGGTCCGCTTTTATAGTTACAAGGGACCGAGAACATTGTCTAACACTGGTCGAACTCGGCTAGACGTGTCCTACTCTAATATTACAAGTATGACTTTTTATTCAAGTTCACCAGGGTTGTTCGACTCTGGGTCGTACTTACTGATCCGGTCTGGTGAAAGGGGCCGACAGGTACCCTGGTCGGTCCCACATTGACAAACAATGTCAATCAACTTTATCTAAACACTCAAAAGATGTTTAAGATACAAGAGAGAGCTTACAATGGCTCCGGGAAGCCTCATCTCTAGACAAGATACCATTGATGTCCAATAGCTTTGATAGTAATGGCTGGATCTACTAATACCCGGATCTCAAGTAGAACTTGCCTCCTTCTATTTCTAAACCTATGTAGCTATGCTCTAGATGGTGAAGCTCTAATGATTCTAGGGTTTCTAGCTCTCTGAACTGGATTTATCTGAATTGATATCTGACTGATGATCGAAATGAAACCCTGGGGGGTTTGGGGCTGTATATATAGGCCGGTGGGATGAACCGTAGCCCTTGGATCAAACCGACTTCGACGGGCAGTGGAGATTGATCCTCAAATGCGGTTGTGGGTCCACATTGAAACGCACGCGAAAAGGACTCCGGGCCAGGTCGGCCGACCTGTCAGGGAGGTCGGCCCACCTCCCCTGGTTGCCATTTGGGCCCCGCTTCGTTAGGCGTGTCTCTGGTGTTCTCTAGAATATTCTTGATCCCCTTTCGCGGTGGAATTCAATGTTTTAATCCGACATGTAGGTCTCTTTTGGTTCTTTTCTGATTAACACCCTGCCAAACACTAATTCACCAAAACTGTGAAATTCTGTCAGTTAAAACCCTATTCTATGGTGGTGTTTGCCTTTATGCCCTTATTTCATGTTTGGTTGACGGGTAAAATCATACAATAATTACCGTCAACAGATGGCGTCCATGCAAATGGTGTAAGTCCATCAATAAAAGGAGAAAGCCCTAATAATGACGTCCATGAAAATTGTGTATGTCCATCATCAAGGAGTCCAAAAGCTTCATATATGGAAGAGAAGCAAAAGGGAGAAAAAGCTAGGAGTTTAAGACAAAGGTATAACTTGTAGGAGCTCTTTTGCTTTTGGTGATCAAGACTATAGAGAGAGTCATCATATTTATGATAGACAATCGTACTATTAATAGGGAAGAAATCATTTGTGAACTACGGTTGTCAAAGTACCACTAGATGCTCATACTCGTTGCATATGGATAAAAAATGCTAGTGAGTGCTAACAAATCCTTGGAAAAATCTTTGAAAAATGCTAACACACGTGCACATAAGTGAGGAACACTTGGGTGTTAGCTCTAGTGAACAAGGGTAGTGAGAGGAACTCGAGAAAGTGCTTAAAGCAGCACCTGACGTTGCACCGAACGCGTGCGATGCAACCTGTCGAGAGTCTGGTGGCTAACCCTGACTGAGAATGCTCTGAGCAGAGAGCACCGGACGCAGAGGAGCGTGAGACATTTAAGACATTTCAATAAGACCGTTAGAGAAGGACAAAACTTATATTTTCCATTTTTCCTGTGAACTTGCTAGTCCCAAACACATATAGGCTGGATCCCTAAGAGTATCTCTAGCAATACTTATAAAACAGGCATTCTACTTCTCTCTTTAGGTGCCATCTATTTTGCAGGTATGTACATTTTATATTTTCTCCAACAACACTACTAATAGACCTTTTAAATCCATTCATGTAGAGAATGACTACTAGCAAAGACGTGCCCATGCAGAAAGCCTCGAACAGTATCGTGGCCACGCCCGCAGCCGTAGTGGATGATGCTGGAGATGCTCTAATCTACATGACCTTGGATAATTGGGAAAATAAAATTGTTGAAGAAAGAAATTACTGGACATCATCGGATCAAGGACTTTACTAGGGCGTGCGCGTGCAGGAAATCCACCCTCCGACTGCACGTTCCTTTTTTTGGAAACCCGATCCCGCTACTGTCTATTTTTGGCAAAAAAATGCTACTGTTTCTAGTTTTGGCCATGCGGAGAGCGCATGAGAAGCGGATTTTCCAATGCCACGGTGCCACCCCACCCGCCACCCATAATTTTGCCGCCAAAATTTGGGAGACCAATGCCTTTTGGACTATGGCCTCCTAATTTACGATCTTTGACAAAAATTGATTTTTTTCATGCAAATTTGAAACAAAATAACACCATGGCCCGCATACAAGAGGCTATAATTTCTCAGCAGTGTATTAGACATCGAACTAAACGTATTATTAGAACTGCACCAAAAAAAAAGCTAAGTGATGACTGCACATAAGATTTGCTTTTCTGCTTAATATTTTCAAATACAACATCTTTAAGAATTCATTTGCACATAGCATGTGCTCCCAGAATCAGCTGCAAGATACTACTTGACAACCTGCTAACACATCATTTGTTGCATTCCTCCACGTACCGAATACATTAATAACCTGCAATGTAACAGCAAAAATGAAGTGATAATTAGAGAACATGTAGTGCTTGCTTTTCATCTATATAGGATCCTGCTATTTCTATGTTAAACAAAATTAGATGCTCAATAAAATTGGTCAATGAAATACACTATTTTGCCTATTTCAGAATCATATATTGCCTAATCAGAACAATATTATTGCCTAAGAATACTTTTTTTTTGGATCGGTAGTTGTATGTAACCCAAAGTTCATTGTTTCATTTTTCCTGGTTGCCTTTATTAGCAGTAACCTTTGTAGATCACATACATCATTAGTTTACAGGTTGATGTCACACCACCTTTGCTGATGTCTTTTGCCCTCTAGCGATTCCCTAGCTGCAACCAAATAAGAAAGTAAAAACATTAGTTTGCTGGTTGATAAACAGATTAAATGTAAGCTTCTTAAAATGATAGGATAGTAGGGCTAACAAGCACATAGGGAAATTTGAAAAATTGACAAATGTGTTGTATGATAGTCATGTAAGAACTACTATATGATTTGCTTATCTTCAGATCTTAGTATCTCGCAACTCTTCTCTAGATTAGGTTATCACGTGAACAGAACAGACATTTTGAGTATGGAAAAGACATAATAAGGTGTTGCACTAATAACTCAATGCACTCTGTTCTGTACTTATATTCAAGTATGTTTCCCATTTTTTACCCATTGAAACAAAAATCATAAGACAAAAGTTATGAATGCCACTTTTCCTGCCTTTTCTCGCTATGTTAGGCAATAATAGTGCTAAGCGTTAGGCAATAATAGGTTCTGAATTAGGCAAAATTGTGTACTTGGTTAAGCAATAATAATGAATACCAAAATTAGCAGCAGGAAACTCAGGCATGAACAGAAATGGTGGTGCTGGTGCGCCATAGGGATCATCGCACGGACAAGATTTGATGACGAGGAATACGGGCTGGGGATGGAAGTCGTCTCTCGCTCCCCTCACCAAGCTGCTCCTCCATGGCACCGTGCTATCGTACAGGTGGTCCCACGGATCCGGACTGGCGTGACACCGAGAAGAGCGCCATGCCAGCCAAATCCGGGCCCATGGGGCAGGCGGCGGCGACGCCGCGCAAGGCTTCTTTGCGGCGTGACGCGGCGCTTTTAGCCTCATACTATGAATCCACCTGGCACAACAACTTGTCGGCAGCAGTGCTGTAGGCCTCCAGGCCGATGAGAAAGAGGCGGAGCAGGGGGTTAAGCAAGGCTGGCGCCAGGGGACGTGAAGTGGAGGGCGCCACCGCCTTGTAGAGAGCAAGACGTAGAGGGACCACCTCATGTGGCAGGACATCGGAGCCGTAGACGCGCACGACGCTCATGTCATCACTTTCGCTGCGGTGGTGACAAACGAGGGGATATGGCAAGCGCATAGCAGGGGAGGTAAAATTAGATAAATAAGAGGAAGTGCAGGGGAGCTTGTGACAAGGCCCGCTTCACGAGGCTTCCCTCAGCGCTATGCCTATGCATTTGGAACATCTGTGAACAGCGAAATGGGTGCGTTTCTGTGCTCAGAGACAAAATAACAGACACCCAAAAGAAACCCCAGTAAAACTAAAATGCAAGATGAACTAAAGGGGTAATGTGTGGAATAAAATCAAATCTAGACCACCTTCGTGTGATTACATGACCAACCCCCAAATGTGAACCTGTCGTTTCATAGGGATATCAGAAAGCACCTTAATTAGTTTAAAGAGTTGTTTTTTGCATGTAGGAAGCTAATAGCAACATAGCCAGCAGTGCATTAGTTAGGTCGTTTTTACTACAAAATGCTAATACCACCTGCAATACCTTGCACAACCCTTTATAGATGTTTGAAAAATGGTCAATAGCATGATTTAAACTGCTAGATAACATACCCTAAGTTGCTAGGTTATGTAACCTAAAATGCTAAAGCTAACTATTTCATAATGCAACACTGTACAGATCCATGTATAATTCCTCACATCGGAGATAAAAGCATAACACATTAGTTGCACATGAATGCAATTCTACTTCCACAAAAAGAGAGTGACAAACTGACACCAATGAGGCAAATGTGCTTTGCTAGGAGCTAGGGGATATAATTAGCAATTGCCTAAAAAAAGTATAAGCTCACATTCTAGGAACTGCAGAAAGAGGTAGAATTTTAAACACATCGAATGAGAGAAGCTGCTACCCAAGGTGACCCAACTATCCAAGTAGAAGAGAATGGGTTAAATTCCTAGCTAACTCAATTTGACATACACAAAATGCTAGTAACACAAAATACAGGCCAATCGATTCTGAAAACAGGAGTCCAAATCAGAGAGTGACCTCTGTATTACTGTGTGCAGCATTTCCTCCAAGCTAGTCGTCACCCAACCGCTGATTTGAACTTCTCTCGCCATAGAAAATTCCAAAGCCATAACCAGAATATTAGATGATCTCTTAAGCGGGAAGGGAACGTCAAATGAATCTCCATAAATCTGAAATTAGTACTCAACTTGCCAAGTGTCGACTCCTCCTGACCTACGGCTCCCCTGATGAGTACCAAAAATCACTCAGATGTCAGATCGACTGAGCAGAGCATGAAAAAAAAAAATCCCCAAACACACAAATCGATTACTAACCTTCATACCCTTCAGTCCTCGTCAGCCTCCTGATATGCGCTTCAAATATGTACCAAAAATTACAGAAAACACACACGAAATAAGCCATTTCGCGTGGTGCTTGGGGATGAAATAATCTGCCAGGAAGGCAGGAAATAGAACTGATGACTCACCTTCGAGTGTGGCACCTTTTCTCTGTGTCCGATTAATCACCCTTCGCATAGCGTCGCTGCTGGCCGCAACAGCGCATGTCCTCATCACCGGTAGGGTTGCTGATGGCGGCGATGGCAGATCGCTGTTGACCGCAAGGGAGAAGCTGGCGCCGTCGCAGACCCTCTGTCCCTCTCTGCCGCCCCGCCGACGTCGCTGCACCACATGTCACTGCCGCAGATTGCCGATGAGAGATCTCCGATGCTTTTTCGTCGCCGTTTTCCGATCTGAGCACGCGTAAGAGAGAGAGAGAGAGAGAGACGAAGAGAGATGAATGTTCGAGAGAAAGTGTGCAGCGTCGGTGGATAGTTAAGGTGTGGGCCCTATATGCGGCTGATCCCATCGTAATGGACGGTTGATGGAGGTGTGCGCGTGGGGAAAAAAAAAAAGCATGGTGGTTGCGGCGTGCATCCGGAGCATAAATTCCATTCCGGAGGACGTTCCGTTTTTACTCTTGGAATGGAATATTCCGGTACCGACCGATACCGGTGTACCATTCCGGACTTTATTATATTAAAAATATATGAATATACATATACATAAATAATTATATAAATATATACTTATGGCATAGTTACGCTTCATCACACTGACATTTTTTCTAAACTCACATATTTTTTCTAAACTCCATAGCTCACAAATGGAAAAAGTGTTTCGTCACCTGGTTTTAGTCCGGTACCGGAATGGGTGGAACAGGCGTTTCGGCCGGAATTGACCGGAATGGCCGGTATTGACCGGTATTTGACCCGGTACGGGATTGCAGCCTTTCTATGCCGGTTTGGGCACCGGAACGGGACATTCCGGCCATTCCGGCCGGTACCGGAATGGAATTTGATCCGGAGTCGTAAAGGCGTGCGCGCCCGAAAAGTAGCATTTATAGGATATAAAAAAGTGATAAAAACTGAAAAAAAGTAGCAGTAGAAAATATGCGCCGGAGAAAACCTTGGGGAGTTGGAGGGAAGGCAGGGGAGCCCAGCCAAAGCCCAAAAGCCATTGCCGACCGCGACCACTTGAAAGCTGCTTGCCGGTGCCCCCAATCTTGTCGTTTTTTGCGAGCCGTCACCTCCCCTTCTCCCCCAAAATCATCCATCGTCTCCGCCGTCCCAATCTTCAAAACTCAAAAGTCAAAACCCCCCGTCAAAACCCTCCATTTCCGCCGCATCTCCCTCGCTGTCCCGCCTGTCGGTCGGGTGCTGGGGATCGCGGCTCCACTCTTCCTGGGGCGTGGAGGGGAGGGGGAGGATGCAGGCCGCGGCCGGGAGCGTCTCTTGGGTCGCCGCGCAGCCGTCCGTCCTCGGCCGGTGCGGCGGCGGCGCGCCGTCCGCTTCGCTCAAGGCGAGTGGTGGCAGCGTCAGAGGAGGGGGATGCAGGATCCGAGGCCGGGGCGTCGTCGTGCCGCGGTGCTGCGCGCGCGCGCAGGAGAAGCGCCCGCCACGGGTGCGGAAATCCAAGGAGGAGAGGAGGGAGATGGTAGAGTCCTTCATTAACAGGTGCTTTCTTGGCCCATCTCTCTGCTCCCTCGTGGATGCGCACATCTTGCGTTTGGAATCATTTGCGCGTCTGCAGCGTATGGTCTGATTGATGCCGAAATGTAGTGAGCCAACCGTGTCTCTTAGTGGTGCCTCAAGCCGTTTGCCCCCTAAAATGTTTATTCTATCTGTATGTGAGTCACCCATTTGTGTTGAGAACAATCTAATTTGAAATTCTGTGTGTCGTCACTTGTGTTTATAATTTCTGACATTTATCTAAAATTTGGCTCGACATGTAGAGTGGCTGGATTTGATTTTTTGATGGTTCATGATTCTTGTTTGGTTCTTGTTTGCCTGCTAGCAGGCAAAAAAGGCGACTGGAAATTGCTAATCCAGTTCACAATGCTTTGCTCTGTTTCAGCTACCGAGTTTCAAACGAGGGGAAATTCCCATCAGTTAACCTTACACATAAGGAAGTTGGAGGGTCATATTATATAGTTCGTGAAATCGTGAGGGATATCATCCAAGAGAATAGAGTCCTTGGTCCCGGTGGCTTGGATGCTATGGCGCTGAGTTTTGAAGATTGTGCTGATTCTTCAGAGTCATCCATGAAGCATGAACTGGGTCAAGACACTATAGAGATCATAGATACGTCTGGTAGTGAAGTCAGTGCAATATCCAGCACTGATGCATCGTTTCCATTGCAAGACAATGCCATCAGCAATCAGATACTGCTGGATTCATCTAATATCTTAGAGGCTGGTGTTCTGAATACTGTGGTCCAAAATGGGAGTGTGGCAGATGCAATATTCATGGAAACAAACCTTGAGAAACTAGGTGAAGTTCCATCTGGGGAATCCATTGAGTTTGACTTGAATAGTTCTGAAGAGCAAGCTCGTTTATTTGTTCAGGTTTCTGATTCAGACGAAGACAGTGCTCTAAACAGTCAGGCAGAAGCACAGGACGGGACGGTCAGTAGTGCTGCTGATAGAGTTATTCTTCCCTTAGAATCCTCTGCTGTTTATGAAACCAATGCTGCACTTTTAAGAGATCATGAGACATTACCTAGTGATATTCATGATGAATCAACTGATAGTGCCGTTGATGATGCAAGTCTCCTTGTGGCAACCAATGCTGTTCAAGCAAAGCAAGCTTCTTCACATGAGCATGATGCGTCAACTGGAAGTGTATCGATTGACAATGCTCAGAGCTTAGATTGTCAGTTTAGTACTACAGGATCTACTGATCCTATAAATGGCTTCAAATTGGAGGCTGAAGCTGCAACCAAGACAATTGAAGCATCTAAATTACACAGGCTGCAAGATGAGCTTGAGAAACCATTGGTTGATATTAGCTGTGATGGGCAAGAAAACTCTGACAGCCCTGTTTTTCATCCAGCATTAGATACAAAGGTTAGCCAAGTTGTGTTTCTGTGAAAATTGTGCAATATAAATCATCATCTCTTCTGAATGCCATGCTACCTTTTTATGCGTCTTAAATATGTTGTAGTAGGCTTAACACCGAACAACAAAAGGGGATTAAATAATATGCTTGTTGGTGTGTCACATATACCCACAGCTGATTTGGTTGTAACTGTTACTGTTATCTGATCTGGAATGCAATCCACACTGTGGCATCTATAGTGTGGGTGTAGATGCAGTCGAATGCTATACGGTATCTATAATATCGTCTTAGGGTCTTAGATCTAGGTTGCGCTATTAGTCACATGCAGGCATGCATCACAGTTATGTTGAGAACGAGAAATTTTTTTTTGTTGAGCCAAATCTTTTTGGAACTGTTGTAGATCAACAGAGCATTAAATCCTACCTTTCGATTCTAGGGTTTGCCAGGATCAAAGTAAATGCATCATAGAGTTACTATGTTCTTGTGCTTGAGGTGTTCAGTTTCATGTACCAATACCCCACTCGCCCAACCCCAGCTCCCCAGTGACAACTAGACTACTGTACTATGTATTAGATAGCTACGTTATTCCTGCTTTATTTGTTGCAAAATTGTTTTGGTTGGGGCCAAAATTTGTTGTTAGCAAACTGGGCACTGTCAAAATACAACCTTTTCTACCTCATATTCACTTATACTGTTTATATGACAAGGAGCTAGTGAATTGAACTTTCCAATTATGGTATGGTCTTCATTTGTGGGCAAAATTTGCCTGTAGATGTGTATCTGATTCATTCTATTCTACTACTTCGCAGGGGCTGTTGCACACAGAACATCACCACAGTGTGGTACAGGTAGATGAAAGTGAATTCAAGAACTCAACATCTGGGGTCACAAAGGAAGAGGTCCATGCAGCTGATTCCAGGCATGAACAAGGAATTAGCACCACAACCGCGATCAGCAGGCATGCACTTTGCCTCCTAACTTTGCGTTGCATGCTTACTGTGTATAATTTCCTTCACACGTCACAAAAGGCTGCATTATATTAGGTAAGTCTGTTTCCTAGTGCTCATAAATAGTGGTGGATAGCTATGAGTTAAACCCTGTAGAGGTATTGTTCTATCTGTTGCAGTAATCAGAACAAATTTCTAGTTTGGTAGTTCTGTGGTCGTCGTAAATGTGCTTGACAACGTCACATTGTAGCCCATCCTGTAACTCTTAAATTAGATAGATGGGCTGCTTAGGATTATAAAAATCAAGTTGTGGTTTTGACCATAAGTAACTTATGCCAAATTATAAGTTGCTTTAGCTTCTAAAGATACATAATTTATCTGGACATAGTGATCTAAGTGCATAGCAATAGGATTATAAAAATCAAGTTGTGGTTTTGACCATAAGTAACTTATGCCAAATTATAAGTTGCTTTAGCTTCTAAAGATACATAATTTGTCTGGGCATAGTGATCTAAGTGCATAGCAAAAACTGTGTACCTTGAAAAGCCAGAATGACATAATTTGGAATAGAGGGAATACTAAATAACATCAACATGCTAGTTGGTACTCTACGATTAACCGATCGTGCTTAGATAGTTTTTCATTTTCCACAAGACCAGCTCTTTAGTCCATGCGTCATGGGAGGTATTCTATTCTTGTTTTTATGACCATGCTTACACTTCATATCTGTGCTTAGATGGTCATATCTATGCTTGGATGACTGAATGAAACCACAATTGTGATACCAAAAAAACCTATTCAATTGAGCTTGTGACAGTCATCTAGTGTTTTGAATATTCTATTCCTCTCTATGGTCTGCAGGAAAACCTTGAAAGCTCAGCAGAAGAAAGATGACAACCTATTCTGGCTTGTTCTTAGGGCATTTGTTGTTGCTATATCGAAAATCTGGGCAAAATGAACAATACAGAAAGGCACCTTACATGGAACTGAAGATTGGGTGAATCTTTCCTACTGGAAAAACGAGAAACCAGTCCATGAAGTTCCATTTCTCCCATGCGAATATAGATATGCTACTTTTGTGCTGCAGTTTAGGTTATCTTTTGGAGACAGAGTAATAGTTTGTAGTCGCTTCCCACCGTAGGTGTAATGTTTAGTTATCTTACACTGGTGTGAAATATCTGCTACAATGGATGGCATGTGTCTTTTTGGTAGTAGGATCACTTTTTATCTTCTATGAAATTTGCAGAGCTATTCACTGAAGTTCGATTGGTTTGTTCCTATTGAGGTGAATTTTGGCTTGGATTTGCCTCCTTCCAGATTGGAAGATGTCATCAGATACTTCTGTTAGCGCTTGGCGAGCCTTAGAACTAGCAGAGAAATATTGTGGCAAGAATGCGGGCCTCATTTTTACTATTTTTTTTTTGGTGCATTAGCAGTTTATTAAGAAAAAACATCACGTAATACATACACTGTTAAGTTGGTGGAAACTGTAAATGTTTACGACATTTTAATTGTGGTAACTTTACGTTTGATCATTTCGAAAAGAACTTTAGGTTTGGATAATCGGAAGCAGAATGATGCACAACTGTGGTAACTTTAGGTCTGGACCAGTTTTTTTTTTTTGCCTTTCTTTTTGGTTGGGCTTGGATCATCTAAACTCTAAAGGCAGAATGATGCACAACTGTGGAAATTTATCTTGTTCTTATCTCCGCAAATCAACAAATATGAGTTAGTAGATAAGTGTGCAAAAAAATTACAACCATCTGTATTGCACTTCAAAACTAAACGTTTGTTATTCGCTTGGCTTTGCATTATACTTCAGAACTGAAGTGCGTGAAAACATATGGGCAACACATTGCATCCTGAAACAACCCTTTTTTATTATTGGCACACCTCAGGACATCAATGTAGAAACCTCACCGATTGGATATTTGCTGGTCAACCTCAACAATCTCCTGGTTTCCACATCCATGGCTACCTTATCCTGCTCCATGCGTTCGTCAACTATAAGAGGCATGAGCTTGGCATCTGCATAAGTGCGTAAGACCGAGTTGTACATCTCAGTGGTAACATACCCTGCATCCCGGAACATGACTAGGAGCTTCTCTGCAGCTTCAATGTCACCCGTCTTCTCAATCTCAGAAAAGATCGCGGTGGCGAGCTCACGGTTCGGCTCCCATTTCTCCAAGCTTGACAGGGCCTTCTTCAGGTACTCAAGGACTTTGTCCATCTTGTTGTCGCCGAGATAACCCCAGACGAATAACTCCCATGTGCTGTAGCTGGGCTTGACTCCTTTCTCCACAATGTGACCCAGAAAGATCTCTGCCTTTTCGATCATGCCATTCTTGACGTAATATGAAAGGATCGTGTTCGGGATCCTTGAATCATGTGTTCCCGATGCTGATTCCCATTCCCTGTAAAGGCTTTCTGCTGCTGCTATGTCGTCAAACCTCGTGAGGGAAGTGAGCATGCACTTGTACTCTGTGTCGCCGCACTTCCTGAAAGTTTCTCTCATCTTGTTCCATACCCTGTCCAAGTTACCTCTATCTGACAAGCTTGCATAGAGGGTGAGGAGCGATGAGTAAGCGGCCCGCTCCCTCCTGGAGGCCCTCTTCTCCATCTCCACCAACGCGTTCCGGGCTTCGACATGGAGTCCAGCATTGATGTAAATGCTACCGAGCAAGCTGAAGGTCATCCAATCAGGAACCACCCTGTCATCCTTCATCAGACCAAACACCTTCTCAGCGCTCTTCACACTGTTCTTCTTGGAGCAGTATGTCAGCCATATGTTGTAGGTGACGAGGTCAGGGAGTGTGTACCGCCTTAGCTCCTTGATCATTTCCGGCACCCGCTCCAGCTCACCACTCGCCATGTACAGCGACATCATGTGGTTGAAGGGCAGCGCGCAGGTGAGGTACCCCACGCGGGCCATCTCCGCCATCATGGCCTCGGCCTTCTCTCTCGCGCCATGCTGGACGTACGCGTGCAACAGCGCGTTGCACGTGGACGGCCCCTTGGCGCGCTCCGGCATGTCCTCGAAGAACTTCACGGCGCTGGCGAGCCCCCGGACCTTGGCGACGAGGTCGAGGTGCACCGCGTGGTCCCCCGGCAGCAGCCGCATCTCCGGCTGGGTCCGCATCCACTCGCAGATCTGCATTTCGGGCGCCGGACGAGTCCGGTCACGTCAGAGGAACCAGGCTGGCAATACGTCGAGCAGGTGGCGAGAGTGAGAACTCCCGAGGCGTCGGTCGGCGGTGGATCGAAGACGGTGGGCAAGGGTAGGGCGGTGCGCGTACCTCCAGGGCGTGCTTGAAGCGGCCGTACTTCCGTAGCTCCCTGACGACGCGGTTGAGCTGGTACTTCTGCACGGTGCGGCCCTCCTCCGCCCACCGCCGCAGCACCACCACCGCGCTTCGCTTCGGGTAGATGAGCTTCAGCAGGCGCTTCCCCAGCGTGTCCCCACTCCCCGCAGCGCGGCCCGCGTGACCGCCTCGGGCGTACGAGGAGGACGCCGCGGAGAACAGCCTGCCGCCGCCGCCGGCGACGCTGAGGGCCGCGAGCCGGCGCGCGAGCATGGCTTGGTCTGGCCAAGGAAGGAGAGAACGGAATTCAGCCCATGAAAGCCCAACAAAAAACAAACGGCCCTCTTTTATTCAGAACCCGGCCCAGTTCGGTCTGGGGGCCCACAAATCCTGGTTGCCTGCCGGAGGCGTTACCCAAAATTCCGCATCCTTACGGGAGCCTCCACGCAAAATATCCCAGAACCACGCCACGCGCTAACCGTCCTGTCCTTGCCCACAGAGAGACCTTGTCTGGAAAACCCTACTCGTGCAGGGACCCATCCGCAAAACCGCCCCGCTTACCCTCCTCGTCGCCGTGCTGCTCCTCCTCACCTCTCTCTCTCTCTCTCTCTCTCCCCCCGCCGCCCGCGTCGCCCGCGCGCGCCTCCAAATCCAAACCGAAACGCAAATCCGCAGCAAAACCAGCCCTGAATCCTGCCCAAATTCCCCCGAAACGCGTCCAAACCCCACCCCACCACCCCGTCCCGGAATTCGTTTCGAATCAGACCGACCCATCATCGCCTCGCCCCCCATCGCCCGCCCGCCTCCCTCCCATGGCGTTTCACGTCGCGTGCCCCATCACTTGGTAAGCTCCCCTCACTCTCTCTGTCTCGTCTCGTCACCCCCCGCCTCCTCCTCCTTCCTCTATAACGCTCGCGCGCTCTGACGGGTCCTCTCTGTTCGCTCCGCAGCAGGAGGGTGTGCGACTGCGAGCTAGGGTTCGGCGCCGCGGCGGCGGCGAGGAAGGGAGGCGCGGGTGCTGCGGCGGCGGTATGGGCGGGCGCCGCGGCGGCGCTCGAGGGCTTCCTCGCGGATCCGTGGCTGCTGCGGCCGGCCGGGGCCGTGGACGTGGATGCGGCGACGGTGCAGGTCGAGGTGCCGCCCCTGGAGCCGGCCCCTGAGGATGGGGAGGACGAGGCCCGCCGGGCGGCAGCGCAGCGCGGCGCCGCCGCGGCGGAGGACCTCGCCAGGCGCTTCGAGAGCGGCGTCTACGGATCGCCGGTCAGCGGATCTCTCTCTCCCTCTCTCTCTCTTCCGTGGCTGTTTTGCCGTGGGTGCTTGCTGCCCTGTGTTCGTGGGCTAGCGGCGTGGCTTATTGTCGTGCTGGATTGTGGGGTGCTCGTGTTGTTTTGCTATGAATTACTTTGAATTCTGGGCTGGGACGAGGAATCTGATTTATGCACGGTGTACAAGATTGCATCCTTTTGTTTTGGGGTTTATAGGAGTGCAGTCGATGAAAGACTGTTCCTTTTGGGAATTCTGGGGCAGCCTAGCACTGGGATTCTGTTGTGTGCACATCAACGTCACTGGGCATCAGTGGTTACACACCGCCATTGATAATGCTGTGTTTTGGGGATGACAGCAATTGCGCTGGCTTTTCCACCTGTTCGGGAGTTGTTCATGAGGTTGTACAGACTGTAATATGAAAATACTCCCTTTGTCCCAAATTATAGGTCGTTTTGGCTTTTCTAGGTACATAGCTTTTGCTATCCACATAAATATATGCTATGTCTAGCCGTATATCTAGAAAAGCCAAAACGAACTATATAATTTAGAACAGATGGAGTAGTATCTAGGGTTTTGGTTTACTTGTCAAATTGGTAATGTATTGATGTTTAGTGAGGTATCGCTGTGCGACGATAATGTTATGTTATTTGGTGCCCGACTGCCTGAGCTTTTGGGTTTTCCAAATGATTTTAAGTTTCCTAAAGTGTTGGATGCAAAACGGCATTGTGGATCTTTCGAAATGTTACATGCATAGTGACATGTGGCATGCAAAAAGAGTTGTGCTTGAATTTTGAGCTCGTGTGCATACACGTAGTTGTCGTGTTGTGCATGGTGTGCTCTTAGACGTTACCTAGGCTTTCGCTGGTGAGAAATGGCTCAAAGAGTTCTTTAGGAGAGCCTGCCTGGAGTTATATAACTTTTGTTCATGTAGGTTTATGCTACAAATAACCCTGTATGCTACTCTACTATAAATGACCCGAAGCTTTAGAAACGGACATGCCTTGCATAGCAAATCTACCTAAGCTTTAGAGACACACCTGTGGCTCATGGAGCTTTGCCTGTACACTAATGTTGAACGTGCTGTATGCCTGTATGCTTACCATGAGGAAACATGAGTAGCTTCCCATGTTAAACACACGAGTTCATAACTAGTTTGTTATTTTCTTGCTCTGCTGTTTAGCTAGATGTCAAATGTAACTTTAATTTCGTCAAAAGAGTATCTTACCAATTTTCTACGATAGACTACTGGTGTCTCTTTTTTTTTTTTTTTTTTTGACTCACCACATGGTGTAGTAATGCTTAATCCTTGGATACAAGTTTCTCATCTTGTCAAGTTTCGGTGGTGCACAATGTTAGTAGTCAATTGGATATTTTAGGTGTTTTTAGTTGCATCTTTAGTTAATGCCAATAATCTAATATTGAATGCTATACTTCCATATTACTATACTTTGTTTCATTCTTCTAATACAAGAAGGTCCCTGCCCTTTTTTCAGGAGGCAGAAGGAGATGAAGATGAGTGGGATCGGGAGGATCAAGGAAATGCTGCTGTCAAGGTTATGTGCCGTTTATGCTTTTCAGGAGAAAATGAGGGCAGCACGAAAGCTGCCAAAATGCTTCCTTGCAAACTTTGCAGCAAACGGTATCATAGAAACTGTTTGAAAAGCTGGGGGGAACATAGAGGTAATAGAAGTTTTTATAGTCTCTTCATCACCTATTCATTCGTGTACATGCTCTAATAGATTAATTAATTAATGTTCCTTCTAGACCTTTTCCACTGGAGCTCATGGGTCTGTCCTTCTTGCCGCAGTTGTGAGGTCAGTTCTTTTTCTGTTTCCATCTATTATCATGAACTTCTACTACCCCTCACTCCCTCAGTCAAGAACAATTTTGCTCTGTTCATTGTTGTTCTTGTGCTATGTTTGAATTTTACATCTTGGTAGCATGTGTGTTACATGGTAAGCATCACTAGCTTCTGCATTTGATTTTTGTTACATCAATACTTGCCGTCTATATAGGTATGCCGACGTCCTGGTGACCCCAACAAGTTGATGTTCTGTAAAAGGTGTGACGGCGCTTACCATTGTTACTGTCAGCAACCATCACACAAGGTGAATCTATTGTATCTCCCATCTCCACCCCTTTCCACCACCACCCTTTCTTTTTGTATAGATTGCATTTACATCTGTTTGTTACTTTGTTATCACTAAACACTGAGTGTAACATTGCAGAATGTTACCCATGGACCATATTTATGTCCAAAACATACAAGGTGCCATAGCTGTGGATCTGGTGTGCCTGGTAGTGGCCATAGCACAAGGTACTGATTCAAATGTTCATCTCCCTAACTGGTATTGACTACCAGGTTCTTTTGCTGTGCTTCTGTTTGTGTGTAACACTGAATTTGGATATATAGGTGGTTTTTGGGGTACACATGCTGTGATGCGTGTGGACGATTGTTTGTGAAAGGAAACTACTGTCCAATTTGCTTGAAGGTACAAATGCTATGTTCTCAGTACAAAAATAATTTATTTTAGCTTTTTGTTTTTTGTCCTGCTCTATTCAATTTTGGAGTTTCTATTTTTTTCTTGTTTCCGCCCCCACCACCTTACAAGATAGTTGTTGCCTGAGATATTTTAGTGATGGAAGTTATTATTTATATTATAACTAGGAGAATACGCCGCGCGTTGCTGAGGCGATTCCAGATAATTTAAAAAGATATTGGACTTATATATTTATAGTTATATAAATTAAACTATTTGAAATTAATTTTGGTGAATGGTTTGACATATTGATGTGGACAACTCAATGAATGTTACATGAAGAGATAGCTATCATAATTACATGTGCTAGTTGACTTTAATTGCAAGTTTCAGTAGATTGTTGATGTGGACAGCTTGCATGTCAAGAGAATTCACTAGTGGGGTTTGTTTATATAAGAAGTATAGATTTGAAGCCTCTTTGATTGAGACTTCATTTCATTTTTTTAAGTCAAAGTATGGGTAGTCTTGGTTGACCATGTTTTCATTTAGTTGACTTATGCTTATATGACATTTCCTGCTTTGGGTTCCATCTGTTTTCAGGTGTATAGAGACTCTGAAGTGATACCTATGGTTTGCTGCGATGTTTGTGAAAAGTGGGTGCATATTGAGTGTGATGGCATCAGGTCTGTATGAGTGTGAACCCTATGCGTTTGTTTGAATAATACCCTTATTTGTTTCAGCTATATACATTGCCCTCCTTTTCCCCTCCCTTTTCTTCTCATTGGGTGTATGCTTTACTGTTGTTCCACATGTTATGCAGTGAGGAAAAGTACCAACAATTCCAAGCTGATCAAAACCTTCAGTACACATGTGCAGCATGCCGTGGCGAATGCTCCCAGGTGATAACTACTTCTGTCATCATGCCTCACTGCTATATTGTGTCATCTAACACCCATTTTGCTAACATCAGATCAGGGACACTGAGGATGCAATCCGAGAGCTTTGGAAGAGGAGGGATGTTGTTGATCATGAGCTTATGGTTTCTTTGCGGGCTGCTGCTGCACTACCTTCTCTTGAAGATGTGTCACCTCCTTATCCAAACTCGGATGATGAGAAACTCGGTGCATATGTATTGAAAAATGAGAGTAGAAATACTCTAAAGTTTTCATTAAAAAGTAACAGTAGCAAGCCTCCACCAGATACACCTGAGCAAGAGAAGATTGTTTTAAAGAGCTCTGGATCAAATAAGAAGCCTTCCAAAAAGAAAGGTGGTCAGGGTAATAAAACAGATGATGGCCATGATGAAATATTTCTGGAGAGAAGGAATGATGTTAAATCATCAAATAGCCGTTTGGGCGATCAAAGTATAGATGGCAATCATGATGGGAGCCCTTTTAAGAATGATGATAATGCCTATATTTCATCTTCAACTCGAAGTTCAGAAAAGAATTTGAAATCTCCATCCATGAAAGCTGTGGCAAACAATGCTGATATGATACCCAAAGTCAAGATTAAAGGCAGTAAGGCTTCGAGTTTGCGTTACAAAGATGGTGAAGAAAATACTCCCAAGAATGACACTGGAAAAGCTACCAAGTTGGTTATCCATCTCGGTTCACGGCATAAAACTAGGAGTGGCTCTCCTAAGTCGGAACTGTCCAATTCTCAAAGAGAGCAAGATTTGGGTTCAATACATGGTATGTGCCCGTTTTGTGGACGTTCACTATTTACCAGTTGTATTTCCCTTCTATAATAAATGTTTTAGCATGTATAATCATGTGCTTCAGGGGCTAATATTTCCCTTTATGGGCATGCAAACAATTAGAATGACTTCGTGCCTTTTTTTTCTTTCTACGCGTATAAGAACATGCTGTTTCATATTTTGGTGGTAGTCCAAAGGCATTGTTTGGAATGTTTTCTTCTGTCTTTCTGATTGAACTTTTAAATCCAAGCATTTTAGCCAAATAGCTGAATGTTCCCATTGAGTGCTTAATTTCAAGAAGTATTGCTGCATTCCTGTGACACTGTTGTTCCCGTTCCTAATTTTCAAGTTAGTGGCACCTGGTATTACTGTGTCGAGGAGTAAACAAGTTTTCACACTCATTGCCTCTTTCAGGAGGGAAAATAGATGTCACAAGCCAGCTGAAAAGTTCAAGAAATGAGGTAAAAGAGAGAAGTGTAAAGAAGTTAGTTAGAGAGACTGGGGCACAACAAAGAAATAGCCTTTTGGGTGATCTTGGTACCTCAAAAAAGCATGCAACTGGGAAAAGGAGCAATGCTCTAATTTCTGGAATGGAAAATGCAAATGAAACTGGTACTAAAAACAGATCATTTGCACAGAAACAATCTCATTCGAGTCAGGTGGATGAGAAGCAGGGGACTGCTGACTCTCCTGATAACTTGAAGCCATCATTGCTCAAACTTAAATTTAAGCGTCCACATTTTGAGCAGCTAAACACCCAGGCCTCTCAACCAGAGGAGCCGACCTCCTGGGTTTCTCAGCAAGAGGAGCAGTTAACTGTTGCTAAAGGCCAGAGATCAAAGAGGAAGAGGCCTTCGATGGAGAAGGGAGATGGTTTGGATGGTTCGACTCCAGCCAAGAGGCATCAGCAGAGCACAGATGATGAAGTGATGGACGCAAACTGGATACTACGCAAGTTGGGCAAGGATGCGATCGGAAAGAGGATTGAGGTCCATCTAACTTCTGATGGCAAATGGTTAGTTCTTCCTTTAATCTTTTCTTGGTACAATTTTGTTTAATATATATTATTATTATCCTGGTGAAGTCTACCTCCATTTGGTTCAGTAGCAGTTCGAGGGAAAGTACGTGCGTTAGCCAACTTGCACCGCTTTATGGAGTCCTCCATTTAAATTGACTTTTCCTGATTCCCTATATATGCCTCCCATAAAACAATTACTATTTGCATACCGTCTGACAATGAACTGGCATTGCTTAATGTTACCGGCCAGTGTATCTGATTCTAATTACTTACTGAGAAAAACATATGGACTGATACGTATTCATCTTGGCAGGCATCAAGGGATGGTGTCAAATGTCTTTGGTGGCACACTGTGTATTCAGTTAGATAATGGCAGGTCTGAGAACGTGGAGCTGGGGAAGCAGGCCATCCGCCTGATTGCTTCAAGATCAAAGGGCGGGAAGCGATGAAACCTTTTTTTCACCCCATATGCAGCTTAGGACCTGTTCTCACTCAACCCATTGCCATGATTATGGCAGGTAGAGTCCTCCCCTTGAGGTTTGATATCCGCTGAAGCACAGCAGCGACCACCTGCTGCTGTTCATGGGGGTACGTGCTGCCTCTCAGCTTTTGCTGACTGGACGAGACACTGAGCGCAACATCATCTGTTGCACCATGTTTCGCTGGCCTAGCGTGTAAAAGACTTTTGTTTTGGTGTTGATGCTGTCGGAAGCCCATTGGCTTTCCATTAGATTCTGGTAGGGTAGGGAAACCGAAGAGGTTTTAGATTACCTTGGATGTAAAAGAAGCAGGTAGCGCCGTATCTGGAGTGTTTTGTACATGTAGTATTCAGACGAGTTTCTGAACAGTTCGTTAATGGCTTATTTGGTGGTGTTATTTGCTGGCCAATGTCTACAAATCGTTGGTATTGCTCATCGACTCTACTCCGGTGGTTTTCAAAGGGAATTTCAGGAAGGCGAATGTGGTGAGGAAAAAGGCGATTCAGCAGGATCATCGACACCTACGGCGGCTGGGATGGGAGCGCCCGCCGCTGCCTCGTGCTCGTGCAGTGTTCGTCGACTCGTATGGCACCGACGCACCGGGAAGAGGAAGAAGATTCCGACAAGGGGATCCTCGAGATATGGTAGAGTCGTATAGGCGACAGGTGGACAAGGAGATCCTCGGGATCGTGAAGGAGAAGAACAAGATCAGGCCCGGAATGAAAGGCTAGACCTGGACGTACGTTAAGGCATAGTATAGGTTGTTCACGGATGGACCGAACTAACATGGTTACCCCTCCGTTCCAGAAAGAATGTAATTTTTACTTATCGAGGAGTTAACCAGTTTGCAGCTTTGATCAAAGTTATATAAAAAGTACTAATATTTATAATACAAAATAAATATCAATAGATTAATGATAAAATATATTTTCGTAACCAATTTTATTTAAGACATAAATATTAATATTAATCATTGTAAACTTAGTTAAATTTCAGTAAATTTAACTAATCATATAATTATTTTTTTTAAACGGAGGGAGTACATTTCATCCGCTGAAAGCCAAAACGCCAAACCGGCATCCGTGTGCATCGACGGTATCTCAGTCCGAGCCCATTATTGTTCGCCGTCAACGCGACCAGTGTGAAAGTGAGCTAAACTAGCACAAGTAGCACTCCGCACATTAGTATATTCTTGCTTCCTAAATAATTAAGTACCCAGACTAATACGTGGCTGTGTTGACGCATATGCTAATAACGCCAATCCATACGAGTGCAATTATGCGTTTCAAATTAATCTCTATAACAATTTTTCGGTACCGATCTCTATTGTGTCACAGAAACTCGAAGAAGTTTCTATTGTACGGCGGCAACATCTTGTCTAGTAACATAGCTACATCAAATGCTCAATTTTGTAGGCACGTCTCCCATTCGGATACATTTTTTCATGCAATGAAATGAACTGAAAATATGTTATAGCCTACTCCCCGAGATAAGTGACGTTTTCTACTTCTACATTTTATTTGATTGTTTGTTTAAAATTTGTACAGATATTATTTGTTTTGTTATAACTTATTTTATAATTATTCGATATATTTTAATAATGATTTTTTTATTTTTATTTATATAAAAAGATTAAATAGGATGAACGGTCAAACAAGATGTCTAAATAAAATGCCACTTATTTAAGGATAGATGGAGTATGTCCTATGCAGTGGCAGAGCCAAGGTGGGGCATGCCCCCCCCCCCCCCCCCATATCACAACAAAATATTTGTACTAGATATAGCTTTTATTTATATTATAAGATGAACTTAGCTCAATCTCACTGAATATTTGTTTTCGACAGAACCTAGTAGGTAGGAATCTAAGTGATTGGCATTCAATTGTTTCATCTCCACTTAACATGAATCCACATAGGGGTAGAGATGTGTTTATTTGGGCTTTACATTAATCAAGAATTATTTCAGTCAAATCCATGTATACTGCTTTGGTTAATAATGGAGTTGCAGTGTCATAAGATATATGGCAGATCAAAATTTCTACAAGAATAAAAATATTTTTGCGGTATTTTAAACAAGGATAAACATTAACTAAAGACAACCATGCTCCGTGAAACTGGGATGATGATACGAGGGGATTTTGCCTCCTCGTAAATGACTTGTTTGATAGGTGGTCTAAAGGAGAGGGGGGCAGGGGAAAAGAACGCAAGTCATTGTTACTGACTGCAGCTTCGGGGTTGTGTTGGGCAATTTGGATAACGATAGATGAAATGGTTTTTTGAAAAGAACAAAAATAAATCTTTTTTGCAGGTTCTTTTCAAGAGTACCCACTGGCTTCGCCAATGAGCAACGTTGCAACGGTGTGATGATCTACGCGATCAGCTACTCCTAGTCGGCCAACAGAGACATTGGCCTTGCATTTCTTTGCTATCAAAGGGTGGACTTCAATTAGTTTGCTTCCTCATGATTAGTGAAAACTTTGCTTCGTTTTTTGTACTCTGGATTTTGTCCACTTGTCTTGGTCTTGGGACGAATTTTGTAATAATTAGCGTGATTCTACCGGTTATTAGATGAAGCCGGGTACGGAGTATTCTTTATTAAAAAAACCAAACTAGTTGAATACATGGATATCCGAAACCAGACTTTAAGGTAGATTCTCGTGGTATTGGTCTTATTGTTCAGTACGTTACAAAGTATAGGTCACGTTTGTAACACATGTTCGCTAGGAATAACAAAAGAAGAAATGATTGGAGCCTTTGGCCTCATCAAGATCGGCATCCCAAATAAAGCGCGGTGTACTGATAACGATATTATGCTCTCATGCAATGGGCATATGCCATCGCCATCCGATCCGGACCGCGCGGAGGGATGAGATGATAGGGTGCGTAGGTCAAACTGCGCGGGCATTCACACGGGCGCTGCGCTATACAATTTGTCATGCGGCCGGCCTCGTGAGAACAAGCTAGGCAGAGACGCAAGATTCGACTCGCCTTCATCGTCGATTAGTTCCTCGGCACGGTCAAGATCTATACAAGATAGATGCTCCAAAACTGGGTTCAATGTCAACTGCTTGCAGCTCCTCCGTCCCTATTCAAACGCATGAGGCGTGCTAATGATTATCATATATAGGCCCCGCCTTTGTTTGTTTACGTAACCCCATGTCAACTACTATCATATATATATAGGACTCCCCCCCGTATTCCGAAAGCACAATTCGTGGGGTAAAAGGGATATTCGCCGGAAATTTCGCAGTTCTAAGTAGACTAGACCTCCCCTGTTGTTGAAGCCCAAGGAAGCAGCTGCTAGCCCAAAACGCAACCCTACGCGTCGAGCTCGTGTCTGTATATATATCTCCGGCGGGCGGTGGCTATTTGTGTTGTGGGCGAAAAGAGGGCAGAGGAAGAAGCAGAGTAGTAGCACCAGTAGCCACGAGAGCAAGCCAAAAGCGAGGAGCAGCATCAACGATGACGTGGGATCTCCGCCGCCGCGCGGGCCTCCTGTTCGTGGCCCTCTTTCTCCTTGGCGGCGGCGGTGTGGACGGCGGCGTGACGAGCTCGTACCGGCGGAAGATGGAGGCGACGGTGGAGATGCCGCTGGACGCCGACGTGTTCCGCGTCCCGCCGGGGTACAATGCCCCGCAGCAGGTACGATGCCGATGCCGGGATCAGATTCTCTCTGTCAAGTCATGATCGCGTCGCATGCCTTCTTTTACTTTTCCATCCCATCCGAATCCCAATCAATAATGCACCACCAGTGACTAGCACTGCTGACGATGCGATGCACACAGGTGCACATCACGCTGGGCGACCAGGAAGGCACGGCGATGATGGTGTCGTGGGTGACGCCCAACGAGCTGGGCAACACCACCGTCGCGTACGGCGAGCACCCGGACCCGGAGAAGATGGAGCGCCGCGCCCAGGGCACGCACACGCGCTACGACTACTTCAACTACACCTCCGGATTCATCCACCACTGCACCCTCAAAAACCTCGAGGTTCGTTGGTTGGTTGGTTGCTTGCTTACTTGTTCACAGAACCCGTTCCGTTATATATGCATTTTATTAGTACTACTACTACTAATAATAATATGAGCTAATGGCCGCCATGCATGATATATCCGTCGTTGCAGCACGGCAAGAAGTACTACTACGCCATGGGGTTCGGCCACACGGTGAGGGCCTTCTCCTTCACCACGCCGCCCAAGCCGGGCCCTGATACGCCCTTCAAGCTTCGGCATCATCGGTAAGCAACTCTGAACTCCCATCCAAACATTCATTGTTTTGAACGTGTACTCTTTCTTTGTACTCTCAGAAAAATATCATCTTAGATAGACTAAGTTCATTTTTTCTGTACATGAATATATTCATTATTAAAATCTGAGATTGGTCGATTTCTAAAAGGATGAGACATGAGAGTGACATTTTTTGAATCGAAGGAATAGTATACAAGCGGTGCAAGCATCTAATGGTCCGTGTATGATCCATAACTAAATACTCCTTCCATCCCAAATTATAAGGGCATTCTAAAAATATTAGAGAGTCAAAACATCTCAAGTTTGACCAAAGTTCGAGAAATACTGAAGATTTATGATAAAAAAGTATTATCAAAATATATTTGATGAAAAATCTAATTATATTTAGTTGATATTGTAAATATTATTATCTTATTATATAAACTTGGTCAAAATTGAGATGTTTTAACTCTTCAAATTTTTTGAAATGACTTACAATTTGAAATGGAGAGATTACTATCATAAGATGTTTTGACATTTATATATTAATAGATTTTATTATATGTGTGTTTAAACATAACATATATCTAGATGCGTGACAAAAGCTATGAATGTAGAAAGATAAAACGTTTTATAATTTGGAACGGAGAGAGTTGTTTATTTATCATGCAGATTATATATATACTAAAGGTCCCCATCCCAGCCATGATTTCGTCCAAATGAAAAGGGAATCTTGCCACCACTCTACTGATAGTGTCATTGCGACATTGCCAGCCTGTTGCCATCTGGACGTCGACCACAATGTGGAAACTGCACAATGTGGAATCAAGCTTGAATGCCGTGTGTAGACCTGGGATTCAGAAACCTCGATGTGTTCAGATTTGGCTCTTTTTTTTTTTTTTAATTCTAGCAAACAAGGAGCACGCACTACTGTAGTACCATACCGATTCATTGCATCCTCTACAAATGTGCCTAAACCAGTAGTTCATTCGTCGCAATCAAGCGTGAGTGTCGTGTTGACCGGGGATTAAAAATTGTCGCAATCCTCTGACGATGCTGCCGCCGACGACTCTGACTCTGACTCTGACTCTGGTTCTGTCCCCATGCCATGACTGACCTGATGACTGAATTTAATGCCAATGCAGGCGACCTCGGGCAGACGTTCGACTCCAACATCACGCTGTCGCACTACGAGTCGAACGTCGGCGACGCGGTCCTCTTCGTGGGCGACCTGTCGTACGCGGACGACCACCCGCTGCACGACAACAACCGGTGGGACACGTGGGCGCGGTTCGTGGAGCGCAGCGCGGCGTACCAGCCGTGGGTCTGGACGGCGGGCAACCACGAGCTGGACTTCGCGCCGGAGCTGGGGGAGACAACGCCCTTCAAGCCTTTCACCCACCGGTACCCGACCCCGTACGCCGCGGCGGGGAGCACGGAGCCGTTCTGGTACTCGGTGAAGATCGCCTCGGCGCACGTCGTGGTGCTCGCCTCCTACTCCGCCTACGGCAAGTACACGCCGCAGTGGACGTGGCTGCAGGAGGAGCTGGCGACGAAGGTGGACCGGAGGACGACGCCGTGGCTCATCGTGCTGATGCACTCGCCGTGGTACAACAGCAACAACTACCACTACATGGAGGGGGAGACGATGCGGGTGCAGTTCGAGCGGTGGCTCGTGGACGCCAAGGTGGACCTGGTGCTGGCGGGCCACG
Organism: Eremochloa ophiuroides; assembly: GCA_038502445.1. NCBI lineage: Eukaryota > Viridiplantae > Streptophyta > Magnoliopsida > Poales > Poaceae > Eremochloa > Eremochloa ophiuroides. The sequence goes on along the minus strand of JAHLJS010000003.1, from coordinate 54,803,404 downwards.
TCCACGCGTACGAGCGCAGCCACCGCGTGTCCAACGTCGCCTACGATATCGTGAACGGGGACGCCACGCCGGTGCGCAACGCCGCCGCGCCGGTCTACGTCACCATCGGCGACGGCGGCAACATCGAGGGCATCGCGGATAACTTCACGCGCCCGCAGCCCGCGTACTCGGCGTTCCGCGAGGCCAGCTTCGGGCACGCCACGCTGGAGATCAAGAACCGCACGCACGCCTACTACTCGTGGCACCGCAACCAGGACGGCGCCAAGGTTGTCGCTGATGGCGTCTGGCTCACCAACAGGTACTGGATGCCCACCAACGACGACACCAACTGACGACGATATCTGATAGATCATATCAATCCGTTGTTGCTAGGCCCCCTGCTGTGTGTTGGATCGATCGTTCGATCTCCACCAAACCGTTGATGATTCAGTCGGGAAAACATGCAATGCAAAGCAATGCGTTTTATAATGTTGGATGAATAAGAAATTTGCCTGTAGGTCGTGTACAAACAAATGCAAAATGTAGTATCCATCGCTCGCAGGTCAGCCCATGTCCTACCACGTATGAACCACACACATGACACATCGAGTAGCGTCGCGGCCGAAGCGACAAGTCTATCTACAGCCTCACTCACCTTTGCTTTGGGTAAAAGAGGCTCTCCACCGCCTCACGCTTCAATTGGACCACTGCATGCTCACCCCTTGCTTTCCATCATCCACAGTGGCCCTCGGACGCCGATTACCAAAGTTAGGCGGCTGCGGCTCCACTGAATCTGCAACTAGGCTTCGCCATTCAGCCTTTATCATCAACCATGAAGATTCTCGCCATTTTTGCCTTTTTCTCGATCAATCATTGATTCCGGCCACAAAATCGGTCCCCTTTGCGGTCGGAGCGCTCCCTCCTCTCCTCTCCTTTTTTTTTTTTTTTTTTTTTTTGACAAACTGCTTCTCTCGTGTACTCCATGTCGCACCGCAGGCCACGACTTCAACAGTCAGTCGATGGATATGGCTGGCCGTTACAGTAGCGAATTGGGCAGTCATCGCCGTGGATCAGTTATCAGTCGCCAGACACGAAGGCGACGATGCGGTGCGCGCAACAAAGGCCATGACTGCGAGGCCGGCCTTCTCTCGCGGGCCAGCGTGTCGCGATACACTTGCAAAAACCGCGGCGATGTATACGCGTACTCCCTCCCTATCGAAATCAGATGACATTTAGAACAATAATACGGTCTTCTAAATATGACTTTGACTTTATATTTCTATAAAAATACCTATTAAAAAGTGATATATGTATATTTTTATGGAAGTATATTCGAAAACAAATCTATTTATATAGTTTCTATATTTCCAAATCCAATAATTTAAAAGTTATTTATGATTTATATTTCTAATATTTGACAAGATTTTTTTTAAAACGTCATCTTTTTTCGATACGGAGAGAGTACTAAAGTTCTCTTTAAAACGAATGCAAGAGTTGCAGGGCTAGCTAGTCGCCACGATATCCAATGCCTAGTGGTGAAAATAACCACTAATTCTGACTGTAATTGATTTGTTGTAAAAGTAAAATAATGTTCTGTTGTTAAAAATAGCACCCTGATTTTCCGATAACCATTACAAAAGCTAGCCTCCTTGCACCAGAAAAAAATTGCTAAGAACCACTCATCGCCATACAAATATTGCCTCCGTCCCAAAATAGATGTCGCTATGGGAAGCGTGCTGGTCAAATTTTCTCAACTTTGACCGAGTTTCTAGAAAATACATGCAATATTTATATCTCCAAATAAATATATCATGAAAGTATATTTATAGATCTATCTAATGATATTAATTATATATTATAAATATTAATATTTTTATATATATACTTGGTCAAACACAAAAAGTCATTGACTTCTCGGAAAGTGAGAATGACATTTATTTTGGGACGGATGGAGTACAGGTAGGGATGAAAACGAATCGGATACGAACGGATATCACTAATATCATATTTGTTTTTATATTTCTGGTCGGATTCGGATTCGAATACGGATAGTGTCAGCCATACCGGATGTCAGCCATACCGGATAGGATATGATTGGATGTCGATATCATAAATATACGATTTGAGTATCCGGATACGAATACGGTATCAGATATTGAATATCCGGACTCGGATACGGACAGATCTGAACACCTTTAAACGGATTTGGTCGAACGGACATTCGGATAAATATAGATACCATTTTCATCCATGAGTACAGGTCACTCGAGCAACACACTTCCCAGTGCTCACCTCACCTCCTTCTGCAGTGGTCTCCTTGCAACTTTTTCGATCATTGCGGGCACATGATCTCTCCAAATCGTCTCCCTCCCACTTATAGTTTGCCAAAGGGCACGCGGCCTGATGGATCGGCCCATGGCCTGAGCTTTTGGCTTGGCCTAAGCACGGCTCGACATGATGAGAGGGCCGCCTCTGGGTTGCTGCCTTAGCACGGCATGTCGACTGGCCCGGCCCGATGGTACAAGGGTGTGTTTAGTTTCTAATTTTTTTTTCTCTTTTCTCATCACATCGATTGTGCTTTCCGTCTACATGAAGCACTAAATAAAGTAGCAACTATTGTATGTTTATACTTTTTCCTAGCTAACTCGAGATGAATCTTTTAAGTCTACTTAAATTATAATTGGACAAAAGTTATCAAATACAAACGAAAGTGTTACAGTGCACTTTTCACCTAACTAAACACCCTATATATATATATATATATATATATATATATATATATATATATATATATATATATATACACACACACACACACACACACACACACACCCCCCACTAGAACCTAGTTTCACTCCGAGGCTCCTTGCTGCCGTTTGTTCCCTTTTGCTACTCTGTCTCCGCGCGTGAGCCTCCCATCCATGCTAGGCGTTGAGACCAGCACCCGCCCCACTCCCCATCTCCCATATTTGGAGTCAAGACGAGCAGATCCTTGCTCGACGCGCCCTCCTACATCTTGCTCGCTTGACGCCAAGCTCCGCCCACCCTTCTCCAACACAGGCGCGTGACCGTACTGCCAGCGAGCGGTGGTGGGGCAGCGTGTGGCCGCAGCAGCGAGCGACGGCGTAGTGATGCACACAGTTGCATCTACTAGCGCGTAGAGTGGGTAAGCACAATGGGCTTTGCGGGTTAACGGGTCGCACGAAAACGGTTCGAGGCATATGCTTGGGTCGCTGGTGCCACCTGTGGGCTGGCACAGCACGGGCCGATGCCTTCTAGGCCATGTCGAGCTTGGCACAAGCCTGTGTCGTGCCAGGCCGAGGAGTGGAATGGCCATCTATACAATCCCGCTACCACGTTCTCATCGTTGCATGAACAACACCTCTATCTGAACCCGCTTATTCCAACGAGGACACCCGCATCTTGAGTCGTAGGTGCCAACGAGCGGTGGCGGGTGGCTGTAAGCCTGTAATTGTGAGTGACGCGCAGTCGTGTCTACCAGCATGTGGCGGTGGGGAGGCACGGTCCAAGTGAAAATGGTTCAAGACCTTTAGGGCCATGCTTGGGTCGTTGGTGTCGCCCGTGGGCTGGCACTACATGGGCCGATGCTTTCCGGGCCGTGCCTATCGAGCACGGCACGGTTAGGCCGAGATCTCATCACTGCATCGAACAACACCTTTATCTGCATGGTAACGATACAGAACGGGCGTTCGGACCCATCGGACGCCACGCGCCCGCACTCCTCCACGCAGCCGCACGCCCGGTGCTGCTCCCTGCCTTCTTTCGCTCCCTCTCTACCTCTGCTCCCTCTCCCTCCCTCTCTCTTCCCCTGCTTCTGCTCCATCTTTCTGCGCCCTTCATGCCACGGGCAGCAAGCGAGCTGCTCCTTCCTCCCTTCCTCCGTCCCTCCCATGACCTCCATACCATAGGATAGAAGCCCGGCAACAGAGGCTTCCGGCAAGCAGCTCCCCTCCCTCCATCCGTCCCTCCCTTCCCTCGCCATGACCTCTATGCACCGAAGAGGAGGGTGACGGCGACAGCTTCTCTCCTACGCCGGCGTCCTCTACCACCGAGAGTCCTCAATGCTCGCAGATCCAGTGGCCACGACGCTCCCCTACATCGGCAGCTTCTTCCTCCACCTCGGCGTCTTCCTCATCAAAATCCGGTGGCTCCTTCCCCCAACATAAGGCGTCCTCATCCCCCACACCGACGTCCTCCACCACTAGAGCCCCCAAAAGTCCACAGATCTAGAGGCCATGGTGCTCCCCACGCTATGATCCATCTCTCTTCCCCCTGTATTGCAATTGTATGTTTCAATTGTTTCAAAGGTATTTTGCAGTTGAATCATATGAATGTTACAAAAGTAGATCGGGAATGTTGCACACGTTGCATATGTTGCAATTATTTGAGAGACATGTTGCAATATTAAGCTTTTGAATGTTTTAGGTATTTTTCATCGGTATGTTTCATCCATGTTCCTGGATGCATGTTGAAGTTGTGTTACAGATGCACATGTTTCATACATATGTTGCATGTGTTTATTCGGATGTTGTGATGGTTTGCAATGATTTTCAAGTGTGTTTAGACGATTTTTCTGAGTGTTGCGTGAGTATGTTTCAAATGTTTCAATAGTCAACAGATGTATGTTGCAAGAGTTGTATTCGGATATTTCAAAAGTAGATCTAGGGTTGCATCTCTCCCTCAATCTTCTTTTGCATCTTATCTCTTAGGGCGGGTAAGGCACTGGTGCTGGGCTGTGTAGGTGCAGGTGGGGGGCAGAGGCATGGTGTGTGGGTGGGAATGCACGGCGTGCTAGGCGAGAGGCGCAAGAGAGTGGCATGCAGGGTGGGGCGCGTGAGCGCGGCGTGCGGAGTGGGACGCGCGGGCATGTGGGTGGAGCTCAGAGTGGGACATGCGGGGTGGAGTGCGCGAGCGTGCAGGTGAAGCATGGCCACAACAACATAGATGCGGACGTCCGAACGGTTGGCCCGTCCTGACATCCGGACAGAAGTAATTCCCTTATATGAAGCCTCTTATTTCAACTAGGACACCCGCATCTCTAGTCGTCCACTAGCCTCCTCCATCCACATTACAACTACCGGGCCTTTGCCGCTGTCTTGCACTCAAGTTGTGCTCCACCATCAGTGTGGTTGTATGACACTGTCACCACACCTACTATCACCAGGTAGGGATGAAAACGAATCGGATATGAATGGATATCATTGATATTACATTTATTTTCATATTTCTGGTTGGATTCGGATTCGAATACGGATAGTGTCAACCATGGCAGATAGGATATGATTGGATGTCGACATTATAAATATACTATTTGAGTATTCAGATACGGATATGGTATTAGATATTGAATATCCGGACTTAGATATAGACAGATCTAAACACCTCTAAACGAATTCAGTCGAACGAACGGTCAGATAAATATCTATACCATTTCATCCATATGCACAGGAGCTAAGTCCTAGGCGCTGCTACACTACTCCAGACTCGAATTTTTTTAAAATAGTATTTTTTTAATGATTAATTGCAAATCTAGTTTTTGGATTGAAAGAATTGCAAAAATAGCAGTCTGTCGACCACCCAGGAGCCGACAGGGGACCTGTCGGCTGATGGACAGCTGATAGGTTGACGTGTCACCTGCCTGGCAGTCGTCCACCGTCGACAGCTGATATCGGCGCCGACAGCTGGCCTGTTGACCGTCCAACAGCCGACAGGACCATTCGGCCTTCGGGAAGCCGATAGGCCTGTCGGCTTACGGTTAGCCGACATGCCTCTATTTTATGTGTTTTTTCCATTTTGATGTTCATTTTGATGTTTATTTCATATTCGTTACACGGTTTGATCCGAAAACTTAGTCCAGTATTTGAAGACTGTTCTAAGGTTTGTTCTACAAATTAAGTGTGTTGGAAACTACGTGATGTACTAGAAATAGAATAAAAGTTAGGTAATTAAAACAACACATGTTGAATTTAGAAGAGTAACCCAGCGATACATGAATTGAGCGGTGCATGGCATGTCTGGTACACTAGGTTGTACCAAGCCTAATCCTAACATGCCTTAGGGAAAATAAACACAATGGTGGTTTGTAATGGCATGTGTGCGACTCTACTAAGAGGCCACCGACTACTGTAAACATGCCTTAGGGAATTTAAATTGGTAGGTCTATTACATTGTTCTACTGGGTGCAGCGTGGTTGTTTGCCCTTGTTGTCGCGCCGTGCAGACGGTTCCGCTGCATCCTTCTTGTTCTTGAGTGCTTCCACTCGAGCTTTAAGCTCTTCCTCTTGACGCTTGATGACTGCTTCACGCAAGCTTAACTCCTCCCTCCTCCTGGCAAGATCTTCCTCCTTAGCTTTGAGACAGATCTGATCGGCCCTGATCCGTCGCTCTTTGTCCTCCCTAATTTTGCGGTCAACCTCACGAGCCTCATTCATCCTCAGAAGATATTGAGCTTTGTCTTCAAGCTCCTTAGGGCGCCTCTGTGGCCCTGCAGGCATCTCCCGATCCACCCATTGGATCCACTTGCAAGGCTACATGTGTGGATGTAAAGGATCAAAGTGTGAATAGTTTACAAGAAACGAAAGAAGAAGTTGTTGATAGTACCATGAAGTCGTCATCTAGATCTGGGCACCCGAAGTACCTGCACCCATAGTGCCGGTCCAACTCCACCCACACGTACAACCTAGTCACAAACCCACAACAACACTTTGGTCGCTCACGCCACGACGGTAGCTAAGTTAGGTTAGTTGTCCATGACGACATTGTAGTTGAATGAGGAGGATTTGGAGAAGAAGATGTGTGGTATGTTTACTCGTCGGATGTCTTTAAATAGGTCAGGCATGGAGTAAAGCAGTAAATTCATGGACCCTAGCCTTTTCAGACTTAGTCCTTTATAGGCTATACAGAGTTTGTTTTTTTGCAATAAGTGCGAGTAGCATGTTCCCTACCTCAGATTACACAGCGAGTAGCCTTTTCGGTGGCTTGAAAAATCAAGAGTAGCCTGTTCAATCAGTCATATTTAATAGCGACTAGCCTTTTCAGTGATTCAGAGGGCTTACGAATAGGCTTTTTAGTGCATAGCCTTTTTAGTGATTCAGAGGACTTGCGAATAGGCTTTTCAGTGATTCAACGAGTTGTCAATTCAATTCATGGCCTCTTCAGTGACTGTGACTGCTCAGTGACTAGCCATTTCAGTGACTTTGGTAGACCAAGAATCTAGCCTTTTTAGAGTACTTGAAAGTGTTGTTCTCAATTAACTCTGCATTAATTCAGTTCTATTCAAACACAATGTCACCCCTCGGCTCCCTCTATAAATATGGGACGGTGCTGGCCGAACATCACCAGCAATACAAGATGTCTGGACCAAAGAAATAGGGGTTTGGGGTTGGGAAGGGCAATGGCACGGTGGAGAGTAAGGGCCCGCCAATAATATGGGATGATGGGGGTAGTCTTAGTCCCGATGAGTTCGAGGAACCCATTGACAGGTTTCCAAAAGAGAGTAAGAGTGATTATGGTCCAGATAGACCTCTGAGGGACTACGTGAAGAAGGATAAAGAAGTGTGGTCGAAATACAGGCATGGTGAGGACTACCTTGTGCAGATGTACACCGAGGACAGGATACACAGGGGCCAGCGATTCTTCTAGTGTCCCTGTGCATATGTAGTGTTTTCTTGTCATTTATTTCTGTAATGTATTTCACAACATAAAAGCATGTTAACAAATCTATTCATCGCAGACCTCGTGGGTAGAAGGCAGTTGCAGATTCAATAAGTGGGTGGACCCTCTACCTATTACCCCGCTTTTGGAGTACATCTGGTACCTGCAGGACCGCATCGGCTCGCTCGGCCCAAGCTACAGCTCGAGCAACAACAAGGAGGAAAATGAGGAAGGAGACAACAGTGGGGCCACATCGCAAGAGCCAATATGCACAGACCCATACTGCCACTGCCCTCATCACAAGAACAATGACAATCCGCCAGCATCGCCACCACCTCCGCCAATGGGCGGATACTATAGGGAAGGTGCCACACAACTCAATATGTGGCAACACTACTAGTAGGCTCTCTGATTGTCCATCTATGTGTGTCGTGCATGCTTCAATTACGTAAGGCATGTTAGGACTAGTGCAGAGAGTCTTAACCCTTGTTTGGTTTAGATTCTCACATGCCATTTCGTGTATTCGTTGTATGTCTTAATTTGCAAAGGCATGTTAGGGTCCACACATGCCTTTTCATGTGTTCTGCTTGTCCGTATCGTTTTGTAATATGTTTTAGAAGACAAGATATGTCTGCAATTCAAGCGTATTGGAGCGTTGCCTCCATTCAATGCAATGATAACGGCAAATACGATTGAACGGAACAGTAATGCATTAGTATGTAACATCCATGGAAACTTGTGATCATACATGCATGCGCCCTCAATTTGCACGATGCCCACGCTTAGGGGCCTACGCTCCTCGGTGATGAACCTGGCCCGTAGGAAAAGTGAACTGCGGTGGAGGGCGACACTGGCAGTGGTGGCGGGGTCGGGTCTACTGGCTGAGACAGCTGCGTCGGCAGTGGTGCACCAAAAAGCTGTGAGGAGCCGGCCTCATCCGGACAGGGCGGAGTACCGCCTATGTCAAAGCTCCCGAAGCTGCTCGTCCTCTCTGTGTACTCGCTTGCAGAAGCAAGTGTCCCTGCACAACAAAAGTGTGGTCATGTAACGGATGCGGTGCACGTATAATAATATACTAATCTATTAAATGCCCATCGAAGAGGTACCTAGGCGTGTAGTACGTCGTACGGAACCCCCTCCGGGAGGCACGGGAGTAGCTGCAGGCAGGCCCTGGTCGTCATGCCCAACGACGTCTGTGGTGTACCGGCACGATGCTCGACGTACGCCCGCCAAGCACCGTTGCCTCAGTCGTCATGGGGCGGCCACCAACTCTAGCCTACCAACTTGTGGAGGGTTCTGCTCGTACCGCTGCGCATATGACAGAAGCTTGTGGCCAACGTCCATTCATATATTTGTCTGCAAACAAGTCATATCGTTTGAAATGTTATTGGCAGTCATAACCCAAGTAATAATATTTTAAATAATTGCATAAAAAATTAGGGTTACCAGTGTATGGAACGCAGCTGGTGGCTCCATCGTGAAGGTGTCTGTGATCTTTGCTTTGTGTGGCTCGGCGTCCACTGGTACTGAGAAGCAACGAACGCGCGTAGCTCCGTGCAACCAATGCAAGTACTGGGGGTAGTCATCCTCGTCGAATGGCCCACCTAGGTCATGCATGTCAGTCGCCGCCTATGCCCACGTGTCCACCGAGGGCGCCACCCTGTCCACTCAGGACTGCTCGAACGCTATCCCTTGGCCTTTCCGACTCCACCTGCAAAACAACAGCAACTGAATAAATTTGTAGAACCGAAACGAATGGATAGCAGTAATAGAACACTAACCCGTGGGACGCATCAAGCTGAAGCTGAGGAAGCGGGAACACCTTCGCGCGGCCAAACTGACGAGCCACCCGGTCCGGACAGTACGGCTCGACATAAACATCGAACACCAATCATTTCCTCGTCAGCCACAGCTCCTGGTCACGGTAGCATAACTCGGACACACCGTGTGGTGCCCGGGCCTGGACGTCGTGTGCTGTGCAGGGAGTCTACCAAACCCTGTCAGGTGTGAGCTGGTCCATCATGGCTACGTATGTCGTGAACGTGCCTCTACCCGTGCCAGTTGCCCACCTCAGCTGCAAAACAAAAACCATTAGACTTTGTCGCCACAACAGAAAACAATAAGATGAAAGGAGGATACGTACGTCACGACACAACCAAAGTGTGTCCATCGTCGGCGCATCGAGCTCGTCGGGCACCCCAAACTCGTCGAACACTGTACATCCCGTCCTTGTACACCTCGTACGACGATAGGGTCGGCCTCCCGATGTCGAACCGCTCAAAGGACCAAAGCATCAGCAACAACGGACACCCAGCAATGTGCCTGTCGACGTCCTCCGAGTGCACGCGTCACATAGAGCTCGGTACGTACCTGCCAGCATCGCCGAGCCCCAACTGTATTGCGGGATGTCCTCAAGTGGTGCGTACGCTATCTGCACCGTGTAGTGGACGAAGTGCTTGTCGATGGTGTCGTGGTGAGAGCTGGTGAAGAGAACCCAACCGAACAGCCACAACAAGTACGCCAGTGGTAGACCGAAGAGCATGGCGACGTCCTCCAAAGTGACGGAGACCTCACCAACTGGAAGGTGAAATGTGTGTGTCTCAGGTCTCCAATGGTCCACCCAAGCAGAGAGCAGGGCACGGTCCACCGGGAAACACGCACTCCTGTGGCGGTGTCGCTCTACGAGACGAGCGAACGTGAGCAAGCCAGCTGCATGCAACCTGTATGCAAACATGTAGGACATATTAATGAAATTGAACCTGCCACCCACCCTACTAGGAAAGAACAACGGTTATGTGGGAACCCAACGCGGGTCAAGAAGCCACAGCTCGTCATGCGTCCGAAGGTTTAGGGCTAGTGGAAGCTGCCCATCCTCCAAGTGAGAGCGGTGCCTCTTGTCAACAGTGGGGTCGATCAGCTCCATACCTGCCATTATACAGAACAATAGAAAGGAACAGATTTCAAAAATGTTGACACAATAAATATTAGAACACTTCCGAAACATAAGTAGTACAAAACAAAAAAATTACAACACTAGTTCATAAGTCAAATATTACAACACTTCCGAAACATAAATAATACATAGCGCTAATATTACAACACCATTTTAAAGTGTCAATTATTACAACAATTAGGTCACTGCATAGATCATCGCTTTGGAATACGCCGCACTTCTGTTCCATCTGGTAGCCTATGTGTTGGATACATATCACAGTTTTTCCTCAAATGATCTCCACCGCACGCAAGATGGTATGGACGCCTATCCGTAGTTTTAGAAGCGTCCATATCATTCCTGATACGACGAGTCTTTCGACGCCCCTTTGTCTCCACCCTTTTCTCCGGATCCGGAGACCAGTCACGATCGCAATCCTCAACATGCTTACTGAAATTAGCAACGGCCCTCCAACCTCGTAGCTCGCCAGACCATGTGTTGAACACATTCTCCTTCCTAGAGTAAGGGGACACAGACATCATCGGAATGTTGGCTTTCCCACAAGCAGCAAGTACATGGGAGCATGGATAATGGTAGTACTTCGGCTTGTTACATGTGCACTCACACTTATTCTCTTCTGGCCACAGCTGACACTCCATAGTTATTTCGGTCGGACCAGTGCCAAGTCCACCTTTATCACGCAACCTGACTTCGAACACAAGGTCTTGATTGCCATCATAGTAGATGATGTGCATCAACCCTTTGGCACTTTTATCTTGTAGGTATGCATGAATGGTCGATGAATAAGTCATAAGTGGATTCTGCACAACTACGGTTGCCACTGCACATCGCTCTCATAGGTAAACCATTGTACCTCTTAGGATACCCTCCAATAGTGCAATCAAAGGAAGGGACCGTGTGCCTTTAAGCACCCAGTTGTAAACTTTTGCGAGATTCGTGGTCATGCAGCCATACCGTGCACCATACGTGTCATGTAACAAAGACCACTTCTCGGGGTCCTCCTCTTGAATCCATTGAGAGAAACAAGTCAATGATCTGCCCCCCTTACGTCCACATGTCTTGCTTCTGGGCTCGTTAGGGAGTGGACCAAGGCCTTGTGGCTCCTCCTCTGTTGCCACAACAGGGTGCCTGCGCACTTCTTTCATGTGGCTAGTGGTAAGCTCATCTAGGCGTTGCCAAATGAAGTCAAATTTCTTTTTTTGGTTCTACTTGCATAGCCTCTTGAACAAGTCCTGAAGACGCTTGCTCTTGAACTGCTTATAGAAGTTTGTTGCTAAATGCCTCATGCACCAACGGCTTTGTATATCTGGCCATTGAACCTCTGGATCTGCACCGTTCTTCAACTTCTCCACCGCATTCAATAAACCGGCATTCCTATTATGTAGCACACAGACGTTCTCCCTTCCTTCCACCAAAGCTTGTTTCATTCACTTTGGGAACCACAGCCAGCTCTCGTTGTTCTCAGATTCTACTAGTGCAAAATCAATGGGCACAAGCTGGTTGTTACCGTCGACCCCTATGGCTGCTAGCAAAGTCCCTCTATATTGCCCAGTCAAGAAAGTACCGTCGACACATAGCAAAGGTCGGCAATACTTGAAGGCCCTTATCATGCACCCAAAGGACCAAAAGGCTCGCTTAAGGATGCGGTCTCTATTGGCATCGATGTAGTCATCGATATTTTATATAGTGCCAGGGTTCCTAGCTTGAAGAGTAGCTAAGAGAGTTGGAAGGTGGTGATATGAATCCTTGTACGAACCAAATCTCTTCTCCAAAGCTAACTGTTTTGCTATCCATAACGGTTCTGTATAGCAAGCATTATTCGGAAAGGAGACATGCCAAGTTTCTCAACTACCTCCCCATACATCTCATTTGCCATGAACTCTGCTGTCATGTTGCGATGCTTAGTTAGCGTGGCCTCCAAGAAGCAATTATGTGGTTGCACAATAGTTGCCATGAAGCTACTCTCCGTTTGTGGCATATGACCATGGACACGCCAGGTAGCACCTTGGGGTGATGCACTTAATGTCCCACGTCTTGGGGTTCAAAATTACCACCCTGAACTGCTTCTTCTCCCTGAAAGCCCACCGTTTGTCAGTGCTAGTTTTGGCGGGCGCTAACACCGGCTAGTAACTTGTGTTTTGCGGTTGAGGTTTCGGATGGTGTGCAAGGAGGAACACGGGAGATTTATACAAGTTCAGGCCAAGAGGGCCCTACGTCTAGTGGAGAGGCGAGTCGTGTTGCCATGCACCGGGGTGCTTGTAGTAGGGGGTTACAAGCTGAGTCGAGAGAGGGAGAGTATCCCAAGTCTCTTGTGTGCGGAAGAGGCTGCTTTCGTTTTCGTGTAGTTGTGTTGTGTGTTTGTTGGTGTTGTGAACTTGGTCAATCCCTCTCTGTGACTGGCCTCCGCCCTCCCTTTTATAGTTACAAGGGAGAAGCTAGAGTTACATGTGGTGTCCTATGATGACGATGCTCGGCATGGTGGGATCAGAGGTGATTAGTGGCTATCGTCAGCCACGCCATCGTCTCGGCGCTTCGGCGGTATGGCTTCGGTCATTCGACTAATCTTCCACTGTTCGATCGTTGAGTTCCAAGGTGGTACAGTGTTCGGGACGTGGCTGGCTGCGTGCCGCTGCGTCACGGCGTCGCGTCCGGTCCTGCACAGTGCAACGAGAAGACCGGATGACTTTCAAAGATTGATTCCCGAGGCTGGGAGCCTTCCTTGCCGTCGGGAGCGTGACGGGACGTGTCATTAGGGGTGTCCTCCCTCGGTCGTGTTTTCCTCTCATGCGCGGTACTTTCCCGAGGGGCGAACGGTCTTATTGCTACATTGCCCATACTCCCGGGTCGGCGGGACAGCCGTCGCGTTATGGGCAGGAGCTGTCACTGTCGTAGTCGGAGAATCTCTCCGTTAGCAAGGGGTTACATCCGGTTGACTGTCCTTGGGGCGAAGTGGAAGGAGTGGGACCATCGTATCGGTCACCGGAGGAGGTATGGCAGTTGGTACGGAGGACGTGCACGAGCGGGGTGCCGTCGCCTCGCGGCGTCTAGTCAGTGGGGCCGCACCTATAAAGTGGTCAGAGGGGTCCCTTGCGGTCCAAGATTGCCCTGCTGACATTGACTGTGCATTGGATGCCTTAGAGAGACCATGCTCGAGGAGGACGAGGAGGCTCGGGCGAATCGGAGATTTGGCACCCGAGGGTGCTACTGTCCCGAGCCGTGCCGCCGGGCCTTCACGCGCGTAGCCTTCGTGGGCTTCGGCTGGCCTTATTTGGGCCAGGTTGCGCTGAGGTTGCTTGTTTTTACGTTGAAGTTGGGTACCCCATACTTTGGTACCCGACAGTAGCCCCCGAGCCTGTGGGGGAGTGATGCTACTCGTCCACAGGTTCAGGTCTTTACGCCTGCCATTGTGGTCGTGAGTAGGTGCCTTTTTCCGATGGGTGCGCGCGAGCGCACCCGGCGGGTGTAGCCCACAAGCCTGTGGGGGAGTGAAGGTACTCCTCCACAGGTTTAAAACCTTTTCGCCTGCCAAAACAGTAAAGGGTAAGATAATTTTCCGGTGGGTGCACGCGAGCGCACCCGCCGGGTGTAGCCCCCGAGGCTTTGGAGGGACGTTATATCCCTTCAAAGGCTGAAAATCGTAGTTGCGCGTGCTCGGGTGTTTATCAAGGGAAGATGATCCCTCGGAAATGCAGCCCCCGGGCCTCCCATCGTAAAGGGAGTTTATCCGGTGGAATTTCCGAGGTGCAGGGCAAGTTCCCGGGCCTCCGTTTTCTTATCGGAGGTCGACCCGGTCCTCCCTGTCTTTTGTTAGTTCGACCTTCGCGCCCTTTTTTCGGAAAGAGGAAGGTTTGGTCCTGCTCGACTTCCCCGCCGGGGCGCGAGTCGGCATTTCCGGTGAGCTACAAACGGGTTGGTCCAAGTGGAGGTCCATGCCCCGTTCGTTGGGGGTCGGCTAGTGGCTTGAGCACACTCCAAATGTTTTCCGAGGGTCAGTTAGTGGATGTCGGGTCCCTTCGATGGGTCCCGAGGGCATGATGCCTCCCACGGAGGGATTCCACGTAACCGACTCGCTACTGGGACTTGGACACAGCATGAGACGTCCCTTGTGACATTTCGGGCGTCGGGATACTGGCCGTTTTCGTGACCCATCCACTAGCTGTCCCTAACTCGGTTTCCCTGGGGCGACTGTTCGAGCCGCTGTGGGCCAGTCTTCGATCCCCTGGGAACGTAACGGGCGCCCGAGCCCGGGGTTCCTTCGTCGGGAAGGAGAGAATATTGGTGGAATCTAGGTGCGCGGTTGTAATAATTTAGCTCACCTTTTGAGGGGCGAAGCCTGACGGACGCGACGGTTTCGGCGCAGTCGAGGCGGTTTGCGTGCGCGGTGATGACGGCGATGTGGGGATCATGGTGGGTCCCACGTAGTTAATGCAACGGATTCACTGCGGATCACGGCTCAGGTATATAAGGAAAGGTCGCGGTTTCTTTCTTTTTACCTTAGCCATTCGCTCGCACGACCGTTCGCCTTCTCGCTCCCGTCGCCCGTCTCCTCGTCTTCGCTTCCTTGCTAGAGCCATCATTGCCGCGACCGTCGTTCTCCCTGCAGCCTTTTCCCCTCGCTCGCCATGGATTCGTCCTCCGCCGCTGTCGACGCCGCCGTCGATGTCGCCACCACCGACGCTGCCGCCACCGACGCTGCCGCGGCCACCGCCGGCATCCTCAGGCTGGAGCCGTGGCCGAGGAGCACTGTGACAGAGGGGCGGCTAGAGTGCCTCGTCAATTTGGGGCTGCTGCGTCCTCGTACCGACGCGCAGCACCCAGAGTGGGCCCTGCCGCCGCGCGACCACGAGGAACCAAACCCCGGCGAGGGGTACGTGGTGAGCTTCATCGCTTACCACGAGCTTGGGCTTGGCTCGCCACCGAGCCACTTCTGCCGGGCCATCCTCTTCGAGAACGGGCTGGAGCTCCACAACTCACCACGAATTCCATCACACAGGCATCGATTTTCATTGCCCTGTGTGAAGGCTACTTCGGGGTGCCCCCGCACTGGAACCTATGGCGCCGCGTCTCCCGCGTCGACTGGTACACCAAGTCGGCCGGTGCGAGGAAGCCGCGGGAGATCCAGTGCACGGGGGGTTGCGGCTTCGTGATCCACTCCTCGTCGTACATCCCCTGCAGGGACCCCTCCTCCAACAAGGGGTGGCACAGTGGCTGGTTCTATCTTCGCAACGATGGGGGTCTCTTCCCCAAGTTCACAGGAAGGGCGCTCATGGCTTCCCTTCCTCAGTGGGAATGGGGTTGCCCGTCGAAGGAGTCCAAGCACCTGGCTGTCTATTTCAACGCGCTTGAGGAGTTGAACAAAAGGGGCCTTACAAGGGCCGGCGTGGCGGGGAACTTCCACATGCGGACGGTGCTACCTTTGATGGAGTCCCACCTGGCGCTCCATCAGATGGTGATCGGGTCGCAGCGGGAGGGCACGGCGATGCTAGCCTGTGACCTTGTTGAGGTGGAGGTCATGCGTCGCGTCGGCTACATGGTGGGGGGTCATCCTACCTGGGAGGAGGTGAACCGGGTGCCTATGTGTCCCTGCACAGGCTTCCCGGCGCTGGTAAGTGTCGTTCGCTTGATCGGGCCGCTGGTTTCCCCATCTTCTACCTAACCTTTCTTCTTCGTTCGTCGTAGGGCCTCTCCAGGACCGGGAAGGCTTCCCTTCCGCCCGTCCCGGAGGACAAAGAACGGCGAACCCAGAACTGCCTCCGGGCCACGGCGGAGAAGGCGAAGAAGGACAAGGCGACCGCCCGGAAGTAGAAGAAGGCGTAGAAGGTGGAGGAATCCTTCCAGCGCCGCCGCCGCCTGAGGGAGGCCGGGGAGCCTGAGGTGGATACCCCCACCGATGACGACGATGACGACGATGATGAAGAAGAATAAGATTTTTCCATCTTTGACTTGATGGTGTCTGACCGGCCGCTTGCGGCCACACAGCCCACGGTGGGCGCTGACGAGCCTGGAAAGACTCCGCTGTCAGCGTGTGCCGGTGGAAGTGCCGGGGTTCGTGATCCGAACCCTCGGGCAAACCTGCCGGAAACCACGTCCAAGGACGCGGCTCCTGGCAGGGCAACATCAGGAGGCGGGGTTCTGCCCACCTTCAGCAGCGAGGTTCCGCCAGAGGGGCCGGGAACGGGCTCAGGCTCGGCGCCCGAAATGCCCCGAGGCTCCGGCGGGGGGACCGAGGGTCCCCTGTTTCGGCGGACCCTCCCCGCCGACGCGTCGTTGATCGTCCCGACGGCCACAGGCGGGGGGGGGGGGCCTAGAGGTGCCGCCACCCATGCCCCAGCCGAGGGATGTCGCCATCGAGACTCCCTCGGGCGAGCGGGTGGCCTCCGTGCCACGGAGTGGGGCCGGGCACGATGCCGAGGTGCTGGTCACTCCTCCACCGTCGGTGGGGGCGGCTCGTCTGCCGAGCTTGCCGATCCGACCGGCTCCAGGGCGTCGACAAGGAAGAGGAGGGTGGTGCCGAAGACCATGTAAGTCATTTTTCGTGTCGATTTTTCCTGCCGGAGTTTTGTTTCAACGTAATGACATTAACTTTTTCCTGTTGCCGCCGCAGCGCGCGGTCCGGGCTATCTCTCTGGGTCTCTCACCAGAAGGTGCTGAAGATCCGGGGGCATGACACGGCCAGGGAGAGAGCCCGCGCCTCGGGCGAGGAGACTCACCCTCCCGTGGGTCTGATGTCGGCGTCGGAGGGACCTTCTACAGGGAGGGAGACTCCGTCCGAGGTTGCTGCTGCCGCATCCTCGGCTACTGCGGAGGCAGTTCCGTTGCCAGCCCCCGGGACTCCGGTCGTTGGTTCCGGAGGCGCCTCGCGGGAGCCGACCGTTGACGTCGCCACGCAACCGGACGCTGCGGACTCGGCGGCGGCGGACGCCGCAGCGAGGGCTTCTCCTCTTCGTGAGGAGGGTCCTTGGGCGTTGGCGCTGACGGGAGCTGACGTCCTCT
The DNA here is from genome assembly GCA_038502445.1 of Eremochloa ophiuroides. Classification (NCBI taxonomy): domain Eukaryota; kingdom Viridiplantae; phylum Streptophyta; class Magnoliopsida; order Poales; family Poaceae; genus Eremochloa; species Eremochloa ophiuroides. The sequence continues at coordinate 54,785,806 of JAHLJS010000003.1, read as the reverse complement.
CGGATCGAGTGGGCGGATCGGGCGGACCCTCGGGGGCCGCCCGTCTTCTCGCTTCGGGATGACCTCGAGGGCCCTGAGTGGGACGCCGTCCAGGAGCTAGGGTCCGGCTCGGCGGCGACCCTCCGCGCGGTCGCCGATGTCCTCGACATGGAGCTCTCGGATCGGCTTCGGGTGAGCCTCGGTTGCCTTGTAACTTCTCCTGCGTGTAATTGCTCGACTTACCTGCTGTCATCTTTTCTTTCCTTCTTAGGCCCCGATGCGCACCTCCCGGGACAAGTCCCGCTTCCTCCGTGGTGGGCTTGGCCTTTGGAGGCAGCTCGACCTCAAGAAGAGGGCGCTCGACCGTGCCCAGAGCGAGCTCGCCGCCGTGACCTCCCGGTTCGCCGAAGTGAGTGTCAGCAACGCCCTCCTGAAGGAGGAGGTCGCGGAGGTAGTGGGCCGGGTTGCCGCCTCGACAAGGTGGTCGCAGGAGCTAGAGAGCGCCCTGGCTAAGGCAATGAGGGAGCGTGACGCCGCCCTGCAGCTCGCCGCCGAGAAGGCCTCCGCCGCCGCATCACTGGCTGACGACCTGAAGGAGACTCAGGCGGCCCTCACTCAGGCAGTCGGTGAGGTTGACTTGGCGTGGGGCAAGGTGTCGAAGGCTCGGGAAGCGGTGCGGCTGGCCAAGGAGGAGACCGGCGGTATGCGTTGTGTCAGGTTCTTTTTGCTTCGTTTGTCTTCGTTGCTTGCTGCCTGAAACCCTGTCTATTTTCTCGTTTCATACCTTTGCAGCTCTGCAGGCCGCTTACGACGGTGAGGTGCCACGCGCCCTGTGTGACTTCGTCGGCAGCGGCAGCAAGCCCTCGGGGATGTTGCTCCGCAGCTGACTGGAGGCGCTTCACGGCAGTGTCCGCGACCGCCTCAAGGACGCCCTGCTGACCGGAGTCCAAAAGATGCTGGCGGTTGCCAAGTGTCACTACGAGAACTTTGACGCCTGGCCCCATCAGCGAGGGCTTCGTTGAGGCGGATGACGAGGTGCTCCTAGCGTTGGAGGACTCCAGGACGACGCCTGCAGAGGCACTGGCGAGCCTTTTCGAGCCCGAGGTCGAGCTTCCCTCCCTGGACCTGCCGTGAGAAGAAGTCGGGCCATCGTGCCCTCAGAAAAAATTTATCGTGAGTAGTTATCAGGGAACAAACATGCGGCCCTTCGTGGCCTTAATATTTATGTAAATATTATTTCATGTTTGCTTTTTGTTCGTTCTCGGCGCTTTTCTCTTAAGTATTTTCCTCTACTGACTCTGTGCCCGGGCCATCGAGCCTCGGGAGACTTTTCTGGGTGTCGTAGCTTTAGGGCTGTAGACGCAACCGTAGTCTAAGAGTTTCGATGAGAGGGAAAACTTAAGAAGAAATCTTGGCCAAGTTTTCCCGAGTCTCCTGCCCTTGCCGAACGTTGATCTTATTAGTTCTCTTCCGAGCTCGAGTTATCCTTCGGACACGGAGTAGAGAGTGGGGATGCCGTAGCTCGGAGGCGTAGGCGGTCCCCTGGCTCAGGCCGGCCCTATCCTCTGGGATTTCCTTTTGCTCTTCCAAGCTTTATAAGCCTCGGTTTGACTTGGGTGGGAGATGTGCTCGGGAAAGGAAAAAATTTCAGCGAGTTTTGAAATTTTTAAGTTTCGGATTTTCGTTGCGGCTCGGGAGAGTCCGGGGGTTCCCCCGTCCTAGCACCCGAGGGAGTGTCGGCCTTAAAGATAAGGCTGAGCCTCACTTTGTTATGCGCAGAACCTTACGAGTTCGCTTTTTCCCGAGGGTCGGCTCGGGTTAAAATCAATATAAAGAAGGACAAAACGATTCCTTTTATTGATTTCATGATTTATACAATACAATCGATCAAGGTTCAGGGATAGAAGTGACGTAGCTGTTCGATATTCTAGGCGTTGCTGTAGACTTCGCCCTTTTCGTTCGCCAGCTTGTACGTCCCGGGCCGCAACACCTCGGCGATGATGAAAGGCCCTTCGTATGGCGGCGTCAGCTTGTGACGTCCCCTGTTGTCTTGCCTGAGCCGCAATACCAGGTCACCTACATTGAAGACTCGGCCTCGGATGCGCCGAGCGTGGTACCTGCGAAGGGACTGCTGGTATTTGGCTGAGTGCAATAGGGCGTCCCGAGCCTCGTTGACCTGGTCCAACGCGTCTTCCCGAGAGGTCTGGTTGCCTTGTTCGTCGTAGGCCCGGACCCTCGGGGCACAATATTCCAAGTCCGTGGGGAGAACGGCCTCGGCGCCATAGACCAAGAAGAAGGGCGTGAACCCCTGTGGCTCGGCTCAGCGTAGTCCTCAGGCTCCATATCACCGCGGGAAGCTCGGTTAGCCACCTCTTGCCGAACTTGTTCAGCCTGTTGAAGATCCTGGGCTTGAAGCCTTGGAGGATCATGCCATTGGCATGTTCCACCTGGCCATTTGTTCTCGGGTGGGCCAGCGCTGACCAGTCCACTTGTATATGGTGCTGATCGCAGAACATCAGAAATTTCTTCCCTGTGAACTGTGTGCCGTTGTCGGTGATGATGGAGTTTGGGACGCTGAATCGGTGAACGATGTCGGTGAAGAATAGGACCGCCTGGGTTGAGGTGATCTGGGTGAGTGGCCGAGCTTCAATCCACTTGGAGAACTTGTCGATGGCAACAAGCAGGTGGGTGAAGCCCCCGGGCGCCTTTTGGAGGGGCCCGACAAGGTCCAGTCCCCATACAACGAAAGGACCAGGTGAGAGGGATCATCTGGAGGGCTTGGGCTGGGAGGTGTGTCTGCCGAGCATAGTACTGGCATTCCTTCGCAGGAGCGTACTACCTCGGTGGCGTCTGCTATGGCTGTTGGCCAGTAGAAGTCTTGTCAGAAACCATTGCCGATAAGGGTCCTCGGTGCGGCATGATGCCCGCAGGCCTCAGCATGTATCTCTTTGATTAAGCGTTTACCCTGACTGAAGGGGATACAGCGCTGGAGGATGCCCGAGGGACTTCATCGGTAATGTTCTCCGTCTACCATTCTGTAGATCTTGGCTTTACGTGCCAGCCGCCGAGCTTTGGTCTTGTCCGAGGGTGACTAGTGGCTCACGCCAGTCTGGTTCGTCATCGTCCATCTCGGCTTTGGCTTTCGACGCCTCAGTGTCGACCTCCATCGCCTCAGTCCTCGGCGTTCGCTGTCATCCTGAGCCTCGGCCGGGGGTCGCCTTTCTCCCGAAGGGTCGGCAGCCCCCGAGTGATTTCCGAGGTTCGGGACAGCTTCGGGCCCCTCGGGACGCTTGGGAGCTCGTTTCTCCTTGCTTCCCGAGAGGTTGTCATTGATTGTCAGGTTTGTAGAGGTCGTTGGCAAACACCCCCGTCAGGACCGATGTCCTTTCAGATGCGATTTTTGCCAACTCGTCGGCCTCCTCGTTATACCTACGCGCGACGTGGTTGAGCTCGAGGCTATGGAATTTTTCCTCGAGCAGCCACACCAACTTGCAGTAGGCCGCCATCTTTGCGTCGTGGCACGTCGACTCCTTCATCACCTGGTCCACCACGAGCTGAGAATCGCCTCGTACCTCGAGGCGTCTGATGCCCAGCTCGATGGCGATGTGAAGTCCATTGATGAGTGCCTCGTACTCCAACATGTTGTTGGAGGCGACGAAATGCAGCCTCAGGAGGTACTTGAGTCGGACTCCGAGGGGTGAGACGAATACGATGCCTGCGCCGGCACCCGTCTTCATCAACTGACCCATCGAAATACATGACCCAATATTCGTCCTAGGAGAGCTGCGGTGGCAACTGTGTCTCGGTCCACTCCGCCACAAAATCTGCCAACACCTGGGACTTGATGGCCTTGCGTGGCATGTAGGTGTTGTCGTCGCCCATGAGCTCGATTGCCCATTTGGCGATTCTTCCCGTGGCCTCGCGACTCTGTATCACCTCCCCAAGGGGGAATGATGACACCACGGTCACAGGATGTGACTCGAAGTAGTGTCGCAACTTGCGCTGAGCGAGGACGATTGCATACACCAGCTTCTGTATCTGAGGGTAACGCGTCTTGGTTTCGGACAAGACCTCGCTAATGAAGTAAACCGGCCGTTGTACCGGTAGGGCATGCCCTTCCTCTCGTCGTTCGACGACAATTGCTGCACTCACAACCTGGTTGGTGGCAGCAACATATAACAAGAGGTTTTCTCCTTTCGTTGGTGGCACAAGGACTGGTGCTTTGGAAAGTAGAGCTTTCAGCCTTTCGAGGGCTTCCTGGGCCTTGGGGGTCCAGGTAAAGTGCTCATTTTTCTTCAGCAACAAATACAGGGGAAGCCCCTTTTCACCAAGCCTAGAGATGAATTGGCTCAAGGCTGCAAGACATCCCATGAGCTTTTGCACACCCTCGAGGCTTCGGATCGGGCCCATCTGTGTGATGGCCGATATCTTTTCTGGGTTGGCTTCGATGCCACGCTCGGAAACGATGAACCCGAGGAGCATGCCCTGAGGGACCCCGAAAACGCACTTCTCGGGGTTTAGCTTTATATTTTTCTTTCTGAGGCAGTCGAATGCCTTTTCTAGGTCGGGTACTAAGTCGCTGGCCTTCCTTGACTTTATGACTATATCGTCTACGTACGCCTCAATGGTCCGCCCGATGAGGTCCCCAAAAACTTTGAGCATGCAGCGCTGGTAAGTCGCGCCCGCGTTTTTGGGGCCAAATGGCATGGTTACGTAGCAATATGTGCCAAAAGGAGTAATGAAAGAAGTCACCAACTCGTCGGACTCTTTCATGCGAATTTGGTGAAAGCCAGAATATGCATCAAGAAAACAGAGTTGTTCTCAACCAGCAGTAGAATCAACTATTTGGTCAATGCGAGGTAATGGAAATGGATACTTAGGACAAGCTTTATTTAGACTAGTGTAATCGACACACATTCTCCATTTTCCATTTTTCTTTTTAACCAAAACAGGATTTGCCAACCATTCTGGATGGAAGACCTCCTTGATGAATCCGGCCACCAAAAGCTTCTGCACCTCCTCCCCGATGGCCCGGGGCTTCTCCTCATCGAATCGGCGCAGGCGCTGCTTCACCGGCTTGGACCCGGCCCGGATGTCCAAGGAGTGCTCGGCGACCTTCCTCGGGATGCCTGGCATGTCCGAGGGACTCCAAGCAAACACATCGGCGTGCTTGCGGAGAAAGTCGACGAGCACGGCTTCCTATTTGGGGTCGAGGGTGGCGCTGATCTTTGGCACCTTGCCGTCGGCGGAGCTCAGGTCGAGGGGGATCTCTTTCGCCCCCTCGATGGGCTCAAAGGTGCCCGTGGTCTTCTTGGGGTTGGGGACCTCCTTCGCCATCTGCTCGAGGCCGGCGATGAGAGCCTCAGACTCCATCCAGTGCGCTGGCGTACTCGCAACATTCGACGTCGCATTGGTACGCATGCTGGTAGGATGTGCCGATGGTGGTGACCCCCTTAGGCCCAGGCATCTTGAGCTTGAGGTAGGTGTAGTTTGGGACCGCCATGAACTTGGCGTAACACGGCCTCCCGAGGATGGTATGGTAGGTGCCGCGGAAGCCTACCACTTCAAAAGTTAGGACCTCCTTCCTGAAATTGTCAGGGGTCCCAAAGTAAATGGGCAGGTCGATCTGCCTGAGGGGTTGCACGCTCTTCCCGGGCACTATCCCGTGGAATGGGGACGTCGTGGCCCGGAGGAGTGAGCAGCTGATTCCCATCGAATCAAGGGTATCAGCGTAGAGAATGTTGAGGCCGCTACTTCCGTCCATGAGGACTTTGGTGAGCCTCGTGCTTGCCGACGACAGGGTCGACAACGAGTGGGTAACGCCCTGGCAACGGGATGTAGTCTGGGTGGTCATCCCGGCTGAAGGTGATCGTGTCGAGCGACCAGTCGAGGAAGCGAGGTGTAGCTGGTCCGACGGAGTGGACCTCCCGGCGCTCGCGCTTTCGCTGGCGCGGTGTAGGGGCAGTCCCTGGTTCGCCAAAGATCATGAGGCACTTGTCGATGGGCGGGAAGTCGTCGTCCTTCTCGTCCTTGTCCTCCTGATCCTTGGCAGGCTATTTGCCGGCTTCGTCCTTGAACGCTTGCCGGCTGTAATGCTTTTTGAGCATTACGCATTGACCGAACGTGTCCTGTACCAGACCTGCGTGGTACAGGCACGGCTTGGTCAGCATTTCATCAAAACAGCCCCGAGGGGGCCGTGCCCCCTTGGGCTCGGTGGCTGCCACCAAGGGGTCGCTGCACGGTAGGGCCTTTCCCTTCCCCTTCTTCTTCTTGTTGGTCAGGGCTTAGGAAGAGGTGCCCTTGGGGGCTCCTCCTTCCGTTTGCCCTTAGGGTCGGAGAAAAGGGCTCCCACTGCCTCATCCCCTGAGGCAAAGCTGGTAGCGATCTTCATGAGCTCGGCGACGCTGGTTGGCGTCTGACGCCCTAGCTCATGAACTAGCTCTTTGCAGGAAGTTCTTGCAGCGAATGCTCCGATGACGTCGGAGTCGGCGACCTGGGGCAGCTCATTGTATTGCTTGGAGAAGCGCCGGATGTACTCCCGGAGGAACTCTCCCGGTTTCTGCTTGCAGCTGCGGAGGTCCCAGTAGTTACCAGGGCGCACGTACGTGCCCTGGAAGTTCCCTACGAAGATCTTGACCAGATCATTCCAGTCAAAGATCATTCATAGGGGAAGATGTTCCAGCCAAGCTCTTACAGAGTCGGCGAGGAACAGGGGAAGGTTGCGGATAATGATGAGGTCATCCTGCGCGCCGCCAGGCTAGCACGCAAGACGGTAATCTACTAACCAAAGCTCGGGGTTCGTCTCCCCCGAGTATTTGATTATTTTGGCCGGCTGTCGGAACCGGGGCAGGAACTTGGCCCTTTGGATGGCCTTGCTAAAGATGCGAGGTCCTGAGGGCTCGGGTGAGGGTTCGCGATCCTCATCCGAGTCGTTGCGCCCGCCCCGATGGACGCTATAGCCGCGCGCGGCTCCGTCAGTCTTCCGTCGGCCGCGGGCTTGCAGAATGGCTCGGACATCGACGTCCTTGCCAAGCCATTGGTGGACTGGTGGGGCCCTTGGAGCCTCAGGTCGAACCGAGGCTTCGTGTTCGTGGCGAGCTATGCCGCCACGCTGGTGACTTTCAGTGCCGCGGTGTCGCGACGCTGAGCTTTCCGCCTGGGGGACGGCTGCATCCTCCAAGAGGTCCTTGAGTTGATTCCTGAGCTATCGTGCCTCCTCGGTGGAGGGCTCTGGTATGCTTCGGAGTAGCATCGCTGCTTCCGCAAGCTTTCAGCTTGCCCGGGGGGCGGCTCCCGGTGTCTCGGCCCCGTCGTCGGCAATGATTCGGGCCTGAACATCTCGGGCTCGACGCCGAGTTGCTCCTCCACCGCTCCGCCGCTCGTCGCGCTCCAGCGTAGCTTGCAGCTGGGTGAGGCGCAAGCGGTCCTCGTCCATTCGCGCCTCAAGCTCCCAGAGCTGCTCTTGCTCCGGGGTTTGAGGTGCGGGACGAGATGTTCCCACCCCCTGATCCAGCGGCAGGGCTGACCGTGCAGGCCGCGGGGCTGCTGGAGGGGGCGTGACTTATTAGGGTTGGGGTTGCGATGGAGGGTGTATGTCGTCGTTGTCCCCCGAGAGGACGTCCTCCACCCGCCCCTCATCAGGGTGCATCAAGTTGTAGCACTCCCGAGTCGTCGATGTAGGACTGGTCTGAGTTGGTGCTGACGCTCAGGGCATTCTCTTCTGAGTCGTCGGTGTGGGTGGCGAAATCCACGTTTGCCCAGAACTCATCATCATCGTCGCTGTAGCTGTGGCGAGATGACGAGATCCGGCCATAACGGTCCCACCCCTCCGAGTGTTCTCGAGTGGTGAGGTTGACAGTGGTATCCGTTTCCCCACCGTCATATGCCTTGGCACTTCCCCTAGGGGATGACGGTGGGGATGCCACGTGGTCTCCCACGAGGCTGTCCAGGCGCTCAAGGCGCTGGGCTGGAGTGTCCGACAGCTCGTACAACAATGTGTGAACTGCACGAACGTGGGCATCCATGGCGGTCTGGAGCGCAAAGAGGGACGATGGCGTCGTTCCCTTCCCCCGGTGAGGGCGGAGAGAAAGTTCGGCCGGCGTCGTGTTTTCGCTCTCGCCCATCCTTCAGGCAATGGGCGGATGTGTGGCCGCCAGTGCCGGAGATCCCGGGACAGCGGCTGGTGCAGTATTGGCTTCCCCCGTTGGGAGTGCCCGGTTGGCCGCGTCTCCTGCGGCCAGAGGCTAGTTAGCGCTGCTGCGCCTCCTCCTCCTGGTCCACCGGGAGCGGCGTGCAACGTTTCCCCCGTCCTCTGGGGCGGGTGGAAGCGTTGCGGGGGTCCCTTCTCCGGCCTCCTACTGGGCCGGGGTTAAGACGACAAGGACACGGGGCTCGGTCGGGCGCAGGTTCATTTCGAGCCCTTGGCCAGTGGCCACGAACTCGAGAGTCCCGAACCGGAGCACCACGCCAGCGGGAAGCGTGGTGGAGCTGGCTGCCATCCGAAACCTACGTCAACATGCAAAAGGCCCCTACCTGGCACGCCAACTGTCGGTGCTAGTTTTGGCGGGCGCTAACACCGGCTAGTAACTTGTGTTTTGCGGTTGAGGTTTCAGGATGGTGTGCAAGGAGGAACACGGGAGATTTATACTGGTTCAGGCCAAGAGGGCCCTACGTCCAGTGGAGAGGCTAGTCGTGTTGCCTTGCACCGGGGTGCTTGTAGTAGGGGGTTACAAGCTGAGTCGAGAGAGGGAGAGTATCCTAAGTCTCTTGTGTGCGGAAGTGGCTGCTTTCGTTTTCGTGTAGTTGTGTTGTGTGTTTGTTGGTGTCGTGAACTTGGTCAATCCCTCTCTGCAACTGGCCTCCGCCCTCCCTTTTATAGTTACAAGGGAGAAGCTAGAGTTACATGTGGTGTCCTATGATGACGATACTCGGCATGGTAGGTTCAGAGGTGATTAGTGGCTATCGTCAGCCACGCCATCGTCTTGGCGCTTCAGCGGTATGGCATCGGTCATTCGACTAATCTTTCACTGTTCGATTGTTGAGTTCCAAGGTGGTACAGTGTTCGGGACGTGGTTGGCTGCGTGGCGCTGCGTCACGGCGTCGTGTCTGGTCCTGCACAGTGCAACGAGAAGACCGGATGACTTTCAAAGATTGACTCCCGAGGCTGGGAGCCTTCCTTGCCGTCGGGAGCGTGACGGGACGGGTCATTAGGGGTGTCCTCCCTCGGCCGTGTTTTCCTCTCATGCGCGGTACTTTCCCGAGGGGCGAACGGTCTTGTTGCTACATTGCCCATACTCCTGGATCGGCGGGACAGCCGTCACCTCTCCTGTCCCCGCGGGACTCATGCATTATGGGCAGGAGCTGTCGCTGTCGAAGTTGGAGAATCTCTCCGTTAGCAAGGGGCGTCATCCGGTTGACTGTCCTTGGGACGGAGTGGAAGGAGTGGGACCGTCGTATCGGTCACCGGAGGAGGTATGGCAGTTGTACGGAGGACGTGCACGAGCGGGGTGCCGTCGCCTCGCGGTGTCCAGTCAGTGGGGCCGCGCCTGTAAAGTGGTCAGAGGGGTCCCTTGCGGTCCATGATTGCCCTGCTGACGTCGACTATGCATTGGATGCCTTAGAGAGACCGTGCTCGAGGAGGACGAGGAGGCTCGGGCGAATCAGAGATTTAGCGCCTGAGGGAGCCGCTGTCCCGAGCCCTGTCGTGGAGGCTCAGGTGAATCGGAGATTTGGCGCCTGAGGGTGCCGCTGTCCCGAGCCCTCTCGTGGAGGCTCGGGCGAATCGGAGATTTGGCACCCGAGGGTGCCGCTGTCTCGAGCCGTGCCGCCGGGCCTTACGGGAGTAGGTGCCTTTTTCCAATGGGTGCGCGCGAGCGCACCTGGCGGGTGTAGCCCCCGAGCCTGTGGGGGAGTGAAGGTACTCCTCCACAGGTTTAAAACCTTTTCGCCTGCCAAAACAGTAAAGGGTAAGATAATTTTCCGGTGGGTGCGCGCGAGCGCACCCGCCGGGTGTAGCCCCCGAGGCTTTGGAGGGATGTTATATCCCTTCAAAGGCTGAAAATCGTAGTTGCGCGTGCTCGGGTGTTTATCAAGGGAAGATGATCCCGCTGGAAATGCAGCCCCCGAGCCTCCCATCGTAAAGGGAGTTTATCTGGTGGTATTTCCGAGGTGCAGGGCAAGTTCCCGAGCCTCCGTTTTCTTATCGGAGGTCGACCCGGTCCTCCCTGTCTTTTGTTAGTTCGACCTTCGCGCCCTTTTTCGGAAAGAGGAATGTTTGGTCCTGCTCGACTTCCCCGCTGGGGCGCGAGTCGGCATTTCCGGTGAGCTACAAACGGGTTGGTCCAAGTGGAGGTCCGTGCCCCGTTCGTTGGGGGTCGGCTAGTGGCTTGAGCACACTCCAAATGTTTCCCGAGGGTCAGTTAGTGGATGTCGGGTCCCTTCGATGGGTCCCGAGGGCATGATGCCTCCCACGGAGGGATTCCACATAACCGACTCGCTACTGGGACTTGGACACAGCATGGGATGTCCCTTGTGACGTTTCGGGCGTCGGGATACTGGCTGTTTTCGTGACCCATCCACTAGCTGTCCCTAACTCGGTTTCCCTGGGGCGACTATTCGAGCCGCTGTGGGCCAGTCTTCGATCCCCTGGGAACGTAACGGGCGCCCGAGCCCGGGGTTCCTTCGTCAGGAAGGAGAGAATATTGGCGGAATCGAGGTGCGCGGTTGTAATAATTTGGCTCACCTTTTGAGGCGCGAAGCCTGACGGACGCGACGGTTTCGGCGCAGTCGAGGCGGTTTGCGTGCGCGGCGATGGCGGCGATGTGGGGATCATGGCGGGTCCCACGTAGTTAATGCGACGGACTCACTGCGGATCACGGCTCAGGTATATAAGGAAAGATCATGGTTTCTTTCTTTTTACCTTAGCCATTCGCTCGCACGACCGTTCGCCTTCTCGCTCCCATCGCCCGTCTCCTCGTCTTCACTTCCTTGCTAGAGCCATCGTTGCCACGGCCGTCGTTCTCCCCGCAGCCTTTTCCCCTCGCTCGCCATGGATTCCTCCTCCGCCGCTGTCGACGCCGCCGCTACCGATGTCGCTGCCATCGACGCCGCCGCCAACGACGCTGCCGCGGCCGCCGCCGGCATCCTCAGGCTGGAGCCGTGGCCGAGGAGCACTGTGACGGAGGCGCACCTGGAGCGCCTCATCACTCTGGGGCTGCTGCGTCCTCGTACGGACGCGCAGCACCGGGAGTGGGCCGTGCCGCCGCGTGACCACGAGGAGCCGAACCCCGGCGAGGGGTACGTGGTGAGCTTCATCGCTTACCACGATCGTGGGCTTGGCTCGCCACCAACCGCTTCTGCCGGGCCCTCCTCTTCGAGGGGTCCCTTGCGGTCAGAGGGGTCCGTTGCGGCCCTACTGACGTCGACTGTGCATTGGATGCCTGTAGCGACCTCGATTTCCGCGGAGGGAAATCCACAGGCTCGAATTGTAATTCAACAGATTGCTTGGGACAATCCATGAAATTACCCATATCTCAGTTGACACCAGGATCCATACAACGGTAATTAAGTCTTACATAAACATTTATTACATCGCCACACTGGCGGAATCAACATTCAGAGAAGCTTTAGAAGATGCGAAAACGTTTCATCCTTCACGGCCAACTTGAGTGTAGCACGTGACCCTATTCCTCGCCATCGTCTTCCTCGAAGTCGTACTCATTCTCGTCACCTGACAGCAAATTTATCAGTACGATTTGTACTGGCCACGGAGCCCACCTATGCAGCATTTGCTTTGTGGAAAGTGGATGCAAGGCTATACAAGCAGACCTATAGGCTGAGGTTTCCTATGCAGCTGTAATCAATGTTTAATTAGTCAAGTTTTATCTCCAGTTAACACCATCATCCCTTTTCCCATCACCACATCTCACTTACCCACACCTCGCTCTCATTCGACAGGCCCAACTCCCTCTCGGGCCTATCTCAGCGGCACACTACCACAACGGGTACACTGCCGGAAAATGTCATCCAGGGGGAGAAGAGAACACTCACTACACTAGTAGAAGCTTCACAGGAAAGGTCCATAGCCAACAAGTTGGCATATGTATCGATCGATCAACCGTACACTCTGCAGAGGTTTCACTACCCACAAGATTAGCCATCATAGTTGTTGCGCAAACACCTAGGCAGAATTCCGGGTGCTTGCTTGCCTAGGTCGATGCCACCCTACTACTCAGCCCTGGGATATTCCGGATCCTACACCGTTATGCTGAGACTGGGAGACACAGTACCGGGCCCATCCAGTGGTACTGTGCATCTAGAACGGAACGGGAACCCATCGACCGTCTCCGCCCACCCTTATCACCTCTCAACCTAGCAGTAGTGGCACCGTCCTACCAAGTAGTCCAGCCGTCTCCCGCCCATCAGAAGCGAGTGAGTAGAAAAGGATTCCCATGAACCTGAAACTAGTCCGTCCTAGGTTTGACCAAGCAGGCATCTCCACTTAGGGGATACTCTCCCCGTGCCATCACAGCACCTCCGTCCACGGGCTTCAAACCACCAAGGCTATCCCACCCGGGACCTCCTCAACAACTTTACCCGCCACAGGTATCTCGCTTGGGGATGCCCAGGTTGCACCCCCAGGCACGACTTGCCCCATGGGCTTGTCTCACATCCCACTTGGTCGACATCAACCCTTACCACGCACCCAAGACGCACGCAGCACTCTCTCCCAGTGGTTATAATCAGATATTCACCGTCCCAATTCCACCACATACCATATAGCAAGTAGTAAGTAGTGGAAGAGTAACAGTAAATTAAGCAGCAGCTAACCTAGCAGCGGACAGCAGGGTAAAGTCTTATCAAGGCAGGGAATTCAAATATACTACCATGCAACCAATCCATACATAATCATAAAGCAATAGCAACAATGTCATTTGCAATGTGTAAATAGGATCTAAGGATTTGGTGGGACGTGGCACCTTCGTAGTCGTCTCCTAGCTCCTGAAAGTACTCGTGGTCGTCTTCCTTAGTCAGATCCTCCTCCGGCTCTGAAATCGAACACGAAATAGTCGCGTCAGCGACTCCTATAGAGTATTTCAGAAAAATCCAATAAAATAAAGAGCCAAATGCATACAAACATAGTCTTAGATTGTAGATCTCATTTTTCTGAGAATTTTGATATATGGTGCGCAAGTTTTGGACATCGTATGAATAAGTTATGAATTTCCGAAGATTATCCTATTTTCTGAAAATGGAAAATGGTCGATTAATCAGGGGCAGCTCGGGATTGGTCCACGTGGCGCGCGGGTACAGTAGTGCGGCATGTGGCGCCTCATCAGAACACAGACCCGATGGTCGCCCACCAGGTGTTCGTTGCTGGTTGCTCAGAGAGTCGCCGGCGTCGGTGTAGCTCGGCGGAGCTCGGCGTAGCTCGGCGGAGCTCGGCGGGGCTCGGTGTAGCTCGGCGGAGCTCGGCGGAGTTCGCCGGAGCTCGGCATAGCTCGTCGTAGGTCGGGGGTGGTCGGGAGTAGATCGGCGGAGCTCGGCGTAGCTCGGGCTAGCTTGGCGTAGCTCGGCAGTGGTCGGGGGTAGATCGGCGGAGCTCGGCGTAGCTCGGCGTAGTTCGGCGGTGCTCGGCATAGTTCGGCGTAGTTCGGCGGAGCTCGGCATAGTTCGGCGTAGTTCGGCGGAGCTCGGCATAGCTCGGGCGAATCGGAGATTCGGGGCGCCGAGGGGGCCGCTCTCCCGAGCTCTCCCGGGGAGGCTCGGGCGAATCGGACATTTGGGCGCCGAGGGTGCCGCTCTCCCGAGCTCTCCCAAGGAGGCTCGGGCGAATCGGAGATTTGGGTTAGCAGGGTTCCAGGGCGTCTATTCAAGGCGGCGGTGTCTCTCCGGTGCGGCGGATGATGACAGGGCGGCGATGACCCTATTTCGGCAAGACAGGGCTCGGCTTTCCCCAATTGGCGTGCTCAGGCAGTCGTCCGACCAGATGGTGGCGGGTTAGAGCCGTGGTATGGCCTCCTTTTCTCCCATGGTATACGGCGGTTCTCCGACGAGGTGGAGGCGCACGTAGCCAAGGCGACAGACATGATTCGGGGCTCGGCTATCTTCGCGGCGGTGCCGAGGCAGACTTGGCGAACCTCGTCGGCCTTTCTCCGCAGCGCGAGGTACTCGGAACGGATTTTGGCGAGGTGGAATGTGTCGTCGGCGATCACGTTTCCCCGAGAACGCACCTCTCGGTGTTCCGGGCTATGGAGGTTCGATCTTCCGCAACTAAGCTTGTCCGAGGTGGTCGGTTTTTGTTCCTGGTCGCGGTATTGAGATGCTCCGGTCATCGGCGGCGATGTCGCCGCGACTGTGAGGTTCCGGCGGGGCTAAGGAGGTCTTCTAGGAGATGTATACGCCTCCAGGGTCTATGGCGATGGTATACCAACTACCAATTTTGGCTACCGAGATTCCCAAGGTGCTCGGTTGTGGCGGCGGCGTGATGCCGGCGGCGGCTGACGACGGCAAGGTGGTTACGGTCTCGTTTTGGCATATCCGGACGTGGTTCCGTCAAATTGGCGTGACTAATTGGGCATACGTCCCCTTAGTGGTGAACTAGTGACAGGGCAGGGCCTCCTTTTGGCTCTGGTCCGCGGCGGTGCTCCGGCAAGGTCGCGGCGCTCTGCGGACGAGGCTTCCTCTAGCGCTTAGATCCGCGTAGCTAGCTCAAGGGGTCGTGGCGGTGCTCCACGACGCTCTAACCTATACGGGTGCTAGTCGGATTGCTCGGAACGGGTGATTCGGCGTCGGAACGCGTCGGTGGTGAGCGCGCTCCGCCGAGAACGCGTCGTGCTGCGTTCTCGGTCTAGCAAGCTTGTAGTCCGGGGGTTTCGGCCGGTCGCATGAGTGCATGGTGCAGGTGATCTTCCTGAGCCGGTAAAGGCTCGTGCCTGCGCGTCCCGTCGGCGGAACGCCATGGCAAAAGCAGGGCGAGGTTCGGACATGGCGTGCGGTGGCTCACCGTGGTGTCGGTGAAGCTAGGATGGCGGTGCAGTGACGAGGTGACTGCTGTGCAGAGTGATCGCAGTGCCGTGCCGAACCGCGACGGGGCTCCGGCTTCTCCTCCATGTCCGGCTCGGCGTGCTCCGCGGCGGCGGCACTCCGGCAGCTTCTCCTCCTCTGCTCCGCCCTTCTCCCTCTCTCTCGGCTATGCGGTGGGGTGCGGTGGCTTGTGGAGCCGCAGCGTGGCGGCTGCGAGTGGGAATGGGCTAGGGCTCCTCGGGTGCTCCAATTTATAGGCGAGCTTGGCAGGTTTCCATGGCGGACGGCCGCGATTGATCTCGGTAGATCAAAGGGCTACGGGCGCTCGAGGCTAGGGCTTCAGGGTGCACGCGGGCTCGCTTGGCGGCCAAGAAAGGAGGGGACAGGAGGGGGACAGCTCTGCGGGGCGTGGTGCTGTCGGCCGTGGGTCCGGGGTCACGCCATTCGCGTGACACCCCCGGCAGGCGCGTCGCCTTCGTGAGGAAGAGAAACCGTGGAAGGGGAAGGCGGCTGACATGCGGGCCCGGATTGGCAGCGAGCGCGAGCGCGTGTGTGCCAGTCGCGCGCGCGCTACCGAGCCGCAACGTGGGCCGTGCGCCGGGTGAGGTGAGGAGAAGAAGGCCGGGCTGGCTTGGGCTGGCTTAGCAGACCGGCTGGCCGAATGGCTGGCCTAACTCTCTTTCTCCTTTTCTATTTTCATTTTAGTGTATATATACATATATTGCCCATTTTAAATATTGAGCAAATACAAACATAAATTGCAATAAATCCCAAATGTGATGCATAGGCTATTGTTCTATGTGAATGGAATTAAAATGCAAACTACACTCCTTTATTTACCAAATTCATAATGAAACCTATATGCTTGCACAAGAAAAATGGGTTTTCACAATAAATAAATGAAAAATTTTAATTGGTTGGGATTTTTAGATTGTGTGGATTTTTAGGGTTGTTACAGTCCTCCCCCCTCATTAGGATCTCGACCTCGAGATTCAGAGATAACGTACCCATCGAAGAGGTAAGGAAACATAATCCGCAAGTCCGATTCTTTCTCCCACGTAGCTTCCCTTTCAGTGTGATTGCTCCATTGTACCTTGCACATCGGAATAGTCTTGTTCCGCGTCTCCTTGGTATCCTGTGCCAAGATCTTGATAGGATGTTCCTTGTATTCAAGCGTGTCTTGCAGGTCTAATGCATCCGTAGGAACTTGCTCCTCGGGAAGCTTCAAACACTTCCTTAATTGCGAGACATGGAACACGGGGTGTACTCTAGATAATTCCTCTGGTAGTTCTAGCTTGTAAGCAAGCTTTCCAACCCTTTTACAGATCTTGTATGGCCCAACATATCTTGGTGCCAATTTCCCTTTTACGTGGAATCTGACGGTGCCACGAAGCGGAGATACCTTGAGGTAGACATAATCCCCAACCTTGAACTCAAGCTCTCTACGTCTTCTATCTGCATAGCTCTTTTGCCTACTTTGTGCAATCCTCAAATTCTCTCTTACTTGGGCAACACCCTCTTCTGCTTCCACAATCTTAGCAGGACCGAAGAATGTCCTTTCACCTGGTTCTGACCATATTAACGGGGTTCTGCACGGTCTTCCATACAACGCTTCAAATGGAGACATCTTAATGCTCGTCTGATAACTGTTGTTGTATGAGAACTCGGCGTGGGGTAGACAGCTCTCCCATCCTTCCTTGTACCTCAATACGCAAGCACGTAACATGTCCTCGAGAATCTGGTTCACTCTTTCTGTTTGCCCGTCTGTTTGCGGGTGGTATGCTGTGCTGTAGTCGAGCTTGGTCCCGATGGACTTGTGCAAGGATTTCCAGAACTGTGATACGAACTGTGAGCCTCGGTCAGATATAATACTCAGAGGCGCCCCATGTAACTTCAAAATGTTTGATACGTACAGATCTGCCAGCTTTTCAGCTCTATACTTCCTTTTGACCGGTATAAAATGTGCAACTTTGGTTAGACGGTCCACTATTACCCATATAGAATCATATCTATGCTCGGATCGGGGCAGTCCTAATATGAAGTCCATGGATATGCACTACCACTTCCATTCTGGTATCTCAACTGGTTGTAGCAACCCTGCTGGTCTCTGATGCTCGGCCTTGATTCTATTGCATGTATCACATCGGGCCACATGCCCTGCAATGTCTGTCTTCATATTCTCCCACCAGAAGTGATTCCTTAGATCATGGTACATCTTGGCTGACCCTGGGTGAATGCAATATTTGGAGTCATGCCCTTCCGACAGGATCTCTTCTCGTATCGCTGAATCCGTCGGTACGCAGATTCTATCTTTGTACCATACAGTTCCCTGCTCATCTTCTCGGTATTCGGGGCCTCTTCCCAGCTTCATCAAACCACGGATATAGTCTATCTCAGGACAGTTCTTTTGCGCTTCACGGATCCGTGAGGTGAGATTGTACTCGACGCGAAGCTCATTTAGCATGCCATAGGAGATTACCTCAAGCTGGAACGCGTCAAACTCTCTCCTGAGCTCAGACGGCATAGACTTGGTGATGAGGGTATGGCAGTAGCTTTTGCGGCTAAGTGCATCAGCGACAACATTAGCCTTTCCTGGGTGGTAATGGATCTCAAGATCATAGTCCTTGATGAGTTCTAGCCATCTGCGCTGCCTCATATTCAGATCTTCTTGTGTGAAGAAATACTTCAGGCTCTTGTGATCAGTGTAGATGTCACACTTGTTGCTTATTAGATAGTGTCTCCAAATCTTGAGTGCATGTACCACGGCTGCAAGTTCTAGGTCATGAGTCGGGTATCGCTGCTCATGTTTTTTCAACTGTCTTGAGGCATAAGCTATCACCCTTCCTTCTTGCATTAGTACACAGCCCAAACCTTGCCGAGAGGCGTCACAATATACAACAAAATCTTTGTGAATATCGGGCAGGGCTAGTACAGGTATAGTAGTGAGCTTCTCCTTCATGGTCTGAAAACTCTTCTCACATTCAGGAGTCCATATAAACTTGTTCTCTTTCTTCAGCAAGTTGGTCATGGGTCTTGCAATCTTGGAGAAATTCTTAATAAATCTGCGATAGTATCCTGCAAGTCCCAAAAAGCTTCTGATTTCTGACACATTACGGGGTTGTTCCCACTCTTTCACAGCTTCAATCTTGCCTGGGTCTACTGCGACTCCTTCTCCTGACAGTACGTGACCAAGGAAAGCAACTTCCTCAAGCCAGAATTCGCACTTGGAGAATTTGGCGTATAGCTGGTTGCGAGACAACCTCTCCAATACGGTCCTCAGATGATGTTCATGTTCCTCTTTTGTGGCTGAGTAAACCAATATATCATCTATAAATACCACCACAAACTTGTCTAGCTCATTCATGAAGATCTTGTTCATCATGTTCATGAAGTATGCTGGAGCATTAGTGAGTCCGAATGAGACTACTGTGCACTCATACTGTCCATATCTAGTGACAAATGCAGTCTTCGGGATATCTTCTTCCCTGATCTTCATCTGATGGTACCCTGATCGGAGATCAATTTTTGAGAAGTACTTGGCCTTACTCAGTTGATCTAACAGATCATCGATGCGGGGCAATGGGTACTTATTCTTGACTGTAACCGCATTCAGATTCCGGTAGTCAATGCACATCCTCATCGTGCCATCCTTCTTCTTGACAAACAAAACGGGAGATCCCCAGGGCGAAGCACTAGGCCTAATGAAGCCCTTCTCCAGTAATTCTCCCAGCTGCTTCTTGTGTTCCTTCAACTCATCAGCCGACATTCTGTAGGGTCTTTTGGCAATCGGTGCAGTTCCTGGCATCAGCTCTATAACAAACTCCATATCTCTATCTGGTGGCATTCCTGGTAACTCCTCCGGAAACACGTCATTGAATTCACAGACTACTGGCACATCTCTGAATGTCAGCTCCATTTTACCTGCCTTAGTCTCCAGCGCACATAGGAGGGCTTGGACTCTCCAGACGCGCGGAACGTCTCATCGACATCTGAATTTATTAGGTATGTGCTTAATGCAGTAATTATCTTGTAGTGGTTTGTGTAGGAGTTAGATGTTTTCAACGATTTAAATGAATTAAAACATTTTTCATGCTATCCTACACTCAACCAAAGAAGCATAAAGAACCATAAGAAGCATAAGATCCAAATGTCACTCATCACATGGTTATTATTACATAAAGGATGTTCCTAGCTGCTAAGAAGATCGTGCTATGCGCAGATAGCCAATGACAGGATAATTCATGGTATCACTAGTCTAAGGGCCACGCAGGGTCCCATAAGCTACTGGTGCATAAGGTCAAGTACGGCGTCGGGTATGCGGCTGTCCTCTGCCTCGATCTCGTCGTCGGTCATGGTCAGGCGCTTGACATAGTCGAGTGCTACAGCTAGCTCTGGGGTGGCCTCAATCTCCTGCATCCTTTGAGACGGACACGCTCCCAAGTTGAGCGTAGTGGGTGGTACGCGGAAGTCTCCCTCCCGGGGCTTCACCATCTCCAGTGGAGGAAGCGAACTCTGTATCCTTCCGGACCTCAATAGCTCTCCTGGCGTCGGACTGCTTCCAAGCTGTCTCTGTCCTCCATAGCTTGTCCTTTAGGAACTCCACCATCTTCACGCGGTCGATCAGAATCCCTTGGTTGCGGGTGGACTTCTCCTCGGCTTTCTCCAACTCCCTGATCCTGGAGCTCAACGTGCTCATCTTGACTCCTCTGTCTCTGCTCCTCGAGGTGGTGTGCCACTGTGCATAGGCAAGGGTCAGTCTCGGCCTGAACGATCTGGCTGGTGTACAGAATCCTCTGGATGGGGTCAGGGTGCAGCTCCAAGGCCTGAGGTAGCAGACGGAAGTGGGTCCCCTTAAGGTACTCGTATGCTGTGTACACAACTGCGCGTAGTACCTTGCGGGAGACGGACTGTACTCCGTCCTCCATAGTCTCTCTAGCAGTGTAGTCAGTAAAGACCGGCATTCCTGGAAGGGTCAGGCTGACGGGTGTCTCAACTCTGGTAGTGACAGGTCCTTCAAACCTCTCAGCCTCGACAAGCTTCCCTCGGCTGAAGTACTGGATCTGGTCTGACGGTGCTCCCAGCTCCTCCAACACCTGGCGTAGCACCATGGCAAATCCGTCGTGGTTCCTTCCGTTGATCGGGATCTCAATAGTGCCGTCGTGCAGTGGACGAAGTGGTGGTCCAAGGCGGGTCATCTGAAAATTTTTCAAGAAACGGATTAGCAGGTCCTTGTATTAGATAAGCCATTGCATAAAAAGTGAATGCAAGGTCGGTAATATAATCGAAAGAGAGTCTGGCTTCCTATTCTATCGTCCATTTTCTATGGGTCTCGTCCTACAGTCAAGTATGGCTCTGATACCAACTGTAGCGACCTCGATTTCCGTGAAGGGAAATCCACAGGCTCGAATTGTAATTCAACAGATTGCTTGGGACAATCCATGAAATTACCCATATCTCAGTTGACACCAGGATCCATACAACAGTAATTAAGTCTTACATAAACATTTATTACATCGCCACACTGGCGGAATCAACATTCAGAGAAGCTTTAGAAGATGCGGAAACGTTTCATCCTTCACGGCCAACTTGAGTGTAGCACGTGACCCTATTCCTCGCCATCGTCTTCCTCGAAGTCGTACTCATTCTCGTCACCTGACAGTAAATTTATCAGTACGATTTGTACTGGCCACGGAGCCCACCTATGCAACATTTGCTTTGTGGAAAGTGGATGCAAGGCTATACAAGCAGACCTATAGGCTGAGGTTTCCTATGCAGCTGTAATCAATGTTTAATTAGTCAAGTTTTATCTCCAGTTAACACCATCATCCCTTTTCCCATCACCACATCTCACTTACCCACACCTCGCTCTCATTCGACAGGCCCAACTCCCTCTCGGGCCTATCTCAGCGGCACACTACCACAACGGGTACACTGCCGGAAAATGTCATCCAGGGAGAGAAGAGAACACTCACTACACTAGTAGAAGCTTCACAGGAAAGGTCCATAGCCAACAAGTTGGCATATGTATCGATCGATCAATCGTACACTCTGCAGAGGTTTCACTACCCACAAGATTAGCCATCATAGGTGTTGCGCAAACACCTAGGCAGAATTCCGGGTGCTTGCTTGCCTAGGTCGATGCCACCCTACCACTCAGCCCTGGGATATTCCGGATCCTACACCGTTATGCTGAGACTGGGAGACACAGTACCGGGCCCATCCAGTGGTACTGTGCATCTAGAACGGAACGGGAACCCATCGACCGTCTCCGCCCACCGTTATCACCTCTCAACCTAGCAGTAGTGGCACCGTCCTACCAAGTAGTTCAGCCGTCTCCCGCCCATCAGAAGCGAGTGAGTAGAAAAGGATTCCCATGAACCTGAAACTAGTCCGTCCTAGGTTTGACCAAGCAGGCATCTCCACTTAGGGGATACTCTCCCCGTGCCATCACAGCACCTCCGTCCACGGGCTTCAAACCACCAAGGCTATCCCACCCGGGACCTCCTCAACAACTTTACCCGCCACAGGTATCTCGCTTGGGGATGCCCAGGTTGCACCCCCGGCACGACTTGCCCCATGGGCTTGTCTCACATCCCACTTGGTCGACATCAACCCTTACCACGCACCCAAGACGCACGCAGCACTCTCTCCCAGTGGTTATAATCAGATATTCACCGTCCCAATTCCACCACATACCATATAGCAAGTAGTAAGTAGTGGAAGAGTAACAGTAAATTAAGCAGCAGCTAACCTAGCAGCGGACAGCAGGGTAAAGTCTTATCAAGGCAGGGAATTCAAATATACTACCGTGCAACCAATCCATACATAATCATAAAGCAATAGCAACAATGTCAATTGCAATGCGTAAATAGGATCTAAGGATTTGGTGGGACGTGGCACCTTCGTAGTCGTCTCCTAGCTCCTGAATGTACTCGTGGTCGTCTTCCTTAGTCAGATCCTCCTCTGGCTCTGAAATCGAACACGAAATAGTCGCGTCAGCGACTCCTATAGAGTATTTCAGAAAAATCCAATAAAATAAAGAGCCAAATGCACACAACATAGTCTTAGATTGTAGATCTCATTTTTCTGAGAATTTTGATATATGGTGCGCAATTTTTGGACATCGTATGAATAAGTTATGAATTTCCGAAGATTATCCTATTTTCTGAAAATGGAAAATGGTCGATTAATCAGGGGCAGCTCGGGATTGGTCCACGTGGCGCGTGGGTCCAGTAGTGCGGCATGTGGCGCCTCATCAGAACACAGACCCGATGGTCGCCCACCAGGTGTTTGTTGCTGGTTCCTCAGAGAGTCGCCGGCGTCGGCGTCGCTCGGCGGAGCTCGGCGGGGCTCGGCGGGGCTCGGTGTAGCTCGGCGGAGCTCGGCGGAGTTCGCCGGAGCTCGGCATAGCTCGTCGTAGGTCGGGGGTGGTCGGGAGTAGATCGGCGGAGCTCGGCGTAGCTCGGGCTAGCTCGGCGTAGCTCGGCAGTGGTCGGGGGTAGATCGGCGGAGCTCGGCGTAGTTCGGCGGTGCTCGGCATAGTTCGGCGTAGTTCGGCGGAGCTCGGCATAGCTCGGCGTAGTTCGGCGGAGCTCGGCATAGCTCGGGCGAATCGGAGATTCGGGGCGCCGAGGGTGCCGCTCTCCCGAGCTCTCCCGGGGAGGCTCGGGCGAATCGGACATTTGGGCGCCGAGGGTGCCGCTCTCCCGAGCTCTTCCAGGGAGGCTCGGGCGAATCGGAGATTTGGGTTAGCAGGGTTCCAGGGCGTCTGTTCAAGGCGGCGGTGTCTCTCCGGTGCGGCGGATGATGACAGGGCGGCGATGACCCTATTTCGGCAAGACAGGGCACGGCTTTCCCCAATTGGCATGCTCAGGCAGTCGTCCGACCAGATGGTGGCGGGTTAGAGCCGTGGTATGGCCTCCTTTTCTCCCATGGCATACGGCGGTTCTCCGACGAGGTGGAGGCGCACGTAGCCAAGGCGACAGACATGATTCGGGGCTCGGCTATCTTCGCGGCGGTGCCGAGGCAGACTTGGCGAACCTCGTTAGCCTTTCTTCGCAGCGCGAGGTACTCGGAACGGATTTTGGCGAGGCGGAACGTGTCGTCGGCGATCACGTTTCCCCGAGAACGCACCTCTCGGTGTTCCGGGCTATGGAGGTTCGATCTTCCGCAACTAAGCTTGTCCGAGGTGGTCGGTTTTTGTTCCTGATCGCGGTATTGAGATGCTCCGGTCAACGGCGGCGATGTCGCCGCGACTGTGAGGTTCCGGCGGGGCTAAGGAGGTCTTCTAGGAGATGTATACGCCTCCAGGGTCTATGGCGATGGTATACCAACTACCAATTTTGGCTACCGAGATTCCCAAGGTGCTCGGTTGTGGCGGCGGCGTGATGCCGGCGGCGGCTGACGACGGCAAGGTGGCTACGGTCTCGTTTTGGCATATCCGGACGTGGTTCCGTCAAATTGGCGTGACTAATTGGGCATACGTCCCCTTAGTGGTGAACTAGTGACAGGGCAGGGCCTCCTTTTGGCTCTGGTCCGCGGCGGTGCTCCGGCGAGGTCGCGGCGCTCTGCGGACGAGGCTTCCTCTAGCGCTTAGATCCACGTAGCTAGCTCAAGGGGTCGTGGCGGTGCTCCACGACGCTCTAACCTATACGGGTGCTAGTCGGATTGCTCGGAACGGGTGATTCGGCGTTGGAACGCGTCGGTGGTGAGCGCGCTCCGCCGAGAACGCGTCGTGCTGCGTTCTCGGTCTAGCAAGCTTGTAGTCCGGGGGTTTCAGCCGGTCGCATGAGTGCATGGTGCAGGTGATCTTCCTGAGCCGGTAAAGGCTCGTTCCTGCACATCCCGTGGGCGGAACGCCATGGCAAAAGCAGGGCGAGGTTCGGACATGGCGTGCGGTGGCTCACCGTGGTGTCGGTGAAGCTAGGATGGCGGTGCAGTGACGAGGTGACGCTGTGCAGAGTGATCGCAGTGCCGTGCCGAACCGCGACGGGGCTCCGGCTTCTCCTCCGTGTCCGGCTCGGCGTGCTCCGTGGCGGCGGCGCTCCGGCAGCTTCTCCTCCTCTTGCTCCGCCCTTCTCCCTCTCTCTCGGCTATGCGGTGGGGTGCGGTGGCTTGTGGAGCCGCAGCGTGGCGGCTGCGAGTGGGAATGGGCTAGGGCTCCTCGGGTGCTCCAATTTATAGGCGAGCTTGGCAGGTTCCCATGGCGGACGGCCACGATTGATCTCGGTAGATCAAAGGGCTACGGGCGCTCGAGGCTAGGGCTTCAGGGTGCACGCGGGCTCGCTTGGCGGCCAAGAAAGGAGGTGACAGGAGGGGGACAGCTCTGCGGGGCGTGGTGCTGTCGGCCGTGGGTCCGGGGTCACGCCATTCGCGTGACACCCCCGGCAGGCGCGTCGCCTTCGTGAGGAAGAGAAACAGTGGAAGGGGAAGGCGGCTGACATGCGGGCCCGGATTGGCAGCGAGCGCGAGCACGTGTGTGCCGGTCGCGCGCGCGCGCTGCCGAGCCGCAACGTGGGCCGCGCGTGGGTGAGGTGAGGAGAAGAAGGCCGGGCTGGCTTGGGCTGGCTTAGCAGACCGGCTGGCCGAATGGCTGGCCTAACTCTCTTTCTCCTTTTCTATTTTCATTTTAGTGTATATATACATATATTGCCCATTTTAAATATTGAGTAAATACAAACATAAATTGCAATAAATCCCAAATGTGATGCATAGGCTATTATTCTATGTGAATGGAATTAAAATGCAAACTACACTCCTTTATTTACCAAATTCATAATGAAACCTATATGCTTGTACAAGAAAAATGGGTTTTCACAATAAATAAATGAAAAATTTTAATTGGTTGGGATTTTTAGATTGTGTGGATTTTTAGGGTTGTTACAATGCCTTAGAGAGACCGTGCTCGAGGAGGACGAGGAGGCTCGGGCGAATCGGAGATTTAGCGCCCGAGGGTGCCGCTGTCCCGAGCCCTCTCGTAGAGGCTCGGGTGAATAAGAGATTTGGCGCCCGAGGGTGCCGCTGTCCCGAGCCCTCTCGTGGAGGCTCGGGCGAATCGGAGATTTGGCACCCGAGGGTGCCGCTATCCCAAGCCGTGCCGCCGGGCCTTACGGGAGGTCACTTTGGGCCTTCACGCGCGTAGCCTTCGTGAGCTTCGGCTGACCTTTTTTGGGCCAGGTTGCGCTGAGGTTGCTTGTTTTTGCGTTGAAGTTGGATACCCCATACTTTGGTACCCGACACTACTCTCTCCTTGCATGGCACCATCGACGAACTGAACAAGCATGATGTTGTCATACCCACGTTCCAAAGCCTTACTCACAAGAAACTTCCATTTATATGTATTACTGGCCTCATACAACTCCCATCTCCATCCATTCTCCCTTCGCCTGGGCACCAACATACTAATCTTCAAACGTTGCTGTGATGGCGGAAAACCCAACCATTCATGCAGCCAGGCTAATACTTGTCTCCGACTATGATCTAGTGGTGTGTTCAGCTGTATGTCAAAGAACTGGAACTGACTAAGGTCTACACCGCTATCCCCAGTTCTGATTTCACCGTTACCATAGTAGACTCTAAAAGGAACTACATCGGACGACATTCCTACTCCCATCGCAAAAATTACACGGTCAGTTCAATAGCGCAATAACCCGTAAACCCTAAATCAACCTAACTAACTAAATCAACTAACCCTAAACTATTCGTAAAAATACGAATAAATAAACTAACAAATAAACTAATATATCTAAAGCATAAACAATTCTTAACTAACTAAATCAACTAAGCCTAATTAACTAACCCTAACTAACTAAATCAGGTAAACCAACCAACTAAATAAACTAACTCTAACTAACTATATAACTAACTCTAACTAACTAAATAAACTAACCCTAACTAACTAAATCAACTAACCCTAACTACCTAAATCAATAACCCTAACACTAACTACATAAATAACCATAACTACAACTAACTAAACTAATGAAAAAAACTAACAATAAAACAAACAAAAAAAAACCTTACCTGCTTGGCCGGCAGCGGCAGGCGTCGGGGAGGAGGCGCTAGCCGTCGGCGGGCGCCGGGGAGGGGCGGCGTGGGGGCGGCGGTGGGCCCCGGCCGGATCCGGTGGGCACCGGCGCGGGACGGCGACTGGAGGCGCGGGCGCGGCGCGGCGACGGCGATGCGGCGAGGAGAGAGAGAGCACGAGAGAGAAGGAGAGGGCTGCGGGCGAGGAGAAGAACGGCCGGGGTAGATATTTCAGACCTGTCATCCGCCCGCGAGCCGATAGGCCCTGTTGGCTTACTAGGAGCCGACAGGCCTGTCGCGCCGACTACCTACCGCATCTAATGCGTTGTACGTGGGCCGGGGTACCTATTGGCTGCTCAATTGCTGACAGGGTCTTGTTGGGTCCCTAGCAGCCGATAGGTATCCTGTCGGCTAGTGGGTGGCCGACATGCTGTTATTTTTATAATTCTTCCTATCTAAATATTAGATTTGTAATTAATCATTAAAAAAATTATTTAAAAAAAAATTCCTTCAGACTCCACCATGCACACGAGCTAAGTCCGGTGTGCCAGAGTGCGGGCGCTACCGGGCCATCAGTGATCAGTCGCATGTACCAAAACATTTCTTTTTTTTTCTTTTTTTTTTGTATGCGCGCAGCGATGGCTGACACAAATCCTTGTTATCCAAAACAATAATGTAACAGCTACTAGTAAATTGAACCATACAATAATATTACTGGTAAATGGAAATTGAACCCTTCAAAACCTAAACCCTGCACAGAGAATATTCGACCATATCTCCTCCTCATTCTTGCCCGTCCATATTCGGTGTCCATTCATACACTCTGTTATAGGCCCTTCTGGATGATGATTGATTATCTCTGACACAAGGAGCCCAATGCCCTCTGTTGCAAGGGATCCTGCTGCAGTCCAGCTCCTTGCCAATGTACAGCTCCACGGTCAACCTCTTGAGCGCAGGTGCGCTCGCAATCACGCGCCGAACGAGGCTCAAATGGTCTTCTGATGGCTGCAGGCCGGTAATCCTCACCTCGTTAAGGCGCGCCAGATGGATCTTCTGCTCCTCCCAACCAGATTCTCGGGCGCAGAAACAACGAGGATTAGAGCACGGGTCGCACTGCAGATAATTATAACACTGACCAAATTCAGACTAAAAACGGGTTCCTGGTTGGGAAAAGAAACTAAATTCAGATTGCCATAGTAATAACAAAGAAAAGATCATTCCACTCACGGGCCTGGAGATGTCAATTGAAAGGCGTTCGATTCCACTACACTTCGCAATGAGTTTGGCAATGCTTGCTTCAAGGTGCTGCCACTGTGCATCTATGGTCAAGTTGGTAATTCTCGGAAGTTGTGGCACTGGGCTCATCATCTCCTCCATGTCCCTCCTGTTCTTTGCCTCCGCAACCGAAATTAAGGTAGGAGTACAACAAGATAAATCAAAAAGGTATCACTATTAGTTAGGCCAAGTACAATGACCGGTGAATCGCCTGCTACCTCAGCCGTGCGTCCTAGCTGGAAGAGAGAGAGGCTTGTGCTTGACGACGGCAGCGTCGCCGGGCTGTACACGGAGCCCAAGAACTGTACACAGAACCCAACACTTTATTATAGCTAGCTCTCTCTTTCTCTCTCGTTCCAGCCAGCTCTCTCTTCACACAAGTAAATAAAAATAGTTTTAGATTGTGTGTAGAGACTAACTATTGTATTAGTTAGGCTATAAGCTTATATATGAATGAGTTGGCGTGGCTTATAGCCAAGGCTTAATTGGCCTTGCTCTTAGTGCCATTAGAATGCATGGATTCAAGGTGAATTATTTAATGCGTGATACAAATTGAAAAAACATGTAGTCCTAATTCATAACAGATGCAGAGATTGAATAGCAGTAATGGCGTACGTGATTGATGTGTACTTATATGATATGCATACCACGGGCGGCGATATGTGCACGCCGAGGCTGTGGGCAGCGGTGCAGTTCCGCAAGAGCCACAGGGCGCCGGCGTTGCTGTAGCCGGCGGGGTGGCCGTGCGACCAGAGGAAGATCTTGTCCAGGCGCCGGACGGTCTCCGCGCCGCCGTCGAACCGCAGGCGTTCCGGGCGGCACATGTCCGCGCACGCCAGCGTCTCGAGCCTCGGCGCCGAGATGGCCACCGCCGCGTCGTCGGACGCCATCCTGTAGCAGCCGGTGACGTGCAGCGCACGGAGGCGCGTCCAGCTCCAGCGACGCCATGTCGCGGACGTGCTCCAGCCGGAGCTCCTCGAGCGTGGCGGCGGCGGCGCCGCAGCGGAGCGCGGAGAGCCCCGCGATGTGCTGGAGACGGAGCCGCCGCAGCCGCGGGCAGCAGGACGCCGACAGCAGGCGCCCGAGGTTGCGCTCGTCGTCGTCGCTGCCGTTTGGCTCGATCCGCGCGTGGCTGAGCAGGAGGTCGCTGAGCGCGGCGAAGGCGCCGGCGTCGGTGACCGGGACGGTGAGGGTCGCGTTGCCCAAGGCGAGGCTCATCGTCTCAGCCCTCGCCGAGGCCGGCATCGCGGTGGACAAGAGCTGCTTCATCTTCCTCTCAGGCACAGGCCCCGCCGCCGCCGCTGTCTTCGCGTGCCGCGGCGGCACAGGCAAGGCGAGGGTGAAGCGCCCAGTCACGCGGCGCTTGCCGAAGCGCAGCCAAGCGGCGACGTGGTCCGACGTGATGTCGGCGGCGTGGCCGTGCCTGAACAGGTACAGCCCCCCGGACGCCATGTCGATGTACCTGTTCCGGGGTGAGCTGTGGACGAAGTTGATCTCGAGCTCCTCCAAGTCGCGACCGCTGTTGGCGCGCCGCGCGAGGGCAGCGCCGACGGCCGCGATCAGCCGGCGGCCGTCCTCCGTGTCCTTCTGGGCGGTGCCGGCGCCGAAAGGGTTCGGCGTGACGGCGAACCGGAGGGCCTGGGCTTCAAGTACATGGTCGTCGTCGTAGTTGAGTCCGACGATCTTGCTGGGTCTGTCAAAGTTAAACGGCATCGGCGGTCACGGTGCCACTGCCGTCGCCGTCAATGGTGGCATGCACATGCACGAACGTAACTCACGTAGCGAAAACGTAGGATACGTGAGATTCGATCAGTTGGGGATTGTATTTTGGAAGGTTGCATCGCCGAATCTTGAAATTGATTTTTTTTTTCTTGGCAACATCGATTTGTTCCACAGTACACATATATATCTTTTGCTACTAGTAGACTGTATCTAGGGAAACAAATTATACAGATGATAGAAAAACATGTTACTAATAAAAACAGTAATAATAGTAACATTAATAATAGTAGTAATAATAAGCACGGAGCTCTTGTAGGTTTCGTTTGGATCCTTGGAATTAAATTTATTTTAATAATAATAATTTATACACATATTAAAGAACTTAATATGGTTGTGTGTATAGATTATATTTGTATATTATTGCTAGCTATACTAGAGATACTTTATATGTTGTATTTTTACCATGTGGGAGTAAGTTGAAGAGTGTGCTATTTACCCAAACAAGGGAGGCCTGCTCCTCCGACAGAACCACTGTCTACGTCGCCGTAATTTTTTCGCCCGTTGGATCTGCAGATCGATGGCTCCAGCCCACAAAATTCTACCAAGATTAGCTTCTCATTTTACCATATAGCTTTTACCTGCTTCTTGTTTCTTCAGTTTCCAGCTTCTCATAGAATTCAGACAAGGCAATATATACCCAGCTTCCAGCTTCCGGGTTAAGAAAAAAAAACGCTCCTCCCCTCCTGCCCTCCTCCCGATCCCCCTCTTCTCCTAAAAAAGAAGAAGAAGAAGAAGAAGAAGAAGAAGAAGAAGAAGAAGAAGAAGAGAGCCCGAAGCCTCTCGTTCTCTCCCGATTTGGTAGCGTCGTGAGAGGGCGCAGGCCGCGCCGGCGCCTCCGCCGCTCCCACCGCCGCCCCAGCCTCCACGTGGCCTCCTCCTCCTCTCCCTCCCCTTCCTTCCTCTCGGCCTCGGCGCAGCGGCGGCACGGCTGCGCGGCGAGCACGGCTGGGGCAGGGCACAGCGCCGTTGGCGGACATGGCTCGGCCAGCGGCGGCGCTGCTGCGGTGCGGCTGGCCTCCTCCCCTCTCCCTCTCTCTCTCCATCTCCACGTCTCCTCCCCGCGCAGCTCCCTTCGCAGGTGATGTTCACGAGGTGCCCTAGGTTAGGGTTAGGGTTGTGGGCGGTGCCGCCTGCGAGGCGCCCCTCTCCCCTCTCGCTCTCCTCCCGGTAATTTACCCAGACAAGGGTGGCCTGCTCCTCCAACAGAACCACTGTCCACGTCGCCGTAATTTTTTTTCGCCCGTTGGATCTGCAGATCGATGGCTCCAGTTGTCCCCACAAAATTCTACCAAGATTGGCTTCTTATTTTACCATTCTACCGATGTTTTGGGGTTGTGCAATGATGAACCATTTTTAGACTGAGGCAATGGAATTGTGCAATGATGATTAGTTATTTCGCCGTTCAATGATTCTTGCTATCAGATGCCTGATTAATCATTTTTAGACTGAGGCAATGGAATTACACAATGATGATTACTTATTTCGCCCTTCGATGATTCTTGCTATCAGATGCCTCTCATTAGTTCTTACCGGTTCTCGTTTCCATGCACTATTTCGTTTGCCTTGGTGGCTACATTTCCTGTATTTGTTACTGATTGTAGGTCCATTACCATTGCCAGTGATGTCCTTTCTATACATACCCTGTTGGCTTATATATTACTAAGCATACTCCATTGCAAATGATGGTTGATTGGTTCACTAATTCTGGGTTGGGGTCCTTTCATCAAAAAATTATGGTTGATTGCTACAAAGTGTCCTTTCTATCGCCGATGATGAAATGTTTACATGTGGGCACTAATACTGAGCACACTCCATTGCAAATGATGGTTGATTGCTACAAAGTGTCCTTTCTATCCCGATGATGGTTGATTGGTTCACTAATTCTGGATCATGAAATGTTTATGTTTACATGTTGGTTTTTTTTTTTCCCACATCACAGTGATGATTATGTCCATGTCCTTCTCTCATTTAGCGTAATTTAATTTCATTCCATGCATTTTTTTAGAGGGACTGCAAAACCCCAACTGTAGTGGACATCTACTGTACCTCCCCTGGGTATGAAAACCAAACTTATAATGTGGTTTATGGTAATATGTCCAATGATATCAGGTAGACCAGCTAATTTGTCACATAGATGGCCGTGTCCTTTTATTTAAATATACACACAATTTGCGCTCTGATTATGTTACTTATAACATATTTTATGCCCACTTGAACTTAGTACTTCTACCTGCAAAAAAAAAACTGTTGCCTAATGCTCCTGCTTGTGTGTGCTATTTACACACACCCAGCTAAGATATATTCTAAAACATGTCCTGTGAAAAAAAGGAGCGTTGACATATCACTGAATGTTACTTTTATGTGTAAAGATATTCGAGAACAGGTGAAATTTAGCCTCCACCATTTCCAATCATTCTGGCATATCTAATAAGGGAAGGGATGAGAAAACTATGTTCATTTATTGACTCAATCAAGAACATTTTTTAGGAGTTTCAGGTGTCAACATGTTCAGTTATAGCGTCTGCAATATACCTGTGTATTCTATATGGTGGCCCTCAAATATGTGTTTTCATGTTGCAGGTACAGCTTGTGTGCATCCATAATTCCTGACTTTTCTATTTTCAAATGGTTACAATACTGGGTATCATGCTGCAACTAACACTATGAGTTTTATTATGCTTTCAGACTTGCGATGGTCCAGTCTGAAGGTTATAATGGCCAACCTAGCACAACGGCTGCTACCATCCCGCAAGGCAGGCGGACTCAGCAAGTAAATTGAGAAAATGATTTGACAAACAGGTACATTTGACATGCAGATAGCATGAGTCACTTCCTTGAATTTTAGTTGTAAATGATACTGCGGTTCTTCATACAGTTTGTATCCAGTATTGACATCATATCCCCTCTAACCTACAATTAAGAAACCACTGCACGTTAATAAATATGCTTTTAGCTCATAAAGTTCATTTGCTACCTCTACTCCGTTTTCCTCCCCCTGCAGTCGGACAGGTTTTTCATACATTACAACCTCATGACCTGTTCTTTCCTATGAGGCACAAGTATTTTGTCATATACGATTTCCTACAAACATTGGTTCATTAAATTTAGTGGTGCCATGTCACGTTAACCGTATGGTTTATCAATTGTTTTCCCAAGATTATGCCAGGTAGATACTGATCCATGCCTATGCTATTTGTCGATTTTCCATGGTTTTTAAATATTTAACCTTTTAACTATATTTTTTTTTCCTACAATAGACCATTTACTCATATGAATATGATATTTTATATTTAACCCACGTGTATGGGCTGAGTTGAGATAGTTTGATTGCTTAAGAATGAAGATGCATTTTGGTGGCTACAGTAGGTCATTTAGGTTATCAGGAAATAGCTGTTGTGCTTACGTTGTCATCTGTAATTTTCATACCAATCACTGGTCTTCTCGTAATGGCACTTCACATTCATGAACAGTGTCACCAGATAAATTGTTCTACCTTGTAGCTTGGTGTGTTAGAGCCATCAAATTTCTTTGTTTTCATACATATCCCAAGTGGCAGGAGATAGGTAGCCAGGCCATTGGAGACTTACATGTAACACGATCAATGCAATGATGCAGATCTGTACACACAAAACATGCAGCATAAAGGCCAAGTTGACCACTAGGTTTTATTGTCATACAATACCTGGGTTGAGTCCCAAAGGGTAGCACATTTCAAGCAAGCAACATGTTACCTTTTCTTGGTTGTTTTTTTAGTAACTTTCTGATTCTACAATGGTATTACAATTACAAAATGTGTGTTAACTATGGAAACATTATATGGAGTTCCGCTTGCTGATGACCTGCAGAGTTGGCCTTCCAGGACCACCGCACTCTGTTGTCGTTATCACTTGCCACACACGGTTTATTGCATCTTTGCCCTCGTGTTTTGTGGATCTTTCTATCTCTCTGTTCTGTTTTCCTATATGCACCTGGATCTCCATGCTTGGATTTTTCGTAAAATCCAAAACCGGGAATTCCTTTTTACATATGACCAAAAATTAGTCGGTTCAGTGTTTGACCATATGCCTAATGATACAGAAAATTTTTTTAGTTTTACTCACCTACTTCAAACTATGTAACCATTAATCTATTTCATCAGTTTATATACAGGAGAACAATTTCAGTTTAGTTACTCAATGTTTGGACATATGCCCTGCTCTCGGAAATGTAATTCTGAACTTTGATTACCTATTGGAAACCTGTTCAGCAGTAGGTTTAAGTATTCATTGAATTACCTTGTGACAATATGCTTATTCAATCACAAAAAATATAACTCAGATTTCTTTGCAAGATGTAACCTCTTGCTGTTCACAAATTATTATGGCACTAAACAGGCCATGCAATTTTCATTGTTTGGATTTGTCTTATGATTTCTGACTGAATATCCTCTTTCTAACTTTAAACTCTGCAGGGTATATGGGCTTTATCAGCAACAAGCGTGGCCACGATAGCAAATACAGCAGCCACTGTGGCCATGATGAACCATCGACTATATCCGTGATGGTATGTTCCTCCAATCCCAACCTTCTATTCATTGTTTCTTGACTGTTTTTGGCAGAGGTGTTGCATGACCTCTTTTTTTTTTTTAGGTCAACTATGATGCAAATAACAGATGGGTTCATATGTAATGTTGTGCTATGCAGGGAGATGATGCTGTGTTGTGCAGGTGGTGTGCTATACCCAATAGCGAGTCAGAGTATGTGAGTTGTCGTTGCTTCACTTTTATTGCCTCCGGTGGTTTACCAAGTACACTGTTGTGATATTTACTGGTTGTGGCTTATCCGGCAGACCATGGGTTGGCGGTGCTTTGGGAGCAACCTGTCTAATTCAGGAAAGGTATGAATGCAGTAATTAGTCGCTAACAGTATGTGGAGTCACTGAATATTGATGCAATGATAATTTTCTGTTATAGAACTTAAGTAAGAATTTTTGGGGGACTCAACTTGCGCTCATCAACGAGTAATTTCTGTGCTTCTTGGGATGCAGTAAACAAGCAGTATTTTGCAGCGATGAGTCAGCAAAGAATTTTTGGAAACGATTTCTTGTTTTTTGGTGAAAACCTTATTTTTCCCCTTTCCTTCATGTTCCTTTTCATGTGTTCCAGAGATTTTGTTTTCGTACCAACAGTACCACTTATTATGACTTCATTTGTCGGTCACTTATTGGATTTGCCTTGTATCTCTGAACATGTTTCTGTTTTCGCAGGCAGGCCCCTCATGCTCTCATCAGGAGATATGGCTTTATGTGCTATACAGGCGGTACTTCCGCACCAACACTAAGGATATTTGGTTTCATCAAGGTATCCATGTTTGTGCAGTAGACTCAATATTGATATTAATTTGACTTGCATCAGCTCAGGTTTGATAATAAGTGACAGTATTTCACTGACGTACCATCATGTTTTTTACACTTAGTGAATCACCGTGGGGTTAACTTTTTTAAACAAAGTAATAGTCTTTTGCTGTCTAGTCTGATGAAAAAAAAGCTCCATCTAACCTTTTTAATTAAAAAAATGTCAGACTGGTAGACAAGAAACAGTGGATCATATAGCTTTAGCCAACGTTTAAATACCAGAGGATAAGTTGGCCTCAGTCAGACAATCTTACTGTTTAGATACAGATTCACAGCTGCAGCACTTATTTGGTCATGTTATTTGGCTTGCGGATGATTTGTTTGGCCACCATTATTGCAACCTGCAAAGAATCCTGTTACTAAATATGGCCATATTCATGGGCAATTTTATGCTCTTGCTGAACTCTTCCAAATGGGTGGAAAGGTACCTCACTATTTTCTGTTCATTTAGTTTTGTCACCTTTCTGATTTAATAAAAAACCTGTTAAAATTTAAATATCTTCATATTTTCACTCTTACCAGTATCCAGATTCGAACTACCTGCTTATAGAAGATTATGCTGACAAAAATTGAAAGTGTAAACTGACATGGCTTCATGTTAACATTGTCAGCATATTAGTCTACCCATAATGGTCACTATAGTCCTGTGATTTGTGATGTTGCAGATTTGAACAACATGCGCACGTGCACAATGGCGCGCGCCCTCTATTAGTGGGTAAACAAA
This sequence comes from Eremochloa ophiuroides, assembly GCA_038502445.1. Lineage (NCBI taxonomy): Eukaryota > Viridiplantae > Streptophyta > Magnoliopsida > Poales > Poaceae > Eremochloa > Eremochloa ophiuroides. Next base: position 54,750,606 of record JAHLJS010000003.1, on the reverse strand, counting down.
AGGGGCTTCCTGTCTTGGTTGGCTAGGTGGGAAGAGCCACGAAGCCAAACGCCACTTGTAAATTACAAACTGGAAATATAGTATGGTGATCTATAGAATCAAATTCCATCTCTCACTCTATGAATTTGATGTAGGCTAATATGTGAACTTTGTAAAGTGGTGGAATGTCATATTCTAAGTGAAATAGTTTAAGTTGTTAACTAGATTTCAATTTCTCCAATTCCAAGAATCGAAACAGGGGCCTTAAGGATGTGCCCTAGGCTGCCGCTGCCAGCATGGCACCCGCCGCCTCAACTGCAGGGAGCACATCAGGGATGATAATTGTGTTGGGCCGGTAGTGATAAACCTTCACTGCCGGTTCCATGCTCTGAGAAGACCAAAAATAATTGGGGTAGGGCTCAACCGACAGTGTAGCTCAATATCACTGCGGGTTGGTGGCCGGATCCGGCAGTGATATGTCACTGCTGGCTCTAGCCACCAACCGGCAGTCATACTATGCTCCACTGCTGGTTTGTAGCTTAAACTGCATGTGATATGTTCACATTATATATAGCTCGACCTCCCTCCCTCCTATGTCCTAACAACACACAACAATGCGACGCGTTTTCTGCCTTCGACTCTATTGTTGCGGTTGCTCTTCACCGAATTGCTCAAGGAAACTCTTGGATGCTTAAGCATGGTCACAATCTTGTAGCTTATGGTTAGTAACAAGCATACTCCTTTGAATTTATAGGTTTATGATTCTTTTGTGTTTAGAGATTGATTCTTTATTGTAGTTGTTTAATTTCTCTATTTTACAGAGCACATTTGAATTGGATCTTGAGCAAGACATCAAAATTGTGGTAAATCCACCTTTGACAAGATTAGTGTAAACGATTGCTACGTGAAGCCAACTAAATTCGAATGCCACTCATTTATTTCCATGAGGAGATGATATCATTCATGGCAAGTCAATGCCACTCGGGTATGGTAGGGTCAACATTGATAAGATCTTGGATAATAAGTATAACAAGATATACATATATTACCTAATGGAGTAAGATAGGCCACGTCTTGTTCAAAACTTGAGCACTCATGTGGTTTGGCGCAAGCGCTTCATCAAGCTAGATGAGCAGCCATCTTCGGATGATGAGGATGATAGTGAATCATCGGCATCGCCGCTACCAAGAGGTTACTCTTCTTTGCTTGGACAGGAAGATCCTCGTTCTCCCTCTCCTCCCCTGAAAGAGAAGACACCTCCTCCATGGACAAAAGAGATGCCTCCACCATCAAAGGAAAAGACTCCTCCTCCTCTACCACCAAAATCAAAAGAAGTGCGATCTCGACCTAGCGCAAGATCAGGTTCAATCTCACAACACAAGAGGTCATCAGATTCGGTTGGTAATGCTCCCTGAACAAGTAAAAAGAAGAAGGTGGAAGGTAACATTACTGGTTTGATGAAGGACACGACCGTGGAGCCTCCAAGCAAGGACACATTCATTTCCTTCTTTAATCGAATAGCCAGTATCCCTAAGTGGAGGCAACAGACCGAATTTGAAAGCCAAAACTACGAACGAGAGCTGCTCGATCTCAATGATCACAGAGCTGTTGGCGCGCGTTCAGTTTGCACTGGACGCAGAGTCATCACACTAGATGCTCTGCCATCAGTGTCTGGTGACAACTCTGAGAGCATCCAGAGAGCTTCAGTTTGCACTAGATGCATTCGACATCCACTCACTGGACACTCCAGTGTCCGGTGCAGTCACAAAGTCTGCACAACACGTTTTCACGTCGTACACGAATTTGAAACCACTGGACACGATGCGAGTACTGTTCACATGTTCGGTGTCTACTCAGAGATGTTCCAGAGAGCACAAATACGCATCGGATGGGTCCAGTGCACACCCACTGGACACACCAGCATCTAGTGCACTCTGCACAACTATTTCCACGCTAGGGTTAGTCACTGCACGCTCTAGCCTAGTGTCTCGTGCAGCGTTCGGTGCTATTTTCAGCACTTTCTCAAGACTTTCTTATCGCCCTTGCTCTCATGTGCTAATAGCCAAGTGTTTGACTCACTAAGGCACGTGTGTTAGCTATTTTTAAAAGCGTTTTGAAGGGCTAGTTGGTGTATACTTGAATCCAAGTGTGCATGCAGATGAAATGCAATTCTAGAGCACTCGATAACCGATTTAAATCGTATTTCTCCCCTTGATAGTCGGCTATCTATCCTAAATGTTGTTGATGGTAATTATTGTATGATTTTACCCATCAACCAAACATGAAATAAGGGTATAAAGGCAAACACCACAATAGAATAGGGTTTTAACTGACAGAATTCCACAGTTTTGGTGAGTTAGTGTTTTGCAGGGGGTTAACCAGAAAAGAACCAAGGGAGACCCACATGTCAGATTAAAACATCGAAATCCACCGCGAAAGGAGATCAAGAATATTCTAGAGAACACCAAAGACTCACCGGAGGAAGCTAGACCCACTTGGCATCCACATGGGGTTGGCTGACCTCCCTGTCAACGAGTCCTTCCCGTGTGCGTTTCGACGTGGACCCACAACCCGATTTTTAGAGCAATCTCCACCGCCCGTTGAAGTCGGTTTGGTCTAAGGGCTAAGGTTCATCCCATCGGCCTATATAAACAGCCTCAGACCCCTAGGGTTTCATAATCAATCAATCAGATATCAATTGATCTAGTTCAGAGAGCTAGAAACCCTAGAATCATTAGAGCTTCACCATCTAGAGCATAGCTACATGGGTTAGAAGTAGGAGTCAAGTTCTACTTGAGTTCCAGATCTTGTCTGGAGCTGGAGGCTTCCCGGAGCCATTGTAAGCTCTCTCTTGTATCTTAAACCTCTTTTGAGTGCTTGAGATAAAGTTGATTGACATTGTTCTACTATTGATTATGTTCTCAACTGTGCTATTCATTACTTATCTAGATTGTATACTTTGCATATTTAGGATGCATTCATATTCATAGATAGGTTTGTATAGCGCTCGTTCATTGATATCATGGGTGGGTGATGAACAACATGTAAGCATGGTGCTTAGATGTGGTTTATCTGTAAATTCGCCTTATATTTTGGGTTCTGTGGTATTGTGGGGGTATAGACCCATATACCCACATGGCAATACATGGGCCGAGTCATCCGATCAGGCCCGGACTGCCAAGGATGCCTCGTCTACACGTTCTCCAGAATATCACGTATATCCGCCGACGACTTGGCGGATAAGGAAATAGCTTTCCTAATATCTAGCCGATTAGTTTCCTTATTCGGCTAGGATTGTAATCTGATATGTATGGTAAAACCGACTTGTAACCCTGCCCCCCGGACTATATAAGGCAGGCAGCGGATCCCCCTGAAACAACTCATCTACTAGCAATACAATACAGCAACACACAGGACGTAGGGTATTACGCCTAGCGGTGGCCTGAACATGTGTAAATCTCGTGTCTCACGCTTCCAGCGTAACTCTTGCTCATCTCAGGCGCACCTTCACCGATCAATCTACTACCTTGGGTATACCCCTCGGTAGACTATCACCAGCATTCCGTCGATAGTTGGCGCGCCAGGTAGGGGGCGTGCTTCCTGATCTATGGCGAACAAGGTGATTTTTTCAAGCCCCGAAGACAAAATAGAAGCAGAGAGTCTTGTGAGACGGTCCAAGAATTACGTCCTCGTCGACAACAAGCTCATGCGTAAAAACGCCAGGAGTGAAGTATTCCAGAAGTGCGTCACACGAGAAGAGGGCATCAAGATACTCCAAGAAGTGAATGGAGGCATGTGTGGTAACCACGCAGCCTCATGTACTCTAGTCGGCAACGCTTTCCGAGCAGGATTTTACTGGCCTACCGCTGTCCAGGACGCCGAGAAGATTGTGCGCCACTATGAGGCATGCTAGTTTTTTGCGAAGCAGATACATGTCCCAGCGCAGCAGCTACAGACCGTACCTTCATCCTGGCCCTTTGCCACGTGGGGACTCGACATGATAGGTCCTTTCAAGGCGGCTAAAGGGGGCTACCGTTGCGTATACGTCTCCATCGATAAATTCTCCAAATGGATTGAGTACAAGCCATTGGTGAAAGCAACAGCGGCCAAAGCTGCGGAGTTCTTCAATGACATCTCTCATCATTTCGGCCTTCCGAACAGCATCATCACTGACCTCAGTACTACCTTCACTGGAAGCAACTTCTGGGATTTCTGTGATGAAAGAAGCATTGGGGTAATGTATGTCTCAGTGGCTCACCCTCGAGCTAATGGACAAGTTGAAAGAGCAAACGGAATGTTGCTCGATGCCCTCAAGAACCACCTACACGAAGTTGTCGAAAGAAGCCCAGGAAACTGGATCAACGAGTTGCCAACGGTCGTCTGAGGCTAGCTGGAATACCAGTGTATCCCCATATTTTATGGTCTACGGATCGGAAGCAGTGCTACTGGCCGACGTCGCCTTCCGAGCTCCTAGAATTGAGAACTACATTGAAGAAAGGTCCAACGGTGCACGAGCAGAAGACATCGATAGACTCGAAGAAGAGCGTCTAGCCTCCTGCGTACGCACGGCCAAATACCTAGAGGGGCTACGACGATATTATAACCGGAACGTCAACGGCAGGTTCTTCGTGGTCGGCGACCTTGTCCTTTGGCGCAAGCAGAGCAAGGAGGGCATGCACAAGCTTTCTTCTCCATGGGAGGGACCATACATGGTCAGAGCCGTAACTCGGCCAGGCTCATACAGGTTGTGCGACCTCGATCGCGTCGACATCCCCAACTCCTAGAACATCGAGCACCACCGTCGCTTCTATCCTTGACAGCGTGTTAAGGCAGATATGTGTATTTTTGTTTCATAACTTCAATAAAAATCATACTGCTTCGGTACACATGTATGTTGTTGGTATAAATTAACTGCACTCTACTTAAATATGATTGTATTCAGATTATCCGCAAGCGCACAGATAAAATACCGTTATCACATTTCACCCGAAGGTTTTAAATATCGAATCCACAAGGAACAGTAGGTGATAATGACCAAGCCGATGAACTTAACCCTACAATTAGGCTAGATAATATCAAGAAAGAGGAATAGCTAATGTCTATCTAGTTCCAACAACCGATAAACTTTGAATAATATCGTTCTAACTGGGCAGTGACATGAATAAGAGGAGAAATCAGAGTTCCCTCCTACCAGACACTTATACACCTATCGATCCTATCAACGGGAAGTGGACTACAGAGGACTCAACGCATCTGTCACCTATGCGATCTACCACTATCCGGCCAATCAGGGGACATTCACAAGTAAACCTAGCCAAGGCACCACGCCTACACTACGAAATACTACTTCAATCAAGTAATGACCAAGATCAAAGCACTCAATATGAGTTGCAAACTTAAGAACGAATAAGAATAAATGCTTACTTGAATTAGAAGTTGAATTCAAAAGTACCTCAGAACGCAGCTCCGGGCGAGGAAGCTGAATCCAGAAGAATACAGCCACGAAGAAGCACCGACAGGCCGGAACTCCTCCAGAATCTCTACTCTCCTACTCTATCTCTCTAATCTCTAAACAATACTAGATCTAGATGAACTAGTCTCTCCTAACTGCTACAACTAGATGAACTAGAACTAGATCAACTAGAGGGACCCTAACCCTAATTTATGTAGAGAATATGAAGCACCGGGGTGTAGAATGCCTTCTAGAGGGGGCCTGGGGCGTCCTTATATAGGCCGAGGTGGAGTAGGGGGGCAAGGAACCGCCACGTCATCGATCCGCGTCTCATGTTATGTGCACCGTCGGATCAAACCGACCTTAGATCGACATAGGGATGCTTTACTTGGGTGCCAAGGAAGCGTGGGAGGAAGATTCCAGAAGACGGGGCCCGCACTCCAGCAGGGTGGCGCCGGCCAGCCCTACCCTAGGGCCGGCCGGCCCCACTTTGTGGGATCCGGGGCCCCGGTTGCTCGGGTGTCTTCTAGATCCTTCCCATGTCCTGATGACGATGTTTCCTTCGCGGTTAAGTTTCGTGATATTTAAGCACTTTAATCCCTCTTTTATGCTTTTCTAAATAGCCCCTGGAAAATACAGAATATGCAAAACTCATGAAAATTGTCAGTTAAAACCCTAGACTAGTGTGTATTCATGTGTCCTTTCATGTCTAAAGTTCTAATAAAAGTTAACGTTATCCACCGTCAACAACTCCCCCAAGCTTACCTTTTGCCAGTCCCTCGGCAAATGACCCAGACCTAATTACTAATAAATTTGGATCAGGAGTTACTACAATGCTATCATGCCTTCCAAGTACACATGCTTTCAAAACAGGAATTCTCCTTCGGATTAGACAAAACTGCTCTAACTTTCAAACTTACCCATTGTACCTTTTAACTATGGAGCTTCTCAGCTTTTGCATAAGTGTCAAGCAATCGAAAGATAGAACAATCAAGTCAAACACTATGTCTCAAATTCTTCACAGTACCAATATTCCGGAGTTTTGTAAGTTTTCGAAATAAAACTCAGAGCTTAATTGTATGCCACCCTCAAGTCTCTTAGTATGTGGTATTTATGGATCTCACCGAGGCATTAATGATGTTATGCCTTCCTACAACTAAGGATTGTTGTGGAGCTTATAGGAGTGGCAATAACAAGGATGAACATACTTGCAATTCATATATTGTAAAGTCAAACAATGGATCCACAGAGAGTCAAGTCATACAATCAAACCAAGATGTGCATGCGTATGGAATATGGTGGATAGGTGCATATATGGTGGCTAATCCTAATTCTACTTTTGCTTTTTCACAATGATTTACTCTCCTTTTTGGAACTTAGAACTTTCGCGGGAAAACTTGGGCTATCTTTATTCTCTTTTTCTTCTTTTCTTTCTTCTTATTTGTTTTTCATCAGGGAGGCGGGCATCTCAGTACCCATTGTTTTAATTGCTGGAACACTTGTCCTTCTTTTACTCCCTTTTTTTCAATACTTTTGCATAGCCACATGCATCCTTTGAATATAAATAATTGGAGAGATAATGATAAGAACTTAGAGCAATTAAACAGGGGCTGTCTATAGGGTATATTTTTGGGTGTCTACCCCCAGTGTAGGAGAAAAACATTTTTAAGGTGGATCTGGATGGAAGTGGAAAATGATTGCGCTTACTCCCAGAGTAGGAGTAATGCATATGTGGGTGGAGTGTGTAAGTGATCTTGATTTTAAAAGCATGACAAGACTCTCATAAGGTATACAATAAGGGTTGACTAAACTCAATATAAAGCAAGCAACATAAATGTGCAAAGGTTTTCCTATCTCTAAATGTATCATATATGGCTTTGGTAGGAATTTACACTTTGTCATACAAGAGCTCATCATGTAAGATTTTAAATTTAAAATAAATCTCTAGAACTTAATATTGCTAGGAATAAGATAAATAGCAGCTCAACCTTCATATATCATATCAATCAATCACCTAGACTTAACTCAAGCATATGCCTCCACAAGTTTCAGGTTCAGAGTAAATTCTTAAGCCAAAACAGTAGTATCTAAAACTTGGGAGAATTTAAGGTTGAAAACTAGGCACTTGAAAGGAATTACGGCAGAGCAACTATTCATCATCTCCAAGATAAAATTTTAATGTTCTCTAGTTTTTATTTGACTCTAACCTAGACTGACTATAGACACACTCTAAGACCACTCTAATATATAGCTAAGTTTTTATTTGGTTTTCAAATTTTATCTTACTAGCTAACTCACGCGAAAAGCGATATGGTAATAATAATAAGGTGAGAAATTTATACCTAGTTGGATTTTAAATGGAGGGTGCCCTCTCCCAAGCTGGATGTTTGACAGGATTTTTGATGTTGCAAATTGAGTGATCCTTCTGGGAGCAAGTGTATTGGCAGTGTATGGGCGCCGGGTTGACTAGATCTTTGATCTTGTATTTTCCTGTGAAACTTAATTTCCAACAAAAATACCAAATCTCATGGAGAAGGGTTAGGTTTAGTACCACTCCATGGTAAGTGATTGATTTTATATTTCCAGCAGAAGTTTAGGTTTCTTTACCCAATTAGGAAACTTCTCTAAGAGTGTGGACCTTCATGTGCCCACATATTTTTGGTTTTTTCTAAAAACTGTGGACCTTCATGTGCCCACATGTTTTTGGTATTTTTAGATATTCCTATGATACTATTGTGAACCTTCATGTGCTCACATATTTTTGATATTTTATGACTTTATAAAATAGACTCGATAATCGCATAGGTATTGTTACTTGATAACTAGGGGATGCTCCTCCCCCAAGCTAGATGTTTGCAATACTTGGTGTTGATGATCTTTTAGAGCAAGCTTGTCAGCAACAGTCCTAGCAGTCATAGTGTCATTCCTGCAGAATTATACTCCAACAAGAAAACCAAAACTCGAGGCTCGAATTTAATAAGAGGTTAGCGATCGGCCAATAAGTAATTGATTATTCTTTTGAGTTGATTTTAAATTGATAAGGTCTAGCAGGATTCTCTTTAGGATTTTTTGATTTTTTATGCAGAAAAGTAAATATGTATGCATGATATATATTTTATTTTTATGCCACCACGGAGAATATTTATTCTCATGGGGCTTAGGATTTTCATAATGCAAGAATGTAAATACAGATGCTATTATCATTTTTTATACCACCACAGTAAATATTCCTACAGGGTTATCCATAATTTTATTCACGTGGGGCTTTAATATTTTGTATGCAGTAAATAAGACAATAAAGATTTTTCTTTTTTCTTTTGATATTCATAAAGATGAATATGATAAAGTAAAATTACTAATGTAGATAGAAATACTAATTAATTAGATAACTACCATGTTACCTTATGGCAAGGGTGCGGAATTTAAAGTCTACCGACAGGACTTGTGTATCTTTCCGTCTTAGAGATGGAGGTCTTGATGGTTGCACCTCTGGTGATGGTGATGTCACTTTTGTTCTTTGCTTGGCCAGCAGGTTGAAGTAGAGCATTAATAGTGGAAGCTGGCAGTATCTTACTCAGTGTGCATGTTCACAGAACTTTCACTTGTAGAATTTTGGGAATCAATAAACGTTGGTCGAAGTGTTGTCCTGTTTCCAAAACCAAGGTAGAGATCAAGTGCATGGGCTCTGTTGGTGGAAAAACACCAACAGAACCAAATCTATCTCTTTATTTATTTATTTTTCTCTAGCCTTAGGTACATTGAACGAGATGAAGTTGATGTTGCATAATTTGTTTTACTCATGACATGAGTGATAAGATCAGACGATTAACCATTTATGTTGCGTTTAAGTTCATATGGCAGAAAAGATTTAAATTGCTTAACCAATGGAATGGTTGTCCATCTCTATATAATATATAAATTTTCACATTAGTATGACTATCATCTTCTAAAGATAGAATACATTGTTTTAGCACATTTGGTTAAGACTGAGATCAAAAGAATGGTGCCATGAACAATCTTAAAGGACAAAGCATGTTGAGTTAATTAGGTTAATCCATTAAAGCTGTAACTCTAGCAAGTTTGTGTCTTTATTTATCTGCATACCAAGATCAAGAGGAGAAAAGTGACCGCTTACGTTAAGATATTACCTTCATTATTGGAGCGTGATGGCACTAAGTAATGAAGGGTAGATGACTGGTGGTCCTTTCCTTCTCTTGCATCTTGAGCTGTTCATGAGCATCCTGTCTCCTTTGTTGCTTATCCTCTTTGCCATCTTTTGTTTCTTTGATCTTATGACACCTTGTCACTCCATTCATTATTATGCCTGCAACAAATTAGTGGACAACACGTACCCGAAGGAATGTACAATTTTGGAACATAGGTTGTTTGTCCAGAATTTTATCATGCTCCATCTATGCTACTAAGAAGATAGGGTTGATATTATATTAGCATAGATCATGTTCTATACCGGCATGGCTTGAGTTCAAATAACTTGCAGCAGAAGATAAAGTGAATGAATCATTAATACTCATAGTTCTTCCATCCATGATGAATGAGCTGTGGCTTCCTCTGAAAGTTATTGAAGTTCAGCATGCGCCCTGTCTCATCTCTGATTCAAATTCACCTCATGACTTACTCAGATTAATCTTGAAAGTTTTCTGCAGGGGTTAGTCCAACAAAATCCAATGTCTACTACAGCAATTTCTACTTCAATAACCAAACCAAACTCCATGTCTAGTTTTAATTAAGGAAGGCGTTTTTAACCTGAACACCACGCTCAATTTAAAAGCCAATGGAAGTATTTGTAGTACCTCCTAACCAAATCTTACTATGGTGAACAAAGGTGACATGAAAGCACTTACAGAGATTTATTCATTTAGAGACGAAAAAGGCGAATAATTGAACATGGATTAGAAAGGTAGAGACAACCAATATTAGCAACATAAGATTTTATAATTGAGCCCATTCCCCCAAGCTGGAATTTTGCAAAGTAAAGTTAAGCTTGGATGGATATAATTCAATATTGCATGATGATTGGTTGGACATACCTTGCGTTGTTACTCTTCTACTTCAAACCTGAAATGGTTAGTGACAAAAATACCCGAGGGAATATTTTCATAATTATAATTCTATGCTCAATTCATAAGGGCATTATAGTAAAATTTAAGGTGCAAGCTCAATTTATTTTTCAAGAGTGGTTATTTTGGGACACAAAGTCATTCTTGGAAAACCTTCGTTCATGGGGTGGTTTCCTCTAGAACACCAGCCTATGTGCACCTATCTCAAGATTACAACGAGATCTATAATATTTATGATAAACATATGCATCTACAACCACCCTTTCAATAAATTTATGAACAGGTAGAATGAGGGGGTTGAAGATCTCGTGCGTGATAATGTTAAAGAGACCAATTGATCCAGGAGATTTCTCATATGTGCATGGATTCGATGAGGTGTTAATGAAATAATTCCCATGTTCATCGATATGATGTCCCTTTTCAAACTCCAAGGGTGTTTCTTCATAGATGTCTATAGGCAACAAGTTTGACTCTATTATTTCATGTCTACGACATTCATTGGATATTTTATTTTCTAGGATTTCCCATGGATTGGTGTCTCTAAGATTGGTTTTGTCTAAGGCTTTCTCTAAACTTGGATGAGTTATGTTTACTACAGAAATTGATTTAAGCTCACCATTTGAATCTAGACCAAGTTTAGATGCTAGTACTAAGGCTTTGTTTTCTTCCATCCATTCTTTGACAATAGCATAAGTGTTTCTAGTATGTTCTATGTATTCCTGCCATTGTCGTAGCTCTTCTTGGTCATTCCAAAAATCTTCATGACTCCTATTCTTGGGATGTCTTAATGGGATCCTAGGGTCATTATAAGACTTAGGAGAGAGAGCAGAAGAAGGATCATCGGGGTCAAGGATGGGTATAGAGATGGGTTCAGATGAGACATTTAATGTGAGTATAGAAGGGGAGAGGATAGAATTGATTCCTAAGTGGCTTGGCTCTCCTTCTATGGCATCACTAGACATGCCATCCTTACATTCTTCCCAATGTCTTTCAGGGGGGAAAGGAAGTTGACGACATTTTTTCCAAGATGCTCTTCTAAGAAGATCTGATTTACATTAATTGATAAGCATCTTAGCTAATTAAAAGTCTAAATCATCAAAGTGGGATTTCGATGGGTTAGGATTGACAGCTAAGTCTTGGGATTGGAGTGATTGTGTTTTAGCTACCAAAACTTCCTCTGCTTGTTCGGGGTATGATTCCTTCTCTTCCTCGGGGAGCTCAAAATTAGCTAGAGCGACCTTGTCGATCATGGCTCTTGCTTTACTTATACACAAATAAGGAAAGGCTCCTCCAGAGGATAAATCAAGGGATTCCCTAGAATTCTTGGTAAGACCCTAATAAAAATGTTGAATAAGTACGGGGTCCAGAAAACCAAGGTTAGGGCCAGATGTAACAAGTTCATTAAAACGATCCAATAATGTACTAAGAGATTCTTGTTCTAGTTGCCTAAAAGTTAGAACCTCTTTTCGAAGGTTAACTACTCTATGGATGGGAAAGAAATATAAATAAAATTCAGAGCATAAAGTTTCTCAATCCCCTTGCATACTTCCTACGGCTCGATTATACCAGCGTTTAGCTCTTCCAATCAAAGAGAACGGAAAAAGCTTCCACCATAAAGTCTTATCAAACATGCCAGCGATGTGCAAGCATGCACAGGTCTGCTTGAATTCTTGTAGGTGTAAGTATAGATTTTCGTTACCTTCTCCCAAGAAGGGTTTATCCCGAATCATATTAATTAGACATGGGCGCAGCTCATAGCCAGGTGTTATTATAGGCTCTACAGATTTTGGCGGCGCAAAACTTTTGTGCATGCCAAATAGATAGATATACGTGGAATTTAAAGCATCTATAAGGATGAACATAAAATGATGAAAAGGTAGGGATAAAATATAAAAGATAAAAGTATAATACAAGATTAAGCTAAACTCAGTCAAAATCAGCAAACCGTTCCCCGGCAACGGCGCCAGAAATGCTTGTTGGTATAAATTAACTGCACTCTACTTAAATAAGATTGTATTCAGATTATCCACAAGCGCACAGATAAAATACCGCTGTCACATTTCACCCAGAGGTTTTAAATATCGAATCCACAAGGAACAGTAGGCGATAATGACCAAGCCGATAAACTTAACCCTACAATTAGGCTAGATAATATCAAGAAAGAGGAATAGCTAATGACTATCTAGTTCCAACAACCGGTAAACTTTGAATAATATCGTTCTAACTGGGCAGTGACATGAATAAGAGGAGAAATCAGAGTTCCCTCCTACCAGACACTTATACACCTATCGATCCTATCAACGGGAAGTGGACTACAGAGGACTCAACGCATCTGTCACCTACGTGATCTACCACTATCCGGCCAATCAGGGGACATTCACAAGTAAACCTAGCCAAGGCACCACGCCTACACTACGAAATACTACTCAATCAAGTAATGACCAAGATCAAAGCACTCAATATGAGTTGCAAACTTAAGAACGAATAAGAACAAATGCTTACTTGAATTATAAGTTAAATACAAAAGTACCTCAGAACGCAGCTCTGGGCGAGGAAGCTGAATCCAGAAGAATATAGCCACGAAGAAGCACCGACAGGCCGAAACTCCTCCAGAATCTCTACTCTCCTACTCTATCTCTCTAATCTCTAAACAAGACTAGATCTAGATGAACTAGTCTCTCCTAACTGCTACAACTAGATGAACTAGAACTAAATAAACTAGAACTAGATCAACTAGAGGGACCCTAACCCTAATTTATGTAGAGAATATGAAGCACCGGGGTGTAGAATGCCTTCTAGAGGGGGCCTGGGTGTCCTTATAAAGGCCGAGGTGGAGTAGGGGCCAAGGAACCGCTACGTCATCGATCCACGTCTCATGTTATGTTCACCGTCGGATGAAACCGACCTTAGATCGACGTAGGGATGCTTTACTTGGTTGCCAAGAAAGCGTGGGAGGAAGATTCCAGAAGGCGGGGCCCGCAGTCCAGCAGGGGGGCGCTGGCCGGCCCCATCCTAGGGCCAGCTGGCCCCACTTTGTGGGATCTGGGGCCCCGGTTTCTCGGGTATCTTCTAGATCCTTCCCACGTCCTGATGATGATGTTTCCTTCACGGTTAAGTTTCGTGATATTTAAACACTTTAATCCCTCTTTTATGCTTTTCTGGAATAGCCCCTGGACAATACAGAACATGCAAAACTAGTGGAAATTATTAGTTAAAACCCTAGACTAGTGTGTATTCATGTGTCCTTTCATGTCTAAAGTTCTAATAAAAGTTGACGTTATCCACCGTCAAGATATGTCTACAATCGTAGATCTGTGAATTCATCGCCAATACGTAAGACCCACATCTGCTCGGGCAGTACAACTTCGCCAATGCGTAAGACCCGCATCTGCTCGGGCAGCACAACTTCGCCAATGCGTAAGACCCGCATCTGCTCGGGCAGCACAACTTCGCCAATGCGTAAGCCCCGCAACTGCTCGGGCAGCACAACTCCGACTACGCGTAAGCCCCGCACATGTTCGGGCAGCCTAGTCACAATGGCGCATAAGCCCTGCGTCGCCAGGCTGCCCTACTTCGCAACTTCATCGACTGCTCGGATAGATTTGGGAAGCCATCGCCCACGATAAGCGTAAGCCCTGCCAGGCGCAGGCAGCTTCGCCACCATGTAAGCCCCAGGGATGCCTGGGCCGTTAAGTTTTTGCTATTACGTAAGCCCCGGAGGCGTCTCCAAAAGCCCCGTTGAATGGAACGCGCACCGGTCGTCGATCACTCTAATGAGCTGCGCGCTCTGGCTTCCTACTGATCAAACACAGAAAAAACGCCTCGAGAGCGTTCGAAGTACTACACGGCTACTACGCGCCGAAAACTCGACTAACACTGTAAGAGCAAAAGCGAATTTACATAAACTTCATGCAGAATGGTTTTTACACAATACGACTTCCGATCAGATGAATCATCGTTTGTTGCACAAGGCAATCTACAATTTCTGTGCAGGTGTATTCAAGTGTTCTCCGTGGGGAACAGCTACATATCTGCTGCGAAGAGTTCCGCCGCGGGCTTCGCCTGTTCCTCCAGTTGATCCTCCTGCTGCTCGGTGGTGCCACGGGCGTAACCTCCCTTCACCCTGTCATTGTTCACGCCAAGGTAATGGGAGCGCACCACGCAGAGCACGTGAGCTGCAGCATTCTGCGCTACGTCCGTACAGAAGGCCTTGAAGTGTCAAAAGGCCTCGGCGCTTAAGCAGGAGGATCGGTTGGAGCATACTCGATAATGTCCAGGATAGGTTTGACACCTTCTACCATGGCGTCATAGCGGCTCTCGGCAGCTTCAAGGCCCTGCGATAGATCATTCATCAGTGCTCGGGTTCTCCAATCAGTATCTGTTCATGACAGAAGGTGACAATCAGAAGTCTCAACAAGAGGCAATAAAGCATCCTAAAAGCTGAAGAAGCTCACCCAAGCATGCCTCCTCGTTCATCCGAGCAGCTTCCCGCAGCATGGAAACTTCATCCTCCAGATCTTTAACTGTACCAAGAAAGACGACGGATCAGCATTCCCTTAAAAAAGCAAATTGGGCAAGGTTGGACGTCTGAAGACGCATGTACCTCGGCGTGCAGCTCCCTCCAACACATCAGATAGATCTGCCAGTCAAAGACCTCGAAGCTCAGCAATAAGAAGGAGCTGGGATACAACAACTAGAGCCATAACGATCTCCATACCTTTTTTATCCTGCAGAAGCTTCTGTTCGGCCTCCATCAGATCATTGCAGTGCAAGCGCAATGTGTTGCACTGCTCACGGAGGTCTTCCATCGCCTTCTCCAGACGAGCATTTTCTTTCTCCAGCCTAGCGTTCTCCACCGCGAGTCCAGCCGCACGCTGCAGAGATTTTTGTTGATCTTCGGCCGTATGATGTATGGTCTGATCGGCAAAGTCAGAACATGACAAAAAAGCAAGCAAAGAAACCTCAAGAAAATTCAAGGAGGGTACAGTTACCTGGACTCATGAAGATAGCTGTCCCAAACGGTGGAGCACGTTTCTGAGATCGGAGCGGATGCTTGTGATATCTGCCTTTAAGGCCTCCAGCTCTTCGTCCGCCGCTCCTTGCTCCACGACAATGGCATATTGATCGCCGACCCGCCTGAAGGTCCTGAGCCCCACCGGCGGAGCCCCACCCGCAGCCTGACAGGTAATCTCCTCGACGTCATGCTCCAGAAAAGCAGCGCCCGCTGGTGGTTGCTTGGGGATCTCTTGGCCTGACCAAGGTGCTCCCCCGAAAGAAGGGCCACCGGTCTACGTGTTTGCTCCCTGGTCGGAACCAGTGGGCGAGTCCCGGCTTGAAGAATGGCCTATTCCGGCGTCTTCAGACTGCCGTTCCGTACCCTGCTCAGAGGGCGAGGACGGTGGTGATGGAGTCGCTTCGCGAGGCTGGTCAGATGGTGGCGCCTACTCGTGCGAGCTCAAATTCGGCTGCTGGTCTGGTGGCGTCTTCGGCGACTCTTGGTCGGAAGGCCAACTTGCGGCAACATCTCTTTCTCTAGCCGATGCACCACCACCAGCTTCTCCACTGGCCACCCTCTCGATGTCCTCGGCTGAAGGGTCGCTGGACAATAATACGGACTTCGTATAAGAGAACATACCGAGCAGCAAAAGCCAGCAACAAAGAAGACACGGTTACTCACAGTTCTGAGTGATGACGTTTTCGTGCGAAGCTTCTTTTCGGACCAGAAGTCTCCTCCTCACCACCGGGTTTCTTGGTCGGCGGGAAGCTGCCTTTCTGACATTTTGGCGGTGGACCGTCGTCATCACTCGAGCTCAGGATCACCGCCTGGCGACGGGCTCGCTCTTCGGACAGGTTCACCGGCTTCTTAGGTCTCCAGACTCTGCTCGACGATCTAGCTTTAACAGGCATTGGCTGCTTGCCGCGAGCTTCTCGTTGGGAGGGGGTCTCCTGGTCCTCTTCCTCTTCATCTGCTTCTGCTTCGGAGGGCTCTGAGAAGGCTGTTGGTATAAATTAACTGCACTCTACTAAATATTATTATTATCAGATTATCCGCAAGCGCACAGATGTAATACCGATGTAGTACTTCACCCGAAGGTTTTAAATATCGAATCCACAAAGAACAGTAGGTGATAATGACCAAGCCAATGAACTTAACCCTACAATTAGGCTAGATAATATCAAGAAAGAGGAAATAGCTAATGATTATCTAGTTCTAACAACCGGTAAACTTTGAAAAATATCATTCTAACTGGGCAGTGAAATGAATAAGAGTGGAAATCAGAGTTCCCTCCTACCAAACACTTATACACCTATCGATCCTATCAATGGGAAGTGGCCTACAGAGGAATCAACGTAGCTGTCATCTACGCAAACTACCACTATCCGGCCAATAAGGGACATTCACAAGTAAACCTAGCCTAGGCACCACGCCTACACTACAAAATACTACTTCAATCAAGTAATGACCAAGATCAAAGCACTCAATATGAGTTGCAAACTTAAGAACGAATAAGAACAAATGCTTACTTGAATTAGAAGTTGAATACAAAAGTACCTCAGAACGCAGCTCCGAGCGAGGGAGCTGAATCCAGACGAATACAGCTACGAAGAAGCACCGACAGGCCGTAACTCCTCCGAATCTCTACTCTCCTACTCTATCTCTCTAATCTCTAAACAAGACTAGATCTAGATGAACTAGTCTCTCCAAACTGCTACAACTAGATGAACTAGAACTAGATCAACTTGAGGGACCCTAACCCTAATTTATGTACAGAATATGAAGCACCGGGGTGTAGAATGCCTTCTGGAGGGGCCTGGGGCGTCCTTATATAGGCCAAGGTGGAGTAAGGGGCAAGGAACGCCACGTCATCGATTCGTGTCTCATGTTATATGTACCGTCGGATCAAACAGACCTTAGATCGACGTCGGGATACTTTGCTTAGGTGCCAAGGAGGCGTGGGAGGAAGATTCCAGAAGGCGGGGCCCGGAGTCCAGCAGGGGGCGCCGGCCGGCCCCACTTTGTGGGATCCGGGGCCCAATTGTTCGGGTGTCTTCTAGATCCTTCCCACGTCCTGATGACGATGTTTCCTTCACGGTTAAGTTTCGTGTATTTTACGCACTTTAATCCCTCTTTTACGCTTTTCTGGAATACTCCCTAGAAAATATAGAATATGCAAAACTCGTGGAAATTATCAGTTAAAACCCTAGACTAGTGTGTATTCATGTGTCCTTTCATGTCTAAAGTTCTAATAAAAGTTGACGTTATCCAACGTCAACAACTCCCCCAAGCTTACCTTTTGCCAGACCCTTGGCAAATGACATTTGGATCAGGAGTTGCTACAATGCTATCATGCCTTCCAAGTACACATGCTTTCAAACAGAAATTCTCCTCCGGATTAGACAAAACTGCTCTAACTTTCAAACTTACCCATTGTACCTTTAACTATGGAGCTTCTCAGCTTTTGCATAAGTTTTGAGCAATCGAAAGATAGAACAATCAAGTCAAGCACTATGTCTCAAATTCTTCATAGTACCAATATTCCAGAGTTTTGCAAGTTTTCGAAATAAAACTCAGAGCTTAATTGTATGGCCCCCCAAGTCTCTTTGTATATGTGGTATTTATGGATCTCACTGAGGCATTAATGATGTTATGCCTTCCTACAACTAAGGATTATAGTGGAGCTTATAAGAGTGGCAACAACAAGGATGAGCATACTTGCAATTCATATATTGTAAAGTCAAACAATGGATCCACAGAGAGTCAAGTCATACAATCAAACCAAGATGTGTATGTGTATGGAATATGGTGGATAGGTGTATATATGGTGGCTAATCCTAATTCTACTTTTGCTCTTTGACAATGATTTACTCTCCTTTTTGGAACTTAGAACTTTCACGGGAAACATGGGCTATCTTTATTCTCTTTTTCTTCTTTTCTTTCTTCTTTTTTTTCATCATGGAGGCGGGCATCTCAGTACCCATTGTTTTAATTGCTGGAACACTTGTCCTTCTTTTACTCCCTTTTCTTTTTTTCAATACTTTTGCATAGTCACATGCATCCTTTGAATATAAATAATTGGAGAGATAATGAGAAGAACTTAGAGCAATTAAACAAGGGCTATCCTATATGGTATATTTTTGGGTGTCTACTCTCAGTGTAGGAGAAAAACATTTTTAAGGTGGATCTGGTTGGAAGTGGAAAATGATTGCGCTTACTCCAAGAGTAGGAGTAATGCATATGTGGGTGAAGTGTGTAAGTGATCTTGATTTTAAAAGCATGACAAGACTTTCATAAGGTATACAACAAAGGTTGACTAAACTCAATGCAAAGCAAGCAGCATAAATGTACAAAGGTTTTCCTATATCTAAATGTATCATATATGGCTTTGGTAGGAATTTACACTTTGTCATACAAGAGCTCATCATGTAAGATTTTAAATTTAAAATAAATCTCCAGAACTTAGTATTGCTAGGAATAAGATAAATAGCAGCTCAACCTTCATGTATCATATCAATCAATCACCTAGACTTAGCTTAAGCATATGCCTCCACAAGTTTCAGGTTCAGAGTAAATTCTTAAGCCAAAACAGTAGTATCCAAAACTCGGGAGAATTTAAGGTTGAAAACTAGGCATTTGAAAGGAATTACAGCAGAGCAACTATTCATCATCTCTAAGATAAAATTTTAAGGTTGTCTAGTTTTTATTTGACTCTGACCTAGACTGACTATAGACACACTCTAAGACCACTCTAATATATAGCTAAGTTTTTATTTAGTTTTTGAATTTTATCTTACTAGCTAACTCACGCGAAAAAACGATATGGTACAATAATAATAAGGTGGGAAACTTATACTTAGCTGGATTTTAAGTGGAGGGTGCCCTCCCCCAAGCTGGATGTTTGACAGGGTTTTTGATGTTGCAAATTGAGTGATCCTTCTGGGAGCAAGTGTATCGGCAATATAAGGGTGTCGGGTTGACTATCTCTTTGATTTTGTATTTTCCTGTGAAACTCAATTTCCAATAAAAATACCAAATCTTATGGAGAGGGGTTAGGTTTAGTACCACTCCATGGTAAGTGATTGATTTTATATTTCCAGCAGAAGTTTCCTTATTGGGTGGACCTTCATGTGTCCACATATTTTTGGTTTTTTCTAAAACGTGTGGGCCTTCATGTGCCCACATATTTTTTGTATTTTTAGATATTCCTATGATACTATTGTGAACCTTCATGTGCTCACATATTTTTGGTATTTTATGACTTTATAAAACAGACTCGATAATCGCATAGGTATAGTTACCTGATAAATAGGGGATGCTCCTCCCCCAAGCTAGATGTTTGCAATACTTGGTGTTGATGATCTTTTAGAGCAAGTTTGTCAGCAACAGTCCTAGTGGGCTCCATTGATGGACTCACTCCTCAGTCATAGTGTCATTCCTGTAAAATTATACTCCAACAAGAAAACCGAAACTCAAGGCTCGAATTTAATAAGAGGTTAGCGATCATCCAATAAGTAATTTATTATTCTTTTGAGTTAATTTTAAATTGATAGGTTCTAGCAGGATTCTTTTTAGGATTTTCTGATTTTCCTATGCAGAAAAGTAAATATGTATGCATGATGTATATTTTATTTTTATGCCACCACTGAGAATATTTATTCTCATGGGGCTTAGAGTTTTCATAATGCAAGAAAGTAAATACAGATGCTATTATCATTTTTTTATGCTAGCACAGTAAATACTCTTACAGGGTTACCATAAGTTTATTCACGTGGGGCTTTAATGTTTTGTGGTGCAGTAAATAGGACAATAAAGATTTTTATTTTTTTCTTTTTCGTTTTGAAATGCATAAAGATGAATATGCTAAAGTGAAATTACTAATTTAGATAGAAATACTAATTAATTAGATAACTACTATATTACCTTATAGCAAAGGTGCGAGATTTAAAGTCTACCGTTAGGACTTTTTCTTCCACTCTTGTGTATCTCTCCATCTTAGAGATGGAGGTCTTGATGGTTGCACCCCTTGTGATGATGATGTCACTTTTATCCTTTGTTTGGCCAGCAGGTTGGAGTAGAGCATTAATAGTTGGATCTGGCAGCATCTTGCTCAGTGTGCATGTTCATAGAACTTTCACTTGTAGAATTTTGGGAATCAATAAACTTTGGTTGAAGTGTTGTCCTGTTTGCAAAACCAAGGTAGAGATCAAGTGCATGGATTCTGCTGGTGGAAAAACACCAACAGAACCGAATCTATCTCTTTATTTTCTCTATCCTTAGGCACATTGAACAAGACGAAATTGGTGTTGCCTAATTTGTTTACTTATGACATGAGTGGTAAGATCAGAAGATTAAGCATTTATATTGCATTTAAGTTCATATGGCAGAAAAGATTTAAATTGCTTAACCAATGAAAGGGTTGTTCATCTCTACATAATATATAAGTTTTCACACGAGTATGACTATCATCTTCCAAAGATAGAATACAATGTTTAGCACATTTGGTTAAGACTGAGATCAAAAAAATGATGCCATGAATAATCTTAAAGGACAAAGCATGTTGAGTTAATTAGGTTAATCCATTAAAGTTGTAACTCTAGCATGTTTGCGTCTTCATTTATGTGCATACCAAGATCAAGAGAAAAATAATAACCACTTACCTTAAGTATTACCTTCATTATTAGAGCGTGATGGCATAAGTAATGAAGGATAGATGACTGGTGGTCCATTCCTTCTCTTGCATCTTGAGTTGTTCATGAGCATCTTGTCTCCTTTCTTGTTTATCCTTTTTGCCATCTATTGCTTCTTTGATCTTATGACACCTTGTCACTCCATTCATTATTATGCCTGCAACAGATTAGTGGACAACACATACCTGAAGGAATGTACAATTTTGGAACATAGGTTGTTTGTCCAGAATTTTATCATGTTCCATCTATGCTATTAAGAAGATAGGATTGATATTATGCTAGCATAGATTATGTTCTATACCGGCATGGCTTGAGTCCAAGTAACTTGCAGCAGAAGATAAAGTGAATGAATCATTAATACTCATAGTTCTTCCATCCATGATGAATGAGCTGTGGCTTCCTCTGCAAAGTTATTGAAGTTCACCATGCGCCCTGTCTCATCTCTGATTTGAAATTTATCTCATGACTTACCCAGATTAATTGTGGAAGTTTCCTGCAGGGGTTAGTCCAACAAAATATCCAATGTCTACTACAGTAATTTCTAGTTCAATAACCAAACCAAACTCCATGTTTAATTTTAGTTAAGGAAGGCTATTTAACTTGAGCACCACGCTCAATTTAAAAGCCTTTGAAAATACCTATACCGTCGTACGTAGTACTTCCAAACCAAAACTTACTATGGCAGACAAAGGTGAAATGAAAGCACTAATAGAGATTTATTCATTTAGAGATGAAAAGGCGAACAATTGAACATGGATTAGAAAGGTAGAGACAACCAATATTAGCAACTTAAGATTTTCTAAATAAGCCCATTCCCCCAAGCTGAAATTTTGCAAAGCAAAGTTAAGCTTGGATAGATATAATTCAATATCACATAATGATTGGTTGGATATACCTTGCATTGTCACTCTTCTACTTCAAACCTGAAATGGTTAGTGACAAAAATACCCGAGGCAATATTTTTATAATTATAATTCTATGCTCAATTCACAAGAATATTGTAGAAAAAGGTACAAGCTCACGTTATTTTTTTTCAAGAGTGGCAATTTGTCGGGTACCGAAGTATGGGGTACCCAACTTCGATGCAAAAACATACATTCCCAACACGGCCTAGCTCAGGTAAGGCCAGCGGTGGCCCATGAAGGCCGTGCCTACGGAGGCCCATGATGATGCATCTACACAAACCTACCTTCGGGGAAGCGGCACCTTCGGGTGCCAATTCTCCGATTCGCCCGAGCCTCCCCGAGAGAGCTCAGGAAAGTGGCACCCTCGGGCACCGATTCTCCGATTCGCCCGAGCCTCCCCGAGAGAGCTCGGGAAAGCAGCACCCTCGAGCACCGATTCTCCGATTCGCCCGAGCTTCACCATCCCTCTCGAGCGCGATCTTTCAAAGGCATTCCATGCATAGTTGATGTCAGCAGAGCAATCTTGGACCGCAAGGGACCTCTCTGACCACTTTACAGGCATAGTCCCATCGGATGGGCCCCTCGACACAACAACGCCCCGAACGCTCACGTTCGCCGTACCAACTGTCCCATCTCCTTTAGCAGGCGATCTGACGGTCCTCCTTCTCCCACGCCGCTACAGGGACAGTCAACTGTATGGCTCCCCGGGCTGACGAGGGGATTCGCCAACTAGACAGCGACCGCTATACCCCGGCCACACGTGTGACACCATGAAATGGGGGACGACGGTCGTCCGGCCAACCAGGGGGAATGGGCGAAGCCTTATGACCGGTCTTGCCAACCCCTGGAATGTACCTCACAAGAAAAAAAAGCACCCAAGGGAGGACACTCCCCCGCTCTGTCCTATCAGACCCCCGATGGCACCAAGGCTTCCCGAGCCTCGGGGGCTTGTACCCAGAAGTCAACCTATCTACTCGTTGCACTATGCAAGGACGGATACGACGGCATGACGTATCGCCATGCAG
This sequence comes from Eremochloa ophiuroides, assembly GCA_038502445.1. Classification (NCBI taxonomy): domain Eukaryota; kingdom Viridiplantae; phylum Streptophyta; class Magnoliopsida; order Poales; family Poaceae; genus Eremochloa; species Eremochloa ophiuroides. Next base: position 54,727,481 of record JAHLJS010000003.1, on the reverse strand, counting down.
CCAACCATGACCAAGCACTGTGAGGCGCCTTGGAACTCACCAACGGAACAACGGTGGATCAGCTGAATGACTAACGCCATGCCGCCGAGGCCCCAAGACGAAGGCGTGGCTGACGATCGCCACCAGTCATCACCAACCCCGCCATGCCGAGTACTATAACACAGGGCAACACGTGTAACTCTAGCCCCTCCCTTGTAACTATAAAAGGGAGAGCAGAGGCCAGCCTTAGGGGCACTCTCTCGATCACTCACACTCACAGCCACTCAACAATGAACAACAACACGAAGCAATCTGTATACACTTAGACACTCGTAAGGGACTTGGGAGCCCATCCCTCTCCCGCTCGGCTTGTAACCCCTACTACGAGCATATCAGTGCAAGGCAGCACGACTCGATCCCACACTGGACGTAGGGCACTCATTGCCTGAACCAGTATAAATCTTGTGTCCCTCCTTGCACACCACCCGTAACCTCAACAGCAAAACACAAGTTTACTAGCCGGTGTTAGCACTCGCTAAAACTAGCACCAACAGTTGGCGCGCCAGGTAGGGGCCTTTGTGTGTTGACTCAGGTTACGGATGGCAGACGCCTCGATGACAATTCCTGTTGGCGTGGTGCTCCAGTTCGGGAGTCTTGAGTTCGTGGCCACCGGCCACGGGCTCGAGATGAACCTGCGCCCAACTGAGCCCCGCACAGTCATCATCCTAACTCCGGCCCGTCAGGCAGCCGGGGAAAGGACCACGGCGATGCTTCCTCCCGTCCCAGAGGACGAGGGGAACGCCGCACGCCGTGCTTCTCGGCGGACCAGGAGGAGGAGGCGCAACCGCACCAACCTGCCCCTGGTCACGGAAGGCACGGCCAACTAGGTGCCCCCAGCGGGGGATGCCAACCCGGCCCCGGCCGCCACCCTGACACCTCCGGCGCCGGCAACTGCACACCCGTCAACCGCCCAAAGGCCGGGCGGGGGCGGGATCGCGGCGTCAATGGGTCTCTCTCTTTGCCCTCATGGCGGGAGGGGGACGGCGCTGTCATCTCTCTTCGGGGTCCAGAGCGCTATGGACGCCCACGTCCACGCGGTCCGCGGCCTTCTGCACGATCTGGTGAAGACACCTGTCCACTGCCTCGAGCGTCTAGATGACCTCGCGGGGGACCACGTGGCCTCCCCACCGTCTTCTCCCAAGAGCAGTCCTAGGGCGTACGGCGGGGAGGAGACGGACTCCACTGACAGCCTCACTCCCCGAGAATACTCGGAGGAGTGGGATCGTCGCGGTTGGACCTCACCGTCATGACGGGGCCTCAGCGACTGACGACGATGAGTTCTGGGCGAACATGGACTTCATCCGTCCACCTCGACAACACAAGGGAAGACGCCCCGAGCGTCACCACCGACTCCGACCAGTCCTACATCGAACCCACTCGGGAATGCTACCACTTGGTGTACCCCGAAGATGGACGGGTGGAGGACGTCCATTCAGGGAACGACAACGACGTAACCCTCCCGCTTCAGCCACAGCACACCCCGCCTCCGGCAGCTCCGCGGCCTGCGCGATCAGCTCCGCCGCAGGACCCGGGGGCTGGGACATCTCGCCCTGCGCACCAGTCTCCGGAGCTAGAGCAGCTCCGGGAACTCGAGGCGCGGATGGACGAGGACCGCCTATGCCTCACCCAGCTGCGAGCCGCGCTCGAGCACGAGCAGCAGCAGTGCACCGGCGGAGCAGCTCGTCGCAGGGCCCAGGACGTTCAGGCTCGTATCATCACCGACGATGGAGCCGGAACACCAGGAGCCCTGCCTCGAGCAAGCCGCAAGCTCACAGAGGCGGCAATGCTACTCCGGGGCCTGCCTGAACCCTCCACCGAGGAGGCACGGCAGCTCTAGAACCAGCTCAAGGACCTCCTGGAGGATGCAGCCGTCCTCCTGGCGGAAAGTTCAGCGTCACACTAGCGTGGCGCCGAAAGCCACCAACGTGGTGGCACGGCACGCCACGAGCACGAGCCCTTGGTACATCCCGAGGTCCGGAGAGCCCCGTTGGTTCATCAACGGCTTGGCAAGGGCGTCGACGTCCGAGCCATCCTTCAAGCCCGCGGTCGACGGAAGACCGACGGAGCTGCACGTGGCTACCATGTCCATCAGGGCGGGTGCTACGACTCGGACGAGGACCGCGAGCCCTCGCCCGAGCCCTCGGGTCCTTGCGTCTTCAGCGAGATCATCCGAAGGGCTAGGTTCCCGCCCCGGTTCCGACAACCAGCAAACATAGCCAAGTATTCGGGGGAAACCAACCCCGAACTATGGCTAGCGGATTATCGTCTTGCGTGCCAGCTTGGCGGTGCGCAGGATGATCTCATCATCATCCGTAACCTCCCCCTGTTCCTCGCCGACTCTGCAAGAGCTTGGCTGGAACATCTTCCCCCGCAGATGATCTTTGACTGGAACGATCTGGTCAAGATCTTCGTAGGAAACTTCCAGGGCACGTACATGCGCCCTGGCAACTCCTGGGACCTCAGGAGCTGCAAGCAGAAGCCGGGCGAGTCCCTCAGAGACTACATCTGGCGATTCTCCAAGCAGTACAATGAGCTTCCCCAGGTCACCGATTCCGACGTCGTAGGAGCAAGCGCTGCAGGAACTTCCTGCAAAGATCTCGTTCATGAGCTCGGACGCCAGACCCCCACTAGCGTTTCCCAACTCATGAAGATAGCGACCAGCTTTGCCTCGGGGGACGAGGTGGTGGGAGCCCTCTTCTCCGACCCAAAGGGCAAACGGAAGGAGGAGGCCCCCGAGGGCACCTCTTCCCGGGGCCCAAACAGCAAGAAAAAGAAGGGGAAGGGAAAGGCCCCCCTCCACAGTCACCCGCTCGTAGCAGCGACCGAAACCAAGAGGGAACGACCCCCTCGGGGCCGCTTTGACGAGATGCTTAGCAAGCTGCCCTTATCACCAGGGCCCGGTGCATCACACACTTGGGCAGTGTGTGATGCTCAAAAAGCATTATGGCCGGCAGGCGTTCCGAGACGTTGTTGGCGGTCCTTAGCAACTAAAATACAACATCATTTTAATACTAAAACAAATAGAAGGTAGGGCTTTTATCTAATCCTTCCACGAGTTTTGTTGTGTATATAACATGCAGGTTTGACACGTGGAAATGCGTAAAATCCACAAGAAAGCGCACTTCCAAGAAACGTATTCAGAGAAGGCGCAAACCAAGAAAAGAAGAAAGCCCATCTCAAACAATGAACTAGATCCATCCGTAACCACAGGAGAGGCCCAGTCCCAGGGAGCAACCAACCACCCGAAGGCGGTGGCCAGCGGTGAAAGGTCGAGATGGCGGACTAGAGGGGGGGTGAATAGTCCTTTTTAACAACTAATCGCAGCGGAATAAAACTTAATCGATTCTAGCAACGATTCACCCCTCTACCTATAACTCTAAGCACCTTGTAAAATATCCTAGCAAGAAACAAAGGTGCAAGCTTAGCTTGAGCTTCCCTAAACTATTCTAGTGCAAGGTCACACAAACCTAAGCACTAGTACTTTAAGCACAGGGGAAACTCCTACCAACTAGCAAGCAAAAGAGGACTAAGCACCTAAGCTCACTAAGTGCTCAATGACAAGGATACACAATCCTAATCAAGGAGCGCAACTTACTTAGCTACACAAACTAAGCAAGACACTAGTTCTAAGCTACACAAGCTAAGAACGTGAGTGGCAAGCTACACAAGCTAACCGATCTCACAAGAGCAACTACACCTACACAAGTAAAGTAATGCAAAGAATAAATGACTTGTGTAGAAGGGAGCAAACCACCGCGAAGGATGGGAAGATGTTGACACGGTGATTTATTTCCCGGAGGTTCACTTGTCGCCACATGCTACGTCCTCCGTTGAGACAAGCTCCAAGGTTGCCGCCGGTCCTCTTGCTAGTGGTGACTCGCAAGTCACACTCTCCCACGTGGAGTGCTTACCACAAGCTCTAGCACTTGACTCAGCTGGACCACTTGTCGCTCTTCACGTCTCGCTCTACTAGGGATGCTCTTCGCGATCTCCCGTGGGGTGAGCTCCAACCCCTCACAAAGCTTCTCCGGAGCCAAGCACAATCTTCTTGCTTGCTTCAGGGAGCCACAAGCCACCAAGCCGTCTAGGAGGTGGCGACCTCCAAGAGTAACAAGCACCACCGGCTTGCAACTCGATCACCTAGTGCCACTCGAAGCAATCTCTCAATGCAACGCACTAGAATCACTCACTAGTGATCAATTGGATGAACACTAAGCACACTAGTGAGTTAGAGAGCTCCCAAGCACACCTACACAAGCCACACAGGCCCAAGGGTGCTCAGCTGATCGGCCAAGGCTGCCAAGTGCTTGGATTTATAGCCCTCAAGCGAATAGAGCCGTTGCCCTCTCAAACCGACCGTCGGACTGAGTGTCAGACGCTCACCCGCGCCACCATCAGACCAAAGTCGACGGTCCGACGCTCCCGATGGCCGCCACGTGTCTCCGACCGTTTGAAGTCGATCGTTGAAGCACAACGGCTACTGCTTGCGCCAATTCCACCACCGTCGGACGGGTTGCGTCGGACCAACGAGCGCCATAGTTCGACGCTTCCAGAGAGCAACCGAGAGCTGAAAACACCGTCGGACTTTGTTCGACGCCCAGCGTCGGACCAAACTGCCCCGTCCGACGCCGTGCCCAGAGCGCGCCACAAGCCTCGCCACGCCGTGAACTCGTCGCGACGCACCGTCGGACTGTCAGCCAACAGTCCTACGCTCACGCTTCTCACTCCATCGGACTGTCTGACTCTCACAGAGCCAAACACCGTCGGACCGGCACAATGGTCCGACGCTCCCCAGCGACCACCGTCCGACGCTCGCACTAAAGCTAGGGTAAGCCGTCGGACCCAAACCAATGGTCCGACGCCCCTCTTCCTTAGCGTCCGACGCCCTTCCTAAGCCACCTTTCACCTTTGCAAATGTGCTAACACCACAAGTGTTCAACCTTAAGTGCAAGTGTGTTAGCTTTTCACAAACATTTTCACAAAGGATTTTCTCTCTTTTTACCGCGCCACTCGATCCTAGCACGTATGCAAAGTTAGATCACTCAAGTGGCACTAGATGACTGATATGCAAACAAGTTTGCCCCGCTTGATAGTACGGCCATCTATCCTAAAACCCGGTCAAGCACTTCTCTACTCAACCTTAGACCGGTGAAATGGAAATGTCCTAGGTTATACCTTTGCCTTGCGCTTTCCATTCCAATCACCGTCTTCATCACCGTCTCCAACACTATTGATGCCGGTGCAACACATGCACCAACATCTCAACAATGATATGATCCACTTCATATCATCACGTGGCTTTTGGTTCATCGATCCTCGACTTCACTTGTTCTTCACCGTTGCGTTGGTCTGTCGGCGCCAAGCCCACTAGCTTGCCCTTCACACTTGCAACCGGTCCGTCGATGCCAAGTCATGTCTTGATCTTCTCCACCTAGCCACATGACTCCATGTCATGTCTCATGTGCATTAAGTTCCTTCATCACCATATATGTGAGCTAAGCAACACTCTCCAAGCCATATCCACCTCCATGGCATAGTTGCTCACACACGTGTTCCTGTGGACTAATCTCCTGTGTAATCAACACTTAAACACATATTAGTCCACCTAAGTTGTCACTCAATTACCAAAAAAAAACAAGGACCTTTCAAGCGGGCCCAGCCAGGGGACCGACCGCCCCCAGGTGCGGCCACCCCCCAGGTGGAGCTTCCCGGGCCCAGCCTTCGGAGGCGGTGCTCTAGGCGGTTTCCCAAGGGCGGTTTCACCTCCTTCCAATCCTGAAGACGCCCAAACCGCCCTACTCTAGCTATAATTAGATGGTGTTCCTTCATCATTCACACACACCAACATTTGGAGCATTACACCTCACATTTCATAATTGTTCGCTCTAGTTTAGTAGTAGTAGAGCAAGGCAAAGCTATCAAGGAGAGCTTGTCTCCTTGGAGGAATCAAGAACATCTTGGTATGAATATAATTCAGTTCTCCTCTATGAGCAAGTTCTCATCTTATGTTTATAGTAATGCATCTGAATTAGAGTATAATCTTGTTCATATTATGATCATAACATATGAACTAGTTCATAGTCTATGTGTTATGTTCTTGATGTGTTCATCAAAGTTCTTCATCGTTCATCAAATTAGTAGGAATAGAGGAAGAACTATGGATGGGATAATAGTTCGTTGTGCTGTCATGGTTGCTCCTAGCCGAGCCTATCAATCCGAAGGGTTGGGGTCCCGGGAGGTTAGGAGTTGTTTTCAAATTGCGCGAGCATGGTGTTCGGGTATGCGGAGATCAGCGAATATGTCGGTACCCCACGGGCAGAGGGGTAGGTGGGCAGGTGGTGACAGCCCTGTCCATGCCTAGCACTCCCCCACGTTCGGGTATTGAGTAGGAGTTCGAAAAGTCTCTATCGGCTGGCAGACCAGCTGCGGGGATCTCCCTATCATCCCAGACATAGTCCTAATTCTAGTCTTGCTAGTTAGATGTAAATGCTATTCTTTGCATAGCTGTATTCGACCAATGCCTGCTCAGTTAGTTGTATTCTTTTATTCTGTTTTCCCTTTTTATCCTTGAGGTCGCTCCGATGCGTGTGACCACTATCTTATAAACTTGATTTAACCCCTGTTTATGCTATGCCTACCTATGCATCCAAATAAGTAATTATGTTTATACCAAAAGCTAGATGAAATTCATCATGCCCTCCTATGGAAAATTATAAATACGACACCCTTGAATACTCACAGGTTGAAATGCTACAATGATAGTTCTGTGCGCTTGCAGAGTAATCTTATTCCTTACTGAGCTATCGATTGGCGTACCTAAGTACCATTACTTAAGGATTGTAATTCTTGTGCACCCCACGGCGCCATGTCATAGTTTTGCATATCGTAAGTAATGACGGTTAGGAAGGCCAATCCGGCACTTCTAACTGCTATTACCAGACTGTATTACCTAGGCCAGCGCCTTTAAGGGCCAAGGGTTACCTATCTGAAGTAATGGTGGTTGGGGATGTCAACTTTCATTTTTAGTATTATTATTAAGGGCGGACTTATAGTCTATCTTTAGTAGTGATGCTTAGAAACGCCAACAAGCATTTCTGGCGCCGTTGCCAAGGATGGACTTTTAGTCTATCTTTTGTAACGACGTTAAGAAATGCCAACAGATGTCGCCGGCAAGAAGCCCGCCGAGGACAAGGAGGACAAGGACAGGAAAGACAACGAGTTCCCGCCCATCGACAAGTGCCTCATGATCTTCGGCGGGCCCGGGACCGCTCCCACGCCACGCCAGCGAAAGCACGAGCGTCGGGAGGTCTACTCCGTCGGACCAGCGACGCCATGCTTCCTCGACTGGTCCGACGACGCCATCACCTTCAACCGGGACGATCACCCGGACTACGTCCCATCGCCGGGGCGTTACCCGCTCGTTGTCGACCCCGTCGTCGGCAACACGAGGCTCTCCAAAGTCCTCATGGATGGAGGCAGTGGCCTCAACATTCTCCACGTTGAGACCCTCGACTTGATGGGGATCAACCGCTCTCTTCTCCGGCCGGTGACTTCCCCGTTCCACGGGATAGTCCCGAGGAAGAGCATACAACCCCTCAGGCAGATCGACCTGCCCGTCTACTTTGGGACTCCTGACAACTTCAGGAAGGAAACCCTCACCTTCGAAGTGGTAGGTTTCCACGGCACCTACCACGCCATTCTCGGAAGGCCATGCTACGGCAAGTTCATGGCCATCCCGAACTACACCTACCTCAAGCTCAAGATGCCGGGGCCAAAGGGGGTGATCACCATCGGCTCTTCCTACCAGCACGCGTACCAGTGCAACGTCGAGTGTTGCGAGTACGCCGGCGCGCTGGTGGAGTCTGAGGCCCTCATCGCCGATGCCGAAAAGGCTGGCGAAGGAGGCCCCCGACCCCAAAAAGGTCACGGGCACCTTCGAGCCCGCTGAAGGGGTGAAAGAGGTGCCCCTCTACCCGAGCTCTTCCGACGGCAAGGTGCTGAAAATCAGCGCCACCCTCGACCCAAAATAGGAGGCTATGCTCATCGACTTCCTCCGCAAGCACGCCGACATGTTTGCTTGGAGTCCCTCGGATATGCCAGGCATACCGAGAGAGGTCACCGAGCACTCCTTGGACATCCGGGCCGGGTCCAAGCTGGTGAAGCAGCGCCTGCGCCGATTCAACGAGGAGAAGCGCCGGGCCATCGGGGAGGAGGTGCAGAAGCTTTTGGCGGCCGGATTCATCAAGGAGGTCTTCCATCCAGAGTGGTTAGCTAATCCTGTTTTGGTTAAAAATAAAAATTGAAAATGGAGAATGTGTGTTGATTACACTAGTTTAAATAAAGCTTGTCCTAAGTATCCATTTCCATTACCTCGTATTGACCAAATAGTTGATTCCACTGCTGGCTGTGAGCGACTTTGCTTTCTTGATGCATATTCCGGTTACCAACAGATTCGTATGAAAGAGTCCGATGAATTAGCGACTTCTTTCATTACTCCTTTCGGCACATATTGTTACGTAACCATGCCATTTGGCCTAAAAAACGTGGCGCAACTTACCAGCGCTGCATGCTCAATGTTTTTGGGGACCTCATCAGGCGGACCGTTGAGGCGTATGTAGACGATATAGTGATAAAATCTAGGAAGGCCAGTGACTTAGTAGCCGACCTAGAAAAAGCATTCGACTGCCTCAAGAAGAAAAATATAAAGCTAAACCCCGAGAAGTGCGTTTTCGGGGTCCCTCGGGGCATGCTCCTCGGGTTCATCATTTCCGAGCGTGGCATCGAAGCCAACCCGGAAAAGATATCGGCCATCACACAGATAGGTCCGATTCGAAACCTCAAGGGAGTGCAAAAGCTAATGGGGTGTCTCGCGGCCTTGAGTCGATTCATCTCGAGGCTCGGCGAAAAGGGACTTCCCTTGTATCGGTTGCCAAAGAAAAATGAGCACTTTACCTGGACCACCGAGGCTCAGGAAGCTCTCGAAAGGCTTAAGGCTCTGCTTTCAAAAGCACCGATCCTCGTGCCTCCTACAAAAGAAGAAAATCTCTTACTGTATGTCGCTGCTACTAACCAAGTTGTAAGCGCAGCAATAGTGGTGGAACGGCAAGAAGAAGGGCACGCATTACCAGTACAGTGGCCGGTCTATTTTATCAGCGAAGTCTTGTCTAAGACCAAGATGCGCTACCCTCAGATCCAGAAGTTGGTGTATGCAATCATTCTTGCCCGGCGCAAGTTGCGGCACTACTTCGAATCCCATCCCATGACCGTGGTATCATCGTTCCCCCTAGGGGAGGTGATCCAGAATCGGGAGACAACTGGGAGGATCGCTAAATGAGCTATCGAGCTCATGGGTGATGGCATCACCTACGCATCACGCAAAGCCATTAGGTCCCAAGTGCTAGCGGACTTCGTGGCAGAATGGATCGAGACGCAGCTACCGCCACTCCCAACCCAAGAGGAGTATTGGGTCATGTACTTCGATGGGTCAATGATGAAGACCAGCGTTGGCGCAGGCATCGTCTTCGTCTCGCCCCTTGGGGTCCGGCTCAAATACCTGCTGCGGCTGCACTTTGCGGCTTCCAACAACATGGCCGAGTACGAAGCTCTGGTCAACGGTCTCCACATCACCATCGAGCTCGGGATCTGACACCTCGAGGTTCGAGGGGACTCCCAGCTCGTCGTAGGACCAGGTCATGAAGGAGTCGACATGCCAGAACCCCAAGATGGCCGCCTACTGGAAGCTGGTGAGGTTGCTCGAGGAAAAGTTTGACGGCCTCGAGCCTCAACCACATCGCACGACGGTACAACGAAGAGGCCGACGAGTTGGCAAAAATTGCGTCCGAAAGGGCTACGGTCCCGACGGGCATATTTGCCAACGACCTCCATAAGCCCTCGGTCAGCATAGATCCCTCGGGGGCCAAGGGGAAGAAGACCCCCGTGCCCTCGAGAGAACTTGGATCGTCGTCAAGCCTCGCAAGCCCCTCGGGGGCTGCCGACCCCTCTAACAAAGGGGAGCCACTCGAGACCCTGGCAGACGGTGATGAAGCCGAGGCGATGGAGATTGAAACCGAGATGGATGACGACGAGCCGGACTGGCGCGAGCCGCTGGTCAGCTGGCTTGTCCGAGGAGTTTTACCCTCGGACAAAACCAGAGCATGACGTTTGACATGTAAGGCCAAGTCTTTCACGATGATTGACGGCAGCCTCTATCGACGGAGTCCCTCGGGTGTGCTCCAGCGCCGCATTCCCTTCAGCCAAGGCAAACTGCCTACTCGAAGAAATACACGCCGGATCCTGCGGTCACCACACCGCACCAAGAACTCTAGTCGGTAACACCTTTCGGCAAGGCTTCTACTGGCCAACCGCCGTGGCCGATGCTACCGAGGTGGTACACCCCTGTGAGGGGTGCCTGTACTACGCTCGGCAGACAGACCTACCAGCCCAAGCTCTCCAGACTGATCCCCTCACTTGGCCGTTCACCGTATAGGGACTGGACCTTGTCGGGCCCCTCCAAAAGGCGCTCGGGGGCTTCACCCACTTGCTTGTCGCCGTCGACAAGTTCTCGAAGTGGGTCGAGACTCGACCGATCACCTAGATCAGCTCAGGCACAAGCGGTGTTATTCTTCACCGACATCGTTCATCGGTTTGGTGTCCCAAACTCCATCATCACTGACAACGGCACGCAGTTCACTGGAAAAAAGTTTCTGGCCTTCTGCGACGAGTACCACATACGAGTGGACTAGGCGGCCGTTGCCCACCCAAGAACGAACGTGCCAATGGCATGATTCTCCAAGCCCTTAAGCCGAGAATATTCAACCGATTGAATAAGTTCGACAAGAGGTGGCTGACAGAGCTCCCAGCGGTGATATGGAGTCTAAGGACTACGCCAGGCCGAGCCACGGGATTCACGCCCTTCTTCCTGGTGTACGGCACCGAGGTCGTCCTCCCCACGGACTTAGAGTACAGCGTCCCGAGGATCCGAGCCTATGATGAACAGGGCAATCAGACTACCTGCGAAAACGCATTGGACCAAGTCGACGAAGCTCAGGACATGGCCCTATTGCACTCGGCCAAGTACCAATAGTCACTATGCAAGTACCATGCTCGGCGTATCCGGGGCCGAGCCTTCAGCGTAGGCGACTTGGTGCTGCGGCTCAGGCAGGACAACAGAGGACGCCACAAGCTCACTCCACCGTGGGAGGGACCATTCATCATCGCCGAGGTGCTACGCCCCGGCACGTACAAGCTCGCGAACGAGAAGGGCGAGGTCTACAATAATGCTTGGAACATCGAACAGCTACGTCGCTTCTATCCTTAAATTTCCGAGCATTGTACAATTTGTAAAATCTTGAAATCAATAAAAAGACCTGACTTCTACTCTTTTTACCTGATTTTTGGATTTTCGATCCGAGCCTACACTCGGAAGTGAAATGACTTTTCATTTCGCTGCACAACAGAAAAGCGAGGCTCGACCAAACCTATGGAAAGGCCGACCCTCCCTCGGGGGCTAGGACGGGGGGAACCCCCGGACTTTCCCGAGTCTCAACGATTTCAAAAACACAAAAATTTCAAAACTCGTTTCTCCCTAAAACACGTTTCTCTCCTAAAAACCAAGCGTGAACCTATAAGACTCGGAAGAGTAAGAGAAGTCCCAGACGACAGAGTCGGTCGAGCCGAGGAGAACGCTTACGCCCCAGGGCTACAGCATCTCCCCTCGCCACTCCGCGTCCTGAAGGCTAACTCGCGCTCGGAAGAAAACATTAAGAACTACGCTCGGCAAAAGGAGGAGGCTCGGGAAGAAACAATTAGGCTTTTTTTCAAGATTTCTTTCTGTCAAGACTCCTAGGACATCGGCTATGTCTACGCCGCCAAAGCCACGATACCCGAGTAAAGTACCCCGAGGCTCGATGGCCCGGGCACAGGATCGGCAAGAAAAAACGACTGAGGAAAAAAGCATGAAACAAAACAAAACATACAGCAAATATTTATATAAACATAAAGGCCACGAAGGGCCACTTGTTTGTTTTCTCCCAGCCACTCACGAAAGGTTACTTTTACAAGGGCACTACGGCCCGGCTTTTCTTCATGGCAGATTCAGAGGAGGAAGCTCGACTTCAGCTTCGAAGAGGCCCGCCAGCGCTTCTCCAGGCTCCTTCATCGAGTCCTCCAGTGCCAGGAGCTTAGCGTCGTCGGCCTCAAGGAAGCCTTCGCTGATAGGTCCGGCGTCGAAGTTCCCATAGTGGGACTTCATGACCGCCAGTGTCTTCTGGACACCCGTCAGTAGGCCTCCTTGACCTGGCCACCGACGCTGATATAGAGTGCCTCCAGACGGCTCCGGAGCGAGATCCCCGAAGGTTCCCCACCGGCGCCGATGGAGTCACACAGTGCGCGCGCGACCTTCTGCAGTTCCAGGTGGTCGGCTGCTTCGCCGTCGTAAGCCGCCTGCAGAACTGCAGGAGCAGAACATGGAGGTGAACAAAGATGCAGCAAGCAACCAAGACGAACAGGACGAAAAGCACGACGTTGCACATACCGCCAGCCTCTTCCCGAGCCCTCTGTGCCTCCTTCCGGGCCGAGTCTACTGCGCCAACCGCCAGGCGCAGCGCCTCCTGAGTGTCACTCAGGTCGAGAGCCAAGGCCTCAGCGACAGAGGTCTTCTCGGCGGTGAGCTCTCGGGCGGCGTCGCAGCTCCCTTGTCATCTCGGCCAGGGCGCTCTCCAGCTCCCTCACCCGTGCTGCGGAGCCAGTGGCTTGGCCCCTCGCCTCCGTGACCTCCTCCTTCAAGATGGTGTTGTCAACACTCGCTTCGGCGAGCTTGGAGGTCACGGCGGCGAGCTCGTTCTGGGCACGGGCGAGGGCTTTTCCCTTGAGGTCAAGTTGCTTCTAGAGCCCAAGCCCGCCGCGAAGGAAGCGGGACTTGTCCCGGGAGGTATGCATGAGGTCCTAGAAAGGAGAGAGGACCGGAGATGGTAAGAATAATGCTCATACACAGGAAAAATTACAAGTCACGGGGATTCACCTGAAGCTGGGCCAGGAGGTCCTTCTCGAGGACGTCGGCAATCGCGCGAAGACCCGTCGCTGAGCTGAACCCGAGCTCCTGAATGGCATTCCATTTGGGAGCCTCGAGGTCGTCCCGGAGCGAGAAGACGGGCGGCGCCTGAGGATCCGCTCGGTCCGCCCACTCGATCCGGGAGGCGGTTAGCTCCCGAGGCCGAGGCTCCCTCAAGGCCAACGCCCAGGGACCCTCCTCACGGGCGAGGGGAGCTCCTGCGCCGACATCCGCGACCGACGACCCCGCGGCGGCAGGCTCCGTGGGGGCGGCATCGGCCGGCGCTCCCGAGGCACCTCCAGAACTGATGGCCGAGGCCTCTGGAGCCCGTGCTGGTTCTGCCTCCAGGGCGATGACGGGCGCGACGATGGCGGCCACGGCCGGAGCAACCTCTCCCGAGGGAAGAACCTCGGACGCCACGACCGGACCCGTAGGGGGACGATTTTCTTCGTCCGTCGACTGGGCGCTCCCCCCGGCCGTGTCGCGCCCTGCGCCTTCAGGACCTTCAGGTGCGACACCTGGAGGTCCGACCCCAAGCATTTCCTGAAGCGGAGAAGGAAGAAAGGATGTTCATAACGCCAAACAAGATTTCTGACGAAGGGAATAATAGGTAAAGACACCTACCTCGTCTTCGGCACCACCCTCCTCTTCTTTGCCGCCCCCGCGCTCGGCGAAGCGACGGACGGCGTGGGCTGCGTCGGTAGCGGAGGAGTGGGCGCCGCCGCGGCGTCCGGGCCGGCACCGCCACTCGGCGAGGAAGCTGGAGTCTAGGAGGACCCCAGCTCAAGTTCCAGCGTGTTGCCACGGGCCGGCTTCGGCTCCGACGGTTTCCGCTCACCGCTCCCCCCGCCTTCGGCCGTCGCGCTGACCAACTACGCGTCAGAGGGAAGGGTGCGCAGAAACTAGATCTCCCCGGTCCCGCCAGCAGCGGCCAGGCTTGGCTCGGGCGCCTGGGTCAGGATCCCGTTCCCGGCCTCTCCAGCGAGCCCTCGCGGCCGCGGGAAAGCGGAGCCGAGGCTCCAGTAGTCATGCTGCCGGAGGCCGCGCCTTCAGACACGGTCCCCGGTAGTTTCGCCTGGGGGCTCGGGTCACAAGCCCCGGCACTTTCGCCGGCGGGCGCCGACATTGGAGCGTTCCCAGGCTCGTCGGTGCCAACCGCGGGCTTTATGGCCACAAGGGGCCGGTCCAACACTGTAAAATCAAAATATTCTTCTTTTTCGTCCTCCTCGTCTTCTTCGTCGGAAAGGGTGTCCTCCTCTGACTCCCCCACCTCCTGATGGCGATGACGGCGCTGGGAGGATTCCTCCATCCTCCGAGCCTTCTTCTGCTTCAACACGGCCTTCCGGTCCTTCTCCGCCTTCGCCGCCTGGTCCCGAAGGTGGTTCTGGGTTCGCTGAACCTTGTCCTCTGGGTCCGGCGGAAGGGAAGGCTTCCCGGTCCTTGAGAGACCCTGCGATGAACAAAGGAAGAAGTCAAGAAGAAGATCGACAGAACTGCAAAATCGACGAAGCAGATGACATTCACCAGCGCGATGAAGCCCGTACGGGGACGCATGGGTATCCGGTTCACCTCATCCCAGGTATGGTGACCGTCCACTATGTACTTAACCCGGCGCATGATCTCTTGCTGGCCGATGTCCTGGGGCAGCATCGCCGTGCCCTCCTGCGACGACCCGACGTGCATCTGGTTCAGCGCCAGCCGACGGTCCATCAGCGGCAACACCGTCCGCGCGTGGAACTGCGCCGCCACGGTGGCTCCCGTAAGGCCCCGGCCGTGCAGCGTCTGGAGCACGTCGAAGTAGGCATTGAGGTGCTTGGCCTCCTTCGTCGGGCACCCCCAATACCATTAAGGGAGGGGAGCGACGAACGCCCTTCCCGTATACTTGGGGAAGGCGTCCCCGTCGTTGTGAAGGTAGAACCAGCCGTGGTGCCAGCCCTTGTTGAAGGGGGCCTTGCAAGGGATGTACTCGCCGGAGCGGATCACAAAACCTCATCCCCCCGTGCGCGGGATCTCCTATGACTTCTTCGGACCGGCCATCTTGGTGTACCAGTCGACGCGGGAGATGCGCCGCCATAGATTCTAGTGCGGGGGTACCCTGAGGTACCCCTCGCACAGGGCGGCGTAGATCGATGCCTGTGTGATGGAGTTGGAGGTGAGGTTGTGGAGCTCCAACCCGTTGACGAAGAGCAGCGCCCGGCAGAAGCGGCTCGGTGGCGACCCGAGCCCATGCTCGTGGTAAGCGATGAAGCTCACCACGTACCCCTCGTCGGGCTTCGGCTCATCGTGGTCGTCCGACGGCACGACCCACTCCGGGCGCTCCACGTTGGTGCGGGGGTGTAGGAGCCCCAGCCCCACGAGATGCTCCAGATCCGCCTCGGTCACGAAGCTGCGAGGCCACGGCTCCATCCTGAGGATGCCAGCGGCGGTGGCAACAGCGTCGGTGCGAACCGGGGAGGAAGACATGGCGAGCTAAAGGAGAAGAATGGGGAGAGGGCAACGACGTCGGTCGCGGCGGCGCTTCTCACTCGAGCGAGCAACGAAGGCGAAAGGGCAGACGACGAAGGCAAGAAAGCGAACGGTTGCACGAGCAAATGGCTAGGGTAAAAAGAAAAAAACGGTGAGTTTTTCTTATATACCCGGGCGACGGATTGAAGGAGATGCGGAGGATCTGCCGCATAACTACGCGGAGCCTGCCACAATCCCCACGTCGTCGCCGTTTTCGCGCACGCAACCGCCTCGACTGCCCCAAACCGTCGCGTCCGTCAGGCCGCGCGACTCAAAAGGTGAGCCGAATCATTGCGCCTGCCTGCCTCGATTCCACTGATACATTCCCCTTCTCGATGATGGAACCTCTTGCTCGGGCACCCATTACGTTCCCAGGGGATTGAAGACTAGTCCATAGTGGCTTGAATAGTCGCCCCAGGGAGACCGAGTTAAGGATAGCTAGTGGATGCGTCACGAAAACAGCCAGTATCCCGACGCCTGAGTGTCACAGGGGACATCCCGTGCTGTGTCCAAGTCCTAGTAGTGAGTCGGTTACGTGGAATCCCTCCGTGGGAGGCATCAGGCCCTCGGGACCCATCGAATGGACCCAACATCCACTAATTGACCCTCGGGAAACATTTGGAGTGTGCTCAGGCCACCAGCCGACCCCTAACGAATGGGGCACGGACCTCCACTTGGACCAACCCATTCGTAGCTCACCGGAAATGCCGACTCGTGCTCCAGCGGGGAAGTCGAGCAGGACCAAACCTTCCTCTTCCCAAAAAAGAGCGTGAAGGTTGAATTAAAAGAGGCAGGGAAGAGCCTGATCGATCTTCAATACGAAAACGAAGGCTCGGGAACTTGCTCTGCACCTTGGAAAGACCCACGAACTACCTCCCTAACACGATGGGAGGCTCGAGGGCTCCGCTTCCAAAGGAACAACCCTCCCAGAATAAATCAAAATAACACCCGAGGACTAATAATCATGATTTTTAAGCCTTTGGAGGGATATAACATCCCTTCAAAATCCTCGGGGGCTACACCCGGTGGGTGCGCTCGCGCGCTACCCACCGGAAAAAACAACAACCCATACTTTATCTCTTCGACAGGAAAAGCCAGCGTGAACCTGTGGAGGAGTGCCTTCACTCCGCCACAGGCTCGGGGGCTACTATCGGGTACCAAAGTATGGGGTACCCAACTTCGATGCGAAAACATACATTCCCAACACGGCCTGGCCCAGGTAAGGCCAACGGTGGCCCACGAAGGCCGTACCAACGGAGGCCCATGATGATGCATCTACGCAAACCTACCCTCGGGGAAGCGGCACCCTAGGGCGCCAATTCTCTGATTCGCTCGAGCCTCCCCGAGAGAGCTCAGGAAAGCGGCACCCTCGGGTGCCGATTTTCCGATTCGCCCGAGCCTCCCCGAGAGAGCTCGGGAAAGCGGCACCCTCGAGCACCGATTCTCTGATTCGCCCGAGCTTCACCATCCCTCTCGAGCGTGATCTTTCAAAGGCATTCCATGCATAGTTAACGTCAGCAGAGCAATCTTGGACCGCAAGGGACCTCTCTGACCACTTTACAGGCCATAGTCCCATCGGATGGGCCCCTCGACACAACAACGCCCCGAACGCTCACGTTTGCCGTACCAATTGCCCCATCTCCTTTAGCAGGCGATCTGACGGTCCTCCTCCTCCCACACCGCTACAGGGACAGTCAACTGTACGGCTCCCCGGGCTGACAAGGGAATTCGCTAACTACGACGGCGATCGCCATACCCCAGCCACACGTGTGACACCAGGAAATGGGGGACGACGGTCGTCCGGCCAACCAGGGGGAATGGGCAAAGCCTTACGACCGGTCTTGCCAACCCCCTGGAATGTACCTCACAAGGAAAAAGAAGCACTCGAGGGAGGACACTCTCCCCGCTCTGTCCCATCAGACCCCCGATGGCACCAAGGCTTCCCGAGCCTCAGGGGCTTGTACCCAGAAGTCAACCTATCTACTCGTTGCACTATGCAAGGATGGATACGACGACATGACGTATCGCCATGCAGCCAACCATGACCAAGCACTGTGAGGCGCCTTGGAATTCACCAATGGAACAACGGCGGATCAGCCGAATGACTAACGCCATGCCGCCGAGGCGCCATGACGAAGGCGTGGCTGACGATCGCCACCAGTCATCACCAACCCCGCCATGCCGAGTACTGTAACACAGGGCAACACGTGTAACTCTAGCCCCTCCCTTGTAACTATAAAAGGGAGAGCAGAGGCCAGGCTTAGGGGCACTCTCTCGATCACTCACACTCACAGCCACTCAACAACGAACAACAACAACAAGCAATCTATACACACTTAGACACTCGTAAGGGACTTGGGAGCCCATCCCTCTCCCGCTCAGCTTGTAACCCCTACTACGAGCACATCAGTGCAAGGAAACATGACTCGATCCCACATTGGACGTAGGGCACTCATTGCCTGAACCAGTATAAATCTTGTGTCCCTCCTTGCACACCACCCGTAACCTCAACCGCAAAACACAAGTTTACTAGCCGGTGTTAGCACTCGTTAAAACTAGCACCGACACAATTTAAGACACAAAGTCATTCTTGGAAAACCTTCTTATTATTGTACTTTAAGTTCATGGGGTGGTTTCCTCTAGAGCGCTAGTCTTTGTGCACCTATCTTGAGATTACAACAAGATCTACAATATTTATAATATACTTATGCATCTACAACCACCCTTTCAATAAATTTGTGAATAGGTAGAATGAGGGGGTTGAAGATCTCATGTGTGATAATGTTAGAGAGACTAATTGATCCAGGAGATTTCTCATATGAGCATGGATTCGATGAGGTGCTAATGAAGTAATTCCCATGCTCAGTGATGTGATCTCCATTTTCAAACTCTAAGGGTGTTTCTTCATAGATGTCTATAAACAACAAGTTTGTCTCTATTATTTCATGTTTAAGACATTCATTGGATGTTTTAGTTTCTAGGATTTTCTATGGATTGGTGTCTCTAAGTTTGGTCTCGTCTAAGGCTTTCTCTAAACTTGGATGAGTTATGTTTACTACCAAAATTGATTTCAGCTCACCATTTGAATCTAGACCAAGTTTAGATGCTAGTACTAAGGCTTTGTCCTCTTCCATCCATTCTTTGACAATAGCGTATGTGTTTCTAGTATATTCTATGCATTTCTGCCATTGTCGTAGCTCTTTTTGGTCATTCTAAAAATCTTCATGACTCCTATTCTTCGAATGTCTTAATGGGATCCTAGGGTCATTATGAGACTTAGGAGAGAGAGCATAATAAGGATCATCAGGGTCAAGGATGGGTTTAGAGATGGGTTCAGATGAGACATTTAATGTGAGCATAGAAGGGGAGAAGCTAGAGTTGATTCCTAAGTGGCTTGGCTCTCCTTGCATTCTTCCCAATGTTTTTCAGGGGGGAAAGAAAGTTGATGACACTTTTTCTAAGATGCTCTTCTGAGAAGATCTGATGTACATTGATTTATGAGCATCTTAGCTAATTGAAAGTCTAAATCATCAAAATGGGGTTTCGATGGTTTAGGATTGACAGCTAAATCTTAGGGATTGGAGTGGTTGTGTTTTAGCTACCAAAGCTTCCTCTTCTAATTCGGGAGATGATTCCTTCTCTTCCTTGGGGGGCTCGGAATTAGCTTGAGCAACCTTGTCAATCATGGCTCTTGCTTTACTTATAGGCAAATAAGGAAAGGCTCCTCCAGAGGATAAATCAAGGGATTCCCTAGAATTCTTGGTAAGATCCAAATAAAAATGTTGAATAAGTACAGGGTTCCGAAAAACCAAGGTCAGGGCCAGATGTAACAAGTTCATTAAAACGATCCCATGATGTACTAAGAAATTCTTGTTCTAGTTGCCTAAAAGTTAGAACCACTTTTCGAAGGTTAACTACTCTATGGATGGGAAAGAAATATAAACAAAATTCAGAGTATAAAGTTTCCCAATCCCCTTGTATACTTCCTACGGCTCGATTATACCAACGTTTAGCTCTTCCGATCAAAGAGAACAGAAAAAGCTTCCACCTCAAAGTCTTATCAGACATGCCAGCAATGTGCAAGCATGCATAGGTCTGCTCGAATTCTCGAAGGTGTAAGTATGGATTTTCGTTACCTTCTCCCGAGAAGGGTTTATCCCGAATCAGATTAGTTAATTAGACATGGGCGTAGCTCATAGCCAGGTGTTATGATAGGCTTTACAGATTTTGGTGGCCCAAAGCTTTTGCGCATGCCAAATAGATAGATAGGCATGGAATTTAAAGCATCCATAAGGATGAACATAAAATGATGAGAAGGTAGGGATAAAATAGAAAAGATAAAAGTATAGTACAAGATTAAGCTAAACTCAGTCAAAATCAGCAAACCGTTCCCCGGCAACGGTGCCAGAAATGCTTGTTGGTATAAATTAACTGCACTCTACTAAATATTATTATTATTAGATTATCCGCAAGCGCACAGATGTAATACCGATGTAGCACTTCACCCGAAGGTTTTAAATATCGAATCCACAAGGAACAATAGGTGATAATGACCAAGCCGATGAACTTAACCCTACAATTAGGCTAGATAATATCAAGAAAGAGGAAATAGCTAATGATTATCTAGTTCCAACAACTGGTAAGCTTTAAATAATATCGTTCTAACTGGGCAGTGAAATGAATAAGAGTGGAAATCAGAGTTCCCTCCTACCAAACACTTATACACCTATCGATCCTATCAACGGGAAGTGGACTACAGAGGAATCAACGTAGCTGTCACCTACGCGAACTACCACTATCCGGCCAATCAGGGGACATTCACACGTAAACCTAGCCTAGGCACCACGCCTACACTACGAAATACTACTTCAATAAAATAATTACCAAGATCAAAGCACTCAATATGAGTTGCAAACTTAAGAACGAATAAGAACAAATGCTTACTTGAATTAGAAGTTGAATACATAAGTACCTTAGAACGCAGCTCCGGGCGAGGGAGCTGAATCCAGACGACTATTGCTACGAAGAAGCGCCGACAGGCCGGAACTCCTCTGAATCTCTACTCTCCTACTCTATCTCTCTAATCTCTAAATAAGACTAGATCTAGATGAACTAGTCTCTTCTAACTGCTACAACTAGATGAACTAGAACTAGATCAACTAGAGGGACCCTAACCCTAATTTATGTAGAGAATATGAATCTCCGGGGTGTAGAATGCCTTCTGGAGGGGCCTGGGGCGTCCTTATATAGGCCGAGGTGGAGTAGGGGCAAGGAACCACCACGTCATCGATCCGCGTCTCATGTTATATGCACCGTCGGATCAAACCGACCTTAGATCGACGTCGGGATACTTTGCTTAGGTGCCAAGGAAGCGTGGGAGAAAGATTCCAGAAGGCGGGGCCCGTAGTCCAGCAGGGGGCGCCGGCCGGCCCTACCCTAGGGCTGGCCGGCCCTACTTTGTGGGATCCGGGGCCCCGGTTGTTCGAGGTGTCTTCTAGATCCTTCCCACGTCCTGATGACGATGTTTCCTTTGCGGTTAAGTTTCGTGTCTTTTACGCACTTTAATCCCTCTTTTACGCTTTTCTGGAATACTCCCTGGAATATACAGAATATGCAAAACTCATAAAAATTGTCAGTTAAAACCCTAGACTAGTGTGTATTCATGTGTCCTTTCATGTCTAAAGTTCTAATAAAAGTTGACATTATCCACCGTCAACAAAGGCCTCGTCTTCGCTACCGGGTTGGTAGCGGTGTCGAGGGTCAATCTTTCGGGCCATTCTGCATTGAGGACCTCCGAGAAGTAGGCTTTCTGGTCCTGGCTATGTATCTTCAGCAAATCAAATAAGATGCAAAGGATCAACATTATGACAGACAATGAAAGGAAAGGAATCAACAAAGACGTACCTCGGGTGGCGGATTTGCAGTGTGCAGTGCTTTCTGCTGTCCTTGGTTATTGATAGGCGCTTTTTTGTCAAACAGCTCCTTCAGCCTTATCATAGCCTCTTCGGCTGACATCTAATCGGGGACCTCTCTGGTCGGGTCAGTTTTGCCAACCCATTCATATGCAGGATGAATTCTATCTTTACAAGGTTGAACTCGGCGCCTCACGAAGTTGGCAGCAACTCCAACTCCATTCAGATTCCTTCCCTTCAGAATTTCTAATAACTCATTTACTTGATCCATATGATCGGGTGTGGGCCTCGCCGACCAGCTCGGTTTTCTCTATTGTATATGCTCAACGGCACAACGCACAGGAGGATCTTGATTCGGCAGATAGAACCACCTCTTGTTCCAATCACGAAGACTAGTGTTGAGGGGGATAGAAAGATAGTGGGTGGACATGCCGTCCCAGAGTTTAAGGTATACTCCCCCGGGGATCCGGGATCCCCCGCCGCTTGATTTCACAAGCATATACAAGTGGCGAAATAGATTAAAATGAGGAAGAATTCCGGCGAAGGCTTCGCAGAAGTGGATGAAAATAGAGATTACGAAGATGGAGTTGGGGTGCAAATGGCATAGCGAAATCTCATAATAGTCAAGGAGTTTGCGAATAAAGGGATGGCAAGGAACACCAAACCCGTGGAGGAAGTAGTCGGCAAAAACGGTTATCTCGCCGGTGTTGGGCATGGGGTACGGCTCACCTTCAGATGGCCTCCATCCGGGGGTAGCACGGTTTGGTAGGAGCCCTTTCACCACCAGATTCAAAATGGCCCTTTCTGTCATGGTGGATGGTTGCCACTCGTTGTCTAGGCTGGAGTTCTCCAGGCTGCGGCTCCTTTCCCTTCTTCGAGGGCACGCGTGTACTCTTCCTGGACGCCATTTCTTCAAATTGGTCGAAGGTTTGGGCTGCTGGAAGGTTGAATCGAAGAGATTTTGGCGGATTCGAGTCTTTGGATCAAGGATCTCAGAAACCCTAGATGGCGGCAGCGGCGGGATAGATGTAACGGTTGTTTGAATGACTATTGAGCGTCGGCGCGATAGGGAAGACGAATCGTTTCATCTGAGGCCAAGTCTTTAAGAAGGGAAAGTGCGACGGTTCAGCTTCCTGCATAAGGCCCATAGGATGCTTAAGGGTTTCCGAGTATTGGATCTGCTCGGGGACTTCGTCGCTTCGCCTGTATTTCCGAGCACTAGGGGTGCTCAGGGACTTCGTCATTGTTGGCATTTTTTAGCGTCATTACTAAAGATAGACTAAAAGCCCATCCCTAGCAATGATCCTAGAAACGTGTGTTGACATCCCTAACCACCATTACTTCAGAAAGGTAACTCTCGGCCCTTAACGGCGCCGGCATAGGTAATGCAGTCTGGTAATAGTAGTTAGAAGTGCCTGATTGGCCTTCCCAACCATCATTACTTACGATATGCAAAACTGAAGCATGACGCCTTGGGGTGCAATAAGAATTACTAGTCCTTAGGTAATGGTACTTAGGTATGCCAATCATGATAGCTCAGTATAGATAAATCCGCAAGCGCACGGAACTATCATTGTAGCATTTTGACCCGTGAGTATTCAGGGGTGTCGTATTTATAATTTCCCATAGGAGGGCAGGACGAATGCATCTAGCTTTGGCATAAATATGATCACTTATTGAATGCATAGGTAGACATAGCATAGGCAGGAGTAAATCATAATTCAAAGATAGTGGACACACATCTAAGCCGACCTCAAGGATAAAAGAGAAATAAAGAATAAAATAATATATCTAATTGAGCAGGCATTGGTCATATATAACTATGCAAAGAAATGTTAGTAAACATCTAACTAGCATGTCTAGTATCAGGACTAGGTCTGGGATGACAGGGAGATTCCTGCAGCTGGTCTGCCA
Source organism: Eremochloa ophiuroides (assembly GCA_038502445.1). NCBI lineage: Eukaryota > Viridiplantae > Streptophyta > Magnoliopsida > Poales > Poaceae > Eremochloa > Eremochloa ophiuroides. Next base: position 54,704,063 of record JAHLJS010000003.1, on the reverse strand, counting down.
GCCGATAGAGACTTTACGAACTCCTACCCAATATCCGAACGTGGGGGAGTGCTAGGGATGGACAGGGCTGTCACCACCTGCCTACCTACCCCTCTGCCCGTGGGATACCGACATATTCGCCGATCTCCGCATACCCAAGCACCATGCTCACGTACTTGGAAACAACTCCTAACCCCCTAGGACCCCACTCCTTTGGAGTGACAGGCTAGGCTAAGAGCAACCGAGAAGGCACGACGAACCATCACCTCATCCCTAGTTCTTCCTCAATTCATACTAAGTCGATGAACGATGAAGAACAATGATGAACATATCAAGAACATAACACATAAACTATATGCTAGTTCATATATCATGATCATAACATGACCAAGACTATACTCTAGTTCATATGCATTGCTATATAAATAAGATAAGAACTTGAACTTGGAAGAGAACTGCATTGTATTCATACCGAGGTGTTCCTTCTTCTCCCAAAGATACAAACTCTCCTTGCTAGCTCTTGCCTTGCTCTAATACTAAAAGTAATCTAAATAATACAAGTGAGAGGTGAGGTAAATGGCTCCAAATGATGGTGTGTTTTGGAGGGGAGCTCTCCTTCTCTTTTATAGTCTAACAAGGACGGTTCGGGCGCCAACAAATATGGAAGCAGGTGGAACCGCCTTGAGGGAACCGTCCTACACACCGCCTGAGAAAACTGGGTTCGAGAGGCCCCACTAGGGGACCGGCCGCCCCCTTGGTGGGTCCGTTTGGCCACCGTCTTCGCGTGGTCGGTTTGTCTCTGGGCCTGGACTTCTCCTGTGGTTACGAATGGGCCTAGAATGCTAATGAAGGTGGGCTTCTCTTCTTCTTTGCGCCTTTTTTGAATACGAATTCTGGAATGCGCTTTCTTTATGGTTTTTATGCATTCCACATGTCACACCTGCAAGTCAAGTACACACCAAAACTTGTGGAAATGTTAGTTTAAAGCCCTACCTACTATTTATTTTAGTAACATATTGGCGGTAAGAAATAGGCTCTAAGGACCGCCAACAACTCCCCCACACTTAGTCCTTTGCTCGTCCTCGAGTAAAGGTTTGAAGGACTAAGTGGGTTTATCTCCTTGATTTGAAATCTGCGTACAAGTTATTCCAAGCTTCACCTAAACCTATGAACTTCCATGTGTCTACCAAGTCATCTTGGGTAATTGAAAAATGGAATAGCCTGGATTCAAATCTTCTTACTCGTATCGCTGCTCAGAAACTTGGGTTTTTGTGAAGTTTTGAAAACAAAAAGATAGCACTTGTTCCTTGAATGATTCTCTCAAGTCACTTATTTGTATGTGGTTCCTCACCAAGGCATATATAGGGATTGCCTTCACTTGATCACCCTTACCTCTAAAAAGTTTATCTGGAGCTTTAGGTAGGGAGGAAAATACTAAGGTACACTTACCTTGCATGTATTGTCAAGTCAAACCCTGGACCGCACCGGAGGGAAGCGTCATACTCTTAGATCAGAATGTGCATGTGCGTGGAAAAAATATGGTGGGTATTATTGGTGTCTAACCTAATTCCACTATGCTCTTTGAAACACATCTCCCTCCTTATTAGGACTTAGAAAAATCTTTTATGAGGGCATGAGTTATCCTTATTCTCTCTCTTATTTTTATATATATATATATATTTATATATATATTTCTCTTCTTCTTCTTCTTTTCTTCTCCACTTTTTTTCTTCTTTTTTCATTTTTTTCTTCTCCACCCCTTTTTTCACCTTTTGGAAGATAGCCGCATGCTTTTATTTGCAACAAAAACTTTAAGGGAGATGTGAACAAAGATTCAGAGCATTTATTTGGATAGGACCTAATAAGTATATTTTTGGTTCACCCCCAATGTAGGAGTAGAACATTTTGAGTGGATCAAAGTGGAAGGTATATTTTGTGCCTACTCCCAAGGTAGGAGTAGTGCAATTATTTGGTGGATGGATGAATGTTGTGCGCAACTCTTAGTGTAAGAGTTGGCAACCTTATTTGTGGGTGCGTGAAATCTAATCTTGGGAGCATGAAATTTCTCTCAACAGGGGTCACAAAACTTGACCAAACTCAACACAAAGTAAGATGCATATGTGGAAGGTTTTGTCATGAAAGATCATGTATGGCCTTGGTAGGTATTTGCAATCATTCAAGGAACATGCTATATTTATTTTTGTTTTGTAAAAATAAATCCCAAGTTCTTTGCAAGAAATCAGTAGGCGTCATGTCATCCTGTTATATCTCATTCATCAATCACTTAGATAAAATGGGGCCCCTATGATAAGTGTTCACAAGTAATAGGAATATTGGCAAGGAATAAAGAGTATGCAAACTTTAATCAAAGGATGCCATGGAGATGGAGCATCAAAAGTTTTGTCTTTTCAAAAGTGTTCAAAGTTAAATTTCAAAACTTTGAAAAGAGCGGGGCTAGAGTTGCACAAACCATCGTTGAAGATGAAGGAACTAATGGAAGTTGTTTGTCTCGTCCTTTTGTTTGATGGGTTGCTCGATGTTTGTGCAATGTGTTAGGGAGATCTCGAATTTGTTGTAGTTATGCTTGAGAGATCTCCTCCACACTTATTTTTTTGTACCTGCTTTTATTATAACAAAGAAAACAAAATAAGAGGGACTACAACAGGCATGGGTCTTATTGGCTAAAAGATCAAGGAAACAAAATTTTATTATTTAGTTATTTTTATTTTATTAGGAACTTCTTCAACCAACTTTTATTAGAGCTCAAACAAGGCTGATATAAAAGATGCAATGAAAACATAGCCAAGACTTATCCCCATATCAGATTACTGCCAATGTTTATGAAAACAACTCAAGGTTCATTAATCAAATTTCAACACCATGTCAAAACATGATTAAAGAAGACTATTTCAACCTAAGCACCATGCTTAATTTGAAAATAGCCTATGGATGTTACTCGCGAGAATACATCCAAACAAGAGCGTATGACATAAACAGGGAAGCATGAATTTGAATGATCATAAGGAGACAAGTATGAGCGAAGGGGTTGGTGAACATTTATTACCTTTTGCATACCTGAGTGTTCTTACCGGCAACATATGTGGATTTCTTTGAAGATGCTGCACCGGTGGCGTGGACGTACAGGCTCCAACTCAGCTGAACCATCAGGCCGGATCACACACACAACTAATGTATATGGACCTTGGCCTTATTGGTAGCAAAGGTGTAAAGGAGTAGAGTCCTTTTCTTTTCTCTCTCTCTCCTTTTTTTCTCTTTTTTTTTGAAAGATAACTACCGATGACCTTCGGCAAGGGCTCAACATTTATAGTCTGTTGGCAAGACTTCCCCCTCTTCATTGCTCTGTAGGTGCATGAACAAACTTGGGAGAATTCTCGGGTTGCCCCGAGATTTTTCCCGTATTGTTGACAGGAATAGAAGCAGCAATTTGAGCAAACTGTTTTTCTATCATTTTATTGAAACTCTGCTGATGTTTAACAAAAGAAGATAGAGTTTTAAGTTTAGCATTTATAGATTCAAACATTTTATCATTAAAGAAAAGCTTTCTAGCAAGATCTGCATTAAACTTAGCTTGCCTTAAAACAAAATCTCTCGAGAAAGGTTAATCGAAATTCAATTTGAAATTTGAATTGAGATTAGAAGAATTACCTTGTGGGTGGTTATGGTTGTTCCACCCATTATTACCTGGTTGTTGATGTTGGCGAAACCCGTTGTTGACGTAGGTCGCTTCTTCTTGGGTTTCAGGGACAGCTGTTCCCCGAATGGCCAACATTTCCACAGACTTCACATGTCATGTGTGAGTTCGTGGCTTGGACGGTGCCTGTGGTGGGTTCGGTGGCACGGTCATCCAGCCTCTTTATTAGGAGGTCTATTTTTGCGGCAAGCAAATCCGTCTCCTTCACGGTATGCATGCCTTCTTATGTTTCTCTTCCCTCTCCCTAGCTTTGGTTTGCTACCATCTTTTCGATGAGTGCAGTGGCATTCTCGATGGTGAGGGAGAGGGATGCCCCTCCAGCTGCGGCTTCAAGGTGCCCTTTTGACATGGCCGTCAGGCCCTCATAAAAGTTCTGGAGCACCAGCCAATCTTCCATTCCATGGTGGGGACAGGCTCGGACATAGTCCTGCAGCCTCTCCCATGCCTAAGGGATGGACTCGAGTGATGTTTGCTGGAAGTTGGATATCTCCCCCTTAGAGCAATGGTTTTGCTCATGGGGATGAACTTGGCGAGGAACGCCATGGAACATTTGTCCCACGTGTTGACAGCTTCCTTGTTTTGGTAGAACCACTGTTTTGCCTTCTCCGCAAGGGAAAAAGGAAACAGGCGGAGCTTGATGCTAGTTGGTGCAACGTCTTTGGTGACGATGGTGTCGTACAATTCAAGGAAGTGTTGAAGATGAGCATTTGTGTCCTCATTTGGCAAGCCACAGAACTGGCTTGCCTGCACCATCTTGATTAGGCCAGTACGGAGCTCGAAGTTTTCATTCCCGATATTGACAGCGGGCCCAACGGGCATGTTGGCAACAGTAGGGGTGGAGTAGTCGCGGAGTGTCTTGGCCATGATGATAGTAGCGGATGGTGCGGGAGTGAATGGTCGTCTGTCGATGGAGTAGCAGAAGAAGAAGTGGTACGGGATCTGTTCTTCCTTAGGAGTGCCTCTGGATTGTCGGTGAAGTTGTTCGATAGGTCAAAACCACTCATACACTATCCTGTTTTCTTTCTAATAAAAAAGAGGAAGAAAACAAGAGAAGTTAGCCTGCCTAAACTATGGCCACCTTTTGCTTATTGTGCAATCAATGCCTATGCCAAGCTAGATGTTTTTATTTCATTTTGCCCTTCCCGGCAACAGCGCCAGAAATGCTTATTGGCGTTTCTTAGCGTCATTACTAAAGATAGACTAAAAGCCCATCCCTAGCAATGATACTAGAAACGTGTGTTGACATCCCTAACCACCATTACTTCAGAAAGGTAACTCTCGGCCCTTAACGGCGCTGGCATAGGTAATGCAGTCTGGTAATAGTAGTTAGAAGTGCCTGATTGGCCTTCCCAACCATCATTACTTACGATATGCAAAACTGAAGCACGACGCCTTGGGGTGCAACAAAAATTACAGTCCTTAGGTAATGGTACTTAGGTATGCCAATCATGATAGCTCAGTATAGATAAATCCGCAAGCGCACGGAACTATCATTGTAGCATTTCGACCCGTGAGTATTCAGGGGTGTCGTATTTATAATTTCCCGTAGGAGGGCAGGACGAATGCATCTAGCTTTGGCATAAATATGATCACTTATTGAATGCATAGGTAGACGTAGCATAGGCAGGGGTAAATCATAGTTCAAAGATAGTGGACACACATCTGAGCCGACCTCATGGATAAAAGAGAAATAAAGAATAAAAGAATATATCTAATTGAGCAGGTATTGGTCATATATAACTATGCAAAGAAATGTTAGTAAACATCTAATTAGCATGTCTAGTATCAGGACTAGGTCTGGGATGACACGGAAGATCCCCGCAGCTGGTCTGCCAGCCGATAGAAACTTTACGAACTCCTACCCAATATCCGAATGTGGGGGAGTGCTAGGGATGGACAGGGCTGTCACCACCTGCCCACCTACCCCTCTGCCCGTGGGATACTGACATATTCGCCGATCTCCGCATACCCGAGCACCATGCTCGCGTACTTAGAAACAACTCCTAACCCCCTAGGACCCCACCCCTTCGGAGTGACAGGCTAGGCTAAGAGCAACCGAGAAGGCACGACGAACCGTCACCTCATCCCTAGTTCTTCCTCTATTCGTACTAAGTCGATGAACGATGAAGAACAACGATGAACATATCAAGAGCATAACACATAAACTATATGCTAGTTCATATATCATGATCATAACATGACCAAGACTATACTCTAGTTCATATGCATTGCTATATAAATAAGATAAGAACTTGAACTTGGAAGAGAACTGCATTGTATTCATACCGAGGTGTTCCTTCTTCTCCCAAAGATACAAACTCTCCTTGCTAGCTCTTGCCTTGCTCTAATACTAAAACTAATCTAAAGAATACAAGTGAGAGGTGAGGTAAATGGCTCCAAATGATAGTGTGTTTTGGAGGGGAGCTCTCCCTCTCTTTTATAGTCTAACAAGAACGGTTCGGGCGCCAACAAATATGGAAGCAGGTGGAACCGCCTTGAGGGAACCGTCCTACGCACCGCCTGAGAAGACTGGGCCCGAGAGGCCCCACTAGGGGACTGGCCGCCCCTGGGACCGGCCACCCCCCTGGTGGGTCCGTTTGGCCACCGCCTTCGCGTGGTTGGTTTGTCTCTGGGCCTGGACTTCTCCTGTGGTTACGAATGGGCCCAGAATGCTAATGAAGGTGGGCTTCTCTTCTTCTTTGCGCCTTTTCTGAATACGAATTCTGGAATGCGCTTTCTTTATGGTTTTTGAGCATTTCCACATGTCACACCTGCAAGTCAAGTACACACCAAAACTTGTGGAAATGTTAGTTTAAAGCCCTACCTACTATTTATTTTAGTAACATATTGGCGGTAAGAAATAGGCTCTAAGGACCGCCAACAGTCATCGCTACGTCAGCGCTTCCGAACATCGAACTGCTCGGTGGCTTCGTCGCTTCGCCTGTATTTCCAAGCACAGGAGGTGCTCGGGGACATTGTTATCGCTACTTCAGCGTTTCTGAGCACTGGATCTGCTCGGGGACTTCGTCATTTCGCTAGTATTTCTGAGTACAGGAGGTGCTCGGGGACTTCTTTATCGCTACTTCAGCGTTTTCGAGCACTGGATCTGCTTGGGGACTTCATCGCTTCGCGTGTATTTTCGAGCACAGGAGGTGCTCGGGGACTTCGTCATCGCTACGTCAGCAGTTCCGAGTATTGAACTGCTCGGCGGCTTCGTCGTTTCGTCAATATTTCCGAGCACAGGAGGTGCTCGGGAAATTCGTCGTCGCTACTTCAGCGTTTCCGAGCACTGGATCTGCTCGGGGACTTCGTCGCTTCGCCTGTATTTTCGAGCACAGGAGTGCTCGGGGACTTCGTCGTCGCTACGTCAGCACTTCCGAGCACTGAACCGCTCAGAGATTTCATCACTTCGCCAACATTTCCGAGCATAGGAGGTGCTCGGGGACTTCGTCGATGCTTTACATGATCACAAAGAATAAAGACTTTGACCCTGACACTACGTGCCTGCGTCACCTACTATCAGGCTCGAGGACTAAGTGGATACACTTCACCTAATGGTGAAGGTATTGTTTCCGAAGAACCAAAAGTGGATACACTTCACCAAAAAGAAGGATTTTCTAAATTTTTCTGAGCTCCTTACATCCATCTGGTCAAGCAACTCCGAAAGATTTGCACCTTCCGACGAATGCAAGGTGCTCGGGGACTAGCTAAGGGGGTATAGACCCATATACCCGCATGGCAATACATGGGCCGAGTCATCCGATCAGGCCCAGATTGCCAAGGATGCGTCGTCAACACGTTCTCTAGAATATCACATATATCCGCCAAAGACTGGCGGACAAGGAAATACCTTTCCTAATATCTAGCCGATTAGTTTTCTTGTTCGGTTAGGATTATAATCTGATATGTATGGTTAAACTGACTTGTAACCCTGCCCCCCGGACTATATAAGGCGGGCAGGGGACCCCCCTGAAACAACTCATCTACTAGCAATACAATACAGCAACACACAGGACGTAGGGTATTACGCCTAGCGGTGGCCTGAACCTGTATAAATCTCGTGTCTCATGCTTCCAGCGTAACTCTTACTCGTCTCAGGCGCACCTTCACCGATCAATCTACTACCTTGGGCGTACCCCTCGGTAGACTATCGCCGGCATTCCGTCGACAGGTATATCACGGATGTGACACTCCCGTTGAGTCCTTTGTAGTCCACACTCCAAATGTAGGGAGAGTAGGAAGTTATTATTACTTTAGAACACTGGCTATGATCTTGATCTTCCTTAGTAATATTCCCTTAAGTATGAATGCGAGGTATCTTTGCCATGATTGCTAGTATAATTGCACCAATCTAATATGCCTTTAATAGTATAGTTAGAATAACTTAGGATATCCTTATGCTTCTGCCTAATCCATGCTAGTGCCTAAAAAGGAAGTGCTCTAAGTGATCATTATTATATATTGATTGATTGGTTGATTGACCATTTTGCTTATCATGCATGGTATTCTCCATATTTGCATATGCATATGGTAACTATCTATCTACCTGCATCCCATTTATTGCCAACCCTTCCAAGTGGTAAAATATAAATGACAACCCCAGAATACTCTTGGGTAAAATGCTACAATGGTGTATATTTTATCTGTGCGTTTGCTGATACAATATAATATATTTTAGTCACTTGCTAAAAGGAGAGATATTTTAGAATTATGCTGGGGATGACAATCTACCTACTTCTAAGAGATAGAAGATAAGAGTTCAAGTGATCTGTAGACTAATCAAGTGGCACATCAATCTATACCTCCCATCGTTTTTAGCGACACTTGCTGAGAATAGAGTCTAACGCTGTTTTTGGTAGTGACGTTAGAAATACCAACAAATGTGATTACTTTCACTAGAAGTCTGATCTTGATCATTCAAATGAAAAAGCCCTAAGCTTTATACTTTGACTTAGCTTTCCATTTAACTTCCTTTCTAGCAATACTTCATCACTTCCATAGTCTGAGCTTTGTGAACTTCACTTCCTTCACTTGTTTGCTCCACACATCATAGCTTGGACAACCTATTACTTAGTCATCACTTAGACAAATAGGTTAATCGTTAGGGTGTCATCAATTATCAAAACCAAACTAGACCTTTCAACAGCATCCTAGAGGGCACGTAGGGCTACATAAAGGAGCAAAAACATGCCACCGGTGTTTAATCAAATTTCACAAAATTAAATCACGAACGTTGCAGTGCCAACCCGTTTTTCGACTCGCAAAAGCAGTGAAGTCAATAGAAGAGTTGGTTTTAAATTCAGTTTTCGGATCACCCAAAGCCCTCATTAACCAATCCATATTTCACTAAGGAATGTAGCATCATCATCTCTAGGATCTATATTTCAAACTTTCTTTAAGAGCAACACATAGGTTTTACAATATTTTTGCTAAAAAAAAAGACTTGAATGCAGGTGACGTGCAAAAGGCGTCTTCAGAGGCTGTTGGAACTGAAGGAAGAGCTTTCAGGATTGTTTGCGGGAATGCAAAGGCCCTTAAAGGTTGGAGAGCCAGACTGAGGCAAGATTCCCGATGTGGTCTTCGAGAGACCCTAGAGCCAGGCGTAGACCCGAAGGTCTATCGGGGCGCTTGATGTGGTTTCTTTGTGCGACCCTGGAGCCCGAAGGCACAGGCCCAAAGGTCAATTATGGGAGAAGTGCCAGGGGAGTCCGAAGGCTCGTGAAAGTAGGTAGCGGCCTCAAGGAAGAAATGTCGATAAAGGCTTCGGGATCCTATGGTGGGCCACAATGGGTCACAAGCCCTTCGATACTAAGGCCCAGCTGGAAAGGCGGTTGAAGGGGTATTGTTTCGACCTGGGAACAATCTTAGAATGTGCCTTAGTTGGTAGGAATCAATTGTGTAATTGTACGTTGAACTAAATGCCAACAATGCTTGAACCCACAGCCTTCTTCACACGTTCGTCCTCTAACCACTACGTCTATAAAACACTTCTGTACATTTAGGATATTTGGTCTCCTCATTTTTATGTCAGTATGATTCTAAAATGACTATTTGGAATTCTAAACGAATTAAAATGAAAAATTCGTCAACTATAAAACTTTATAACCTTTTAAGATCTACAACTTTGGTTTTCTTCATTACTGCATCAAAGATGAATTATTTTAGAAAAAGTGAATTTCAAATTTGCAAAAATTTAATCATAATTTTCCTTAGATGATTTCAAATGATAAAGTTGTGAACTATAAGTTGCTCAACTTTTTGAGATATATAACTTTTGTTTTGGTTTTTTCTCTATTCGAGGTTGGTTGAAAAATTCAAATTTTAAACTTTTTAAATCAAACATAATTTTTGTTAGATAGATGCTTTTAAATGAAAAAGTTGTCAACTACAAGTTGCTTAGCTTTTTTGAGATCTACAACTTTTGTTTTCATTGTTTCTCCATCTAAGATTCTTAGCAACCACTACGGACTCACTTATGAGCATGGAACATGTTAGTCGGTATTAACTTTTGTGAAATCTTGCGAATAAAATAGATAGGCATCATAATGACTTGAAATAAAAAAGTTGTAAACTACAAAGTTGCATGACCTTTTGAGATGGACGACTTTTGTTTTGGTCATTTATCCATGCATCCTTACCTACCACTACACATTCAATCGTAATTATAGAGATGGACTTCTTTGGTGTTAACTCTATAAAATCTTGTGGTGTATATTTGGACATTTAAATAACAAATAAAAAGTTTAAACTATAAAGTTGTAGATCTCATCGATTACGACAACTTTGGTATAAAGTTTGTTTTTATTAAACATCATAAGAGAAGGTTATGAATTTTTTATGAACCATATCATTTGTTATTTAAGACATAAACCGGCAATTATAGTATCGGTCTTAGTTTTAGGCAAAAACTGGCATTCATGATCCAATATCAGTGTCGCTTCTTGGTTAAAACTGGTGGTGATATAAACCAGCAGCTATGATTTAAACATTAGTATCAGTTGGTCCTATCACTGTATAGCTCTGTATAGTTCTGTAGTAGTGAATGATTTTCATGTGTCCATGTGCGTGGTGTGAACGTTGGCATGATCCAATTCAATGTTCTACTCCGCGAAGCCTTGAAATTATTTTAACTGTTTTCTTTTGTTCATATATTCCTAGCAGCAATTAATTTGACCGTGCACCATTTTGACTTTTAATTTGCATGGTACAGCTGTCCCAGTCCTATATATATATATACTCCGTGGCCTAGTAGTTTTCTGTCATTCTCTCCCAGTCTAAGCAATAGTCGAACAGGTGCAACCAATCATTATATATTTGCTTATATATTCAGCCAACAATTTGGTAAACATAAACAATACTGACATTCATTGAAATGAATATATAGACCTAATTAAAATATCAACATGTGTGCAATCGAAACAGCGACTTTGCGACATTGGCGCGTTTCCGATCCGTTGGTCAGAGCTCTGTCTTGATCATTGATGAGGTATGGCGGCGGATGATTTATTGATTGATTTTTTGTGGTTCTACTGTGAACAAAGTCATGGTCTTACATGGTAAGGTTCTTTAATTTTATGACCCAGTTTTCTGCAAGTTTTTTTCCCACGATTTCTGTTGGAAGTTGGAACAAGTCTAAGACCCGCTCTGCCTCTCCACAGTTATTTATATTAGCCAACATTAGGAAGAAGAAATGGACCTGCTATGCATTGATCAAACTCTAACTTCCAATTCCATATTTCCTTACATTCATCCATCCAGCCAGAGAACTTGCACTATCTAGTAGTGTGTTCTTTCTCCTAAGTCCTAACTTGTGAGGAGAGCGAGGGCGCCAAAGATGGAGACGCTATTTTCTTCTATTTTTGGCGACCTTGCCGCGAGATGCCTATCCTTCCTCATCAGCAAATATTGGGAAACACCCGGGCTGTCCGAAGAGGAGAGCTTGCAGCGGCTAGAGCGGGCTCTACTCCGGGTTGCCGTTACTGTCGAGGAAGCCGAAGGGAGGTTCATCACAAACGCAGCGATGCTTCGCCAGCTCCACTCACTGAGACAAGAGATGCACAAAGGCTGCTACCTGCTTGATAGATTCCGGTACCTCAATCGTCGTGGAGATGGCGACCGAAAGGTCAAGCATCATCAGCACAGCCGATCTATGGCCATGTTGTCTACATCCAGCAATCCAGGCAAGCATTATTCTCCTCCATCTGCTAGCCCTAGCCTGCCCTCAAAGGAGTTGAAACTGATGCTTGACAGCGTACTTAGCATGGTGGCTGACACGCATGAGCTCGTAGCTTTTCTGAAAGGCTACCCTCAAATGTGTCGTCAACCATATAGCATGCACCTGCTACTTGAGAAATGCATGTTTAGTCGCCATGCCGAAATGGAGCGAACCATCCATTTCTTGCTGCAGAGGGAGCCTCCTGGTGAATGCAACAATCTGGGTGTCTTGCCAATCGTTGGCCAAGGAAAAGTTGGGAAGACCACACTTGTTGAGCATGTTTGCTACGATGTGAGGGTGCGTGATGACTTCTCTGAGATTGTCTTTTTCAGTGGAAATAGTAAGCTCAGAACAGAGAAACTATCCACCTTCAAGGATGGAGGCATAATGAAGCATAAAAACGACACCCTAAATGAAGGAAAAATATTGGCTATAGTCGAGCTAGAAGGGGAGGATGCTATTGATGATGCCGCATGGAGGAGGCTGTTCACCGCCGCGCGAAGTTTCCTTCCTTGTGGAAGTAAAATTATAATCACAGGAAGATCAGAGCAAATAGTGAATTTTGGGACAACACAACCTCTAAGGTTGAACTTTTTGTCTCGAGAAGCATTCTGGTATTTCTTCAAGGTGCTTGTGTTTGGAAGCACATATCCTCAAGACCATCCTGCTGAGATGGCATCAATAGCAATGAAGATATTTGAGGAGTACTACAGCCACGCTGATATGTATGGTGACTTCATTGGCCTATTTTCAAATTCAAAAAATATTGCTGGCGTGCTAAGGGCTAATTTTAGCAGAGAGCATTGGCGCAATATCCTAGCATGTGTTAAAACAAATGGGCAGAAAAACCTGCCTTCTTGTGCACAGAATGTCAGGATGGAAAATGAACACTATTACATATGCAGATTGTCGAATATTTCTCAGTTTTTCCTAGTTGACAAAAAACACAGAATAGCGTTTTGTCGTGAGCAGGCTCCCAAAATAACAATCGACGAAGTCATGCTTGGAAGCATCACTCCGAAAGGGAAATTTGAGGTGGTCTGGTGGACGTCACACTTGCCGCCATTTTACAGCTACATAGCCAGCTGCGAGATTCTTGATTCAGAGTGCACGCACATGGGGAAGAGAATTTCTAAGAAGAGGAAGAGCATGAGTTAATGTGGTCTTTGTTTGTTAATTATGCAGAATAAAAATACAGTGTTATGGCAAATGTACTCTTGAACTCTTGATTCTTCTAGAATTCTTGTTTTCTTCAGAATATTGATTTGTGACAGAATATAGTACTGTGTAAGAACATACTCTCCAGTAGAATCAATGCAAGCGAAATGTATTGCTCAAGTGCTCATCACACAGAACCTTAGTTTCCCATCTAATTCGTTTCCTGTCTAAGTCTAACAATGCTGAAACTTATGGTCGTTCTGTAGGCTGAAGTCCGCTACAAATATCACTTCGGCCGGCTATGACCTTGCCTGTGAGTGTTAACAATGCACCGACAAAATAAATACATTCAACCATACAACAAATTGGATACAATAATTATTTGAAAAAGTAGCAACATCATATTAAAATATGAATTGTCCAGTCCAATTGTTTAGTACATTCATCCAAAACATCAAAGCTACATGTAGATGATGTCCACATGTTTTGGCATCAAATACATACAAAAGCATTGTCATCTCATCTTAGCAGTTCAAGTTTCAGCCAAGATGCAACCCACATCAATCGCTATGACACAGACAAGTAGGGGCGAGATCAAGAGAGGAGCAGCACTTACCCTTCCCGGAACCAATCTGGCCGCTCACTGGGGCCTTTTCACAGCATGGCTGCTCCGCCCGAACTTCTGGATCCCCGAGGGCTAGGGTTTTGCCACCGTGCCACCTCCACCAAATGCCCTCGTCGGTAGATCTGCCGCCGCTAGGGTTTCACCGCCGCGGCTCCACCAGAGACAGGCTCGAGTGTGAGAGATAGAGTGTGAACGAGAATGAGGGAGAGACTGAGAGGCAGCCACTATGTTAGAGACGCAAAGGGCAAGCTGAACATTTTTCCAACCCAGTCCCACATGTCAGAGCTGTCAAACGGCCAAAACCAAACAGAATGCCGACGGAATGGCGTGGGGTCAAAAAATTTTAGCGTGAGGGCACTGAGGTGAGGTCCAACTTTTGAGGGACATAGAAGCCGACCTCAACTTACATAAGGGCACACAGGTAAATGGCTCCCACTCTCACTCCTTCTAATAATGCTAGATCATATTTCATGGAGGACTAGTCTTCTTGACGCTGGATCCCATCTAGTGTTTTTGGATGTGGAGACTCTTCTATTCTCATGAGAATGCTGGGAGGGGGGCATCCAGGTATATATAGTCTGGTGGGATGCACATGATCCATCAGATCAAACTGACCTTCGAGAACGGCGGAGATTGAAACACTAATGCCCGAAGGTAGTGCCAGGAAAAGCCGGAGGATGACTGGTGCGGCCAAGAGACCGCCCGGCCTAACATGTGGGACTGGAGGATCCTCCTTTGGTGGAGATGCTCCTCGGTTTTCTGGAGTCGTCTAGCATATACCTCCATACAGAATTCGAATTAATTTTGACACGTGGGCTTTTCCTGGCTGGTTTTGCTATTTAATCTCTGAAAATTCACTGATTCACCAAAATTCATGGACTTCATTAGTTTAAACCTCTATATCTTTTGAATTATGAGCTTATTTGACCATTTTCTCATGTTATGTTGACAGTTTATGATATATGTTAACTACCATCAACAGTTAACAAGTGCCACTAGGCTCGTCAAGTTGCTAAATTAGAGCAGCTCATTGAGCTTAGTGAGCTCGAAACTGAAGAGGTGCTAATCAAATTGGAACTTTACAACGCCCAGGTGAAACTTGGTGGAGCTCCCATTATTATTCGATTTGTAGCCTTGTAAAGCTTTACAGACTTACATTTTTAGTACTGAATCTGGGAAATCAAATGACTAATATTTGATCTACGGGTCTACAATTATACAATATTTAGTTGATTATTTCGTTTTCAAAGAATCAAAGTCATGCTTATTTTCTGATAATATTTTTCTTTGGCATGTTAATTTGGCTTGTGCTAACTCTACCGGTTTCCACAACAATGACAGAGCGTGCCTTTCCTGCAATGAAACTTGTTAAACCCAGATGGAAGATGGGTTCCTAAGAAATTGCTTAATAATTTACATTGAAAAGGAGATTGCGGTGGAGTTTACAACCAATCAACTTATTGATGACTTCGATGCCATTCAGACTTGGTGATCAAAATTTAAATGGAACATGTTAGTTCCATTGATCATTTATGTTTATCGTTATATTGTTCATCGCATAATTGTCACACATGCATAATTATTTATTTAATAGAGATTTTGGTGATCAATATCTGATTTATATATATATGTATATATATATACTGAAATTTATACTATATCTACTATAATATTATACGTATTTTATTGTTCGGCCTCACTATATATCTTTACCCTAGGAATCCTAACCCAAAAGAAGTCCACACAGCGTGCCACGTCATCGGTTTTTCTCGGCCGTCGGATCGGCCACGCGGAAGGCTCAGATCGGGAGATTCTCGGTCATTTTACAAAAAGCCCTCCAACTTTAAAAGAATCAACCCGCACTTCAACCTCTTCTCTCAAATTGTTTTGCGAAAAACCGTTGACGTTTTTTTAAATCAACCCGCACTCCATGCCATTTTGTGGGCTGGCCTGCTACCCACTTATTGGGTCTTAGTTGGTTGAAATCAGCCCAACGTTGTTTCTCTTTTTATTGATCTTTTTCTTTTAGAATACATTTGCTAAAATTTGAAATTGCTTAGCAAATCACAGAAAAATCGTAAAATAGAAAATCAAGTTGATTTACAATCCTCACTAGTACACAGAAGCTCTATAGTGGCGGTTGATAAGCTATCTTCACTGGCGTTTCACAGGGCCGCCAGTGGGAGAGGCCAGTGAAAATAAATCTTTCCACTGGCGGTTGCCTATGAACCGCCAGTGGAAATATATTTTACACTAGCGGTTTGCTTAAGGAACCGCCAGTGTAAGTATATTTACACTGGCGGTTCACATGCAACCGCCGGTGGAGATTGCCGCCCTTTTTAGGGAATTTCAGCCCCCTACCTGGCCATATATATGTATTTATTTATTTATTGTAGATATTAAGCTGTATTAGATCATGATCAAATATAGCAAAACAAAATTTAATTATTATACAGTATATTTATATACATCAAAGGACTGTGTTCATAATATACACATATATATATGTTCATCAAAGTTACATGTGATAACATCTCAAATTTATACATCTAATTAATAACCCTCTCGGGTAAGCCCTAGCATACTGATTTCCGTTAGCTCTCTGAACTCTTCACTTCCTAGAGTGTCTTCATTGTCGTGATAATTCCCGTTGCTTGGAATAACATGTTTCATGATGAATGAACACATGTCCTCCACTATGTTGTATAAAGTTTTCGTGCTCATGTTCTGTGCCTTGAGTTTTTTATACTTCCGCAACTGTAGTTATATATAACTATATTAATTAATATGTATAAACATCATATACACATTTGTAACTTTAAGGTTATAATGACTATTACTTACCTTATCAACGTTCTTGATGTACCGTCCGGACTCCCTCATAAACTCACAGACATAGAATCCGCAGTGGACCGATCCGGGTGATTGCTTGTGGCACTATATATGTAAACAGATAAGCGAATATTTAATTAGTTGCAACATTGTCTTATGTGTTGTACATGGATGATAAATATGTAGTCATAAATAACTAACATACCGGCCACTTGTGATTTATTGTTAATGATCCTTTTTTTTGTCGTGCTTTTCGTCTTTTAATTTATACCACCTATATGCCCTATGATTTCGAAAGAATCACCAAGTTATATATTCTCAATGCAAACTCTCATCGAGAAAAGAATGCAAATATTTCTCGGCTTACGTACCTCTCTAAGAAGGTCAAGAATGGCGCATACGTAGTGGGATCATAATCTGTGGAGTCAAAGACAAGCGCCCTTCCCTGCCTTGGATAAATATAAAAACAAATCCAATGGTCCCTGCACGAATCAAGTCCTCGTGATGCATGGGTCGGGGCCACATATATATATGGATTAGACAATAATAACATTAATTGCAAAAATAAACTCGAGCTTACCTAAAGTTGTATGGGGCCATTATGACTTGCCTATCTTGAAATTGAAGCATTGAATTTTCTAAGTATAGGCAGTATCTGTCTTCCATCTCTCTTTCTAACTTAGTAATAATCTGCTTAGCTTCTTCGTCAGTCTTGTCCTTCAATTTGTCATTATCCTTTCCGATCCTGAATGTGTGCCACTCCTCGCATATTTCGGTGGGGTCGAGATAGCCAATCCTCTCATCTGCGTGTGAAAAAGGATCGATACCAAATCTCTCCTCCTGCTGGTCATGTTGTAGTCTGCAAGGCACATGTTCAAATGAATCTCATAGACTGAAACATAATACATCAAAATAATAATCAAGTGAGTATATGAGCAACACTTACAATGCCCACACTGTTACGAGCTGAACGTCGAGTCTCTTGAGGTTCATCATCAAGTGCATGTCCTCGAACGTGACCACAGCTTTACTTCGCCCGTTCATAAAAGCTCTTGGTGGTATACATACGCTCAGAGCGTCGATGCCAACAGAAGCTGCTCTCATGTACTAGTCATGCATTCTTTTAATTAGAGATGGGATTTGGGTTACCTTTTCCCAAGTGAGAAGCGGCTTGCCTGGCACATATGTGTCAGGGACATTTTCATAATCCTCTTTCGTTGGCTTCCTGATCTGTATGGTCTTCATAGAGGATTTCCCCGATTCCTCAGCCTCAGAACACTCAACGACACGACTTGTGCGGCTGAGTGCTATTCCTGACAACCACAGCATGGTCCCAGCAGTTTTTTGTTTTGGCCGGTGTGGAGAGAACATTTTGGGAACAACTTTCCTCTTCTTTGCTGGTGGGGGGTTTTTTCTTTGGTTTGTGGGGCTGACGGGGTCGATGTTTGCTCATGTTGTTTGTCTTGTGGGCCCGTTGGGGTTGATGTTTCCTCAGGTTGTTTCTCTTTGCTTGCTGGGGAAGGTGGATAGTTAATAGGAGATGCTGGTGGCGGAGGTTCTGGAATTGGATGCACAGGCGAATTTGGTGAGCTAGAAAGAGGCCGGTTAGGTGATGACGACGGCGGTGGGTCATTATGAATGCTATGCTCGGTAGATGGTGGTGGCCCACTCAACCTGATGTCTTGCCTAGGCCAAAGGATGAAATTCTTGATGGCTTGTCCCAGTGTTTCAATGCCCTCGGGTGCAGGGATGTCCAACATGTCATCCTCATGTCCTTGCACTACGGTCACCACTTCGGCCCTGCAGTACTCATCTGGAATGTTTGCACCATGAAACGTCCGTCCAGGGATTGCGAAGCCAGTGCCTACTTCCCTAGTACGAACATTGGTAATGCCATAGCTTATGACTAGTGAGCAAGGTGTTGGCACGTCAATGGCATCAACTAGATAGCGAACCTTTGCTGTAGACGCGACACTGCTTGGAGCATTTACAGACTGTGCTATCAACTGCTGAGCTCCCAAGGGCTGTGTCACCGGCACCAGCTGCATCTGCGAAGACTGTTGGGTGTTCGTCCTTTGTTGAACAGTAGACATGACACCCACCAATTGCTGTGCAAGCTCGGTATCAGGATTTGCTACTAATTTAGTCACCATGTCTTTGAAGGCTTGCTTTGCCTGCTCCTCAAAAAAATCTTTCAAGTCCTCCTTGTATCGATCACGCTTCTTATACATTCCGGCCCACTCCTCGCCGAATCCTTCTTTCCATCCTAGCCTTGACGAGATGCCTCGTACACGACCAGGGTGCTCGGGGTTACCAAGACCAAGAGTAAGGATGTCCCGCTCCCTTTGTGGCCTGGCACTTCCTTCCTTCACATGAGCTGCCGCCTCATAAATATTCTTCGCGGCTTCTTCAACCATTGGATCAGAAAAAGATGCACTTGACTCAGATATTTCTCTTGGTTTGCGAGCACGAAGCCAGTTCGCGCTCCTTTCGCCAAGTTCCTCAGACAACACTGGCAACCCTGCTGCCTTCTTCGCAGCCTCTTCTTCCCTCCATTACTTAGATCAAGAACTCTGAGCCCATAGTTGTCCACTGTGACATGTTTGACTTCAACCCATTGGCATCGAAACACAGGTATATGAAATGTACCATAGTCTAGTTCCCATATGTCCTCAACGAAGCTAAAGTATGTACTAATCTCACCAGTTGCATCATCTATGGCCTCGCATCGAACACCACTGTTTTGTGCCATGCTCTTTTTATCCTTGGACTTGGTACAAAATGTGAAGCCACTGATGTCGTAGGTTTGCCATGTCGTGACCTGGCGTTATGGTCCACACGACAATTTTTTGATGGTTTGTTCCTCAAACGTTTCCCCATCTGGAATTTCCTGCTCCCTTAGCCATGCGATGAACCGACACTTGTGTTCCTGCTTGACCCAATCGTCCGTGTGCCCACCATAATGTTGGCGAAGATCATTCATGTGACGCTCGATCAAAGGATCCATTATCGAGAGCTGATGCAGGATGCTATAGTGTGCTTCGAGGATTACCTTATAATCTGACGGGATAAAAGATTTCCGTCCAGTCCTCCCACTTCCATGTAGCCTACCATCGTGTCATGACAGGGGCAAACCTATTGCAATCTGGTCTTTTAGGACACTATTGCAGAATGGGCCACCAGAAACAATGGCCTCTTCGGTACAGTACCCTTCTATCATGGACGCCTCAGGACAAGCACGAGTTGATACATAGCCATTCAGTACTGACATGAAACGCTCATAAGTCCACATCTCATGCAAATACATGGGCCCCAATGCCTCTATTTGCGGCACCAAGTGCGTCACAAGGTGAACCATTATATCAAAAAATGATGGGGGGAACACATCTCAAGCTGTGACAGAGTCTCCACCGTGGATTCTTGAAGTGACGGCAGCTCATCGCGGTCAATAACCTTCTGTGAGACCTTGTTGAAAAAGTAGCACAACCTAGTAATTGTCATCTTTAAGAACACCGGATTTATAGCCCTGATGGCAATAGGGAGGAAAGTAGTCAGCATGACATGACAATCATGTGAATTGTAATTGGTCAGTGTAAGGTCTTTCATCGACACAATACTCCTTATGCTAGAGCAGAATCCAGATGGAACTTTCAAATTTTTCCACCACACACACATCGCACGTTGCTCCTCTGTGTTGAGGTTGTAGCTTGCTGCCGGGAGGTGATACTTCCTATTTTCTAGAAGAGCAGGGTGCAGTTTCTTTTTTATGCCCAAATTTACCATGTCCATACGTGAGTTGAGTCCATCCTTAGTCTTACTCTTTATGTCAACCAACGTGCCAAAGACGCTTTCAAAGACGTTCTTCTTAACGTGCATACCGTCGACCGCGTCTCGTATGTCTAACTCTTTCCAGTATGGCAAATACTTGAAGAAAATAGACATCTTCTTGAATGTAGCCCCTGGAGTTGGTTTCACATCCTTTCTTGGTTTTCCGTCTTTTTTCTTCTTCCCAAAAACAAATTTGATGTTGCTGACTATTCTAAAAACTGTTTGACCTTTACTGTTACCCGATGGAGCAGTAGAATGCGGTTCATCATTATTATCGAAGTACTTATCCATCTTTCGCAAGCGGTACCTGTGCCCTTTCGATAAGAATGGTATGTGCCTCATGTACACTATCTTCTTTGATGCATCAAGGAACACGTAAGCGGTTCCATCTATGCAGATTATGCATCCAAGCTTTCCCTTGAACTGCCCTGATAATGTAAAGAGAGCAGGGTAATCGTTGATGGTCACAAAAATAATTGCATACAGTTTGAAAGTTTCATGGCGGTACTCATCCAATATTTTGACTCCTGTTTCCCACAATATTTTCATGTCCTGCATTAACGGCTCCAAAAATACATCTATGTCAACGTCGGGTTGCTTAGGTTCAGAAATAAGAATGGTTAGCATAAGGTATTTATGCTTATGCATCAACCAAGGTGGAAGGTTGTAGATGGTGAGGATCACCGGCCATGTGCTGTGCTTGCTGCTCCTCTCGGCAAATGGATTCATTCCGTCCGTACTCAGAGCGAACCTAACATTTCGTGGCTCCTTAGCAAATTCTGGATGGTTGGCATTGAAATCTTGCCATTGCTTGCCATCGGCTGGATGTCGTAACTTTCCATCGTTTTTGTGCTCATCTGAAGCATGCCAGCTCATAAGTTGGGCATCCTCAGCGTTTGCGAACAAACACCTCAATCGATCAATCATGGGAAGGTACCACATCACCAGAGCAGGAATTTTCTTCTGTGCGTAGTAGTCTACTTCTTCTTTATCTTTCCTGGTGGGTTGGGTCTTTTGTTGGGTCTTCTTTCGCTTCTTCCCCGTACACACGGTGGTGGCACAATCTTCCTCTCGATAGTCTTTATTCGTCTTGTATCTACTTGCACAACAATTAGGACAACTATCCAAGTCTTTGTATTCATCACCTCGATATAGCATACAATGGTTTCTACATGCGTGGATCTTTTCGACACCCATTGTAAGCGGACTGATTAGCTTCTTTGCGTAGTATGTGTTAGCAGGAACTCTATTCTCCTTTAGAAGCATGTCTGCGAGAATACTCAAGAACGCATCGAAGCCAGCATCGCACAAATCATACCGGGCTTTTACCATCAATAAATTTAGCACTGACCGCAACGTCGTAAATCTTTCGTGCAACCCTTAGACTCATCGAAAAAAGGCTCTTGTGCAGCCTTCCTCATTTTCTTCATACCTTTCATGAAGAAGATAGATGGATCTAGATGACTACACAATATTGCATCTAAGAAGTCTGCATCTTCTTCAGCACTAACATTGGCCGGACCATCAGCATTAGGCACAACAGGTTCACTCTGAGGACAAGGTGTTTGTCTCTCCTGTATGAAATGACATCCGTCAGCAAGCATATCTGCACCATCGACACCGATGTTCACAGGAGTACCAGTTGTGTAAGCTGCAGAGCTACCCTCTCCATGCTTTGTCCAAATCAGGTAATTCTCCATAAATCCTCGGCACACGAGATGAGAAAATATTGCTTTCGTGTCATCAAATACGATAATATTCTTGCAGTCTATGCATGGACAATATATGTGCTTCGTATTTGACCTCCAAGCATGAATCTTAGCGGTATCGATAAACGTCTGCACCTCAGGTATGTATGATGGATCAACTCGTGATAAATTATACATCCAGAATGACCTCTCCATCATTAACTGTAAAAATATAATGAGTTTATTATGACCAATGCAAAATAAAAATGATTGTTATAGATATTATTTAATTAACGAACCTTTTTTCCAGCAACCTTGTTCGAAGAAATACAAATGAAAACCGTTCACTTGAGAATTTTTGATTTTGTAGACCTTTGGAACCTTAGTTCACTAAAATTTAGAAGAAAAATGTGTGTTAAGACTCATTCTCAGTGTCAAAGATTGAATATTTTGCAAATAATAAAGATAATTTATAATATAGACACCCAATTAAATAGAAGAATAATGTGTTCCAACAAAGGATTGAATATAGACACCCAATTAAAAAAATAGAAAAAACTAAAAAAACTAGCTCTCCCTACATGAATACACAAGAGTACACACCATTCATGGAAAAAACTAATATAACCTAAATTGAGAAGTAATTATGAAAAAGGAGAGAAGAGATACACTATCTAACCTTCATAAAGAACCTAATTTGAATAAATAAAGGCAATAACCTAGCAATCATTCTCTCTAACTCATGGGAAACCCTAGATCCAAAAAGTGGCTTAAATTGAGCAAAGTAGATTAAATAGAGGCAAAAGATACATAAACTAACCTTTCTTAGCAACCTCCTCCGAAGAAATGAAGAAGAAAACCTCCCCCCTTGTATTTTGGCAGATCTGAACCTCCATAAATGCTTCCAATGGCGGCTGGCTGCGAGTAAGTGTTCGGTCGGGGGAGAAGAAGGGGTATTTATAGCAGATTTCACACTGACGGTTGGCCTAACGAACCGCCAGTGAAAATCAATTAACACTGGCGGTTTTCTTAAGCCAACCGCCAGTGAAAATAGTACCTTAACACTGGCGGTTGGCTTAGCTCAACCGCCAGTGTAAATGGTGTTTACACTGGCGGTTTTCTTAAGCCAACCGCTAGTGTTAAGTTACGATTTTCACTGGCGGTTGGCTTAAAAAAACCGCCAGTGTTAATTAGTTTTCACTGGCGATTCTTAACTCTGGCCCTCCATTTTATTTGCACTAGCGGCTGGTGAATGAAACCGCCAGTAAAAAAAATACCCGGCGCCACTATAGAGCTCCTGTGTACTAGTGCCTTATGAGTAGATCTATGCAACGTATCCATAATATGACATGTTTTAGTACAAAGTTTTTACTACAAATTTTTACCCATACCTTTTAAGAATGAAATCATATCAACAATTACTACAATAATGCTTCATTTTAAATATTACAGTAATGCTTCATTTTAAATCCTATTGGTTCGTAGGTTCAATTGTTTTAGAAATTGTGTGTGCCATATTTCAGGATTTCTGTTCTAGGTTAGATCTAATGGCTGCATACACTATATTGTCTTTCCAAATAATTGCTTCTATCACTGAATGCATGCCTAAACCAGGACTCCTTTCATAGAAGATGATAATTTCTTTAATCAATGAATGACACAGAATCAATCCAAAAACTTTTGGTAAATACATAACTAATATTTATACAATTATACGTTTCTAATTGCTCCATAATCTACAACATTACACGGCTTTGTTTTTGTCAGGTAACAATGCCCCCATTGACCCAAAAACAAAAATCTCAGTACAATGCTCTGCTTGCTAGGCTCTTACTTTGACCATCAATTATTAAATCTGCTTTCCATTTTGTACACAATTGCGTCAGTGGAAAGAAAATTAATTCCCGTGTTGTTTCCTTAGCACATATTCAACATCGCTATTTCCACCATCAGTCATTGTGTATCGTACCACATCTTCATGTCATAGTTATAATCTTTTTTAAGACCAAGGACCATCGGTCTCAAGTTTGATCCTCTTCCCCTGTACAAAATAGGCATTAACTTTCATTTATGTGATTAGATGTTGTAATGTGGTAGCTCATGTTATAGTAAAGTCAGCCAATCAGACTGTCTAGCACTATGTACCTCCAGATTTCATTTGGCCAGCACTTCGTAATGATCGGTTAATGCAATGAATAGCTACTAATTACCCTAAAAAGGCCATTAACTGGAATATGTACATGGTACACAATTAAGTATTGTGTTTGATCCACTGTTGGCTAATACATGTTGTCTGCACCTGCACAACTAAATATGTTGGATACTATGTTTGATACTATAAAGCTTGGTACCTATTGACGGTTCTTACCAACACATTCTGACCGCCAACCTTGATCAAAAAGGGGTGAAATAACATTTTCTATACACATATGCATTTACTACTGACATATTTTCACATGTATTGGAGATTTAGTATTTTACAGGAAATATATATCAAAAACATGTGAAGTGTGTTCAGAATGCGCCTTTAGACAAAACGTACAGTCAACTTATCGAAGGAAGGCTAAAATCCACGACTGCAAATGGGCCAAACACCAACACCACTGCAGTCCATGACCAACTAGAGGCCCACCAGAGAAGGCTAGGCCTGAGCAGGCCCAGCAGGAGCCGAGCGCACCCAGGGTGCGCCCGCACCGCCACCAGCCCAATCTGGCCCATCTTTCTCTGGCGGTTTCATCAAGGCCAAGGGAAGATGGTGCAGTGGGGATCTGGGGAATATTCCCCCCAAAACCGACCTTACTCACCTATATAAGCAAGGGGGAGGCTCACTCACACATGATCACTCATTTTGGAGCAACACTTGAGCACTACCACCCGCTGTAACTTTCTTGTCTCCTTGGAGAAGACTTTGGGTATGAATAAGCAAGATTTGTTCTTCAAGTCCTTGTCCCAACTTTACCCATATAGTTTGGCATATGATTTTTAGTTCTTATGTTGATAGCATGATATATGAACTGGTAAAGAAAGAAACATCCCCTCCATCTTAGCATCTTGCAGAAACCTAGACACACCATTTACCAGAGCATACTCCATCTCAAAAGCACTAGCAATCTCTAATTCATGAAGCAGTCGTACCAACTATTTGTGGGGGCAGCCCATCCCCTTGCCATGCTGGCAGCGTCTTAGCGAAAGACCTGTGTGGGGGTATAAACCCATATACCCGCATGGCTATACATGGGCCGAGTCATCCGACCAGGCCCGGAAAGCCAAGGATGCGTCGTCTGCACGTTCTCTAGAAGATCGCGCACATACGCAGGCTTAGAAGTCTTGGCGGTCAAGGAAATAGCTTTCCTAATATCTAGCCGGTTAGTTTCCTTGTTCGGCTAGGATTGTAATCTGATATAAATGGTAAAACCAACTTGTAACCCTGCCCCCCAGACTATATAAGGCGGGCAGGGGATCCCCTCAACCCCATCTCATCTACTAGCAATACAATACAGCAACACACAGAACGTAGGGTATTACGCCTCGCAGCGGCCGGAATCTGTCTAAATCGTTTGTCTCGCACTTACTGTGCAACTGTTGACAGTTACTAATGCTATCAAATGAGTGTAGCCAAATCTATCCTCTAGAAATGGCAACAGTACTTCTCAACGCAATCAACGGGGTTGTCAATCCCCATGCTCAAAGTATGGGGTTGTTGACACTTCTAATGTTGCTACTAGGAATAAAGTTATTTCTAGCAACTGCGCCAAAAATGCTATGGATAGCTCTATAAGATAGGTGATGGGATTCTGCAAGCGCAAAGAACTATCGTATAGCACTTTACCTGAGAGTACCAGGTGTCAAATTTATATTTTCCCAAAGGAAGGCAGGGTTTGTGATTCTAAGGATCTGATAGTCAAGGATCTAGATATGGATAAATAGGGGTAATAACCTTAGTAAGGATAAATCAATGAAGTATAACTAAGGTGGAAACACACTAGGATAAATTGAGGTAGCTCTGGAGTTTATGGGAGAACTCTAACTCAGTAAAAGATCAAGTGATTGTTATACCAAAGAGATTGCTATACCCGGGACACGCAAAGTCCTAAACTCGCTGGGGTTCGACTGATTAGGCACCGTACGTCCAAAAGCCTACGCTGATAAAACCAGATCGAACGTGGTGGAATCCAGAGAATTGTAGGGCTGTCACCACCTAGAACCTACCACTACTATCCGTGGGTCTAGCCGCACTCAAGGGTAAGATTATAGCTTAAGCACCTCGCTTAATCTATAAAGCTTACTACTCTAACTCTGGCCAAGGAATTAGAGCACTCTAACCAAGCAATGAGACAAGTATGCAACTGCTTAAAGTATGACAATAAGTAAATGAAGCAGGAGATCTTTATTGCCGATAAGAGTGAAGAACACCGCAGAGGAGGTCGCCGACAAGCCCGGCTCCTCCACAAACTTTCTCCTTCTCCTGACTTCTCTCACTACTCTACTCTTCTCTAGTTAGCACTATTCCTAAGAGCAGAGCTTCGCTATAGAGAGAGAGAGAGAGGAGCTACATACTGACTATGAGCTGAATCCCTAGTGATTTGCTAGTGATCCTCTAGTGGTTTCTCCTTACAAGTGAGGATTCAAGTCCTATTTATAGTGTAGGAGTGCTTCAGGGATACTTGTAGGGGTCCTAGAAGTCGGTCGCGTGAAGAAGCAGGGCAGGTGCCCTCCTAGGGGGGCGGGCGCCCCCTTGGATCCACTGCCTTGCATCCTACGGCCCTTCTTCACCCTCAAGGGCACTTGCAAGGTCGGTTAGAGTTTAGGATTGGCGGTTTGCAACCCCGGGAGGATGACATGTGGGTCCTTCAATCCATGGCACATCACTTGATCACCGTTGGATGAAAACTGACTTCATTTGATGGCTTGGATGACTCTTGGACACCTTCCCTTGGATTGTGGACGTGGCACTCAATTTGGATAGGGCGGGTGCCCTGTTGATAGGGCCACCGGATCCTCGTGTCTTGTCTCTGAGAGGATGACACATGGATCCGTGAGGTGGCATGCCAAATTGGCACACTTCATAGGGCGGGCGCCCTATGTAGGGGGCGGGCACCCCCCCTCTGGCTCCCATGTGGCAGCTGAGTTGCTGAGGTGTCTTGGTATGCTTCGTTTTTGCCTGATTTCACCATTTTTCCTGCATACACAAGATTTCTCTAAGGACACGTGGAACTAGGTAAGTTTCAAGGTGAGTTCTTTGCATTTCATGTGGTTTTACCTTGATTATGGGTGAAATGTTGACGGTAAAATAGGGTGTTAGCGACTGTCAACAAACTCCCCCAAGCTAACCTTTTGCTTGTCCTCAAGCAAAGATGTGATTTTAACATGGCAATGTTGGATCAAGAATTTCTTCAATGGAATAATTCACAAGGATCTTGCATACAAACGAACACTATTCTAGTATTGAGCATGATTCAGAAATTCTTCTTGTGTCTTAACTATATGGGGCTTTTAGCTTTTTCACCATGGGTCATGCAGAAACAAGATAGCATAGATAAGTAGATACTTCATCCCTAACTTTGGTAGAGTGAGACCATTCAATAGAGAATTTTTATCTTTTTGAAAGGAAAAATCTTGTTTTGGTTCCTTTAATGGTACTCTCAACCACTCCTTAGTGTGATGGACCTCACAAGAGCTCAAGGGAGCTTTTCATGTCTATCCTAAAGCTTATGTGAGGTTTATAGGATTGGAGCAAAAGCATACTTGAACTGAATATATATTGCAAGATTAGACTCTTAGATCACAGGAAGCAACAAGTCATATAAGATGATCAAGAAGTGCAGGTATAAATTATTTGGTGGGCTCCTTGAGACTTATTCCTTTGCCTTAGATAGGGGAGAGAATGGTTACTGAATACATAGTTTTTTAAATGAAGCAGGATGTATGGGCACCTGCCCATGGGACATTTGTCCTCTTTTGTTTTTCTTGAGCACTTGCTCTCTCTTTTTTTCAGTAACCTATACTCCCCATCTATAAAAAGGACAAAGGTTGATTGTGGTTGGTTGTCTCAATTGGTGTATCGAGCATAGATGTATACTTCCAGTGCAGAAGTAATACATAGGTGGAATGTGTACGTGATCTTGATCAAAGAATATGACTAGTTTCTCTACCTAGATCAAATAAGGTTTAAGCAGGCTCAAAATAGACAAGAGCTCTTTCTTTTGGTGGTTTTAGTTGTTTGTGGATGTATGGCTTGATGGTAGGTATTTAACTCCATAAAGGAACCATGAGCAAGAATTTGAATTTAAATCAAAATCTCTAGTTGGTTCTCACTCATTCCTTAGGTCAGGTAAAAGTTCTACTTATACCAATTTCAATCTTGCAAGAGCATAACTTAGGTTATTAGCATGTGCAACCCACTATAGTATTTGACTTAAGACAAATTTTAGATATCAAACTCAAAACTTTCATAGTAAGGGTTGTATAACAAGATTTTACAAATCATCATTTGAGCAATTGTTCATTATTTCCAACAAAGACATATCATATTATTTTTCTCATCTTATCATTATTTTCATTTATTTATTGTTATGCAAGAATTTAGAATTGCTTTTCATATTATAACTCACAGTAATTAAGAAAAAGTGCTGGGCTTAGAAACCATACCTTGGCGAGGATGACGACTCCCCCAAGCTAGCTTCTTCTCCATGATCGGATTCTCTTCTTGGTCGGATTATTTCCCCTTTTGCATCTTATTATGCTCAGTAGGCTTTGCTTTGTATTGCTACTATGATGAACCAAATTTATATTTTATTTTATTATATATTATTATTATTTTATTTATTCTCTCTTTTTAAAATGGTCTTTATTAAATGCAAGACATAAATTAAACATGCTTCTAACAATTAATTGATTTAATGCACGAAGAAGGTAAATATGTCAATGCAGTAATTAAAGAGAAAGATTGAATACTTACTCCCATAGTTGTCCTTCCTCAGAAGGAAGTTCCTCCATGACCGATGTCTTCTTCTCATCTTGTCCTTCTTTGACGGTAGCGGGGTCTGTTGTAGAGGCTGTAGATGATGGTTCATTCTTAACTGCATCTCTATCTTTCTTGTTTCTCCAGATTCTTGGTTTTCTCCTCCTCATAGATCGACTCTTATTTTTCTGCATGTTAGTTGCATGGTGCGGTGCACAAGAGAAAACAAATCTCTCTTTCTTCCATTTATATAGAAATCCATGCTACCACTAGCAACAAATATACATGCATTCACAGTATTCAAGAAAGGTCGGCCAAGAATGAGGGTAAGTTGTCTCTATTACCCATGTCTAAAATCATGAAATCGGCAGGCACAAAGTTGTTTCTTACTTTTACCAGAACATCACAAAGCACTTCTATATAGAAAGTTGTTTGATCAGCTAATTGCACATATGCAGAAGTTGATACTAGCTCAGTGTAGAACAACTTTTCATAATGTTCTTTAGACATGATGTTGATGCTTGATCCTAGATCATATATAGCATTATGGAACTTTTGAGATTGAATAGAGCAAGATATGACAGGGGTTACAGGATCTCCCTTTTTAGTTGGAAAATACCATCCATCTAGTTCATAGCCATGATAACTAATAGTAACAAGATTAGCAGATTCCATAGTTGTTTCAGGCTTTCCTGGTATTCTATCTTTTCAAAAGATAGAATTGTAGCAGCTAGTTGTGTTAATTAGGTTTCAAACATCTTATTGAAACTAAGTTTATTCTTAATTGCAGAAGAGAAATCATCCAATATAGCATTTATGCTATCTAGCATCCTATCATTAGCATGGAGCTTCTTATTTATACTATTAGTCATTCTACCTTGACCATAGACAAGATCTTTAAGAGAATGGTAGTTATTACCTTGGTTGTTTGGACGTTGTGAAGAATTGAAGGTGTTACCTTGAGAATTGGAGCGCTGAGTCCATCCTTGGTTTGAAGTACAAAAGTTATTATCATTGCTGATGAAGTTGAGGTCTTCATGTGTCTCAGGACAATGGAGTCTAGAATGGCCAACTTCTCCATAGACTTCACATGTCATGTGAGTCTCCATGGCTTGCACGGTCTCAGGTGTATGCATCCTCTCGCAATTTTCTAGCCTCTTGGCCAGTAGGTCTACGTTAGCTGCAATCATGTCAGCTTCCTTTAACGAATGCATACCTCGCTTGCGCGGTTGCAGACATTCCTCGTTCCATCCTTGATTGGACACCATCTTCTCAATCAAAGCCTTCGTATCTGAAACTTTAAGAGAAAAGAATGCTCCACCAGCGGCAGCATCTAGATGGCTTCTATCAAGCGGGGTTAATCCATGGTAGAAGTTTTGGATCAAAAGCCAATCCTCCATACCATGGTGTGGATAGGCAACGACATACTCTTGCATTCATTCCCAAGCCTCGGGAATTGATTCATCGGTTTGTTGTTGGAAACTAGAGATCTTATTGCGAAGAGCATTGGTCTTGCCTAAAGAAAAGAATTTCACTAGGAAAGAGTTGGAACACTTTTCCCATGTGTCCACATCATTTTGGTTCGTATAGAACCGTTGTTTAGCTTTTCCTAACAAGGAGAAAGGAAAGAGTCACAAACGAATTGTGTCTGGGGTTACTCCTTTAATGGTAAAGGTGCTGCATATCTCCAAGAAGTGCTCGAGGTGTGCATTAGCATCCTCATGAGCTTTGCCACAAATTGGGCTAGCTTGAACCATTGTGATCAATGCAGGCTTTAACTCAAACTGAGTGTTCGCCTCGATGACACCAGGGCCTGTTGCTATATTAGCAGCAGAAGGTGCAGAGAATTCACGGATGGTCCTTTCGGCCATATTCATGATTCTAAGGATAACTATCTAGACTTGACTCAAATCAGAGGAATTCAACAGTTGCGTTTCCTAGCAATGGCGCCAAAAATGCTTGTTGACAGTTACTAACGCTATCAAAAGAGTGTAGCCAAATCTATCCTCTAGCAATGGTAACAGTACTTCTCAACGCAATAAACGGGGTTGTCAATCCCTATGCTCAAAGTATATAGTTGTTGACACTTCTAACGTTGCTACTAGTAATAAAGTTATTTCTAGCAACTGCGCCAAAAATGCTATGGGTAGCTCTATATGATAGGTGATGGGATTCTGCAAGCGCATAAAACTATCATGTAGCACTTTACCTGGGAGTACCAGGTGTCGAATTTATATTTTCCCAAAGAAAGGAAGGGTTTGTGATTCCAAGGATCTGATAGTCAAGGATCTAGATATGGATAAATGGGGTAATAACCTTAGTAAGGATAAATCACTGAAGTATAACTAAGGTGGAAACACACTAGGATAAATTGAGGTAGCTCTGGAGTTTATGGGAGAACTCTAACTAAGTAAAAGATCAAGTGATTGTTATACCAAAGAGATTGCTATACCCGGGACACGCAAAGTCCTAAACTCGCCGGAGTTCGACTGATTAGGCACCGTACGTCCAAAAGCCTACGCTGATAAAACCAGACCAAACGTGGTGGAATCCAGAGGATTCTAGGGCTATCACCACCTAGAACCTACCACTACTATCCGTGGGTCTAGCTGCTAATCCTAGGCAGGGCGAGCGCTATCCTAGGGGGGCGGGCGCCCCCTTGGATCCATCGCCTTGCATCCTGCGGCCCTCCTTCACCCTCAAGGGCGGTTGCAAGGTCGGTTGGAGCTCAGGATTGGCGGTTTGCAACCCCGAGAGGATGACATGTGGGTCCTTCGATCTATGGCACATCACTTGATCACTGTTGGATGAAAACCGACTTCATTTGATGGCTTGGATGACTCTTGGACACTTTCCCTCGGATTGTGGACGTGGCACTCAATTTGGACAGGGCGGGCGCCCTGTTGATAGAGCCACCGGATCCTCGTGTCTTGTCTCTGAGCCGTTGATGTTGTTTCAACGTGCCATAGACCATTTGGTAGGATGGCACACAGATCCATGAGGTGGCATGCCAAATTGGCACACTTCATAGGGTGGGCGCCCTATGTAGGGTGCGGGCGCCCCCCTCTGGCTCCCATGTGGCAGCTGAGGTGCTGAGGTGTCTTGGTATGCTTCGTTTTTGCCTGATTTCACCATTTTTCCTGCATACACAAGATTTCTCCAAGGACATGTGGAACTAGGTAAGTTTCAAGGTGAGTCCTTTACATTTCATGTGGTTTTACTTTGATTGTGGGTGAAATGTTGACGGTAAAATAGGGTGTTAGCGACTGTCAACAGCAACTCCTGCTTGTCTCAGGCGCACCTTCACCAATCAATGTACTTATCGACGGAATACCGGCGATAGTCTACCGAGGGGCATACCTGCGGTAGTAGATGAGACGGTGAGGGTGCGCCTAAGACGAACGAGGGAGCACAATTCGTGCGAGACGGAGATTTAGACAGGTTCAGGCCGCCACGAGGCGTAATACCCTACGTCCTGTATGTTGCTGTGTTGTATTGCTAGTAGATTAGATGAATCGAGTAGACCCCCTGCCCGCCTTATATAGTCCGGGGGACAGGGTTACAAGTTAATCTTGCCATACATAACAGATTATAATCCTAGCCGATCTGGGAAACTAATCGGTTAGATCCTAGGAAAGCTATTTCCTTGCCCGCCAAGGTCTCGGCGGATATACGCGATCTCCTGGAGATCGTATGGACGACGCATCCTTGGTAGTTCGGGCCTGTTCGGTAGACTTGGCCCATGTATGACTATGCGGGTATACAGGCTTATACCCCCACAGCTAGTCCCCGAGCGTCTTGCATTCGTCGGGAGGTGCAGATCTTCAGCGTTGCTTGACCAGACGGATGTAAGGAGCTCAGAAAAAATTGAAAGAAGCTTCTCTTTAATAAAGTGTATCCACTTTTGGCACAGTAGAGCCAATACCATCACCGGCAAGTGAAGTGTATCCACTTAGTCCCCGAGCCTGATAGCAGGTGACATAGTCACGTGGTGTCAGGGTCATAAATTTTGATGATATCGCTGATCATTTTTGATTGAATGACAAAGTCCCCGAGCACTTTGCTACTCGGAGACGCTTGATGAAGACGAAAGAGTCCCTGAGCAGTGCTTACTGCTCGGAGACGCGTGACGAAGATGATGGAATCCCCGAGCAGTGCTTGGTGAAGACGACAGAGTCCCCGAGCGTTGCTGCTCGAAGCCGCTTGACGAAAACGACGGAGTCCCCGAGCAGTGCTTAGTGCTCGGAGACGCTTGACGAAGGCGACGGAGTCCCCAAGCAGTGCTGCATGAAGACGCTTGATGAAGACGACGGAGTCCCCGAGCAGTGCTTATTGCTCGAAGATGCTTGACGAAGACGAAGGAGTCCCCGAGCAGTGCTTATTGCTCGGAGACGCTTGACGAAGACGACAGAGTCCCCGAGCAGTGCTACTCGAAAACGCTTGACGAAGACGACGGAGTCCCCGAGCAGTGCTTATTGCTCGGAGATGCTTGGTGAAGACGACGTTTTCCCCGAGCATTGCTGCTCGGAGACGCTTGGTGAAGACGACGGAGTCCCCGGGGTAGCTTTTCCCTGCAACAAGCGATTTGTGAACCGAAAATACCCCTGTGCTGTTTGAAAGGGGAATAAATAGAAAGGCGAACGGTTGCTTTGTCTTCTTGCGCATTCAAATCCCA
Organism: Eremochloa ophiuroides; assembly: GCA_038502445.1. NCBI lineage: Eukaryota > Viridiplantae > Streptophyta > Magnoliopsida > Poales > Poaceae > Eremochloa > Eremochloa ophiuroides. The sequence goes on along the minus strand of JAHLJS010000003.1, from coordinate 54,670,390 downwards.
AAATCCGCATCCGTCTCCGTCTATTCCTCCACCGCAGTCTAGGGTTCCATTTTTCCCGCCGCCGCCACAGTAAAAATCGTCGATCCCAACTCTCCCCTGCCCAGATCTGCCATGGCAGGCACCAGGAAGAGCACCTGCGAGTCGAAGAAGTCAAAAGAGGCACAGCCGGGGGAGTTCCGCATGTCGAACGAGTGGCAGCCGTCGATATTGGGAAAATCGCAGCTCGAAGCGCTCGTGGCCTGGGGATTCCTTCCTGACCAGGCAACCGGTGGCTGGAGAATATCGCAAGGTGAACCATATCCAATGCCTGACTCTGGAGAAATGGTTGTCTTTTCTGACTATTTTACCCACAGATTTGGTCTGCCATGCCATCCGTTTCTTCGCAAATTGCTTGATTATTACCAGATTTCCCTGTGCCAGTTGAATCCCAATTCTATCCTCTTGATATCCATCTTTATTCACTTCTGCGAGGCGTACCTTGGCGTTCTTCCGCACTTCAATCTGTTCCGCCATCTCTTCGTTCTTGTGAAATCGAGCGGCACAGGTTCTCGAGTTGCTGGTGGAGTGTATCTGAAAATGCGTGACGGAATGTCCGCACATTACCTCCAAATCCCTCTGAATACCAGTGTGCGTGATTGGAGCAAGAGATGGTTCTATATCCCCAACCAAGAACCGAGCGTCCGTTGCGCCGTGGATCAGATTCCAGAAAAACAGAGTAGCTGGACGGAGAAACCACATGTAGAGGAGCCGGGACAAGTGAACGAGTTGCTGGAAATCATCAAGGGTTTGACCCTGAATGGAGTTGGGGTTGCTACCAATTTTGTGTTTCGTCGCATCCAACCTTGCAGGGAAAGAGTTTATCCTGCCTTTGAATTTACTGGTCGGAATGATCCGACCAGGTGCTCATCCGGGGATCTATCCGAAGCCGAAGTCAGAGAAGTCTTGGAAGAATATTTTGGGAAGGGCTCTCATACAGGGAACCGTGGCCAAAGTGCGGCTTTTAATCTGAAGAATCCCCCGTCGGAGGTAAGTTCCGAACTGCCCTGGCTCTTCCATCACTCATATTGTATTTGTACCATAACTTCTGCTTGATCTCTTGAAGATAAATGAACAGGACCGAAAGGTGTATTTCTCCGATGTGCCAACCGCTGAATGGCCGGGCCGATGTAACACCCTGGTGTTAAGCATGCATGTCATCTCATTTCAAGGGCATGAGCATCATTGCATCATTCCATTTTTAGAGTATATGCGATAATTGCTTGAAGTGAGTCATGCTATGTATACACATATTGGTATATTTATATGCTTACATCTGCTTGAGAAGTGGATTTCAAGTAAAAGTGATATTTCATAGAACCAAAGTTGATGTTCTTGTTTAGGGTACTTAATCAAACATTTTTCATGTTGAAAACATCATTTGATTTGGTCTCTAGATAGGACTTGACCTAGGATTTGACTTAGGTATATTTGGAGTGATTTTGCTAATTCAAACTGAAAGTCCAATTTAAAATATTTAAATGACCTAGAGCCCTAAATAAAGTTTGTGGAAAATTTTACTTGTGACAAAAGTTATTTTGGGTCCAAGTCATGAAAATACTTTTTACTTGGTCAAAACTAGCTCACAATGCAGATTAGGATTTAAATCCATCTCTGAAATTTCTTCCAAGTCATTGGTAATTTCAGTTTGAAACTACCACTGTTTGGCAACCTGTAACTACTAAATGTGGTCGAATCAGTTCAAAAGGTTCTAATAAACTTTGTAGTACTCATGTAGCTCTATCTTCCATATTAAAGAAGTTTGCTCTAAGTTGCAATGGTTTGGGAGATTTTTATTGTCAAAATTTCGAATTCAGTTGAATGAATCAGTACTGAACTTGCTTGCCTGTTAGCTGAATCGAGTGGGCAGGTTCACGTGTCGACTGCTCGGCACGACACCGAACTTGCTTCCGTGTCGACGCCCACGGCCGAGCACCGCCCGTCGAGTCTCTAGAGGAAGCTGGACGACGTAGGGAACTTATCCATTTCCATTTCTATTGCTCCCATCGCTGCTCGTCCTATTTCTGTTCGTCGTCCTCAGTTGAGAGCTCCGTGAGCACAGCTATGGAGCCGCCGGCCATGCTCCTTGTCCCTAGCTAGCCATCGATCGATTCACCATACTTAGCGTCTATTCATCCTATTATCCATCCCCTGGACACGATTATTGAGCCAGCTGAGCGATTTGGTAAGCCTCGTTGCCGTTCTTGTCGTGGTCAGCGTCCTCCGGAGCTCCGCCGCGGTCTGGCTCCCCGTGGCCAAGCCGCTGTGGTTTCGATTTTCTTGATTTCACTCGCGTCCCTAGCTTTCTTATGGTCAAATTTGGTGAATCAATGACCGGTTCTTCCATTGGTGCTCAGTGTTCGCTGGAACGGAACCGTGTCACCGGCGAACTCGTCACCGTCCGCCATGGACGAGGCTGTGTATGCTCCTGTGCTCCGTTTTCAAATTAGTTGCAGTCGTAGAGTCATTAGGTGGCCGTGAGGGTAGTTATGTAGCCTGTTTGGCCTGTTGCTGTCGAGGTTGGCCGGAGCAGCGCTTCCCAGCACCGCCGCCCGCCATGGCCGCTGTCGAGCTTGCTCCGGCGAGCCACTGGCCCAACCACCTAGGGCATCGGATGCGTCTCGGTCTTAGGAAGAAGATGGTGTGCTCATCTTGGCCGGAGACCTCACCGGCGTTAAGCTTTTGTCGGTCAGAGGGTGCGGCCTCTCTGCTCCTATGACGTGTGGGGTCGGTTGACCTCGGGGCCCGACTGTCAGCCTCTCTGCGTTTTGTTCTTGTGCGCGCGTTCGGGTGGCTGTAGCAGCTAGGGTTTGGTCCGAAATCCGAAAATGTTTTTATTTTCTGTTTTCAGGGTTCATTTAATCCTTGTAAAAATCATATCTCCAGTTTTATTGATCCAAATCGAGTGCAACAAGTTTTGTTATGTTTCTGTTGATCTGTCCTAGCAAGCAAAAATATAAACCATGCATGTGATGCGTAACTTTTATTCTATAGAAATTTATTTCTATTCCTGCAGTTAGCTTGAAAAATGCATAACTAATTCTATGATTATTCTAAAAATGTGATTCCACTTCCAGTAGTCTTGGGGTGATGTGTAGAATCCAGGAAAAATATTGATTTGATATTTTCTTTGTTTCATCTAGGGTTTGCTATTCAAGCCCTAGTTGTGGCTAGAATCTTGATAAATTCATTAAAGGAAATATACTTAGGATATGGGCTTGAATATTTTTCTGTGATGTTTCTATGTGTCAAACAGTGTGGGAAAATACTAAACCTGTTGTTTGATACTTTTCACCGTAGGAAGTAGTTTCCACCTAATTTCAGCCTGTCTATTTGTTATTTTTGTATAGGCAGCTGTAGGTATCCAAATGTTATGAAATCTGGACAGTAAACTTACATGAACATGTGTGGCCTACTGGAATTTTATCAGGATTTTCTGAGAAAAGAATGATGTGGTTCTAGTTGTAAGCTAGACCAATAAGTACGTAATTAGGGGCTCATATAAGTTAATCATGATTAATCATAGTCATCTTTTGCGTAGTCAGTAAAAGTGTTATGTACTGAAGTATCCGATCATGACCAGATTGGTGGCTCTTTAGAGTATCAAGCCATAGAATGGTTCACTAAGGTTTATTATTGAATCTTTAGGATGTCAAATTGACTTGTAATGCATTATTCCATCCATGAAGGCATACATAAGCATCATGTTATTGTATCATGCAAGTTATTGCACTTCATGCATTCAATTCATTCATGGCACTTGCATATATACAGGATCGCTAGAGGAAGTGATTCTACCGAGAGTGCATCCAGCGGAGGAGAAGATTCCCCAAGAGCAACAAGTAGCAGAGCAAGACGCCGGAGGAAATATTGACCTAACCCGGTGTGCTAACTATTGATCTACGTCTTTTCTGAAAGGCAAGCCCCGGTGCATTAGCCCCTCCTTGTGTTTTATAAATCTTTATCACCTTGAGTTAAATTGCTGCATTAGGTTGATAGGAGTTGATTGTCACCTACTTGCTGCATTTACCTGCCTTGATATATTATCCTTGAAATCTGATTTAAAGGAAAATATTTATAAAATGCTTAGCCTTGCTTAATAGTTAAGCTTTGATGAAAAAGATATTTTGTATGCTTTGGGTATACTACTATGAACTATTATAATTGTTTGACAGGGCAGTAGACTTGCATTGAGAAAGGAGTCTCAATGTAGTGTCTCTGACTGTCTATTAAGAAAACGAAATGGAATCCATTAGGGACCATTCGTTGTCGGCCTGATGGATCGAGACTTTGCAACTAACCACATACTACGGAAAGCCTCTGACTCCGGTCGCTCCTCTCCTTGAACCGACAACCACGCACTGGGAGTGGAGAGATGGCGAGAGTAGCGTGTACCCTCGTGGCCGGCGTGCCTGGAGAGGAGAGGAGTACTGTACTCTCGGGTGGCGCAGGACCGGTTCAAGTTTTGGAAAAACTGTGGTAGGCGGGGTTAGCATATGCAAGCTTAAGTGCTACATATGCAGTGCGGATAGGGATCCCCAGCTGGGTACTTAATCGATTCGAATCGTCGTTGCTCCTCGGATAATGGAGACTTGATCCACTGACTTACAGCGAAGAGTGGTTCGGAACTAGGTGAAAGATGTGGGAAATGGGTGAATATTGAGATTATCTTAATGAATCAATCTAGATTCAGGATTAAGTTTTAAGCTGACTAGAGAGCTTTTCTGCAAAACTTTTTGATTCTTGCTAAAGCCTCTCCTTGATTTCCCCTCAACCTGCATTCCTGAGTCTCCTCCCCAATTTTTGGTCGGGTAAGTCTTGCGGAGTACAATTGTATACTCAGGGTTTATCCCAAATTGTTGCAGGTGGCGTATCTTCTGTGGTTATGGCAAAAGATGTCTCTATCTAATTGTGATTCTAGATGAAGCTTGGGCAGCTGATATCTGTACTTTACTTATCTCGCTTAAGAATGATCCAATCTTGGCACTGTAATTGCAACAATAGGTGTGAGTAAATGTAGTTGCAAAACTATTTGGCTTCCGCAATTTCGAGTTTGAATTCTGTGTGAAGAACTCTTGTGCGAACTCCGTATTTGTGAATCTATGTAATATGAATAGGTGTTGTTGAATCATGTACGATCTTGGTTGTGTTACCATTTGGTTTGAAATCCTTTGAGATTTCACAGACTACCGGGTTTATTTGAGCTCAAGTGTGGTTAATTAGCTGTTTCGACGGCTATCGCCGTACTTGTGCTCTTATAAATTGGTTGGTTCTGTCACAGCTGGTATCGGAGCAAGGTTCAACATACATTATTCATATTAGTATATTTTAAAATGAAAAGGTTTTGATTTGGTTTCAAAAGTGAGTTTAAAAAGTTAAGGGTGCCAAGGATCATACTTAGTGTAGCCCTAATGTAGGACTATAGGTGGCTTATTAAAGTACTAACTTGGGGGAAATTGCATCATGTTTTGTGAGTGCTTCTTATCGTTGAGACGACTTGCCTTGTTTCATTTTTTTTATCGACGCCCAGGTAAGGTGAAGACGGGCCAAATGTGCCACTTCGGATGAGGTAAGGTGAGATGTGAGAGCATGATCGAACAACCGTCGATCTAAGGGGAGTGCTTATTATTAATACTAAAGTAGGTACATGTGTCCATATGTGCCTATGGAAGTATCCCTGTGTGGAGTAATTACTTTTTGGGGTCGCAAGTGCTCGTGGGAGCATTTTCGGCAAAAAGTGCTTCTTATTGCCATGCATACATGTGGGTTTGGGCTGAAATAAAATTTTCTGCAGGTACGCTAATCTCGAACGCGTATATGGTAGTTGCCGACTAGTTATATACCGAGAGAGTACGTATGTTATGCCACCGAAATAGAACGTAAGTGCCATTATACTCTGGCAAATTTTGTGAGGACGTGTAGGACGAGCATGCATCATGTATGTTGCATCATGCAAGTGGCTTGTGCATTCACATGCTCCTCTCACCTCTATTCTATTCAAAATAATTTGTTGGGTCATGTGATTATTATGAGTACTAGTTTCCTTATAGGAACTAGAAAGAAATGTCTTAGCCAGATTGCTTAAGTAGCATTGGTAGCCCTGCTTGGATGGTCACTATGTTACATTGGCAGTTCCATAGTTGATCCAACTTTTGTCTTTGGGAAGCATGAGTTTTGTCTGACTTAATTTTAGAATAGCCTTAAATTCAAGTAATCTTTCGCTCTTTTGAGTGAAGCATCATCGGAGACCTTATGCTTGTGATTTTTCTAACCAGTGCTTGATGCACTTCGACCTCTAATGTTTAGCTAACGAATGTTATGATGATTTTGCTCTTGAACCTCATTGTTTCTTTGGTTATCTCTCCTATCCCTGAATGTCTCTCAACCGTGATTCTAAATTTCTGTCCCATTGTATCTGATCTACTAATCATCGATTGGTAGGAGTGAAACCAAAGTCTCATGTTTCGGTAGCCAATCTAAATCTTAACTTTTGTTTTATCCCCATGACTGTATCATGTTTGGTCGGCCCTAGCCTTGCGATCATCATGATTATTAAACCTCCTATCTAAGTTTACCTGTATCTTCATCTTTCGTTTCACGGGGGTTTTCTTGTTGGTTGTGAGTTGGTTATGTATTACGGTTACTGACTGATGGTGCCGTGACGAAACCGAAAGCCTCATGTGGGCGCGCACACATGGTAGTGCTGCTCGGCACGCGCTGGTATCGCGGTCACTAGTCATAATTCATTACAAACTTACACCAATATGTTATCTTCCGTTGACTTTTCCCAATCTATCTTTCCAATGTTTCGCTAAATCTATCTCGGATCAGATGAAGTAGGATTTTCTGTTGTAAATACTAGGAAATTAACAGGGAAAAGCAGATCACTACTATGAGCATTGATAAACTGTAAACAGTGAGAGACCAAAAGACTCTTGAGTAACCCAATCAGAGGATCAAGCAACCCAAAGCTATCACCGTTGATTGCAAAGGGCACACAATACTCCAATTTGGACAAGTATCCATCGAGCCACAGTTAATATCAGAGGATATTTTTTCCGTTAGGCTGATAATAGGATTCTAGAGTTTTCCCTATCAAAACAATGCTTGTCTATGCTTTGATCGTACTGTCAAGACCAATCTTTTAAATTATGGACTCTTTTATTCTTCTGACTTTGATAGTGATTGTGGTTATATCATCACTTGCTTACTGTCAGAGCTAAAGCCTTAAAGTTTTTTTTTGCGTTGAGAGACAACTGATTAATTACCTCTGTGAGAAGGCAAATCCTCAACTATGAAACAAATTGTGAATCATGCTTGTACCAAGGAAGAGCAAGACCCACCTTTCGTCATGTCCTGCAAGCGGAGATAGGTTCCTCTGATACTGAACTGTTGGAGTTTGTTCATTCGCTCTCTTGTGAACAATGTACCCCCAACAAAGTCAGTCAACATGATCTAAAGCAATAGAAGAACGATATGATTGCTTAAAAATATCTAGGAAAATAAGCTTCATTATGTAAATAAATATCTGCTATGAGTACAATAGAGTATCTCAATTTGACGATGAAGATTATGTGCTCAAGAAAAACTCGTTAGGAAAAAGTTATCAAATCAGCCTGCAGTGTTGTTTTGAACCCAATTCCATCTCGGACAATTAAATAGATAGAATAAGAACTTATATTGAACTATTGAGGATCTGTACGAGACACTGTCAAGTGAAGTCAGCCCCTAGGTGCATGTCAGTATAATCTAGGACCGTGTTGGACGCCCTATAGAGTGAAGTATACAAGGGTAGTTAGAATCAGTCCCTTGTTCTTGAGTAGATAAGATATTTTACAACAATCACTCATGAAAGTACGCGTTGTTAACAAGTGTTCGGCTACTGATTTCGGATTATGTAGTAAGATCCTTAAAGCTTGGATTGAAGATTGCTTGTGAGAAGATATACTCTATATCAAAAGTAGTTCCATAAGTTGGTTTTATTGACTAGAAGTGATATCGAGAACGAAAGTTCTACTCAAATTGTTGGTAGAAGACTGCTTCTCAAACTTTATGAGTAAACACTCAACTTCAAAGATGAGTACTCTCTACAGTCACACACCTAGGATATGTCAGTCTTTTGTAACATTATCTGTTCTAGGATAGATGTGTGAAGAGATGAATATGGATTTCGTCACCGGCAAGCAACCGTCTCCGAATGGTTTTGTTTCAAAAGAGGAATTGTGGACCGTTATATTTAGATTTACACCCTTTATAAGTATCCGATCGGACAAGAGTTAATCAACTTTTGGAAAACATGTTGAGAGCAGGAATGTTTTCCTTCAAGCAAGGTCAAAAGAAATGGATACAGTAACTAAAAAAAAAATTGTCAACAACAGCTAGCAAGAAGGTATCTGAATATCACCATTTGAAGCTTATTCTGATAAAGGAATGTAAAGAATCTCTTTGCATGTACTATCCATTCCTTACCAGTTAAACTTTGTCTCAATTTTTAAGAATAGCGGTATACGTCATATTCCCTAAAAAAAAGGGGGCAAGCGTTCCAAAATTGGGAAGCTCATGATCGAAGTCATGTCCTATATCTTGGAAGCACGATGTTTTGGATACTTGCTTTGGATCCCTCCCAAAGTAACAATACTTCATGAAAGTCAATGAAGGAAATTCTTCAAACAATGGAGTGAGTCACTAGAAGACGCAAAATATGAAAGGAAGACATATTCATTAAAACCTCTCTTGTTTATGTACTCAAGTAAATGGGATCCTTTGATCTATCTGATTGATGATAAAACTTCCACCCTCATAAAATTTCAAGAGCTCTAAAGACCACTTCTCTTACGTTTTAGCAATGCAAAATTCTAACGTAGCCTTGCTTTATTCTTGCTTTAGAAGGTAGATGTCTCGCTTTCTTTTTCCTCGAAAGTTTCACCCTAATCTCGAGGACGAGATTCTTTTAAGCGGGGTGGGGCTGTAACACCCTGGTGTTAAGCATGCATGTCATCTCATTTCAAGGGCATGAGCATCATTGCATCATTCCATTTTTAGAGTACATGCGATAATTGCTTGAAGTGAGTCATGCTATGTATACACATATTGGTATATTTATATGCTTACATCTGCTTGAGAAGTGGATTTCAAGTAAAAGTGATATTTCATAGAACCAAAGTTGATGTTCTTGTTTAGGGTACTTAATCAAACATTTTTCATGTTGAAAACATCATTTGATTTGGTCTCTAGATAGGACTTGACCTAGGATTTGACTTAGGTATATTTGGAGTGATTTTGCTAATTCAAACTGAAAGTCCAATTTAAAATATTTAAATGACCTAGAGCCCTAAATAAAGTTTGTGGAAAATTTTACTTGTGACAAAAGTTATTTTGGGTCCAAGTCATGAAAATACTTTTTACTTGGTCAAAACTAGCTCACAATGCAGATTAGGATTTAAATCCATCTCTGAAATTTCTTCCAAGTCATTGGTAATTTCAGTTTGAAACTACCACTGTTTGGCAACCTGTAACTACTAAATGTGGTCGAATCAGTTCAAAAGGTTCTAATAAACTTTGTAGTACTCATGTAGCTCTATCTTCCATATTAAAGAAGTTTGCTCTAAGTTGCAATGGTTTGGGAGATTTTTATTGTCAAAATTTCGAATTCAGTTGAATGAATCAGTACTGAACTTGCTTGCCTGTTAGCTGAATCGAGTGGGCAGGTTCACGTGTCGACTGCTCGGCACGACACCGAACTTGCTTCCGTGTCGACGCCCACGGCCGAGCACCGCCCGTCGAGTCTCTAGAGGAAGCTGGACGACGTAGGGAACTTATCCATTTCCATTTCTATTGCTCCCATCGCTGCTCGTCCTTTTTCTGTTCGTCGTCCTCAGTTGAGAGCTCCGTGAGCACAGCTATGGAGCCGCCGGCCATGCTCCTTGTCCCTAGCTAGCCATCGATCGATTCACCATACTTAGCGTCTATTCATCCTATTATCCATCCCCTGGACACGATTATTGAGCCAGCTGAGCGATTTGGTAAGCCTCGTTGCCGTTCTTGTCGCGGTCAGCGTCCTCCGGAGCTCCGCCGCGGTCTGGCTCCCCGTGGCCAAGCCGCTGTGGTTTCGATTTTCTTGATTTCACTCGCGTCCCTAGCTTTCTTATGGTCAAATTTGGTGAATCAATGACCGGTTCTTCCATTGGTGCTCAGTGTTCGCCGGAACGGAACCGTGTCACCGGCGAACTCGTCACCGTCCGCCATGGACGAGGCTGTGTATGCTCCTGTGCTCCGTTTTCAAATTAGTTGCAGTCGTAGAGTCATTAGGTGGCCGTGAGGGTAGTTATGTAGCCTGTTTGGCCTGTTGCTGTCGAGGTTGGCCGGAGCAGCGCTTCCCAGCACCGCCGCCCGCCATGGCCGCTGTCGAGCTTGCTCCGGCGAGCCACTGGCCCAACCACCTAGGGCATCGGATGCGTCTCGGTCTTAGGAAGAAGATGGTGTGCTCATCTTGGCCGGAGACCTCACCGGCGTTAAGCTTTTGTCGGTCAGAGGGTGCGGCCTCTCTGCTCCTATGACGTGTGGGGTCGGTTGACCTCGGGGCCCGACTGTCAGCCTCTCTGCGTTTTGTTCTTGTGCGCGCGTTCGGGTGGCTGTAGCAGCTAGGGTTTGGTCCGAAATCCGAAAATGTTTTTATTTTCTGTTTTCAGGGTTCATTTAATCCTTGTAAAAATCATATCTCCAGTTTTATTGATCCAAATCGAGTGCAACAAGTTTTGTTATGTTTCTGTTGATCTGTCCTAGCAAGCAAAAATATAAACCATGCATGTGATGCGTAACTTTTATTCTATAGAAATTTATTTCTATTCCTGCAGTTAGCTTGAAAAATGCATAACTAATTCTATGATTATTCTAAAAATGTGATTCCACTTCCAGTAGTCTTGGGGTGATGTGTAGAATCCAGGAAAAATATTGATTTGATATTTTCTCTGTTTCATCTAGGGTTTGCTATTCAAGCCCTAGTTGTGGCTAGAATCTTGATAAATTCATTAAAGGAAATATACTTAGGATATGGGCTTGAATATTTTTCCGTGATGTTTCTATGTGTCAAACAGTGTGGGAAAATACTAAACCTGTTGTTTGATACTTTTCACCGTAGGAAGTAGTTTCCACCTAATTTCAGCCTGTCTATTTGTTATTTTTGTATAGGCAGCTGTAGGTATCCAAATGTTATGAAATCTGGACAGTAAACTTACATGAACATGTGTGGCCTACTGGAATTTTATCAGGATTTTCTGAGAAAAGAATGATGTGGTTCTAGTTGTAAGCTAGACCAATAAGTACGTAATTAGGGGCTCATATAAGTTAATCATGATTAATCATAGTCATCTTTTGCGTAGTCAGTAAAAGTGTTATGTACTGAAGTATCCGATCATGACCAGATTGGTGGCTCTTTAGAGTATCAAGCCATAGAATGGTTCACTAAGGTTTATTATTGAATCTTTAGGATGTCAAATTGACTTGTAATGCATTATTCCATCCATGAAGGCATACATAAGCATCATGTTATTGTATCATGCAAGTTATTGCACTTCATGCATTCAATTCATTCATGGCACTTGCATATATACAGGATCGCTAGAGGAAGTGATTCTACCGAGAGTGCATCCAGCGGAGGAGAAGATTCCCCAAGAGCAACAAGTAGCAGAGCAAGACGCCGGAGGAAATATTGACCTAACCCGGTGTGCTAACTATTGATCTACGTCTTTTCTGAAAGGCAAGCCCCGGTGCATTAGCCCCTCCTTGTGTTTTATAAATCTTTATCACCTTGAGTTAAATTGCTGCATTAGGTTGATAGGAGTTGATTGTCACCTACTTGCTGCATTTACCTGCCTTGATATATTATCCTTGAAATCTGATTTAAAGGAAAATATTTATAAAATGCTTAGCCTTGCTTAATAGTTAAGCTTTGATGAAAAAGATATTTTGTATGCTTTGGGTATACTACTATGAACTATTATAATTGTTTGACAGGGCAGTAGACTTGCATTGAGAAAGGAGTCTCAATGTAGTGTCTCTGACTGTCTATTAAGAAAACGAAATGGAATCCATTAGGGACCATTCGTTGTCGGCCTGATGGATCGAGACTTTGCAACTAACCACATACTACGGAAAGCCTCTGACTCCGGTCGCTCCTCTCCTTGAACCGACAACCACGCACTGGGAGTGGAGAGATGGCGAGAGTAGCGTGTACCCTCGTGGCCGGCGTGCCTGGAGAGGAGAGGAGTACTGTACTCTCGGGTGGCGCAGGACCGGTTCAAGTTTTGGAAAAACTGTGGTAGGCGGGGTTAGCATATGCAAGCTTAAGTGCTACATATGCAGTGCGGATAGGGATCCCCAGCTGGGTACTTAATCGATTCGAATCGTCGTTGCTCCTCGGATAATGGAGACTTGATCCACTGACTTACAGCGAAGAGTGGTTCGGAACTAGGTGAAAGATGTGGGAAATGGGTGAATATTGAGATTATCTTAATGAATCAATCTAGATTCAGGATTAAGTTTTAAGCTGACTAGAGAGCTTTTCTGCAAAACTTTTTGATTCTTGCTAAAGCCTCTCCTTGATTTCCCCTCAACCTGCATTCCTGAGTCTCCTCCCCAATTTTTGGTCGGGTAAGTCTTGCGGAGTACAATTGTGTACTCAGGGTTTATCCCAAATTGTTGCAGGTGGCGTATCTTCTGTGGTTATGGCAAAAGATGCCTCTATCTAATTGTGATTCTAGATGAAGCTTGGGCAGCTGATATCTATACTTTACTTATCTCGCTTAAGAATGATCCAATCTTGGCACTGTAATTGCAACAACAGGTGTGAGTAAATGTAGTTGCAAAACTATTTGGCTTCCGCAATTCCGAGTTTGAATTCTGTGTGAAGAACTCTTGTGCGAACTCCGTATTTGTGAATCTATGTAATATGAATATGTGTTGTTGAATCATGTACGATCTTGGTTGTGTTACCATTTGGTTTGAAATCCTTCGAGATTTCACAGACTACCGGGTTTATTTGAGCTCAAGTGTGGTTAATTAGCTGTTTCGACGGTTATCGCCGTACTTGTGCTCTTATAAATTGGTTGGTTCTGTCACAGCCGAGTTGACCCAATGCATAGTTATCAGTGGGGACATGCCGAGGACGACTCTATTGAACCATCCGAGGAAGAAAGAGAGTCTGTTGACGAAGAAGATGAGAAGACACTAGCCCAAAGGACTACTCGGGGGAAACAGCCGGTGTCGGAAAAGGCTGGATCTTCTAGTGGCGTCCGAGCTGCGGAAGGTTCGGCAAAAATTTTCGAGGACCGTGCCCAAGCCGCCGCCGACGCCCCTTGCTCGGATCAGGATGAACCGAGCCTAAAACGCCGTAAGGGTGATGTGCCTGCCGCTGCCGCTGGAGCTTCCGGTCAAAGAAAGAAATTCGGCCGAAAGCGTCGTCGCTCAGAAATGTAAGTAGGATTTTCTCCATATTTCTCCCTTTTTGATCCAAGCAGTGTTGAGATTTTGTCTTGAAAATGTAGGGACCCTTCTAATGAAGACGCTGAGAATCCCGGCGCTGAAAAGATGACGAACGACTTCAGAAGCTGGTGTAGCCGAGGGCTTCCGTGCTGGCTGGACTTCAGAGCATGAATCACCCCAGAGGTCGCTTGAGAGGCCCTCAACGGCTGATGCGCAAGGCTCGCCATGTCCTCCCAAGCAGCCGCGCATGCCTACGCCGCCGCCTCCGGCTTCTCCTCCAGGGCCGAATGTCAAGGAGCCGCGTCGTGAAGATGAAACTCGGACGTCGCCGCCGAGGGACAGTAGCGCCATTCCTCCTGGGAGCACTGATCACGGAGCGGAGACCAGCTCGGAGGCGCGAGCAGGGCCATGTCCTCGGCCTTCTACATGCGCTTCCCCGGAGGGTGCGGATATCGAAGAAGTTGCCCGAAGGGGGCCCGTGCCATTGATTCGCACCTATCGGATGGTGGGGAGCACCTATGCTGTCGCCACGGGGGAAGATCTTGCTGACGCCGAGATGGATGACTGAAGAATGACATCCACGATACTCGCGCGGACTTGAGGAAGCTTCTCGATCGTCTGGGAAATCTTTCGTCGCGTGTGCAGGTGACGCTTGTCATATTTTATCCTGACGATATATTGACTTGATAATCTGTTGCTCCTTTGGTCTTCCAGGCAGTGTATGAGACCGCCGAAGATCACCGAAAAACCCTACACCGCCTTTGGGATGTAGCAGAGAGAAACAAACAGCTACAGACCGAGGTGACTCGCCTAGAGGGGGTGATGGCAGGCATGCGCGAGGAGCGTGATACCCTGGAACTGCACTGCTCGGACCTTATGGAGTCCGAGAAGCGTCTATTGCGGGAGAACAAAGGTATGTTGGGCTCTTGTTCTTCTTGATAGCTATTCGTCCCGCTTTTGCTTTCTTAACACCAGTTGTGTGGCATGTAGGTCTTCAGGAGCTGCTGGATGTGTCGACGAAGCGGAGTATGTGTGACGTCTCGCCATTTGTAAGATGTCTTGGTTTGATGATCTGATTGTATTCTTTGTGACGTGCAGCCGATGAGCTGGAGGCTGAGGTGGCGCTGATGCGAGAGGCTGCCCGGAAGAACCTGGAGACGATGACAGGTTGCCTATTTTTGTTCGGCTTTCCCCTTTCTTCTTATTTTTGTAGTGCGACTGACGTGCTTTGTTTGTCAGAGATGGGACGTAGGCATCGTGCGCAGGTCAATGACCTTGCGGGTCGCCTTGAGGCTGCCGACGGAAGGTTTGATGCCTTGGTTGGTGGTGTTAAGCCTGTGCTTGACATCATTGAGTATGCGCCCGCCGTACCGCCTGCCGAAGGTACTGGTGTCCTTGACATCGTGCAACGTGGACGGGAGGCTCTTTGGTTCTTTAAGGACTTCTGCGTGGTTGCTGCCGAGAATGTGGCCGCCCATGTGCTTGGAGTCGTCCGGTCGCACTACCCAGGAGTGAAGAACGACCGAGTGCATACCGGGTATGCGCGGGGGACCACCGAAGAGCAGGAAGAGCAGCTTGAAGAAGAGGCTAGGGAAGCCGCCAAGATGCTGACTGCTGATGTTCAGCTTTTCCCACAGAGGGGATTTGAATTGAGACGCCCGAGCATGGTCGAGGTCTTGTATGGTCGACGAATAATCCTACACGCCCTGCGTGTCGCCCGTGCTTTTGCCGGGGCTTTTGGAGACGCTGCTAAACTGCCCAAGCATCCTCAGGGCTTACGTGTTAGCAAAGACTTAACGGCCCAGGCGTCCCCGGGGCTTACGTGGTGGCGAAGCTGCCCGCGCTAGGCGGGGGTTACGCTTATCGTGGGCAAAGGCTACCCGATATATCGGGGCGGTCGATGAAGTGTCGTAGTTAGGCGGCCTATCATTTTTAGGGCTTACGCGGCATCGAACCAGATGCTGCCCGGCGGGTGCGGGGGTTACGCATTGGTGAAATCGTGCTGCCCGAGCAGTGGCGGGGCTTACGCATAGGCGAAGACGTGCAGCCCGAGCATTGGCGGGGCTTACACATAGGCGAAGACGTGCTGCCTGAGCAGTGGCGGGGCTTACGCATTGTCGAAGACGTTTTAGCTGTACAAAATGTAATGGAGACAAAATATCGAAGAGAACAGTGTATTGCCCTTGTTTATAATAAAATGGAAATACACGTATCTGGTTTGATCCCTAGATCAGGGGTAGAAGCGTCGCAGGTGCTCGATGTTCCAGGAGTTGGGGATGTCGACGCCGTCTAGGTCGGAGAGCCTATATGCACCTGGTCGAGTAACTGCCTTGACCATATATGGCCCCTCCCAGGGAGATGACAGTTTATGCATCCCCTCCTTGCTCTGCTTCCGCCGGAGAATGAGGTCGCCGACTGCGAAGGCTCTGCCGTTGACGTTGCGATTGTAATATCGCTTGATCCCTTCCAGATATTTAGCTATTCGTACACAGGAGATCAGGCGTTCTTCCTCTAGCTTGTCGACTTCGTCTGCTCTGGCATCGTTGGAGTGGACTTCTTTGTACAC
Organism: Eremochloa ophiuroides; assembly: GCA_038502445.1. Classification (NCBI taxonomy): domain Eukaryota; kingdom Viridiplantae; phylum Streptophyta; class Magnoliopsida; order Poales; family Poaceae; genus Eremochloa; species Eremochloa ophiuroides. The sequence continues at coordinate 54,654,309 of JAHLJS010000003.1, read as the reverse complement.
CTCAACCCTTGGAGCTCGATAGATTACATCTGCGGGTAGTACTGCCTCCGAACCATACACCATAAAATACGGCGATACGCCTGTGTTCCGGCTAGGTTGAGTTCGAAGTCCCCAGATCACCGCCGGTAATTCGTCAATCCAGTTGCCTGGGCTTCTATCCACGACTGCGTGGAGACGCTTCTTGAGGGCGTTGAGTAGCATACCGTTTGCCCTCTCCACCTGGCCGTTGGCTCTAGGATGAGCCACGGATACATATTTGACCGATATGCTTCTTTCTTCGCAGAAGTCCCAGAAATCGCTTCCAGTAAATGTTGATCCCAGGTCGGTGATGATGCTGTTCGGAAGCCCGAAACGGTAGGAGATGTCCTTGAAGAACTCTGCTGCTTTGGTTGCCGTAGCCTTGACTAACGGCTTGTACTCGATCCACTTGGAAAACTTATCGATGGCAACATAGACGGAGCGAAATCCCCCTTTTGCCGTTTTAAATGGACCAACCATGTCCAGTCCCCATGTGGCGAAAGGCCACGACGCAGGGATGGCCTGTAACTCTTGGGCTGGTACATGTGTCTGCTTGGCAAAGAATTGGCATGCCTCGCATTCTCTGACTATCTTCTCGGCGTCATGGACTGCTCTTGGCCAATAGAAACCTGCTCGGAAAATCTTGCCGACCAGAGTGCGTGAAGCCGCATGATTGCCGCACATGCCGCTATGAGCCTCATGAAGGATCCTGAGACCCTCTTCCCGTGGGACGCATTTTTGTAGGACTTCGCTCCTGGTATTCTTGCGCATGAGTTTGCTGTCGACCAGGATATAGCTTTTGGATCTTCTTACCAGGCGCTTAGCTTCTGTCCTATCTTCGGGGACCCTTGCTTCCAGTAGGTAATCAATGAACCAGGTTCTCCAGTCCTCTTCAGGGGTCGGAATATATGCCACTATCTGGTCGGTCGCAGAGGTGTTGGTATCGCCATCAGTCTGTACGGAGGGGTTGAACAGATCTTGGATAAAAACACCGGGAGGAACGTCAGACCAGGATGATCCGAGCTTTGACAGCTCGTCGACCGCCTGATTTTCGCTTCGAATGATATGATGGAATTCTATTCCAAGGAATTTCCCTTCGACTTTTCTAATTGCGGCGACGTAGGAGTCCATTTTCTCATTGTTGCAGTCCCAGTCCTTGTTAACCTGGTTGATGACCAGGGCCGAGTCCTCGTAGACCATGATGCGACGGATGCCGAGCTCGGAGGCTATCTAGAGACCGTGCAAGGCGACCTCGTATTCGGATGCGTTGTTGGACGCCATGAAGTGAATTCTCAAGGCGTAACGGAGGCGCTCACCGGAGGGCGATATAAGGAGTACTCCGGCTCCGGCTCCGCTGATGCTGAGGGACCCGTCGAAGAACATTGTCCAATACTCTTCCTGTGCCGGACGCGGAGACTCTTGCATCTCTGTCCATTCAGCTATGAAGTCGGCGAGTACCTACGACTTGACTGTTATTCGGCTGCGGAAATCAATGGAGTATGTTCCCAGCTCTACTGCCCATTTTAGGATCTGCCTGTTGGCGTCTTTGTTCCAGAGGACGCTACCTAGGGGTATTCAGAGATTACTGCTATGGAATATCCTTCAAAATAGTGACGGAGCTTTCTTGAGGTGACGAGAACAGCGTATATCAATTTCTTCACCGTTGGGTAACGGGTCTTGGACTCATTGAGGACTTCACTGATGAAGTAAACTGGTCACTGGACCAGATAGGCATGACCGTCTTCTTCTCGTTCAACGATGATGGCAGTGCTGATGACATTATTAGTCGCGGCGATGTAGATCAGCAATGTTTCGTCCTTTTTTGGAGCTGTGAGAAGCAGAGGACTCGTCAAGAAGCGTTTGAGTTCTCTGAAGGCTGTATCTGCCTCTTCCGACCAGGTGAACTTCTCGTCAACTTTTAGTAACTCGAAGAATGGGAGGCCTTTCTCGCCCAGTATGGAGGTGAAACGGCTGAGGGCCGCCATGCACCCGGTGAGCTTTTGCACATCTTTGACATTGGTCGGAGGCTTCATCCTCATAACCGCGTTGATCTTCTCCGGGTTGGGGAGGATGCCTTGCTTGCTGATGATGTTACCGAGCAAGTTGCATGATCGGACGCCGAAGATACACTTGCCTAGATTAAGCTTCCATTGGAATTTGTCCAGCTTTCCGAAAACTGCTTCGAGGTTGGAGATGAGGTCTTCAGCCGTCCGAGTCTTGATGACGATGTCATCAACGTATGCGGCAGCGACGTCGGGGATGAGGTCGTCGAGACAAGCTTGAATCGCCCGTTGGTAGGTTGCTCCAGCATTCTTCAATCCGAAAGACATGGTCTTGTAGCAATAAGCCCCGAAAGGGGTAATGAAATATGTCTTCTCTTGGTCTTCTTCCTTCAAAGCGATCTGGTGGTATCCGGAGTAGCAGTCGAGGAAGCTGAGTAGCTCACAACCTGCTGTTGAGTCGACGACTTCGTCGATTCGTGGAAGACCGAAGGGGTCTTTAGGGCAGTGTTTGTTGAGATCGGTGTAATCAACGCACATTCTCCATTCATTATTCTTTTTTCTTACAAGCACCGGATTGGCTACCCAATCAGGGTGATACACCTCTCTGATGAAGCCGGCAGCTAGGAGCCGAGCTATCTCTACCCTAATGGCCTCCTTCTTGTCTAGAGAGAATCGTCGGAGCTTCTGCTTGGTTGGCTTGGCGGTCTTCGAGACATTCAAGGAGTGCTCGATCAACTTCCTGGGAACGCCAGGCATATCCGCTGGTTTCCATGCGAAAGTGCTTATGTGCTCCCTTAGGAAGCTGACGAGCGCGTCTTCCTATTTAGGATCGAGGTCGGCCCCGATGCGAGTAGTCTTGCTTGGCTCACCGGGGACTAGGATAACCTCCTTCGTTTCCTTGTTCTTGGTGGCTGATCTTGGTGGGGTCTTCTCTGGGATGACTTGGTCTTCTGGAGCTACCTGCTTCGCGTCCGCGGCACAGATGTTCATGAGTATGGATTCTTCGACAGCTTCAGCCATGGCAATGGCCTCCCGCTCGCAAGCATATGCGACTTGGAGGTCGGCGCGAATGGAAAGGACGCTGTTCTCCGCTGGCATCTTCATGACGAGGTAGGTGTAGTTGGGGATGGCCCCAAATTTCGCCAGAGCTGGTCGGCCGAGGATAGCATGATATGCGGCGTCGAAGTCGGCCACCAAGAAGTTGATGTGCTCGATGCGGAAGCACTGTGGGTGCCCGAACTGGACCGGGAGGTTTATCTGCCCTCGAGGATATGACGGCTGTCCCGGGATGATACCCCAGAAGGGGGCCGATGTTGGCTGCAAGTCTTCTTCTTTCAACCCAAGTTCCTTGGTAGCTCCGGAGAACAGGATGTTGAGGCCGCTGCCGCCGTCGATCAGCACCTTCCAAAAACGCGTCGTGCGTACGACCGGATCGACGATCAATGGGAAGCAACCCAAGTATGGAATCTGGGTCCATTGGTCGGCCCTGCTGAAGGTGATGTCTTGGTGCGACCAAGGAGGAAGCCTTGGATCAGCGATCGCGCTGTCAGAATTGGCAAAGGAGTTGACACGTCTATTGATGAGTTTCTGCTCCCTCTTTGACTCGATGGCGGCCCGACCACCGATGATGGTGGAGACTGGTTCGGTGTGCGTCGGTGAAGCCTGGAGGCTTGTCGCTGTCATCGCTCCGGTCCCTGTCAAACTCTACGCGAGCCTTCTTCTTCTCTTCTACTTGGAACTTCCTGGAGAAACCCTCGCACTCCCTCATGTGTGCTTGTGGTGCTTGTGGGGGGGGGCACTAGGCGTCGAGGAGCTTGGAGTAGGCCTCCTCGTAATTGCGCTTTGGGGCTAGTCGGGTGTTGTAAACTTGGTAGTGGCGGTGCCTCTCTCCAGCCCTAGAGCTCTCGGGTTCGTCGTAGCAGCGATGTTCTGGACGTCGTCGGTGGTCGCGGTCATCGCAGTGGTAGTCTCTCCGAGGAGCTCGATCATCCTAGCGCCGATCTGTTCGGTGGCCTTCGTCTTGGTGCCGCGACTGGTCGGGGAAGCGGAGGCGACTATGAATGGAGTGATGAGCTGCGTCGTTTCCATCGGCGTACTTGTTGGCGATGCGTAGCATCTCGGCGACGGTGGTTGGGCTGGTGCGGTATAATTTCTTCCACAGTTCCTCGTCGGGCCTTAGGACGCGCATAAACGCGGAGATGGCTTCTGCATCTATGATGTTGGGGATGTCGTTTCTGATTTCCGAGAAGTGCCGGATGTAGTCTCGCAGGGAGTGCCGAGAGCCTTGCCGGAGCCTTTCAAGATCATACTTCATGCCCGGTTTCTTGCAGGTGGCGCGGTAGTTATTGACGAACTGCTCCTTCAACTAATCCCAAGTGTCGATGGAGTTTGGCCTCAAACTATGAAGCCAGTTGTTGGCGGAGGCGCTGAGCATGACCGGGAGGTAGTTGGCCATCACATCCCTGTTTCCACCGGTGGCTTGGACGGCGATCTCGTAGATGTTGAGCCATTTGTTGGGATCGGCTCTTCCGTCGTAAGTCTTGACGCCGACAACTTTGAAGTTAGGGGGGCCAGACCACTGCTCGGAGTGCCGGCGTGAATGGCAGTTCCGGGGCGGTCTTGTCATTGGGGAAGCCGTGCGTCTGATCATACTCTCTTCATCGCTCGGCCTCTGCTGAGTGTCTGGCTTCTCTCCTATTCTCGATGCGGCCGCGTAGGTCTTTGGTCTTCAGCTTTGCGCGGAGGTCGGATTGGCTCACCTCTTGGTCGCCGTCTCGCCGATGAGTCCGCGAGACATCTCACCATCTTCGCCGATGAGCTCTATAGCAGATGCCGTGCTATGAGATGGTGCTTGTCTTCCTTCGTTGATCTGGACTTGAGTTGCTTGGAGAAGAGCGGTGAGCCGTCCGAGCTCTGGAGTCTGAGGTAGCCTCTTGGCCTCGGTGATTGCGACGGCGACATTGGCTCTTGAAGTCGTGCAGACCTCGTACTGCCCGAGCATGCAAAATTCGGGCTCCAGATTCTGAGCCGTAGTCCTCTTCACTTCAACTTGCTGCTCGCGGCGTCGTCTGTGATCGGCGTTCTTTGCATCGCGGGCTGCTCGGGCTTCTTCGGTCTCATTGGGCGGCGGGTCGCTGTCGTTGCTGATGGCGAGGACCGGTCCCCCAAAGAATTGCTTGATAGGGGGCAGATCGGCGGGAAGGCCACCCTCTTGATCATCATTGTTGGGGGTGATGAAGGAGCTGGTGCCGACGTGGACAGAGGTGCGTCGACGCAGCGTCTGAGCGAAGCTGGAAGCTGCGTTTTGTAGACCGAACGGCAAGTAGCCATTCGGAGGACGGTCCCCTCGATGGTCGCTCCTCGACGATGCGCCTGAGAGGCGTGACGGTGACGACCAGTGTTGTGTCGTGGGACGACGATGAGGGGCGATGCGTCATGGATGACACGGACTCCATGATTTGGAGTCTCTCTGACAGCTTCTTGGTGACCCGATCTATAGATCCGATCAGGTCGTCGTTGTTGATGTTTTTTCAAACGTAGCGTGGCAGCCTCTTCGTCGAAAGAGATATGGAGGGGGTCTGGGCTGCGTCCAGAATCTCTCCTTCGCCGTTCGGGCCGATGACCCAGGTGATGGATCCCACCGTGAAGATTTGGCCCGGCGTCGGGAGCTCGATGGAGCTTGAAAAAATCACCTTGTTCGCCATGGAATCAGGTGGCACACCCCCTACCGGGCGCGCCAACTGTCGACGGAATACCGGCGATAGTCTACCGAGGGGTATACCCGCGGTAGTAGATGAGACGGTGAGGGTGCGCCTGAGACGAACGAGGGAGCACAATTCGTGCAAGATGGAGATTTAGACAGGTTCTGGCCGCCACGAGGTGTAATACCCTACGTCCTGTATGTTGCTGTGTTGTATTGCTAGTAGATTAGATGAATCAAGTAGACCCCCTGCCCGCCTTGTATAGTCCGGGGGGCAGGGTTACAAGTTAATCTTGCCATACATAACAGATTATAATCCTAGCCGATCTGGGAAACTAATCGGCTAGATCCTAGGAAAGCTATTTCCTTGCCCGCCAAGGTCTTGGCGGATATACGCGATCTCCTGGAGATCGTATGGACGACGCGTCCTTGGTAGTTCGGGCCTGTTCAGTAGACTTGGCCCATGTATGACTATGCGGGTATACAGGCTTATACGCCCACAGTACTACATTGGGTATACCCCTCGGTAGACCGTCCACGATATCTTGTCGACAGTTGGCGCACCAAGTAGAGGGTGTGCTTCATCGAGCTCCTGACGCCGGGCCAGATCTTTAAGGTGGGATCCATCACTTGGATCATCGGTCCCGACGGTGAAGGAAAGATCCCGGATGCAGCCCAGATCGCATCTACTCCGACTCCTCCAACAACCTCTGTCCTGGCAAGAAAGCTGCCACGCTACGTCCGAAGACCATCAAGAACGACGACCTGATCAGATCCATAGAACGGGTCTCCCAAGGCCTGTCAAAGAGTTTCCAGATCTTGTAGTCGACTGCAGACCGCCTTCAGTGCCCATCAACGGCGTGACGACCTTCTCCACCCTGCCAGGATATGACTCTGGCCATCACCGTCACTCCTCAGGGACGTGTCGTCGAACTGTGACCCCGAGCAGTTGTGAGATCCTCCGACCACGACCTGTGCCGCTCCGATCATGCTTCCCCCGATCACGTCGGCACCAGCTCTAGCTTCATCGTCACCGACAACGTCCACACCGACCACGACGACGCGGAAGGCGGTGATCTCACTGATCTGCCTCCTCCCACTGGCCGGTTCATCGGTGGCCCCGTCCTCACCATCGGGAATGACAGCGCTCCTCCCCCAAATGAAACTGAAGAAGCCCGAGCAGCCCGTGAGGGAAGAAACGCCGACCGGAGATGGCGTCGCGAGCAGCGAGCTGAGGCAAGAAAGGGCACCGTGTGGAACTTGGAGCCAGAATTTGATCTGGTTGGAAAACACCAGGTCTACAAGACCCCGAGTGTGAACGTCGCTGTCGCAATAGCAGAAGCCAAAAGACTGGCCCTGACTCCTAAAGTTGAGCGCCTTATGGCTTACCTCCAGGCAGCCCAAGTCTAGATCAATGAAGAACGCCAGCTACCGCCTCCATCGCATTCCACTGCGTCGGCCACCGAGATTATTCATGAGGATGGTGGCCACTCCCATGGCGGCCGGAGACGTCATCGCCAAGATAGGAGACCAGGAGGTGAATCAGACCGACCTCCGTGAGAAGACCAGAGATCTCCGGGGACGCATCAAAAATCAGAGGGAAGCCAGAGACTGAGCGCCGCAAGGAGTATGATGAAGCGCACGGCCCTCCGGTCAACAACAAGAACGTCCCAAGACTTCCGTTCACGACAGAACTCCAGGCGGTGTGCTGGCTGCCGAACTTCAAGGTCATCGGCGTCGAGACCTACGACGGCACCGCCGACCCCACCAAGTGGCTTACCATCTATGAGATTGCAGTCAAAGCTGCTGGTGGGAACTCTGACGCCATGGCAAATTACTTGCCTGTCATGCTCAACGCATCCGCCAATAATTAGCTACTGAGTCTGAAGCCAAACTCCATCGACACTTGGGACCAGCTGTGGGAGCAGTTCATCAGCAACTACAGCGCCACCTGCAAGCAGCCAGGCACGAAGTTTGATCTTGAGAGGCTCCAGCAGGCATCACGACAATCTCTGCGGGATTATATTCAGCACTTCTCAGAGACCAGAAACAACATCCTAGGTGTCACGGATGCTGAAGCCATCTCCGCTTTCATAGGTGGCCTCTGACCTGATGAGGAGCTCCAGAGGAAACTATACCAGCAGCAGACCAAGCTCCATCGCCGAGATGCTGCGCATCGCCATCAAGTACGCCGAAGGGAACGAGGCGGCCTGCCACTCCATCCATAGCCGCCTCCACTTCCCCGACCGGTCATGCCACGAGGACGCCAACCGCCGATCTAACCGGCGCCACGATGACCGAGGAGCCCGGCGAGACTACAGCCGTGTTGAACGCGACCACCGCGGACCAGCACTGCTGCGATCGACATCGCTACGATGAGCCAGAAGGCTCCAGAGCTGGAGAGAGGCATCTCTATTACAAGGTCTACAACACCCAACCAGCTTCGAAGTGCAATTATGAAGAGGCTTATGATAAGCTCCTCGACAGTCAATGCCCCGTCCACAAGTTCCACAAGCATACCATGAGAGAATGCTACGGTTTCTCCAGGGCATTTCAAGAGGAAGAAAAGAAGAAGGCTCGCATAGAGTCCGACATAGACAAGCGCGACGACAATAACGACCTGCCTCCAGGCTACACTGAAGCTCACCGGACGGTCTCCACAATCATTGGTGGCCGCATAGCCATGGAGTCAAAGAGGGAGCAGAAGCTCGTCGCTAGACGCGTCAACTCCGTCGCTAACTATGACGCCTCCGTCGCCGACCCGAAATTTCCTCCTTTGTCGCACAAGGCCATCACCTTCAGCAGAGAGGACCAGTGGACAGAGATCCCAGACTTGGGTCGCTTCCCGCTGATCCTCGACCCAGTGATACACAAGACACGCTTTCGAAGGTACTGATCGACGGTGGCAGCAGCCTCAACATCCTGTTCTCCGGAGCCGCCAAGGAGCTCGGACTCCGAGCAGAAGACCTGGAGCTGACCACGGCTCCGTTTTGGGGAATCATCCTAGGGCAGCCCTCCTACCCCATGGGACAGATCAATCTGCCCTTCCAGTTCGTAACACCACAGTGCTTTCGCATCGATCACATCAACTTCCTGGTGGCCGACTTCGACGCCGCGTATCATGCCATACTCGGTCGCCCAGCGCTGGCTAAGTTTGGGGCCATCCCCTAACTACATCTACCTCGTCATGAAGATGCCGACGGAGACCGACATCCTCACAGTCCGTTCCAACCTCTAGGTCATGTATGACTGCGAGAAGGAGGCCATCGCCATGGCAGAAGCCACCGACGTCTCCATCCTGATGAACACGTGTGCAGTAGATGCACAGAAGCTGGCGCCTGAAGAACAACTCATCCCGGAGAAGACCCCGCCCAGAGCTGCTACCAAGAACAAGGAAACAAAGGATGTCATCCTCATTCCCGATGACCCGAGTAAGATTACTCGCATCGGAACAGATCTCGACCCCAAATAGGAAGACGCGCTCGTCAGCTTCCTCAGAAAGCACGTCGGCGTTTTCGCATGGAAACCTGCGGACATGCCCGGCGTACCTAAGAAGTTGATCGAGCACTCCTTGAACGTCTCAAAGACCGCCAAGCCCGTCAAGCAGAAGCTCTAGCATTTCTATCCAGACAAGAAGGAGGCTATTAAGGTAGAAATAGCTCGGCTCCTAGCTACTGGCTTAATCAAAGAGGTGTATCATCCCGATTGGTTAGCGAATCCGGTCCTTGTAAGAAAAAAGAATAACAAATGGAGAATGTGCATTGATTACACCGATCTCAACAAACACTGCCCTAAAGACCCCTTCGGTCTCCCCCGCATCGATGAAATCGTCGACTCCACAGCCGGCTGCGAGCTACTTAGCTTCCACGATTGCTACTCTGGCTACCACCAGATCGCCTTGAAGGAAGAAGACCAAGAGAAAACCTCCTTCATCACTCCCTTCGGGGCCTACTGCTACAAGACTATGTCCTTTGGCCAGAAAAACGCTAGGCGCAACATACCAGTGGGCCATCCAGGCATGCCTCAAGGACATTAATCCGACATCGCCGCAGCTTATGTCGACGACGTTGTCATAAAAACCCCAAAGGCTGAAGACCTCATCTCCAATCTCGAAGCAGTCTTCGAAAAGTTGGATGGTTTTCAATGAAAATTGAATCCTTCCAAGTGCATCTTCGGCATTCCATCGGGCAACCTGCTCGGCAACATAGTCAGCAAACAGGGCATCCTCCCTAATCTAGAGAAGATCGAATCTGTCATGAGAATGAAGCCCCGACAAATGTCAAGGATGTCCAGAAGCTCACTGGGTGCATGCCGGCCCTGAGTTGATTCATCTCCATACTAGGTGAAAAAGGCCTCCCATTCTTCAAGCTGCTCAAGGCAGGCGAAAAATTCATCTGGTCGGAAGAAGCCGATCAGGCCTTCAAGGAACTAAAGCAGTTCCTGGTACACCCTCCGCTCCTTACAACACCTATAAAGGACAAAACTCTCCTACATTACATTGTCGCGACCAGCAATGTTGTTAGCACGGCAATAGTCGTCGAAAGAGACGAAGACGGTCACGCATATCCAGTCCAGCAACCAGTCTACTTCATCAGCGAAGCCCTGAACGAGTCCAAAACTCGCTATCCGATGGTGTAGAAGTTGATCTACGCCATCCTCGTCACGTCACGTAAGCTCCGTCATTATTTTGAAGCCCATCCAATTGAAGTGGTCACCTAACATCCTCTCGGCAACATTCTTCGCAACAAAGACGCCAATGGCAGAATCATGAAGTGGGCTGTGGAGTTGGGAACTTATTCTCTGGAGTTCCACAGCTGAACGACGATCAAGTCACAGGTGCTGGCTGACTTCATCGCCCAAGTCACAGGTGCTGGCTGACTTCATCGCCAAATGGACAGAAATGCAGGAAAAGTACCCACCGAGCAGGAAGAACACTGGACGATGTACTTTGATGGGTCCCTCAGCATCGGAGGCGCAGGCGCTGGCATACTTCTCATATCACCTTCGGGCGAACGCCTCCGCTATGTGTTGAGAATATATTTCAAAGCCTCCAACAACGCTGCCGAATACGAAGCCGCCATCCACGGCCTACAGATCGCCTCTGAGCTCGGCATCCAACAGCTGATGGTGAATAAAGATTGGGACTACAAGAGCGAGAAGACGGACACATATGTCGCTGCGATTAGAAAGCTCGAAGGAAAATTCTTGGGAATTGAGTTTCACCACGTCGTCCCGAGCTGAAAACCAGGCAGCCGACGAATTATCTAAGCTCGGTTCATCATAAGCTAATATCCCTCCCGGCGTCTTCGTCCAAGACTTGGTCCACTCCTCTATCCCAGAAGAAGAGGAGGCTGAAGCACCCGCGTCCGGTCAGATAGCGGCATGCATCTCTAATTCTGAAGAGGATTGGAGAACACCCTTCATCGCCTATCTACTCGAAGCCAAAATCCCCGAAGACAAAATAGAAGCAGAGCGTCTCGTAAGACGGTCCAAGAATAAAGTCCTCATCGACAACAAGCTCATGCGTAAAAATGCCAAGAGTGAAGTCTTCCAGAAGTACGTCACGCGTGAAGAAGGCATCAAGATACTCCAAGAAGTGCATGGAGGCATGTACGGTAACCACGCAGCCTCACGTACTCTGGTCGACAAAGCTTTCCGAGTAGGATTTTACTGGCCTACCGCCGTCTAGGACGCTGAGAAAATTGTGCGCCACTGCGAGGCGTGTCAGTTTTTTGCAAAGCAGATACATGTCACAGCACAGGAGCTACAGACCATACCTGCATCCTGGCCCTTCTCTACATGGGGACTCGACATGATAGGTCCCTTCAAGGCGGCTAAAGAGGGCTACCGCTGCGTATACGTCGCCATTGACAAATTCTCCAAATGGATCGAGTACAAGCCATTGGCGAAAGCAACAGCGGCCAAAGCTGCGGAGTTCTTCAATGACATCTCTCATCGTTTTGGCCTCCCGAATAGCATCATCACCGACCTCGGCACCACCTTTACCGGAAGCGACTTCTGGGATTTCTGCGATGAAAGAAGCATCATGGTAAAGTATGTCTCGGTGGCTCACCCTCGAGCTAACGGACAAGTAGAAAGAGCAAACAGAATGTTGCTCGACGCCCTCAAGAAGCGCTTACACGAAGTCATCGAAAGAAGTCCAGGAAACTGGATCAACGAATTGCCAGCAGTCGTCTAGGGCTTGCGAACCCAGCCTAGCCAGAATACCAGCGTGTCTCCATATTTTATGGTCTACGGATCAGAAGTAGTGCTACCAGCCGACATTGCCTTCCGAGCTCCTAGAGTTGAGAACTACAATGAAGAAAGGTCCGACAGCGCATGAGCAGAAGACATCGACAGACTTGAAGAAAAGCATCTGGCCTCCTGCGTACGCACGGCCAAATACCTGGAAGGGCTACGGCGATATTATAACCGGAACCTCAACGGCAGGTTCCTCGTGGTCGGCGACCTTGTCCTCCGCCGCAAGCAGAGCAAGGAGGGCATGCACAAGCTTTCTTCCCCATGGGAAGGGCCATACATGGTCAAAACCGTAACTCGGCCAGGCTCATACAGACTGTGTGACCTCGATGGCATCGACATCCCCAACTCCTGGAACATCGAACACCTCCGTCGCTTCTATCCTTGATAGCGTGTCAAAGATTCATGCCCTTCAGAATTTCCAATAGCTCATTTACTTGCTCCATCTGATTAGATGTGGGCCTCTCTGACCAGCTCGGTTTCCTCTCTGGTATCTGCTCGACGGCACACCGAATAGGAGGATCTTGATTCGGTAGATAGAACCACCTCTTATTCCAATCACGAAGACTAGTATTGAGGGGGATACAAAGATAGTGGGCGGACATGCCATCCCAGAGTTTGAGGTACACTCCCCCGGCAATTTGAGAGCCTCCGCCGCTTGATTTCACGAGCATATACAGGTGACGAAATAAGTTGAAATGGGAAAGAATTCCGGCGAAGGCTTCGCAAAAGCGGATGAAAATAGAGACTTGGAAGATGGAGTTGGGATGCAAATGGCACAGCGAAATTTCATAATAATCAAGGAGCTTGCGGAGAAAGGGATGGCAAGGAACACCGAACCCGCGGAGGAAGTAGTCGGCGAAGACGGTCATCTCGCCGGTGTTGGGCATGGGCTACGGCTTACCTCCTGACGGCCTCCATCTGGCGGTAGCACGGTTTGGCAGTAGCCCTTTTGCCACCAACTTCAAAATGGCCTTTTCTGTCATGGTGGAAGGCTGCCACTCGTGGTCCAGGCGGAGTTCTCCAGGTTGCGGCTCCTTCCCCTTCTTCGAGGGTACGCGCGTACTCTTTCTGGGCGCCATTTCTTCAATTGGTTGTGGGTCTGGGCTGCTGGAAGGATGAATCGAAGAGATTTCGGTGGAATCGCGTTTTTGAATCAAGGATTTTCAAAATCCTAGATGGCGGCGGCTTGGGCTAGATGCAACGATTGTTTGCTGGAATGGCTACTCAGCGTCGGCGTGAAAGAGAGGACGAATCCTTTTATCTGAGGCCAAGTCCTTTAAAAGGAGGTGTGTCGGTTCGGCTACTTGCATAAGGCTCACAGGATACTTAAAAACTTAAGTAGCACCAAATGTGCTCGGGGATTTCGTCGCTTCGTCAGAGTTCTCGAGCACCAAATGTGCTCGGGGACTTCGTCGTCTCGTCAGCATTTCTGAGCATAGGAGGTGCTTGGGGACTTCGTCGTCGCTACGTCAGTGCTTCTGAGCACTGGAGCTGCTCGAAGGCTTCGTCGCTTAGTCAACATTTTCGAGCACAGGAGGTGCTCGGGGACTTCGTCGTCGCTACATCAATGCTTCTGAGCACTAGAGCTGCTTGGAGGCTTCGTTGCTTAGTCAACATTTCTGAGCACAGGAGGTGCTCGAGGACTTCGTCGTTGCTACGTCAATGCTTCCGAGCACTGGAGCTGCTCGGAGGCTTCGTCGCATAGACCACATTTCCGAGCACAGGAGGTGCTCGGGGGCTTCGTCGTCGCTATGTCAGCACTTCCGAGCACTGGAGCTGCTCGGAGGCTTCGTAGCTTTGTCCACATTTCCGAGCACAGGAGGTGTTTGGGGACTTCATCGTCACTACGTTAGCACTTCCGAGCACTGGAGCTGCTCGGAGGCTTCATCGCTTCGTCCACATTTCCGAGCACAAGAGGTGCTCGGGGACTTCGTTGTCGCTACGTCAGCACTTCCGAGCACTGGAGCTGCTCGGAGGCTTCGTCGCTTCGTTCACATTTTTTAGCACAAGAGGTGCTCGGGGACTTCGTCATCGCTACGTCAGCACTTCCGAGCACTGGAGCTGCTCGGAGGCTTCGTCGTTTTGCCAACATTTCCGAGCACAGGAAGTGCTCGGGGACTTCATCGATACTTCACATGATCACCAAGAATAAAGACTTTGACCCTGACACCACGTGCCTGCGTCACCTACTATCAGGCTCGGAGACTAAGTGGATACACTTCACCTAACAGTGAAGGTATTATTTTCGAAGAACCAAAAGTGGGTACACTTCACCAAAGGGAAGGCTTTTTCAAATTTTTTCTGAGCTCCTTACATCCATCTGGTCAAGCAACACTGAAGATTTGCACCTCCTGATGAATGCAAGGTGCTCGGGGACTAGCTGTGGGGGTATAAACCCATGTACCCACATGGCTATACATGGGCCGAGTTATCCGACCAGGCCCGGGAAGCCAAGGACGCGTTGTCTGCACGTTCTCTAGAAGATCACCCACATACGCCAGCTTAGAAGTCTTGGCGGTCACGCCGGCTTAGAAGTCTTGGCGGTCAAGGAAATAGCTTTCCTAATATCTAGCCGGTTAGTTTCCTTGTTCGGCTAGGATTGTAATCTGATATACATGGTAAAACCGACTTGTAACCCTGCCCCCCAGACTATATAAGGCGGGCAGGGGATCCCCTCAACCCCATCTCATATACTAGCAATACAATACAGCAACACACAGGACGTAGGGTATTACGCCTCGCGGCGGCCTGAACCTGTCTAAATCGTTTGTCTCGTGCTTACTGCGCAACTCTTGCTCGTCTCAGGCGCACCTTCACCGATCAATCTACTACCTTCGGTATACCCCTCGGTAGACTGCCAACGATATCTCATCGACAACCTATCAATACCATGTTGAGCTAATGTCTAAAAAGCTCAAACAAGAATGTGAGTTCCACTTTATAATAACTGTTGACGGTATTTATACCATGTTTTCCACCATCATAACCGTCAACAAAACACTCTTTTTAGGAAGAAACAAGCAAACACATAGTGACATAGGTACAAATAACTTGGTTCCACATGTACATGTTAGTATTTGTTTGCAGGTACCAAAACAGGTGATTTCAGAGTTTAGAAGCCCAAGATGAAGATATAATGCAAATCCAACTATGACGAAATAGCAAGGTGATGTCACAATCATCAAAGACTTCACTCTAAGATCAAGTGGACACTATTCATGGTTCGGCCGAACCATGAATAGTGGCCCCAACACTCCACCTTCAAGAATCAAGCGAGGGAGCGATGTAGGAGAGAGCTGAGGCCACGTGGCTCCATTCCAAGGTTCGGCCGAACCAGGCATGGTGCCCTCTTGGCCCTGCCAAACGTGGCACAATCCGTGGCACACCTCCTGAAGTCCATTTCCACCCTTGGATCACAAGTGTGCGTTCAATCAATGGTTAAAGAGCAAAGCACAAGGATCCAGCCGTGAATCGACAAGACCAAGGCAAAGCAAGTACATAGCCACGCTCTATGACAAGTGGGGACCATAGTGGTGGGCCCACCTGGCCTTAGGTGGGTCGGCCGAACCAGCTATTGTGGACCCAGGCCACCTTCACACTCCAGGACAGGTGGGGACATCTTCTAGAAGACCCTGGCTGGGCCCACCTGTCATAGGGGGTCGGTCGAACCCCCCTGGTGCCCAGCCAGGTCGGTTATCTCCCCACCGACTTGAGCACACTTCCCACATGCTGGATTGATCACCTCCATTGATTTGAGGCGGTTTCAAGGGCGGTTTGTCCAAGGGCCAAGGAGGAAAGGCACATGGATTGATGACATGGCACTCCTCTCATTCCCCCTATAAATACCCCCCTAGTCCTTCACTTTAGAGGCATCAAAGGAGTAAATATCAAGTGTATCATAGAGAGAAAGACTACTTAGTAGTTTTAGTGTTAGAATAAGAGGGAAGAGAGTGAGGGAAGTCCTCAGGAGAAAGCCCCGGGCCTGTCGGGAGTCTTCTCCAAGGTGTACCTCAGCGGATGGAAACTTCTAGTAAGTTTTTCATATGAGTCCTTCTAGCATTTAATATTCTGGTTCTGGTATTTTAAGTATATACTTAATTTACCTGCACATTGCTTTACTTGTGAAGTGCTCTAGTCTCTAGCTAAGATTAGAGTAGTAAGTTTAGTGTAGACGTGGTGTCTAGGCTATATCCTATCAGTGTGGGCCGCTTGTCACACGGATTATTTGTGGTAGCCAGCAAGTGGTGACAGCCTTGTCTGGTCTTCGTATTCCACCACGTGTGTAAGACAAGTTATTAAAACGGCAGGGCATCAATACAATAGTACAGCCGCCTCGGGAGGAGTTATATCTCCTCCTGTTTCGTCTGTCGCCTCTTGTAAAGGGAGGAGGTGGTAAACCCCTCTTTATACTTAGAAAGCCAAGACCAGATATATTTTGCTACATAGAACCTCTCTATACCTATATCCTAAACCTCTTTGATCACCAACATCCTTGATCACTATCTGACGGTCTTGAACCCAGTTAGTTCACTTCACGTTCCCCGTGGAAAATACGATACCTGGAATACTCCCGGTGAAAGCTACATTGACTACCGTACGCTTGCGGTATATCCGTTTGCCACCTTTGGTGTCAACAATAACCGGTATCACCTTTGAAATAGAAGACTTCTTTAACCATCGTGTTTCCTGTATATTTGACTTTTGTCCCCCATATCGAAATAGTCATTTTCTCCAAGACTACCTTAATTCTCTAAGTTGTATCACCTGAATCGTAAGATTTCGCTATGAAGATGCCTACAAGAAAGTTACAGCGGGCCATTTGTGGCTTCAGAAATAGAAAATGTTGTATCCACTCACATAGAAGCTCTGTCGTTGAAGGTTTCGACCACCAGTGAGCATACGAATTCATGTCATTCAACACATAAAGAAAATGGTCTAGATAAGGGGTGTAAGTATTATCAAGAGAGAATTTCTTGTAACTTTTGTCCCAATGCTCTGGAAGTCCATATTTATTTCATGAACCATCTCCGGTGAAATCTTAGGCTTCATCACAAACAAGTTGGGACTTTTTGTGATTACAACTTTTCCAACGATGACTTCCATGTCATCAATGTCAAAGTCACCATCCCATGAAAACTCAGCTCTGTGATTACTAACTGCAGATGCAATAAGGCTCTGGACTAATGCACACTTATCAGGCAACGACAACATAATTGGCTGCGCATTATGACCAAAGACATCCATTTGTCTAAGCAAAACAGTACCAAAACATTGCTCCAACTTCTTATGCCTGAAAGCATATATGCAACAGCCTCCAATTTAGCACTCATAAAAAATGAAATGAATCATTATATATAGATAAATAAATCAAAGAGAAGGGGTCAATAACGTTACATTTCGGGCATTCCAAGAATGTTTAGTTGTAGATGCTAGACTAAATCCCTAGCGCTTTCTGTGAAACCTAACTTTTCTGCCAATTTCTTCAGATATAGCCTTGCCGTTTTAGTCATCATCGGCAACAACCTGTTTTACAATGTTTATATTACTACAATATGAAAATCAAGAAATCTTACGAAAAATACTTTGGCTACTAATTTAAAGAGAAAATTGGGCACACTATGACTCTAGCCACTGATTCTGAGTTTCTTGGCTTGATGACGGATTCAAAGCAGGTGAAACTTGTCATGTCCATAGACATATGTGAGTTTGTGTTTGATGCACAGATTACCACTGTGGAAAATAATATCAATTAAGAACTTGATTGGGCCAAGAACCCCTAGTACAGTGACAATGTTGTAGATCCAGCAGACAAAACAGGTACAAAAGGAACATTACATGGTTCTAGGTGATGGTCCAGATGCAGATGAGTTAGCCATCTATGATGACTACTTCAAGAAGGCTGTGAAGAACAAAGGAAAGCAACTGATGGTGGTGCAACTAGGTCCAGAAGAACAAGAAGTCTAGAAGGCCAAAGGAAAGCAACTGTCAGAAGAAGTTGGGATGGACAAAGGGAAGCAACAAGAGATTGATAAAAATTAACCAGATGATCAATCTCACGTTCTATATGCTGGTATTGCTCGCCTCGCATAATAGCATAGGGAGAATCTACTGACTTGTGTAGTATGCACATTCGAAGACAAGAGATATTTTATTTCAGTTATGAAGCAATGTGCCATAAAAAACGTGCAATTACACATAATAATAGAAAAAAGCACATAGCAAAGTGCGTAGACAAAGATTGAAAAGGGAAGACTTATGCAAAGAAACATCTATGGTAGACAGCACATTTCCGGCATATAATTTCCTATGTTCTTGCACATTCTCATCAGTCTTATATCGAGTGGTAAATTCTTGCACATTTCAGGCAAATGTCAGCACACAATCTAATATGGCTTGGTATTTTCTTGCACGATGATTGTGATTTCAGAAATTGGAGCATACCTTATGCTACTATTGTAGTAAGGTAACAGGAAAGGAAAGGTTAGAAGGCATGGGTAGCTGAAAAGGGGAGTATATCTTAAGGAAAAATGAAGGATCCAACACTTTGTCCAAAGAAATTACAGGATAAGATACAAAAAGAATTCAGTTGACATACATCCTTGGATGGATGCTATTGATTTAGGGGAGAATTAGGTATTTAGCCTCCGAAAAAACTGCGTTTAGGCATTTGACCTTTTTTCTTTCGAATTTGGGTATATGACCTCCAGTGAAATTTTTCTTACCTCTATGACCTTTCGTCCAGTTTGTCCATGTAACAGTGTTGTGTCAGGGGTAAAAAGACCATTTTACCCCTTGCTAAAAAAACAAAATTGCATATTTAGGACTCTAATCATCACGCTTCGCAGTTTTAGGACTCCAAACATCGACTTTGTAAAAATCGGACTTCAAATGTTGGACACTTGCTGTTTTGGGATTATTCCCTACGTATTGGTAAAAGATGAAGTTTAGGACAATGACACCGTCTTCAACGCATGACTTTTGACTTTATATTTCTATAAAAAATATTTATTGAAAAGTGATATATGTATACTTTTATAAAAATATATTTGAAGACAAATTAATCTATTTATATAGTTTTCATATTTTCAAACCTAACAATTTAAAAGTTATTCATGATTTATATTCTCGTTTGATCAAGACCTTTTCCAAAATATCATCTTTTACCAATACGGAGGGAGTACATATATTTTCTGCTTTTTTCATCATTCTCTATACGTGTATTTTCACCGTATAGGTACCTTCCTTGGCGATTCATGCTGGTTGTCCCCGTTGTTCCTGGGTAGCCTGGACGCTGGTTGTTTCACCATCGTGTACGTGGTGGTGCATGCAGGTGTGTACCGGTACAGCGTGGGCGACATCCTGCAGGTATCAGGCGGCGCCACAATTCCGTTTCATGCACTGCCGCGATGTGGTGCTCAGCACACCTGCAAGATCTCCGAGAACAACCTCCTCCGTACCCTCACCGCCGCCAAGTGAGTCCTAGCGCCAGCGAGTTGCACCGCAATCTTGTCTGAGTACACCGCCTATGCCGACACGGCCTCCATCCAGGGCCACTACATCCTCTTCTGGGAGCTCACACCCGACGCCGATGTCGATGCCGCTGGCCCGTGCAGAGGCGCCTTGGCCGACGTCTTCCTCCGGAGGGAGGCGGGCCGGCCACGGCTCCTGCCCGGCGGCGGCGGCGGCGGGAGCAGCGGGCTGGCCGTTGCCCATCCTCGTCTTCTTTTTCTTCGCATCCACAGCGTTTTGGATTTTTACAAGGGTAAATTTGTCTTTTCGCTTGTCATGGAATGAGAATGCTAACGGAATGGAAGGAAGGCTATAGAACTGAGAAAAGTTTCACTGGAGACCATACACCTAAATTCAGAAGAAAAAAGGCCAAATACCTAAACACAATTTTTTCTAAGGCCAAATACCTAATTCTCCCTTGATTTAGATATTCTCCCTTGATTTAGATAGGTCAATGAGGGGAGTCGAGGTTGAATCATTGAATCATTTGTTAATGAGTTCTATAAAATATTCACCGATGCGCTGGACGGAATCTATGCGACGACCCATAGCCTAAAGTCTAGGCGTTTTGCTATGTGTGTGTGTGTGTGTGTATATATATATATATATATATATATATATATATATATATATATATATATATATATATATATATATATATATATATATATATATAACGCTTATGCTTTCCAGCGGTAGATCCTTGCTGTATGAGGAAAATGACTCATCAAAGTTATAAAACAGGTAATTTCATAATAACAAGATCGGAAATATGGAACTTCCACCGGAGTATTCGGTAATAAAGTCTTTACCATAAAATTTAACCTGTGTATATCTATTATTTTCTACTATAAAAGTGCGAGAAGAAATTGAAAAATATCTTTCACCCTAATCAATTTATCAACCTCTAGTCTCATCCTCGGATACTAAAGATCATGTCCGTGAACTGCAACAGGAAAAAGGTAATACCCCGATGCACGCTTTATGACGTAGGTTAGTTCTATGCAACAAGTTTTGGAATTTACAGGTCACATTCCTTGTTTTTCTACTTTAATTAGGCTATAATGAGCGCTAAACATGACAGGATTGCAGGATAAGATGTTAATCAGTTAATGTCACCTTTCAGCACATTCTCACGCTGATAGTTCTTTAGCTGTGTTGAGTTACATAGTTTAAAAACAGGTTCCTGATGATCTGATTGCGCTTGCAACTATATCAGAAATTTGAGCATTCAGCTATTTCAGTAGTTAGTTCCAATTCACAATTTTTTACTTTTACCCATCACCATGGTACTGGTAGTACGTAGTGGCATTGGGGAGAGAACAAAAGGTAGTCATACCAAAATATTTTATTCACTTACAGGTTTGAGACTGGCCCAAAATTTTGTATTATTAGCAAAATATAGTTGTTTGACTAGACCATTTGAATCGTGTCAATTGTGACGTGATGATTATTTAAATCGGCCTATCCATTGATCATTGTCCTTGATTGTAATTTCAGAAGTTGGTTTGGCTCATCTGGGCTTCAATATGGGTTTGGTAAAAAGGGCCTTTTAAATTTGGTTAGACCAAACTAAAATGGGTTGTAATTTGGGCTAAACCTGCATGTCACATGGGCCAATTGAGATAATTTCTAATTTAGTTTGGGATGTCGTCACCATGTTTTGCCATGCCACTTGCCATGTCACCTACCACGTTATTTGTGACATGTCATTATACACGTGCCAACACCCTGTCTAATATGCCATGCCATTCTTTAGTAATAGATATTGTCATCATAAGCCAGTGACAAAAGAACAACTGTCTCATTGATTTATTGACAATTAGGTCTATTTGTCACGGAAGATGGGTAATGATAATGACCCACCTTTTGACAATACCCACTTTATCTTTGTTGTGTCATAAAAGGCAAACAATGACATGAAGAAGTATGTTTTTGTTCACAATTTGTTGTCATAGAAGGAAACCCTCTCTTGTAATGCTGGCGGGAGGCGATCGTGGTGATGACAGAAGGGGCTATGATAGCTTTAGTGGTAGGCAGAAGTGGTAGAAAGAGCTAGCGCGGCGACAAAAGCAGGCAGCATCGGGTGGGGAAATGCGTGCAGATTGAAGATGTAGGAGAGAGAGAACTACTAGGATTAAATGATAAGGTAGAGACACACGGAACCGTGTGCTCTTATATTTTTTTGTACTTTCCTTTTTCATGTGTGTACGCGTTGATATGACTGCCAGTTGTGCCATCCATCGGCTTTGGCAGGAATTAAGCATGCCAATCCAATCTCTAGCGTAGAATAGGCTTAAACCAAGACTCCATGATGGTGTGAAACTTTTTCGTGGGGTTGATGCTAGGCTAGCACCGGGGAAGGCATATGGCTCCTCATTAAGAGGGTCAGGGGATGGGAATACTTAACTGTAGCGACAAAACTGGTTTGGGATCAGTGGTGCATTTACGAATAATATCTAGGGGGGCTGGGTCAAAGAAAAACTCATCTTTAACCTCCCGTTGCAGCACTACTGCCCCTCCTTCCTCTTGTCGATGGCAGAAAAAATCATGGGGGGCTAAGGGGGGGCCCCAATGGTGCAGCTAGGGTAGGGGGGCTTGAGCCCCGACAGGCCCCTGGTAGATCCGCCCCTGTTTGGGATAGTGTGGTAGTTCTTGCTTGATGGGAGAAACGTTGTGGACTTGAAGTAAAATATTGTCTCCATGATATCATGACCTCTAATAAGGTTTATTTTTCTATTTGTTGTTTTTTATATCAGAGTTGGTAATGTCTTCGACTAGTGTTATCTCTCTACAGTAATTAGCAGCTATGGTTTGATGCATTTTCATTAGATTAGAAATTGTCCTAAACCCGAAAACACTTGTTATCTAAGAAATAAAGACCTCTAAGTTAAAACAAAATAGTGAAATGTGCCAAAATAGCTTCAAGATACGGTGTTTTTTCATTTTTTTTCTCTCTTTCTGGTACCGGGCTGGGGTGTGGAGCAACACTTATAGCACCCTGACGGCCCCACCTGTCCTCACTTATTTCGTCCACCTTCCCCTAAAGCACAGATATAGCTAGCGAAGTCGAACATCCATGTCACATTGTCACATGAATTGTACTCCTTCTGTCATATAACACTACAAGAAATAAGGCTTTACATGACGGTTTACTGGTGACATTCTAAGAAAACATCATAGAATTCTATTGCCTGTGATGGTTTATTTTTGAGGTGATACATCTATGACAATCGGTTTAGTTGTCGTCATGGTTGGATGTCACATATCATATTCCCTTATAAATGATGCAAGATTCAGAGTATTCCCTAGAAAACAAATGATTTTTTTCATAAAAATCTCTGATGAATGATTAAATAGTGTCATTGTTAGATAAACATGATCATCACAAATTATGGGTGTAATTTATGCTTCTCATTTAATTCCAAGCGGTGGCTTAATAAATTAAATAAAATGAACTTTAAGTAATTTTTGTAGTGCAGGTAGATGGCTTCTTCCTTTGGCATATACCAGATCCGTGTATTTTTCATTATTGAGATATCTATTTCATTAATAGACGTTTAGGCTTTACTAAAGATCGATCATTGTTTCCCATTAATATTTGGAGCTACGATCATAACGAAATAAAGGAGCATTTCTCCACCTTGATCATGTATAGCACTATAAAATTCCCGCAGCAACGCGCGGGGTATTATCTAGCGTATATGAGTTTCACTGGACTCAGAAATCTGTGAATCTCCTCCAAGGCTCCAATGGACTCAAGATTCCTAATATGATTGTCCCAAAAGAAAATATATTATGAAATCAGATTATGACATATATAGCAAGTTCTCGACCACAACGAACTGGAAACCAAAATATTATTCCTGTGGTTATGAAACCCAACTGATAGAAAATTATAGCTATCTGTCGATTACCATAAAGCACAGCGAAGAAACGGTGAAATCGACAGAAGAAATTACATACTTTTTGTTGGTCGTTATAGTACTAACATAGAAATGCTATTCGACGTGTGTGCCTAGAATCAAAGCCTAGAGTCGATAGCTAGCCAATTTAGACGCTTGTTTACTAGCCAATTTGGAGTGGAGTACGTAATAACAACCACATGCGGTTTTTTTCTCACCAATTTCTCGTTTCTAGCTAGAATGGCTGATCGGGTACGTAACGAAGCAAATGCATGCATGTCACCATGCCTTGACCATTGACCTGTTTCCATGGGTCCTCCCTTGACCACCGGCCAGCCTCATTATAGAGAGATCTTTTCATAGTCCACACAACCAAACATTGCTTCTCGTCAAGTCGTCAACTTGTGTGTGCGCTCAAGGAAGCAAGCATTTTTGTCAAAGAAAAAAAAAAGGAAGCAAGCAAGCGGGAAGGGACAACGTAAGGCACGAGAACGCGCGGCGTGGCCAACTCGTCGTCTCCCCGCATCCAGCAGGCGTTGGCGTACCGGCGGCAAGGGGATTATAGGCGTGGCCAACTACTCCTCGTCTGGCCGGCGCTGTGGTTTTCAATGGAAAGGGACGACACTTCATCAGCGCTGTCGCTGACGCCAGCTCCAGCTCCGGCACTGCCGGCACCGGTGGCGGTGGTGTCCCCGCAGTTCAGCTCGCCGCACCTGGTGCAGCTGACGGTGACCAAGAAGGTGAGCTTCTCCGGCGGCGATTTCACCGTCACCGACGACGCTAACAACGGCGCCGTCGTGCTGCAAGTCAAGGGCAACTTTCTCTGCGTCCGGTACCACCGGAAAAGCTCCACGACGCCGCCGGACGGGCCATCATCCTCACCATGCAACGGAAGGTTGGTATAAAAAAAGTAATTGTAGGAGTGGCTAAGGGTACCAATGTCTCTAGTGAAATTACTAAAATGCCCCTCTCTGTACGCTGACATGTAGCCAATCTGTCTCATTGGCAGCGCACACGTTGAGGCCTATTTCATGCGTTGAATTCTCTGGAACATAAACGAACATTGGCCTGCTACCGTAATGAGTGGATGAGAAAGCGTCTTGGATCTAATTTTCCTTTTTTTTTTTCTTTTTTCTGCATGAGAAGTGTTGTAATTGAGGTAGCAGCATCCTGGCTCATGGCTTTGGTGTGGGTCCCAACCTAGGCCTAGTGGCTATTTGAGCATTTTTTGTGGAACAATATTATTTTTGGGAAAGAGGGGAGTATAGAGAAACCATGTCAACAATAAGCTCTTGCTTATCTTCTTGCCATGGACTGTGACCATACACGTGTCAAACAACAAACAAGTTAAGTGAAAAAAGAATAAAGCAATTTTTAAAAAAGTGTGTTGATGAATAAAGGGATGATTATAGTGGCAGACCTAGCTTTTACTAATGACTAGAGCCACTAAGAAACTAAGAATGTACGATACAAATGAGGTAAGATATCAACATCTGTATGCTTGCAAATACATCTCGCTCAATATAACAAACCATCTGATGATCCATCCATTCATCATCCATCTTATTTGCTAATTCACCCGCCTATTCTTGCCATATATCTTCGTTACCGGATAGTTATGTCCATCTCGAACATTTTAATGCATTTGCTGAATTTGCTTCTGGATGCCAGGATCTACAATAATGTCTTCATAAGCAAGGACATGATTGGAATCTTCCTCAATAGCAACATCTTGTATTCTTGCACAGTACTTGCTCCAGTTCCGACTGTCACGCCCCAAAATTTCTATTTTGGGTTGTGAATAGAAAACATGAAAAAAAAATTATTTATAATTATTCTTAAAACCTTTCCAAGATTTAATTATTTTTTTATAATTTTAATAGTGAAAAAAATGATTTTCTCAAACTCTTAAAAATTTAAAATAATATGTTTGTTGCATTCATGCCGCTTGCATAGTTTTATTTCTGTGAAAAATCATTATTTAAAGTTCGTATAGGCTTCGAACGATTTTTTCTCTAATTATAAAATATAAGTACAGTAAATTAATGGTTTATTTTGGGAACTTTTATTTTATTAAGAACATTACCAAAATAGCCAAAAATTGAATTTGGTTGGAGATATATTCCCCAAATGAATTTACAAATGAAAATGAAAACAGAAAAGAAAAAGAAAAAAAAAAGGAAATACCCTCTCCCTCGCAGGCCCAACCCAGCTGGCGCACCCGCCTGCTCCCATCTCCCTCTCCGTTCCCCTCAGCCCGGCCCAAGCCAGGCCAGCAACCGGCCGCCTCCCACACCCGGCCCCTCTTGCAGCCCAACCGGCCGGCCCAGCTAGGCCCGACAGGCCGCGCGTCCCCACCTCCTCTCTCTCTCTCTCTCTCTCTCTCTCAGCTCGCGCCGACAGGCGGGGCCCGCTGGTCAGCGCCCCAGCCCCGCCGTCGTCTTCCTCGTGCAGCGCTCGCGCGAGCGCACGCGGCCGCCGATCACCCCGCGCCACGCGCTCGTCCCTCCGCGCATCCCGCGCCAAGCCGTGCCACGTCCGCGCCTCCACGTGGCCACTCGACCACGCCAACGCAACGCCTCGGGCAAGCCGTGCCACGGGCAACCCGGAATGGCCTCCCGAGCTCGCCGCGGGCATCGTCTGCTCCGCCATCCGCGCTCGTGCGCGCACCCAGAGCTCCTCAGCCACCCTTCTCGTTCTTGGACCGATCCGAACCCCTTCCCCGAATCCCCGCGCACCATCCCCGCTCCATCTTTCCCTCTCCACCCTCCCTCTTCACTGCATGAAACCACCGCCCGCCATAACCGGATGGGGCAAGCTCCCCAAGCCACCCCTTGGGTCCTCTATACCCTATAAAAGTGCACCAGGAGCCCCGAAAGAACCCGCCGCCACCCTCTAAATCCTCCCAGAACCTCCTCCCTTGCCGCAGCGCCTCAAACCGCGCCGCCGCCGCCATTAGAGGAGCTCGACCCGAGCTCCCGATTACCCCTATCTAGGACACCTCCCACTCCCTTTTATTCCCCTACGACGCCGCAGCGACGCCACGGCCTCTCCCCGCCGACGCTCGTCGCCGATTGAAGCCCGAAACGCCGTGCTTCAGAACCTCCCCGCCGGTCACCCGCTCTGGACCGCCGCGAGCAGCCACCAGAGCCCCTCGACGGCCACCAACATCACCCGAGGGCTCGCCGGGGCCGACTACCTCTCTTCCGCTGCTCGTCGGAGCTGCACGAGCCACCACGTCGCCTGCGCCTCGACGCCGGCGAGAAATCGCCGCTGCCCCACTGTTCCCGGCCGGTGAGCCTCTGTTTCCTCCTCTCTCTTCCCCCGATCTAATCCTGGACATTGATCTGGAAACCAACGGCCTAGAGCGGCCGATACCCCTTCGGGTAGCCATTTTATAGAAACAACCCCAATCGTTTTATTGTATGAACCCACAGTCCAAATGCACTATGCAGTGAGTCTGTGAGATCTTTCTATTTAGCCCCTATATGTTAAACAAATCTCTCAGCAGTCCAGAAGTATTACAAATCAGAGTTGGATTTATTTTAATTAGAAAATGGTTTTTAAGAATTACAAAAATGCCACCCAATTTCAAAAGCCCATATCTTTCACATTTTAAATCCGTTCTGAACGAATTAACTTGAGTTGAATTCAAAATTTTATAATCTAAATGTTAGTACCACTGTTAGGTATATTTTCAACTCTGAAAAGTTTATAATTTATTTAATACATTATTTTATAAAAGGAAAACCATTTAATTCATATCTTCGCCATTTTAACCCCGGTTCGATCCGTTCAAATCACGTCGGTTTCGTTTCGACGAGCACGATGCTGTTGATATTTCTTATGCACAATTAAAAATATGAAAGATTCCGCAAGCGCACAGAATACCATTGTAGCATTTTACCGGGCAGTATTCCAGGTATCGTTATTTATATTTTACCACAGGGAAACAATAGTTAAAGAATCTAATAGCTGCCATCATACATCTACAAACTTAATATACCAACTAAACTATAGTAGGGGTAAGTGATAAATGATACGGAGTTATGCTTAAATACATAGACACACAGGAGAATTCTATGATAAAAGAGTAGATAGCTAAAATGAGAGGATAACGGGAGAGTTCAAGGTTCCTAAATACTTCTCTATTACTAGGGTAATCAGGGGAAGGGGTAATCAGAGGAAGGCTGCCAAAAAACTCTACGAAACACCAACTCCGACGTGGTGGAATACGAAGACCGATAGAGCTTGTCACCTCTGGGGCTACCACAACTAACCGTAGGAATTGGGCGCAAACTCAGGTAAACACTAGCCTAGACACCACGTCTACACCAATGAATACTACTCTAATCATGTGCTGTAACTAGAGCACTCAATAGGAGCGAAGATCTCATGCCAAAGTATAACAACTATACTAACCAATCACACAATAAAGCATATAAGTAAATAGAGAAGATAAATAAATTAAAGCATAAGTCTTATAAAAATGAGATACAAAGATATACCGGACCCCTGAAGACTTCTCCAGAACCGAACCGCAGCTCCGCTCTCCCTAACTCTCAACTAGAACTAATCTACTACATTGGAATATCTAGCCCTAATTCTCTAGAGTTGAGAGGTTATCCATTCGAGGGACACCTCTACAGCTCCATAATGGTGCCCTTGACTCGGGGGGTCTTGGGTTCCTTATATGGGGGCGCCTGGCCTCCCCTCCACCTTGGGCAAGGGATGTGGTACTAAACTTTTCCACCAAGTGCACATAGGACTTAATGGGTCAAATTCTGATTTAGACCCAATTAATCCCGCAGCCTTTAATTAATCCCGCAGCTCAGGTTCTAGAATCTTCCAGTGTTTGTAAAATCCATATCTCTTTATTACGGACTTCAAAAATAGCAAACCATAGGTCCGTTTCAATCGTCTCGACGAGCTCTATGCAATGGTGAACTCCAATTCCTCATTTGAGATACTTTTAATTGGTGAAAAATTGAATATCCCTTCATGCCCTACAAAACAAGTGAGAACACCAAAACTCGTGGAACTTGTTAGAATCAAACGCTATAACTACGTTGTGTATTGTTTTATACCCTTGATTCATGTTTAGTTGATGGGTAAAAATGAGCAAGAACTACCGTCAACAAGTTTCCCCAAGCTTACCTTTTGCTAGTCCCTTAGAAAATCCAAACTTAGCATAATTACTAATATGTTTGGATCAGGAGTTGCTACAATGCTATCATGCCTTCCAAATACAGATGCTTTCAAACAGAAATTCTCCTCCGGATTAGACAAAACTGCCCTAACTTTCAAACTTAACCATTTTACCTTTAACTATGAAGCTTTACAGCTTTCGCATAAGTCTTGAGCAATTGAAAGACAGAACAATCAAGTTAAGCACTATGCCTCAAATTCTTCACAGTACCAATATTCCGGAGTTTTGCAAGTTTTCGAAATAAAACTCAGCGCTTAATTGTATGACACCCTCAAGTCTCATAATATATAGTATTTTTGGATCTCACTGAGGCATTAATGATCTTATGCCTTCCTATAACTAAGGATTATAGTGAAGTTTATAGGAGTGGCAATAACAAGGATGAACATACTTGCAATTCATATATTGTAAAGTCAAACAATGGATCCACAGAGAGCCAAGCCATACAATCAAACAAAGATGTGCATGTGTATGGAATATGGTGGATGGGTGTATATAAGGTGGCTAATCCTAATTCTACTTTTCCTCTTTAGAAATAGATCTCTCTCTTGGAACTTAGAACTTTTCAGGAAAACATGGGCTATCTTTATTCTTTTCTTCTCTTTTTTTCTCTTTTTTTCAGGGAGGTGGGCATCTAAGTACCCATTGTTTCAATTGCTGGGACACTTGTCCATCTTTTACTCCCTTTTCTCTTTTTTTTAATACTTTTGCATAGCCACATGCATCCTTTCAATATAAATAATTGGAGAGGTAATGATAAGAACTTAGAGCAATTAAACAGGGGCTGTCTTATAGGGTATATTTTTGGGTGTTTACTCCTAGTGTAGGAGAAAAACCTTTTTTAAGGTGGATCTGGATGAAAGTGGAAAATGATTGCGCTTACTCCCAGAGTAGGAGTAATGCATATGGGGGTGGAGTGTGTAAGTGATCTTGATTTTAAAAGCATGACAAGGCTCTCATAAGGTATACAACAAAGGTTGACTGAACTCAATGCAAAGCAAGTAGCATAAATGTGCAAAGGTTTTTCTATCTCTAAATGTATCATATATGGCTTTGGTAGGAATTCATATTTTGTCATACAAGAGCTCATCATGTAAGATTTTAAGTTTTCAAAATAAATCAATAAATCTTCAGAACTTAGTATTGCTAGGAATAAGGTAAATAGTAGCTCAGACCGTCATGCATCATATCAATCAATCACCTAGACTTAGCTCAAGCATATGCCTCCACAAGTTTTGGGTTCAGAATAAATTCTCAAATCAAACCAGTAATATCCAAAACTTCGGAGAATTTGAGGTTGAAAACTGGACACTTGAAAAGAATTACGGCAGAGCAACTATTCATCATCTCCAAGACAAAATTTTAATGTTCTCCAGTTTTTAGTTGACTCTAAGCTAGACTAACTCTGGACACACTCTAAGATTATACCTTAATAGATAACTAAGTATTTTTATTTGGTTTTGATTTGTTATTCATCTTTTTATATATATTAACTAATGGACTCACAAAAGACTCTAAAGATATGGACCTTCATCTGCCCACATATTTTTGACATTTTTAAATTTTCCTATGATACTATTGTGAACTTTCATGTGCTCACATATTTTTGGTATTTTATGACTATATAAAATAGACTCGATAATACCTGATAACTAGGGGATGCTCCTCCCCCAAGCTAGATGTCTGCAATATTTGGTGTTGATAATCTTTAGAGTGAGCTTGCCAGTAGCAGTCTGGTGGGCGCCACTGATAGACTCACTCCTTCGTAATAATGTTGTCCTACATAATTGTACTCCAACAAGAAAACTAAAACTCAAGGCTCGAATTTAATAAGAGGTTAGCGATCAGCCAATAAGTAATTGATTATTCTCTGAGTTAATTTTAGTTGATAGATTCTAGCAAGATTCTCTTTTTAGGGTTTTCTAATTTTCTTATGCAACAATCAGATATGTATGCATGCTATATATTTTTATGCCTAGCACGGAGAATATTTATTCTCATGGGGCTTAGGATTTTCATAATGCAAAAAAGTAAATACAGATGGTATTATTATTTTTTTAATTTTAATTTTATTTATTATATTATATTTTTATGCCACCATAGTGAATATTCTATAAGTTTACTCACATGGGGCTTTAATGTTTTATGATGCAATAAATAAGGCAATAAAGATTTTTTTC
Organism: Eremochloa ophiuroides; assembly: GCA_038502445.1. Lineage (NCBI taxonomy): Eukaryota > Viridiplantae > Streptophyta > Magnoliopsida > Poales > Poaceae > Eremochloa > Eremochloa ophiuroides. Next base: position 54,623,524 of record JAHLJS010000003.1, on the reverse strand, counting down.
TTTTGATATGCATAAAGATGAATATTCTAAAGTAAAATTACTAATGTAAATTATGAATACTAATTAATTAGATAACTACCATGTTACCTTATAGTAAGGGTGCGGAATTTAAAGTCTACCGACAGGACCTTTTTCTTCCACTCTTGTGTATCTCTCCGTCTTAGAGATGGAGGTCTTGATGGTTGCACCTCTGGTGACGGTGATGTCACTTTTGTTCACTGCTTTGCCAGCAGGTTGAAGTAGTGCATTAATAGTGGAAGCTGGCAGCATCTTACTCAGCGTGCATGTTCACAGAACTTTCACTTGTAGAATTTTGGGAATTAACAAATTTTTCTCAAAGTGTTGTCCTGTTTGCACAACCAAGGTAGAGATCAAGTGCATGAGCTCTGCTGGTGGAAAAACACCAACAGAACCAAATCTATATCTTTATTTTCTCAATCCTTAAGCACATTGAACAAGACAAAGTTGATGTTGCATAATTTGTTTTACTCATGACATGAGTGGTAGGATCAGACGATTAAGCATTTAATGTTGTATTTAAGTTCATATGGCAGAAAAGATTTAAATTGCTTAACCAATGGAAGGGTTGTCTATCTCTACATAATATATAAATTTTCATATGAGTATGACTATCATCTTCCAAAGATAGAATACAATGTTTTAGCACATTTGATTAAGTCTGAGATCAAAAGAATGATGCCATGAACAATCTTAAAGGACAAAGCATGTTGAGTTAATTAGGTTAATCAATTAAAGCTGTAGCTCTAACATATTTGTGTCTTTATTTATCTGTATTCCAAGATCAAGAGGAAAATAGTGACCACTTACCTTAAGATATTACCTTCATTATTAGAGCATGATGGCACTATGTAATGAAAGGTAGATGCCGGGTGGTCCTTTCCTTCTCTTGTATCTTGAGTTGTTCATGAGCATCTTGTCTCCTTTGTTGCTTTTCCTCTTTGCCATCTTTTGCTTCTTTGATCTTATGACACCTTGTCACTCCATTCATTATTATACCTGCAACCGATTAGTGGACAACCCATACCCAAAGGGATGTACAACTTTGGAACATAGGTTGTTTGTCCAGAATTTTATCATGTTCCATCTACGCTACTAAGAAGATAGGGTTGATATTATGTTAGCATAGATCATGTTCTATACCGGCATGACTTGAGTCCAAGTAACTTGCAGCAGAAGATAAAGTGAATGAATCTACTTCCATCCATAATGAATGAGTTATGTTTTCCTCTGCAAAGTTATTAAAGTTCAGCATGTGCCCTGTCTCATCTCTGATTTGAATTTATCTCGTGACTTACCCAAATTAAATTGAAAGTTTTCTGCAAGGGTTAGTCCAACAAAATATCCAATGTCTACTACAGCATACGAGCGGCTCAAAAATCAACCTAGACACCACGTCCAATTTGACTTAGGAAGGCATTTTAACCAAAGCACAACGCTTAATTCAAAGAGCCTTTGAAAGTAAAATCATCGCACCTCTTGGTTCAGAAATCAAACTAAAAACCTTGCCTAATTATAATTCCAGAAAATAGTTTAAACTAAGCACCATGTCTAATTTAAAAGGTGTATGAAATTTCTCCAAACCTTAAGTATACTATAGCGAACAAAGGTAACATGAAAGTTTATAGAGAGTTATGCAAACAGAGATGAAAGAGCATGATCATTGATTAGCAATTTGAACATGGATTCACAAGGTAGAGACAACCAATATTAGCAACATAAAATTTTCTAAATAAGCCCATTCCCCCAAGCTTAAATTTTGCAAGGCAAAGTTAAGTTTGGATGGATTAATATTGCATGATGATTGGTTGGACATACCTAATGATGTCATCCTTCTACTTCAAGCCTGGAATGGTTAGTGACAAAAATACCGAGGGAATATTTTTATAATTACAATTCTATGCTCAATTCTCAATGGTATTACATCAAAAGGTACAAGCTCACGTTATTTTTTAAGAGTGGTTATTTTAGGACACAAAGTCGTTCTTGAGAGACCTTCTAGTTATTACACTTTTAGTTAAAAAACTTAGATTAAAAACCTTTGAAAGTATGATCAAACACTCCTAAACTTGGCACCATGCTTCATTTAAGAGATGTATGGAATTATTCTAGCCATAAACTATAGTAAGTAAAGGTAGCATGAAATCATTACAAGGATTTATTCAAATAGAGATAAAATAATATGATCATAGTGAGGTATATATATATTTTTTTCTTTTTAATATGCAAGTGGTATGGATGTATACAAGAACTAAACATGATATGGATTTGATATGAGGGAATATAAACTAAATGGTGTGGATGCATGGATTAAAATAAATCTGCAATGAGATGCAAGAATTCAAAGATAACCACTCAAAAGTTTAAAGTCTATGAGCAAAACTTTCTCACCTTCTTGATCATACTTATTATGACTTGTGTGTAGCACAGCCTCTATGTTCGTCACTTGAGATATGATTTGAATTGTTGTGATGACGACCTCCTCCAATCTACACAGGGTTAGAAAGAATATATATATATATATATATATATATATATATATATATATATATATATATATATATATATATATGTGTGTGTGTGTGTGTGTGTGTGTGTGTGTGTGTGTGTGTACAAACCTGTGAGATGGCAGAGTTCCATTATTAATGAATCTTGAATGTTCAGGTACCCTAGGCTCTTCAATGTATCTTCTTGTCTTGTGGAAATTTGCCGGAAGGTCAAAATGGCTTTGTTGTCCTGTCTTATTTCATAATTCAACAGAACAGGGGTAATCCTACTAAACCTAGTGGTACACTAAATTAGAAGATATCAAGATCACTTTCAAAATCCATATGTCAATTGCTTCCCCGGCAGCGGCGCCAAAAATGCTTGTTGATTTTTCTTATGCACAATTAAAATATGAAAGATTCCGCAAGCGCACAGAATACTATTGTAGTATTTTACCGGGAGTATTCCACGTATTGTTATTTATATTTTACCACAGGCAAACAATGGTTAAAGAATCTGATAGCTACCATCATGCATCTACTAACTTAATATACCAACTAAACTATAGTAGAAGTAAGTGATAAATGATAGGAGTGATACTTAAATGACATAGACACACATGAGAATTCTATGATAAAATAGTAGATAGCTAAAGTGAGAGGACAACGAGAGAGTTCAAGGTTCCTAAATACTTCTCTATTACTGGGGTTCTATAATAACTGATTCATGGTAAATAAAGCAATCACATAATAACACTTCGGAGCAACAGTACCTTTCCGATTCTCGAATAGACTGGGAAGGGGTAATCGGGAGAAGGCTGCCAAAAAGCTCTATGAAACACCAACTCCGACGTGTTGGAATACGAAGACCGACAGAGCTGTCACCTCTGGGGCTACCACAACTAACCGTAAGAATTGGGCGCAAACTCAGGTAAACACTAGCCTAGACACTACGTCTACACCAATGAATACTACTCTAATCATGCGCTATAACTAGAGCACTCAATACGAGCGAAGATCCCATGCAAAAGTATAACAACTATACTAACCAATCACACAATAAAGCATATAAGTAAATACAGAAGATAAATATATGAAAGCATAAGTCTTACAAAGATGAGATACAAAGATATATCGGACCCCTGAAGACTTCTCCAGAACCGAAGCGCAGCTCCGCTCTCCCTAACTCTCAACTAGAACTAGTCTACTACATTGGAACGTCTAGCCCTAATTCTATAGAGTTGAGAGGTTATCCATTCGAGGGATGCCTCTACAACTCCATAATGGTGCCCTTGAGTCGGGGGGTTCTGGGTTCCTTATATGGGGGCGCCTGGCCTCCCCACCACCTTGGGCAAGGGATGTGGTACTAAACCTTTCCACCAAGTGCACATAGGCCTTAATGGGCCAAATTCTGATTTAGGCCCAATTAATCCCGCAGACTTTAATTAATCCCGTAGCTCAGGTTCTAGAATCTTCCAGTGTTTGTAAAATCCATCTCTCTTTATTCCGGACTCCAAAAATAGCAAACCATAGGTCCGTTTCGATCGCCTCGACGAGCTCTATGCAATGGCGAACTCCAATTCCTCATTTGAGATACTTTTAATCGGTGAAAAATTAAATATCCCTTTATACCCTACACAACAAGTGAGAACACCAAAACTCGTGGAACTTGTTAGAATCAAACCCTATAACTATGTTGTGTATTGTTTTATGCCCTTGATTCATATTTAGTTGATGGGTAAAAATGAGCAATAACTACCATCAACAGATGCGTTATAAATACTTTTGTATAGGTTTTCCATTTTTTGTGTAATGTTTCTTATTATGTTTTGTTTGGGCCATGTGTAACAGAACCGCCTAAATCACATGGCCCACAGGAACCTGTCATTGTCACTAATGACCTCTGACAGCCGGGCCCGTGTCCCAAATGATCTAGAAGGCTCTGCCGGGCTACATCAGTGCCTGTTTCTCCGACAGGATCCCATTGCGAAGCCATTACAGAATTACAACATTCCATAATAAAATACATCAGAGTAAAAGTGCGGAAGATTAAATAGTACTTAGATTACAAACCGGTTGTCCAAATATAATTCTAGTGCAGTTATTACAAACCATAATTAAAAGTAGTTGCAGTGGCAGTAGAACAACAATACAACATACTAAGATAGATGATAACACGAACCCTGCCCATGGGTCCAACTTCACTCTTCCTCACTACCTTCCTGGACTATGGTCACACAGCAGGGAGCGAGACAGACCTCCGACTGCTGACTTCCTGCAACAGGGGTTAACAAACCCTGAGTACTGGGGTACTCCGCAAGACTTATCCGACTAAAGAAAAAGGAATGAGACTCAGGAATGCAGCCTGAGGGGAAGTTAAGGTAAAGCTTTAGCATGAGTCAAAGTATTTTTGCGGAAAAGCATTACTAATTCTATTTTCAGTATTTTAGTCAACACTATTATAATCAATATCAATAGTTATCCATTCTTTCACATATATCCTTCAAATCCATTTTCTTATTCGTTCTCAAAAACATCCTAGTTCTGAACCACTTTTCGATGTAAGTCAGTGGATCAAGTCTCCATAACCGAGAAGCAATGACGATTCGAATCAATTAAGTACCTAGCTAGGATCCCTAACCACACTGCATATGTAGCACCTAAGCTTGCATATACCAACCCCGTCTACCACGGCTTTTCTATACCTGAACTGGTCCTGCGCCACCCGAGAGCACAGTACTCCTCTCAGTCTCCAGGCACGCCGGCTATGAGGGTACACGCTACTCTCGCCATCTCTCTGTTGGTATTTATTAAGTGCCAATAGAATATGGAAGATTCCGCAAGCGCACAGAATACCATTGTCGCATTTACCCGGGAGTATTCCAGAGTATCGTTATTTATATTTTACCACAGGGAAACAATTGTTAAAGAATCTGATAGCTACCATCATGCATCTACTAACTTAGTAGACCAACTAGACTATAATAGGGGTAAGTGATAAATGATAGGAGTTATACATAGTAATCACTTATAAGATAAATGAGTAGTCTAGCTAAGTTGAGAGGACAACGGGAGAGTTCGGTTCCTAAATACTTCTCTATTACTTGGGTTCTAAGATAACTAAAGGATAGTTAAATAGGGAATCTCACAATAGCACTTCGGGACATTAGAACACTAGCCACAGAAAGGGATGCGAAGGGGGCTAGGAGATCTAACTACGGTCCTACAATCATCAACCTACACGAGGTGGAATACGTCGGCCATCAGGGCTGTCACCTCCTGGGGCTACCACAACTATTCGTAAGGTTGAGTGCAATCTCAACCAACCACTAGTCTAGATACCACGTAAACCTGGTAATGGGCTGGCATCTAAACCAAACCCACACCGGTCCAGACGTTTATGTGTTGATTACTTACCCCACCCCAATCCAATCCCTCATCTAAAAAACCAATCCAATCCAATCCAGAGCTCGCTGCCGTCGGCGCAGACACAAGCTCCAGCGCGGCCCTCACCTTCTCCTGCTCCCACGCCTCCACGATGCGCCGCAGGATGGAGTCACCGGCGGACACGAGTAGGAGCTTCTCCCGAGATGCAGGATGCAGGGCATCGCCGGCTGGAAGGACTACAGCGTCGTCAAGCCGCCCGCCACCAGGCCCTCTCCAAGATCTCCCTCCATGGCAACGGCGGCGACTGCGTGTTCATGTCCACCGCGTCAGGCGCCGTCGGCCAGCTGGTGGGCCAGTTCGTGAGGCTCGCTGGGTGCCGCCGCGTCGTCGGCAGCACAGGCTCCGAGGAGAAGGTGGAGCTGCTCAAGAGCCGGTTCTGCTTCGAGAACGTCGGCGGCGCCATGCTCGACGCCGTGCTACTCAACATGCGCGTGCACGGCCGGATCGCCCTCTGCGGGCTCATCTCGCAGTACAACCTCGGCGCCGTCGTCTCCAAGCGCCTCCGCTTGCAGGGGTTCATCGAGACCGATTGAAACCGATTCTGCTTCATCCCCAGACCGAACCAGCCCACTCGTGTCTTTAGACTATTTTCATCCAAACTGTGAAGGCCCAAATGAAAAACCAAACTACAAACCCGGTTTGAGCCCAAACCATTCTCAGGTTTAATACCATGTCTACACTATTAATTACTACTCCAATCCCATATGAAAACTAGAGCACTCGATGCGAGCGGAGATCCTATGCCAAAGTATAACAACTATACTAACCAATCACATAATAAAGCATATAAGTAAATATAGAAGATGAATATATAAAAGCATAAGTCTTACAAAGATAAGATACAAGTCATACCAGACCTCAGAAGACTCCTCCAGAACCCGAGCATGGCTCCGCTCTCCCTAACTCTCAACTAAAACTAATCTAGTACATTGGAGAGAGGTTATCCTTCAATGGGCACCTCTCCATCCAAGCCCTAACTAGAGAATATGAATTATAATAATGAAAGGGATGGAGCCTAGGGGGTCCTTGGGGCTGTATATATAGGGGGCGGCCTTCCCTCCACCCTGAGCAAGCCATGTGGTATTAAATCTTTCCACCATGTCTCATTAAAGCGCACATAGGTCTTAATAGGCCAGATTCTGATTTAGGCCCAATTAATCCCGCAGCCCTCAAATAATCCCGCAGCTCATGTTCAAGAATCTTCCGGTGTTTGTAAAATCTATATCTTTTCATTCCAGACTCCAAAAATAGCAAGTAATATATCCGTTTCGATCGTCTCGATGAGATTTATGCAATGGTGAACTCCAATTCCTTATTTGAAATACTTTTATTCAGTGAAAAATTGAATATCTCTTCATACCCTGCAAAATAGGTAACAACACCAAAACTTGTGGAACTTGTTAGAATCAAACCCTATAACTATGTTGTGGATTGTTTTATGCCCTTGATTCATGTTTAGTTGATGGATAAAAATGATAGATAACTACCATCAACAAGTTCCCCCAAGCTTACCCTTTGCTAGTCCCTTAGCAAAGCCAAACTTTAGCATAAATCAAAAGTTATAGCTACCCCTCACAAGTATTCAGTTTTAAACCAAGAAGTACTCAAGGATTAGAGTAGACCAAGCTAACCTTCAGACTTAGTTGTATTACCTTTACCACGGAGCTTGTAGCTTTCTCTTGAGTCTTGGGTAATTGAAGGATAGAATGTCTAAGTTAAACACTATGTCTCAAGCTCTGCCGTTCAACTCTTATCCTGGAGCTTTTGCAAGTTTCCAAAATAAAACTCAGAGTTTCCTTTGTATGACCCTCTCAAGTCTCTCAATATGTGGTATTTGTAGATCCTTAACAAGGCAATAGTGATGCATGCCTTCTCTCTTTCTCTCACCCTATAACTAATTGCTTATGTAGAGCTCATGGGTAAGGAGTCAGCTCATACATACTTGCATTGAATGTATTGTAAAGTCAAATAATGGATCCAGAGGAACAAGTCATACAATCAAATCAAGATGTGCATGTGTGTGGATGTGAGGTGGTAGGTGGATATATATATGTTGGCTAATCCTAATTCTACTCGTTTGCTCCTTGAAGACATTTCTCTCCCTTTTTCAAACACTAGGGAAATGTGCTGCAGGACAACATGGGATATCTTTCTTTTCTTTTTCTTTTTTTTCAGGCGGCCATCAGAGTACCCATTGTTTTGATAAATTCGGACACTTGTCCATTTTTACCTATCAGGCGGGCATCTTTGTACCCATTGTTTTCTCTCATCTCACTCTTTTGCATAGCCACATGCCTCTTCTCTGCAACAAGACTTTCCTTTTTCCTTTTTCCTTTGAGAGATAGCAACAAGAACTTTGGAGCATTGATCTGGGGTAACCAATGAGATATTTTTAGTGTTCACTCATAGTGTAGGAGTAGAACATTTTTAGGTGGATCTAGATGGAATATGTGGAATGTGGATGCACCCACTTGGATATGAGTAGTGCATTATAGTGGAGTGCATGTGATCTTGATTGTAAAAGCATGACAAGTTCCTAAGGAATCCACAAATCTTGACAAAACTCAAAACAAAGCAAGTAGCATATGTTGTGTATGTTTTCCTAATCTAGCATGTATGGCTGTGGTAGGAATGTAAAGCTCTTGCATATAGGAACTCATCATGTTGTTTTAAGAATTTTTAAAATAAATCTCCAGAAATCAAGTATCACTAGGAACAAGATAAATAGCAGCTCAAACTTTGCATATCATATCCCTCAATTACTTAGACTTAGATCAAGTATTTTCTACCCATAAGTTTCAGGTTCAGAGTAAATCTTCAAGTTAAAATGGTTGTGTCTAAAACTTGGGATGATTCAAGGTTGAAAACTAAGTGTTATGAGGAATCATAGTGGGGTGCTACTTATCAAATTCCTGAGCATGGTTTTTATCTATGGAGTTCTTTTTATCTGGGCAACAACTTTGGTAAGCATTCTCTTTTATTCAAACCTAAGCAATCCTAAATAATCAAACTAAACAAATCTTTATTTGGTTTTCAAATTTTATTTCACTAGCTAACACACTCAAAAAGCAATATAGTACATTAATAGCATGGGAAACTTATACTTAGCTGGATTAAGTGGAGGATACCCTCCCCCAAGCTGAATGTTGACGTGGTCTTTGATGTTGCAAGTTGAGTGATCCTTCTAAGAGCAGGTGTACCAGCAGTGTAAGGGCGTCGGGTTGACTAGCTCTTTGATCATGTATTGCCCTGCAATAACTCAATTGCCAACAAGAATACCAAATCTCATGGAGAGGGGTTTGGTTTAATACCACTCCATGGTTAGTAATTGATTTTATAATTCCAGTAGAAATTTTCCTAAGTGGGTGGACCTTCATGTGCCTACATATTTTTGGGTTTTTCTAAAAAGTGTGGACCTTCATGTGCCCACATATTTTTGGTATTTTCAAGTTTATGGATGCAGAAAGTAAATATGATGCAGAAATCTATGCTAGATGCAATTTATTTTTGTGCCACTACAGTGAATAGTCTTTATGAGCTATGCCACAAGATTAGTCACATAGGGCTTTTAGATTTTATTATGTAAAACAATAAATATTTTTATTTCCTTTTTAATGTAGGAAAGTAAATATGTAATTACTAATATACTAATGCAATGCTGAAAAGTAAATATGGATAGCTACCAAGTTTACCTTTTGGTGAAGTCTCGGTGATTTATAGTCCTCCAAATAGGACTCCTCCTTGCAGTGGTTCATTAACAAAGTACTTCGGTTTGTTGTTGAGGTGGTGCCTCCACTAGTGGCTCCCAATGGTGGTGCCACCTTCTTCCTTTCTTTTTGTAGGCATCTCGAAGCAATCTTCATCATTGGAGCATGATGAAGGGTACATAAACTTCAATGGTCTTTTGCCTTCCTTGCAGCTTGGGCTGTTTATTAGCATCCTATCCCATATGTTGTACTCCTTTCTCACTCTTCGGACCTTCTGATTCTTCTCATTATTTCTTCTCTGCAAGGGGTCAGTAGACAACACATACCCGAACGAATATATTTTCTTAAAGTACGGATAGCATTTGCCAGCGAATTAAAGATTAATCTATAGCTCATGTTTTCAAATGATTCACCATAACTTCATTTTTTTCATCAAGGTTAAAGCGAGGAATTATTTTGAAGAATACCTTTAACCACAATTTCATTCTATGAATAGTATCCTAATATGATTTAAATATTTTTATGTAGGAGAGTTTAGTCTATATGTACAACCAAATTCTTAGACAAGTATGCTTTGATTTCATAAGTAATATTCCAAAGCGTACTTATAATAGAGCAAGGAACTTTAAAAGACTAAAGAGATTTATTCAAATAGAACCAAGAATATGCATGGTGAACCACAGGAGCATTTTTTTATTTGTTTTAATTGTTAGCAAGTTAAGTTTGAGCATGGCATAGGGTAGGAGTGACCAAGACAAATTAGCAACATGGTATAAGATGTTGATTATAGTTAAATGTTGCATGAGGCTTGGACAAACGTACCTTATGTCTTCATCCTTCTAAGTAAGTGGTGACAAACTTACTTGGAAGGGGAGGCTTATCTGGTTCATCTGTCGGTGAGAGCTTATGGTCTTGCTGGGCAAGGTCTTCCTTTTATCTTCTTCGTCTTTTCACCATTCAACGAAAGTACGGACAATTACATGCTCTTCACTCATCAACCTTTTCTTGATTTTGATTGATTTGCGGTTGATGAGCTAGGGTCCACTGGAGATGCAAACTCAAGCTCCTCCCTGCTTGTCTTTGTCTTCTATTGTCATGGCAACGAGTTATTCTTCTTTTAGTGACATGCTAGCCGTCTTGATAGTTAGGGCGGGGAACTTCTTTAATGTTCAAGTAAAACTTCACCTCCAATAGATTAAGAATGTTTTTTTCTGCAAAATGTTAATGGACACATACCCGAGGGAATATAACAAAATTGAAATACAGGTTTTGTTGTCCATACTATCTTGCGATTTTCCTCTATGCTAACAAGATGATATATGGTTTTAAGATTGTTTAGCATAGATTTTGTCTATTGTGTTTTACATTGTTGTTGCTACATTCTAGTATGGTTCAAAACAGAGATAACTTGCAATGAAAGATAAATGAATAAACATTAATACTCACAATTCTTCCTCTTATAAAGAATGAGCTGGGTCTTCTTGTGCAAAGTCATTACTGTCTTGATTCATCTTCGGTGTGGACTCATCTCTTGACTTCCCCAGATTTGATTCGAAATTTTCCTGCAGTGGTTAGTCCAACAAAATTTCTAATGTCTACTACAGCAATTTCTAATTCAATAACCAAACCAAACTCCATGTCTAGTTTTAGTTAAGGAAGGCATTTTAACCTAAGCACCACGCTTAATTTAAAAGCCTTTGAAAATACTCATATAGCCATATGTAGTACCTCCAAACCAAAACTTACTATGGCAAACAAAGGTAACATGAAAGCACTAGTAGAGAATTATTCAGGTAGAGATGAAAAAAAAACATGATCATGGTGAGTTTTTTTAAAAGATACTAATCATGAGCCTTCATGTGCTCATATATTTTTCTATCTTTTAATAAGAATGCAAGTGAGATGGATATATGAATGGAATTAAATAAGTTATGAGTAGAAAAATTTATAATAAATAGGGTGAATATATGAATTAAAGTAAACGTGCAGTGGAATGCAAGAGATAACTACTCATCAAATTTAAAGTCCATGAGAAAGACTTTCTCACCTTTATTTGATCATACTTACCATGTCTCACATGATGGAATTTGTGAGTGATGTAGCATCTTTATTCCCGTCACTTGAGATATGATTTGAATTCTTGTGACGATGACCTTCTTCTCCAATCTATGAGATGGCAGGGTTCCATTATTGATGAATCTTGGATGTTCAGGCACCCTGGGCTCTTCAAAATTTCTTATTGTGGAAATTGCCGGAAGGTCAAAACGGCTTCTACTGTCCTGTCGTATTCCACAATTCAACAGAACAAGGGTAATCCTACTAAAGCTAGTGGTACACTAAATTAATAGACATCAAGATTACTATCAAAATCTTTATGCCAATTGCTTCCCCGGTAATGGCGCCAAAAATGTTTGTTGGTATTTATTAAGTGCCAATAGAATATGGAAGATTCCGCAAGCGCACAAAATACCATTGTAGCATTTACCCGTGAGTATTCCAGAGTATCGTTATTTATATTTTATCACAAGGAAACAATGGTTAAAGAATCTGATAGCTACCATCATGCATCTACTAACTTAGTAGACCAACTAGACTATAATAGGGGTAAGTGATAAATGATAGGAGTTATGCATAGTAATCACTTATAAGATAAATGAGTACTCTAGCTAAGTTGAGAGGACAACGGGAGAGTTCGGTTCCTAAATACTTCTCTATTAGTTGGGTTCTAAGATAACTAAAGGATAGTTAAATAGGGAATCACACAATAGCACTTCGGAACATTGGAACACTAGCCACAGAAAGGGATGCGAAGGGGCTAGGAGACCAGAAGACTCCTCCGGAACCCGAGCATGGCTCCGCTCTCCCTAACTCTCAATTAGAACTAATCTACTACATTGGAGAGAGGTTATTCTTCAATGGGCACCTCTCCATCCAAGCCTTAACTAGAGAATTTGAATTATAAGAATGAAAGGGATGGAGCCTAGGGGTCCCTGGGGCTGTATATATAGGGGGCGGCCTCCCCTCCTCCACTTTGAGCAAGCCATGTGGTACTAAACCTTTCCACCATGTCTCATTAAAGTGCACATAGGTCTTAATGAGCCAAATTCTGATTTGGGCCCAATTAATCCCGCAGCCCTCAAATAATCCCGCAGCTCATGTTCCAGAATCTTCCGGTGTTTGTAAAATCTATATCTTTTCATTCCGGACTCCAAAAATAGCAAGTAATATATCCGTTTCGATTGTCTCGATGAGCTCTATGCAATGGTGAACTCTAATTCCTTATTTGAGATACTTTTATTCATTGAAAGATTGAATATCCCTTCATACCCTGCAAAATAGGTAAGAACACCAAAACTTGTGGAACTTGTTGGAATCAAACCCTATAACTATGTTGTGGAATGTTTTATGCCCTTGATTCATGTTTAGTTGATGGAAAAAATGATAGATAACTACCGTCAACACTCTCCACTCCCAGTGCGTGGTTGTCGGTTCAAGTAATAGAGTCACCGGAGATAGGGCTTCCCGGAGTATGTGGCTAGTTGCAATGTCTCGATCACAGTAGGTCGACAACGAACAGTCCCTAATACTTTTCTGTTGGAAACCATCCATTGGGACTCTAACCCAAGTACACTGGTGACCACGCAGTTTCACATCCCTTTTCCGCTGGCGACTATAAGTTGGGACTCTAACCCAAACTTATGACCACCAAACGGAAAACCCATTCCCATTGATGACAATGGACTGGCCAAGTACACTGCCAACGACGAGGACAATACCATTCCCTTTTAATAATTCATTCTTTGCATATCATCATAGTTTAAAATAGCATTTTTTTTGCAAGTCTAATGAATAAGCATGACTAAGCATCTTCAAAACTTTAAATAAATCAGGTTCTCAGGTTATAAGTAGTGGTCAAGGAAAGGTAATGCATCAATAGGTTATCACTCAACTCCTATTAACCTAATACATTAGACTAACTCAAGTGATAAATATTTATAAATAACAAGGAGGAGCTAATGCACCGGGGCTTGCCTTGGATCGCAAAAAGAGTGGTGTCGGGGTCAGTGCCACAAATGTCAAATCCCTGCACCAACTCCGGAGTAGGCTCCTTAGCAGTCACCTCAGTCTTCATAGTTGACACCTGTTATCATCCAAATTTTATTATCAATTATCCCTGCATTAAATATGAATATCCAGTAGAATAGGGTTATTACCGACAGATTCCACGAGTTTTGGTGAAGTATCTATTTCCCAGGGGATTTTCCAGAAAAGCTTAAAAGAAGGATTAAAGAGCATAATTACCACGAAACTTAACCGCCAAGGAAACATCATCACGAGAACACTAGAATCATCTGGAACACACCCGAAGCACCGGAGCCCGAAACCCCATAGGGTGGGGCCGGCCGGCGCCAGGGTGGGGCCGGCCGGCGCCCCCTAGGGTTTCCCCCGCGCTGCCTTCTGGAGTCTTCTACCACTGCCTATTAGAAGTCATCTGAGCCCTTGTTTCAAGTCGGTTTGATCCTACGGCATATGTGCATCCCACCGGGCTATAAATAGAGAGGCATACCCCCCTGGAGGAGAGCCAGATCAAGAGATGAAGACATTGAAGCATTAGATAGATATCCACTAGATCTAGGCTAGCAATCAAGAGAGAGATTAGAGAGATAGAGTAGATGAGTAGAGATTCGGAGAAGTCCCGGCCTGTCAGAGCTTCTTCGTAGCTGTGTTCGTCTGGATTCAACTCCCTCGCCCGGAGTTGCGTTCTGAGTTACTTTTGTATTCAACATCCTGATTCAAGTAAGCATTTCTTCTTATTCGTTCTTAAGTTTACAACTCTATTTGAGTGCTTTGATCTTGGTAGCTTCTTGGTTGAAGTAGTAGTTTGTAGTGTAGACGTGGTGTCTGGGCTATAATTACTTGTGAATGTCCCCTGATTGGCCGGAAAGTGGTAGATCGCGTAGGTGACAGCTGCGTTGAGTCCTCTGTAGTCTACTTCCCGTTGATAGGATCGATAGGTGTATAAGTGTTTGGTAGGGGGAACTCTGATTTCGCCTCTTATTCATGTCACTGCCCGATTAGAACGATATTATTCAAAGTTTACCGGTTGTCGGATCTAGATAATCATTTGTTATCTCCTCATTCTTGATATTCTCTGGATTGATTGTGTTATCGGGTTAAGAGCCAATAGACTTAGTCAGTATCACCTACTGTTCCTTTGTGTTCGATATTAAAACCGAGATTATCTGGTGAAGTGCTACATCGTTGTTTTATCTGTGCGCTTGCGGATACCTTGATAATAATAATCTTTATTAGAGTGCAGTTAATTTATACCAACAAGCATTTCTGGCGCCGTTGCCGGGGAATGGTTTGCTGATTTTGGATTAGTCTATCTTAATCTTGTATTATACTTTTATCTTTTATCTTTTACCTTTTAAAGTATGGAACCCACGTCCCAACTTTTATATCAATATGGAGCACCATCGAGATCGTATCTCTAGCCAAAAGAATCACCTTTACCTATCACATCATCTGGCTATGAGTTACGCCCGGGATTAATTAAGTTAGTTCAGGATCACATTTTTTCTGGTAGTTCTAGCGAAAACCCCTATTCCCATTTAGCCGATTTTGAGCAGACATATTCATGTTTGCACATTAAGGGCATGGCAGATGAAACTTTAAGATGGAAACTCTTTCCGTTTTCATTAACGGGAAAAGCAAAGAAATGGTATAATCGCCATGTTGGGAGTAGTCAAGGAGATTGGGAAGTATTGCGTGCTAATTTTTGTCTTAAATTTTTCCCTATCGAAAAGGTCTCTAAACTTCGTTTTGAAATTATTGGATTTAAACAATTAGATAACGAATCATTAGGCAAGGCTTGGGAACGTTTTGATGGATTTATAAATTCTGGACCTAATCTTTCTTTGCCAGAACCTATGCTTTTGCAACATTTCTTTTTAGGCCTTGATGATAAAAATAAAGAATACCTTAATTTGGCCGCAAGAGGAGCATTTATGCATATTACTGCTTCACACGCTAAAACTATTCTTACTAATATCTTAATTGATCTTCCTGAAGAAAAAGAAGAGTTGTTAGAAGATGAATTTTTGTCATTCAATTCTAAACTTTTGTCTGATTCATCTCAACTTTTACCTGAACTATCTAATGAGAAGGAGATAACTCCTATTTCTGATTTTATGCTTGAATTTGAGGATGAACTTTTTGATGATTGTGGAAACACCTCACGCTATCATAAAATTATAAAACCACAAGAGTCTATGAATTTTAAAAGTTTTAATGTTTCATACCCTGCTGATTTAAAATTCCTTAGAGAGTTAACTAGAGAATTAATTTTTGTTATGAGTAATGAGTGGTTGATAGAATCTGAGCTTTCAAATGATATAATTCGTTTAAATTCTCCTGCCATTACTATTAAATGTCAAATTGATGCATATCCTTTTGATACCTTTTATAATCCAATAGTAGGTGTCAATATTATGTCTCTTACATTTACTGAAAAGTTCTTGAAAGATATGCCATTAATTCCTACAAACAAATTATTGAAAAATCATTCAGGACATATTATTCCTAGTTCAGGTGTTTTATGTTCTCTTTCTATTGTGATTAACGAATTCTAAATTTTGCTGAATTTCTATATCTTTGATGTTTGGGATTTTGATGTAATGATTGGGTTACCAATAGGAAAACTTTTGCGAGAAGGTTGTGCGGGTAATTTAGAAATTAAACTTGGAAAGGGATTTAATCTCTCAGTGCCTATAACTCATGCATTAAAAGCTAAGGCAGAGCCATCTCCTGAGTTAAATCCGATAGAAGAAATTAAGGCTGTGTTATTTGAGGAATTTATTGAACCTAATTTAGAGGATGATACTCTGTTCTTTATTAATGAAGAGGAAGAGGATCCGATTGATCATGAACCTCTGGATGAATTACTAGAGCCACCTAAGCCTTCTATTGAGCTTAAACAACTACCTTCTGGTCTTAAGTATGTTTTTCTGAATAATGATCAAAATTCTCCTGTGATTATTAGTGATAAACTTTCTGATAAAGAGTCTTTTAGATTAATGACTGTCCTAGAAAAACACCGTGCTGCTTTTGGTTATTCACTCCAAGACTTTAAGGGGATTAGTCCTGTTTTATGCACCCATCGTATTCCAACCAACCCAGAAATTACACCTTCTAGAGAGCCCCAACGTAGGCTTCAAAATGCGATGAGAGAAGTTGTTAAGAAAGAGGTCTTGAAACTTTTGCATGCTGGAATTATTTATCCTGTTCCCCATAGTGAGTGGGTAAGCTCTGTTCAAGTTGTACCTAAAAAGTGTGGTATGATCATATTTAAAAATGATAATAATGAATTGATACCCCAGAGAACTGTTACAAGATGGCGAATGTGCATAGATTATAGAAAACTCAATAAAGCAACCAAGAAAGATCATTTTCCGCTGCCTTTCATTGATGAGATGTTAGAGCGTTTGGCAAATAATGCTTTCTTTTGTTTCCTTGATGGTTATTCTGGATATCACCAAATTTCTATCCACCCTGATGATCAAAACAAAACCACTTTTACATGTCCTTATGGAACTTATGTTTATCGTAGAATGTCTTTTGGATTATGTAATGCACCTGCTTCTTTTCAAAGATGTATGTTGTCTATATTTTTTGAAATGATAGAAGAAATCATGGAAGTTTTTATGGATGATTTTTCAGTTTATGGAAAAACTTTTGATGATTGTCTATAAAATCTAGATAAGGTTTTGCATAGATGTAAAGAAAAGCACTTAGTCCTTAATTGGGAAAAATGTCATTTTATGGTTAGAGAAGGAATATTGCTAGGACATTTAGTGTCTGAAAGAGGTATAGAGGTAGATAAGGCAAAAATTGAAGTTATTAAACAACTACCTCCACCTGTTAATATAAAAGGAATCCAAAGTTTTCTTGGTCGCTGTGGTTTTTATCGCAGATTTATAAAAGATTTTTCACATACTGCTAGACCACTGACTAACTTGCTAGCTAAGGATGTTCCTTTTGAATTTAATGATGCATGTTTAAAATCTTTTAATATTCTTAAAGAAGCACTTACATCAGCACCAATCATTCAACCCCCTGATTGGTCTTTACCTTTTGAAATTATGTGTGATGCTAGTGATTATGCTGTAGGGGCAGTATTAGGACAAACAAAAGATAAGAAGCATCATGCAATTGCTTATGCTAGTAAAACTATGACATGAGCACAATTAAATTATGCAACAACTGCAAAGAACTCCTGGCTGTTGTTTTTGCTATTGATAAATTTAGATCTTACTTAGTAGGAGCAAAAGTAATTGTTTATTCTGATCATGCTGTTTTAAAATATTTGCTCACCAAGAAAGATGCTAAACCTCGTTTGATAAGATGGATTTTTGTTGCTCCAAGAATTTGACTTAGAAATTAAAGATAGAAGAGGAATAGAAAATCCAGTTGCTGATCACTTGTCTAGAATACACTTTGAGAAACCTCAGGAATTGCCTATTAATGACTCATTAAGAGATGACATGTTGTTTAAAGTGACCAAGTCAGACCCTTGGTACGTGAATATTGTCAACTTTATGGTTGCAGGTTATGTACCACCAGGGGAAAATAAAAAGAAGCTTATTTATGAAAGTCGTCTCCACATATGGGATCCACCATACCTCTTTAGAATTTGTTCAGATGGATTAGTTAGAAGATGTGTACCAGTAGAAGAGGACATGCGGATCATTCAGAAATGCCACGCATCACCATATGGAGGTCATTATGGAGCATTTCGCACTCATGCTAAGATCTGATAGAGTGGGTTCTTTTGGCCAACTATGTATGAAGACACCAAAGATTTTGTTTGGAGATGTGGATCATGTCAGAGGCACGGAAATATCAATGTAAGAGATGCTATGCCACTCACCAGCAATCTCCAGATCGAGCTCTTTGATGTCTGGGGAATCGATTACATGGGACCATTTGTGAAATCAAGAGATTGTGAATACATTCTGGTGGCAGTTGACTATGTATCCAAGTAGGTAGAAGCTATGCCATGCATGAATGCTGATTCCAAACATTCAAAGAAGATGTTCGAAGAGATTATATTTCCAAGGTTTGGAACACCAAGGATGGTCATTAGTGATGGAGGAACATATTTCACTGATAAAAAGTTTCACCGATACTTGCAAGCTCATGGCATCCGTCATAATGTTGTTACACCATACCATCCTCAGACAAGTGGCCAGGCAGAAACATCAAACAAAAAAGATCAAAAATATTCTACAAAAAACAGTAAATGAGATAGGTACTGCATGGAAGGACCAATTACCCGAAGCACTTTGGGCATATCGGACCGCATACAAGACACCTTTGGGTATGTCACCTTACCAGCTAGTATATGGAAAGACCTATCATTTACCAGTAGAGTTAGAGCATAAAGCTCACTGGGCTATTAAGAGATGGAACATGAACTTTGAAGCCACTGGAGAAAAGAGAAAAATGCAATTATCAAAATTAGAAGAATGGAGAGAAAAGGCTTTCACAATTCAAAGATTTATAAAGAAAGAACAAAAAGATGGCATGACAAGATGATCAAGAAGAAAGAGTTTGCACCAGGAGATAAGGTATTACTTTTTAATTTCAGGTTCAAATTATTTGGGCTTGAAAAACTACGAAGAAAATGGGAAGGGTCATTTACGGTTGTGAATGCATCACCACATGAAGCGGTAACTCTATAATCACACGAAGGTACGTTATTCAAGGTAAATAGTCACCGACTTAAATTATTTTTAGAACCATTTAAATTAGAAGTTGTTGACGGGCTGGACTTTGTCCAATTACCCACTTTTTAGTCCCGTCATTATCCGTTATAAAAAATTATCGCGCATCGCAACTAACAGGAAGTAAGAAGAGTCTAGAGGCTTCACGAGCTCGGCCAGCTAGGAAAGACACCTGGTGGGGCCGGCCGGCGCCCTAGTGCGGCCGGGCAGCTCCCCCCTGTCCCCTCTCGTCCTGACTCAAGTTTTCTTTTCTTTCTCTATCTTTCCTAAGCACAATCCCATAGATTTTCGATGCGTACGGATAATCTTTCGTACGAATCCTGTAGAACATAGATTTGATCTTATCCTGTCTCCTGAAAATCATATAAATACGCACCTATATCACCCTTGAATGCCATCCCATCATCATTGCCTTCTTCTCCTCCAAAGAAACTCTCTAGTTTAGATCTAGTAGCAATGGCAAGCAAAGCGGTCGTCGGCGCTGATTCTGGCAAGATCCAAGGCGACGACTCGAAGGCCATCGTCCTCGCACAGCCGAAGCCCCTGGCCATCATGCCGCCGAAGCACCTCGCTGTCGTGCCACTGAAGCATCTTGCTACGGTGCCCCAGCAGTTCAAGCAAGTCAACTACACGCATGCTCAGCCTGCTTTGCCATCGCCACCTGAGAGACTGCTACTAGAAGATGGTACCAGAGGGAAGCAGATCTCTATTCCCTGAGGCATGCCACTTCTTCCACCTAGAGATAATGAGCGACTCCTGTCGATCAAGACCGACAAGAACGGAACGTTGGTATGTGTGAAGTACACCACTGCTCGCCCTGCCATCCAAGGAGTTCGTGCACGTCCAGGCCAAGTCCGCTACACCGAGTTCATACCACCTCCTCCCAAGAGACAGCGGGCTACATCTACATCAGCACTAGAGAAAGTCCCTAGACAGCCCCAGCTCTCTCTACGCATCCTTAATGAGAAGATGGAAGCTCTCTCTAACACCGTTAGGGGTATAGAGAGGAATGACAGTTTAAGGAGCAAGATTATGAGCGACATGACTAAGCAAATAGAAGTCAATGTCAAGTTAGTTCGCAGTCTCAAGCGCAAAAAAGATCAGCTGAAAGAAGAAATTGGTGAGCTAAAGGAAGAAATTAGGCATCTCGCAAAGAAAGGGCAGCCTTAAGTTGCCCTAGTTATCTATGTAATAAGGCACAAGTGTGTTAGGTTTGATTATATTATCAAGTGTGTTAGGTTTGATTTATAATATTAAGTGTGTTAGTTAAGCTCATGGAGGTAGGGCAGTCGTTAGCTCAGTCAGTTATCAGAGTTATCTAGTATTATTAATGAATAAAGTGCCTTATTCTCTTTATGAATATTAATGTTTAAGTTTACTTTACTCTCTATATTTTTGGTAAGCATGTTGTCTCCACATGTTGCGCAGAAAAGTATGCAGGAAAATAAGTGTGGGGGAGACATATCGCGACTATGGAAATCAATTCGCTCAGGAAAATCACGTAATTCAGAAGATAAAAGAACCAGGACCTCGCACACCGAAGTGGACCTCGTGGGGCCACAGAGGCGCGCCGTCCGGCGCCCTACCTGGGCCGGCCAGCCCCCTCCTCTGCATCCTCTGCATCCCCTTCTCGGTCATGGTCAGGTTTGATCCCCATACAATATAATTGCATATGTTTCGATTTCTGTTTCAATCCGAATTAAAATTCACATGCTAAATTACTCTTAAAAGAGAAGAAGAATATTGTTTAATTCATGGCTTAAGAATAAATTATATAACACTTTTCTAGGAATCATGTTACTATTGGAAACTATTTATAGGGACCCCATGATTGCTTAAGTCGTTGTGAAACATGATATAGTTGAATAATGAGAGCTTAACCTCTGATGTTTTGTCTTTGGAGATTTTATTTCGAAAATTTAAATGATTAGTTATACCTCTCCTTTGTGGTAAAAATATTGTCCTACCAGAGCCATATATAGGATAGAAGCCTGCTCCATATAATACTTGTCTTTGTATTGAGTTTGGTCAACCTTTGTAACCCTTTGAAGAAATTTGTCATATTTTCGAATCAAGTGCCAAGTCCACATAAGCATTACTCTAATCCGGAGTAATAGCGAGTCATTCTATTGAAAATGTTTCTCTCCTACACTGGGAGAAAACACCAAAAAAATAATTATATAGCATAGTTACCAAATAATTGCTCCATGTTTTGTAAAGTCTCTCAACTATTAACATCAAAAGAGGTATGAGCTATGCAAAAGAATAAGGGAGTATAAAAAATGGACAAGTGTATGAAGAAATTAAAACAATGAGTACTTAGATGCTCGCCTCCCTTGAAGAAAAAAAAGAGAAAGAAAGAGATAGCTCATACCCTCCGAATAAACTCGACTGTATAAAAGAGAGATTTATTTTCTTTAGGAGCAAGGTAGAATTAGGTTCCACCATATTCTACCAAATAAAGCTTGATTCGATTATATGCCTCATTTCTCTATGGATTCTTTGTTTGACTTTACAACAAATACAATGCAAGTATGTTTTCACATTTTACCTACCTGAGATCCACATAAGCTTTTTAGAAGTAGGATAAAGAAGGCAATTTCATTAATGCCTTGGTAAGGATACAAAAATACCAGATATATCAGTGATTCGAGAGTACTACAAAAGGAGAAGGTAAAGCTAAGTTTATTTGCAAAATTACATACCCTCCAATTGGCTTAACTAAAGGAAGAGAGTGATCTATTTTCAAGCTATTCTGTTCTTCAACTACTCAAAGATTCATGGTAGACACTTTGAGTTCGATAGTACATGCATGACTAGACTAGTTTTATATAATGTACTCTCAAGTTATGTTTTAAATGCCCCATTCTCTCTAAGAATCTTACATCTTAAAACCAACCTTTTTCTCGGGACGAGCAAAAGCCTAAGTGTGGGGGTAATTATTGACACCTGTTATCATCCAAATTTTATTATCAATTATCCCTGCATTAAACATGAATATCCAGTAGAATAGGGTTATTACTGACAGATTCCAAAGTTTTGGTGAATTGTCTATTTCCCATGGGATTTTCCAGAAAAGCTTAAAAGAAGGATTAAAGAGCATAATTACCATGAAACTTAACCGCCAAGGAAACATCATCACGAGAACACTAGAAGCATCTGGAACATACCCGAAGCACCGGAGCCCGAAACCCCACAGGGTGGGGCCAGCCGGCTCCCCCCTAGGGTTTCCCCCGCGCTGCCTTCTGGAGTCTTCTACCACCGCCTATTAGAAGTCATCTGACCCCTTGTTTCAAGTCGGTTTGATCTTACGGCATACGTGCATCCCCACCGGGCTATAAATAGAGAGGCATACCCCCTGGGGGAGAGCCAGATCAAGAGATGAAGACCTTAAAGCATTAGATAGATATCCACTAGATCTAGGCTAGCAATCAAGAGAGAGATTAGAGAGATAGAGTAGATGAGTAGAGATTCGGAGGAGTCCCAGCCTGTCGGAGCTTCTTCGTAGCTGTGTTCGTCTGGATTCAGCTCCCTCGCCCGGAGTTGTGTTCTGAGGTATTTTTGTATTCAACGTCCTGATTCAAGTAAGCATTTCTTCTTATTTGTTCTTAAGTTTACAACTCTATTTGAGTGATTTGATCTTGGTAGCTCCTTGGTTGAAGTAGTAGTTTGTAGTGTAGACGTAGTGTCTGGGCTACAATTACTTGTGAGTGTCCCCTGATTGGCCGGATAGTGGTAAATCGCGTAGGTGACAGCTGCGTTGAGTCCTCTGTAGTCAACTTCCCGTTGATAGGATCGATAGGTGTATAAGTGTCTGGTAGGAGAGAACTCTGATTTCGCCTCTTATTCAGGTCACTGCCCGATTAGAACGATATTATTCAAAGTTTACCGGTTGTCGGATCTAGATAATCATTTGTTATCTCCTCATTCTTGATATTCTCTGGATTGATTGTGTTATCGGGTTAAGAGCCAATAGACTTAGTCAGTATCACCTACTGTTCCTTTGGGTTCGATATTAAAACTGGGATTGTCTGGTGAAGTGCTACATCGTTGTTTTATCTGTGCGCTTGCGGATACCTTGATAATAATAATCTTTAATAGAGTGCAGTTAATTTATACCAACATTCACCTCCTGATCTCCGGTCACTACACGTATGCAATGATGAATGCAAGAATGCGATGCAATAATACGGGTACATGAAATAATGAATAAAACAACCTTCAAACACTACTATCATCCACAACCTATCCAAAATAATTGTTTCTAAAATTTTTGCCCTAGGTCATCAGGGTGTTTGATCTAAGACCACAATCAATCCAAAAATTCATGCCAACCCTAAGTGATTAAGGTTTTCTATTTATTTTATTAATCAATTAATCAAGTATTTACTTAATAAATAATTAAACTATTTCCATTTGATGCCAAACTTTACCAACAGTTTTCTCTTGATCTAAAATAGTGGCAAAATAAGTTTCATGATTTTTGGATTAACAGAGAATTAATTAAAATTGCTCAAAGTTACATTTAACAATTAATCCACAGATTTTTAGCTCTTAGAGAAAGTGTCCAAAGCATGCATTTAATATTTTTAATAAATACTACATAGTACAGAGAGCATACACAAATATTTTCATAATTTTCATGCAGTAATTTTATTCACACAAAAAGATCAAACTGTAGCACTATTCATCCAAAAATGAATTAGAAAATCTTTTGGAAATTCGCTAGGAAAAAGAAAAATGCAAACGGCCCGGGTCGACCCAATAGGCAGCAAGCAGGCCCAGCCAGCCCGTGCACGCTCCCGCGTGCTCCCCCACTCCCTTTGTGCCACTGACAGGTAGACCCCACCTGTCAGCCTCTCCTTCATCCCCTCTCCTTCTACCTCCGGCTCCCGCGCGCGCGAGCACGACGGCTCGCTGTCGGCAGTTCCTCCGGCGAGGGGGAGACCTCCGACATACTGCCCAAGCCCTAGCCCTGTAACCTAGGGACCTAAACCGACTAGAGTAGGTCGGCGGCGAGCACGGCACCACCAATGGCGGCTCGGCCATGGCGCGCCGTGCGCCGGCGAGGACAAGACGAAAGCGTCTGGATTAAGGGGCACAATCAAACCAGAAGCTCACCGTGACTTCAATTTGATAGGTGGTCGGGCTCGAGGTGGATCAGAGAGGTGACTTCGACGATGGCGGCGGGTGCAGCGGTGCTCGCCGGTGGCGTGCTCCCTGTTCCGGTGATCCTACGACACAACAAGGCAAACCACCGCGCAAATAAGCACACATCGGACTTATATACACTGAAACGCCCAACCCGCAGGTCCAGAGCTCACCCGGTTGGCCTAGCCCCGACGTCCCGGTACGCGGCGGTGCTCCACCCTGCCACGTAGATGACGGCGACTTGTTCCGGCACACACAGGGCACTACAGGATGGGGAAGAAGGTGCAAACCACGTGCAATGGACCTAGCTAGCGGGCTGTGAGGCGGAGGGTATGGAGGTGGCTCGTGCGCGACTGTCACACCCGTATTCTAAGAATAAAATAGGATGCATAAATGACTCATATGTGTCCCAGTAATAGTCGCACATATAAGCTGACAAATAACAAATGTATCATCACAGTGTTAAATACATAACGAATAAATAATTATTACATAGTCTTACACAAATATAGGTAATAACTATGACGTCACACTCGCGGAAGCTCCATCACAGGGACACGGTCTACTGGGAGACACCAAGCCTAATATTCATTGCGATAGTCTTCACTCCAATCTTCATCCGTTGTGGGAAATTGTAAGGGTGAGCATATTTCGTACTCCGCAAGTATAACACGGGTTCATGAGGCACAAAAGGCTAGACACTGTTCGACTGTATTTAGCTTTTAATGTTCAGATTCTTTTTAGCAGTTGAGTAGCATCAAGGTATTCCAATTCCCATAATTAATCCAATGATCAGTTGTAATAAGGTTAATAAATAGCAAAGATATTAACAACAATAATAAATATAATATAATTCACAGTAACCATCTAGCTGTAATGTGCTCAAGGCCGCTCATGTCCGCGAGCACGGTTGTTATTACAGTTTATTAAACTCTGCGCATAGGTGTACACTTTACCTGTGAGTCATGATTTACCCTTTATCACGAGGTAGCTAGCCTCTTGACCCACTTCTAAGGAAGGTCAGCAGGGATCACTATGAAGTCTTTCGAAGGATTTGTCTAACATGTTAGGGCCGCAAGGGTGAGTGGCAGCGAGATGTAGGAACCCCTTTTCAATATGGCACATTCCTTCTCGGCTATACTCATATGACTAGAAGCTGTACTACACCCAAGATGGCAAACCCCCAACTGCGCCCTTTCGGGTAACCTCTAACAAGTTAGAAAAGATCCTTGTAATGAACTAAAGCCAGAGCCATATAGCCCTCACAGTTGTACTGTATGTCCCGAGTCATCACTTACAGAAAATCCTATGGAGAGAAACTAGAGCCAAAACTCTCAACCCCAAGGCTCTAGCCCCCTTTGAACAGGAATAAAATCATATTAATTTGTTCATTGCATCATCCATTAATCATATCACAAGATCATTGGTATCAATAAGCACTAGCAATAGCTACCCAATGCATAACCCATAGGTGCACAAGGAATCAAGATAAAAACACTATGTTATAATTTTTAATGTTGTCAAGGTGGACACATGCATATATGAATTATGATTATTGTGAATAGTACAACAAGGATGGTCCATGTTATACTTGCCTTGAACTTGAGATCCTTTCTCTGATCCAAATCTTCGATTGATAGCTCCAATAATCATCACGAACTGCTCACCGTCTATACTCGATCAATCACTACATCAACACACAACATCTAGCCGACATACACGAAACAAACAAGGATAATAATTAAAACAATACACCAAACATTAACTAAATAGTTTGAAAAGGTTATAAAATTATTCTACTCCTTCTCACGATTACATCGATATAAAGATCACGAAAAACGGATTTAAAACATAGAAGTTATGTAATAAACAAGATTTACTTTTGTAAAAGAATAGATTGAATTTAATTATGAAATTTAAAAGTTCCAAAATTAACGTTCAGTGGTAAAAACATGTAGTGGACAAAAAAAATACGAACCTAACGCAATTTGAATGTGAATGATAAAACAGTGAAGAATTAAGGCTACATGACTATTAGATCACAATTAAGAACAGTACTGTGAGTAGAAAAACACATGCAGCACTTGGATGAATATAGCTATAATATATTGAACTTGTATGGATCTGAAATAGGTAGACTGAAGATTGAT
This sequence comes from Eremochloa ophiuroides, assembly GCA_038502445.1. Taxonomy (NCBI): domain Eukaryota; kingdom Viridiplantae; phylum Streptophyta; class Magnoliopsida; order Poales; family Poaceae; genus Eremochloa; species Eremochloa ophiuroides. Next base: position 54,596,777 of record JAHLJS010000003.1, on the reverse strand, counting down.
TCAACAAATACTATGATTATGATATGATCTAGGATTGGATTGTAAGGTTGCAGACTTGGTGATAGGGTTTATGATATATTCACAGATAGCTGGAATAACTTACGTGCACATGCATAGACGGAGATGTGCTCTGCTCATATACAGATTTGCACGAAAGCATGCATGGACGTGTACTTGCTTGATGGCCTCCTGTCACAGCAAGCAGCAGAGAGACGCCGCCGGTTAATTCTCAGATGTTCACTCGGATATGTAACAAGCTGTATTCAGTGGCACGACACACGCGCATCAGACCACGAAGAAGGCAGAGAAGGAGATGGAAATTCTGTAGATGTCCTCACCACCAATTGACGAGAAGAACTACAATGACATGATCATCCGGACAATGAGAACGTGCTTCGGTGTCCAAAATCCTCCACTCCTTTATCGGCCATGTTGATAGGTCGTCGGAGACCGAGGTCTCGCGTGACCGTTCTTTCTTCACGTGGACATCGGATTTACGACGACGAGGACACGATCAGCGCAACATGCAAGGGACAGCCGAACGTCAACAAAGACGACATGAACACGTGAGTAAGAGCGAGGTGATAGGAAGCGGGAGGCAAGGAAGCAGAGCACTGCCAAACCTGGAGAAGATGCGTGGATGTTAGCGCCGTGGGTGCGCCGAGGAAAAATTGAAAATCCAACGTGATGTTTAAGCCTCCGCCTAAGAGATTGGCCGATATATATGGGCAAGAAAACTTCTTAGCTCAACATCAATTAGCAATTTGATACTAATTAGTATTGCAGCCCTCACCTCCACTAATGGCCTAATTAATTATTAAAGCCCGTTAGTAAATAAATGCGAGAGCCTTTGAGAGCTTATTAGGATTATTGCACATGGACTTTGAGCGCTGGGGAATAATGAAACATTTTATTACTTTCGGAATCAAATAATTTCATAAATAAAATAATTCCAGAAAAGTCTAGAATTAGTATTTATATCATGAAAAATATCCTGAAGGCTCTGAAAATTATGGGAAAATTACTGGAAATATTATGGAACATGGTGAACCCATGTAAAGTATTTGGAGCTCAAGAAAATATATTTTGGAGCATCTAAAAATTAGATTTTGCTCGCAAAAAATAGAAAAAGATCCAGAAAAAGACGAGAAAATTTTCGGAAAGTTTTTAAAGATAAGTTGATGAATGATGAGCATGAAATAGTGATTTGAACCTGAAGAAAAGGTTCTTATAAACTCCAAAGAAAGAATCTGAGTTGATAAACGAGAAATTTAATTGTAGAAAAAGACAGAGGCATACCATAGAGAAGATCGTTGTACTAAACATGTTTACAAACTTTATTCACTCACATTATAAAATTATTTACAAAAGAATTTGAATAATTTTTAGTTTTGGCAAAGACCACTCAACCAAAATAAATCATATACAAGAGCATGAGTGCACAACCATATAGAAAATTTCCTATATAAATTTTTAATTTAATAAAAAAATTAATTCCCTATATTTTATGAGCACAAAAATATAAAATTAAATTAATTTAGCCCTATTTCAAAATTAGCAAAATTTGGGGTGTTACAGCGACGAATTTACCGGGCGGTGAGGTGAGGTCACCAGCGGCAATGGAGGCGGGAAGGTGAAATGGACGGGGTGCCCGTCGTCTTTATACACTAGTGAGGGGCGGATAAGGTCGAGCGCCTGTCCGGGGCCCCCGAGCGGCTCTGGCGCGGCGGCGACAGCGCCCTGCCGGCCGGAGGGCAGCAGCACGCGGCGCGCGCACGCGTGCACGGCGCACTCGGCACTGTAGGGGTCCGAAACAGTAGCCAGTGCCCTAAGGTCAAATGCTATACCTTTCAATCATGCCCTATACAATTTGATTTAGTAAAAACTCCGAATACGAAAGTTGTGACAAATTTCATGTAGAACATTTTTGCTTTTTGGACTAAGTTCAAATTCTACATATTTTTGAAAATAACAAAAAGGGGGTGAAACTTAGATTTGAATTTTAAACTTAATTCAATCAAATTCTTCAAAGTTTTACATATAACCTGAAAATCTGTATACATGAAAATTGTTCAACTTGCCAAGCTCTACAACTTGTATTAAGGGTGTTTGGTCAGATTCTTCATAATTTTTGAAATGACATTTCAAATTCAAATTCCAATCCACTGTTTTGAGTTTAATTCAAATTTCCACTGTATAACTTAAAAATCTCCAAAAATAAAAGTTATTCCATTTTAAAAGATCTACAACGTTTATTAAGAAACTTTCATCAGATTCCTTATAGTTTTTGAATTAGGTTTTTGGGGCCTAATTAGGGCTTAATTTGATTTTTCTTTTTAATTTTGTTTTTGATTTCAAATCATAGGGTTAATTGCACAATCATTCCAAACATAATAAAATCACTCTATGAGCCCTAAGAACAATCAGATGCATGCAACTAATTTAAACATGATGACATGGCAGATTAATTAATAGTAATCCCCGAGGTATTACAGCCTTCCCCCTAGAAGAAATCTCGTCCCGAGATTTGATACACGACTAAGACTTAAGACTAAGCATTGGAAAAGAAAATGTGTCATGGAAAACTAAATCTAACTTGGTTACTAAGCGAGTGAGAAAGGTTTTCATATTACACGACGGGGAAATTTTACATCTACAAGGTAGCGAAAAACTCGGGGAAGTTCTTGGAAAGATAGTCCTCTGATTCCCAGGTAGCTTCATCTTCGGAATGCTGACTCCATTGGATCTTGTACCACCTGGTTGTAGTTCTTCGGGTAACACGATCTTTTCGATCCAAGACTCAAATCGGATACTCGGAGCATGTCAGATCCGGTTCGAGTTCCACTCCTTCGACATTAATAACTTGATCGGGCACTCGAAGACATTTCTTCAATTGCGACACGTGGAACACATTGTGCACATTAGAGAGGTGCTCTGGTAATTGCAGTCTGTAAGCCACCTTTCCCACACGTTCTATAATCAGAAATGGTGCAATATATCGCGGGGCTAACTTGCCTTTGACTCCTAATCGGTTGACCCCTTTCATTGGTGACACCTTCAGGTAGACATAGTCTCCAATCTTGAATGCTAACGGTCGACGCCTTTGATCGGCATAACTTTTCTGACGTGACTGTGCCACATTCAAATTCTCCTATATCAGTTAAACCTTTTCTTCGGCTTCATTGACCAAGTCGACTCCATAAAACCATCTTTCTCCAGGTTCAGACCAATTCAACGGAGTACGACACCTACGACCATACGCTGCTTCAAACGGAGCCATCTTGATGCTTTCTTGATAGCTATTGTTATACGAGAACTCTGCCAATGCTAAACACTCATCCCAGGTGTGGGTGTAATTGAGTGCACAAGCCCTCAACATGTCTTCCAGAACTTGATTGACCCTTTCGGTCTGTCCATCAATCTGCGGGTGGTATGCTGTGCTATGCAGAAGTTTTGTCCCTAATGACTTGTGAAAAGCCTTCCAAAAATTGGAGACAAACTGGGTACCTCGATCGGCGACAATGGTCTTCGGCACTAGCTTCAACAGATTTTCCATATATAGCTTTGCATAGGTTGCGGCAGTATATGCAGTCTTCACGGGCATGAAGTGAACTTGCTTGGTGAGACGGTCCATAACTACCCAAATTGAATCAAAACCTCGGGGCGTCCTGGGCAAACCTACAATAAAATCCATACTAATGTCTTTCCATATCCACGCAGGAATAGGCAATGGTTGCAGTTCTCCCCCAGGCTTCATATGCACAGCTTTCACCTTTTGACATATATCGCACCTGGCAACATACCGAGCAATTTCTATCTTCATCTTAGTCCACCAGAATTTCTGTTTCAAGTCCTGATACATCTTGTTGCTTCCTGGATGAATGGAGAATCTTGTCAAATGTGCTTCATCGAGGATCATGCGACGTAACTCAAGAGCTTTTGGGACTACAAGTCGATTCTTGAACCATACCACACCTTCATCATCAATTCTGAAACAATCCGTCTTTCCAACTTGGACTTTTTCCTTAATGTGCTTGATTACTTTGCTTCCCTTTTGAGCAGCAATGATTTGCTCACGGATAGGTGTTTCAATGCTGATGTTGGCTAGACTACCCTGTGGAACTATTTCTATGCCTAACTTTTCCAGCTCATAACATAAAGATAGGTCATACGGCTTTACGGTCAAACAGTTGCAGTGAACTTTCTGACTGAGTGCATCAGCAACCACATTAGCTTTACCCACATGGTAGTGCACTTCGATATCATAATCTTTTATCAACTCGAGCCATCTTCTTTGTCTCATGTTCAACTCTTCTTGGGTAAAGATGTACTTTAGGCTCTTGTGATCCGTGTAAATATTACAAGTACTACCTAGCAGATAATGACGCCAGATCTTCAATGCATGTACCACAGCTGCCAACTCCAAGTCATGAGTGGGATAATTTTCTTCATGACGCTTGAGTTGCCGTGAAGCATAAGCAATGACTCGACCTTCTTGCATCAGGACACAACCAAGACCAGTGCCCGAAGCATCGCAGTACACATCAAATGGCTTTTCAATATCGGGCTGAGCTAAGAATGGTGCTGTGGTCAACAACTTCTTCAAAGTCTGAAAGGCTTTCTCACACTCAGGTGACCAGACAAACTTGACCTGATTCTTCAACAAGCTGGTGATGGGCTTGGATATCCTATAGAAATCCGGAATAAATCGACGGTAGTATCCCGCCATCCCCATGAAACTACGGACTTGATATACCGTGGTTCGTGGATTCTAATTCAAGATTTCCTCCACCTTACTCGGATCAATGGATACGCCTTCAGCTGACAAAATATGCTCGAGAAATGGGACTCTGTCCATCCAAAACTCACACTTGCTAAACTTGGCATAAAGTTGATGTTCTCTTAAGCGAGTCAGGACAACACGGAGGTGGTTGGCATGTTCTTCAGGGGTTTTGGAGTAGACAAGGATGTCGTCAATGAACACAACCACGAATTTGTCGAGCTCCAGCATGAGGATGGAGTTCATTAGGTACATGAAATAGGCAGGGGCATTGGTTAAGCCAAAGGACATGACTAGGTACTCATATAAGCCGTATCTGGTGGTGAAGGCAGTTTTTAGTATGTCTTCGGGACAGATTTTTATTTGGTGGTAGCTAGACCTAAGGTCAATTTTAGAAAATACTTTGGCTCCAGCTAGTTGGTCAAAGAGTAGGTCAATATGAGGTAAAGGGTATTTGTTTTTGATGGTAACCTCGTTGAGTGGACGGTAATCAACACAGAGTCAGAGGGATTTATCTTTCTTCTTCACAAAGATAGCAGGGCAACCCCAAGGAGACGAGCTAGGTCTAATGAAACCCTTATCCAGCAAATCTTACAACTGGATCTTAAGCTCTGCCAGTTCTTTGCGAGGCATCCTATAGGCTCTATGAGATATAGGTGCTGTTCCAGGCTTCAACTCAATAGCAAACTCCACATCACGATCGGGTGGCAAACCAGGCAAATCATCGGGGAACACGTCTGGAAATTCACAGACTACCGGAATATCCTGCACTTCATTGACTGCGGTTGCACATATCCTACCAACTGCTCTTTGAGGTATTGGAAGTTGGATGAGAAGTTGAGTTTGACTATCAGGCAAGTTTACCCTGATGGTTCTATTCAGCACGTCAATGAGAGCCTTGTGCTGATAGATCCAATTCATGCCTAATATCACATCTATGTCCTGATCTTTGCGTACTATCATGGTGGTAGGGAATATACGCCCGCCCAGTTCTATAGGTACTCGTTGCACTATCTCCTTAGTACTTATACGCCCCCCGGGCGAATGCATTAGGAAATTTTCCTTTATTTCTCTAGTTGGTATCTCATGCTTGACAACAAATGTGGGATTGATGAATGAATGAGATGCACCAGAATCAAAAAGCATAATTGCAGGATGACTTGCGACAGGGAACCTACCCATCATGATGGGTTCACCCTCGGGAATCTCACCAACTTGGGTGTAGTAGACCTGACCTGCTTTCTTGACCACCTTCCCCTTTTGGGCATGCTGCTGATGACCACGATGCTGAGCCTGCTGCTTCTGACCACCAGGACCCTTCTGTGCATTCTGATTATACTGCTTCAGGAATGGACAGTTGTGAGCCCAGTGCCTCATCTTGCCACAGTTGTAGCAAGGATGGTTGTAGTTGACCTGTGGGGTGGTAACACGAACGCCAGGGGCATTCGGCTGAGTGGTGTTTTGCTGGTTGGAGGTGTGGGAGGTAGCAGCAGTGCGAACGATGACCTGCTGCTGAGGGTAGGGTGGACGAGAGCGGTGAGTGGGATGATAAATGATTTTCTGACGCTTCTGGCCACCAGAAGACCCAGACTTCTTCTTCTTCTTATTCTTTTTCTCTTGGTGTTTACGGTCACTCTTTTCAAAGGCAATGGCAATGTGGAGGTTGTTGGTCAGACTTCGCTGAATCTTGTAGTTCAGTCCCCTGATAAAGTAGTCCTTCTTTTTCTGATCAGTGTTGGTGTGCTCAGGGGCATATTGCGATAGGTGATTGAACTGACCAACATATTGCATCACAGTGCACTCTTTCTGCTACAGTGCCAGGAATTGGTCTAGCTTCATTTTCATCACACCCGCAGAGATGTAATGAGCACGGAAAGCCTCATGGAATTCTGCCCAGGTGAGTTGATGACCATGAGGCTGTGCAGACAGAAGGTTTTGCATACCAAGCACTTGCAGGACCTCGCAGTTGTTGCGCTGCAAACAGTGGCTTCTGTATCTCAATGCAGTGAATCAGGCTAAACTTCTGCTCCATGGTACGGAGCCAGTCATCAGCCTTCAGGGGCTCATCAGCCTTCATGAACATAGGTGGACTGGTATCCATGAAGTCCACATATGTTGTCTCATCATCATCGCGGCGGCCACGACGCCCACCACGGTTGCCTTGATTCTGCGCCATCGCTGTGGCGGCATTGGCCAAGGCCGCAATGGCATCGGCCAAGGTTGGTCTAATAGGCGGCGGGTTGGGAGCAGCACCATCCTCAGAGGTTCCAGCACCGAACGCACGGGTATTGACAGGCATCTATTTAATAACAAACTGAATTTAAGACTAGCATTACTTGAACGAAACATAGTAGCAGTGCACACTTAAACCTTACAACACTTGAACAATACTTAAACATAGGATTAGGACTTAAACAAAGTTCCCAAACCCAAAGCTAAGGTTCTTGGCACACCAACATTACAACACAAAGGATAACGGTAGGCTGACATCCCTAGTCCTAAGACTAGTCTAGTCATCGTCGATCACGATCACGTCCTCGTCGTCATCCTCCACGATCACATCATCCATGGGATCAATCTCCTCCTCAAGGTCATCCTCAACAACCTGCTCCTCGCCTTCCTCCTGCCCAGGTCCCTCAACCACACCAAACTCAGGCTCCTCCTCATGAGGAACAAGGACAGGGTTCAGCTCATTGTTGAGCCTGTGCACCTCCTCGTGCAGAGCATCATTGTAGTCCTCGATCTGCTCCACGTAAATCTCCAACTCGTGGACCCTTGACCGGGCCACGTCCTCACGCGCCTAAGCCTCCTCCTTCTCGTGAGTCAGGCGGTCCAGCTCACGCTGCAGCTCGGCGACAACGTGCACATCCCTGTAGTAGTCACGACATGTGTTGGCAGTCCTTATGGATCATTTCTATGCTGCCAACTTAGACTAAAAAGAAGAAAGACAATCATATTCTAGCACATATGCCTTTACTACTAACAAGTTCCACTTGTTCCCCTAGTATTCATGTTTTGCAGGTTTAATGGTATAACAAGTGGAAATACACAAACATCATGAAGAAAGCGCAAAAGCTAAAGACGTATTCAGCAAATGCGCAAACAAGAATAATAAAGAAGCCCACCTTCGATGCATATCTGGGCCTGATCATAACCACGGGAGAGGCCCAGGCTATGAGAGAAACCGACCACCAGAAGGCGGTGGCCAGCGGGCACACTCAGGGGACCGACCGCCCCCAGGTGCGGCCGCCCCCTGGTGAGGCCTCCCGGGCCCAGTCTTCGGTGGCGGTGCTCTAGGCGGTTTCCAAAGGGCGGTTTCACCTCCTTCCAAGTTTAGAGACGCCAAACCGTCCTAGTTCAACTATAAATAGATGGTGCTCCTTTCATTCAACACACACATCATTTTGGAGTCATCTACCTCACACCTCTCACTTGTATCTTTAGAGTAGTATTAGTAGTTTGTGAGCAAGGCAAGAGCTATCAAGGATAGCTTGTCTCCTTGGAAGAAAAGGATCATCTTGGTATGAATACAATTCGGTCCTTCCATGAGCAAGTCCTTATTTTATTTATATGATCATGCATATGAACTAGAGAAAAGTTATGATCTTGTTATGAGCATAATATATGGACTAGAATATAGTTTATGTGTCATGTTCTTGACATGTTCATCATCGTTCTTCATTGTTCATCAAATTAGTATGAATAGAGGAAGAACTAGGAATGAGGTGATGGTTCGTCGTGCCTTCTTGGTTGCTCTTAACCTAGCCTGTCAATCCGAAGGGTTGGGGTCCGCGGAGGTTAGGAGTTGTTTCCAAGTACGTGAGCATGGTGCTCAGGTATGCGGAGATCGGCGAATATGTCGGTATCCCACGGGCAGAGGGGTAGGTGGGCAGGTGGTGACGGCCCTGTCCATCCCTAGCACTCCCCCACGTTCGGATATTGAAGTAGGAGTTTGTAAAGTCTCTATTGGCTGGCAGACCAGCTGCAGGGATCTCCCTATCTCCCCAGACTTAGTCCTGATACTAGAATTACTAATTAGATGTGTTACTAGCAGTTCTTTGCATAATTATATATGACCAATGCCTGCTCAGTTAGTTATATTCTTTTATTCTTTATTTTCCTTTTTATCCTTGAGGTTGACCCAGATGTGTGTCCACTATTTTGAAATCATGTTTTATTCCTATTTACTCTATGCCTACCATTGCACTCAATAAGTGATCATGTTTACACCATGCTTGATGCATATTGCCCTCCTACGGGAAATTATAAATACGACACCCTTGAATACTCACGGGTTGAAATGCTACAATGATAGTTCTGTGCGCTTGCAGAGTAATCTTATTTCTTACTGAGCTATCGATTGGCGTACCTAAGTACCATTACTTAAGGATTGTAATTCTTGTGCACCCCACGGCGCCGTGTCACAGTTTTGCATATCGTAAGTAATGACGGTTAGGAAGGCCAATCCGGCACTTCTAACTGCTATTACCAGACTGCATTACCTAGGCCGGCGCCTTTAAGGGCCAAGGGTTACCTTTCAAAAGTAATGGTGGTTGGGGATGTCAACTTACATTTCTGGTATTATTATTAAGGACAGACTTATAGTCTATCTTTAGTAGTAATGCTAAGAAACGCCAACAAGCATTTCTGGCGCCGTTGCCGGGGATGGACTTTTAGTCTATGTTTTGTAACGACGTTAAGAAATGCCAACAAGCATTTCTGGCGCCATCGCCGGGGAGGGCAAAAACATCTAAGCTGGCATAAACATCGATTGCATAATAAAGCATTGGTAGACGTAGTTTAAACAGGCTAACTTCGCTGTTTTCTTCCTCTTTTTGTTGGAATGAAAACAGGATAGTGTATGAGCGGTTTTGCTCTGCCGAACAATTTCACCAGTAATCCGGAAGCACTCCTAAGAAGAAAAGGTCTCGTACCGCTTCTTTCTCTGCTACACCATCGGTAGACGAACCGGTCACTCTCACACCATCCGCCACTACCGCTATGGCCAAGACACTCCGTGACTACTCCACTCCCGTTGTTGCCAACGTGCCCGTTGGGCCCGCCGTCAACGTTGGAGATGGAAATTTCGAGATCCGTATGGGCCTTATTTCGATGGTGCAGGCAAGTCAGTTCTGTGGCTTGCCAAGTGAGGACGCAAATGCTCACCTGCAACACTTCCTTGACCTGTGTGACACCATTGTCATCAAGAATGTCGCACAGGACAGCATCAGACTCCGCTTGTTTCCTTTCTCCCTCACGGGGAAAGCGAAGCAATGGTTCTACCAAAACAAGGAAGTTGTTAACACGTGGGACAAATGTTCCGCGGCGTTCCTCGCCAAGTTCTTCCCCATGAGCATGACCAGCGCTCTAAAGGGAAAGATTTCAAACTTCTAGCAATCTTCGCTAGAGTCCATCCCCGAAGCATGGGAAAGGCTTCAGGAATACATCCGAGCCTGTCCTCATCATAGAATGGAAGATTGGCTCGTGCTCCAAAACTTCTATGAAGGCCTCACGGCCATGTCAAAAGGGCACGTAGATGCCGCAGCTGGAGGCGCATTCCTCTCCCTCACCATCGCGAATGCAACTGCACTCATTGAGAAGATGGTGGCCAACCAGAGTTGGGGAGAAGGAAGAAAAATACAAAAAGGCACGCATACCGTGAAGGAGACGGACTTACTAGCCGCAAAAATAGACTTGCTAATGCAGAAGCTGGACGATCGTACCACCAACCCTACCATGAGTACCGTCCAGGCCATGGACTCACACATGACATGTGAAGTCTGTGAGAACGTTGGCCACTCGGGGAACAACTGCCCCGAAACCCAAGAAGAAGCTTCATATGTCAATAATGGGTTTCGCCAACCTCAGCAAGGTAATAACGGGTGGAACAACCAACACCGCCCGCAAGGTAATAATTTCAATTCAAATTACAATTCAAACCAACCTTCCTTAAAAGACCTCATGTTAGGACAAGCAAAGATCAATGAAAATCTGACCAAAAAGTTGTCCTTCAACGATAAAATGTTTGAAAATATAAATGCAAAGCTTGAAACTCTGTCTTCTTCTATTCAAAATTAAGCAAGTTTTAACAAAATGATAGAAACCCAAATAGCTCAAATAGCTGCTTCTATCCCTGTCAACAATACGGGAAAAATCCCGGGGCAACCCGAGGCTTCTCCCGAGTTTGTTCATGCAGCTGCAGAGCAATAAAGGAAGAAGAGTCTGCCAATGGACTGTAAACGTTGAGTCCTTGCCCGTAGGTCATCGGCAGTTATCTAAAAATAAATAAATATAAAGAAATAAATAAATATCTGAAGGGGCCCACACCATCTTTCAAGCTTGGGGGAGGTGTTCCCACTCAGCTATTGTATCTTATCCTTTTGAAAAAAAATATATAAATATATATATACTTATATAATTTATATATATTTCATAAAATTATTTTCATGCATTTAAAAAGAGTTTCCCTCTTTCTAGTTTTATAAAACTCTATTTCTAGTCCAAAATAAACTTTTCTCCAAAAAAATTCTATAAAAATCATTCTTGGGAAGTTTAGATTTTGTTATGTCCAAATCTTATTTTTAAAATAATTTTTGAAAACCAAAAAGTTTCAAATAAATTTGTGGAAAATCAAAATCTAGGGCAAAATTCCGAATGGGAGTCATTCGTAACCGGCTACATCTTGGGGGTAGCCATTAGAGGGAGCTGTAAAAAGATGGGATAGAACCGGCCCCACCAGGGGACCGGCCGGTCCCAGGGGCGACCGTCCCCTGCCCAACGGCTCTGCAGCGCGGCCTTTTGCCAATGGCTACTAGCCGTTGCAAGGAACACTCCCCCGCCTGTGATCAAGTCTATAAATACCAGGAACCTGGGTGGAGCTCCTCACCCCTCTCACACTCATATTCTTTCATTCCCTCCATCACTCTCTTGCTCCACCACTCTCCAAATACTTTCCACAAAGTTCAAGTGCAAGAAAATTCTGCAAGAACCTATTGCATTTTCCACCACAAAGCAAGATCTCGTGCTAGCTCACTCACCATGAGTGGGATCGGAGGTCGGATTTCCGGCATGTTTCAGAAAGGCCGTCGCTCTCGTGGGGAGTCTAGCCAAGGGCCCCCCGCAAGTGAGGAGAGCCCACTGCATGAAGAAGAGGAGGCGCCAGGAGGCCATGCCATCGACGAGACCGACTCCCCCTTCATCGACTTGGAGAGCGAGCGGGAGATGCAAGCATACAACCTCCTCAAGGGACGTGAGTTCCTGCATACACCGGCCTTCGACCCACACTTTCTCCAGCAGACAGGTATGAACGTCAAATTTAATACCGTTTTCGAAAATGTTGGTTGGAGCCGAGTTGCCCCTGTACACGAACTTGGATCTTGTCTTTTGACCATCCAAGACCTGGGCACTCTACAAATTGTCGATTATGGTATTACTTTCCGCTGCTTTGGAAAAGAGCATAGTCTTTATTGGAAGGATTTTGCTACCCACTTAGGCTTTCATGAGCGATGCTCTGTTGACTTGGGTTTTTCTCTCTCGGGTTATCATCGTCATACTTTTTGGCACTTGATAACCGGACAAAATATGACTGGAAAATTCCAACCTAATATCAACCACATCCATCATCCCACTTTAAGGTTTATGCTTAAGTGGATTGCTAATTCCTTCTTTCCTAGAGAAGACACGCATCATGCTTATGATATTGAGTTGAAGTTGCTTTATGACGTGCTTAAAAAGATTAAAGTCGCTCCCGTCTATGATATTGTTAAGCACTGGTTGAACTCTTTCAAAACTTCTGCACCTATCATGTGCACTTCACTCATCACTCGTCTTGCTGCTATTATTGATCCTCATGGTGCTAATACTATTGTTTATTTCTCCACTCCTCGCATTATGCTCAATGAGTTTTATTTCGTGCAAGCCCATACTTTAAAACGTGACGAATCGGGACAGAATTTGGTATTTTATTTTCCGGGATATATAAACGAGATACCGTTACCTAACCCGGATCTCGCTTTATATAAATCCCCATCTCTCACCTTCGACCTTGTTGAGAAGGAAGAAGCACGCAAGAGTTCTATTTCCCGCAGGAGATCACGAAGGAGAGGAGTACAGGACGAGGAGTCTGCACCATCCGTACAGCCTACACCACCGGCCATGCCCACCATGACACCAGGGATGGGATGGTCCCCTGTCATGTCTACACCCGGGTTGACCCCTGGGTATGGACATGGTATGGGACACATTCCTCACCCTCATGGGGCTGGAGGGTCAGGGTGGCAACACTCATACGAGGCAGGAGGATCAAGGCAGCAAGAGCATGTGCATTCCTCAGATTCTGAAGGTATGCCACCTCCACTTCACCCACAGCCGGTCACACTAGAGATTCTCAACACACGACTGGGAGGACTAGAGCTGCAAAACAGGCAGATCCAAGGTACGCTCAACGCTCACATCCAAACTACCACTCAATGGCATGAGCAGTACTAGCAGCACTTCGTGGACCTCGAAGGTGCGAACCGGCGGCAGCACGAGGCACAGATGGCCTACCTTCGGTCTATGGGACAATTCCCGGGACCTAGGCCTTGAACTAGCTTGGGGGAGGAGACCCCACAGAGGTAACACGTATCTTTAAATTTCTTGCACTTTATTTCTCGCACTTTTAAAATTCTGCAATTTTATTTCCTTATTAAAAATAAAAAATAATAAGTATAATAATAATAATAAATAAAATAAAATATTCCACTCCCGTATGTGCTAATATATGTTAGTTTCTCTTCTGTTGAAATGATGAATAGTTGCTCTGTCTATAATTCGTTTGTGCCTAAAGTTACAACTTAGTATTCCTCAAGATTTAAGTTTGTTGGCTAAAAATGTCTCATTCTGAGAACTTGAAATCTTGTGGGTTGCAATTGCAAGATCCTTTTCTAAGTTGTTGCAAGATATGAGATGGTACAAATAGACTTTGCTATGACTTTGTTCTAAGAGAAACTTGACATCCGGAGTTTTCTTTTCAAAAATTCAAAAATCAAAAGTTCCGCGATGATTATGAAATACCTACCAAGGCCATATGGACATGCTCTACTTTTGGAAAACTTGAGTCATATGCTGCTTGCGGAACTTTGAGTCGAGTCAAAAAACTAAGACCTAGTGAGATTATAGTCATGCACCCATGATTGAGATTCACGTACACCCACCAAATAAAGCCAACTCTCACCCTAAGAGTTGCGCACAACATGCACCCTTCCATCCATAAAAATAAAAATATACGCCAACTCTTACCCCGAGAGTTGCGCCCTCTATTTTTACCAAATAAAAATGACCGACCCTCACTATGAGAGTCGCGCAAAATTTTCACTCTTTGCATTTGCCATCATGACATCTCTCCATCCATAAGTTCCCATACGTCAATAAAAAAGATATGGGCTATGTAAAAAAAGAGCCAAGGGGCATGAGAAGAACAAACGGGAAAGAAAATCCAAATACCCGTTCAAAAAAAAAGAGGACGATCTTTCTATAGCCCATATCTCTCCAAAAGACTTTGTTCCATCCAATAAAAGAGAGTCATGATGCATGGAGTGCAAAAAAAATAATTAGAGATAGGTTTCCACCATACTTATATTCCACACACTTGCATATCTCAATCAAAGTGTATGACTTGTGTCTCCTTATGGTCCGGTCTTTGACTCAGCAACACAGGTGATGTAAGTATGCCCACATACCTACCTAAAAACTCCACTCTCAGCCTTAGTGGTAGGATTTTAAGGCAACACTACAATGCCTTTGGTGAGGTAATCATACACATTGAGCGATTAAGAGAATCATTTGAGTAACTTGTTTTATCTTACAAAAATTCATAAAACCTTCGGATAGAAGGTCTATCAAAGAATGAATGATTAGTGAATTTGTTATAACCATTCTGTCTTGCAACTGCTCAAGAAATTGGAGAAGCTACAAGCCCCATGAGAAATCAAGGTAAAGAGTGGATACAATGCCAACCTATTTAAATTACGAATGAATACTTTGCTATAGGCATGGCACTTATGAATTATATCAGCATCGTAGCAACTCCTGATCAACAACCATACTTAGCTATTTGCTCGGGACGAGCAAAGGTTAAGCTTGGGGGTCTTGTTGGCAGTCCTTATGGATCATTTCTATGCTGCCAACTTAGACTAAAAAGAAGAAAGACAATCATATTCTAGCCCATATGCCTTTACTACTAACAAGTTCCACTTGTTCCCCTAGTATTCATGTTTTGCAGGTTTAATGGTATAACAAGTGGAAATACACAAACATCATGAAGAAAGCGCAAAAGCCAAAGACATATTCAGCAAATGCGCAAACAAGAATAATAAAGAAGCCCACCTTCGATGCATATCTAGGCCTGATCGTAACCACGGGAGAGGCCCAGGCCATGAGAGAAACCGACCACCAGAAGGCGGTGGCCAGTGGGCCCACTCAGGGGACCGACCGCCCCCAGGTGCGGCCGCCCCCTGGTGAGGCCTCCCGGGCCCAGTCTTCGGTGGCGGTGCTCTAGGCGGTTTCCCAAGGGCGGTTTCACCTCCTTCCAAGTTTTGAGACGCCAAACCGTCCTAGTTCAACTATAAATAGATGGTACTCCTTTCATTCAACACACGCATCATTTTGGAGTCATCTACCTCACACCTCTCACTTGTATCTTTAGATTAGTATTAGTAGTTTGTGAGCAAGGCAAGAGCTATCAAGGAGAGCTTGTCTCCTTGGGAGAAAAGGATCATCTTGGTATGAATACAATTCGGTCTCCTTCCATGAGCAAGTTCTTATCTTATTTATATGATCATGCATATGAACTAGAGCAAAGTTATGATCTTGTTATGAGCATAATATATGGACTAGAATATAGTTTATGTGTCATGTTCTTGACTTGTTCATCATCGTTCTTCATTGTTCATCGAATTAGTATGAATAGAGGAAGAACTAGGAATGAGGTGATGGTTCGTCGTGCCTTCTTGGTTGCTCTTAACCTAGCCTGTCAATCCGAAGGGTTGGGGTCCGCGGAGGTTAGGAGTTGTTTCCAAGTACGTGAGCATGGTGCTCAGGTATGTGGAGATCGGCGAATATGTTGGTATCCCACGGGCAGAGGGGTAGGTGGGCAGGTGGTGACAGCCTTGTCCATCCCTAGCACTCCCCCACGTTCGGATATTGAAGTAGGAGTTCGTAAAGTCTTTATCCGCTGGCAGACCAGCTGTGGGGATCTCCCTATCACCCCAAACTTAGTCCTGATACTAGAATTACTAATTAGATGTGTTGCTAGCAGTTCTTTGCATAATTATATATGACCATTGCCTGCTCAGTTAGTTATATTCTTTTATTCTTTATTTTCCTTTTTATCCTTGAGGTTGACCCAGATGTGTGTCCTACTATTTTGAAATCATGTTTTATTCCTATTTACTCTATGCCTACCATTGCACTCAATAAGTGATCATGTTTACACCATGCTTGATGCATATTGCCCTCCTACGGGAAATTATAAATACGACACCCTTGAATACTCACGGGTTGAAATGCTACAATGATAGTTCTGTGCGCTTGCAGAGTAATCTTATTTCTTACTGAGCTATCGATTGGCGTACCTAAGTACCATTACTTAAGGATTGTAATTCTTGTGCACCCCACAGCGCCGTGTCACAGTTTTGCATATCGTAAGTAATGACGGTTAGGAAGGCCAATCCGGCACTTCTAACTGCTATTCCCAAACTGCATTACCTAGGCCGGCGCCTTTAAGGGCCAAGGGTTACCTTTCTGAAGTAATGGTGGTTGGGGATGTCAACTTACGTTTCTAGTATTATTATTAAGGACGGACTTATAGTCTATCTTTAGTAGTAATGCTAAGAAACGCCAACAAGCATTTCTGGCGCCGTTGCCGGGGATGGACTTTTAGTCTATCTTTTGTAACGACGTTAAGACATGCCAACAAGCATTTCTG
Source organism: Eremochloa ophiuroides (assembly GCA_038502445.1). Classification (NCBI taxonomy): domain Eukaryota; kingdom Viridiplantae; phylum Streptophyta; class Magnoliopsida; order Poales; family Poaceae; genus Eremochloa; species Eremochloa ophiuroides. The sequence goes on along the minus strand of JAHLJS010000003.1, from coordinate 54,580,032 downwards.
CCGCCATTGCCGGGATGGACTTTTAGTCTATCTTTTGTAACGACGTTAAGAAACGCCAACAACGTGCCACCTTGAAGTCCTCCGTGATCAGCTTGATTTCTTCCTTGAGCTCCTTTCGGCTACGGCGGGGACAGCTACCAGACGCCACTCCGTCACGTGGCGCCAGCTGGTGGTGCGGCACTCCCTTGGCTCCAGTCATCTTGCGAGCGGTGAGCTTATGGCATGCCAGCTGGAGAAGGTAAGTTCGAATTAGCAAAGATATAATAGGCTAGCAAGAATAGGTTTGATAGATCCTAACCCATATACCCACTTTTAAGGAGGAAGTTATTATCAAGGTGAATTAATCATGATGCATGAATCGTACTTACGTATTTTAAATCAATGCAAGATAGATAAATGCATAAATAATTTTGAACATAGGGTTAGTAAACATGTCATTCCACTTGCTACCATAGCTATTATACGGAGTAAGATAAGGACAAGCAATTTGGACCAAAATAGCAAATTTAGATTTTTATGATCCAAAACATTTTAAAGTTTTAAAAAGTAAAACTGCAATGATTTAGCAATGGAATGCTCTGATTCCAGCTGTAACAGAACCGCCTAAATCACATGGCCCACAAGCAGCTGTCATTGTCACTAATGACCTCTGACAGCCGGGCCCGTGTCCCAAAAGATCTAGAAGGCTCTGCCGGGCTACATCAGTGGCCGTTTCTCCGACAGGATCCCATTGCGAAGCCATTACAGAATTACAACATTCCATAATAAAACACATCAGAGTAAAAGTGCGGAAGATTAAATAGTACTTAGACTACAAACGGGTTGTCCAAATAGAATTTTAGTGCAGTTATTACAAACCATAATTAAAAGTAGTTGCAGTAGTAGTAGAACAACAATACAACATACTAAGATAGATGATAACATGAACCCTGCCGATGGGTTCAACTTCACTCTTCCTCACTACCTTCCTGGACGATGGTCACACAGCAGGGAGCGAGACAGACCTCCGACTGCTAACTTCCTACAACAGGGGTTAACGAACCCTGAGTACTGGGGTACTCCGCAAGACTTACCCGACTAAAGAAAAAGGAATGAGACTCAGGAATGCAGACTGAGGGGAACTCAAGGTAAGGTTTTAGCAAGAGTCAAAGTATTTTTGCGGAAAAACATTACTAATTCTATTTTCAGTATTTTAGTTAACATTATTATAATCAATATCAATAGTTCTCCATTCTTTCACATATATCCTTCAAATCCAATTTCTAATTCATTCTCAAAAATATCCTAGTTCCGAACCACTTTTCGATGTAAGTCAGTGGATCAAGTCTACCATAACCGAGGAGCAACGATGATTCGAATCGATTAAGTACCCAGCTGGGGATCCCTAACCACACTGCATATTTAGCACCTAAGCTTGCATATACCAACCCCGTCTACCACAACTTTTCTATCCCTGAACCGGTCTTGCGCCACTCGATAGTATAGTACTCCTCTCATCTCCAGGCACGCCGGCCATGAGGATACACGCTACTCTCGCCATCTCTCCACTCCCAGTGCGTGGTTGTCGGTTCAAGCAATAGAGCCACCGGAGATAGGGCTTTCCGGAGTATGTGGCTAGTTGCAAAGTCTCGATCACAGCAGGTCGACAATGAACGGTCCCTAATACTTTTCTGTTGGAAACCATGCATTGGGACTCTAACCCAAGTACAATGGTGACCACCCGGTTTTCACATCCCTTTTTCGCTGGCGACTATAAGTTGGGACTCTAACCCAAACATATGACCACCAAACTGAAAAACCCATTCTCGTTGATGACAATGGACAGGCCAAGTACACTGCCAACTGAGACGACAATACCATTCTCTTTTAATGATTCATTCTTTGTATATCATCATAGTTTAAAATAGTATTTTTTTTGCAAGTGTAATGAATAAGCATGACTAAGCATTTTCAAAACTTTAAATAAATCAGGTTCTCAGGTTATAATAAGTGGTCAAGGAAAGGTAATGCATCAATAGGTTATCACTCAACTCCTACTAGCCTAATGCAGTAGATTAACTCAAGTGATAAACATTTATAAATAACAAGGATGGGCTAATGCACCGGGGCTTGCCTTGGATCGCAAAAAGAGTGGGGTCGGGGTCAGTGCCACAAATGTCAAATCCCTGCACCAACTCCGGAGTAGGCTCCTTAGCAGTCACCTCAGTCTTCACCTCCTGATCTCCGGTCACTACACATATGCAATGATGAATGCATGAATGCGATGCAATAATACGGGTACATGAAATAATGAATAAAAACCCTCAAACACTACTATCATCCACAACCTATCCAAAGTAATTATTTCTAAAAATTTAGCCCTAGGTCATAAGGGTGTTTGACCTAAGACCACAATCAATCCAAAAATTCACACCAACCCTAAGTGATTAAGGTTTTCTATTTATTTTATTAATCAATTAATCAAGCATTTACTTAATAAATAATTAAACTATTTCCATTTGATGCCAAACATTAGCAACAGTTAGCTCTTGACCTAAAACAGTGGCAAAATAAGTTTCATGATTTTTGGATTAACAGAGAATTAATTAAAATTGCTCAAAGTTACATTTAACAATTAATCCACAGATTTTTAGCTCTTACAGAAAGTGTTCAAAGCATACATTTAATATTTTTCATAAATACTACATAGTACAGAGAGCATCCACAAATATTTTCATAATTTTTCATGCAGTAATTTTATTCACACAAAAAGATCAAACTACAGCACTATTCATCCAAAAATGAATTAGAAAGTCTTTTGGAAATTCACTTGGAAAAAGAAAACCGCATGTAACACCCTAGTGTTAGTTACTATTTTTCACACTTGCATTTGCACGTCATCAAGCACCTATCATGTCATTTCATGCATCATCAATATTCAAGTCAATTGCATTTCTTATATACTATATGTTTCCTTTATGCTTATGTGTGGTAGATATGTTAGCATGCAAATGTGATGTTTGTTTACTATTCTAAATGCTTTAGACATGTTTGGGATAACATTTGGAACAATGTTCATGATGGTGAAATCCCCAAAATAACCCTCTAGCTCATAGTTGACTAGAGAGCCCTCTAAAAGCTATTCTGTTTGACCAAACAAGAAGGGCATTTTAGAGATTTTGCATGTCAGTGCACCCTTAATCAAAGTTGTGTAGAAATTTATAAGCAACAAACTTTATTTTTGGGTCAACTCATGAAAATGGGTGGAATGTGGTCAAAAAGTTGAATTAGTGCAGATTTGGAGTTGTTTTGAAGTTTCAAAAATTTGCTAAGTCTAAAACTGGTTTTCAGTTTCGGTGTACCCATGTTCATCAACCTGTATCTCTCAATCCAGGCCGATCTAGAGTAAAGTGTCTTAATACCAAATGATCTACTCATGTAGCTCTTCAATCCATATTAGTGAAGTTTTCGCAGAAACGCCCTGGATCACGAGCTAGAGATCGATCAAAAGTCGAGTTTCAGTCGGTTTTCAGAACTGAATCAAAACCGATTCAAACTGAATCGGGCAGGGGCCGACACGGCTCGCCGTCAGGCATCGGCCGCCAGGTGGTGCCGTACGCCGTCGTTGCCCTGTCGCGCCGGTCGGCTTTACAAAGGCGACACTCCATCCTGTCCCCCGCACGCTCCTTCACTCTCACTCGCTCGCTCTCGCCTCTCTGCTCTCCTCTTTCCCCTCCGCCGTCGCCATTTCCGCCGCGCCGTCGCCGCGGTGAAATCCGCCGCCACCGAGCTGTCTCCGATCGCTCCATCTTCTCGCCGCCGCGCCATTGCCGGAGCACCGCCGAGCTCTCGGGTCGCCGCAACGAGGGCGATGCCGGGGTCGGCTTCTCTCTCCATTACTCGTCTAGGAGTCTCCGCTAGCCGTAGATCCATTCTAGGCCGTCGGATAGGTCGATCTCGCCGTAGGTTCGCCGGAACCCGAGCTCGCCGTGAACCCGCTCGCCGCCGTGCCACCATGCGAGCGCGGTCAGTGAGCTCCCGTACGCAATAGTTCGATTCGTCGCACGCATAGGTCCGCTAGGGTTCCAGGGACGCGGAACGAAACTTAGCCGCGGGAGTAACGGCCGGAATCGGCCGGCGCAAGCTCGCCGGACCACCGCCGTCCGCCATTGCCGCCGTCGAGCTCGCTCCGGTGGGGTACGACCCTCGGCAGTTGGTCCATTGGGTTCGTCTCGTTGTGACGAGTCGGTAAGTAGCCTCGGCGTCGCCGGAGACCTCGCCGTCGGCGAGCTCTCGCCGGTCAGCGCCGGCGGCTCTGCTCCTCTCTCTGACGCGTGGGGTCGGGTTGACCCCGGGGCCCGCGAGTCAGCCGTTCGGGTGCGCCTCTGGTTCACTGAGCTGGGTGCACGTAGCAGTTTCTATCGGGTTTGGGTTTTATGATTTATAAAATGAATTTCCAGAAAATGTGTAAAATCTTCCAAAATTCATATCTAGGAGTTAGGAGTGTCCATTTGGGGTGAACCAAATTTTCTTATGTTTGTATTTCTGAGCTCTATCAAGAGAAAATATAAAATATACTTTTGGAATACTTTTTCTATGCAGTTACAATTAAATTGTTAATTGCTTGCAAACTTGATAAATGCATAAATAATTGCAGGAATGTGCTAAAAATGTGATTCCACTTGTATTCATCTTGTTTAGGGAAGTAGAATCTATTAAAAATATGTTTGCTGGTGTTTCACTGTTATTTATATGATGTCTAGTATAATGTGCCTTTTATGCTTTAATCTTGCAAAAATCACCATGCTTAATGTGTTAAGGTTATGGTCATGAATATTTTTCCTGGACTATGTTATGTTGGAAAGAAGCTAAAAAAGTTAGGAAATCTATTGTTTGATACTTTTCACTGTGTTAAGTATTTTCCATTGTTTAAAAGGCTGGTTGCTTGTTATTTTTGTGTAGACTGTTATACTTATCCAAATGACTTGAAATTTTGTCAGTAGGCTAGCCTGGATGTGTAATAGCTACTGAAATTTTTATGGATTTTCTGGTCACAGTAAACAGTAGGTCCAGTTATAGGCTAGGGCTTATTTAATTGTTTTAAGCAAATATCTTTTGGGTGGGGAGTGTTTTTATGCATTTCTGTGATGCTCAGCATTACCACCAGTGTTAAACAGTAGAGCTAATCCTACTTTGAGCTTAGGATCAAGGCTAGGTAGCGGGGAGCCGCATGACATGGTTGAGGTCATGCCGTCTTCGGTGCTGCTTGCGGCCGACTAGGACTGAGGCCACCAGACATCAGTTGAGATTGAAAGACGTCGTCACATAGCTGGCCAGATAAGTCGTTCTGACCGCGAAGCCGAGTATTTCTTTCTGAGCCGGGAATTGGTGTGACTAGGCAGACATATTCTGGAGGTAGGAAGTATGTGCGGAGACACCATCTTACCAAGGGCAGGTCAGGGACCTGATGCATCCTGGAAGTGGGTTGGTCTCTGAGAATATGGTCCCCGCCAAACTCGCGACATATTGTGTCTCAGAAGGATTTAACGGTGGCCCAAGAAGCCAGTGGCTCGGCTGACAGGGTTTGTGATTGGCATATTTGCCAGCTGGTACAAGCGATTCGAATCGCCATCTCTCCTGGTTAGTGAGAAACTGAACTGATCTTCTGGTGAGGTAGAGGCTAATAACGTGAACATAATGATTATGGTGAGATGAGATTGATATCTGTGGATATCGGAAATCATATGGTTTTATTGATTGCTACAATATTCAGTGAATGCTTAGTATAGTGGCTAATCTTAGTAAATAGCTTAACTGAAATCGAAGCTTATCACAATTAAAATGAATAAGTTGAGGTTCTACTGTAGTAATGCTTTTGATGCAAAAATGATGCTACCCTCTGAGCTCCACCAAATAAGCCTTGCATATGCTTGAGAGTCTTTTTATTTACTCCCTGTCAGGTAAGTCTAGCTGAGTACAATTGAGTACTCAGGGTTTTATTCCCATTGTTGCAGATGGTGTAGTCTACTACGCGTATTGCAGGAATTGCTTCACCCCTGCGGGCGAAGAAGACTAGACCCGAGGGCAGGGTCATTATCTATCCTTAGATGTTGTAAGAATGCTGTGACAGGGTCATTTGATGGTACTCGTATTTGAACTCTGTGGTGTAAAACTATGTTGACTTCCGCTACTACTATATTTGTGTAAAAGACTATGTTATACTCCGATATTTAAATTCGGTTGCGAACTTATGTGTCATGTGATCGGGTATTGCTGAATGAATGATCCTTGGGGTATGAAATGTTTGAAATCCTTCGAGATTTCTAGACTACCGGGTTTATATTGGCTCAAGTGCGACTGGATTGCGATTAAAATGCGATCGTTGTACTTGTGCTCGTATAAATTGGTCGGTTCTGTGACAGTTGGTACCAGAGCATAATTCAGCATATACCGTCACTTGACTATTTAAAAACTAAAAGAGTTTTGAGTTTTACAAACTAATTGCCAACTGATAGTGTGAATAGGTGATTTAAACTAAGTGTTTGCGAAACTTATGAGTACCAATGACCAAGTCCTATAGCCCTATATATATATGTGGTAATTAGGTGGCTTATGTAAGTACTGACTTGGGGGGGAAATTGCATCATGTTTCTATTTGTGGTTCATTTGGTTTTATTGTGCGGATAATTATGAACTGTCGGTTTCTTATTGCTTCCTATGGGTCAATGTACCACGTCGCCTAAGGTAAGGTGAGATGTGAGTGTAAGATCGAACAACCATCGATCGATGGTGAGTGTATGGTTACTGAAGTGAGTACATGTGATCCATATGTGTACTTATGGAAGTAAGGTGGAGTAACTACTTTTGGGGTCGCAAATGTTCATGGGAACATTTCCGGCAAAAAGTGCTTCTTGTTGCCCTGCATACATTGGGATTTGGGCTGAAATGAATCTTCTGCAGGTACACTAACCACGCAAAACGTATAGCACGGTTAGTTACGTATATGAGAGCACGTGGTATGCCACCGACTATAACATTAGTTAAAATATATTATGTGTGAGGTCGTTGGCACGTGCATGCATCATGATCATGAAATTAATTCAAGCTATTTGTACTATTTCCTTCCCTATGGTAAAATTTGTGCTGCCCTATCTTATTCCAAATGCTGAAAGATGTCGTAATGTACCAGATGGCAGCTGAAGGTGAGCCGCAGAGTGGTCAGTTCCGGGAGCAGTTTGGCACACCCACTGTGCTATGGAGGTTGTTGAAGTCTGTGGGATATGCAGAGCCACCACTGTATTTCTGGAAGCCAGCGAAAACCATGGTGCAGCCTTGGTTTGATATTTGGGTGACTATCCCTATGCTTGAAAGGGGTTGGTCGTTTCCAGGAATAAAGGTGGAAGTTGACATGAGGACGCCATGGGATGGTGCGCAGCTTGCAGCTTTCGAGGTGTTGACGGATATTTGCAGCCGGTTCAACAAGAGAGCTGATTTGGGGCCAGCAAATGTTTTTCCCAGGGTGGATGCTTCTCAGGGTGAGTGGGCTCAGTCTAGCCAAGCTTCTTTGGAGCGAGGCAGGGACGAGCGTGCTCATAGCACGGGTGCTTCTATGAGTGCTATGTTTGCTGTCCTGAGGATGCATTATTCCACTAGGGATGGTTGGATGAAGTGCGTTGAAGCCCTGCATGATGCTGTGGAGAAGAAGTTAGAAGCTGAAGAGTGGGCACGTATGGCTCGTCGTAGCTCAGATGACTTGGTGATAGCTCTCACTGCCTGTCGCAATGAGTTGTTACGATGCACTGGCGCCTTGTTGGCAGCTGATCGCCGTGTCGAGGTGCTTGAGAGGGAGAATGCAGATCTTCGCCGCCAGCTTGACAATCGCAATATGAGCTTGACACGTCAGCGCGATGAGTTTCTGCAGGAGTTGCGTGCTAGTCAGCAGCAGGTTTGGGAGTTGCAGCAGGATGTTCATCGTCTGAACAACCGTGCTGATCCGTTTCATCCTCCGGGTGCAGCGGAGTTTGCTCCTGAGATCTTCATTGCAGCAGACGATGGTGAAGCAAGTGAGGAAGAAGAGGAAGAAGACCCCGAGGAGATCGTGCCTATTGACGAGAGTGATGACCATGGTGGGAACGTGTCCGGCATGGACAGTGACCACGATGACTAGGCTTTTTCTAGTGATCTTGCCACGATCGGCACCCTTTTGTATTGAGAAAACCTTTAATGTCATGTAATGAGAGAACCCTATGTGTTCAGGGCTGGAACCATCAAACTTTTAATTAAGTAATGGTAACTTATGCAGTTTGGAAAACCCTTTTTGGTTGCGCCTTGTTATTGTGCGGTTGTGTGATGATTATTGAATTATTGTGCCATTTGTTGGTTATCAAAAATGATCATTGATATCTTTTGGGCATAATCTTTCGGTTATCTTTGGCATAACTGACACTTAACAATGGTTATTGTGTGTTGCTACAGATGGCACCTCATACCCGTCGTCATGGGTCAACCAGTGGTGGTGGGAACGAACATGAAGATGAGGAGTTGCCGCCTCCTCCACCGCGTACCCAGGAACAGATGTTTGCTCAGTTCTTGCACACTCAGCAAGCGATTCTGCAGCAGATGGTTGCTAGTAACAACCACAACCGCAATCGAGATGGACGCCGCGGAAACGATGAGGACCAGTACAGTAACTATAAGGACTTCATGGACACTAAGCCTCCGGTATTCAAGCAGGCCGTTGAACCGCTGGAAGCTGATGAGTGGTTAAACACTATTGAGCAGTCATTCTCTGTGCTGCGATTGACTGAAACCATGGAGGCTAGCTTTGCTGCTATGTTGCTGCAAGGCCAAGCTGGAATATGGTGGGCCAATCGCAAAACCGCCTACCCTGTAGTCGCTGATATCACCTGAGAGCAGTTCACCAGAGATTTCAGGGGACATTTCATTCTAGCAGGCTTGATCAAGATGAAGGTCAATAAATTCATGCAGCTTACTCAGGGTACCAAGACCCTCACTCAGTATCATCATGCCTTTAACAATCTGTCAAGGTATGCCCCGTGGATGGTGGATACAGATGAAAAGAAGATCGAAACTTTCAAGAGAGGTCTTAGTACCAAGCTTATGAAGACTCTGGCAAACAACGCTCGTACAACTTTTAATGAGTTCATCAGTGAAGCTTATATCCAAGAGAAACAGAATAACTTGCACACTGCTTCTAAGGGAGGCAAGAGGCCATTCGAAGGAAGCTCTTCTCAGTCAAGGACTCCAGCAGCTAGTCGTGCGGTGGCAAATCGCCTTGCTTACCGTCCGGCTGTTCCTGGAGCAAAATTCAGACCCCCTCCAAAGAAGCAGTCAGCGCCACAACGCTACAAGAAAGGCTTCACAGTGCCTTTGAACAAGAACAATGCTCCTCCAAGCAACGTCGTTCAAGTGAGGACCAACCAAGGTCTGGGGCCATGCTTTAACTGCGGTCAACAGGGGCATCTTGCTCGTTATTGTCCTCATCCCAGGCAGGGTCGTGTGCATCACACTACTGCGGAGGAACTTCCGGAAGGTGAACCAGTCACTGTGGGTATGTTTTCTGTGAATCAGCATCCTGCTATTGTTTTGTTCGACTCAGGATCGTCGCATTCTTTCGTGAGTCAAGCATTTGCACAAAAGCATGCATTACCAATTGTTAAGTTGAGCTATAGTTTCCGGATAACTTCAGCTGGGGTTGAAATTTGTACGCGTCATGGTGTCGGGGATGTGACCATTGAGATTGGTAATCGGGTTTGCATCAGTAGTCTTATTGTGCTACCAGGGTTGAGTCTGGATGTTATTTTGGGAGTTAGTTGGATGGACAAGCGGGGTGCGGTGTTGGACGTCCCTAACCGGATGTTAACACTGAAGGAACCCCAAGGTGAAGGCACTTTTCAGGTTCATCTGCCCCATAGGGGAGATCTTTTTAGTCTCTCTTTCTCAGTTGAGGCCATGACACTTCAGAGCATCCCTGTAGTGTGTGAGTTCCCTGATGTCTTTCCTGAGGATCTACCTGGACTTCCTCCTGATCGAGATGTGGAGTTTGCAATAGAACTTATTCCTGGTACGGCACCTATTTCTCGAAGGCCATATAGAATGCCTCCTCATGAATTAGCTGAACTCAAGAAACAACTCCAGGAGTTATTGGACAAAGGGTTTATTCATCCTAGTTCTTCTCCGTGGGGCTGTCCTGCAATCTTTGTTAAGAAGAAGGATGAAACTTTGCGTATGTGTGTGGACTACAGGCCACTAAATGCTGTGACAATTAAGAACAAGTATCCTCTACCTCGTATTGATATCTTGTTTGATCAATTGTCCAAGGCCAAGGTTTGCTCCAAAATTGATCTGAGATCTGGGTATCATCAAATTAAGATCAGACCACAAGATATTCCCAAGACGACTTTCTCCACTCGGTATGGATTGTATGAGTATTTGGTTATGTCTTTTGGATTAACCAATACTCCTGCACATTTCATGTATCTAATGAATTCGGTATTCATGCCTGAGCTGGATAAGTTCGTGGTAGTCTTTATTGACGATATTCTGGTGTACTCTGAAAACATGGAGGATCATGCTGAACACTTGAGAATAGTCTTGGCTAGACTCAGGGAGCATAAGCTGTATGCTAAGTTCAGCAAGTGTGAGTTTTGGTTGACTAAGGTACCTTTTCTGGGACATATCTTATCGACTGAAGGTATTTCAGTAGATCCGTCAAAAGTTCAGCAGGTGTTGGATTGGGAGTCACCAACAAATGTGTCTGAGGTTCGTAGCTTTTTGGGATTAGCTGGGTATTATCGCCGCTTTATCCAAGATTTCTCTAAAATAGTTAAACCTATGACCAAGTTATTGCACAAAGATACCAAGTTTGTGTGGAGTGAGGAGTGTGAAACAGCTTTTCGCACCTTGCGAACGTTGTTGACCACTGCTCCAGTTCTTGCACAACCTGATATTGAAAAGCCTTTTGATGTGTACTGCGATGCTTGTGGCACAGGGTTAGGATGTGTTCTCATGCAAGAAGGCCGAGTCATTGCTTATGCCTCGCATCAACTGAGAAAACATGAGCAAAACTATCCTACTCATGATTTGGAACTTGACGCTGTAGTTCATGCATTGAAGATTTGGCGCCACTATTTGATGGGTCACAAATGTCATATCTATTCCGATCACAAGAGTCTCAAGTACATTTTCACTCAGCCTGAGTTGAACATGAGGCAAAGAAGGTGGTTGGAGTTGATCAAAAACTATGATCTAGAAGTACACTATCATCCGGGCAAGGCCAATGTCGTAGCCGATGCTTTGAGCCGAAAGTCTCATTGCAATGTATTGCAGCCTTTGCTAGAAGACGGATTCAATCTTGTGCATCCAGTGGTGTTGAATAATATTACTCTCAGTTGTACTTTGGAAAGCAAGATTATTGAAGGTCAGAAAACAGATCCCGGCATATATCATATCAAAAGGAAGATGAAAGAACAAGAAATGCTTCATTTCCGAGTAGATGAAAAAGGTATATTGTGGTTCAAGGATCGATTGGTAGTACCGAAAGACCGTGAGTTGAGGAATCAGATTATGGACGAGGCTCATTTGTCCAAGTTATCTATCCATCCCGGTAGTAGTAAGATGTATCAAGACTTGAAACCCAGGTTCTGGTGGACCAAAATGAAGAAGGAAATTGCAGCCTATGTGGCCAGGTGTGATACCTGTTGTCGCGTGAAGGCTATTCATCTTAAGCCAGCAGGTCTATTGCAACCTTTACTAGTTCCAGGTTGGAAATGGGATGAGATAACCATGGATTTCATATCTGGGTTACCTCTAACGCAAAAAGGCCATGATTCTATTTGGGTGATTGTGGATCGATTGACTAAGATTGCACATTTCTTACCAGTTCGAACTACAGATCGTCCTCATCAGTTGGCACAGCTCTACTTTGCTCAGATACTTCGGTTACATGGTGTGCCGAGGACGATAGTTTCCGACAGAGGCCCGCAATTTATTGCACGCTTCTGGGAGCATCTACACAAGTGTTTGGGAACCAATTTGGCTCGCAGCTCAGCTTATCATCCTCAAACTTCTGGTCAGACTGAAAGGGTAAACCAAATTCTTGAAGATATGTTGAGAGCTTGTGTTCTATCGTCTAAAGGGTCGTGGGAAGAATGGTTAACTTTGGCCGAGTTCTCATACAACAATAGCTATCAAGAGAGTATTCAAATGGCTCCTTTTGAAGCTTTGTATGGGCGCAAATGTAGAACTCCTCTCAATTGGGTTGAATCAGGCGAAAGGAGATATTACAGGATTGACTTTGTGAAAGAGGCCGAAGAGAGAGTGCATACCATTCAAACACATCTCAATGCCGCTCAGACTCGTCAAAAGAGCTATGCGGACAAGCGAAGAAGGCCATTGGAATTTGAAGTGGGTGACTATGTATACTTGAAGGTGTCACCTATGAAAGGCGTACAACGCTTCAGAGTGAAACGAAAGTTAGCTCCAAGGTTTGTAGGTCCTTTTCAAATTCTGGAAAGAAGTGGGAAAGTAGCATACAAGTTACGGTTGCCACCACACATGTCCACTATCTTCAATGTGTTTCATGTATCCCAACTCAAGAAATGTTTACGAGTACCGGAAGAACAAGTGGATTTTGGTGATATCAAGTTGAAATCAGATTTGACCTATGAAGAAAAGCCTATTGAAGTAATAGATTACAAAGAGAGAATCACCCGTAGCCGAGTGATCAAGTTCTATAAGGTGGTATGGAACAACCAAAGTTATTGGGATGCGACTTGGGAGCGAGAAGACTATCTCAAGGAAGTCTATCCTTCTTTCTATAAACAATGGTAATTAACTCTAATCTCGGGGACGACATTCTTTTAAGGGGGAAGGGCTGTAACACCCTAGTGTTAGTTACTATTTTTCACACTTGCATTTGCACGTCATCAAGCACCTATCATGTCATTTCATGCATCATCAATATTCAAGTCAATTGCATTTCTTATATACTATATGTTTCCTTTATGCTTATGTGTGGTAGATATGTTAGCATGCAAATGTGATGTTTGTTTACTGTTCTAAATGCTTTAGACATGTTTGGGATAACATTTAGAACAATGTTCATGATGGTGAAATCCCCAAAATAACCCTCTAGCTCATAGTTGACTAGAGAGCCCTCTAAAAGCTATTCTGTTTGACCAAACAAGAAGGGCATTTTAGAGATTTTGCATGTCAGTGCACCCTTAATCAAAGTTGTGTAGAAATTTATAAGCAACAAACTTTATTTTTGGGTCAACTCATGAAAATGGGTGGAATGTGGTCAAAAAGTTGAATTAGTGCAGATTTAGAGTTGTTTTGAAGTTTCAAAAATTTGCTAAGTCTAAAACTGGTTTTCAGTTTCGGTGTACCCATGTTCATCGACCTGTATCTCTCAATCCAAACCGATCTAGAGTAAAGTGTCTTAATACCAAATGATCTACTCATGTAGCTCTTTAATCCATATTAGTAAAGTTTTCGCAGAAACGCCCTGGATCACGAGCTAGAGATCGATCAAAAGTCGAGTTTCAGTCGGTTTTCAGAACTGAATCAAAACCGATTCAAACTGAATCAGGCAGGGGCTGACGCGGCTCGCCATCAGGCATCGGCCGCCAGGTGGCGCCGTACGCCGTCGTTGCCCTGTCGCGCCGGTCGGCTTTACAAAGGCGACACTCCATCCTGTCCCCCGCACGCTCCTTCACTCTCACTCGCTCGCTCTCGCCTCTCTGCTCTCCTCTTTCCCCTCCGCCGTCGCCATTTCCGCCGCGCCGTCGCCGCGGTGAAATCCGCCGCCACCGAGCCGTCTCCGACCGCTCCATCTTCGCCGTAGCTTCGCCTTGCTCTGCTCTTCATCCTCGACCCGTTGCCGACCTCAGCCGACCTAAGGTATAGCTCCAGCGAGCTTCTCGCCGCCGCGCCATTGCCGGAGCACCGCCGAGCTCTCGGGTCGCCGCAACGAGGGCGATGCCGGGGTCGGCTTCTCTCTCCATTACTCGTCTAGGAGTCTCCGCTAGCCGTAGATCCATTCTAGGCCGTCGGATAGGTCGATCTCGCCGTAGGTTCGCCGGAACCCGAGCTCGCCGTGAACCCGCTCGCCGCCGTGCCACCATGCGAGCGCGGTCAGTGAGCTCCCGTGCGCAATAGTTCGATTCGTCGCACGCATAGGTCCGCTAGGGTTCCAGGGACGCGGAACGAAACATAGCCGCAGGAGTAACGACCGGAATCGGCCGGCGCAAGCTCGCCGGACCACCGCCGTCCACCATTGCCGCCGTCGAGCTCGCTCCAGTGGGGTACGACCCTCGGCAGTTGGTCCATTGGGTTCGTCTCGTTGCGACGAGTCGGTAAGTAGCCTCGGCGTCGCCGGAGACCTCGCCGTCGGCGAGCTCTCGCCGGTCAGCGCCGGCGGCTCTGCTCCTCTCTCTGACGCGTGGGGTCGGGTTGACCCCGGGGCCCGCGAGTCAGCCGTTCGGGTGCGCCTCTGGTTCACTGAGCCGGGTGCACGTAGCAGTTTCTATCGGGTTTGGGTTTTATGATTTATAAAATGAATTTCCAGAAAATGTGTAAAATCTTCCAAAATTCATATCTGGAGTTAGGAGTGTCCATTTGGGGTGAACCAAATTTTGTTATGTTTGTATTTCTGAGCTCTATCAAGAGAAAATATAAAATGTACTTTTGGAATACTTTTTCTGTGCAGTTATAATTAAATTATTAATTGCTTGCAAACTTGATAAATGCATAAATAATTGCAGGAATGTGCTAAAAATGTGATTCCACTTGCATTCATCTTGTTTAGGGAAGTAGAATCTATTAAAAATATGTTTGCTGGTGTTTTAGTGTTATTTATATGATGTCTAGTATAATGTGCCTTTTATGCTTTAATCTTGCAAAAATCACCATGCTTAATGTGTTAAGGTTATGGTCATGAATATTTTTTCCTGGACTATGTTATGTTGGAAAGAAGCTAAGAAAATTAGGAAATCTATTGTTTGATACTTTTCACTGTGTTAAGTATTTTCCATTGTTGAAAAGGCTGGTTGCTTGTTATTTTTCTGTAGACTGTTATACTTGTCCAAATGACTTGAAATTTTGTCAGTAGGCTAGCCTGGATGTGTAATAGCTACTGAAATTTTTATGGATTTTCTGGTCACAGTAAACAGTAGGTCCAGTTATAGGCTAGGGCTTATTTAATTGTTTTAAGCAAATATCTTTTGGGTGGGGAGTGTTTTTATGCATTTCTGTGATGCTCAGCATTACCACCTGTGTTAAACAGTAGAGCTAATCCTACTTTGAGCTTAGGGCAGCAAGGTTAATATTTTGTTTATATGATGTTGCTCGCGCTTGTTAATTCTAAGTTGGTTGTGGTAGGTTAGTTGATGCATGTTAATTATTAAGTGTAGGTTGTAGACCCCTCACCCGGGACGAGAAATTGTTCTATGCTTTGCTTAAGAAGGGTGAGTATGAGTTGGTTGTCTAGGGAAGAAATATGCACGTACTCAGTAAATGAGTGTGGATTATTAAACTAATTGCATATCATGGGTTAATTTGTGCATCTCTATCTTGCATTTCATGTGCATTCTCAGTTCTCATATATGCATATCATGCATACAGGATCGCCGGGAGGCGTGACGCTGTTGCAGTTCGATCCACCGGAGGAGGGAGTTCCGCCGGAGATTGAAGTGCCAGAGGTTCCCAAGGTCAGGAAGAAGAAGCTGAACTTCCAGAGTGCCCGGATCACCAACCTACTAACTTTGTGAAAGGCAAGTCCCGGAGCATCCCTAAGTCTCCACCTACTCTTTTTACAAATGCACTGGTCTTTATTAAATCGTATGATTGTGCACTTAAGTATAGGAGTTGATATGATACTGTTGCTGCATTTATACCTTGTCAACTTATACTTGATCCTGAAGTTATTACTAGACAAGGGGACGGGTTCGATCTTATGCTTAGCCATGCTTAGACCGGTAGAAGTCGAGGGATTTCCTGTCCTTCGCGAGCATAGGTGGTTACTAATGATGATGGGTTTGGATTCCACATGATGGACTATATGTGCCACCATGCCACAGTGTCTAACGAGAGAATCAAGGCTAGGTAGCGGGGAGCCGCATGACATAGTTGAGGTCATGCCGTTTTCGGTGCTGCTTGCGGCCGACTAGGACTGAGGCCACCAGACATCAGTTGAGATTGAAAGACGTCGTCACATAGCTGGCCAGATAAGTCGTTCTGACCGCGAAGCCGAGTATTTCTTTCTGAGCTGGGAATTGGTGCGACTAGGCAGACATATTCTGGAGGTAGGAAGTATGTGCGGAGACACCATCTTACCAAGGGCAGGTCAGGGACCTGATGCATCCTGGAAGTGGGTTGGTCTCTGAGAATATGGTCCCCGCCAAACTCGTGACATATTGTGTCTCAGAAGGATTTAACGGTGGCCCAAGAAGCCAGTGGCTCGGCTGACAGGGTTTGTGATTGGCATATTTGCCAGCTGGTACAAGCGATTCGAATCGCCATCTCTCCTGGTTAGTGAGAAACTGAACTGATCTTCTGGTGAGGTAGAGGCTAATAACGTGAACATAATGATTATGGTGAGATGAGGTTGATATCTGTGGATATCGGAAATCATATGGTTTTATTGATTGCTACAATATTCAGTGAATGCTTAGTATAGTGGCTAATCTTAGTAAATAGCTTAACTGAAATCGAAGCTTATCACAATTAAAATGAATAAGTTGAGGTTCTACTGTAGTAATGCTTTTGATGCAAAAATGATGCTACCCTCTGAGCTCCACCAAATAAGCCTTGCATATCCTTGAGAGTCTTTTTATTTACTCCCTGTCGGGTAAGTCTAGCTGAGTACAATTGAGTACTCAGGGTTTTATACCCATTGTTGCAGATGGTGTAGTCTACTACGCGTATTGCAGGAATTGCTTCACCCCTGCGGGCGAAGAAGACTAGACCCGAGGGCAGGGTCATTATCTATCCTTAGATGTTGTAAGAATGCTGTGACAGGGTCATTTGATGGTACTCGTATTTGAACTCTGTGGTGTAAAACTATGTTGACTTCCGCTACTACTATATTTGTGTAAAAGACTATGTTGTACTCTGATGTTTAAATTCGGTTGCGAACTTATGTGTCATGTGATCGGGTATTACTGAATGAATGATCCTTGGGGTATGAAATGTTTGAAATCCTTCGAGATTTCCGGACTACCGGGTTTATATTGGCTCAAGTGCGACTGAATTGCGATTAAAATGCGATCGTTGTACTTGTGCTCGTATAAATTGGTCGGTTCAGTGACACCGCAAACGGCCCGGGTCGGCCCAATAGGCAGCAAACAGGCATAGCCAGCCCGCGCACGCTCCCGCGCGCTCTCCTACTCCCTCTGTGCCATTGACGGGTAGACCCCACCCGTCAGCCTCTCCCTCATCCCCTCTCCTTCTACCTCCGGCTCCCGTGCGTGTGCGAGCTCGACAGCTCGCCGCCGGCGGTTCCTCCGGCGAGGGGGAGACCTCCGACGGATTGCCCAAGCCCTAGCCCTCTAACCTAGGGACCTAAACCGACTAGAGTAGGTCGGCAACGAGCACGGCACCACCCATGGCGGCTCGGCCACGGCGGCGCGCCGTGCGGCGGTGAGGACAGGAAGAAAGCGTCTAGATTAAGGGGCGTAATCAAACCAGAAGCTCACCGTGACTTCGATTTGATAGGTTGTCAGGCTCGAGGTGCTTCATAGAGGTGACTTCGACGATGACGGCGAGTACAGCGGTGCTCGCTGGTGGCGTGCTCCCTGTTCCGGTGATCCTATGACACAACAAGGCAAACCACCGCGCAAATAAGCACACATAGGACTTATATACACTAGAACGCCCAACCCACAGGTCCAGAGCTCACCCGGTTGGCCTGGCCTCGACGTCCCGGTACGCGGCGTTGCTCCACCCGGCCACGTAGATCACGGCGACTTGTTTCGGCACACACAGGGCACTATAGGATGGGGAAGAAGGTGCAAACCACGTGCAATGGACCTGGCTAGCTAGCTGTGAGGCGGAGGGTATGGAGGTGGCTCGTGCGCGATGAATTTACCGGGTGGTGCGGTGAGGTCGCCGGCGGCAATGGCGGCGGGAAGGTGAAATGGACGGGTGCCCGTCGTCCTTATACACCAGTGAGGGGCGGATAAGGTCGATGTTGACGATAGTTATTGCTTATTTTTACCCATCAACTAAACATGAATCAAGGGCATAAAACAATCCACAAGATAGTTATAGGGTTTGATTCTAACAAGTTCCACGAGTTTTGGTGTTCTCACTTGTTTTGCGGGGTATGAAGGGATATTCAATTTTTCAACAATTAAAAGTATCTCAAATGAGGAATAGGAGTTCACCATTGCATAGAGCTCGTCAAGACGATAGAAACGGACCTATGGTTTGCTATTTTTGGAGTCTGTAATAAAGAGATATGGATTTTACAAACACTGGAAGATTCTAAAACCTGAGGTGCGGGATTAATTAAAGGCTGCGGGATTAATTGGGCCTAAATCAGAATTTGGCCCATTAAAGCCTATGTGCATATGGTGGAAAGGCTTAATACCATATCGCTTGCCCAAGGTGGAGGGGAGGCCAGGCGCCCCCATATAAGGAACCCAGGACCCCCCGAGTCAAGTGCACCATATGGAGTTGTAGAGGCGTCCCTCGAATGGATAACCTTTCAACTCTACAGAATTAGGGCTAGACTTTCCAATGTAGTAGATTAGTTCTAGTTGAGCTGCGCTTCGGTTCTGAAGAAGTCTTCATGGGTCTGGTATATCTTTGTATCGCATCTTTGTAAGACTTATGCTTTAATATATATATCTTCTCTATTTACTTTATGCCCTGAACTTGATTGGTTAGTATAGTTGTTATACTTTGGCATAGGATATCCGCTCACATCGAGTGCTCTAGTTTTCATATGGGATTAGAGTAATAATTAATAGTGTAGGCATGGTGTCTAGACTAGAGGTTACTTGAGATTGCACTCAACCTTACGAATAGTTGTGGTAGCCCCAGGAGGTGACAGCCCTGATGACCGACGTATTCCACCTCGTGTAGGTTGATGATTGTAGGACCGTAGTCAGAACTTCCTAGTCCCATTCTCATCCCATTCCGTGGCTAGTGTTCTGATGTCCCGAAGTGTTATTGTGTGATTGTTTTATCTACCATTAATCAGTTATTATAGATCTCCAGTAATAGAAAAGTATTTAGGAACATTGAACTCTTCCGTTGTCCTCTCACTTTAGCTATCTACTCTTTTATCATAGAATTCTCCTATGTGTCTATATCATTTAAGCATAACTCCTATTATTTATCCTTATCCCTACTATAGTCTAATTGGTGTAATAAGTTAGTAGACACATGATGGTCAACTATCAAATTCTTTAACCATTGCTTCCCTGTGGTAAAATATAAATAACGATACCTGTAATACTCCCAGTAAAATGCTACAATGGTATTCTGTGCGCTTGCAGAATCTTTGATATTCTATTTGCACTTAATAAATACCAACAAGCATTTTTGGCGCCGTTGCCGGGGAAGCAATTGGCATAAGAGTTTTATAGTGATCTTGATCTCTGCTAATTTAGTGTACTACTAGATTTAGTATGATTACCCCTGTTCTGTTGAGTTGTGGAATAAGACAGCACAACAGAAGCCGTTTTGACCTTCCGGCAAGTTTCCACAAGACAAGAAAAAGATACATTGAAGAGTCTAGGGTGCCTGAACATTCAAGATTCATCAATAATGGAACCCTGCCATCTCACAGGTTTACACACATATATATATTTCTTTCTAACCTTGTGTAGACAGGAGAAGGAGGTCGTCATCACAACAATTCAAATCACATCTCAAATGACGAATATAGAGGCTGTGCTGCACACAAGTCATGGTAAGTATGATCAAGAAGGTGAGAAAGTCTTGCTCATGGACTTTAAACTTTTGAGTAGTTATCTTTTAATTCTTGCATCTCATTGCCTATTTATTTTAATCCATGCATTCACACCATTTAGTTTATATTCCCTCATATCAAATCCATAACATGTTTAGTTGTTGCATACATCCATAACACTTGCATATTAAAAATAAAATATATATATATACCTCACTATGATTATATTATTTTATCTCTATTTGAATAAATCCTTGTAATGCTTTCATGCTACCTTTACTTACTATAGTTTATGACTGGAATAATTTCATACATCTCTTAAATGAAGCATGGTGCCAAGTTTAGGAGTGTTTGATCTTACTTTCAAAGGTTTTTAATTTAAATTTATTAACTAAAAGTGTAATAATTAGAAGGTCTTTCAAGAACGACTTTGTGTTCTAAAGTAACCACTCTTGAAAAAATAATGTGAGTTTGTACCTTTTGATGTAATAGCCTTGAGAATTGAGCATAGAATTATAATTATAAAAATATTCCCTTGGGTATTTTTTGTCACTAACCATTCCAGGCTTGAAGTAGAAGGATGACATCATTAGGAATTCCCAACCAATCATCATGCAACATTAATCCATAAAAACTTAATTTTGCCTTACAAAATTCAAGCTTGGGGGAATGGGCTTATTTAGAAAGTCTTATGTTGCTAATATTGGTTGTCTGTACCTTGTCAATCCATGTTCAAATTGTTAATCAATGATCATACTCTTTCATTTCTGTTTGCATAACTCTCTATAAACTTTCATGTTACCTTTGTTCGCTATAGTATACTTAAGGTTTGGAGAAATTTCATACACCTTTTAAAATTAGGCATGGTGCTTAGTTTAAACTGTTTTCTGGAATCATAATTAGACAAGGTGTTTAGTTTGATTTCCGAACCAAGAGGTGTGATGATTTTACTTTCAAAGGGTTTTTGAATTAAGCGTGGTGCTCAGGTTAAAATGCCTTCCTAAGTCAAATTGGACGTGGTGTCTAGGTTGATTTTTGAGTCGCTCGTATGCTGTAGTAGATATTGGATATTTGTTTGGACTAACCCTTGCAGAAAACTTCCAATTTAATTTGGGTAAGTCACGAGATAAATTTAAATCAGAGATGAGATAGGGCACATGCTGAACTTCAATAACTTTGCGGAGGAAGACATAGCTCATTCATTATGAATGGAAGAACTGTGAATATTAATGATTCACTCACTTTATCTTCTGCTGCAATTTACTTGGACTCAAGTCATGCCGGTATAGAACATGATCTATGCTAACATAATATCAACCCTATCTTCTTAGTAGCGTAGATGGAACATGATAAATTCTGGATAAACAACCTATGTTCCAAAGTTGTACATCCCTTTGGGTATGTGTTGTCCACTAATCTATTGCAGGCATAATAATGAATAGAGTGACAAGGTGTCATAAGATCAAAAAAGCAAAAGACGGCAAAGAGGATAAGCAACAAAGGAGACAAGATGCTCATGAACAACTTTAGATGCATGAGAAGGAAAGGACCACCAATCATCTACCCTTCATTACTTAGTGCCATCACTCTCTAATAATGAAGGTAATATCTTAAGGTAAGTGGTCACTATTTTTCTCTTGATCTTGGGATGCAGATAAATAAAGACACAAATATATAGAGTTACATCTTTAATTGATTAACCTAATTAACTCAACATGCTTTGTCCATTAAGATTGTTCATGACATCATTCTTTTGATCTCAATCTTAACCAAATGTGCTAAAACATTGTATTCTATCTTTGGAAGATGATAGTCATACTCATGTGAAAATGTAGAGATAGACAACCATTCCATTGGTTAAGCAATTTAAATCTTTTCTGCCATATGAACTTAAATGCAACATTAAATCTTAATTGTCTGATCTTACCACTCATGTCATGAGTAAAACAAATTATGTAACAGCAACTTTGTCTTGTTCAATGTGCCTAAGGCTAGAGAAGAATAAATAAAGAAATAGATTCGGTTCTATTGGTATTTTTCCACCAGCAGAGCCCATGCACTTGATCTCAACCTTGGTTTTGCAAACAGGACAACACTCCAAGCAAATTTGTTAATTCCCAAAATTCTACAAGTGAAAGTTCTGTGAACATGCACGCTGAGCAAGATGCTGCCAGCTTGCACTATTAATGCTCTACTTCAACCTGCTGGCCAAGCGAAGAACAAAAGTAACATCACCATCACCAGAGGTGCAGCCATCAAGACCTTCATCTCTAAGATGGAGAGATACACAAGAGTGAAAAAAAAGTCCTGTTGGTAGACTTTAAATTCTGCACCCTTGCCATAAGGTAACATGGTAGTTATCTAATTAATTAGTATTCATAATTTACATTAGTAATTTTACTTTAGCATATTCATCTTTATGCATATAAAAAAAAGAAGATAAAAATCTTTATTGCCTTATTTATTGCATCACAAAACATTAAAGCCCCATGTGAATAAATTTATCGAATATTCGCTATGGTGGCATAAAAAAACTAATAAAAAAATGATAATAACATTTGTATTTACTTTCTTGCATTATGCAAATCCTAAGCCCCATGAGAATAAATATTCTCCGTGGTGGCATAAAAATATATAGCATGCATACATATTTGATTGTTGTATAAGAAAGTTAGAAAACCCTAAAAAGAGAATAGAATCTGTTAATTAAAATCAACTCAGAGAATAATCAATTACTTATTAGCTGACCGCTAACTCCTTATCACATTCGAGCCTCGAGTTTTGGTTTTCTTGTTGGAGTATAATTATGCAGGATAACACTATGACAAAGGAGTGAGTCTATCAGTGGAGCCCACCAGGACTACTACTGGCAAGCTCGCTCTGAAGATCATCAACACCAAGTATTGCAAACATCTAGCTTGGGGAAGGAGCATCCTCTAGTTATCAGGTAACTATACCTATGCGATTATCGAGTCTGTTTTATAAAGTCATAAAAATACCAAAAATATGTAGCCACATGAAGGTCCACACTTTTTAGAAAAAACCTAAAAATATGTGGGCACATGAAGGTCCACCCAATTAGGAAACTTCTGCTGGAAATATAAAACCAATCACTTACCATGGAGTGGTATTAACCTAACCCCTCTCCATGAAATTTGGTATTCTTGTTGGCAATTGAGTTTTACAGGATAATACAAGATCAAAGAGCTAGTCAACTCGACGCTCTTACGCTACCGGTACACCTGCTCCCATAAGGATCACTCAACTTGCAACATCAAAGACCTCGTCAATATCCAGCTTGGGGGAGGGTACCCTCCACTTAAATCCAGGCTAAGTATAAGTTTCCCATCTTTATTATTGTATCATAATGCTTTTCGTGTGAATTAGCTAGTGAAATAAAATTTGAAAACCAAATAAATAGTGTTTAGGTTAGTTAGCGTGTTTGAATAAAATAAAAAGAGAGTGCTTACAATAATTTTGCTCAGACTAGATGGAAACCATGCTCAGAAATTTGATAAGTAGCACCTCACCATGATTCCTCATACCAACTTAGTTTTCAGCCTTGAGTCATCCCAAGTTTTAGACGCAACCATTTTAACTTAAAGATTTACATTGAACCTAAAACTTGTGGGTAGCAAATGCTTAATCTGAGTCTAAGTAATTGAGGGATATGATATGCAAAGTTTGAGCTGCTATTTATCTTGTTCCTAGTGATACTTGAGTTCTGAAGATTAATTTTTAAAATCCATAAAACCACATGATGAGTTCCTATATGCAAGAGCTTTATAATCCTACCACAGCCATACATGTTAGATTAGAAAAACATACACATTATATGCTACTTGCTTTGTTTTGAGTTTAGTCAAGCTTTGTTGATACCTTAGGAACTTGTCATGCTTTTACAATCAAAAACACATGCACTCCACCCATAATGCTCTACTCATATCCGAGTGGGCGCATCCACATTCCACATATTCCATCTAGATCCACCTAAAAATGTTCTACTCCTGCACTAGGAGTGAACACTAAAAATATCCCGTTGGTTACCCCAGATCAATGCTCCAAAGTTCTTGTTGCTATCTCTCAAAAGAAAAAGAAAAAAGGAAAGTATTGTTGTAGAGAAGAGAACATGTGGCTATGCAAAAGAGTGAGATGAGAGAAAACAATGGGTACAAAGATGCCTGCCTGAGAGGTAAAAATGGACAAGTGTCCGAATTTATCAAAACAATGGGTACTCTGATGCCCGCCTGAAAAAAAAGAAAAAGAAAAGAAAGATAGCCCATGTTGTCCTGCAACACAATTCCCTAGTGTTTGAAAAAGAGAGAGAGATGTCTCAAGGAGCAAACGAGTAGAATTTGGATTAGCCACCATATATATATCCACGTACCACCTCACATCCACACACATGCACATTTTGATTTGATTGTATGACTTGTTCCTTTGGATCCATTGTTTGACTTTACAATATATTCATTGCAAGTATGTATGAGCTGTCTCCTTACCCATAAGCTCCACATAAGCCATTAGTTATAGGGTGAGAGAAAAAGAGAAGGCATGCATCACTATTGCCTCGGTGAGGATCCACAAATATCACATATTGAGAGACTTAAGAAAGTCATACAAAGGAAACTCTGAGTTTTATTTTGAAAACTTGCAAAAGCTCTAGGATAAGAGTTGAACAACAGAGCTTGAGACATAGTGTTTAACTTAGACATTCTATCCTTCAATTACCCAAGACTCAAGAGAAAGCTACAAGTTCTATGGTAAAGGTAATATAGGTAAGTCTGAAGGTTAGCTTGGTCTACTCTAATCCTTAAGTACTTCTTGGTTTAAAAATGAATACTTATGAGGAATAGTTATAACTTTTGATATATGCTAAGTTTGGCTTTGCTAAGGGACTAGCAAAGGGTAAGCTTGGGGAAACTTGTTGATGGTAGTTATTGCTCATTTTTACCCATCAACTAAACATGAATCAAGGGTATAAAACAATCTACAACATAGTTATAGGGTTTCATTCTAACAAGTTCCATGAGTTTTGGTGTTCTCACTTGTTTTGCAGGGTATGAAGGGATATTCAATTTTTCACCAATTAAAAGTATCTCAAATGAGGAATTAGAGTTTACCATTGCATAGAGCTCGTCGAGACGATCGAAATGGACCTATGGTTTGCTATTTTTGGAGTCAGGAATAAAGAGATATGGATTTTACAAATACTGGAAGATTCTAGAACCTGAGCTAGCGGGATTAATAAAAGGCAGCGGGATTAATTGGGTCTAAATCAGAATTTGGCCCATTAAAGCCTATGTGCACATGGTGGAAAGGCTTAGTACCATATCACTTGCCCAAGGTGGAGGGGAGGCCAGGCGCCCCCATATAAGGAACCCAGGACCCCCCGAGTCAAGTGCACCATTACGGAGTTGTATAGGCGTCCCTCGAATGGATAACCTCTCAATTCTAGAGAGTTAGGGCTAAATTTTCCAATGTAGTAGATTAGTTCTAGTTGAGAGTTAGGGAGAGCGGAGCTGCACTTCGGTTCTGAAGAAGTCTTCATGGGTCTGGTATATCTCTGTATCTCATCTTTGTAAGACTTATGCTTTAATATATTTATCTTCTCTATTTACTTTATACCCTGAATTTGATTGGTTAGTATAGTTGTTATACTTTGCCATAGGATCTCCGCTCGCATCGAGTGCTCTAGTTTTCATATGGGATTAGAGTAGTAATTAATAGTGTAGGCATGGTGTCTAGACTAGAGGTTACCTGAGATTGCACTCAACCTTACGAATAGTTGTGGTAGCCCCAGGAGGTGACAACCCTGATGGCCGACATATTCCACCCCGTGTAGGTTAATGATTGTAGGACCGTAGTCAGAACTTCCTAGTCCCATTCTCATCCCGTTCCGTGGCTAGTGTTCTGATGTCTCGAAGTGTTATTGTGTGATTGTTTTATCTACCGTGAATCAGTTATTATAGAACCCCAGTAATAGAGAAGTATTTAGAAACCTTGAACTCTCCCGTTGTCCTCTCACTTTAGCTATCTACTCTTTTATCATAGAATTCTCCTATGTGTCTATATCATTTAAGCATAACTCCTATTATTTTTCGTTACCCCTACTATAATCTAGTTGGTGTAATAAGTTAGTAGACACATGATGGTCAACTATCAAATTCTTTAACCATTGCTTCCCTGTGGTAAAATATAAATAACGATACCTGAAATACTCCCGGTAAAATGCTACAATGGTATTCTGTGCGCTTGCGGAATCTTTCATATTCTATTTGCACTTAATAAATACCAACAGTCGAGTGCTTGTCCGGGGCCCCCGAGCGGCTCTGGCGCGGCGGCGACAGCGCCCTGCCGGCTAGACGGCGGCAGCGCGCACGCGTGCACGGCGCACTCGGCATTGTAGGGGTCCGGAACAATAGCCAGTGCCCTAAGGTCAAATGCTATTCCTTTCAATCACGCCCTATACAATTTGATTCAGTAAAAACTCCAAATACGAAAGTTGTGCCAAATTTCATGTAGAACATTTTTGCTTTTAGTACTAAGTTCAAATTCTGCATATTTTTTAAAATAACAGAAAGGGGGTGAAACTTGGATTTGAATTTTAAACTTAATTCAATCAATTTCTTCAAAGTTGTACATATAACCTGAAAATTTGTAAACATGAAAATTGTTCAACTTGCCAAACTCTACAACTTGTATTAAGGGTGTTTGGTCAGATTCTTCATAATTTTTGAAATGACATTTCAAATTCAAATTCCAATCCACTATTTTGAGTTTAATTCAAATTTCCACTGTATAACTTAAAAATATCCAAAAATAAAAGTTGTTCCATTTTAAAAGATCTACAACGTTTATTAAGAAACTTTCATCAGATTCCTTATAGTTTTTGAATTAGATTTTTGGGGCCTAATTAGGGCTTAATTTGATTTTTCATTTTAATTTTGTTTTTGATTTCAAATCATAGGGTTAATTGCACAATCATTCCAAACATAATAAAATCACTCTATGAGCCCTAAGCACAATCAGATGCATGCAAGTAATTTAAACATGATGACATGGCAGATTAATTAATAGTAATACCCGAGGTATTACACCTTGTATGTTGATTGTCGACTGAAGGATTAGAGTGCGGGATTTCCAGGATCCGGTGTTTGATACCTCTGACCCTACCCAGTTCGAAGGCAAGTGTCCTTGCTTATCTTGCACCTACTTTATTTTACGTTTGAGTTAGAGTAGTTAGACCCTTAGTTGCATGCAGAGTCTAAATTTTGAATCCCATGTTAGGGTTTACTAGAACTTGTTTACATCATCCTTGTAACCCCGGGTTGGGACATAGGTAGAAGTCATGCTTAGTCTTGCAATCTTGGGTTGGGAAGAGTATAATTAATATTGATTAATGACATATGAAACATGTGGAGTTGGTATTCTTTTAGTAACAAGG
Organism: Eremochloa ophiuroides; assembly: GCA_038502445.1. Classification (NCBI taxonomy): domain Eukaryota; kingdom Viridiplantae; phylum Streptophyta; class Magnoliopsida; order Poales; family Poaceae; genus Eremochloa; species Eremochloa ophiuroides. Next base: position 54,552,664 of record JAHLJS010000003.1, on the reverse strand, counting down.
TGATTAGGTAAATCCGGCAGGATGGAAAGATTTGGTGGGGTTTCTATGTGCCATGGATTTGGCGGCTGATGTTGGTGGTTCGGGTTTGTGCGAGATAATCCTCCCTGGATCCCTAGGACCCGGTTCCCGAAGCCGGTAACTTGGCTTTACAGCGCAACCATGAGGTCTGGATTGGGGCTGGACCTGGCTAATTAACTAGTCTCTCTGAGTTTGGCTTTACAGGGGAATGTTTTGTGGCTTAAGAGGGGGCCAGTTGGGGGCAAAACCTTAGAGAACGTGTAAAACAGGCTTAGAGGGTTTTGTAACGGCCTTGTAGTGTGACCCCGCTGTGCACCTAGGCAGTGTTTGGCGTAATGGGGTGAACATGACTCGTGGTGAAAGTGTGCAATCTCTGCAGAGTGTAAAACTGATATATCAGTTGTGCTCGCGGTCAAGAGGTGGCTTGGAACCACTTTGGGATTAGTTGGTTACCTGGTTTTGGATGGGTGGTTCCTGGGAGAAGGAACATGGTTCTTGGATGAACTTCCAACTGTTGGTTGCTTGGATGGATTTCCAAGTGTGGTTGCTCGGATGGGATTTTCGAGTGTTGGTTACTCTGAGGAGATGAGAATTCACTTAGTTAAGTAGATGCTTAGAAATTCAGGTGATAGGATTTTGTCGCTTTAGGGGTTGTGTCCAACCAAGTCAGCCTACCCTTGTTATAAGCCACATGTCATATTTTCCTACACTTGCGGAGTACATTTCGATGTACTCACCCTTCCTCTTTGTCCTCCTGCTACCCCTACCCAGACGCTGGAGTTGATGAGGAGGACTACATAGAAGACGATGCCTTCGACCCCACTGATGTGTACTAGGCTGGTGCTGCCCCTGGTCGACGTTCCTGTGGAGATGGCGTCCCTGATTTTCGCTAGAGATTACTATTAATAATTGTGTATTTTTCTTTTAGACCAATGGGTCCTTCTGTAATAATGTTCGCTATGTAATTCATCACTGTTATGATACTATAATGAAGTCGATATATGTATGAAAATTGATCCTGGCATACATATATTGTGCATTCGATTTTATCCTTAAAATCGGGTGTGACAGACTGTCTCTAGTTTTGTACCTAATGGAGCATCCTGTGCAACACTAGCATCTTAGGGTTTGGTTGTTTGTTTGTATGAAGCTAAAGGTAGTGGTGCTTGAGTTCTCCCTTGATCTCTGGAGCTGAAGGTGGAGGTTGAGGAGGGACTTGTTGAAAGGTCCCAATAGGCTAGAGGAGGTGAATAGCCTATAAAAATTTCTACAAAGCACTTGACCACAAGTTATTAAATAACAAGGCTATTGCTAAGCACTAGCTCTAAGCTACTCTATGTAAGCCACATAGCACAATATACTACTCACAAGTATATGCACTCAATCGCAAGAAACTCACTCCTTCGAGACCTATGGAGAAAGCACCTAAACAAGTAATAAGCGTGAGTGAGTTAGTGATCGAGAAAGCTATACCGAGGGGCCTGATGAAGTGAAGATCAATTGCCGTGTAGAGCCAATCACCAAAAGATAGACAATAAGATCAAGATGACCAATCACCAATAGAACACCGGAAAGCCAAACATCCACTCGATGGTGGAGAAGAGAGAACACTCGATTTTTTACCGAGGTTTACGTGATCGTCGTCACGCTACTCCTCGTTGTGGCACTGGTCTTCCTTGGTGGATTGCGAGCCAGGCTTCACACGCCAATCCCTCACTAGGAGCCGCTCACCAACACAAGAGAAGTGGCTATCAACCACGAGCAATCCACTAGAGTCGGTTTTAGCACTCCACCGGGGAATAACCGCAAGAACCCCTCACATTCAAACCTTCGGTGTGGGATTGAACAATCACCAATCAACCTCAACACCGGAATCACCTTCAAGCCTCTAGGGACACGGCAATGCCCCAAGAGAAGAAGAACTCAGCAATGGCTTGCTCTCAAGTGCTGTAAAATGCAATCCACTAAGCAATGATGCACTTGAGGATCACTCAACTCACAAAGATGATCAAAGATGAACAAGTGAGTGAGCGGGAGGCTAGAGAGTGCTCACAAGTGTATGGCAATGAATCAAATGTGCAAGAGAGTCACCAAGTGATCAGGGAAGGAGTATAAATACCCCTAAGTGCACTTCCAGCCGTTACCCACTGAAAAACAGCCGTTAAACCAATTTTCGTGGAGTCGGACGCTACCGTCGGACGGTAGGCGTCGGACCAATGTCCAATGTCCGACGCTCACGATGGTGCCACGTGTCAGCTCAGTTTAATCACAGCCACTGGATCTCAACGGCTAACTGATCGCGCCAAAAACTCAACCGTCGGATGCTCCTTATGTCGGACTAACGAGCACCAACGTCCAACGCTTACAGAATCTACACAGAGAGGTTTTTATTCATAGGACACTATCCGACGCCATGCTTCGTTCCAAGCCGCTGTGTCCGATGCCTTGAATACTACTCGCCGCGCACGTGCCCAGAGCAAGAACTCGCCACGCCACGGCGTCGGACCGAGAGCCAATGGTCCAACGCACGCCTGTGAGAAACCGTTGGACTGTCCGACTCTCACACGGGACAACAGACCAGAACACCGTCGGACGCTCACTCGTCAGTGCGTCGGACTAAAGGTTTTCACCATCCGACGCTATGCATTTTTATGGCCACTGTTGGACCAACAACTACCATCCGACGCTTTTTGACAGTTAGAAACAGTACTGGGAACCATTGGACGCTCGCGACCAAAGGTCCGATGCCCTAGGAACCTAGCGTCCGATGCTCAAATCTCACCGATTTCAAGACTATTTCTGCACCCTTGCTTCTATGTGCTAACACTTAAGGTCTTCAACACTTGTGCACAGTGTGTTAGCATTTTCAAAATAATTTTCAAGGGTTTCTAAGTTAATCTCTAGGTTGAGTTAGTCAATGCACATGAAATGCAACCTAGAGCACTTGAAGGTAATCCAATCAATTAGTTCTCCCCTTAATAGTCAGCTATCTTTCTAAATGTGATCACACCCACTTGATGTCTTGATCACCAAAGAAAAAGCCCTAATGGGGTTATACCTTTGCCTTCAATCCTTTTCTTTACACTTGATCATCTCCATTTGACCTTCATCACTTGCTCCATGGTTAAGCCATCTTGATCATCACCATCACTTGGCTTCTCACTCCATGGATAGGACTACCTACACTTAGCCATCACTTAGCAACTTAGGTTAGTCCTTAGATTGTCATCAATTATCAAAACCTAACTAGGGCTTTCAATCTCCCCCTTTTTGGTAATTGGTGACATCCTATACAAAGATAAGAGTTAAGTTTGTTTTTGAACTTGTGAGCTTGTCCAAACAAGATTATCATGTTTTTGAATGGACAAAACAACACAAATTTGGTTTGGTGGCTATTTAGCTCCCCTTACATATGTGCATGAGTTTAGATTTGAAAGCTTGCACATATGCATATTTAGAGAGTAAATTTCCACCAATATGTGCTAGGATAGTTAGGATAAACCTTTGAAGCATGATACCAAATGAATTAATCATCGAAGTTACGGAATCTCCATCATTAGCACTTTTGATTACTAGATGATCACAAAACTTGAGCATACCCGTGAGATCAACATTATAAGCAATGCTCAAATACCAAATGAAAGGAACATGATCATCTAGCTACCACCTATGCATGCTAGTTATCAAATCATCGATCAAATCTATTTCTAGCATACACCACTCAAGAACATGGCAATTGAAAGTAAAGGCATGTGCAAATGCGTCAAACATATGTAAGTGCACATTTCAAATGCATTCAACTAAGTTCATGAGTTTGCTCCCCCTCACGGTGAGCTTATCTTAACTAAAGGTTTTGATTCAAAATTTTGATCCCTTTGGCCTGTTGCTCTCCCATCATCGGCCTTAATGATGGTTCATCGCGAAGCTTAGTCCAATTTTATCTTCTTCTCCCCATTTTTATCTTTTCTTATCTTTGTTTTTCTCCCCCTTGGCATCAAGTACCAGAAAAGGGTCAAATCAATGGAGAATGAGATTTGCACAAGATGTTTAACTCGGTTTGAACCAAAGACAAGCTTCTTCGTGCCACTAGGGGTTATCTTGCCTATATTGAGTTAAGCACCTAGTTGCTTATTTAACTAGATTCAACACTAGGTTTGCATCCCCGTGAACAAGTTATATGCCATTACTAGAACAATCAATCAAACAAGCCACAGTGATGCCATATATACTTCAAATCATTTTGGCTTTCAATTAATGGCCTAGAAAGAACAAAATATGTCTATATGTTCTACCAAGTCCTAGCAAAGAATGAGTACACATGCCAAACAATAATACCTTTGCCTTGCTTTGGAGGATAGACATGTCATAAGATATTCATGAAGTGCATCAACACATGTTGGAGTAATCAAGTATGTTCAATTCATTCCTTAGCTTGCAAAATCTTGCTTCATCAAGAGGTTTGGTGAATATGTCGGCTAGTTGATCTTCGGTGCCCACACTTGTGATTGCAATATCTCCTTTAACTTGGTGATCTCTTATGAAGTGGTGTCTCACATCTATGTGCTTGGTTCTTGAATGTTGCACCGGATTGGTTGTGATCTTCACCGCACTTTTATTGTCACATAGCAATGGTACCTTGTTGAACTTCAAACCAAAATCCTTCAAAGTTTGCTTCATCCATAAGATTTGTGCACAACAACTTCCCGCACTAATGTATTCGGCTTCGGTGGTAGAGAGTGCAACACTATTTTGCTTCTTGGATGACCATGGGACTAGTGACCTTCCCAAGAGTTGACAAGTACCGAAAGTGCTCTTTCTATTGATTTTGCAACCGGCATAGTCCGCATCCGCATAACAAATCAACTCAAAGTTGGAGCCCTTGGGATACCACAAACCAATGTTAGGTGTGCTCTTCAAATACCTCAATATTCCCTTTGTAGCCTTCAAATGAATTTCTCTTGAAGAGGCTTGATATCTTGCACACATGCACACACTAAACATCACATCCGGCCTTGAAGCGGTCACATAGAGTAGACTACCAATCATTGACCGATATTGCTTTTGATCAACCAATTCACCTTCCTCATCCGGTTCCAAACTTCCACTAGTGCCCATTGGTGTTGAGATTGCTTTAGCATTTTGTAATCCAAACTTCTTCACTATGTCCTTGATATACTTGTTTTGACTCACAAAAGTGTCATTCTTCAATTGCTTGATTTAGAGTCCAAGAAAGTAACTAAGTTCTCCAACCATGGACATTTTAAGCTCCTTGGTCATCATCTCTCCAAACTCCTCACAAAATGCTTGACTTGTTGACCCAAAAATGATATCATCAACATAGATTTGCATGATGAATAAGTCATTACCAATCTTCTTAGTGAAGAGAGTGGTGTCAACCTTACCCATCTTGAACCCTTTAGAGAGTAGAAAGTCCCTCAATCCCTCATACCTTTCTCTTGGTGCTTGTTTCAAACCATAGAGAGCCTTCTTGAACTTGTACACATGATCGGGTTTTTTGTTATCTTCAAAACCGGGAGGTTGTTCAACAAACACTAACTCACTAGGTGAGTGCCCGAGCGTTGCAACGGGAACATATAGTATCATTGTACCACGGTAGTTTATGTACAAATATGTGTTATACTGATATTAAAAAAATGTTTCGCAATCGTAAGGTTTAGAGTCTCAAGATTACACAAGTCTTTAAAAGATATAGATATAGAGAATTAAAATACAACTCCAAATTATGACGACAAACTAAAACATCAACTCTGTATCATTCATAATGTAAGAAACTTTCCATGGAGTTAGGACGTCTTTATACATAATATTTTTCGTGTACGTAACATCTGGAGTTCTGAACGACGTATTCTCACGGCTGTTTAATCAATGAAAGCTACTATTATCTAAAAAAAATTGGAAAGCAAATATAATCGATAGGGAATGATCATTATTTCATATACCTGCCGTGGGTATAGCATGCTTTAGTTTATGCTTTCAATGATCGTTGCGCACCCAATAGCTGGAGTTGCCTAACCTGAACAGAAAAGGAATACACAATTTCAGAGTAGTTGATATCTCTAGTAAGGAAAGGAGCTGGTTGTGGCTGCAGATATTGGCTATCAAAATTTTTCTTTCTAGGTGCTAGATAGAAGCCTGGTTGCGGCAAGAGCTAGGACTCACTGAATACAGTAGCTAGAAACAAACAACAGTAGAATATTGGGTGTGCCTAAACCAGAAAAGCGTACCCACATCTTGGTGCAGAAATACAGAGTACGCCCTGTATATTCAGGAAGTTTTTTTTTTAGCTTTCAGATTTTTGTAGCTTCTAATAGTACAAAATGTTGATCACAAATGCTTTTTGGGAGCAGCACCAAGAACTAACGCCTTTTATCTAGGTGATGAATTGACACCAATTGAGAAGCGGTACTGATTTATCTACTACAACTAAACAAAGAAGATACAGGCCTGTTCACCAAATGCAATTCTGGTGCTTGCCTGAACTGAGGTCTTGAACTCGGTTTTCTCTGCTGCTGTGACGTTTCCCTAAAAAAAGAAATTGAGAACCCTTGCTTCTTAGAACATCAATGATCTAAACACAGTGATCAAATGGCTTTCTTCTTTAGTCTCTACATTGAATAGGGACCAGCAAAACATGCACATACTGTCGTGTGCATATATTCAGAAAGCGGACCATTAACCCAAACCGAATTAAAATGCAGAAATCTCTATAACCAAAATCCCTATTATTAGTTATCTTGCTAAAAGGAGATAATCCTTAGATCAAAGCACATTATAAAATCTGGGAACTAAATTTGAGAAAAAAACTTTCCAGATAATTTTTAAATCAAAGCTGATAACTGAACTTCTTTAGAATCATTTTTGTATTGACAGAGGAGTAGTGCATTCTCATCTCAAACATATAAATTACTCATAACATACAATTGACCAAACTCACAACTACACCATTTTTGCATTAAGAACCTTTGGCGTTTACTGGAAATGCCAAATAGCCATAGAAAAGGGCTTTCATATAGGTTCAAAATAGGATAGTCATGTTGTTAAGAACGAATGTTTAATGGTCATGCTGAGGACCATTCATGTTTACATCACACTAAATTACAGCAATGGTAATGTGAGTCCGAGGAAGGATAGTATGGATCTGAGAATTATGACAACCTGCAGAAATACTAATTGAGCAAAACAAAAAAACAAAAAACAATGATGAGGCACTGGTAAATGCAAGCACTAACCTGGAGGGATGGCTGTAATTCTTGAGCTGTTACATATTCTAGGAAGCACCCAAACATAAGAGGCCTGAATCCCATTGACATAATCCTATAGAGATAAATAAAGGACTGGTTTGATTATGAATCTAGATACTGAAATCTACAATAGGGGAAAAAATTTAATGGAATTAACCAAGATATGCAATCTGGACAACAAAGACTACGCTCAGAATATGGATTGCCCACTTGTAAAGTGAAGCCTGTGCAAAGCCGTCTTCATCATGTAGACAGTCACCAAGGAATCGTCAAATACACCCCACCCATACCAAATGGTCAAGTTTTGTCTTCGTATTAGCATTGCAAAGAGTTTGGTAACTCTCTGTTCCACCCCAAAACACATAGCTCTCACCACCTAGGTAGTGAGTGGCCTGTAAGAAGATAAAGTCAACCAAGAATTTGGCAAAATGAAGGAAGATTAATCATGATGATCACATATAACCAACCTCCAAAGCCTTCTTAACTTGTGCAGCCACATAAGCATATACTTTAACCTCTAGGCTGCAACATTATGCAGCTCAAGCTCTGGCAATAAAATCTTAAACCCAATCCCTTTTTAAGATCTAATCCGTAGACTTTGTCAGAAAAGTTAAATATTAGGAGAAGTGAACAGATAGACCAAGATAGCTATGTCATCAGGCCAAGTTCTTGCCCCTGGTAACTGATAAAGTTTTGCCCTATAATATATATATGCAGGTTAATGCCCAAAGATCAACTACAAGCTGCACACCATTTAAAATTATTATAAATACCTGATGTAAAGGAAACAACCAACCCAATCTCAACAAATATAAACATATATATACTGTTTCTAAAAGCTGATTCGGTCAGCTAAAAGAGGAACTAAAATTCCTGCTTATGCCAGACGGACCAGAAGTAGAGATGAGTCAATGTATACGTCCAATTATTTTTGCAAGAAAATCAAAGTTAGAAGGCATAACAACACATGTATACACCTGAAATTAGATCAGATCCGACCCAATGCTCTTTAAATTTCATCTAGGAACTGGAGCACTGGATTATTAAAGATCCAAGACCAGTACCACCGCAACCTTGTTTTTCGCCATTACTATGCTGCAATTCTACAAATATTGACTGGACACCCACAAGAGCCAATGCGTGAAGAAATTAATTAAACAATCCAGACACAAAATGGAAGCCTCGTGCTCCCTGTCGACAACAAAAAATGAAATTACTAACTACCTGCTAACTATAGCATTCGCGACAACTAACAACAGCATCAGAACCAGGCGATTAAGTAAAATTGACTGCCTCACAACAAAAAAGTTCAAACAATCCCAATCGTTCTACCATGACGACAAGAACACCTGCCCACACCAAATAGAATGTAATGAGATGGAAAAGAGGGGCAATACCACCACCATGCACCGATCCGCATTGGCATAGCACCTGAGCACCTCCCCACCCCGGCCGTCAGGGCCACCTCTGACTGCAGCCTGTCCACCTCCTCCACTGCGGCTGTAGGTTGACGGCACGGAATTGGACGCCGGGATGCCGTCGGGGCCACCTCTAACTACAGCATGTCCACCTCTAAAGTACTCACGAATTCGAGGTTGGGGTGGGGAGGAGTAGAGTGTGGAGCCAGCATCCACATGCCGATTTCATTTCCTACCGATCCTATCCCATGGAGAGAGGTGGATTAGGGGCGGCTTACCAGCTCCGCGCGATAGATAGTAGCCACCGTCGCAGTGCTAGTCTCCTATGCGTGTGGGCTGCCGGAACCACCGTCGCAGGCTTCACTGGCGGCGTGTAGGAGGTTCGGTGTGGGTGCCGAATCGAGAGCTAGGGGGCGGAAGCGCTGTGACTGACGATGCCGTGATGAGACGACGGCGAAGTGCGATGCGGCAAGCGGACCGGCGCGGCCGCGCGGGCAAGCTTCAGCGTCCGGCGACGACGATAGCGAGACGAAGAAGCAACTGCGGTCAATCCGAAGCAGCTGCAGATCGCGTGGTGTCTTGCGCGGGGCGCGGGGGCGAGTGGGCCGCGGTGTGCCACGGCAGGGGCGGGAGGGAGAGAGGGAGGTGGGCGTCGTGCGCGGGACGTGGGGCGGCGGGAGTGAGGTCGGTGTCATGCGTGGAAGAGGCTGGGCGCTAGGCCGTCGGTGCTCACGTCCGCGAGAGGGCAGGGAGCGGCGGCGGCGCAGGACGAGGCGGGACAACGACGGCAGCGGCTGCGCGGGGCGGGCTTGCGAGGCGGGCGGGCGGCGGCCGTGGCTCGCAGGGCATGCGCGGGGCGGCGGCCGCGGCTGGCAGCGCGAGCGGGCGGGCACGGGCGACGGCGCAGGGCGAGGCGAGCGGGCAGCGGCAACGACGCGGGCGACGGGCGACGGGAGTGGGGAGAAGGCCGGGTTGCAGGTGGAGTGGAGTCGGGAACCTTTGGTTCTGCCTGTGAACGATTGCACATTCATCTTTTTATGAGTAGAGATTGATGTAGCCATTAAGGAATGCACTTTTGACATCCATTTGATAGAGCTTGATATTATGAGCACATGCATAAGCCAATAGAATCCGGATTGCTTCCAATCTTTCCACGGGTGCATAGGTTTTTCTAAAATCTAAGCCTTCAATTTGAGTGTAACCTTGTGCAACCAATCTAGATTTGTTCCTCACAATAATTCCATCTTGATCTTGCTTGCTCCGGAAGACCCACTTGGTGCCAATCACATTGTACTTGCTTGGTCTTGGAACTAATTCCCATACTTGATTCTCTCAAAGTTGTTTAGCTTTTCAAGCATTGCATTTATCCAATCCTCATCCTTGAGAGCCCTCTCAATGTTAGTAGACTCTTATTGTGAGACAAAAGAATAGTGCTCACAAAAGGATGCTACCCTTGACCATGTTTGCACACCTCTACTAATATCACCAATAATTTGATCTAGAGGATGGTCTCTTGCAATATGAGTGTGTTGAAGCACTTGAGTTGAACTAGCATCTTAGACTTGATCTTGATCTTGACTTTGAGCTTGAGAGTTACTTGAGCTTGCTTGATTTGCATCATCTTCTATTTGCACAATAGGAGGAGTGACATCTTGATCATTATTTTCTTCAACTTGTCTTGGTCTCATATCACCAATGTCCATGTTCTTTATAGCATCAACTAATTGAGCTCCTTTCACATCATCAAGATTGTCCTTCTCATCTTGTGACCCATTAGTTTCATCAAACTCAACATCATGGACTTCTTCAACTATCTTGTGAGTCCTGTTCCATACTCTATAAGCTTTGCTTGAAGTTGAATAACCAAGTAGGATGCCTTCATCACACTTCTTCTCAAACTTGCCCAATCTAGTGCCCTTCTTCAAGATATAACATTTGCAACCAAACACTCTAAAATATATAATGTTGGGCTTTCTTCCATTCAAGAGCTCATAGGGTGTCTTCTTCAACATTGGATGACAATATAGAGGGTTGCCATAGTAGCAAGCCATGTTGATAGCTTCGGCCCAAAATTCATTACTAACATTGTACTCACTTAGCATTGATCTTGCCATGTCAATGAGAGTTCTATTTTTCCTTTCAACAAGAACATTTGATTGTGGAGTGTATTTGGCCGAGAATTGATGGTTGATTCCCAAATCATCACATAGCTCATCAATTCTAGTATTCTTGAACTCACTACCATTGTCACTCCTTACTTGCTTCACCCTTGTGTCAAACTCATTTTGGCTTCTCTTGATGAAAGATTTGAAGGTTTCATACACTTTACTCTTGTCAATAAGAAAGAACACCCAAGTGTATCTAGAGAAGTCATCAACTATCGCAAAGCCATATTTCTTTCCTCCAATACTTTGCATAAGTGGTTGGACCAAACAAATCCATATGCAATAGCTCAAGAGGACTAGATGTACTCATCATGCCTTTCTTAGGATATGTATTTCCAACTTGCTTTCCAAATTGACAAGAACTACACAACCTATCCTTCTCAAAGTGCACATCTCTCAAGCCTCTAACCATGTCATGCTTCACCAATCCTCCAAGTTGCTTCATTCCAACATGTCCAAGCCTTCTATGCCACAACCAACCAAGACTTGATTTAGAGATCAAACAAGATGAGAGTTTAGCTTCACTATCATTGAAATCCACCAAATAAATGTTCCTATATCTAAAGCCCTTGAAGATCAAGTTGGAAACATCCACACTCATAATCTTAACATCATCAATACCAAAGATGCACTTGAAACCAAGATCACAAAGTTGTGCAACATACAATAAGTTGAAATTGAGATATTCAACTAGCAACACATTGGATATGCTCATATCATTGGAGTAGCAATTTTGCCTAAACCTTTCACCTTGCATTTCCCATTGTCACCGAATGTGATAGAATCAAACTCTTGATTGCCACTTGTATTGATAGAATTGAACATACTAGACTCTCCGGTCATATGTTGAGTGCATCGACTATCAAGCACCCAATGCCTTCCTCCAGCCTTGTAATTGACCTACAAAGAGTAAATCAATATGTTTTAGGTACCCAAGCATTCTTGGGTCCTTGGAGGTTAGTGACCAAAGACTTGGGAACCCAAATGAATCTTCTCCTTGGCTTACCACTCGGTGTACCAATATACTTGGCTTTAACCCCCTTCACTCCCTTAATGAGCATGTAACAAGAATCAAGGCAAATTGAAGTCGCACTAGCAAATTTTACTTGCTTGATCTTATTAGCCATGCAATATTGCTCATTATGCCCCACTTGCTTGCATCTTTGGCCATACCTACCATTGCTCCTCATAAAGCTAGCTTTGAGAGTCACAAAGGCGGCTTTGCCTTTCTTGGGGGCATAGCCTTGTCCCTTCTTAGAGTGACTAAATCTTTGGCTATCCAAGCACTTTAGCAAGCGGGCATCCCCACCATAGGCATTACCAAAGGCACGGGTGAGCTTGTTGACCTCCTCCTTGAGGTTCTTGTTTTCCACCACAAGTTAGGCCTTAGAGCCATCATCTTTAGGTGAAATAGGAGTGGTAGAGCTGTAAGAAGTGTTAGTGACAACAATAGTAGTAGAAGGAATTAACTTGTCACGAAGGATGTCACATGTCTTGATGGATGCCCTCTTCTCATTTTCGGCCACTAGAGAGGAATGAGCTTTCTCTAGCTTGGAGTGAGCTACCTTGAGGTTCTCATGGGCCTTCATTAGCCTCTCATGAGACTTCAAGAGCTCATCAAAGGATTGCTCAATGGCTATCTTGCCTTTGCGCAATTCTTTGCACTCTTTTCTCTTGGCCTCAATGTAAGTATTGGCATCATCAAGCATGGACATAAGCTCATCACATGAGAGCTCCTCCTCATAACTCTCATCATCAGATTGTACCTTGGATGGCTTGGCCATCAAGCATGTGGATGGAGTGTCGAAGAGAGATAGATTGTTGTTGAGAGCAATGCCTGCCATAGCATTCCTCTTGATTGTCTTGCTCTCATCATCACTATCATCTTCATCGGTAGAGGCATCACTATCATCCCAAGTAACACAATATGATTGCCCCTTCTTCTTCTTCTTGAGTGTGACATTCTTGTTCTTCTTTTCTTTCATGTCCTTCTTCTTGCTCTTCTTCTTGTCATCATCACTCTCATTGTCATTGTCACTATTGAGAGGACAATCGGCAATGAAGTGATATAAGCTCTTGCACTTGAAGCATCTTCTAGGATCTTGCTTGTTCTTGGAAATGAACTTCTTCTTGCCTTGACCATAGCCTTTCCTCTTCCTGAACCGGCCAAACTTACGCACTAGAAGAGCCATAGCCTCATCATCATCGTCATCACTTGAAGTAGATTCTTCATCAAGCTCAATCATCTTGGCTTTGCCCTTGCTCTTGGAGGATGTAGCTTTGAGAGCCACACTCTTCTTCTTTTTCTCCTCAACCATTTCCTCATTGTTCATATCTTGAGTGATGATCTCACCGAGGATTTGGTTGGGCTTCTTGATGCTCAAGTCTTCTCTTGCAAGCAATGTTTTGATGATTGCAAATCTTGGAGGAAAAGAACTTGTGAGAGAAGTCCTTGTCCTTGGTGTCCTTGCCCAAACTATTCAAATCATTGACAATCACTTACAAGCGGTTGAACATCTCTGGCACACTCTCATCTTCTTCCATCTTGAAAGTCCCAAACTTCTCTATCAACATGTAGACCTTGGCATTCTTGACCTCTTGTGGGCCCTCATAGGTCTCCTCTAACCGCTTCCAAATGTCATGAGCCAAATCAAGATCCTTGATTTGCTCAAATACATGTGACTCAAGAGCGGTGTAGAGTGCATTGATTGCATGAGCATTGCGCTCCATTTTCTTCTTGTCGGCATCGGTGGAAACTTGTCGACTCTCATACTCAATCTTTGTCTTCGTTGCCTTCCAAACATCAATGTGCATGGTCATGAAGTGAACTATCATCTTTCTCTTTCAATGATCATAGCTTGTGCCATCAAACTTTGGCAGCTTCTCCAATACATTGATTTGAGTCATCTTGCACCACAAGGATGTTAAGCCTCAAACGGTGGTGACCTCGGCTCCGATACCAAATGAAAGGTACCAATATCCTAGAGGGGGGTGAATAGCCTATAAAAATTTCTACAAAGCACTTGACCACAAGTTAGTAAATAATAAGGCTATTGCTAAGCACTAGCTCTAAGCTACTCTATGCAAGCCACCTAGCACAATATACTACTCATAAGTATATGCACTCAATCGCAAGAAACTCACTCCTTCGAGACCTATGGGGAGAGCACCTAAACAAGTAATAAGCACAAGTGAGTAAGTGATCGAGAAAGCTATACCGAGGTGCTTGATGAAGTGAAGATCAATTGCCGTGTAGAGCCAATCACCAAAAGATAGACAATAAAATCAAGATGACCAATCACCAATAGAACAACGGAAAGCCAAACATCCACTCGATGGTGGAGAAGACAGAACACTTGATTTTTTACCGAGGTTTACGTGATCGCCGTCACGCTACTCCTCGTTGTGGCACCGGTCTTCCTTGGTGGATTGCGAGCTAGGCTTCACATGCCAATCCCTCACCGGGAGCCGCTCACCAACACAAGAGAAGTGGCTATCAACCACGAGCAATTCCACTAGAGTCGGTTTTGGCACTCCGCCAGGGAATAACCGCAAGAACCCCTCACAATCAAATCTTCGGTGTGGGTTTGAATAATCACCAATCAACCTCAACACCGGAATCACCTCCAAGCCGCTAGGGACATGGCAATGCCCCAAAAGAATAAGAACTCAGGAATGGCTTGCTCTCAAGTGCTCTAGAATGCAATCCACTAAGCAATGATGCACTTGAGGATCACTCAACTCATAAAGATGATCAAAGATGAATAAGTGAGTGAGTGGGAGTCTAGAGAGTGATCATAAGTGTATGGCAATGAATCAAATGTGCAAGAGAGTCACTAAGTGACCAGGGAAGGAGTATAAATACCCCTAAGTGACTCCTAGCCGTTACCCACTGAAAAAAGCCGTTAAACCACTTTTCGTGGCGTCGGACGCTACCGTCGGACGGTAGGTGTCGACGGTAGTTATCTATCATTTTTATCCATCAACTAAACATGAATCAAGGGCATAAAACAATCCACAACATAGTTATAGGGTTTGATTCTAACATGTTGCACGAGTTTTGGTTTTTTCTCACTTGTTTTGCAGGGTATGAAAGGATATTCAATTTTTCACTGAATAAAAGTATGCTCAAATAAAGAATTGGAGTTCACCATTGCGTAGAGCTCATCGAGACGATCGAAACGGATATATTACTTGCTATTTTTGGAGTCTGGGCTAAAAAGATACGGATTTTGCAAACATTGGAAGATTCTAGAACATGAGCTGCGGAATTAATTGAGGGCAGCGGGATTAATTAGGTCCAAATCAGAATTTAGCTCAGAAAGAGCCCTAACGTCAGTACAAGATCGGTTTTGATCCGACGGTGGCGATGGAGAGATGTAAACGCAATATGGATCGATGACGTGGCAGTTTCCTTTTCCCCTACTCCACCTCGGCCTATATATAGAGCCCCAGGGACCCCCTAGGCACCATCTCTTTTATTATTATAATTCATATTCTCTAGTTAGAGCTTGGATGAAGAGGTGTCCCATTGAAGGATAACCTCTCTTCAATGTAGTAGATTAGTTCTAGTTGAGAGTTAAGGAGAGCGGAGCCATGCTCGGGTTCTGGAGGAGTCTTCTGAGGTCTGGTACGACTTATATCTTATCTCTGTAAGACTTATGCTTTTATATATTT
Organism: Eremochloa ophiuroides; assembly: GCA_038502445.1. Classification (NCBI taxonomy): domain Eukaryota; kingdom Viridiplantae; phylum Streptophyta; class Magnoliopsida; order Poales; family Poaceae; genus Eremochloa; species Eremochloa ophiuroides. The sequence continues at coordinate 54,537,124 of JAHLJS010000003.1, read as the reverse complement.
TATCTTCTCTATTTACTTATATGCTTTATTATGTAATTGGTTAGTATAGTTGTTATACTTTGGCATAGGATCTCCGTTCGTATTGCGTGCTCTAGTTATCACGTGTGACTAGGGTAGTAATCGATAGTGTAGACATGGTGTCTAGACTATTTATTACCTGAGATTGAGCCTAATCCGACGGTTAGTTGGGGTAGCCTTAGGGGTGACAGCTCTGACAGGCCTTCGTAATCCACCATGTTAGGGTTAGTGTTCGTTGAGCTTTTTGGCAGCCTTCTCCCGATTACCTCTTCCCAGTCTATTCGAGAATCAGAAAGGTACTGTTGCTCCGATGTGCTATTGTGTGATTGGTTCACCTAACTATCATTTAGTTATCTTAGAACCCAAGTAACAGAGAAGTATATAGGAATCTTGAACTCTCTCGTTGTCCTCTCAACTTAGCTAGACTACTGATTTATCTTATAAGTGATTACTATACATAACTCCTATCATTTATCACTTACCCCTACTATAGTCTAGTTGGTGTGCTAAGTTAGTAGATGCATGATGGTAACTATCAGATTCTTTAACCATTGCTTCCCTGTGATAAAATATAAATAACGATACTCTGGAATACTCCCGGGTAAAAGCTACAATAATATTCTGTGCGCTTGCGAAATCTTTTATATTCTATTTGCACTTAATAAATACCAACAGTAGGCGTCGGACCAATGTCCAACGTCCGACGCACACGATGGTGCCACGTGTCAGCTCAATTTAACCACAACCGCTGGATCTCAACGGCTAACTGATCGCGCCAAAAACTCAACCGTCGGACGCTCCTTACGTCGGACTAACGAGCATCAGCGTCCGATGCTTACAGAATCTACGCAGAGAGGTGTTTATTCGTTGGACCAAGCCACTGTGTCCGACGCCTTGAACACTACTCGCCGCGCACGTGCCCAGCGCACAAACGCGCCGCGCACGTGCCCAGCGCACAAACTCGCCACGCCACGGCGTCGGACCGAGAGCCAATGGTCCGACACACGCCCGTGAGAAACCGTCAGACTGTCTGACTCTCACACGGGACAACAGACCAGAACACCGTCGGACGCTCACTTGTCAGTGCGTTGGACTAAAGGTTTTCACCGTCCGACGCTATGTGTTTTTACGCAGAGAGCTCTCGAAATGCTCGGACGGTGTTCGACTCCCACTGTCGGACCAACAACTACCATCCGATGCTTTTGACAGTTAGAAATAGTACTGGGAACCGTCGAACGCTCGCGACCAAAGGTCCGACGCCCTAGGAACCCAGCGTCCGATGCTCAAATCTCACCGATTTCAAGACTATTTCTTCACCTTTGCTTCTATGTGCTAACACTCAAGGTTTTCAACACGTGTGCATAGTGTGTTAGCATTTTTAAAACAATTTTTAAGGGTTTCTAAGTTGATCTCTAGGTTGAGTTAGTCAATGCACATGAAATGCAACCTAGGGCACTTGAAGGTAATCCAATCACTTAGTTCTCCTCTTAATAGTCGGCTATCTATCATAAATGTGATCACACCCACTCGGTGTCCTGATCACCAAAGGAAAAGCCCTAATGGGGTTATACCTTTACCTTCAATCCTTTTCTTTACACTTGATCATCTCCATTTTACCTTCATCACTTGCTCCATGGTTAAGCCATCTTGATCATCACCATCACTTGGCTTCACTTCATGGATAGGACTACCTACACTTAGCCATCACTTAGCAACTTAGGTTAGTCCTTAGGTTGTCATCAATTATCAAAACCAAACTAGGGCTTTCACTTGTCGAGTTGTTTCTTGATTTGGACCAACTCGTTGAGCAGGGTGAAGTACAATTGCAATATCCTTGTCTTCTTCATTGTCATTGTGGAGATTCTATAAATGAGTAAATCCATCATACATATTTTTGTCGTCTTCATTGTCATTGCGGAGATTCTGTACGTAAATGAGTAATTCCATCATCCATATTTTTAATTTCAAATCAATTCAAGTTGAAATATTGAAATGGCAAAGAAAATAGTAAAAACATAGAGAAAGTAACCATGATAGTCGGCTCAGCGGTGGAGGCAGTGGAGATTGACTGCAACAGCCAGGGCCGACCAGCGTGGCACCCTGCTGCCTGCTGCAGATAGGGACGAGATGGACATATGGGGCAGTGACACGGCCGTCGTGTGCGCTGAGATGGCAGGATGGGGTAGCGGCGGGCGGCGGGATCGGTGCGCAGTGGTGCCTCCACTCCTCTCATGCGACGATGAGACGGTGTAACTGTGTGGCTTGAAGCGTGACGGACAGGGAGAGGTGGAGGCGCGGAGCAGGCCTGAGTGGCCAACCTTTTCTCTTGGGCCTTTGACTTCAGGCTAAAAATTGCAGGGGATGTGTGACTTTTGTGGGCCCATGCATGACTAGGGCTAGGCTGCGAATCCGCTCGGGGATGACGACCACCCATGTGAAAATTGTTGTGGTGAAATTTCTCACCCAAGGGCCTAATTTCAAAACTCCAATCTCTTTGGATAACAGGTTTTTTTCTCAGTGGGTAATCCATGATAATCTCAGTTCTTTATAAGGGGTTTTCTATCCTTTTGCTCCTCTTATTGCAAAGTAGGCCTAGAAGTACGAACTCGTTGTCACACGTAAAATTAATGTGTTCCATAAAGACTAGGATAACACCGAAAAGAATAATACATGTAACTAATGTTATTGGATAGTGTGGCATGTTGATGTGGACAACTAAATACATTGCTAGTAGATGATGTGTTTCGCTAATGTGTATATTATGATTGCATCGATTACTAACTTTAATTCCACTTGATAGTGGACTGATGAGGTGGATACCTTGCATATGGAGATAAAATATTAGTGGAGTTTTGATTTATAAGAGTATAAGATAAGATAAGATTGGAATATACTTAATGTATTAGGTTATTTGGTTTTCAATTTGATGTCTGAAAGTGCATCTAGCCCTTTAGTGGGTTTTTGATGACTTGGTGACAACCATGATTAAAGATCTAACATGTGTGCTAAGTGTGGAACAGGAAATGGTTTGTCTCACATATACTCTAAATGTCACATAAAGCCAAAATGATCGATTGTTGTACAAGCTATCAAGATTTAGCACAAGAAAACAATGAAAAAGAGACATAGGTAAAGGCAAATCTATTGTGGGACACCAATGATTCATATGAAAGCAAATTGATGGATGATTCAAAGCGGGATGTGACTATAAAGCTTGAGATGGTGAACATAGCAAGAAAATGCCTTTGAGGTACTAAGCAAGGGTGAAGGGCAAGCGACACCTTGGCGGCTGAGGAACCTAACTAGGGTGAAGAAGAAAGTACTTGCATTTAGTCGAGGAACTATTTAAGCTTGAAGGTTACATTGATATGGAGAATCAAATTCTTATTTTGAGAAGTGTTGATTGGAGTGACTTGGTACATTCGGAATGAGTCATATTTTATGAATGGAATCAAGTCACGTGCTCAAGATGGCTACGCTCAAGAAAATCAAATGAACATGTTGGATTTCTCAACTTGATGAAGATTGGAAACAAACGACAATGGTTCGTCGTAGATCAACTCAAAGAAAGGTTTAAAAATCATCTTATTTTGAACTTGAGTAAATAGGGATGTCGTAATATTAAGAGGGATGCAACATGTGAAAGGATCTCTCATAAGTGCTCAAGGCAAAACAAGTGAGGTTTGAGTGAGGGATACCTAAAAGAATTAACTTGTTTTTCTGAGGCGGAAGTTCTGGCCCGAGGCGAAAGTTCCGATAGCCCGAAAGTTCCGTTAAACGTCGAAAGTTTCGACCCCCTCGTGCTAACTGGTTAGAGCTAAGAATGTCATAGCGGACATGTCCGATATGCACACCGGACGTGTCCGGTGTGAACTTCTCGAGAGTTGCGCCTTGTTCAATGTCCTCTTTGTGGGTTGGAAGTTCTGGTCTCACTAGGAAGTTCTGACGGTCCAGAAGTTCTAACAAACCTCGAAAGTTTCGAGTCTCTTTCACTGACTGACTAACTTGAGTAGTGCTAGTCATACAAGATATGTCCAGTATGCCCAACGGCTAGTTTTTTAGAGTGGGCTATTTATACCCCCCCCCCCAGTCTCCACCTCTGAAGGCTGCTGATTCCACTGACTTCTCTGCCCATTCTTGAGCTCTAGTAACACCCTCCAACCCTCTTTTAATGAGTGATTGCTTCTAATTGCAAAATCCAATTAGTGGTTGAGAGAAATTCAAAAGAGAGCAAGCCATCCACTTGAGCACTTGTGCAAATCGCCGATCAGGTGTTTCATATTTGTTATTCTTGGACTCTTCAGTTCTAGACAGCTAGGCGTCGCCGGAGAGCACCCAAGAACTTGTGGTGTGCCTCGAAAAGTTTGTAACGGTCGATCTCACCACCGAAAGGGAAGAGATCAAATAGTGGAAGGAGGAAAAGCGGTTGGAAAAGACCGCGGCTAGAGTGACCTTCGTTGGTATCCTCTAGGGTGAACTTAGTGTTCCCCGTAGCCACCTCAACGGAGAGTAGGACTTGAGAGAGTCCGAACTTCGGTAAAACAAATATCGTGTCTCTTTCGTAATTCCTTTGATATTTGTGATCCACATTGGTGTTTGAGTTTGTGTGCAGGTTCTCTGTGTGATTCACATCCTCTAATAAGTACCTTCAGCCTGTGACAAAGCTTGGAATCGAAAAGAGCAAACTTCGGGAGATTTCTACGGAACCCGCACATACCGGACATGCCCGGTATTGACCTCCAGTGCTGATTTGTTTCATTCTTGATCTAATCTTTCGTGTTGTAGGTTCTTGGCTCCTAGGTGTATTCCATACAATTTATATACTCTGTTGGTTAACCTTTTGGGTAGCATTTCTTGTGAGGAGTTTTTAAGCAATTAGAAACTCCAATACTAATCATTTCCGCTTTATAAGGTATTAATTTTCAGAAACACTTATTCAACCCCCTCTAGGTGACATCGTAGGTCCTTTCAACGTCCCACAACTTTTCTAAGTTCACATAAGCATATCTCAAATCCGTAGTGTGGGTTGGAGATATAAATTGATTTTATACTCATATTACGTTTTTACCCTCCAACTTCTAGTAGTTATTTAATAGAAATACAACGTACTCCCTTCGTCTATTTAAACATACAATTCTCGTTTTTTGAGAAGTTCAAACGTTTGAACTTTGACTAAATTTATTTAAACAAATACTAATCTTCAATATACAAAATAAGTATCACTAGATTAGTTATGAAATATATTTTTATAATAAATTTATTTAAAAATATAAAAATTAATATTATTCACTGCAAATTTGATTAAACTTGAGTTACTTTAACCAGCACGATTTCTATAGTTGAATGATTAAATGGACAGATAGAGTATAAGTGTCTCTTGTATAGCTAATAATAACATACAAATATGTTCCATATAAAACCATATTAGCTTAATAAATATGTACCTAAATTATAACTTTAGAATAAATTCATCCCCAACGATTTAAATAGGGACTAAGATGTTTTAGCTTTTTCATATGCGTTGTTTTTACTATATATTTAATCATAATATATATCTAAGCATATAATAAAAGTTATTGTACGTAAATTAAAAAATCAAAAGATTTTATAATTTAGAATGGAGTGACTTAGTATATGACACTGGTACGGTGGCCCTTCTTATACGGACTCTATCGAGATCGAATCAAATGCTTTCAACAGATCAAACTGGTAAGTGGTAACGGAACGAGTTCAATCTCCCGCATGCTATGCTACCACAGGAAGAATTTGGACTGGTCGGCATGCTCGGAATCTATTCGCGGATCCATTATCGTAAGAGTGTCGACATTAATTATCTATTGCTTGCTCTATTCTAAATTGTAAGTTATTCTAAAAATTTTAGAGAATTAAATCATCTTAACTTTGACCAAGTGTATATGATAAGATAATAATATTTATAATATTACTAAAGTATCATTAAATTCATTATCAAATATATTTTCATAATACATTTATATGGTATCATAAATCTTTGTATTTTCTATTTCGTCCGTCTCTCACTCTCTCAGCACTCACTATCAATTTTACTCTATAACTTTAAGTTTAAAGCTACAAAAATTTATTGGCAGCGAATGAATTACATCATATCAAATCACGCGTGTTCATGTGATGTCTTCTATCTTTTTTAATTTATATCTATACCTAATACTAAAAAGACAAAGTTTCTCCACTTCAATTTTCCTCTGCCCGTTCTGTTACACCCAACGACCGGCCCACTCGCTCCCGCTCCGAATCGTCACAGACGGCCCACATGTTCGCCCACATCTCAATTATCGTTTCGTTAGTTTTACTTTCCTCGGCGCTAGGCGGCTCGAGGCGATTTTCCTGCGATTGGGCCCTTCTCTTTCTCTCATCGCCTTCCTCCGGCTTTGGACGCCGCCACCATCTCCGCGGCGAGACCGTGCCGGCCCCAGCTTCTTCTTCCGCCCCTCTTCCACCCAGTCGGCTCCTCTCCTCCATCTTTTCTCCCACCCAGCCGGCTCCTCTTCCCCATCCTATTCACCGGCGCGTGGACGGCGGGAAGCTCGCGGCTCCTTGCCCGTGCCCCCATCCTCTCCGTGACTCCTCGCCTGCGCCTGGCCGCCCCCATCCTCTTCGTGGCTTCTTGCCCATGCCCCATCCTCTCCGCGGCTCCGCGCCACCGTCGAGTGGCCGCCGTGTCGCCCGCGGTCGCGGCCCCTCAATCCCGGCCGCGTCACAGCCCCGAAGCCACCGGCCACCACGTCGCCCACGGTCGAGGCTCCTTGACCCCGGCCGTGCCACCACACTGAAGCTGCAGCGTCTTCCAATGCTGCCAGCGCCCGCGGTCGCGGCTCCTCGCCACTGCCACGTCAAACCAAACGAGGACGTCGAGCAGTCTCATCCATCATCGAGGCTATTCTCCGTGAGTCCCGAAGCTTCTTGTTCCTTCTTCTAATCAACATTGGCTGGCTCCCTGTTGGCAGTGGCCTCTAGAAGAGTCCAGGCTAGAAACAGCTGTATCAGTCAGTAGCAAATTTGGTTTTTTTTTCTTAGTGCGCCGTTTCTGTCCTCAGCATTTAGGTCGGTTTCGAGTCTTTTTTCTGGGAAACTATTCTGTGAAGCCAAATTCTCTAGCCATACTTTTGTCCTGAGTTCGTGTCTTTGAGGCTGTGGGTCGCTGCATCCTTGGCGCTTTGAAGATGGAGGGAGCTTGCGAAGATGATGAAAAGCCTGAATTTGTCCTCGGCTGAGAAGAAAGGAGTGATGATTGGGGGAACGCATCAAGAGGTGAAGGGTCCTTTGATTCCTCAGGCAATCGGGAAACTCTTTTCAGAAAAACTGGTGCCTTCGGAGGCCTTGATACAATCGGTTGGGAAGATCTGGTGCCCGATCCGTGGTGTGGATTGCAAGGACCTTGGTGAAAACCATTTTCTGTTTAGCTTTCATCTGGCGGCGGGGAAGAGGAAGGCATTGGAAGAAGGTCCATGGTGTTTGTCTAATGAGCTGTTGGTAATGGCTGATTTTGATGGATCAAAAACATTAGAAGAAATCGACTTCTCTTTCATCCCAATTTGGGTACGTTTTACAAATCTTCCTTTGGGTCTACTATCCAAAGAAACTGGAGAATTGCTTGGTGATGAGATAGGTGTTTTTGTGGAGGCTGATGTGGGAGATGATAGTATGGCGGTGGGGAGTTTTTTTAGGGTGAAGATCAGGCTGGATATCCGTAAGCTCCTGATGAGAGGTGTCACAGTGCAAACAAGAGTAGAAGGACCAGATCGGTGGTGCCCAATGATATACGAGCACTTGCCGGATTTTTGCTATGTTTGTGGTGTGATTGGCCATACGGATAAAATGTGTACAATTAAGCTTAATAAGGGAGAAACACCACAGTTCGGTAAGGAGCTCCGTATCCGCCCAACACGAAGAAGAGGAGATGGTGGTTTTACCAGATCAGCTGTTTTAGGCGGCATGGGTAAATGGAACAGTAATAATGTTGGTCGTTGGGGCAGTGGCAGTGGCGCGGGCGGGGTCCTGTCAAGAAGTGATGGTCCCTCCTGGCGACGAAATGCTTCAGAGAGTAAGGAGCCTAGAGACATGGATGGTTATGGGAAAAAGGAAGTTTTAAGCCTGCTGCAAATCAAGGCAGGGACAACAGCATTGGAGGAAGAAAATAAGGAGACAGAGATGGGGGCATCGGAGGAGAAGGATGGGCGCCAGGCATCAGACAATATGAACAGTACCTCTCAGCAGCATGCGGCGGGGAATGAGATTGATGGCGAAAAGGAAAAAACAATGTCTGCAACTGATGAACAACAGAAGAAAAGTCTCAAATCCTTTAAACGACTGCCAAGATCAAAAAAAAGGAATGATGATAGGATGCAGATTGATTCCAAGAAAAGAAGTTCTTCGCAAAATGATGAGGAGAATCTAGAAGGGTCAAAAAAGCAAAAGTATGTGGTGAATGATGGGGAGAAGATGATTGACTCAAATGTGAACGCGGGACTGTCAGAACAGTCCTGCGAGAAGAAATGAAGATCATCGCGTGGAACTGTCGGGGGCTCGGGAACGGCCCGGCAGTTCGAGGCCTTCTGGATCTTCAGAAGGAGGAGAATCCCGACATTCTTTTCCTGTCCGAAACAAAAATGGATAGGGAAAGAATTAAAAATTTTCGGTGGAAGCTTGGTATGAAAAATATGGTGGCCAGAGATTGTGATGGGAGAAGTGGTGGGCTCGCAATCTTCTAGAAAAAGGAAGTAAAATTACATGTTCATACAGCGAATCGGCTATATATAGATGCAGAGGTGGAAGAAAGTGATGGCTTTATCTGGAGGCTGACGGGGATCTACGGCGATCCTCGGAGTGGGCATAAAGAACTGACATGGAAAGCACTGCGTACACTGAACGCAGCGAGAAGACGTCTGTGGCTGTGCCTAGGTGATTTCAATGAAATATTGATGGGATGGAAGAAGGAAGGAGGTGTACGGAGGCCGCAGAGATGCATGGACCAATTCAAGGAAGCTTTGGAAGCTTGCTCTCTATAACAGAACCGCCTAAATCACGTGGCCCACAGGCACCTGTCATCGCCACTAATGACCTCTGACAGCCGGGCCCGTGTTCCAGATGACCTAGGCGGCCCTGCCGGGCTACATAAGCGCCCGTATTCTCCGACAGGATCCCATTGCGAAGCCATTACAGGGTTACAACATTTCATAATAAAATACATCAGAGTAAAGGTGCGGAAGACTTCATAGTACATAAATTACAAACCAGATGTTCAAATATAAATTCAAGTACAGTTATTACAATCTATACCTAAATAGAAGTAGCCTCAGGGTAGTAGATACACATAATAATACGAACCCTGCCCAAGGGTCCAACATCACTCAACATCACTTCCTTCACAGACGAGCATCATGTAGCAGGGAGCAAGACAGACCTCCGGCTGCTGACTTCCTGCAACAGGGGGTTAACAAACCCTGAGTACTGTGGTACTTCGCAAGACTTACCTGACGAAAGGTGTAAAATTAGACTCAGGAATGCAGGCTGAGGGGAGTCAAGGTAAGGCTATAGCAAGAGTTCAAGAGTTTTGCGAAAAACCATTACTATCCTATTTTAATATTTCATCTCAATATTATTTTAATCATAACTATCGTTCCAATATTCCTTCTCATATGTCACATTCTTTCAATTGCTTAATCATTCTCAAAAACAACTAGTTCCGAACCACTTTTCGGTGTAAGTCAGTGGATCAAGTCTCCATTAACGGAGGAGCAACGTCGATTCGAATTCAGATAGTACCTACCTGGGGATCCCTATCCATACTGCATATGTAGCACTTAAGCTTGCATATGCCAACCCCGCCTACCACGGCTTTTCATACTCTGGAACCGGTCCTACGCCACCCGAGAGCACAGTACTCCTCTAGTCTCCAGGCACGCTGGCCACAAGGGTACACGCTACTCTCGCCATCTCTCCACTCCCAGAGCATGGTTGTCGGTTCCAGCAGTAGAGCCACCGGAGTCAGAGGCTTCCCGTAGTATGTGGCTAGTTGCAAAGTCTCGATCCAGCAGGCCGACAACGAACGGTCCCTAAAGCATTTTTTCGTTGGTTACCATGCATTAGGACTCTAACCCAAGTACAAAGTAGCCGAACGGTTCCAAATCCGTGCCCGTCGGTGATAAGACATGGGAACACCGCCACATGTGCACATCCATCCGAACGGACTTCCTTTTTCATTTTTATTTTTCCGGTGGCAGCAATGCATCGGGACTCTAACCCAAAGTACAAAGCCAACCGAACGGTTTCCAATCCGTCGATGACATTACATTGGGGCTCTAACCCAAGTGCAAGTCACCTGTTCGGTTGCAAATTCATATTCATCTTTAGTATATCATCATAGTTCAGAAAATAGCATTTTATGCAAAACTAACTTTAAAGAGTAGGGCTAAGCATTTTCAACATTTTCATTTTAAAACAGGTTTCAAGGTTATATATCAAGGTAGGTCATGCAGCAAGTACGTGACAATCAACACCTATCAACCTAATGCAATTATTTTACTCAAGGTGATAAAAAATTTTAAATCACAAGGAAGGGCTGAATGCACCGGGGCTTGCCTTGGATGGTGTAGAGAGTCGGGTCCAGATCAGTGCCACAAATATCAAAGCCCAGCACAACCTCAGCAGTAGGCTCCTCAACTGTCACCTCGGGCTTCACCTCAGTGTTCTCGGTCACTACACGTGTGCAATAATGAATGCATGAATACGATGCACATGAAATGACAGATGAAAGTTAATAATAATAAAACACACATGTGCACAAGACCCTACCTCAGCTAAACATGATTATTCTAACTCAACATGCCCTAGGGCATAAAGGTGTTTGACCCAAGTTCACAATCAACCATAAAATCACACAACCCTAAGTTATTAATGTTTTCTATTTATTTTTATTAATCATTTAATCAAACATCTATTTAATACATAATTAAACTATTTCTATTTGACACCAAACTTCACCAACAGATAGCTCTAGGCCTAAAACAGTACCAAATAAATTTTTATGATTTTTGGACTTACAGAGAATTAATTAAAATTACTTAAAGTTGCATTTATTATTTAAACTATAGATTTAAAGTTCATACAGAAAGCACTTAAACCCTACATTTCATATTTTTGTTAAATTCTACACATTACAGAGAGCACAAAAAGATTAAAACGCAATACTATTCATTTCAAAAATAAAAAGAAAAGCTATACAAAATAGCTCGGAAAAATGAAAAAGAAGCAACGGCCCAAGTTGGCCCAACACCGCAGGCCGGCCCAAAGCGGCCGCAGCCCGCCCGCGCGCGCACCCGCGCCCTCATAGACCCGCTGACCGGGCGTCCCCACCCGTCAACCTCTCTCTCACTCCCTCTTCTTCCTCCCTGGCTCCCGCGCGCGTGCGAGCACGGCGGCTCGCCGCCGGCGGCTCCTCCGGCGAGGAAGGCACCACCGAACGACGAGCAAAGCCCTAGGACACTACTCTAGTGATCCTAAAAGACTAGACCCGACCGACGACGAGCTCATCGCGAACCATGGCGGCTCGATGGCGGTGGCAGGCCACACGCCGGTGAGCTCAAGCCACTAGAGACCAAGATTAAACGCGTTAAGGATTCAGGGGCTCACCACGGTTCGATCTGGCTAGATGGTTCGACCCGTGACGGTACGGAGAGGCGAGAACGGTGAGGAAGGCGGACGGGGCGGCGCGAACACCACGGCGTGGTTCTGTTCCGAGGTACCTAAGACCCCAAACGAGGAACCCACGGAAGCATGAGTATCACTGAACCGTATTGAGCACAAAACGCCAGTTGAAACGGGGAGGGACTCATCGAGACGAGCTGGCCGCGTTGAAGTTGCCCACGGCGGCGCTCAGTCGGAAGCAGAGGAAGAAGACGAGGCGTGCGGCGGACTCTGACAGCAACCAGCCGACCCAAACGGCTCAGAAGATGAGCAATGGACCGAAATCACACTACCGCATGAGGAAGAGGATGGAGATGGACGAAGGAGCGGCAATTCGGCCGATGACCGAGATGGGGTGAGGGAGGAAAAACGGATGCGGCCGTCTCCTTTAAGCGGCCAGAGCTCGGGGATAAGGCCGGGAAGGGTCCAGGGCCCCATGCGGTCGTAGCTCGACGGTGACAGGGCCATGCCTCGGCCGGACATCGCCGGCGTGCGGCGCGGCACGCGCGCGTACCCGCTGCCCACGCGGCCGGAACAGAGAGGGGGGACCCGGTACTGTAGATCAACTAGGGTCAAATGCTATAAATTTTGAATTCCTCCTAAACCGTGCAGCTACAGTAGGTGCTCCAAAAATAAAAGTTGTGCCAAATTTTATTTAGAACACTTTTTAGTTTTACACCATGTTCAAATTCTGCACCAATTTGAAAATATACAAAAGGAGGTAGAATTAGGTTTTGAATTTCAAACTGAAATTTTAAAATTACTTTTAAATTTTCTCTACAACTTGAAAAATGGTAAACATGAAAGTTGTTCTAATCAGTGAGCTTGACAACTTCTATTAAAGGAGTTTTGGAAGATTCTCAATATTTTTGAAATAAAGTTTTAAATTTAAATATCAACATACTAATTTGAGTTTAATTTGAATTTCTATAATATAACTTCAAAATCTCCAAAAATAAATGTTGTTCCATTTTAAAATATCTACAACTTTCATTAAGACACTTCCATGAGATTCATCATAGTTTTTGAATTAGGATTTGAGGTCAATTCTAGGGCTTAATTTAATTTCTTATTTAGCTTATTATTGGATTTTTAGTTAAGGGTCTAAATACATAATCAGTGAAATCAAATCACTCTAGCATCCTAAGCACAATCATATGCAAATGATCAAATTAAACATGATGACATGGCAGTTTAATTATGCAGTAATACCAGAGGTATTACAGCCTTCCCCCCTAAAAGAAATCTCGTCCCGAGATTTGACATAAGACAAGACTTGAGACGAGGAAATGGAGAAGAAAATATAACCAGTAAACTTAATCTAAAACTGGACCATTCAATAACTAGAAAGGGTTCACATAATACATAACCAGGAGCTTACATGTACAAAGTAGCAAAGAATTCTGGGAAGTTTTCTGCAATGTAATCCTCAGATTCCCAGGTAGCTTCGTCTTCGGAATGTTCACTCTACTGGATCTTATACCACCTGGTTGTGGTCTTTCGTGTGACACGATCCTTTATATCCAAGACTCGGATAGGATACTCCGAGTACGTCAACTCTGGCTCAAGTTCTACTCCTTCAACATCGACGACTTGATCAGGCACTCGGAGACACTTCTTCAATTGTGACACGTGGAACATATTATGCACGTTAGAGAGGTGCTCTGGTAATTGCAGTCTATAAGCCATTTTTTCCACACGTTCAATAATCTGAAATGGTCCGATGTAACGTGGGGCTAATTTGCCTTTGACTCCGAAGCGGTTAATCCCTTTCATTGGTGACACTTTCAGGTAGATATAGTCTCCAGCCTTGAATGCTAACGGTCGACGCCTTTGATCGGCATAGCTTTTCTGACGCGACTGTGCCACTTTTAAATTCTCCTGGATCCGTCGGACCTTCTCTTCAGCTTCATTAACCAAGTCAACTCCTGTAGAACCATCTTTCTCTTGGTTCAGACCAATTCAACGGAGTGCGACACCTACGACCGTAGACTGCTTCAAATGGGGCCATCTTGATGCTTTCTTGATAGCTGTTCTTGTATGAGAACTCTGCCAAAGCTAGAGACTCGTCCCACGTGTGAGTGTAAGTGAGTGCACAAGCCCTCAACATGTCTTCAAGTACTTGGTTGACTCTTTCAGTCTGTCCATCAGTTTGCGACTGATACGCTGTGCTGTGCAAAGTTTTGTCCCTAATGACTTGTGAAATGCTCTCCAGAAATTGGAGACAAACTGAGTACCTCGATCAGAGACAATGGTCTTAGGCACTCCATGCAGCTTCATCAGATTTTCCATATATAGCTTCGTATAGGTTGCAGCAGTATATGCAGTCTTCACAGGTATGAAGTGAGCTTGCTTGGTGAGACGATCCACAACGACCCAGATGGAATCAAAGCCTCTGGATGTTTTGGGCAGACCCACGATGAAATCCATACTAATGTCTTCCCATTTCTACGCAGGAACAGGTAATGGTTACAGTTCTCCGCCAGGCTTCATGTGTACGGCTTTCACCTTTTGGCATGTATCACATCTGGCAACATACTGAGCAATCTCTATCTTCATTTTAGTCCACCGGAATTTCGGTTTCAAGTCCTGGTACATCTTGTTGCTTCCTGGATGGATAGAGAATCTGGTCAAATGTGCTTCATCGAGAATTCTTTGACGCAGCTCAGGTGCCTTTGGGACTACCAAACGATCCTTGAACCATACGACACCTTCATCATCAATCCTGAAACAATCTGCCTTTCCAGCTTGAACTTTCTCCTTGATGTGCTTGATTCCTTTGCTTCCTTTCTGAGCAGCAATAATCTCATCTCGGATGGTGGTCTTAATACTAATATGATCCAAGCTACCTTGTGGCACTATTTCTATACCTAACTTTTCTAGCTCATAGCACAAAGATAAATCATAGGGTCTTACAGTCAAACAGTTGCAGTGAACTTTCCGACTGAGTGCATCGGCGACCACATTTGCCTTGCCCGGATGATAGTGCACTTCAATATCATAATCCTTGATCAACTCGAGCCACCTTCGCTGTCTCATGTTCAACTCTTCTTGTGTAAAGATGTATTTCAGACTCTTATGATCCGTGTACACATTACAAGTACTGCCCAGCAAATAATGACGCCATATCTTCAGGGCATGTACTACGGCTGCTAACTCCAAATCATGAGTGGGGTAATTCTCTTCATGACGCTTGAGCTGCCACGAAGCATAAGCAATAACCCGACCCTCTTGCATTAAGACACAACCGAGACCAGTACCAGAAGCATCACAATAAACATCAAATAGCTTTTCAATGTCAGGTTGAGCTAGGACTGGAGCAGTGGTCAACAACTTTTTCAGAGCTTGGAATGCCTTCCCACATTCTGGTGACCAGACAAATTTGACTTGATTCTTCAACAGGTTGGTAATGGGCTTGGCTATCCTGGAGAAATCCGGAATAAATCGACGGTAGTATCCCGCCATTCCCATGAAACTACGGACTTGATGCACTGTGGCTGGTGGCTTCCAATTCAAGATTTCTTCCACCTTACTCGGATCAACAAGCACACCTTCAGCTGACAGAATATGTCCAAGAAATGGGACTCGGTCCAACCAAAACTCACACTTGCTAAACTTGGCATAAAGTTGGTGTTCTCTCAAGTGAATCAGGACAACACGAAGGTGATTGGCATGTTCATCAAGGGTTTTGGAATAGACAAGGATGTCATCGATGAACACGACTACAAATTTGTCGAGTTCGGGCACGAAAACGGAGTTCATGAGGTACATGAAGTAGGCAGGTGCATTGGTTAGGCCAAAGGACATGACTAGGTATTCATATAGGCCATATCTGGTGGTAAAGGCTGTTTTGGGGATGTCTTCGGGACGGATCTTGATTTGGTGATAGCTAGATCTAAGGTCAATTTTGGAAAACACCTTGGCTCCAGCTAACTGGTCAAAGAGTAGGTCAATACGAGGCAAAGGGTATTTGTTCTTGATGGTTACCTCATTGAGTGGACGATAATCAACACAAAGTCTGATAGACTTGTCCTTCTTTTTTACGAAAATAGCAGGACAACCCCAAAGAGATGAACTAGGTCTGATAAAACCCTTATCCAACAGATCTTGCAACTGAACTTTAAGCTCTGCCAATTCCTTGGGAGGCATCCTATAGGCTCTACGAGAAATAGGCGTCGTTCCAGGCTTCAACTCAATGGCAAATTCCACATCACGATCAGGAGGTAATCCAGGCAGATCCTCAGGAAATACATCTGGAAATTCACAAACTACCGAAATGTCCTGCACTTCTTTGACTGATGTGGCACATAACCTTTGCACGGACCTTTCAACTTTTCTCAAGGGTAATGGGAGTTGGATGAGGAGCTGAGACTTGCTATCAGGTATGTTCACTCTTATAGTCATATTCAGCACATCTATAAGGGCCTTGTGCTGATACATCGAATTCATGCTTAGGATCACATCTATGTCTTGATCTTTCAGCACTATCATGGTAGTAGGGAATATGTGCCCTCCCAATTCTATAGGCACACGTTGCACTACTTCCTTAGTACTTATACGTCCTCCGGGCGACTGTATAAGGAAATTTTCCTTTATTTCCCCAATTGGAATCTCATGCTTGTTGACAAATATGCGATTGATGAATGAATGAGACGCATCAGAGTCAAAAAGCAGAATCGCGGGATGGCTTGCAACAGGGAACCTACCCAGCATGACGGGTTCTCCATCGGGGATCTGATCAACTTGGGTGTAGTAAACCTGGCCTGCTTTCTTGACCACCTTTCCTTTCTGAGCATGCTGCTGGTGACCACGATGCTAAATCTGCTGCTGCGGTTGTTGCTGTTGAGCACTAGGGGCTAGGGGTACATTCTGATTATTCTACTTTGGAAAAGGACAATTGCGGGACCAATGTCCCATCTTGCCGCAATTATAGCAAGGGTGGTTGTAATTGGTCTAGGGAGTCGTGATACGAACACTTGGGGCGTTCGGCTGGGTGGTGTTTTGTTGGTTGGAGGTATGGGAGGTAGCGGCAGTGCGAACAACGATCTGCTGCTGAGGGTATTGTGGTTGGTTATGGTGAGTGGAATGATAAATAATCCTCTGACGCTTCTGACCGCCAGAAGACCCAGCTTTCTTCTTCTTTTTCTCGTCCTGGTGCTTACAGTCACTCTCTTCAAAGGCAATGGCACTATCGACAGCCTCATAATAGGTGCAGTTAAGGTTGTTGGACAAGCTTCTCTGAATCTTGAAGTTCATACCCCTGACAAAGCAGTCCTTCTTCTTCTGATCGGTGTTGGTATGCTCAGGGGCGTATTGCGCCAAGTGATTGAACTGACTGACATATTGCATGACAGTAGATTCCTTCTGCTGCAGTCCCAGAAACTGATCAAGCTTCATCTTCATGACACCAGCCGGGATATGATGGGCACGGAAAGCTTCGTGGAATTCTGACCATGTAAGCTGGTGACCAAGGGGCTGTGCGGCCAGAAGGTTTGCATACCATGCACTTGCTGGCCCTCGCAGTTGCTGCGCTGCGAACAGTGGCTTTTGGACCTCGGTGTAGTGAATAAGACTAAACTTTTGCTCCATGGTACAGGAGCCAATCATCGGCCTCCAGGGGTTCATCAGCTTTGGTGAAGACGGGCGGACGGGTGTTAGTGAAATCCACATACGTGGTCTCCTCATCATCGCGGTGGCCTCGATGCCCACCACGATTGTCCCGATTCTGCGCCATTGCATTGGCGGCATTGGCCAAGGCCGCAATGGCATTAGCCAAGGTCGGTGGAATAGGCGGTGGGTCGGAAACACCAACTCCATCCTCGGAGGTTCCAGCACCGGACGACCGAGTGTTGACAGGCATCTGTGGATAAGCAAGCCAAACTTAGGTCCTATATTACTTAACCAAAACCTAGAGGCGGTACGGGCTTAAACATGACATCACAAGTGATACTTGTCGCATAAAGACAGAATCCCCTAACAGTAACTAAGGTTTTACGACAGGCAGGAAAAGATGGTTTGGATTAGTGAAAACTTGATAAGCTAGGAAGAATAGGCTTGTTAGATTCTAAACCAAAAACCATTTTTAAGGAGGAAGTTAATTAATCATGTGAGATCATCATGATGCATAAATCGCACTTATAAATTTTAAATCATGCATTAGGAAAAATAAATATAACTTTAATATAGGGCTAAATAAATAGGCTACCCACTTGCTACCATAGATAATTTATTGGATAAGATAAAAATTATAGAACGAGGTAAGAACTATTGGATAAGGTAAGAATGAAGGGATAAGGTAAGAATGTAAGCAGTTTGGACCAAAATACCAATTTAAATTTTGTGATCCAAGATATTTTGAAGTTTTCGAAAGTAACACCGTAATGATTTGGCAATGGATCGCTCTGATACCACCTGTAACAAAACCGTCTAAATCACGTGGCCCACAGGCACCTGTCATCGCCACTAATGACCTCTGACAGCCGGGCCCGCGTTCCAGATGACCTAGGCGGCCCTGTCGGGCTACATAAGCACCTGTATTCTCCGACAAGATCCCATTGCGAAGCCATTACATGGTTACAACATTTCATAATAAATACATCAGAGTAAAGGTGCGGAAGACTTTATAGTATATAGATTACAAACCAGATGTTCAAATATAAATTCAAGTACAGTTATTACAATCTATACCTAAATAGAAGTAGCCTCAGGGTAGTAGATACACATAATAATACGAACCCTGCCCAAGGGTCCAACATCACTCAACATCACTTCCTTCACAGACGAGCATCATGCAGCAGGGAGCAAGACAGACCTCCAACTACTGACTTCCTGCAACAGGGGTTAACAAACCCTGAGTACAGGGGTACTTCGCAAGACTTACCCGACGAAAGGTGTAAAATTAGACTTAGGAATGCAGGCTGAGGGGAGTCAAGGTAAGGCTATAGCAAGAGTTCAAGAGTTTTGCGGAAAAGCATTACTATCCTATTTCAGTATTTCATCTCAATATTATTTTAATCATAACTATAGTTCCAATATTCCTTCTCATATGTCACATTCTTTCAATTGCTTAATCATTCTCAAAAACACCTAGTTCCGAACCACTTTTCGGTGTAAGTCAGTGGATCAAATCTCCATTAACCGAGGAGCAATGTCGATTCGAATCCAGAAAGTACCTAGCTGGGGATCCCTATCCACACTGCATATGTAGCACTTAAGCTCGCATATGCCAACCCCGCCTACCACGGCTTTTCATACCCCGGAACCGGTCCTGCGCCACCCGATAGCACAGTACTCCTCTAGTCTCCAGGCACGCCAGCCATGAGGGTACACGCTACTCTCGTCATCTCTCCACTCGCAGTGCGTGGTTGTCGGTTCTAGCAGTAGAGCCACCGGAGTCAGAGGCTTCCCGTAGTATGTGGCTAGTTGCAAAGTCTCGATCCAGCAGGCCAACAACGAACGGTCCCTAAAGCATTTTTCCGTTGGTTACCATGCATTGGGACTCTAACCCAAGTACAAAGTAGCCGAACGGTTCCAAATCTGTGCCCGTCGATGACAAGACATGGGAATGCAGCCACATGTGCACATCCATCCGAACAGACTTCCTTTTTCATTTTCATTTTTCCTGCGGCGACAATGCATCGGGACTCTAACCCAAAGTACAAAGCCAACCGAACGGTTTTCAATCCGTCAATGACATTACATTGGGGCTCTAACCCAAGAGCAAGTCACCCACACGGTTGCAAATTCATATTCATCTTTAGTATATCATCATAACTTAGAAAATAGCATTTTATGCAAAACTAACTTTAAAGAGTAGGGCTAAGCATTTTCAAACATTTTCATTTTTAAAACAGGTTTTGGGGTTATATATCAAGGTAGGTCATGTAGCAAGTAGGTGACAATCGACTCCTATCAACCGTAATGCAATTATTTTACTCAAAGTGATAAAAAATTTTAAATCACAAGGAAAGGCTGAATGCACCGGGGCTTGCCTTGGATGGTGTAGAGAGTCAGGTCCGGGTCAGTGCCACAAATATCAAAGCCCTACACAACCTCAGCAGTAGGCTCCTCAACTGTCACCTCGGGTTTCATCTCAGTGTTCTCGGTCACTACACGTGTGTAATAATGAATGCATGAATACGATGCACATGAAATGACGGATGAAAGTTAATAATAATACAACACACATGTGTACAAGACCCTACCTCAGCTAAACATGATTATTCTAACTCAACATGCCCTAGGTCATAAAGGTGTTTGACCCAAGTTCACAATCAACCATAAAATCACACAACCCTAAGTTATTAATGTTTTCTATTTATTTTTATTAATCATTTAATCACACATCTATTTAATACATAATTAAACTATTTCTATTTGACACCAAACTTCACCAACATATAGCTCTAGGCCTAAAACAGTACCAAATAAATTTTTATGATTTTTGGACTTACAGAGAATTAATTAAAATTACTTAAAGTTGCATTTATTATTTAAACTACAGATTTAAAGTTCATACAGAAAGCACCTAAACCCTACATTTCATATTTTTTTTTAAATTCTACACATTACAGAGAGCATCCACAAATTTTTCCATAATTTTTGGTGCAGTAGATTAATTCATACAAAAAGATTAAAACGCAATACTATTCATTTCAAAAATAAAAAGAAAAGCTATACAAAATAGCTCGGGAAAATGAAAAAGAAGCAACGGCCCAAGTCGGCCCAGCACCGCAGGCCGGCCCAAAGCGGCCGCAGCCCGCCCGCGCGCGCACCCGCGCCCTCACAGACCCGCTGACCGGGCGTCCCCACCCGTCAGCCTCTCTCTCACTCCCTCTTCTTCCTCCCCGGCTCCCGCGCGCGTGCGAGCACGGCGGCTCGCCGCCGGCGGCTCCTCCGGCGAGGGAGGCACCACCGAACGACGAGCAAAGCCCTAGGACACTACTCTAGTGACCCTAAAAGACTAGACCCGACCGGCGACGAGCTCGTCGCGGACCATGGCGGCTCGGCGGCGGCGGTAGGCCACACGCCGGTGAGCTCAAGCCAGTAGAGACCAAGATTAAACGCGTTAAGGATTCAGGGGCTCACCACAATTCGGTCTGGCTAGATGGTTTGACCCGCGACGGTACGGAGAGGCGAGAACGGTGAGGAAGGCAGATAGGGCGGCGCGAACACCACGGCGAGGTTCTGTTCCGAGGTACCTAAGACCCCAAACCAGGAACCCACGGAAGCATGAGTATCACTGAACCGTATGGAGCACAAAACGCCAGTTGAAACAGGGAGGGACTCACCGAGACGAGCTGGCCGCGTCGAAGTTGCCCACGGTGGCGCTCGGTCGGAGCAGAGGAAGAAGACGAGGCGTGCGGCGGACTCCGACAGCAACCAGCCGACCCAAACGGCTCAGAAGGTGCGCAATGGACCGAATCACACTACCGCACGAGGGAGAGGATGGAGATGGACGAAGGAGCAGCAATTCGGCCGATGACCGAGATGGGGTGAGGGAGGAAAAACGAATGCGGCCGTCGCCTTTAAGCGGCCAGAGCTCGGGGATAAGGCCGGGAAGGGTCCGGGGCCCCCATGCGGTCATAGCTCGATGGTGACAGGGCCATGCCCTGGCCGGACATCGCTGGTGTGCGGCGCGGCACACACGCGTACCCGCTGCCCACGCGGCCGGAACAGAGAGGGGGGACCCGGTACTGTAGATCAGATAGGGTCAAATGCTATAAATTTTGAATTCCTCCTAAAACGTACAGCTACATTATGTGCTCCAAAAATAAAAGTTGTGCTAAATTTTATTTAGAAAATTTTTGCTTTTTACACCATGTTCAAATTCAGCACCAATTTGAAAATATACAAAAGGGGTAGAATTAGGTTTTGAATTTTAAACTGAAATTTTAAAATTACTTTTAAATTTTCTCTACAACTTGAAAAATGGTGAACATAAAAGTTGTTCTAATCAGTGATCTTGACAACTTCTATTAAAGGATTTTTGGAAGATTCTTAATATTTTTGAAATTGAAGTTTTAAATTTAAACATCAACATACTAATTTGAGTTTAATTTGAATTTCTATAATATAACTTCAAAATATCCAAAAATAAATGTTGTTCCATTTTAAAATATCTACAACTTTCATTAAGACACTTCCATAAGATTCATCATAGTTTTTGAATTAGGGTTTGAGGTCAATTCTAGGGCTTAATTTAATTTCTTATTTAGCTTATTATTGGATTTTTAGTTAAGGGTCTAAATACATAATCAGTGAAATCAAATCACTCTAGCATCCTAAGCACAATCATATGCAAATGATCAAATTAAACATGATGACATGGCAGTTTAATTATGCAGTAATACCAGAGGTATTACACTCTCTCTCTGATTTGGGTTTTCAAGGTGATGTTTTCACCTGGCGAAATAATGAGCAAAACAGTAAGGGATACATTAGGGAAAGGCTCGATCGTGCCGTTGCTAATTTGGAGTGGCGTGCCCGTTTCCCAGAACTCTGAGTAGTCAATGGAGATCAACGCCATTCAGATCACAGACCAGTGATGGTGATAACTGAGACTGAAGGAGAGGGTGTCCAGGAGACGAATAGTAGCACCAATAGATTTCGCTTTGAGGCTGGCTGGGTAAAGGAAGAGATGTGCGAGGCTATTGTTGAAAATGCCTGGAAAATGTCGATGAATATTAGAGGGGGATCAGTGGAGAACGCAGTGAAGGATGTGGCTGCCGATCTATGGGATTGGAAATGTAATGTTCTAGGCGACTTAGAGAAACGGATCAGGCGAGCCAAGAAAGCTTTGGAAAACTGTCGTAGAGATCAAATTACTGCTCGCACCATTACAAGAGAGCAAGTTCTGAAATATAAGTTGGAAAAATTAGAAGATCAAAAGGAGTTATATTGGAAGCAGAGAGCACACGTACAGTGGCTGGAGAAAGATGATCGTAATTCAGCCTTTTTTCACCAGTATGTGTCAGAACGCAGAAGACGAAGCAAAATAAAAAAGCTAGTAACAGAAGAGGGAGTGGTGGTGACAGATGAGGTAGAGAAGAAGGCGCTGGTGTCCAGTTACTACCGAAAATTATTTGAGTCCAGCGCTAATAGGGAGTTTGAGGAATTACTGCAACATGTACCAACTAAGGTTACTGCTGATATGAATCAAAGGCTTTGTCGTGAAGTGAGCAGCAAGGAAGTAAAAGAGGCGCTGGATGGGATTGGTGATCTCAAAGCTCCTGGTGCTGATGGTATGCCTGCTATCTTCTATAAACAATATTGGCATATTATGGGTAATGAAATTATTCGGGAGGTGAAAAAAATTTATTGGTGCTGAGGTGCCTAGGAGGTGGAATGATGCTGTAGTGGTTCTCATACCCAAAGTTAAAATTCCTGAAAAAATGAAGGATCTTAGACCTATCAGCTTATGTACTGTTGTCTATAAGATCATTTCGAAGATTTTATCCACTCGTTTGAAAGTCATCCTAGATGAGATTATATCACCCAATCAGAGCGCCCTTGTGCCAGGGAGATTAATCACTGATAATATCCTTTTGGCATATGAACTAACCCACTTTCTGCAAAACAAAAGATCAGGCAAAGAAGGCTTTGCAGTTATAAAGCTCGACATGAGCAAGGCTTACGATCACGTTGAATGGCAGTTTTTGAGGAATATGATGCTGAAAATGGGTTTTTGTGAGACTTGGGTCAATACTGTGATGAGGTGTGTGACATCGGTCTCATATAAAGTTAAAGTTAACGGCGATCTAACAGAGGAAATTATACCTGAACGTGGATTAAGATAAGGGGATCCAATTTCTCCCTATCTGTTCTTGATCTGTGCGGAAGGGTTTTCATCTCTGTTAAATAATGCCGAGGCTACAGGAGAGCTACAAGGGGTGCGAGTATGTGCTGATGCACCGAGCATCAACCATCTATTGTTTGTTGATGACTCATTGCTACTTCTGAAAGCTAATGAACGAAGTGCATGTCATTTGCAGAATATTTTAGCTGTGTATGAAGGGTGCTCGGGGCAAACCATTAATAAAGACAAATCCTCTATTATGTTCAGTAAAAATACAAATGACAATGATAGAAGTGATATGCTTTCCATACTGAACATATCGTCAGAAGCTAAAAATGAAAAGTATTTGGGCCTCCCTATTTATATGGGGCGATCGAGATCCAAAACTTTTGCATGTTTGAAAGATAAGGTGTGGAAGAAAATACAAGGGTGGAAAGAAAAATTTCTCTCTAAAGCAGGCAAAGAAATTTTGATTAAGGCAGTAGCTCAGGCTATCCCAACATATGCCATGTCGTGCTTTGACCTAACGAAGTCATTGTGCGATGAGATTAGCATAATGATTTGTCATTATTGGTGGTCGCAACAGGACAATGAGAATAAAATGCACTGGCTATCATGGGAGACTATGTGTAGAAGGAAGGAAGAAGGAGGCTTGGGATTTCGAGACCTGCGCCTTTTCAATTTGGCTATGCTCGCTAGGCAAGCCTGGAGATTACTCATGAATCCAGACTCTCTATGTGGTCGGGTGCTCAAAGCCAAGTACTATAATGACTGTGACATGATAAATGCAAAAGAAGGCTGTGGGATTTCTTATTCATGGAGAAGCATATTGAGGGGAATAAAGGCCTTAAAGGATGGACTAATATGGCAAGTTGGTGACGGCAACCTAATTAACATTTGGCTAGATCAATGGATTCCCCGTGGTATAACGGGAAGGCCCATTACTCCGAGGAGGCAAACACTGATAACTCGGGTCTCTGATTTGATAGACCCAATTACAGGTGATTGGGACCAAGCTTTGGTCAGAGATGTCTTCTGGGAAGAAGATGTGCAACATATACTCTCTATACCAGTGAACAGCGGTAGAAAGGATATCATAGCATGGCATTTTGATAAGAAGGGGATGTTCTCAGTAAAATCAGCCTACCATACTCTGCATGATAAAGCAGTACAAAATGCAAGGAAGCAAAGAGGAGATTCTTCGCACAAGTGGGTGAATAAGAGTCTGGAGTGGAAACGCATTTGGCGTCTACATTGTGCTCCAAAAATAAAACAGTTTCTTTGGCAATTAACACATAATAGCCTCCCACTACGAATGAATATAAAGAGGAGAGGGATGAAGATTGATACTCGATGCCTGGTGTGCTGGAGATTTGATGAAGATGGAGGCCACTGTTTTCTAAAATGCAAGTTTGTGATCAAATGCTGGCGGGAAGCATTGCTCGATGAAATACGGATGGACCTGCTCCAGCAACAATCTGCTACTGAAGTGGTGCTCTCCATTTTGTCACTCCATGTGAAGTTCGTATGCGGATAATTATGCTTCTTTACTCTTGGTGGAGGCTCGAAACAAAGCAAATGCAGGTGAAGGCATGTGCTCTCCAGGACAGGTTGTCCACCGTGCGACCATGCTAGAAGTGGAGGTCGGTCCTAGAAAGAAAAAAGTTAGTGAGAAGCTACGATCACTAGATGTATGGACTCGGCCGTCAAGGGACGTACTCAAGGTAAACTGTGATGGTGCTTTCGTTACGGAATCAAAAACAGGTGGCTGGGGCTTTGTTGTTCGTGATCATAATGGCCATGCAATCATGGCGGGATCTGGTTCGCTGGGAGCTGCCCTGGACGTTGAATGCGCTGAAGCGCAAGCCTGTATTGCTGCTTTGCAAGCGGCGTCGAGCCATGGAATAGGGAGAATTATTCTTGAGTCTGACTCCATGAATACAGTAAAGGCATTGCAGTCGTATGACAGAGATCTTAGCCCTGCATCTATCCTCTACAAAGAAGCAAGAGAACTAATTTCGTTATGTTTTGTTTTAGTTCAAGTTTGTCATATTCGTAGATCGTGTAATAGGAGTGCTCATGAAATCGCACGTCTAAGTCTTAATTAGGACCTGGATCAACCACATGTTTGGTTTGATCCCCTCTCTAGTTTTGTAACTGACATTTTGGTTCGCGAATGTGCTAAACCTCGTATGCATAAATAAATAGACTCTGCGGATTTGTTAAAAAAAAATATCGTTTCGTCTGCCTCTGTCTCTCATGATAAGGAAAAAACTTTCCGCCTCCCTCGCGTGGGCCGCTGCCGCGTGCAGCGGTGGAGTCTAGACGCTTCATGTGTCGCGCCGCCGGCCGTGTCGTTGTTCCCCCATGCCTTCCTACTCTTGGCGTGCACCTCCACCCTGGGGCAGCTCTCCCCTGAGCCTCGCTCGTCCACGCCCGAGGATGACGACTCGGTCCCGTCCTTCGCCGCCGGCGCGCCCGTGGCCGCGGCGGCGGCCGGCGGAGGCAAGGGCGGGACTCCGGTTCTGACTCGCTTTCCTGCTCCACCTCTTGCTCCCCCTCCTGGTAGCGAGTCGCGCGGCACTGGAGAGATTTCAAGTGGGGCGGTCGGCTCACCGGAGGAGGGGCGGGAAAGCGTGGAGAACGGCGGACCTGATGCAGGAGCGAGTGGAGCAGGAGGTGGACGTGGTTGCCGGGTGGATTGGGCTTCAACTGTTGCTGCTGTGGGCCTGTGGCGGCGGATGGGTGCAGGCATGGTGTTCGACCTCCTGGTGCTGGTACTGGTACTGCTGGGGATGGCTCGTCCCGCAGTCCATGTAGAGTTTGCGTCGGCGCTTCTCTGCCCTTCCCGCAAGATCGAGTCCTCATAGGGCTCCTCCAGCAGAGTCCGCCTATTCCGCATCTTGGACGCCAACCACAGCCCATTCCGTCCGGACACTCCAATGGAGTCCACGTCGTGGCTCTGTCTCCATGCTCACCTTCCCTGGTCACAGTGAAACGGAAGCAGAGTCCGCATCCACATAGGGGATGAGCTCGACGATGAAACGAAAGTAGAGTCCACGCCGGGACGAACTCGAAGTGGCTCAGCCAACGTCTCACCACCGTAAAGCCTCCAGTCCTTTGCCTCAATCCCTCAAATCACAAGGATCAATCCCAATCTTGAAGGCAAGAACTCCTGCAGTCTCAGTTTGTTTCTGTGTTTTCTAACTCCCATTGTCCAGTCCGCGCATGTTGCTTTTTTTGTTTTCGAATTTGAATTTCCTTGGGACATTCATCTTCCTGTTTTCTATGGGGAGTTGGCGCAGAGCAAAAGTTTCATTCAAAGGAGGCAGAGGAAGAAACAAAGAAGGTACCTGCCAAAACGTTACTTCTGGTCTGCTTGACATTCAGGGCATCACAATGGAGGCTCAAGGTCCTTAAGTAGTTGCTCCAATCCCTGAACAAACCACAGCTATCAAGGTACATGCATTTTCATGTAATATTATGAAGACAACATGTTCATGTGGCCATCATATAGACAACCTAATCGGCTGTTCATTTCAAAATCAAGTTGGGTCATTTTCTTCAGCGAAAAAATTAACGATTGTCTTTGCACTTGATATATGTCTGTCTTTTATGTATGCTAACCCGAAAAATTAACGATTGTCTTTGCACTTGATATATGTCTGTCTTTTATGTATGCTAACCCTGAACAAAATAGCATGCTCAAGCAAGACATCTGAACTTGCAGGTGGCCTTCGCAGTAGGAAGGGGACTCAATGTCAGTTTGGCTTCACCAATCTGGGTGTTGGTAATCTTGTGATTGAATAAGTTATATAGGATACTGAAAAAATGTTGGCATCTAATATTCTAACCCATAATTCCACATTGTTCCATATTTTGCTATTTGATTAGGGCATACATGTATGTATGTATGTTTTGTGGAACCAACTTATTATTATTCTAACATATATGCATCTATTTCTCTCAGTACAATGAAAAATAATCTTATGCATGAAAAAAAAAAAGATTTGCAGTCTCAACTCACTGTCAAGCTTATGTTGAAGACCAAGCTTCCAGTGGAAATAATAAGTTCCTGGTAGATGGATTTCCTCAAAATGATGAGGGTATTGTAAGTTGCTTTTTCTACTATTTGACTTGACAAACCAGACAATCAATTTGCATTTTTTTAGTCTGAAGGCACAAATGCGCTGATTCCGTATTTATGAGTTTGTTGTGGTAAAAAAAATAGTGCTACTACTTGTGTTCCCTTGAGACCCATTGAGCAACTTCTAGCAGGATGCGAGTCCAATTCCAAATAAATCAGTGCACATGACACAGTCTTGAATAAATCTTCTTGCCACGACTTGTCTAGGTAACTGTACAACAAATTAGGTATCCCATTGCAACGCACGGTCAAATTTGCTAGTCTACACCTATACCTACTGATAAAAAGGAAAGATTTCTTTTCTCTTTTTTCGTCATCCTTTTCTTGTTCTGCCATCGCCCATTCTTTCATCTGGTCGCCCGTTTGTTGTAAGTAGCCCGGTCTGCACCCTCAGCCTGGGTTATATACTCAAGCTACGGATGGGCCTAGATGGGCCGAATTGACGGATTTAGAGCCTTCCCCAATAATCGCGTATGAACCGTTACGCCGCTGAACACACGGCCTCGCCGTCGGCTGCCCGACCGAGCTGTCTCCTGCAGTGCCGTAGCGGACGCAGGTGTTCGGGGCACATTGCCCGTTGAATGGACCCATCGGCCATCGCCCATGCATTTTTCCCCCGAGCCACGGTGCCCGTTCTGCCGTGCTCTGTTTTGCTCTTCCAAGGAACATGCTTTGGCTTGTTTGACGAATAGACATCACCATGATAGCATCAATACTGATGCATGTCCGTATTTCTATACCTCTATACCTATCTATTGAGAGTTAAAATTTCAGTCTTTTTCGTCCACCCTTCTTAAATACCTACCTGTCGCTACTATTTTTAATGGGACATGTTTAAATCTTATCTATAATGGGTCATATTTAAATCTTATCTTAATAAAACGTGTACGTAGTTCGGTTTAGTTTTGTATGTCTGGTTGACATTAGTACCATATGGTAAAATGAGGGAGGACACCCATGTAAGATGCAAATAAAACAAATGACATTCTACTAAGAAAACTCATTTCTTTCTTAATTTTTTGGTAAAGAGATGTTGATACGTAAGTCGAACAGGTATAATAATTACTTTTTTCTATATATGTTACGAAACCAATTGAGTTAACGAATTTTTTTTGACACTCTCCGGTTCTTTTGGGCTGGAAACGAGCGCGGATTTTTGCTGATGCTGATTTGTTCTGAGAGAAAAATACTGTTTTGTGACTGAAAATAAGCGCTGGTTTGTCAAAAGAACAGGATAGACTCTCCCGTTGCAACGCACGGGTACTTTTGCTAGTGATAATAAAGAGGCAAAATTTTAGCTATTTTTTGTCTATCTATTTCACCCGCCTCTCACTCTCTCGCCACTCACTGTCACTCTTACGCCTGTAAATTTTAAGTTTGAACTACAAAAGTTTATTGGCATCGAATGAATCACATCATATCAAATCACGCGTGTTCATGTGATATCTTCTATCTTTTTAACTTACGACAAATGAATGTAATAGTCACATATTTAAGTAGGTTCAATCTCCTGTTAAATTTTAATATGTGATAATTATTTATGTGCTAAATATATTTTTGGGCCTTAGAGTATGTTGCTAAATTTATCGTTAGACTTAGAAGGTCTATATATTTTTAATAGGTCATGTTTAAATCTTAATAAGACATGTACTTAGTATGATTTAGTTTTGTGTGTCCGGTTGAAATTAGTATCATATGGTAAAATGAGGAAGGGCAATCATGTGAGATGCAAATAAAATAAGAGACATTCTAAGTAAGAAAACTCATATCTTTCTTGACTTTTTTTATAAAGAGATGTTAATACAAAAGTCAAATACGTATAATAGTTACTTATTTTCTAGATTGGTTATGAAACCAACTGGGTTAACGACATTTTATTTTGACACTATTCAGCTGTAACGCATGGTTACTAACAATTAAGCTAACAAAAATTTATTTTGATACTCCGCATGGGCACTTTTGCTAGTAAAAAAAATCAAAAGATTTTATAATTTAGAATGGAGTGAATTAGTACTCCCCCGTCCCTAAATATTTATTGTTCTCGCTTCTCGAGAAATGACTTTGATTAATTTTATATAAAAAATATTAATATTTGTGATACATAATTGATATCATTAGATAGATCTTTTAATCTAGTTTTAAATAAATTTATTTAGAGATACGAATGTTGTCCGCAATATCTATAAATTCTAGTTAAATTTGTGATATAAAAACCGAAAACTATAAATATAAAGGGACGGAGGGACTATATAACAAACACTGGTACGGTGGCCCTTCTTATACGGACTCTACCGAGATCGAATCAAATGCTCTCAACAGATCAAATTGGTAACGGAACGAGTTCAATCTCCCGCATGCTATGCTACCACAGGAAGAATTTGGACTGGTCGGCATGGTTGGAATCTATTCGCGGATCCATTATCATAAGAGAGTGTTGATATTAATTAATTATTATCCGCTCCATTTTAAATTGTAAGTCATTCTAAAAATTTGAGAGAATCAAATCATCTTAACTTTAACCAAGTTTATATGATAAAATAATAATATTTACAATATCAATTAAATATTATTAGATTCTTCATTAAATATATTTTCATAGTATATTTATTTGATATCATAAATTTTTATATTTCTCTTAATAATTTTAGTCAAATTTAATGTTTTGAGTCTCTAAGATTTTTTAAATGTCTTAAAATTTAGACGGAGGAAGTAGAAAACGATCCTCATCCGCTCACTATCTCGCCGGAGCCGAATGCGTCTGTAGCGTAGGCAAGCAGGATCGGCCGCAATGGCCTTTCACGTCGTTTTCGGTGGTTTTGCTTTTGCAGCCTACGAAACCAACGCTTTTTTATTTCGGCAGCACTGCAGGAGTACTACTAGTACTAACCACCACCCAATTGGCCGCTTGTTTCATATGGAAACCGGTACAGGTTGGTGCTGGAGTACGGAGTATTTTGCTGTGGAGGTTGTCATGTCACGTCACGTCACGGCGAGGCACGAATTGAGGACCTTCCCGTTGCCGTCTTGCAATTGCAAGGAACCTCGGCTTCAATTGACCACCGGAAGCTTTTGCTTATTGGAGGTTTGGGTTCGGTTTCTAGAGGCATGTCGTCCAATGTCCAAATCCGATATGTCCAGCTACTCTTGCTTGCTTTTGTTACTTTTCTTTTCTCCGCATGTCATGTGCACAACGCATAAGTTTGGTAGGCTCCATGACATGTAAATAATGCCACATGTCATTTTCATTTTAGTGGCTAAGTTTTTATGGTGTATTTAAAATATTTTTAGTTAAGTAACATTTTCACTTTATTTTACATCTTCATGATAACTTGGTATGATACCAAACTTAATTAACCATCCAATCCATCGAATATAGTATATGTTGATTTATCGATGATAGATGATAATGTGGCTAAGGTATGGAATGCCCTTGAGATTGTTTGAGATCACGAGACAGTAAGGAGGGAAACACAAACATGAACATGAGAACTAAAAACTTCTTTGGGACTGTTACCAGAGAGGGGGGGGGGGGGGGAGCTGACAGGGTCCCATTCGTTTATTTCGGAACAGCCATTCTAGAGCCTTGTCCCGAGTGGAGCGGAGCATCTCCTATATTGGAAACGGGAGTATCTAGGCCAGGATTGAAACCTGATGCCGCTAGCGAACGAGCCCTTAGTGTATACACACGAGGTTCCCTGAATAATTTTTTCTCTTAAAAACAACAGAAACCTACCAAACAAAAAAACAAATTCAGGGGCTCTTTAGTTATTTTAGACACATTTAGAGCTATTTTGTTAGGGCTTTTAGGGGGGTGCTAAGGTATGGAATGCCACATTTAGGGCTATTTTGTTGGGGCTTTTAGGGGGGTGTTAAGGTATGGAATACCCTTGAGATAGTTTGTGATCAGGCGGAGAGCATAAACAAGTTGTTCAGGTACTTCTAAAAGCAGCACTGCTGCACAGCCAAATATCCTCTTACATCTTACTACACAAGAAGCGGAAGGTGGCAGCGTAGTAGCTGGCAGACGAACGGGTTGAAGGATGAGAACTTATACCCCAATTCAAAATTAAAAATTAAAAGTTCTTTAGTGTATACACATATTAAAGTGCATTTGAAAGAGATCCCCAAATAATTTTTTCTCTTAAAAAAAAAGAGAAACCCCATGACCAAGAAACGAAAAAATTATTGCAGAGCCTCTTTAGTTTTTCAGACACATTCCGGGCCATTTTGGTGGCCTTATTTTGTATTCTTCAATGTAATATTGCTGTTTCGGAAGCTTCTTCTCCTTGCTAGTTTATTTTGATTAGAGAAAGAATTCTTTTGTACTGTTGTAGAATATCGCTACTGTACTCATGTGATAAGTCGAAGCCACTTGAGGGCTTTACTATGCTCAAGAAATCTGCAACACCCAGCCAACAGCAGTAGCCAGCTACTCTGCAACAGTTACGAGTGCATCTCCCAATCGTGAGTAGCTGTTGCACATACTTGGCATGGAGAATCAAATCAACTTTTTCTCCCATGTTGCGTCGCAATATTCCTATTGAGTCCCACGATCGTCGCACAGACACCTAATTTTTGGTATCTTTGGTCCACTCACGAGCCCAGCTCTCATGGACCAAGACACGCTCTCTCCTAGCTCTCTATAAACAGAGGAGGGGTTCGTTTCTTCTCAGCCAGGCTGGCTTCGACGCTGCTCCACGTGCTCGAGTTACCTCATGGCATTGTTCCTGTTATCACCTTCCACAGCCCAAACGGGGTAGAACCATTGAAGGAGGCGATGAGCCGGTGTGAGCGTCATCGAGACTAGGACATCGTGCGGAGATCCTGGCGGCAGGAACATCACACACGTGCTCCCACCCGGCGTCTGCTTGCAGGGACGGAGGGGAGGCTCGCAGGCTTCACATGCTACCACGGCCTCGGGCATGCTCGCTGGTACTCACTCTCAGCTTGGACCTTCCCTGCCACATCCATGTCGTCCGTGTGGGGAGGTGAGCACGGATGTCGAAGAGTGTTGAGGGGGAGGAGGGGGAGGCGGTGGCAGGGAGAGGGCGAAGAAGGCCGGGTGCGAGCGGTGTTGTTGGGCACCTTGCGGTTCCAGTACCGGATGAATGTCGCCTTCGCCGTGAATGGTTCACCACTGGTGACACGTCGGCTCCAGGGGTGACAGGCGGCACTGTGCAAGAGGAGGTGCGCGAGGAGCAGTAGGGCGGTGATGAGTGCAGTGCGGGTGGGCGGTAGAGAAGGGGAAGAAGCTATGGAAGAGAGACTTGGGGAGGGGGTTCGGAGGGAGAGAGCAGAAGAGGATGGCTCCATCCAAGCCGTCTCCATCTCGAGGCTCCATAGCGGGCATCTTCCTCAACCGTTACTCATCCTCTCCATCTCGACCTTCTCGACCCTATCTATGCCATAGCCCAGGGCATGAGGAGGCCGAGGCCAAAGGTGAGGGAGACGCAGAGCATGAGCTCCATCGACACATCGACGATGTTGACCAGCAACGCGAGCTCCGCCGCCGCTGCCCTGTACATGTTTGATGAAATGGCGTTTTGGAGGTAATGTTACCGGTTTTGAGTTTAGGGTCGCCATATTCTTCTGTACAGGCAAACGAGAAGTCAAACGAAATACAATCTAAACTAAGCTCGGCTCTGCAGGACCGTGCAACCAAACACGAGCGCTTGTACCATTAAGACCAGGATCTAGCTGGCCATGGCCAGCCGCCCAGGCCGGCTCAAAAACCTATATAACCAAACACGCTAGCGTTTTCCTTTTATTAATTATTATTTTGATTAGATTAGAATCCAGGACTAGGTTTTTTGAGCTGAGGAACCTAACCGTAACCGAGTCCAGTCCAGGACACGGTACACCGCCCCCCTCCCCCCAGCGAGTCAACTTTGGGAACGGAAGAAAATGCAAGGAAACGCAAAGCGAAAGCTCCCGAATTGAATTGATGACCGGGTGAGGTGCAAAGCGGGGAAAGCGAAAAGGACACTCTCGCTTTGGAGTTTGGGCTTGCCTTGCCGGGCCACGCCCAGATCCGCCGAATCCCAACACGGTCTTCGTCCAAACAAAACAAAAAATAAAAGAAAAGAAAAGAAAAGAGAGGAAAAGTCGTATAAAGACACCGCGACCTCGTCGTCGCTCCCCCACCGATTCCGAGCCCACATCTTCCCTCCCCCGCCGGCCGTGATCCCTCCCTCCTCGCCCGCCGCGGCATTCTCCCGCTCCAGATCCAGGTACCCTCCTCCCATTCGGCCGCGCCCCCCTCCATCCTACTGTTTTTCTCTGTAATAAAACAACAACGCTCAGCTCGCCCGCGCCGCCGGCGCCACCCGGCTCGCGCCGAGCCGGGATCCGCCCGGCTGCCGGGTGCGCCTCGGTGATCCCTGCGGCCTGATATTTGCCTGCCTGCCTGCCTGCCTGCCTGCGCGGGTTGCTCGTTTTATTCCTCTTCCTCCTGCAAAAATGTCCTCGTTTCTTGCTGTGCCTGTGTGTGAGCCGTGGAAACCCCAGCGGATCCGTCGGGTTCTGGGGTGACAGGGGCAGCGCTGCTGCGGCTCTGCTGGTAAATGCGCTGCTTCGTTTGCTGTCTGGTGATCCCTAAGCGCCTTTCTTTGCCGTCTGTGCTCAACAGGGCCCTCGTAGACAACCTCCCCTCCTCCGGATTGGCGGCCGCGCATCTCATGGTGAGTTTGTTTAGATCCTGTCCTGGCGCTACATCTATCAGCTTGCAAGCGCGTTTGGCAGCTTG
Source organism: Eremochloa ophiuroides (assembly GCA_038502445.1). Classification (NCBI taxonomy): domain Eukaryota; kingdom Viridiplantae; phylum Streptophyta; class Magnoliopsida; order Poales; family Poaceae; genus Eremochloa; species Eremochloa ophiuroides. The sequence goes on along the minus strand of JAHLJS010000003.1, from coordinate 54,502,696 downwards.
AGCTTGCAAAGCGCCTGCGTTTGGCACCTTGCTCGTTATGTGCACGTGAACTTAGTATTGGAATAGTGGGTCCTGGTTTTGATCTGTTTGAATGAATCGGGCCAACAGGGTGAAGAGGCTGTCCACTTCAGCGTCGTCGACGCCAAGGACTGCAAACAGAGTGCCGTCGACGTCGGCGATAAGACGGTGAGTGCAATAGATTAGCCTGTTCAGATTAGCTTTGGCGCTCTGCCTGCTGTTCATATGTATCGCTTGCTGGGGTTGTTTCTTGTACTGTGCTTATTATGGCTTTAAGGCTTGGAGCAGATACTCATGCTTTTTACTACCTATATCAAGTACCTGCTGCTCTTTTTGTGAATGTTAACCTTTGCAAGAAGGAGAGTACATTTTCACTTTCGAATCTCAGCTAGACCTTTCTCTTTCAAGCAGAAAGGCAGTGTAGGTACAGTACATGATGCTGTATGAGCTTCTTGTACCTGCTTGGACTTTGCATAACCTAGTACCTTTGCACTTTCAGTTATCGGCTGGTGTTTATTTTTCTGAGAAATACTCTGGACCTAACTTGTCCCAACATTCCCTTGCTTTTGCAGTATCTTATCTGTAGATCAGATGATGACTCGAAAACATCCGCTGCTGTTAAAATTCACGACAAACTCACTCAGACTTGGTATTGCGCTTCATCATTTCATTTCATTTGTCTGCTCTAATCCCCTTGCACTCAACTTATTTGTAGCTACCCATTCATATTATTGGTCTTGGGCCAGGGTTGTACCCACAATACTTGGGAAACAGCCACCTTTGACCAAGTCGCAGTCTGCGATTCCTGTCAGTGATGAGAAGATATTGGTTATCGAGAAGGGTGTTTCCTTGAATGAGTCCATCTGGTTCCTTGAGGTGATACAATGCTCCTTTTTTTTTTTTTTTTGAATTTGTAATACTATTTCTCTTCTGAGATTTTAAATGTGCCATCTGGTTGCACATGGTGCTTAATAATTTGTTTCTGTTCCTAGACATGCTAACAGATTTCTAGTTTCTTGTGTTAGACCTTATGAATTACACATCCATAACCTAACTTACCAGATGCACTTCTGATTTTTTTTTTCTCATTCAGATAGACACCCCCTTTGTTAAGCAGCAAAGGAAAATCAAGGGAACAGAAGTTGTTTCTTGGAGCAAGGGAGTAATTGGCATCGGCCAAAAGCCTGTTGTGATTAGTGGTCCTTCTGGTGTTGGTAAAGGGACACTGATTGCAAAGTTGATGAAAGACTATCCATCAAAGTTTGGATTTTCTGTTAGCCACACTACAAGGTCTCCAAGGGAGAAGGAAATGGATGGTGTTCACTACCACTTCACAGAACGAAGCAAGATAGAGAAAGATATAAGCGAAGGCAAATTTCTTGAGTTTGCTCATGTTCATGGAAATGTATATGGCACAAGTATTGAAGCAGTCGAATCTGTAACTGATGAGGGAAAGGTAAGACCACTACAGTCTTTAATAAAAATTTCTGAAAGGTGAACTGCTTCATCTTTCCATTGCTTTTTCGTTGAAGAGGTGTATTCTCGACATTGATGTCCAAGGAGCTCGATCCGTGAGGGCTTCTTCTCTTGAAGCAATATTCATCTTTGTATGCCCTCCATCATTCGAGGAGCTAGAGAAGCGCCTTCGGGCACGGTATATTTGTAGTTCATGAAACATAGTGTTTGGATAACTGCATGTGATGGATTATCTAATTCTTAACTATGTAATTAGATGACATGCTTGATTTATTCTCTGGTCCATTGGTCATACAGGGGTACTGAAACAGAGGAGCAAATCCAGAAACGGCTCAGAAATGCTCGGGCTGAACTTGATCAGTCCAATGAACCAGGTCTCTTTGATCATCTTTTGGTCAATGATGACCTTGAGGCATGCTATGAGAATTTGAAGGTAATTCACCCAGATCATTGGCTACCTTGCCTGGATTTTTTCAACTCAAAACTCCAATTATGACATTAGTGTTTTCTAAGTAATTGTTGTTGTAACCTGCAGAAGTTGCTTTCTCTGGATGATGACCAAGAAGATTCAGATGATTTTTGTAAGTTCCATGAAATATTTTTACTTCCACCGTGTACTGATGCTTCAGTATGTGTTTTCTGATGGTGAATCCCATTATCTTTCAGTTACCAAGGAGGGCAAAGAAACTGCAAGTTACTCTATCGTATCCAAAACGGGCTCAGAAATTTTGTTGCAATCTGAGACTAATGAAGGCAAAAATGGAGCTACATTCTTGTATGTCATTGACCCAATACTCTTTTTTACAGAATTCGATGCTTATTAGTATTTGCTGATGAATTTGTGCTTAAACTTGTTTCTGTATATGAACTTCTGCAGGCTGGCTCTTGATTTATCGTCTCTCTCAGGCGGTGCGCCTGGACGAACAAGGGGCCTTAAGATAGGCTCAGTTAACTCCTTTTGACAAAGGCTTATATCGGTGTTTTAGATGACCCAAAGCATTCTTCAAAGTGATACCGCAGAAGTACTGACTTGAATTTGGATCAATTCCCATGAGATGATAGCTTCAAAAACATCTTAGTAGTTAGGAAAAAGAAGGAAACAAATATGGAATTTATTTCTGTTTGTTATTTGTTTGGGTGTCACAAGGAGGTGAAATCATAGCAAGGGATTGTACCTTATTTTTAAGGGATTGTGTACTTTTCTGCTGTTGAGAAGTATTTGTTGGTCGGATACTGGGATAATGTGATGGAAGCCTATCTAAATGTTCCTTTAGTAGTTGCTGAATAACATTGAGCTCATTGCTGAATCAACTCTTGGATTATGTTGCACCTAATTAACTCTTGTGATGATCAAAGAGTTTTTTTTTTTTTTTGTTCGGTACGCCCTGCCATAAGCAAATGTAAATTTTGGGGGACAAATTAGTTTTCATGTATTTGAGTTTGATATTTGAAAATGGTACAAGTATATGTCTCATTTCATATTAAATAACATTTTACTATATTTTGAAAAAAAAAAGAGTACTAAGTGAGGGAGGGCAACCAGATGAGAACATTCTGCTAAGAAAACTCATATCTTCCTTGATACATGTATAATAATTACTTTTTTCTATATTGGTTACGAAGCCAATTGAGTTAAAAAAAATTTGACACTCTCTAACTGCAACACACGGTCACTAACAATTGAGTTGACAAAAATTTATTTTGATACTCTCTCACGGGCACTTTTGCTGTATACACAAATGTTCAAATGTCACTTCGCGACTCAATTGAACATTTGTAAGCACGGCCCTCTTCCTGTTCTGTTCTGGTCCTCTCGAAGCAGGCAAGCGTCACACGCCGCTTCATCGGACACCGTCCCTTGGCGCATCGCGTTGTACCTACGAGAGGTCCTGCCTGACGAAAGAGAAGCCAGGTACGGTTTCACCTCAATCCCGCACTGATCTGGTGGTAATCTGTCTTTTGAATTACGACTTCGAATTGGATGCTTACTCGCGTTTAGTGTTTGTTTATTCATTTTGAACAACTTATGCGTGCATGATGTCACATCTCACATGTATGATGTATCACAATACTTAGCCCCCGATTAGTTAGCAACATTTACCAGTCACCAGTTATTTCTTCCCTGCTACCCTTTTCCAGGACCATTTTTTAGTCTAAATTCAACGACCTATTTTACTGTCCAAGTTGAGAAAATTTCCTTCTCTTTGTCTCTCAAGTAGTTGTTTGAGCTCAACTCAGAAATAACTTTACTTAATGAAACATCATAGCTGCATGTATGGACATAATTAAGATGCCTTACAAATATGATGCACCCGTCACGACTAGCATAAAAATGGAACTTGAGCATCCTGTGAATCTAATTCTAATTCCATTCACACCAACTGGATATATTTTAGCTCATCGTCTGAAAAGAAGTATTGCACACAGGGCGGCAAACAGTTGGGATGACTGTTTCTCTCACATATCATACACATTTAATGTTAGCAATGTATTGAACAAATTCCTGGCCGTTTCCCTCTAGCATCTCCACAAATTCTCCTGGCATTTTCTCTGCATACATGTTCTGAAGCGACCTAAGGTATCTCAGGCCTTCAGGCACATCTTCAAGACTGTAGCTCATGAAGCTCTAGGTATGCTAAGTTTGTCATGGCACCATCACTTATCTCAGCTGATGACAGATTCTTCAACTTCCCAAGGCAGAGTTTCTTGAGCTTTGGAAACCATCCACAACAGAAACTTCAAGAATTCCCCATCGTATGCACAATATAGATTAAACGAGGTTTACCATTTGAGACAACAAACTGAGGGGATCTTCCTTTAGTCCAGACCAGCGTATTGATAGGACCTTAAGTTTCTGAAAACCATCACATATTGGAAAAGATAGCTCTTCTGCCAACTTGCCAGTCAAGTAAAATTTCTCCGATTCCTAAGAGGTCTTAGAATTTCCAAACTAAGGGATTCTTTCTCACCACTAGTTCCGACGGACAATTTGTTAAGGGCAGTCATCTACATGATGGAATGGAAGTCCAAAGAGTGCGCGCTTTGGAAAACTCCAGTGATGGCTTGTTCGCTTGAGCTTATCGGCTAGAATCAGCCCTACTTTTCAGTCATAGAATAGTATTTTTCTCTCACAACTAATTAGCCCTATAATCAGACGCAGCTGCAATAAGCTCCGCCGAATCACGCAATCTTTATTGGCTCTCACCTCGCATAGAGTATGCAGCTGCTTGAGATCAAACATACTACCACCAATCGATGTGCCATACAAGTACTCACCGACAGGTCCAGGAGGCTTGTGACAAGGTTATTTCAGGTGGCAATGTTAGCAGCCTCTGATGCTGAATTGTACAGAGAGGAGGAAATCAGAGAGGACTCTTACAGAAGTAGAAGAACAATAGAAGGATTCTAGAGGAAGAGGATGACCTTGGATAATTTGATTTGTTGTTCGATGTCGTTCCTCTTGCCATCCCAGCCCTTCGTACTGGCTTGGCCTTGCCCTTACTTCTGCCGACAGCCCAGCCCCACTTGGAACCTATACATATCCCTGACATTCCCCCCTTCTTGTTCTGAGTATGTCGAGCTGAAGCAATCAATTCGCTTGAACTTACCAGCCAGCATCAGCCAGCCATTCAGTAGTGTTTTTCTCTCGTAACAATAATCCCGCCAGCCGAACAGAACCAGACGGGATCTAAAATTATTCGCAGAAAATTAGCACTGTGTAGATTTTGTATATTCAAATTACTGGTAAATCACATTCATGTTTCATACACAAATCATGTATGCTTTCCAACTGAACTAATTCTGCAAAGAGAATATTATCTTGTATAAGTAGCTTCAATGTTGTTATGTAGCCAAACAAAAATACAATGTCAGAAAAGTAATATATTTAAACACAACATTACATTACGGTTACGAATAGGTTACAGCATGTATGGACATTCTAGAGGCAAAAATAAACTTGTTTTATGCAGACTCCTTGTCTATCTGACCTGCCCAATAGTTGATCGGGGTCAAATTGGCAACTAAATATAGCAAAGATGGTTATGTCAAAGGGAGGAACATCACCTAGCTGCCTACCTCCATTCCCCACACTCCAACCAACCCACATTTAAAAATGGCCGCAGAGCATCATTTCATTGACTAATTGAACGTGTATAAAGCATGGTCCACAGCTTATAGTTGTTTCAATCAAACATCTTATATACCACTACATAGCTCATAGTAGCTTTTTCACAGGTCAACATTTATTGCACAGGTCACAGCTGAACTAAATAGACCTTTATATGTTGCTTAAAACTAATTTGATCCTTAAAGAAAGATTATTTCATGAAATGTAAGTACATGGCCCACTAGACATGAGGATGTGTGAAAAGAGACTAACTCATTATGAAGAGCTAGCTCTTCTTTCTTTTCTTTTCCTATCTCTTTGTATAGAAAAAAAAATGATGATTTTGATTCTACGAGCTAGCTGAGTTTGCATGTTGGATATGTCATAATGCTTGTTATATACGTTTATTTAAAGAGGTTTTTGGGTCATAACGAAAATTTATAAACTAATCCATACATCTAGAACTATAAGAAATTCAAGCATTCAAAATTCATTCCAAATTACGGGTGATTATAAGTAAAATAACTCCAAACTCAATTTGAAAAGACGACATTTATTTACATACCTACCATTAATGTCTATAACCGACAAATATCCCCAAGGAATAAGGATGTATGGATCATTTACTTTATCCCATAGTATATATAATTTCTAGGATATCTCGTAGTTCAGATTAGAGAGAGTAAAGAGCACACAACAGCTATGAACATTTTTGGATTCATAACTGCAATATTTTTTTGGAAAAAAAAAAGAATATAAAAATGGGACCTAGCTTAGGTAGATGTACTTGAATGACATCAGGAGTGAGGCAGATGCCCTAATTCAACCTATATTTCAGAATAAAAATCATCAAGAACCTAACCATTTCTTAAAAGAACATATGGTTGACATCATTTAGAAACAACTCGCTCAAATAATGAATCAACAAATCCAGTCTTTGCAGATGCAACGCAAACCTGTATTGTACCAGTAGAACGACCTGATTTCAGTAACACATCACTTCAAAGCATAATCAGCATACACTCTGTTTTGCGATCTAAACTAAAAATTGTTGTACAAACAATCCAACCAGGCATGACCCAAAAATGAAAATGAAACGGAACTTTTGCGAATGGCTTGCTGTGTAATAAAACCGATAAAAAATTTATCCTGAGAACAATATTTAGGGACTGTTTAGCACAGCTTATAATAGCTTCACGAGCTATTGTGAGGTGTTTCCTTTGTCAAACAACTTTTTCTAAAACAATTTTATGGGTGAAGTTATTTTTCTTCCTCTCACAAAAAGATGAGTTGCCATAAAGCTGAAAAAAGTAGATCATCCTAGCTTTTTTCTTCATTTCTCTCTCCAAATATGCATGAAGTTGTTAGGGTGTGCTTGGTTGGAGGACGAAGTTGGATGAGATATACGATCCATGAATATTAGGATAAGGATATCCATGATGCATGTTTGATTGGATGGATGGAATGACCTATTTTTCTGTTTGGTTGGATGGATGGAAGTGGATAGGATGACAATATTTAAGTAATTATATCTATTATTTAAAAATAATAACAGTTAATTAGAAACTACTAAATATGCACTAATACTATTTTTTTCATAATAATCACTAGTTTAAAATAAATATGTTAGTTAGCACAACTAATAACCTAATTAACACACGGAACATGCACTAATCAACGTATTAGCACTTATCAAAACTAATCCTACCATCTTAATTAGTAAGTAATAATATAACATACTAATAATCCTTAATTTATTTACTAATGATAAAGATTAGAAGACATGGATGAGCTGGTTCGTGAGATTTTGGATGAACCAGGAAATCCAGCATCTTGTGGAATATTTCCTGTCCAGGGATTTCTTAATCCAAGTGATCCATCCAACCAAACACTACACATCCATGGATGATCTCATCCCATCCATGCCAATCCAACGAACCAAACACATCTTTAGTGAAGCTGTTTTTCAAACGACATTTCCAAAACTGCTCAACTTCACCAAACAAGTTGCTTATGAAGAAATTTCTAAAAATAACAGCTTCACAGGTGAAGCTAAGTTATGCTAAACAGGCCCTCAGTATCATTTTTTAAAAGTAAGAGACTTCCCATAAAAAGAAAACAAACAAGTGGCACCCGCTAAAGGTAACTGCGGTAGTATTAAAAATATTTGCGAAGTTAAAAAAAAGCAAATACAGTTGATATTAAAAAAAGCATAAGTAGCATTATCCTATAACATCATTACTACGTATAATGCATTGAATATGGAACGATGCATTGAACCAGCAGATCCGGCCTTCTATTATGTTTTTAAAAAAATCAAGGTCACTGTATGAGTCATCACTGTCCACTGTGACTAGGGCCAAACAGAAGCCAAGACATACCGAGCCACCGCCTAGTTGTTTTATGCTGACAAAAACAAGGCTCCATCAGAGGCCAGGTCGCACTCATCTGGAGCACAATAAACATCACCATTGTAGAGGTCGACGCATTATGTTAAGCCACCTCGGAAGACATTAAACATCATAGCATACATCAAATCCTACGCCGGCCTGAGATTACCACTCTGCATTAGCCTTGACGAGAATCCATCCAAAATGTCAAACACAAACAGAACAGCAGCAGTAACCACTGCTGCAGCTTCAACAGAAAACAGTTGCTGTCAGAACCAAACAGGCGATCATCACTGCAGCAAATGGGCAGACACAGGCCATGCAATTTAAAACAAGGTGATAACATTTAACGAATGAGTTATGCAGTGAAGTGATGCTGCATAGGAGTAGCATAATTTTGGTGGTCCAGCAACAATGAAGTCATTTCACACAATCATGGACCATTGAATCCTAAGTATAATGAGTACAATACAACAGTAGGGCATTTTACATCAGTCATGAATCCTCAGTAGTGCCACAACAGTAGGGTAATTTACACCAATCATGAGCCATAGAGGCATTTGATGCAAAGCAGAAGCCACCCTCATACTCCTTTACAAGAAGCAGAGGGTAGGGGCTTAGAAGATGCTAGCATTATCAAACATAATTCACAATCCTCACAGAGCGAGGAAGTCACCTTTGGAATGATTAGCAAAAGAGGGATGTGGAAGGTACAAGGAGAAACACAATGTTCACCTAGCCAAGCCAGAAATTCCATAAAATTTGCTAGGTTCCTTCATTTCTTTCAATTGTGGTTGCGGGAACTCCAAATGGTGGTGGAAATCTCAACACCTACACTAAACAACTCCAAAAGAATGTATCACCAGTAATTACCAGCAAGGTATGAAGGTTGGTAGATGTTGTAAGTTGTAAGAGAAGGAACTGGTGAATCACAGCAAAAAGTGGCACCTCTCTTGTTTGATTCATGTTATGCTTGATCTAGACTACCATCTCATCCAGCTGGAGCTGTTCAAGCCAACCACCGATGACCCCGGCAATGTCGTCCTCACCGCTGATATCCTCATGACTTGAAGCAGTGGATGCCATCGCGGTTGTCACGTTGATGGATGGCTTCTCCGGCGTCGGCTCCTTCACAAGGGTATTGACCCATGAGAGGTCCGGCTCTTCGCCATTGGCACCACTCCGGAGCTCAAAGGAGGAGGATCGCTTGAGGCGGCCAAGCTCCTCGTCGTCAGCTCCCCAATCTGGTGTGCTCGAGGGGAATCCCCATTTGGACCAGCTAGAGGTAACTGGTGAGCCAACCAGGACGGAGGCGCCCGAGCCAAGGTCACGAGAGCTCATGCTTCTCAGCGTTTGCTGCTGCATCTTCTCCCGCTGAGCAAGGGCCGCGAGCAGCCTGGAGTTCATCGGAGACACGGGCTCAGGGATAACCGTGGCCCGAGGTGACAGCAAGCTCTGCTGCTGCTGGAACTGGTTCAGCATGGCAGCCTTACGCGTCGGAGAGAAAGCAGAGCCGCCCTGGTCTGCATACCCAGGCGAGTGGGATGCCACGGCGCCCGCCATCTCCGCGGAGAACAGATCGTCAAGATTGGACGGCGCGAGCGTCTTTGCCCTCGCCGACCGCAAAGAGGCTGGCGATCCGACGAGCCCGTCGTAATCCGCCGAGGCGAGCAGCTCGTCCACTGCCATGCTGCGGGCGCTCAGCGAAGTGCGGAGCCGGCTCAGATGAAGGTTCCCCACGCTCCCGGGGAGGGACAGCGCGGGCAAGTTGGGCTGCGGCCACGCGCCGGCCATACCGCTTCCCCCGCCGGAAGGCGAGAGCGGCGGCGTGAACGACGCACCCGGCGACGTCAGCCCCATCCCCATCGCAGCTGCCATTTCCATCGCGCTGCGCGACCCTGCCGACGACACGTACAGTGGCCGGAGCTCCTCAGACGTGTGCGCGAAGAAGCAGACGCGCCGAGCGCAGCCGACGCCGTCCTTGCACAACCGCGTCCGGTACTGCGCCGGGTGGAGCCAACTCTCGAACACCCCGTGCGCGTACTCGCACATGTCGCCCCTCCGGCACCCTGCCCCCTTCTTGAACTCCGGGCACGGCACGCAGCTGTAGTGGTACTTGCGCGGGTCCCGCCGCCGCGCGTTCTCGCCGGGGTGGACGAAGGGGCACTCTGTCCAGTCGTGGGAGTAGGCGCGCGAGCACGCGCGCACCTTGAAGGAGTACATGCGGAAGTCGTCGGAGGCGTAGGCGCCGTTCTTGATGTCGGGGAGGGAGGGATCCGGCGGCCACTCCTTGCGCCCTCCGAGGAGGGAGAGGAGGTGGTTCTTGAGCGGAAGCGAGTTGGGAGGGAGGGCGACGAGGTCGGACGGCCGGCGATGGAGGTGGTCGAGCAGCGTGGGGTCGGCGCCAGCAGCTAGGAGACGGGATACCGCAGCCGGCGCAGTGGAGGCGCCGCCGCCTGCTGCGAGGTGGAGCGCGGTGGAGAGGGACGACTGTGAGGCGCGGTTGGGGTCGGCGAGGTGGGGCGGCGACAGTAGGACATCGATGCAGGCCACGGACCCGTACGCCGCCGCGACCATGAGAGGGGTCATGGGCTCCGCGCCGCGCGCCGGGGAGTACCACGGCGCGGGCTCGTCAGCAAGCGACGGGTGTGCAGCGAGGAGGTCCCCTAGCGCCGCGGAGTCGTCGTCGGCCGCGAGCTCCAGGAGCCGCGCAGATACGGCTGCCGCCGCGTCGGAGGGCTCCGCCATGGCCGGAGGTGCGCGATCTGGAAGGTGTTCGACGAAATGGTAGAAGAGGGGAAGGCAAGCGGGGGAGGGGAAAGGGACTTGTGCTTTGGGTTTTGGACAAAACGAGTAGGTTTTTTGGTTGGGTACCTGGGTAAAACGGGGTTTTCATCTCTTTGCTCCTGGTAAAGGGTAAATATTGGTTGCGGTGCTCACAACATATATGGTGTGGGTTTTTTTTTTTTTTTTTTTTTTTTTTTTTTTTTTTTTTTTACCATCAGATAGGAAAATGCCAAACAAAATTTGGATAGGTGGTTAAGAAAAAGATGTAGAGTAGACAGGCCTTTCAGCCTAATTGGTGGAATAATGTATGCACAGAATAGGTGCTCGAAAAATCAAATGATATTTTTGTTTGCTTCCCTCGTCTTCCTCGCATGTGAGTTGAATCTTCTTGATGCCCTCAGCAAAAAAGAATTTTTCTACAACTTTTTAGTTTTGGATTTTTTTACTAGATGTCATTAAGTTGCTAAAAAATCAAATAAAATTTTACCGGTATATTAATATCGCGTACAAGAGTATGTCGCATTAGAAAAATTGTGTCTTTCTTATATGGTATCAAATATAGATACTTTTTATATGTTGTAGATCTTGTTAATTATTATGTACTTGCTTATTCATTTATTAATTAATTATTATGCACTTGGTCCTATGGGTTGTTATTCCGTATTAATTTTTAGAATACCGACGGTGTTTGATATAATTCCGTTCGAATTAAGTTTATCTTCGAAAAATTAGTTTATCTTCAAATTTGTCGACATTTTCATCCCCATTCATAGTTTTATATCCCTAAACATTGAATTGCACCTTTGGCCCTGGGGTCGGCATAGTGGCCTAGGCATTGAGGTAACACATTTAGGCGGCATAAGTCATGGTGCCGAGCTTTGATGCTGGATGTTGTGGCAGGACAACACAATGCCGATGTGGCAAGAGCTCGATGCTACGATTCATGGCGCCGAGCTCTAAATTTAAGCCTAATTTACCATGACATAATGTGATTTGGAGATATATATAGGAATATGTCTAAGTCAGGATTTTTACTGTGCTTTTGAGCTAATGGGTTGGTTGCTACTTACGTGCGGCCATCTAGAAATATTTCAATACCATGGCTTTAATTCATGCATTGCACAAACCGGTCGAATTTATATAATTGAAGTTTGCTAAATGAACAAAAACATGAATTTATATGGTCTTTGCTTGTACTTAAGATGTGGGCAAATATTTGTGACCAATCTAGCCTATAACTTCTCACATAGTTGATACAATTTGTTTTGTATTTGTAACCCAAACAACTCATAATACTATGTATATAAAAGAGGAAAATTCACCTCCGGTCCTCGAACTTGGCAGGAGATGTCACTTAACTCCCCGAACTTTCAAAGTGATATTTATGGGTCCCTAAACTTAGCAGAGTGTGTCATTTAGGTCCTAAACTTTCAAGGTGATCATCACAGGTCTCTAAACTTACCAGAAGGTGTCATCTAGGTCCCAAATACTGTAGCTAATTTCAGCACAAATATTTAAAAAGAAAATCTAATGTTAGGTACAGTAGGTACAATCTGCAAAATACTCAAAAAAATTATATCTTTTTCATACGATCTTTGATGAAGATGATTTTTATATAAAAATTGTAGCTCTTGACGAGATCTACAACTTTCTAGTTTTGAGTTTTCTAATTTGAAGTCATTAAAATGCTCAAAAAATTAAATAAATTTTTAGCAGTGTATTAATTGCGTAGAAGACTTTGTCGCCTTGGAAAAACCAAATCTTCATTATACGCTATCAAATGGAGATACTTTCTATATAAAAGTTATAGCGTTCGAGGAGATCTACAACTTTTAAGTTTTGAGTTTTTAAATTTGAGATCATTAAGATGCCAAAAAAATTAAAATACAAAACCACTATGCATAAACCGAAATCAACGGTTTAATATACTGTTGAGAATTTATTTATTTTTAGTATCTTAATGACACCAAATTGGAAAACTCAAAACTAGAAAGTTGTAGATCTCGTCCAGATCTACAATTTTGATATAAAAATCATCTTCATCAGAGATTGTATGAAAAAGTTATAATTTTTAAAATATTTTACAGATTATAGCTACAGTACCTAAAATTAATTTTTTTTAAAAAAAAATTGTGCCGAACTTAGCTATAATATTTGGGACCTGAATGACACCCTCTGCCAAGTTTAGGGACCTGTGGTGATCAACTTAAAAGCTTGGGACTAGATGACACACTCTACCAAGTTTAGGGACACACAGATATCAGTTTAGAAGTTTGGGGACCTAAGTGACACCTCCTGTCAAGTTCGAGGGCTAGAGGTGAATTTTCCTTTATATAAAAAGTCCATGTTTTACTCCACCTCCGAAAAGCATTGTGAAAACAACATGAACCTACGATACCAAGGTTAGTCTCAACCTAGGAACTAAGATGGTTTTTAGTATGTCCATTAGTTAGAGTGATATCTAAGAAAAATGATAATGTGACATTAGAAGTTAAGAAACAGAGAGAAGAAAATGGTTTCTTCTATGAAAAATATATCTACATGAGAACCAAGATAAAAACGATGTAATAGGTTGACAATCAAAGATACAAGACAAGTAATTGGACAAAAATCTATTTTAAAAAACCAACAACTAGAAATATGATTTTGTTGGTGTAGTGTGTATATAACTTGGAAAGTACTCCCTCCATATAGGAAAAGTAAGTCATTGTGGGCAAGGCTTTAGTAGTCAAACATTGGGAACATAAATCATGAATAATTTTTAAATTATTGAGTTTAGAAATATGAAACTATATAAATAGATTTGTCTTTAAATATACTTCGATAAAAGTATGCATATATCACTTTTCAATAAATATTTTTATAGAAATATAAAGTCAAAGTCATGTTTTGAAAACCATGTTGTTGTTGGTCTAAACAACTTCTAAATTCTACACAAAGAGAGTACATGAACTATCTGGTCTCATAGTTTCTACATTGGGACCGTCCTTAGCCCAAAGGATTGCACCACCAACCTCTGATAATTTTTTTTCACTATTCTCTGTTCATAAAAGGATTCAATTCTCATTTTTCAAGGAATGAAACAATTTAAAGTTGATCAAAGTTTAACATTCATGATACGTATAAATGCTATTAAAGTAATTGTAAAATATATTTTTATAATAGATCTAGTCAGCGATATAAACATAATGATGAGGACATCATGGGCTTGGATATGACCATGTTAACCACTTCTAAACCGAAGGTGCAACTATTCTATATGAGTCTTATTATTGATACATTTGATGAATTGGTGCTGCACCATAAAGTGTGTATATTTTTGTTTTTAGAATTACTTATATGGATCAAGAGAAGGTTTGATTGCATAAAGAAAGCATGGAAGGTCAATGAAGTTGATTGGGGACCAAATCTAAATATTTCAAACGTCCTCCACTAGGCTACCACGTCACTTATAGCCCAAGGAAGAAAAGACTCCAAGTCCCACAGGTTTTGTGCAATTCGGACTGCAGAAGAGTCCAAACTTGCGACGGTCACCACGACTTCATAAGACTCCGATTGGGACGTTCTATGACTTTTAGGAAAGCATATCAAGTCTACTTTCTAACGGATCTATGGTCGTTCCCATATCTTGTTAGATGCGTTCAGTCGTTGTTTTAATGCCAAGACCTTCTCTGCTTATGGTGCTGCGTCACCCAATTTTGGGCTGTTGGCCCATGTATCGAGTTGGGTCCATTAGGGATGTGTCCAAGGGTTGGAGGACGACCCTAACACCCCCTTGGTCATCCTTCCTCCTACTTATATGCCTCTAGAGCCGCCACAAGCAGAGGGAGTTTTGTTTTGATCTAAATTTAGCCATTGCTACTTTCTTGTAGACGCATGTGTCGACTAGACCATCCGTTCTACTCGATTCGGAACCCCACCTTCATGTGTATGAGATCTAAACCTCCATCTCATATTGGCAATTGAGTGCTTATTCTTCTTGATCTTGCTGGTTCTTCGATTGCTCGCAGGAATAACCCTAATGGTTTGGTTGGTCGTAACCCTATTGTATCGATCGGTAAAGCGCAGCGTCCTTGAACGGTTGTAGTCGTGTCGTGAACGTCGTTCCAGAAAAATCAAAGTTATCCATCTCCACCGAAAGATTGGGACACCCATACTCTTATCACATAATACTATTTATAGTCAAAACTAGTTTAATTTGTACAAATTCTATAATTAATTACACTAGGGATAAGATCGGAACCGTAGAAAAAGGGAGTTGGGGCCGGCCGATGGGAGTGGGACCGACCAACTCCTATAGGACTCACGGTCTCACTTACATGTCCTGATCAGCAGCGCTGCAGCCAGCTGGGCCCTTCTCGTCAGTCCTCTACTACACTACTACTACACGTGCTCCCTGACCGCACAAGCTGCCAGGTGGGGTCAGTCATGCGTGCGGGCCGCCTGTCAGTTACGCGGCATCGCGGTGGCGAAGGTTTTGTTCCCTCTGCATCGTGCGGACCCGATCAAATCAAATCGACCTCCTGACGTGCGGCGCGGGTTCCGTCTCGTGGCCTGGACCTCGAGGCACCTGACCGGAACGCGACGGGTTGACGTGGACGTGCTGACATACATTTGAAATTTAGAATTTTGAAGTATACAATCATGGTCTAAGTAGGATTAAAAGATTCGCCTCGTGATGTACATGCCACTACCTAAAAAAATAATTTGTAAAAGACAGCCCTATATTACTATAGTCTGTAGGGGCGGTTTGTGACTGAGCCCCCCTTATAGTGGGCTGGCAGTGGTCGACCAAGCCAACCCACTCTTACAAATGACTTAGTATCTAACCGTCCTTACTGAGCCATTTATGAGGGGATTGGTGATTGAACCACCCTTACATATGGCGGCTGTATAAGTGGCTTAGCCACCTTATTCCACCTCGAGCCACTCATTCCATCTCGAGAAAAAAGGTTGGGAGGCCTTGGGCACCTCAAAAAAATTACTCTACTAAAGGGGGACGTTTTCAACTCAAATTTTTTGGTGGAGAGCTTGTAGATGGTAAGAAAATGCTATTCCCACCCTTTAATTGAAGTTTTAAGGGTTGGTTAGTGAGTAAATTAGAGTTTTGTTTTCTGTCTTCCATGGTGCTTGAGCTTTGTGTGGAGCAAATTAGAACTTAGATTTCAAGCTATTAGTGTGGATTAGTTAGAGAAATGAACTTGCACCCTCAATTAGCCGATCTTGCTTGACTTTTAATGGTTGAACCCTAGCTAGTTTCATGCATGAATGGAGAAGTTCTAGATCTAGGGTTTCCTTTTTTATTTTGTAATTTATGTTTTATGAAATTGAATGGGGTTGGCACGAAAGGTTGTTGGTAATTGTTGTTTATGAAATTGTATATATTTTAACTATTTAGTTAACACTGTTGCTAATAATTGTCAAAAAATTTGTTCCTACTAATAATTGGTCAAAAAAATTGTTGCTTATAATTGTTACTAATAATTGTTGATAATTATTGTTGCTAGTAATTGTTGATAATTGTTGTTGATAATCATTGTTGCTAATTATTGTTGATAATAATTATTGCCAATAATTGTTAGTTAGAGAATGGACCTCACACCTTTTGATAGTGCTTTATTAATTAGCTAATTAGAACCTAGTTTTAAAGCTATTAATGTGCAGAGAATGGACCTCACACCCTATATTTAGTCGCTATTGCTTGATTTTAGTGGAAATCACACCCTAGTTTCGTGTATGTTTAATATGATTCGTTTCATGTGTTTTCTTTTTTTCTTTTTAAAAGCTGGAGTATAGGAACTCTTGGATGTATGGTTGGTCAAGGATCGATGAACGTTTTGATGAAGAGGTGGACAAATTTATAAACCTGCACAGAAGCATGCAACAACACTGATATATAATAAGGATACAATCATTTGTCTATGCAAAGATTGCAAGAACAAACGGGCATTTGCAGATGTAGGTATCATCAAATCACATCTAATTATGCGAGGATTTATTCGGGATTACACATCATGGATTCATCATGGTGAAACAATGGTTTTTGATGACGATAGCACTGGTCAAGAGAAAGACGACGAAACCCTGAGGTATCTGCACCAATACACAAATGAGATTGATGAAGAAATGCGCTATATCTTTGGAAAGAAACAAGGTGGTGACTTTGGCAATGAACAAGGTATTGATGATGCTGGTTGTGCTGCCGGCTGATGGCGGACCACGTGAGGGGGATGAAGACGACGGTGACAATTTGGAGGACATGATTTGAGCCTTTGGACCAAAAATATTACTGCAGAAGAAAGGTCTAGAAATTCTAGAGATGGTGAAAACAGCATCGAGGGAGACTGTGTATGGTGTTGAGAAGGGTTGTCCGACACACTGGACACTGCTCCATTTTGTGCTTGAGCTACTCATCCTGAAGGCTAAGTACGGCTAGTCAGACTGTAGTTTCAATGATCTGTTGCATGCGTCTCTTATCTTGGGTGCTGCCATAGCCAAACTTAGTTCCTACCAACACATACCATGCGAACAAGGTTATAAGTCCATTGACACATACCATGTCCCAACCACTGTATCCTTTTTCATGGTGAAACACTCAAAGATCTAGACAAACGTCCTCGATGTGGGGCCAGCCGATACAAGGACAATAACCTTTATAGTGGCGGAGAACCCTCCACTGGGAACAAGAGGAATACGAAGGGTGCGAAAAAGGCAGTACAAGAATCTTAACCCCAAGAGGACACTCCATTAGGCAACGATGCAAAAAAGAGAAAAGTTCCTGCGTTGGTAATGTGGTATTTGCCAGTGACCGACCGCTTGAGGCGTATCTTCCTGAACCCTAAGGAAGCCACGCTCATGACAAGGTGGGACGATGAGGGTAAGGTCAATGGTGATGTGATTGCACACCCGGCCGATGGTAGTCAGTGGCAAGACTTCGATAAGAATAACAAACTATTCAGCTCAGACCCAAGGAACGTACGATTCGCCTTGAGCACCGATGGAATGAATCCCTTCAATGAGAGGATGACCGACCATAGCACTTGGCCAGTCATCCTAACCATGTACAACATCCCGATGTACCTGTGTTAGAAGAGAAAGTATCTGTTCCTCACCGTCCTTATTTCTGGCCCTAAACAACCAGACATTGATATAGACGTGTTCCTCGAGCCTGTGAATGCAAGAATTCGATAAACTATGGAGGGAAGGGGCTCCGATGTATTTGTAATGGCATTTGTAAGGGCAGTTGATGATTCAACCGCCCTTACAAATGCCATTTGTAAGGGCGGTTCGGCCAACCGCCCCTACAGAGGGCTAATTTGTAAGAGCACCCCTGGTTGGGGCGGTTGGGCCAACCGCTCTTACAGAGACCCTAGACCCTCCTTACAAATGATTACTGTAGTAGTGTGCAAACTGTGCAAATGCAAACATTTCATCTACATTTAATCATGGACTAAGTAGGTTTAAAAGATTCATATACTTATTGGAAAAGATTCCCCGCTGCTACAGTATCACATACTCGCTTTTAGTTTTACCATACCTTTATCATTGTATCTTTCCAGACGAATGCTCTACACCTTTAATGGATATTAGCAAACAAAGAAGACATTCAATGACGACGTGTGGCTTGTTTGGAACCTTTGGCTTGTTTGTGTGGCTCCCGTACCCATCCGTCCACAGGCTTCGGCAGAGCTGACGGAGCCACACCAATGTCACGCGAGCGAGGGGCGCTTTTAGCGTGCTACCGGAGCAGCCAGGGCCTGAAAAACTAGCTACGCCTCGGGGCCTCCGGCTCTATCATAGTACCGCATTGGAGAAGCTCTTCCAAACACACTCTTAATTTGTATGGTTCGGCTTACCTTACCTTTCTAGAAGGCGTGTTTCATGAGAGACTTTCTAGCCCCTGTGAGCTATTTTGGCTCTCCTCGGCAGCAAGAAACATCTTGCTAACACAGGAATCGAGATAAGCGAGGCACATGAACCAAACAGATAGCTGTGTCCAGTTTCTTGCTCGGCTAGGCAAAACAGTACTGGGTAAAGGTACCAAGCATGCCCATCATGCTTTTCAAAACCTGCAATAGGGGCTTTGGAATTTTTGTTGTGTTCAGCTTCATTCTTTGTTTTTTTTTTACGAAATTCATTCTTCATTTTTTTAGTGAGTGAGTTGTTCAAGTTGTTACAAAATCCCTATCGGTACGACTAGACTTTACTTTGCCCTATTTTTTCCTTTATCCTATTTAAATACAAGGTACAACTCTTGCCATTTCTCTTTCAGAAGACATTCTGATTATACCCAAGGCTAAATGCAGCTTAATTGGTTCATGCTGTGAAAATTTATTATACGAGTTTATGTATTTACTTTGTTATGGGTCCTCTTACCTATAATATTCTTCTTTGGAGGTCGATAGGTCATCGATAACGATGTGTCAACAGTGATTTTGCCAATCTTAAGATCTACATACTCATTATATCATAGAGGCTTGTAGTCTTGAGTGTTTGTGCATGTATGTTGGTCGTATGTCTTGTACAATGTTTTGGAAACAATATATCTAGGAATTTATCGACAATGTGGAACTTGAACAACTATGCCTAACAAAACCTACTCTTGTTTGTTATTTTGCATGCCAAAATTAAGGCAAATATAGAGTTTTAAATTTTGAAACCTATTAATCCGGATTCAAGTTTTTGATTTAACATATATACTCATATTTTTCTAAATTTATTTTAGTATTTAACGATGTTATTCTTTTTAATGATTGGCAATGTGATCATTGGCAATGAGGTATTGAGTTAACTTTATCAGCCTCATAATTGAGATACATGTGTTAACTTTATCAATCTTATAATCTACCGACATAGTCTTTCCATGGTCTCATAGACCTTAAGGTCTATGTAGGCTTGTGTCAGTACTGTGATACTCCCTCCGTATAGGAAAAAGATGTCGTTTTAGAAAATGTCTTGGTCAAAGATTGAGAATATTAATCATGAATTAACTTTTGAATTATTGAGTTTGAAAATATGAAAACTATATAATAGATTTGTCTTCAAATATACTTTCATAAAAGTATGCATATATCACTTTTCAATAAATATTTTTATAGAAATTTAAAGTCAAAGTCAGGCTTTATAGACCATGTCGTTGTCCTAAGCGACATCTAAATCCTATACGGAGAAAGTACATATACAAAATAAAAAAGTAACAAACATTATGTTTGTTTGTCCGGGTTACGTTGTTAGTCTTTCCAGGGTGTTGGAACATTCCATACTGGTAAGCCTTTCTTCGAGTCTTCCATAGTAGCACATGAATTGTGTGGGACCGGCCGCTACCCAACCCAGAATTGCTTCGCTCACACTATTGCTGACACTGACAAAATCGTGGTGAAAATGGTTCCCCCTGCTTTGCTCATCCATGTGCTGAGTTTCTTGAAGTCTTGAAGAAATCCGTTTAATAGATCAATCAAACTATGGGAGGCCTTAAGACGTCATAGCTAATGCTTAAACAAATATGATTTGCCTTCCAGGATTTGGTTTTAAATGTCCCCACCGAGAAATAGTAAGTGTGTCTGAACCTTAAAACTTTGTAGCTAGTGGAAGACTGGAAGGTGGATAGTACGTGTGAGAGAAAGTACAAATGACCTGACAAAATCAAGTTAGGCCAGCCATAGTGTACAAGCGGTGCCGGAAAAAAAGCAGTGGCCACATTGGAAACAGGACATCACCCTAGCACAGATGCAGCGTGAGATGAAAAGAAGCACCCAAACCAACTCTGGCCTCCAAATAAAATAATGACTACATCCTGCTCCGCTCTCTCTCTCTCTCTCCCAAACTTGCTGAGATAAGATCAATGCAGCGACTATAGTTGCTAACAGTCATGTCAACAAAATAGTTTTTTATTATTGTAGCACTGCTCCTCATTTTCTTGGCTTCGCTAGAAGTTGTCACCACCGGTTGCACTAGGGGTGGAGCGGTTCCCAAACCTTCTCTCCTTTTTAGCCTTACTCAGGGCGAGGTCAGGGAACACACTACAGAAGGCCTTAGAGTTGCCATACGGTATGCCCAGAACTTAGGGATTTGAATCGTTTTAGTCAGGAGGATACCCATGCCCAATGGACTGAACACAAAATTAATCTTGTTCTGGTTGTTACAACCTAGTGGTTGGCTAGTGGAAAACAGAAAAAAAACTATGGGCAAAGCCCCATTAAGAACAAATCCCATTCACATAGTCAAGAAAATTTCATAAACCTTAGTCTAATAATGTTGAAAAAGAAAAACGATGAAATAGGTGAGCAAGTGAGGCCATGCACGTTTTAGCTCGTTTACATGGTGGAAGTAGATCTGACAAGAAAAACATATGGTGCTAATAAAAGAAACAATGGTAAACATTTTATTTGATTTCAATCATGTGGCATAAAAGCTCAAGAGCTGATAAAGGAGAGAACACTCTGTAAGAACTTACGGCCTAATAGGATCTCTAGTTCCAATTAGGACACCTATACTTAAACTTAGATTAAATCTCTCAAGTAATACCTTTGTTAGCAGAGGAGGAAGCCAATTAGGGTTTAGGTACGAGGACTCGTGTCTGCATGATGTTGATGCAAAGAGATGGTGATGTTGATCCCGTAGTCTTAAACATTGGCATCATCCTCCTACCGCCAGCGACTCCCTCCTAGGTTGATGAGGTTAGGGAAGGAGACGAGAGCAGCGACCGTCCTCTTATTTTAGTGCTCTGTTAGACCTTTAGGTTTGGTATGGCTGACCTCTCCCATTTCCGTTGGGTTAGATTGAGAAATTACTACGGAAAGAGTCTTTAGGGCGGTTAAATAAGCTTTTTAGGAGCAGTTCGCCCAACCGTTACAAACCCATCGATTGTAAAGATGGGCCGTTTCTAGCGATGGCCTTGTAACCATCCCTGAAGATAGATTTTTGGAGGCAGTTCTGTTTCGAAATTCACCTCTGAAAATGCCATCTTTAGGGGCAGTTTCAGTCACACAACCACCTCTAAATATGTATTTTCAGGGGCGGTTTCAATAAGACAACCTCCTCTACAAATTCTTTTCCAGGGGTGGTTGCAGTAACGAAACTGCCTATGGAAATATTTTATCAAGGATGGTTGTTGGAATGAAATCGTCTTTTCCCACCAAATTTCAGACCCAATCAAAAACGATTCAAATTAACTACATAAATACACAACAGTGAACTAGTTAACTAGCACCCCGCCATATAAACTATTAACATCACAATAGAAAACAATTGTTTTTAGTACAGGTGCTTTGGCCCAAAAATGTAAAGGGGCGCTCGCATGCAGTGCAAAGAGAGGCAAACTTGGGTTCCGTGGTATACTCTTGCTGTTTGTCAAAGAATAGACCTCCTCCTGAATGGCCTCCTTCAGCAAGAACTTGCAGAAATCATCTTGACCTTCCTGAATATCCTTTTGCTCAAGTTGGTTGGAAGCCAAAAATTCTATGTTGCACGAAATAAAAAGGGGCATCAAGAACTTCAAGAAACATTTTACAGGTACTGCATTCTTGCAGACTGAAAATATTTTTTTGCAAGGTAAAACTCAAGGAAATGAAAACTGAGCAAATAGATAGAATTCACTGAATGGATGTTGTAAGCAATTGAATGAATCAAGTAACAGAAGAGTAAACACCTAAACAGTATAGCAGTTTAGCAGCATTGTGATCAGGCATTCCATTGATCTTGTACCTCCATTCTAATTCATTTTGGTACAATCAATTTTCTTAGTGGTACAATTAGTTACAGCTGATTAAGTTTCGCTTTGAAAGCTATTAAAAATAACATTCTACATGTAAGTGCCAAAACCAACATAACATAAGATAATCCATGGCACCTAATTAGTTTAGGTAATTGCTATGTTTGAATATTTCTGAAGAGAACTAAGCATGAAAAATTACATAAAATAGAGAACTTACAGTAACTATATGGACAACCCATTCACTAGCACCATCACAGGCCATAGCATGGGAAACTACCTTCAGCACAAATTTCTACAAATATGAACATTAAAAAACATATTGATTGGGGCAAGTTTTGTACTCGATTCACTTTACACAATTAATAACCTTAAGTAATACTACTATACTAGAGAGCACAATTAATAACCTTCAGTAATACTACTATGCTAGAGAGAATATCTCATTTCCAGGATCTAAGTAGGAAGGAACTTGGCGATATACCTCTGCCTTTTTCTGGCTCATTCTATCTTTCCATTCATGATCAAGTAGAGCATATAGGTAACTGGAACATGAACCTGCAATTCCTACTGCCATTTTATGAAATGACGAAAATGTGGTTGGGAAGGACACCATGAATGAAGAAAATGTCATAAAAGTTAAGAACACCATGCGACATTCCGTTCGGCCACAATATCCTTTCCCAACCAAATCGGAGGAGGGCAAAGGGCCAAGGGTAGAGTGGACACCGCGATGCGCAAGGGAGAGGTCTGGGCGGTCGGCGCGGCGGCGTGTGGTGGTGGTGGTGGTGGTGGCTAGTATGAGGGAGAGAACGTCGTGTGGTTTGGGATTTGACATAGGGGGGTTATCGTAGAGGAACAACCGCTGTGATGGACGACGACACGAAAGAGAGGCAGGCCTCCAGGGACCACCGACGTCGGCAGCGATAGATAGAGAGGAAGAAGATATGGACGGCATGGTGATTTGGGGATTTTGGTTGCGCTTCGCTATAGTTTTAAACAGCACGCCAAGGACTTGAAATTTTTTTGCCCCACATCCCTCGTATATAGTGACATAATTTTAGGTGTGGTTTTCTTACACGATCGCCTATAAAAATGTCCTTCAAAAAATTGTTTTACATAAGCAAATTAATGTATTCAAAAGAAATCTAAGTTCAACTATTATTGAACAGACTAGCTTAGCGTATTGGTAACTACCATACTTGTCGATATGGACGACGAGGGTTTGATTCCTCTGGACGCCTTTTTTTCATTTTGTGAAGAACAAGTTATGCATAATGCTCCGACATACTGAAATATTACACAGCTAGACATAACTATAGGGTATACAATCTTTACATGCAAATTCTACATAATGCTCCGACGTACTAAAATATTACATGGCTGGACATAACCATAGGGTATAAAAACTTTACATGCAAGTTATACATAATGCACCGACGTCCTCAAATATTACATGGTCGGACATAACCATAGGGTATACAAACTTTACATGTGATAACTTTCACTTGAAACATCTATTTTTATTCCATTTTAAAGTTTTCAAAACTTGGTGCAAAGTTTGAAACTACATACAATGTTTTAAATCTTAAACTACAAAGTTTTAAATGGGCTAGTATAATTTATTCTGAATTTAAAGATATGCCAATAGTAGTGGTGGTGAAAGTGTTAGGCCAGTCTCAATGAGGTTTAATCGGAGTTTTATGAGTATCAATTATGCTGATGTGGCATCGTATTAATGAAGAGACAGATGGTAAGAGTTTTATGGGAGTAGCGAGAATTTCATGGGGATGAAACTCTTTTGCACTGTTTCTATAATCTGGATGCGTTGGAAACTATGAGATGAAATCCACATTGAGACTGGTTTTAGTGTAGCAGTAGTATTGCAAGGCCAACAAGAAGAAATTGGGTGTAGTAGTACTAGTAGTGGTACTGCAAGGGGCAAGTGTTTATGGCGACACGACATTGGGTAGTGGAAGAGGCAATCTGGCCACACTTTGCCACACTTTGACCCCAAGTCCAATGACATGACATAATATGCTTCATATTTGGTCCGACTTGGACAAATTTCAAATCGTAGAATTGACCGGTCCGGATATTTCTAACTCGGTGGACCATCATAGGGGATGTGTATTTTGCAGACACTATGGTCTAACCTTGTCAAAATTTCTATTATCGGGCTGTCATCTAGTTGCCTAAATATGTTTAAACTTGTTCCTATGTACTATTAGGCAGAAAACCTATTCTTATACATATTTTTCATGAAGTGTTAGTGCAAGGGGCAAGCTAGCTAAACTTTGCCACACTTTAACCACAAGTCCAACAAAATGAATTGAGTAATGACATGACATTGAAATTTATGGTGACGTGACATGACATGACATGCCCCATATTTGCACTTGCCCGATAGGAATAAATTTTAAATTGGCAGGCTAACCAGCCATAAACCATAAATATGATCAATTAAACTGTAACACGATAGGCAACCGCACCCCTCGAAAATATCAATCGCTGCGCTTTGTCATTGAGTTAAATAGCATGCAGGATTGGATAAAAAATGATCACATCTCCTTCACTTTCTTTCCTCTTCCCACACCAGCGGAGAGAGAGAGAGAGAGTGAAAGCCCATGTTTGGTTTTGGGTAATTGATGAAACCTAGTTTGCTAATGTTTGCTCTAAGTTTTTCATGAGATTAATTAGCAAACAAAAAGATGGAACAAAGGACCGGGTCGGTGGAGGCCACAATTGAAGGGCAATGACGGCGTCCATGCAAATGGTGTAAGTCCATCAACAAGAGGAGAAAGCCCTGATGACGGCATCCATGAAAATGGTATAAGTCCATCGTCAAAAGGTGTCCACAAGCTTCATCGAGAGATGAGAAGGAAGATGGTGAAAAGCTAGGAGTTCAAGGCAAAGGTATAGCCATTAGGAGCTCTTTCATTTTTGTGATCAAGACTATAGAGATAGTGATCACATTTAGGATAGATAGCCGTACTATCAAGAGGGGAGAAATCGTTTGTGAAATGCGGTTACCAAAGTGCCACTAGGTGTTCATATCCATTGCATATGCATGTAGATACTAGTGACACTAACAAAACCCGTTGAAAACTCTTCTGAAAAGGCTAATACACGTGCACTAAAGTGAGAGACACTTTAGAGTGTTAGCGCCTTTGGAAACGGGGTGAAGTTTGAGTGTTCGCAAGCTCGGCAGGATTCAACTCTTTTCGGTGATTACACTTAGTAGAAATGTGCACCGAAAACTTGCCGAAGTTTCCCGGTGGCTAACTCTTTGTGAAAGTACAAAAACGTGTGCACTGGGGTAGCACCGGACGCGTCCGGTGTGAACTCTGTGCTCTCGGGTCGGTTCGGTGAAGTTTTCACCGGACGCGCGAATTTGATCACCGGAAGCGCTGGGAATAATATTCCAGCGTCCGGTGCCTATGACGTGGCGAGCAGCAATTGGCCGTTGGAGTAGTGGACGCCGAGGAGCGTCCGGTGACCCTGCACCGGACGCGTCCGGTGAGCAAATGTGCTCTCTGGAACCTCTCTGGAACCGCACCGGACACGGGCGTCGGAGCGTCCGGTGTGACGGCTCCGCGTCAGGTGTGAACGCGCGCAGCAGGCGAATTCAAATGGCTAGTACACGTGTCGCGGGGCGATGCACCGAACGCTGCACCGGACGCGTCTGGTGTGAACTAACTTCGCGTCCAGTGTCCCCGAAAACTGTGAGTAACGTTTGGATTTTGAGTGGGGGCTATAAGTAGTGGAGTGGCTGGCTTGTGCTCTCTCTCTCTTGGACATTTTCATTGACTTAGCAAGCTAGTGAGCCTCTTCACTCCTCTCTCACACCTTACACTTGATTGAGATCATCATTTGGTGAGATTGGAGAGCATCAAATGCATTGCATGCTTGTGATCATCTAGAGGCACTTGGTGAGTGTATTTCGCAGTGGATTCTCTTATTACTCTTGGAGTTTGCCGACTCCTAGACAGCTTGGAGCTGCGAGGATCGTTGAGGGGAGTCCGTCTCCGATCGGTGATTTGTGAGGGGTCCTTGAGCCTACCCCGTGGGAGATCACGAATTGGCTAGTCTAATGGATTGCTCGTAGCTTGGTGGATCCCCATCTTGTGTTGGTTGTGCGCATGGAAAAAAATAGCGGGCTATAGCGTTGCTATAGCGGCGCTATAGCGGTTGGAAAGGCATCACGCTAAGCTATTGTCAATTATACCGCTATGCTGACTTTCACCGTTATAGTGGAAAATAGCGCCGCTAAACGCCAGGTAAAATAGCGCCGCTATTTCAGATTTACTCAATTGACCAAACCAGCGATGGTCCAATAGCCTGGTAAGCCCATGAAGGCCTAAAACCCATTGAAACCCTAAATCTCCATACACTCACGCACAACACCAAGGCTTAAAGAAAATGGTAAAGAAAATCACAGATAATAATGATGGCAAATAATCTGTGCCTGAGATTGTAGCTGCTTCATCTTCTGACATAGAAATTGATGATGACCATGATGTCAATGTGGATCTCCAGTCTGGAAGTGATCAATCTTCTCAATCAGACTCTAAAAACTCAATCTCAGACTATCTTGCGCTTACAACCTTGAAGTTGCACTATAAGAGTGACAATCTGATTAGTTATTTGTTGGCTTGCTGCTAATTTAATATTTTGGACAACTGAACACTGAAGTTTCGTGAACTGTGTTGTAATGTTGTGTGAACCATGTTGTAATATTGGTTGTAATATTGGTAATGATACCTAGGCTTCTAGAATCCTAAAAACATATTTGTGTTTGTTGAATTTCATATTTGGCATGATTCTTGCATTATACTTGTGTTTTTCATGTTTTTTTTATAGAAATGCTATTTGTCATAGCTTCGCTATAGCGCCACTATAGCCTTATAGCTTCTGAAAAAACGTTGCCGCTATTTTCAATAGCCTGCGATTTTTTTCCATGGTTGTGCAGCATCCTTGAGAAGGGTTTGGCGTGTGATGCCAATTAGCGCGTGAACCTCTAAGTGGGGTGTATCGCTACAACGAGGAGTAGCTTGCCGGCAAGCAAGTGAATCTCGGTAAAAAATCTTGTGTCATCTCTCTACCGAGGCTTTCTATTGCATTGTGAGTGATTGTTCATTTGGTATTCTCTACTCTTCACCGGCGGTATAACATTGCTCACTCTACTCTCTTTACATTCTTGTATTTACCTTGTCTAGCTCTCTCTTGTGTAGTTGCTCACCTAGGAGTAGAGTAAAGTAGTGACTTAGTTTGTTGGTGTGAAAACTAGAGACAATAGCCTAGAACGGTTAGGTGGCTTGCTCTTTTAAGTAGGCTAGCGTAAAATTCGCTTCGCCGTATTTTTGTCTAACCAACTTTGCTTAAGTGTTGTTTGTAGAAATTTTTATAGGCTATTCACCCCCTCTAGCCATTTAGGACCTTTCAGAGAGAGAGAGAGAGAGAGAGAGAGAGAGAGAGAGATCAAACACACAACAATGGGCCATTTGGTCATCCGACAAATACAACACGGACAATTCCGATGAGGAGGGGGAGGAGGTGAACCAGCCACTCCCAATGTCGAGTGGCAGTGACGATGAGGATGCCTCTGACGTTGAGGAGTACGAGTCATCATCTGACTCGTTCTTCCATGACAAGCAGTCAACCGTGCAAGAGGAAGCCGAGGAGGAGGGGGAGGAGGAGGAGGAGGAGGCTAACGGCGACGACCACGATGAGGACGAGGAGGAGGATCTGGAGGTGGTGGAGGCTCAGAAGGAAGAGGAGGAGGAGGTGGTGGTGGTGGCGATGGAGGTGGAGGCGCCGGAGGAGGAGGAGGAGGAGGAGGAGGAGGAGGAGGAGGCAGTGGAGGAGGACATCATTGCCGACGACTCTTCCACCGATGAGGAGGATGAGAACATGATGTTGGGGGAGGAGGAGGAGGAGAAGGACGGCAGCGGCAGTGGCGATGATGAGGAGGTGGACGACTACACCAAGTCTAGAGTGAAGCCCCGGAAATGCCCCCGCCGCTGGTCACCATCCCCCGAGGATGACGAGGACGAGGACGAGGATGATGACGACGACAGTGACAATAACAACGTCGAGTGGGGCACAGTAGTAGTAGTAGCAGCAGCACTAGCTAGAATAGGGTGTGTAGTGCACACTCATGGTGTATTTTAGCAAAGTTTAGTGTGTAGCACCCCAAAATGTATTATTAATCAATATATGACCATTTTGTTTATATTCTAGTTCTTTTATTGTACTTCATTGGAATGTCATTTAGGTAGAACCAACACCATTAGCAGTTTCACCATATAGCAAGCGTGTTCGGAACAAGGTGTACTATGGGTGCATATGTTGATGGGAGTTCTAGTAGGATCACACTATGGGTGCATAAGAATGAGTCTACAGTCCATGGTGGTACGTGCTTTGCAAATTCGGCACAAGAATGTTTGCCTCTAACATGAAGTTGTGTGCTAGTAATGGGAATACTCAGTAAGGTTTTGGGGTTTACTATTTCATCTTTTGTCTTTATACTATTCTTATAAGAACTATGAACACCAAAATTGTACTCACTCTGTCCCAAAATAGATGTCGCTATAGGACGCGTGCTGGTCAATTTTTCTCAACTTTGACTGAGTTTATAGAAAATATGTGCAACATTTATATCTCCAAGTAAATATATTATGACAGTATATTCAAAGATCTATCTAATGATACTAATTACATATTATAAATATTAATATTTTTGTGTATACATTTGGTCAAAGGTAAAAAAGTCTTTGACTTCTCGGGAAGTGAGAATGACATCTATTTTGGGACGGATGGAGTACACTCTAGTGGATGTCTTGTGTTGAAACCAACACTTGGGTGCAAAAGAGGCCAGGCCAACCAAACAAGACAATGCGACACTTGTCTTTTTATATGCGCTGGACTATCCCTTCGTCAACATTTTTGACATCCGACACAGGTTTGGTCCAGCTGACACAACTACAGTGTGGCCGGACTGTCCCTGAATTCAACAAAATATTAGATACTTCTTTTTAGAAGTTTGTGTAGTTCTGATTGATGAATGTTTTTCTACCCTTACTGCCTTTCCCCATTATTGTTATCTTCCCTTAATTTTGGTGCATATAATACTTTTGTGTTAACTCCTCTACTTCTTACACCATGATGATCACAAACCTTATTGTTCTCCATGAAACCTCTTTTTACCAAGTGTGATCTTATCGCATTTTTTGGCATACTGTACCGTTCTGACAGTCACATCATGGATAATAGGTATCCTTTGTCTGCTTAATCTAAGTGTGTCTTTTAGCGGCTCCAATAAAACCATTCACATCTTGTATGTAGAAAAGTTCATGTCTTTTTTCTTGTACATCCATGACCGGTCCATATAGTTGCTCCTACAAAAATAAATAGTATATTTGCATCAAGGTATAATTCACATATATTTCTTGAAGCAATTAATTAATGTCTATTTTCTTCGGCATAAATTAACTAGAGTTCACGTGTGCCAAATTAGTTGGGCAAAATAGTGTCTAAATTTCTAGTAAAAAAATAAAACATCATACATGCATGTCTCTATCTCAGCCTGGATCTCGTAGTGAAAGAAATGTATATCTAGAGAACTGAAAAGTGTAAAAGGATCCCATAACCTCAACTGTCAAACCCAACTCCTTCAATGGTTCAAGGGCAACCCCCCCCTCTATTTTTGTGATTTCTTGCCCTCCAAGTGTGCTGAACAATGTTTATCCAGCGCTGTCCCGAGGAGAAAGAACATGGTATTTAGAGGATTTTTTAGGGGCGGCGGTAAAAATGCATCTTCAGAGTACAAGAACCGCCTCTAAAATGTAACTATGAGGCCATTTTCTTAATTAAACCATCCCTGAAAATAGATCATCAAAGGCGGTCATAAAGCTACAGCTACAGTGCTCCCAGACATGGTTAAACACTGCTTTAGTTGGACCGGCTCTATTACAGAAGAGGGACACTGCTGAAAAGTTTTTCTGTACTAGTGAGAAGGGAAAAGGCGCCTCTATTTATATCTCTTATAAAGTTAATCTTCACTTCCACTACACGTCTATGTCAACATACGAGTTATCCACATCATCCTCCACTAACTATCAACCTTTTAATTGTAAGCTATCAATATCATCTCTACTTAATTTTATTGTAAATGCTTGGTCCGCACAGAACGTGCGAAACACCTTTTAGTTTTATATAGCGCTGTGCTGATTTGTTGTGAGAGAAAAATACTATTTCATAGCTGAAAATAAGCGCTGATTGGTCAAAAAAACATGTGAGATTTGCCCCGCGCACTCGGTCTTTTGACCATTTCTTGAGATCACCCCTAACGCAGTCAAGACAGGTTCCTTTTTCAATCCATCGGAAGACATATTGGATATGTTTACTGAAGCTATATTGGATATGTTTGCATCTAGAAAATAATAACGCACTCTACCTTTGGCATTAAATTATAGAGTATAATGATGAACGAGAAGATGGAAAGAGATGTTTCACGAGAGTCCTTTGAACTGACGTTCTTAAAGGTGCACTGTGTGCTGGAGACTAACCGAGGAAAGAAAGGAAGGGAATGACGACTATCAGAGGCCAAGAGAATATTTGTACTACAGATGAGATCTCCCTATATTCCTTCTTTTTCGAACTTCTCATGAAAAGATTTCGATGCCGTGCATCGAACGTGGGACACTGGATTTAGATACGTTTTCGCAATATTTTGTCCCAGCCCGGCGATTCACCGCCCTTTCCATGTGAGAGGACGAAATTGGATGTCTCTTTCGATCGGTCTCTTCGTTCGTGTCATCACATTATTCACCCCACTTGCAAAGGTACCTGAGATTAACAGCTTGAACTTTGCTCCTTGCCACAAATTAGCATCCATTCCATGTTTCAGTTGCTTCCTTGGAGATGCCAAATTCAATTATCCATGTAAAGGTTATTCTTTTCTTTTATTTTCTTTTTGTGTGTTGGATTAATTGGGCTGAGCCCATGAATAGTCTAGCAAATAATCAAAGGAATTGTAAAGGCCTGTAATAAATGGTGAGTGAGTGAGAATAGTACTGCATAATACACTGATTGAGAAGATGATCATATTAAATAGAAAACTAGTTGGTGCTCCTATAGACAAGGTGAGAGGGAGAGCTGGAAAACTACGTGTGCGCCACCACCGAGTCGGGCCACTCCGCGCTTTGGCCTTGGCCTGACATGATGTGTTAAGACACGTTTTGGACCTCAGAACAACGGTCACATGGTCAGAGCAACGGTCAATGGTGGCACAATGGTTCAATACATGAGTGGTTAGGAAAAATGGCTAAACCCACATGCGCCTAACATTGCAGTACGGCATATGTGAAATGACGCTATTACTGCCATGGACATGCTTTGTTGCGAAAGAAGCAGGCACATGTGTCTATTACCGCTATGGTAGAAGAGAAGAAGTAATCCTATGTTTGTATGTGGGTGACATAGTAATGTTTGGCACAAGGCTCAATGTGATTAAGGAAGTCAAGGAATTTCCGTCAAAGAGTTTTGATATGAAAGATTTGGGACTAACTGATGTAATACTGAACATTAAGCTATTGAAAGAAAAAAAAAATGGTGGGGTTGCTACCTGGAGAAGGTCCTAAGTCGCTTTGGTTATGGCGACTGCAAGGCTATTTCTACCCCTTGTGATCCTAATATAATTCTAAGGAGGAACCAAAGGATAATGAGGGATAAATTGAGATACTCTCAAATCACTGGCTCGCTGATGTATTTAGCTAGTGCGACAAGGCCTAACATCTCGTTTGTTGTGAGCAAGCTGAGCTGGTTTATTTCAAATTCAGGATATGATCACTGGCATGCTCTTAAGAGTGTTGCACTATCTAAAGAGTACAACAACCTATGGGATTCACTACGCTGGGTACCTGAAGGTACTCGAGGGCTATTGTGATGCAAATTGGACATATGATGCTGATGAGTTGAAGGCCACAAGTGGATATACATTCACACTTGGAGGTGGGGGTGTTATCTGGAAGTCTTACAAGCAAACCATCTTAAAGAGGTCAACAATGGAAGCAGAGCTAGCAAGACTTGATACTACCACCGTTGAGGCCAAATGGTTTCGTGAACTCCTTATGGATTTGCCGGTGATTGAGAAACCTATACCGTCAATTTTCATGAACTATTATAATTAGACTATGATAGTCTAAGGACAATATGAAGACCACCATGCATGTAAAGCAACGGTTAAAATCTGTTAGAAAATTAAGAAATTCTAAAGAAATAGCATTGGACTATGTCCATACGTCTAAGAATCGGCGAATCAATTCACCAAGGGACTATCACGAAATTTGATAGATATGGCATTGAGTGAGATGGGACTGAGACCCACTTGAAGTCTACCATAGTGGTAACCTACCATATGTGATCGGAGATCCCATGAATTAGGGTGTGGTGAAACAAACTATGAGTAGATTGAGAGAAGAGACCCTTTTTCTGTGTGGTTTCTCTATTAAGAAATGCACTTCTCTTCTTACTATATTACAAGTTGGTGTATACCTCAACGTGATCCGAGTGGCTTAGGGTCCGCTTGGTTCCCTTGCCAAGCTTGCTTGCCTTGCCAAGCTAAGCAAGGCAAACCTTGCCAAGCCAGGAGAGCCAATTTGGCTCACCCTAGCTAGCAAGAAAATTTCTTGCTTTCACGGGCAACGAGGCAGCACGCAAAACAACCAAACACATTAACTGTTTCAATTCCTTGCCTATCTAGGTGAGGCAAGCTTTGGCAAAGAATCTAAGCAAACCCTTACTGAAGCAGAGATGTCGGCCTACAGGACATTTTGAAAGAAACACACCTATATGAGTGTGACTACTTGTCACAATATATAAGATTTGGGTGATCTCTAGATACTCATGAAAAAGCATGGGGTTTTACTTATACTAGAAAAGGAAGCGCCCTTACGGGCGTCTTATAGGCATCCTATTGGAACTTCGAAGCAGCTAATCAAAACACATATGAAAAACATGCCAATAATAGAATACATACTGCAAGCTAATTAATCACGCAGATAGCAACCACCCAACTGTAACAACCCTAAAAATCCACACAACATAAAAATCCCAACCAATTAAAATTTTTCATTTATTTATTGTGAAAACCCATTTTTCTTGTGCAAGCATATATGTTTCATTATGAATTTGGTAATAAAGGAGTATAGCTTGCATTTTAATTCCATTCACATAGAATAATAACTTATGCATCACATTTGGGATTTATTGCAATTTATGTTTGTAATTACTCAATATTTAAAATGGGTAATATATGTATTTATACACTTAAGTGAAAATAGAAAAAGAAGAGAGGAAGAAGGAAGCCAGCCTGTCGGCCCACGTTGCGGCCCGGCAACGCGCGCGCGACCGGCACACACACGCTCGCGCTCGCGCTCGCTGCCAACCCGGGCCCGCATGTCAGCCGCCTTCCCCTTCCACTGTTTCTCTTCCACACGAAGACGACGCCACCGGGTCACGCAAATGGCGTGACCGACAGCGCCACGCATGGCAGAGCCCTGACCCCGCTGTTCCCCTCCTGTCCCCTCCTTTCTTGGCCGCCAAGCGAACCCGCGCCCATCCGGAGCCCTAGATCCACTCGAGCCACGGCCCTTCAATTGGTCGAGCGCGATCAGGACCGTTCGCCATTGGAGCTGGCCAAGCTCGCCTATAAAAAGGAGCTCACCCCGAAGCCCTACCCTCATTTCCCCTCGCCGCCACCGCGGCACAGACCGGCACACTGCACCAAACCGAGAGAGAGAGCGTAGGAGAAGGGCGGAGCAGAGGAGGAGAAGCTGCCGGAGCGCCGCCGCCGCGGAGCACGCCGGAGCCGGACACGGAGGAGAAGCCCGAGCTGCGGACGAGGAGCGGCATGGCACTGCGATCGCTCTGCACGGCTCCGACTCGCCACTGCATCGCCATCCTAGCTTCACCGACACCACGGTGAGCCACCGCACGCTATGTCCGAACCTCGCCCTGCTTTTACCATGGTGTTCCGCCCACGGGACGCGCAGGCACGAGCCTTTACCGGCTCAGGAAGATCACCTGCACCATGCACTCATGCGACCGGCCGAAACCCCCGGACTACAAGCTTGCTAGACCGAGAACGCAGCACGACGCGTTCTCGGCGGAGCGCGCTCACCACCGACGCGTTCCGACGCCGAATCACCCATTCCGAGCAATCCGACTAGCACCCGTATAGGTTAGAGCATCGTGGAGCACCGCCACGACCCCTTGAGCTAGCTACGCGAATCTAAGCGCTAGAGGAAGCCTCGTCCGCAGTGCGCCGCGACCTCGCCGGAGCGCCGCCGCGGACCGGAGCCAAAAGGAGGCCTTGCCCTGTCACTAGTTCACCACTAAGCGGACGTATGCCCGTTTAGTCACGCCAATTTGATTGAACCACGTCCGGTTATGCCAAAACGAGACCGTAATCACCTTGCCGTCGTCAGCCGCCGCCGGCGACACGTCGCCGCCACAACCGAGCACCTTGGGAATCTCGGTAGCCAAAATTGGTAGTTGGTATACCATCGCCATAGACCCTGGAGGCGTATACATCTCCTAGAAGACCTCCTTAGCCCCGCCGGAACCTCCCAGTCGCGGCGACATCGCCGCCAATGACTGGAGCATCTCAATACCGCGACCCGCTAGCGTGACCACCAACTCACCGACCACCTCGGACAAGCTTAGTTGCGGGAGATCGAACCTCCATAGCCCGGAACACCGAGAGCTGCGTTCTCGGGGAAACGTGATCGCCGCCGACACGATCCGCCTCGCCTAAATCCGTTTCGAGTACCCCCGATCGCCTCGCGCTGCGGAGAGAGGCCGACGAGGTTCGGCAAGTCTGCCTCAGCACCGCCGCGTAGATAGCCGAGCCCCGAATCATGTCTGTCGCCTTGGCTACGTGCGCCTCCACCTCGTCGGAGAACCGCCGTATGCCGAGGGAGAGAAGGAGGCCATACCACGACTCTAACCCGCCACCATCTGGTCGGACGACTGCCTGAGCACGCCAATTGGGGAAAGCCGAGCCCTGTCTTGCCGAAATATGGTCATCGCCGCCCTGTCATCGTCCGCCGCACCGGAGAGACACCGCCGCCTTGAACAGACGCCCTGGAACCCTGCTAGCACTAAATCTCCGATTCGCCCGAGCCTCCCCGGGAGAGCTCGGGAGAGCGGCACCCTCGGCGCACCAAATCTCCGATTCGCCCGAGCCTCCCCGGGAGAGCTCGGGAGAGCGGCACCCTCGGCGCCCGAATGTCCGATTCGCCCGAGCTACGCCGAGGTACGCCGAGGAACGCCGAGGTACGCCGAGCTACGCCGAGCTATGCCGAGCTACGCCGAGCTCCGCCGAGCTACCCCCGACTACCGCCGAACTACGCCGAGCTCCGCCGAGCTACCCCCGACCTCCGCCGAGCTACGCCGAGCTCCGCCGAGCTACCCCCGACCACCGCCGAGCTCCGCCGAGCTCCGCAGAGCTACGCCGAGCTACGCCGACGCCAGCGACGCTCTAGAAACCTGCATCGAACACCTGGTGGGCGACCATCGGGTCTGTGTTCTGATGAGGCGCCACATGCCGCACTACTGGACCCGCGCGCCACGTGGACCAATCCCGAGCTGCCCCTGATTAACCGACCAATTTTCCCATTTTCAGAAAATAAGATAATCTTTGGAAATTCATAACTTATTCATTCGATGTCCAAAAATTGCGCACCATATATCAAAATTCTCAGAAAAATGAGATCTACAATCTAAGACTATGTTTGTGTGCATTTGGCTCTTTATTTTACTGGATTTTTCTTAAATACTCTATAGGAGTCGCTGACGCGACTATTTCGTGTTTGATTTCAGAGCCGGAGGAGGATCTGACTAAGGAAGATGACCACGAGTACTTTCAGGAGCTAGGAGACGACTACGAAGGTGCCACGTCCCACCAAATCCTTAGATCCTATTTACGCATTGCAAATGACATTGTTGCTAATGCTTTATGATTATGTATGGATTGGTTGCATGGTAGTATATTTGAATTCCCTGCCTTGATAAGACTTTACCCTGCTATCCGCTGCTAGGTTAGCTGCTGCTTAATTTACTGTTACTCTTCCACTACTTACTACATGCTATATGCTATGTGGTGGAATTGGGACGGTGCATAACTGATTATAACCACTGGGAGAGAGTGCTGCGTGTGTCTTGGGTGCGTGGTAAGGGTTGATGTCGACCAAGTGGGATGTGAGACAAGCCCGTGGGGCAAGTCGTGCCGGGGGTGCAACCTGGGCATCCCCACGAGAGATACCTGTGGCGGGTAATGACTTATGAGGTGGTTCCGGGATGTGCATTGAAGTCCCGTGAGCGGAGGTGTCGTGATGGCACGGGGAGAGTATCCCCTAAGTGGAGATGCCTGCTTGGTCACAACCTAGGATCTGACTAGTGACCGGAAACATCTGGATTCCCTTGCTACTCACTCGCTTCTGATGGGCGGGAGACGGCTGGACTACTTGGTAGGGCGGTGCCACTACTGCTAGGTTGAGAGGTGATAAGGGTGGACGGTGACGGATGGCAGATTCCCGTACCGTTCTAGATGCGCAGTACCACTGATGGGGCCCGGTACTGCGTCTCCCAGTCTCAGTGTGATGGTGTTGGATCCAGAATGTCCCAGGGCTGAGTGGCAGGGTGGTACCGACCTAGGCAAGCAAGCACCCAGAATTCTGCCTAGATGATTGTACAGCATCGATGATGGCTAATCTTGTGAGTAGTAAAACCTCTGCAGAGTGTATGGTTGATCGATCGATACATAAGCCAACTCGTTGGCTATGGACCTTTCCTAATGTTTCTGCAACCACTATTAGATGAGAGCATATTCTTTTCTCCCCCCTGGATGATGTTTTCCGGCAGTATGCCCGATG
Source organism: Eremochloa ophiuroides (assembly GCA_038502445.1). NCBI lineage: Eukaryota > Viridiplantae > Streptophyta > Magnoliopsida > Poales > Poaceae > Eremochloa > Eremochloa ophiuroides. Next base: position 54,465,268 of record JAHLJS010000003.1, on the reverse strand, counting down.
TGGCAATGTGCCGCTGAGATCGGCCCGAGAGGGAGTTGGGCCTGTCGAATGAGAGTGAGGTGTGGGTATGTGAGATGTGGTGATGGGAAAAGGGATGATGGTGTTAACTGGAGATAAAACTTGATTAATTATACATTGATTTCAGCTGCATAGGAAAACCTCAGCCTATAGGTCTGCTTGTATAGCCTTGCATCCACTTTCCACAAAGCAAATGCTGCATAGGTGGGCTCCGTGGCCAGTACAAATCGTACTGATAAATTTGCTGTCAGGTGACGAGAATGAGTACGACTTCGAGGGAGATGATGACGAGGAATAGGGTCACGTGCTACACTCAAGTTGGCCGTGAAGGATGAATGCTTCCGCATCTTCTAAAGCTTCTCTGAATGTTGATTCCGCCAATGTGGCGATGTAATAAATGTTTATGTAAGACTTAATTACCGTTGTATGGATCCTGGTGTCAACTGAGATATGGGTAATTTCATGGATTGTCCCAAGCAATCTGTTGAATTATAATTCGAGCCTGTGGATTTCGCTTCACGGAAATCGAGGTCGTTTCAGTTGGTATCAGAGCCATACTTGACTGTAGGACGAGACCCATAGAGAATGGACGTTAGAATAGGAAGCCAGACTCTCTTTCGGTTATATTACCGACCTTGCATTCACTTTTTATGCAATGGCTCATCTAATACAAGGACCTGCTAATCCGTTTCTTGAAAAATTCACAGATGACCAGCCTTGGACCACCACTTCGTCCACTGCACGACGGCACTATTGAGATCCCGATCAACGGAAGGAACCACGACGGATTTGCCATGGTACTACGCCAGGTATTGGAAGAGCTGGGAGCACCGTCTGACCAGATCCAGTACTTCAGCCGAGGGAAGCTTGTCGAGGCTGAGAGGTTTGAAGGACCTGTCACTACCAGAGTTGAGACACCCGTCAGCCTGACCCTTACAGGAATGCCGGTTTTTACTGACTACACTGCTGGAGAGACTGTGGAGGACGGAGTACAGTACGTCTCCCGCAAGGTACTACGCGCAGTTGTGTACACAGCATACGAGTACCTTAAGGGAACCCACTTCCGTCTGCTACCTCAGGCTTTGGAGCTGCACCCTGACCCCATCCAGAGGATTCTGTACACCAGCCAGATCGTTCAGGCCGAGACTGACCCTTGCCTACGCACAGTGGCACACCACCTCCAGGAGCAGGACGAGTTCATCAGCTCATTGGAGCAAAGGAGGCAGCGTGACCGAGCACGCATGGCAGAGGTCGAGGACAGTTTGCAGAAAGGGACTCAGACCCTAGAGAGTTTGAGCAGAGCAGTCACTGACTTGCAGCTGGAGATGTAGCGCCGTGATGAGTTACACCGAGCCGAGATCGCCGACTTGCGAGACAAGATCGGAGATTTTAGGCTTTGCAATGACTACCTGAACAGCAGAGTATTGGGATTACAGAGGAGGCTGGACGACAAGGAGAGAGCGCTTGCTGAGAGGGAGCAAAGGAGTAGAGATAGAGGAGTCGAGATGAGCACGTTGCGCTCCAGGATCAGGGAGTTGGAGAAGCAGTTGGAGAAAGCCGAGGAGAAGTCCACCCGCAACCAAGGGATTCTGATCGACCGCGTGAAGATGGTGGAGTTCCTAAAGGACAAGCTACGGAGGACAGAGACAGCTTGGAAGCAATCCGACGCCAGGAGAGCTATTGAGATCCGGAAGGTACAGAGTTCGCTTCCCCCACTGGAGATGGTGAAGCCCCGGGAGGGAGACTTCCGCGTACCACCCACTACGCTCAACCTGGGAGCGTGTCCGTCTCAAAGGATGCAGGAGATTGAGGCCACCCCAGAGCTAGCTGTAGCTCTCGACTATGTCAAGCGCCTGACCATGACCGACAACGAGATCGAGGCAGAGGACAGCCGCATACCCGACGCCGTACTCGACCTTATGCACCAGTAGCTTATGGGACCCTGCGTGGCCCTTAGACTAGTGATACCATGAGTTGTCCTGTCATTGGCAATCTGCGCATAGCACGATCTTCTTAGCAGCTAGGAACATCCTTTATGTAATAATAACCATGTGATGAGTGACATTTGGATCTTATGCTTCTTATGGTTCTCTATGCTTCTTTGGTTGAGTGTAGGATAGCATGAAAAATGTTTTAATTCATTTAAATCGTTGAAAACATCTAACTCCTACTTAAACCACTACAAGATAATTACTGCACGCAAGCATAACATACCTGTAACCCCGAGAGCAAACCCCATCCTAACTAGCTCGCCCTTAGGAACCTTCAGAAGCATTCACATATGTAGGGGAGTGATAATCACAATCGAGGGACTTGACTTTCGAGCTGACCTAACCCTACTACCCTCCAATAGCTTAGATGTCATCTTAGACATGGACTGGCTAACCAAACACCGGGGAGTGATATCTTGTTCACCTAGATATGTTCAGATAACCCACCCTTGGGGAACAGCTGTCCGATGTGTACCCCAAACCGAGAGAGTCCAAGCCCTCCTATGTGCCCTGAAGACTAAAGCAGATAAGACAGAGCTGACATTCAGAGATGTGCCAGTAGTCTGTGAATTCAATGACGTGTTTCCAGAGGAGTTACCAAGAATGCCACCAGATAGAGACGTGGAGTTTGTTATAGAGCTGATGCCAGGGACTGCACCGATTGCCAAAAGACCCTACAGAATGTTGGCTGATGAGTTGAAGGAACTCAAGAAGCAGCTGGGAGAATTACTGGAGAAGGGCTTCATTAGGCCTAGTGCTTCGTCCTGGGGATCTCCCGTTTTGTTTGTCAAGAAGAAGGATGGCACGATGAGGATGTGCATTGACTATCGGAATCTGAATGCGGTCACAGTCAAGAATAAGTACCCACTGCCCCGCATCGATGATCTGTTAGATCAACTGAGTAAGGACAAGTACTTCTCGAAGATCGATCTCCGATCAGGGTACCATCAGATGAAGATCAGGGAAGAGGATATCCCGAAGACTGCATTTGTCACTAGATATGGACAGTATGAGTGCACAGTAGTCTCATTTGGACTCACTAATGCTCCAGCATACTTCATGAACATGATGAACAAGATCTTCATGAATGAGCTAGACAAGTTTGTGGTGGTATTCATTGATGATATATTGGTTTATTCAGCCACAAAAGAGGAACATGAACATCATCTGAGGACCGTATTGGAGAGGTTGTCTCGCAACTAGCTATACGCCAAATTCTCCAAGTGCGAATTCTGGCTTGAGGAAGTTGCTTTCCTTGGACACGTACTGTCAGGAGAAGGAGTCGCGGTAGACCCAGCCAAGATTGAAGCTGTGAAAGAGTGGGAACAACCCTGTAATGTGTCAGAAATCAGAAGCTTTTTGGGACTTGCAGGATACTATCGCAGATTTATTGAGAACTTCTCCAAGATTGCAAGACCCATGACTAACTTGCTGAAGAAAGAGAACAAGTTTATATGGACTCCTGAATGTGAGAAGAGTTTTCAGACCTTGAAGGAGAAGCTCACTACTACACCTGTACTAGCCCTACCCGATATTCACAAAGATTTTGTTGTATATTGTGACGCCTCTCGGCAAGGTTTGGGCTGTGTACTAATGCAAGAAGGAAGAGTGATAGCTTATGCCTCAAGACAGTTGAAGGAACATGAGCAGCAATACCCGACTCATGACCTAGAACTTGCAGCCGTGGTACATGCACTCAAGATTTGGAGACACTATCTAATAAGCAACAAGTGTGACATCTACACTGATCACAAGAGCCTGAAGTACTTCTTCACACAAGAAGATCTGAATATGAGGCAGCGCAGATGGCTAGAACTCATCAAGGACTATGATCTTGAGATCCATTACCACCCAGGAAAGGCTAATGATGTCGCTGATGCACTTAGCCACAAAAGCTACTGCCATACCCTCATCACCAAGTCTATGCCATCTGAGCTCAGGAGAAAGTTTGACGCGTTCCAGCTCGAGGTAATCTCCTATGGCATGCTAAATGAGCTTCGCGTCGAGTACAATCTCACCTCACGGATCCGTGAAGCGCAAAAGAACTGTCCTGAGATAGACTATATCCGTGGTTTGATGAAGCTGGGAAGAGGCCCCGAATACCGAGAAGATGAGCAGGGAACTGTATGGTACAAAGATAGAATCTGCGTACCGACGGATTCAGCGATACGAGAAGAGATTCTGTCAGAAGGGCATGACTCCAAATATTGCATTCACCCAGGGTCAGCCAAGATGTACCATGATCTAAGGAAGCACTTCTTGTGGGAGAATATGAAGGCAGACATTGCAGGGCATGTAGCCCGATGTGACACTTGCAGCAGAATCAAGGCCGAACATCAACGACCAGCCGGCCTACTACAACCCCTCGCAATTCCAGAATGGAAATGGGAATGCATTTCGATGGATTTTATCGTTGGGTTACCCCGCACCGAGAAGAAACACGATTCGATTTGGGTGATAGTCGACCGTTTGACCAAAGTCGCTCACTTCATTCCCATCAGCATTGGCTACGAGGCCGAACGGCTGGCGGATTTATACATAACCCACATTCTGAGACTACACGGGGCACCCACAAGCATAATATCTGATCGAGGCTCACAATTCACGTCTCGATTCTGGCAGGCCTTGCACAAATCCATCGGAACCAAGCTGGACTATAGCACAGCTTATCACCCACAAACTGACGATCAAACAGAAAGAGTGAACCAAATTCTCGAAGATATGCTCCGAGCTTGTGTGATAAAATACAAGACCAGTTGGGAAAGCTGCTTACCCCACGCTGAATTCTCATACAACAACAGCTATCAAACAAGCCTCAAGATGTCACCGTTTGAGGCATTGTATGGGAGACCCTGCAGGACCCCGCTAATGTGGTCAGAACCCGGAGAGAGGGCCTTCTTTGGCCCTGCTAAGATTGTAGAAGCAGAGGAAGGCGTAGCACAGGTCAGAGAAAATTTGAGAATTGCACAGAGTAGGCAAAAGAGTTATGCAGATAGAAGACGTAGAGAGCTTGAGTTCAAGGTTGGGGATTATGTCTACCTCAAGGTATCTCCACTTCGTGGCACCGTCAGATTCCACGTAAAAGGGAAATTAGCACCAAGATATGTTGGGCCATACAAGATCTGTAAAAGGGTTGGAAAGCTTGCTTACAAGCTGAAACTACCGGAGGAATTATCTGGAGTACACCCCGTGTTCCATGTCTCGCAATTAAGGAAGTGTTTGAAGCTTCCCGAGGAGCAAGTTCCTACGGATGCATTAGACCTGCAAGACACACTTGAATACAAGGAACATCCGATCAAGATCTTGGCACAGGATACAAAGGAGACTTGAAACAAAACCATTCCGATGTGCAAGGTACAATGGAGCAATCACACTGAAAGGGAAGCTATGTGGGAGAAAGAATCGGACTTGCGGATTATGTTTCCTTACCTCTTCAATGGGTACGTTATCTCTGAATCTCGAGGTCGAGATCCTAATGAGGGGGGAGGACTGTAACAACCCTAAAAATCCACACAACCTAAAAATCCAAACCAATTAAAATTTTTCATTTATTTATTATGAAAACCCATTTTTCTTGTGCAAGCATATAGGTTTCATTATGAATTTGGTAATAAAGGAGTATAGCTTGCATTTTAATTCCATTCACATAGAATAATAACTTATGCATCACATTTGGGATTTATTGCAATTTATGTTTGTAATTACTCAATATTTAAAATGGGTAATATATGTATTTATACACTTAAGTGAAAATAGAAAAAGAAGAGAGGAAGAAGGAAGCCAGCCTGTCGGCCCACGTTGCGGCCCGGCAACGCGCGCGCGACCGGCACACACACGCTCGCGCTCGCGCTCGCTGCCAACCCGGGCCCGCATGTCAGCCGCCTTCCCCTTCCACTGTTTCTCTTCCACACGAAGACGACGCCACCGGGTCACGCAAATGGCGTGACCGACAGCGCCACGCATGGCAGAGCCCTGACCCCGCTGTTCCCCTCCTGTCCCCTCCTTTCTTGGCCGCCAAGCGAACCCGCGCCCATCCGGAGCCCTAGATCCACTCGAGCCACGGCCCTTCGATTGGTCGAGCGCGATCAGGACCGTTCGCCATTGGAGCTGGCCAAGCTCGCCTATAAAAAGGAGCTCACCCCGAAGCCCTACCCTCATTTCCCCTCGCCGCCACCGCGGCACAGACCGGCACACTGCACCAAACCGAGAGAGAGAGCGTAGGAGAAGGGCGGAGCAGAGGAGGAGAAGCTGCCGGAGCGCCGCCGCCGCGGAGCACGCCGGAGCCGGACACGGAGGAGAAGCCCGAGCTGCGGACGAGGAGCGGCATGGCACTGCGATCGCTCTGCACGGCTCCGACTCGCCACTGCATCGCCATCCTAGCTTCACCGACACCACGGTGAGCCACCGCACGCTATGTCCGAACCTCGCCCTGCTTTTACCATGGTGTTCCGCCCACGGGACGCGCAGGCACGAGCCTTTACCGGCTCAGGAAGATCACCTGCACCATGCACTCATGCGACCGGCCGAAACCCCCGGACTACAAGCTTGCTAGACCGAGAACGCAGCACGACGCGTTCTCGGCGGAGCGCGCTCACCACCGACGCGTTCCGACGCCGAATCACCCATTCCGAGCAATCCGACTAGCACCCGTATAGGTTAGAGCGTCGTGGAGCACCGCCACGACCCCTTGAGCTAGCTACGCGGATCTAAGCGCTAGAGGAAGCCTCGTCCGCAGTGCGCCGCGACCTCGCCGGAGCGCCGCCGCGGACCGGAGCCAAAAGGAGGCCTTGCCCTGTCACTAGTTCACCACTAAGCGGACGTATGCCTGTTTAGTCACGCCAATTTGACTGAACCACGTCCGGTTATGCCAAAACGAGACCGTAATCACCTTGCCGTCGTCAGCCGCCGCTGGCGACACGCCGCCGCCACAACCGAGCACCTTGGGAATCTCGGTAGCCAAAATTGGTAGTTGGTATACCATCGCCATAGACCCTGGAGGCGTATACATCTCCTAGAAGACCTCCTTAGCCCCGCCGGAACCTCCCAGTCGCGGCGACATCGCCGCCAATGACTGGAGCATCTCAATACCGCGACCCGCTAGCGTGACCACCAACTCACCGACCACCTCGGACAAGCTTAGTTGCGGGAGATCGAACCTCCATAGCCCGGAACACCGAGAGTTGCGTTCTCGGGGAAACGTGATCGCCGCCGACACGATCCGCCTCGCCTAAATCCGTTTCGAGTACCCCCGATCGCCTCGCGCTGCGGAGAGAGGCCGACGAGGTTCGGCAAGTCTGCCTCAGCACCGCCGCGTAGATAGCCGAACCCCGAATCATGTCTGTCGCCTTGGCTACGTGCGCCTCCACCTCGTCGAAGAACCGCCGTATGCCGAGGGAGAGAAGGAGGCCATACCACGACTCTAACCCGCCACCATCTGGTCGGACGACTGCCTGAGCACGCCAATTGGGGAAAGCCGAGCCCTGTCTTGCCGAAATATGGTCATCGCCACCCTGTCATCGTCCGCCGCACCGGAGAGACACCGCCGCCTTGAACAGACGCCCTGGAACCCTGCTAGCACCAAATCTCCGATTCGCCCGAGCCTCCCCGGGAGAGCTCGGGAGAGCGGCACCCTCGGCGCACCAAATCTCCGATTCGCCCGAGCCTCCCCGGGAGAGCTCGGGAGAGCGGCACCCTCGGCGCCCGAATGTCCGATTCGCCCGAGCTACGCCGAGGTACGCCGAGGTACGCCGAGCTCCGCCGAGTTACGCCGAGCTATGCCTGAGCTACGCCGAGCTCCGCCGAGCTACCCCCGACCACCGCCGAACTACGCCGAGCTCCGCCGAGCTACCCCGGACCACCGCCGAGCTCCGCCGAGCTCCGCAGAGCTACGCCGAGCTACGCCGACTGCCAGCGACTCTCTAGAAACCTGCATCGAACACCTGGTGGGCGACCATCGGGTCTGTGTTCTGATGAGGCGCCACATGCCGCACTACTGGACCCGCGCGCCACGTGGACCAATCCCGAGCTGCTCCTGATTAACCGACCAATTTTCCCATTTTCAGAAAATAGGATAATCTTTGAAATTCATAACTTATTCATTCGATGTCCAAAAATTGCGCACCATATATCAAAATTCTCAGAAAAATGAGATCTACAATCTAAGACTATGTTTGTGTGCATTTGGCTCTTTATTTTATTGGATTTTTCTGAAATACTCTATAGGAGTCGCTGATGCGACTATTTCGTGTTCGATTTCAGAGCCGGAGGAGGATCTGACTAAGGAAGACGACCACGAGTACTTTCAGGAGCTAGGAGACGACTACGAAGGTGCCACGTCCCACCAAATCCTTAGATCCTATTTACGCATTGCAAATGACATTGTTGCTAATGCTTTATGATTATGTATGGATTGGTTGCATGGTAGTATATTTGAATTCCCTGCCTTGATAAGACTTTACCCTGCTATCCGCTGCTAGGTTAGCTGCTGCTTAATTTACTGTTACTCTTCCACTACTTACTACATGCTATATGCTATGTGGTGGAATTGGGACTGTGCATAACTGATTATAACCACTGGGAGAGAGTGCTGCGTGCGTCTTGGGTGCGTGGTAAGGGTTGATGTCGACCAAGTGGGATGTGAGACAAGCCCGTGGGGCAAGTCGTGCCGGGGGTGCAACCTGGGCATCCCCACGAGAGATATCTGTGGCGGGTAATGACTTATGAGGTGGTTCCGGGATGTGCATTGAAGTCCCGTGAGCGGAGGTGCCGTGATGGCACGGGGAGAGTATCCCCTAAGTGGAGATGCCTGCTTGGTCACAACCTAGGATCTGACTAGTGACCGGAAACATCTGGATTCCCTTGCTACTCACTCGCTTCTGATGGGCGGGAGACAGCTGGACTACTTGGTAGGGCGGTGCCACTACTGCTAGGTTGAGAGGTGATAAGGGTGGACGGTGACGGATGGCAGATTCCCGTACCGTTCTAGATGCGCAGTACCACTGATGGGGCCCGGTACTGCGTCTCCCAGTCTCAGTGTGATGGTGTTGGATCCAGAATGTCCCAGGGCTGAGTGGCAGGGTGGTACCGACCTAGGCAAGCAAGCACCCGGAATTCTGCCTAGATGATTGTACAGCATCGATGATGGCTAATCTTGTGAGTAGTAAAACCTCTGCAGAGTGTATGGTTGATCGATCGATACATAAGCCAACTCATTGGCTATGGACCTTTCCTAATGTTTCTGCAACCACTATTAGATGAGAGCATATTCTTTTCTCCCCCCTGGATGATGTTTTCCGGCAGTATGCCCGATGTGGCAATGTGCCGCTGAGATCGGCCCGAAAGGGAGTTGGGCCTGTCGAATGAGAGTGAGGTGTGGGTATGTGAGATGTGGTGATGGGAAAAGGGATGATGGTGTTAACTGGAGATAAAACTTGATTAATTATACATTGATTTCAGCTGCATAGGAAAACCTCAGCCTATAGGTCTGCTTGTATAGCCTTGCATCCACTTTCCACAAAGCAAATGCTGCATAGGTGGGCTCCGTGGCCAGTACAAATCGTACTGATAAATTTGCTGTTAGGTGACGAGAATGAGTACGACTTCGAGGGAGATGATGACGAGGAATAGGGTCGCGTGCTACACTCAAGTTGGCCGTGAAGGATGAATCGCTTCCGCATCTTCTAAAGTTTCTCTGAATGTTGATTCCGCCAATGTGGCGATGTAATAAATGTTTATGTAAGACTTAATTACCGTTGTATGGATCCTGGTGTCAACTGAGATATGGGTAATTTCATGGATTGTCCCAAGCAATCTGTTGAATTACAATTCGAGCCTGTGGATTTTCCTTTGCAGGAAATCGAGGTCGTTTCACCAACCGAGCTGTATCCGATGGTTAATTCATAAACATGTCTGATCAATGATACATGCTCATACATAAGAAGCCTAGTCACATGCAGTTTCTAGGATTCTTTCAACGACATATTACATGCATGATAAGAATTCGCGCATAGCAAAGGCCTCAGCAGTTTTTAGCATGCATCCAAATTTTTGTCCAACCGAAGTACGTGTATGATACCAAGACACGATTTTAGCAGCCAAGCAACCTACAAACACGTTCAGTTTATCGAAACAGGAAACTACTTTGTTTCAATGAAAAACACGGGGCCGAGCATAAAGGGGCCCACGGATCAGCCACTCGAAATCTGGCACACGTATCCCGCGCCACTCGCTTCTCTCGGGGAACCTTGCTCGTATCTCTCGTCCACGCTTCAGCACGCCGGGCACGAGTGAGGCCGCGGATTGCTCTCGTGCAAGGAATCAGCGGCACTCTTTAAGAAACCTGATAACATTGTAGAGCCATTTACATCATTTGGTGAAAAAAAAATCCTATCTACATTTTAGCTGCAAAAAAAAAAGGCAGCCAAACAAGTCAGTAACCGCACCCTGCTCCCTGAATGGAATGCAAAAATAAAGTGCCTGAAAGGAGCTGCATTAAATTCCCAATTCCAGCTTTGCTACAAATACGTGAGCGAAACAATTATTGTAATTTCAACCAAAGCATTCACTCGATCACAGCTTGCAATTTCACCTTAGGCTAATTGTTAGTGAGCTAATGTATGCAGAAGAGATTTTTATGGCACTTATGGTTTATGAACCAACTAACTTGTTTTGCCCTGTCAATATAATCCAAAAGAACATACAATTTACATACTTCTAATTGCTCCAGCTAGAAGCAGAACGTAGAGAGAACAGAACTATAGTCTCGCGGAATTCCCTTAAGGCTACGAGGTATCCACCTACTCATCTTAAAAAGGAATTCTCACCCTTTTGTACCCTAACAAATTTTCAGTCATAAGGGCAAAAACTCTAAACCTTTTGTGCATTAGCAAATAGGGAATTGAAACAGGCATCAAATTGTGCGTAAAAGCATAACCGTACCTAGGCAATGCCTATAACGTTGCTTAACTGAAAGCATGCTATGTCTAAACCCAGTGTCTTAATCACCACATAGTCAACTCTTGGCTATTTATATATAGCTTAAAATTCATTACGCTATGTCCGTTGCTTACAAACTCAGAAAGAGGTATATGTAATCACAGGTGGCACAATTACTATATTAAAGAAATACCATAATCTAGTAAAAATGCAATTATGCAAAAGACTTCGGTCTATAATTGTAGGATCCCTGGAAGCCTAGAGGGGGGGGGGGGTTGAATAGGCCTGTAAAAACTCAATTCGAACCGAGGTCAGACCCTAGAGCGGCACTGCCGCACTCTAAAACTTAACTGAAACAGAGCAAATAATATATGGATAGAAAGATTAAACCAGCAGCGGTATATCTTCTCAATATCAAAGATGTTCACAACATGAAGACTAGAAACCACAGCTCAAGCTCAAATCACCGGATCGGAGCAAACCCTATAACAACTGAACAAATAAACCAAAGTGGGAGACAACAACACAAAGGATTTATCCCGTGGTTCAGCTCGTCATTCAGGCTTGCCTACGTCTATGTTGAGGTATGCTGCAAATAAGGCTAGGGTTGCCACAAAGGCTTCCCTCTTCCTCGTTCTCAAATCAAGAGAGTTAACTCTTGAAATGAGGGATGATTTTTTTAGCTGCACAAGTCTTACAAACCACCCTAGACTGCCACAAAGAGGTTAGCAAGCTTTAGGGTGACGCCTAGCCAGTTAGGAGCAAAGCTCCAAGGAGTGGAACTCGAGAAAGCCGGCCAAACATGAATCAAGTGCTCTCAAACTTTGGGAATCAGTAGATCAGCCCTCTAATCGAATTTTGCTGTCCTTTTTCTCAAGTTTCTATGGTGGGATGCGTGGATCCAAGTTTAAGCTCAAAGGGAACAATGGAGAAGAGAGGGAGCTGTCTGTTTCTGTCTGTTTCAAGCAGAGAGAGCAGAGGTGGAAGAAGAGACCGTTGTGAGATGGAGGATGTCACTGCCGCCCATTATGGGTGGCTGGCAATAACCAATGAACCTGTGCGCTATTTGGTTTGCTGGATTTGTCAAGGTGTGAGGATGTTGTTTCTACAATATGAGCACTTGATTCAGCATTTGAACTGGTGTCCCTAAGAACCCCCTTGATAGTACGACTTTTCTAAACTCAAGTTCAAAATGTAGAACGAATTTAAACCTCTTTTTGAGTCGGTCACCACAGCTATAAGTAAGCATTGAGTTCTTTGAATCGAATATCATCCTCTCATTATAATTCTCTGCTCATCATCTCGACAGAAGTCATTAGTCCTTTAATTCGATGGTCATCAATACCAGAACCCACATTAGGGTTTGATTGCACTTACAATAATCATACTGAAGAACAAGTAAAATTATGGATCCTTTCTAATATAACTGTTTGGTCCTTAAGGCATTTGCAATAACAGGATCCTGATCCCTGCCTTAAGTTAACTCTAATATAACTACAATCCATGCAAAGCTATATTCTAACTGTCTTGCATGTCAGCATCAAAGGCGGTGTATGTTCTTTATTGTGATACAATCACTATGCTGCCATATCAATAAGCTTCCACTCAAAATGGTATCTGCAGTTGAGCGCTATTCCTGAACAAGAAGAAAAATACCGAAGACATATACATAAATCAGCTTATTGGGATCATCGAAGAAGTGCAAGGCCCATGGTCATTTTCCCAGATTCTACTGCGTCAGCACGTGGATGAGCCCACCCAGCCTATAAATCAGCACTCTTTCTGCGGCTATAGGAGTTATATGTAATATTTTTACAAACTGAAGATGTCAGAGGGAAGGGAGGAATGTAAGGACCATAGGACCTAATGATACCAAATTAGTATATATTTTATCAAGACAAGGAACCAAAGAACTAACAAAATAATAATCGACCATGTTGATTCTCCTTTATACAGATCATAGCAAAGCTGAAACAAAGTCAATTCAAACAATAAGAGCTCCATCCCTTTCACCATCTTCATCGCCTGGTCACCAGAAACCACCTAAAGACCCTTTGTTTTTCTTTCCTGACATACGATCTGGGTAGAGACGAAATGTATTAGTAGTCCTAAAAAATTAGCAATCTGTGTTATCCACTTAAGCAGCACACATGGTAAATCATGTTGGATAGCAGAGAATTTAGTGTGTGCGTGTGGTAGCGAGGTGGAGATAGAGAGGAGAGGTGTGATTCAGTTCAACTCAACATTCCATCATTTAACAACATCTTCTTGCTCGGAAAGGAGAGGAGATGGGAGGGTATGGGTACGTACCTACTATCTGATAGTGGCCTCTGAGTCCATGGCACACAGCACATGGAAAAGGTTGCTGCTGCTGCTCTCTGGCATTGGTTGTTGGAGGTAACACCCCAAATCAGAACGGCCCGCAACTCCGAGCAAAAAATGATTAGCAAAACTCTACACCGGCTGGGGTGGGTAAGGCCGATGGGAAGGGGATCTAGAGCCCGAATGCCAGAGGCTGAAGTTGCTCACCGTAGTAGATTTGATCCGGCGTTATAGGAGGACAAGTTGCTCTCCTCACACAAAGATCCCATCCACCGTCAGGATGTCGGCATGCTGTTGTTCTCGTCGCAGGAGATCTCCTTGAGGCCTCCATTGTCGGTAGCCCGGTGTCATGGGCGGCGAGCGGGGACGCCACGATGTCCGGCAATCTCTTCCCTATCCGTGTATGGCGATCTCTCTCAGCTCCCCATGATCGAGCGATGAGGGCGCCGGGAGAGATCGCCGGAGCGGACGGAGGCCAGGAACACCATGCCGCAGACTGCCGCTAGTTCAACGAGGATTGTTGATTAATTGGGTTGGGCCCATGAATAGTCTAGCAATCAATCAATCGAATTGCAAAGGCCCGCAATAAAGCTAAGTGGGATGGGAAAAGTAGTACATGGTACACTCACTGAGAAGATGCTCACTTAAATAGGAAGTTAGTTGGTGTTCCTATAGACAAGATGAGAGGGAGAATTGGGAGACCACGTGCACGTCGTCGCCACCGTGGCCGTGGACTTGGCCAGACATAATGTGTGGGGCCATGTTTTGGACCTCAGAAAAATGGTCACATGGTTAGAACAACGGTTGAATGGATTGACGTGAAGGGCAAATAGATAAAACCGTGTGCGCTTGATGCTACAATAGGGCAGACGCAAAATAACGCTACTTCCCCTACAGGAACCCGTCTAGGTTCATCCCCCTTGAGCTAAAGCTGCTTAAGTTCACCAGCTCCTCCCCTTCCTTCTACAAGAAGTTTTGAGTTTCATATTCTTCGGCTCGTTTCTTGGTCTTGAGCTGTGCTTTGCAATCATCGGCTCGAGCTCCTTGCACGCACAAGGGGCTTGGGCGAGCAATACTCTGAAGCTCCATCCGTGAAGTGTACCTGCTCGGATAGGCGGGTGATTAAGTTTTTGGGAGCGCTTCGGCGCAACTGCTCCCGTTCCTCCAGCGTCGTTCTTCCACGACTACGCCGATGACCTACTGCTCGTGGAGCTGTGTCAGCCATGACCCAGACGTGGATTGGCACTGGTGCTCTCATCGGTGGTTCCCCTGCCACCGGATCTAGTTCGGGCTTTGCCCAAGGGTATGAACTAAACTTATCCCTAAGGCATATGGCGATGTGCACTGTGATGTTATGTTTAATGTTCATTGCATCTTAGTTCGACAGCGAATCTGCTTTTCAATGTTTAAGGTGGTCATGTTAGTATGTGTTATGTCGCATTTATGGATTAAAGCATGCCGTAAAATGACGAAATATTCAAGTGTGTATAATGGGATTGTTTATTTCAATGTTTGAATGATCAAGGATTGTATTTGTATCAAATCTTATTTAAATTGACAATTTTTTAGTCAGAGCATGTTTGTTGGCAGAGACTGTCATCCATACATGCTTCATAAACCCAAATGAAAGGAATGGTGAGAATATATGGGGTATTCAATGACATAATATTATGGTTGAGCACTCGGGGTACACGTTCAGGAGCTTGGTACTTTGGTGGAGAGTTTTGTTCCCTTGCCAAATGAACACCATGCAGAGGCCCCATCCTTGAACCTAAATAGATTATATTATATGATCTTATAAAAAAAGTTGAGC
The DNA here is from genome assembly GCA_038502445.1 of Eremochloa ophiuroides. Taxonomy (NCBI): domain Eukaryota; kingdom Viridiplantae; phylum Streptophyta; class Magnoliopsida; order Poales; family Poaceae; genus Eremochloa; species Eremochloa ophiuroides. The sequence goes on along the minus strand of JAHLJS010000003.1, from coordinate 54,450,190 downwards.
TAAAGCAAAGGGTGTTTTTGGTCTTTGGAAGTTTGGATATCGATGGCACCCATGAGGCCATGACGAAAGTGCCGGTCATTTTCTTGGGCTTGGCTTCCTACACAGCTTTGCAAGACGTCCGTACATGAATCACGACTTGGCATGTTGCGCACTAACTTTCAACTGAATCACGCCATCTGTCTCATAAGTCGTCAAAAATCACGGTGTTTTTTCAAGATGTCGATCGTCACCAGGCAAACAATGAAACAGTATGTAAATATCTGTTGGCATAAAAAGTGGCGCAAGAAAGCACACCCGAATGACCATAATTTTGTGACCTCGGACAGTGTACCTTTCACAGAGCACCTAATGTTCAGAGTGCACTTTTAGACAAAAGGGCAAACAGGGTCAAGTCAAGCACTCCACTAGCGAGCCATGAACCCCACCAGTGCATCATCAGAATTTCCGAAATGAAAGACCGCAATGTTCATTCTCAGGTAAGTCATACTCCGTATGCGAGGATCCCAGTCATTGCAGTTGATATTTAGGACAGCAATTTTTACTCGAGCATCATCTCCCAACAACTTACAGAGTTCTCATAAGCAACGTTAATTGGAATGCACAAAGATCCAACCAGTAGTGTAAATCTATGCGCCAACATAATGCAGAACATATTGCCGTCGCAACAGAATCAGAATCGGAACAAGAAAAAGAACCCGCACAAATAGTCATCATCATGGGCATATATAGAGAATGATCTCCAAGATCCATTGGGCACAACTCTATATAATTAACTTTGCAAGTTAAAAACTGCAGCCTGGCCTCGCAATTAGCTGCCGGAAGGTTCGAACAAATGTATCGATACCAACAAAAAGAATAGGTTGCAATCATGTCGACAACAAAACTTTGTGGACAGCGGCATCTGTGGCACCGCAAATTCGGGAATAGTTTTCCTTCCCCCCTCGACCAAAACAACAGAAAACAAAGGAATGTCGCAGTTAATGTGGTGCTCACCACAGCCCAATCATCTTCCACCAGAAGCTGCCTGCCCCAAGCCAGATGACGATGTTTACGACGGAGATAACAAATCCATAGCCCCACCACTGAGCCAATGGGACATAGCCGGCGCCATAGAAGACAGGAGCAGAGCCAATGCCATAGTGGGTGGTGCCACCCATGAGGTTTGAGAGGAATGAAAGAACCACGGCAGCAAAGAGCGACGGGGTGCCCAGGGCACTCGCCACTGACAGGAACGCTGCGAACATTGCTCCGATGTGTGCAGCACCACTGGCAAAGAAATAGTGAGAGTAGAAGTACAGCAGCACCAAGACACCGAACGAGGCCTGCCATGACAGGCCAAGCCCTCCAACAAACTGAGACAAAAGCAACAAGGCCAATAAATCATAAATTAGCAGAAGTACTTAAAAGAACCTACCAATCTATCTATATTGTAGATGTCAGAAAAATAACAAAAAAAGTAATACCAGACCCCCAATATAATTTAAATTGCATCATGTTACAAATTACTAGCAAATTAATGTATTTCAATTTTTTATTTCCTAGTTTTTGCATAGATACATCCATAAGCATATGAATTCAGCATTATTAAGTTCAGATATAACCAAGATCACTACTCCTATGTCAAATCTAACAGTGTCAACACACGTTAGACAAGGTTCTTATAGCATGATGACTACCAGCCTACCCCTTCACAATTTTGGTGTTCTTTCAGTGAACAGACAAACACCAGAATAAAATGGCACTTGTTTCTGGCTAAGGGTAAAGAGATGCATTGCCCTTCACAACCTTTCTTTGCCCAAAGTAAATTTTCGTATTTTTGTAGAACTATGTTAAAAATGAACAGTACAAAAAAAAAAATACTAAATTTCTAGGTTCCAAATTGCTGGATCATGTTGTATTGTAAAAAGCATCCTTCGTGCCCAACATCTCTTCAAGAAGGTATCATGAAGACGTAACAACAATGAGAAAATTCCTTATTTGACACTAGAGATTGACATGGTTCCTTCTAAGGCCCTAAAAAATTCTCCCTTATATGGCACCAGGTCTACTTTGACATTTCCATCCATTCCAACAATGATAACCTTAAAGTTCATGTCATATAAGTTGGAGATGGTCTAAAATGCCCCCTTTCCTCAAAGCCACATGAACTGCATGGCCCTCAGCCTTCTCCCGTCACAAGCTCGAATGCCTTTTATCTTCTCTGCTGTTCTCTCTCCCATGCCCCTCCTCCGTCCCAAAACCCTACTCAGCAGGTGGGTTCATATCCAGTTGAGGTCAGCAGGGAAGCATGCACAGTGGATCACGTTGACAGTGGCTGCCCAAGTGGCCAGGGTGGCACCGGTATGAGCAGCCAGGGTAGTTGTGCCCCAAGTGTCAGCTTGGAGTTCATCTGCCCCAATCCTCTCACTGGAACAAGAACAAATAACTTGGTTTTCTTAGGGTCTCTTTGTTTCCATGGATAGGAGTAGCTTAGATATCGCAGCAGCTTGTCGTGGGGAAGCACTGATTCCCTTGCGTCACAGCGTCTCGTGTTTCCTATTGAAAACCCTACGTGATGCTGAAGGGCGGCCAGCAGAAGTGCATCAAACACAGGATGTCTGGTGTGATTCTGAGCTTTTTTCCGCCACAGACGCCGGATAAGACAAAACAAACAGGACCTTAATCCTGCTCCCCTGTTTCTGTGCTCTGCAGCTTCGGAAGGTCATGTGATTGGCTCTGTTTTCTTGTTCGGACAGAAGGTCATCTTTGGGTTTTTAGTTTATGATGGCTTATGGGACATGTCAAGAGTCTAGAACTGAAAGGTGGGATGAAAGGATGACTCTGAGAAATGCCGAAATATAGTATAAACATACTTTTTATGAGATATAATTAAAACTTGCACTATTTAAAAGAAGTAAACTGATATAATAAGAAGCTTCGCACCAGCTACTGAAAATGTGGCTTGGATGATACAACGAAAACTTGTAGCAGCGCAGGCCCCCACTGTTAGACCCTTTTATATTAATAAAAAGAAGAAACTGTATAATAAAAGGGGCCACAACTATGATCGAAACTCCCAGAGGGAGCCTCAAGCCTTAGGAAAGCTAGGGAACCAAAGAGCTAAGCAAGAGAAGAAAAGCAACTTGTTTATCTTCACACATTCTGTGAGCTTGAAGTCTAGCCTCAAAAAGAGGACATCCAAAAAGTAAGAAGTAAAAGAAAGCTGGCCCGTCACAAAACTTACTGTTTCATTCTTTTAGAAAGAAAAGCATACTATTTTCTCATGAGATGATTACATTAAGCACATTTTTTCTCACCAATAGATAGGATACAAAAAAATTATGTATGAAATTAACATGTTGAACAATATTAGGAAAAAATAGGATGAAAAATCAATGTATGATGTTAACACATTGATAGATAATTAGATACTGAGAAAGAGATGCTTCATACTTTCAAGATATGATTTGATCAATAACAAAAACTACGCATGGTTTTCAGAAATTGCTTGTTGCCTCACATATGTTACACTACAAATCCTGGTGCTGGGACTCCAATACTGGAGCAAAGAGCGCGGAGGGACAAAAATGTCTTTTCATCTAATCTTTTAACGTTTTAACAGCCAAAACTGATTTTGAAGTGTCCAATTAAGGCAAAAAAGAAAGACCTGGTGTCCTATAAGGGAGAAAAAGATTTTCAAGGCCATAAAGGAAGCATCTCAGGGGTCTGAGGTTGTTCCATACGGTATGGTCCCTCTGTGATCAGAAGTATGGATGCTAGTTGGGTGGGATCTGTAAATTTGTGAAGTTATGCCTTTGAACTTGTTGTGTTTGTAATTTTGTTGCTTTAAGTAATAAATTCAAGTTTCTTGTTGTAGAAAAAAAAAAGGAAGCATATCAACTTCCATTGTCAAATAAGGAATTTTCTCACGAATAAAGGAAATACCTTAGCCTTAAAATGCAAAGAGCCAAAGCTCATGACAGACGAGAGTTGTGTGAAGAAAAGAGAGTGTACCTTCACAACAGTCTCACTGAACCAAGAGATGAACCCATATTTGTTGAGATAGCCAGCCATTGCTATAAGTGCTGCAAACCATGTAAGCGTATCCCATGCCACAGACTCTGCCAAACATTCTTTCCATGTGACAACCCCTGTGATTAGGAGGACAGCTAGGCCAAGAATTGCTGCAGATACTGCATCCACATTCAGCATTCCTCCAAAGATCCAAAGACCAACCTGGTGGCATGCAGGGCATAATGATCAGTGAAGAAAAGTGGATCCAATTCATATTCAAGCTAGATGTGACAGGGCAATGAAAAAAATGCATTCAGTGACGACGATTGTCAAGGATATGAATGAACATTACAAAGTAACAAGTGAGGGTTCAGTCGATTACTAAACCATTGATGACAAGAATCCTAATAACACTCCAAAGACATTAAATAGTGCATCTATTCAGAATAGAACAATATAAACTACTTACGAAAGATAGCTGATAATAATTTTAACCATCAAGATTCAAGGCATAAATAAAGAACACTAATAGCACAAGAAAAGTTCAACGAATGCTAATAAAGGCTATAGTAATGGAAAAATGTTAAATGTTGCGAGAAAATAGAAGTATCATTATATATACCGTAAGCAGCAGCGTGCCGGCCATGATCGTCTCCGCCTTGCTCATGGGTCCCATATTGGCGAGCCGCTCCTTGGCCAGGCGTGGCGCATCTGGGCTCGCCTTGACCTCCGGCGGGTAGATGACATAGAGAATGAGGGGCACGAGCACGAGCGACAGCAGCCCCGGCACAATGGCAGCCTTGGCCCAGAGCGTCCATCCGATCCCCTGGCCTATGGTGGCAGCCGTGAGGTTGGCCGAGAGCGGGTTGGCTGCCATGGCGGTGAGGAACATGGCCGAGGAGACGACGGAGGTCTGGAAGCACGTGAGCATGAGCCAGGCCCCGAGCTTTCGCTCGGTGCCATCGCCGGCGCGCGAGCCGCATGCCTCACAGAGCGACTTGACGAGCGGTAGGAAGATGCCACCAGCACGCGCGGAGACGGAGGGGATGGCGGGGGCGAGGAGCGCCTCGGCGAAGACGAGCGAGTAGCCGAGACCGAGCGAAGAGGAGCCAAAGGCGGCGACGAAGGCGTAGGCGACGCGGGAGCCGAGGCCGGTCTTGATGAAGCCGCGCGCGAAGAAGAAGGCGAGCGCGATGAGCCAGGGGATGGGGTCGCCGAAGGCCGAGAAGGCCGCGGCGAAGGTGAGCGTCTTGGTGAGCACGGCGGCGCCGAGGCCGAGGAGGGCGACCGCGCCGAGGGGCAGCGGCTGGGTGATGATGCCGACGATGGTGGAGAGGAAGATGGCGAGGAGCTGCCACGCGTTGCGAGGCACGCCGGCGGGGGCCGGGAGGAACCAGATGAGGACGCCGATCGCGACGGAAGCGAGGAGCGGCTTGATTTCCGCACCCTTCAGCGCGGGCTTCGGCGGCGGGGCGGCTGGCGCCGGAGCCGGGGCCGGTGCCGGGGACGGGGCCGCCGCGGCGGCGGCGGAGGCGGAGGCGGAGACGGGGGCGAGGCCGCGGCGGGAGGATGCGGCGGGGGGTAGTGCCAGCGAGGGCTTGGAGGGGAGGGAGTGGGACAGGGAGATGGGCTTAGAGGAGGAGGAGCGGCGGCGGAGGGAGAAGGAGAGGGACGGGAGACGGGGGCGGGCGCCAACGGTGCCGAGGTGGTGGCAGGTGAGCGGCGAGGCCGCGGTGGAGGACGCCATGGCGGCGGCGAGGGCAAGTGGTGGTGGGACTGGGAACGAACGAAAAGTGGTGGGTGAGGAGTGAGGGTGGGGTTTAAAGTGGATGGACGGTGGAGATGGCATTGCCCTCCCGGGGAGGGGGAGCTTTGGTCGTATCGGAATCGGAGACTGGTCTTCGTGGACCCGGCCTTGGTGCACCGGTGATCAGTGCTAGTGACGCGCGTTCATGCTTCGGGAAGATTTTGTTCAGTTTCCAAGACAAACGAGACAGAGATCATACGAAAATTTCTTACAAGTTTCCACATCACATGCAAAGTTTGTAAGTAGTGATGATTGAGGAAGCCAACAGGTGAGCCACGTTAGGGCCTATTTGGAAGCAGCAACTAAAGTTTAACCGGCTAATTTTAGCTATTGTGCATCTAAACACTTAACTAATTAGCAGCTTAAAGGTCTCTCAACTAATAAAAAGCAGCTAATCCTATTAGCTAGACCAACCTAACTAATCTAATTAGCTAGCTAAATTTTAGTTAGGATGCTTCAAACAGAACCTTAGTAGTACGAGGAGCGAAGTTTTACTACTGTGTTGGTACTTGTCTCATTTTTCAGGACCCCTTTGGCATACAGGTAGAACGCAGGAAAACCATAGGATTCGTTCCTATGAATTTTGTTGACGTCACACTCCTTTTGGGAGCGAAGGAATTTTTCCGGAGGACTTCGTTCGTATGGATTTGTTGTCTCACTGTAGCACACGAAAAAAACATCGGCGACGAGCTCATGTTTGCGCGAGGTCCGAGGCAACGCCTTGTTGACACCGACGCCGACACCGACACCGCCGCGCTGCGTGCTCGGGAGGACGTCCGCGCCAACTACCGCTCCGCCTCCAGGCTCGCTCCGAGGACGGGGGCGAGCCACGGGCCGCTCATGGAGATCCCCCGGCAGCGGAGATCCGCGCATGCGCCGCCACGCCGGAGGAGGAAGAGGAGGTGGCCCCCGCTTGGATCCGGCCTCCACGACACCAGATCCGGGCTCGCCTCGGCAACCCCGGCGAGCGCGGCCGAGCCCCCCTCTCCGGCCGAGCTCGGAGCCAAAGGAGGCCCGTCGTGGCTGCTGGGGGGAGGAGGAGGAGCGGGCGCGCCATGGACGAGGGAGAGGAGGAGGCTGGGCGCCGCCGCGGATGGGAGAGAGAAGGAGACCGAGCGCCGCCGACGAGGTAGAGGAGGAGGCCGAGCGCCGCCGCGGACGGGGGAGAGGAGGAGGCCAAGCGCCCGCACCATGGCGGCAGCGGCGGACCGCCTGCTCCTGGCGAGTGGCGCCATCCGCACGTGCGCAGGCTCCTGGCGAGGCAGTCCTCGGCAGCGGTCGGAGTCGGAGGGCCGTGGCGGGGGTCCGGCCCGGAGGCGACAGATCCATCCTGCTACTTGCGGCTCGTCTTGCCAGCAGGGCCGGGGTTGGGCCTGGAGGATGACGAGGAAACGGAAGGAGGCGGCATGTGTCATGGTAGGAGGCAAGAGAGAAAGTGGAGGGGAGCGAATGGTGGGGAATGTGGCTTCGCGGTGGTGGCTCGCGACGGGAACAGAGGAAATATTCCAGAGGAAAAAGCTGGCTTTCCTATCCTACGTCCCTAGGATTCCTAAAATTTTCCTATGCCTCTCCCGTGAGCCAAAGAGGCCCTCAAAAGTTTCGCCATTTACACTTCCAAACTAAAAAAAAACTTGTATCTACAAGGCAAGTACACCACCCTCTGATTGAAAGCTAAGGAGATAGTTGTTAGTTGGCTGTATAGCTAACAATTAGTTGGATTCCTTTTAATCCATCCAGACATTTTTATAGCGACTAACTATTAGCTAGTTTGATCAAACAAGGCCTTAAATTTTCAAGGCAGGCACGATAGATAAGAAGCAACCTCTATGCACAGTATACACCAAAGTAGCGAATAGCATAGGAATGGAGGCCAAATGATTTTGTTATGTACTAATTCTAAATTTTGCAACTGTCCTAAGCTGCTTGTTTCTTTAACCATTTTGTGACGATGTTAACATTGAATCATACAAGAAAACAACTTCAAACTCGATAAAAAAAATCATGTCCACATCGTTTTCAAGTCCACCTCCACATGGAAGGAATAACGGTATTATATTAGGTTTACTACTTCCACAATGTTGGGGATTTCGGGCTTCAGGGGATCCAACTATCGCAATCAAGTTTAATTTATATGTATAGCATGCCCCTTATTAGTGAAACAAAAACATTGTTGCGATGGGAATGAAACCAATAGATAAAAGTATTGAAAAAAGTAGCACCAAGAAATGCCCGTCATGCATGGAAGGTAGAATGTAGAATATTGTAATGCACAACATATGGTTTTGAACAATGAGGGCAAAACAACCCTAAGGTGCATTTGATATGGTCTCCATTAGTTCCACTACAAGCTCCATAACTTTGTCCAACCAAACGTCAACATGAGGTGCAGCTTTGTAGGTGAAGTTCTAGATTTCTCGCTCTCTGGAGATGAAGACAAGAGCACGAGCTGAAAACACCATTGTCTCATTGACCCCTCCGGCTCTAGTGACCCTAGCGGAACCATGGCTAGTTTTACCTCTGGGGGCGCATTGGTGTGGCAACGATCGGTGTAGGAGAGACCAACGCAGGGTAGAAGTAGAGCGACGACATGGTAGTGCGAGAAGGGGCGAAAGCAAGGCGGTGGCACACTGGCACAGGGAGGAATGGTGGATGAGGTGGTAGCGCACAAGGATGGCAACAAGAGTATTATTAGATATTCCTTGAAATACCCATATTTTCCTCTAACATAAAGAACATGTATTAGGTATACTAAAAATTTGTAATTCTACTAGTGTTTTTAGTTTGTCTTTTTATTGAAAATTGTTCTTGAAATACCTTGGTGTGGAATCCTAGCTCTTTCATTGGGGCGGAGGGGGCAACAGTAGGATAAAGATAACAACATGAGGAGAGAGAGAGAGAGAGAGAGAGAGAGAGAGAGAGAGAGAGAGAGAGAGAGAGAGGGGAAATAAATAAAGGAAGGAAACAAAAAGAAAAGGCAAGGAAAAAGAGAGAAGTGTATTGCAGATATTTCATCATTTTTTTCTTCCAAAAGAAAAGGCACAAATAAGAAACACTATAAACATGAACAAATAATATACAAATAACTCCAAATCGAACAATAGATAGCTTTATTTAAAGGGTACATGTTTATTTTGTATTCTCAGCACAAACTAGCTATGAACTTGGACATAAAACTATATTTCTTTGCCAAGAGCTTGTAGCAACAAATGAAACGAGGAAAGAGAAGAAGCTGGTACCTTGTGGAAGAAATGGGCTAATAAACTCAAAATCGATTACAACAAAACATGCATTCGAGTAAAACTAAGCATCGTCAATGGATAGTCCTATTGGTCAGGATGGAAAGGTCTTTTTAAATATCAGCATTAGATATTTTGCATTAAGATAGTTGTTTCTTAGCATTTTTTTTTGTGCGATCTCTCAGCTCTACTAGGTCCTTTTTGTTTCCATCCATTTGGATCCTGAAAAGCAGCTTTTTAGGTAATGAAGAGGAATAAACATACAGATTTGTTATATAGGCGTCACTCAATACGATTGGTCTTAGATTTTAAAGGCAGATATGACAAACAAGGCAGTCGCCTCTATGTACATCAAAAGCACGAAAGGTTTATTAATCCAACTTGTACTGCCAAATGAGATTGTTACTTTACTTCTTCCAAGTTTAGAATAGGTTCAACTTGCTTTCTTTTTTAACCATTTGTGATGTTATTAATGTGCAAGTTGAGTAGAAAACAATAACCTCAACTTGGAAAATAAAATCGTTATTTGTACATGTCGTTTTCGAGTTTACCTCCACATGGAAGAAATAACAGTATTTCGTTGAGCTATCGACTTACGCAACATTGGAGGACACCTAACTACAACTATCACAGTAATAATAGAGCAACTCCAAGGGACTCTTTAAATCCTTACTAATTACTAGGAATAGAGATTCTGATAGAAAAAATTCTTCAATAAGCTCTTTAATTGGTTATTCAAATATAGCCATCTTCTATTCTGAATTTTTCGTTAGCCAAAAATAGATAGCGAGATGACTGTCTAGAGTACGCAGAACATATAGAAAAACTATTAGAATGATATGATTTATAAAGCGATTTTTATGTAAATGCCTCTCTAAATGATGATTTAGAGAGACTCTTGAAGATCCTCTTATGCACTATTTCCTTGCTAGCTTGTCATCATTTAAAAGAAGATATGTGATCAATGCATATAATAACCAAAACAAAAATCTAGCATGCTCCTTTCTTTTGTTATTTGAGAAAAAAAGCATTGTTACGAGGGGAATGAAACCAATAGACGAAAGTTTTTGGGAAAAAAAGGGCACCCAGCACCTAGGGATGCCCCTCATGAAATGTAACCAGGCAAGGGTGTTAACACCAAAGTAGGATTAATGTAGCACATCGCAATGCGCAGCTGATGGTTTGAACAAGATGGAGAGAATAATCAAAAGCCTAGTCCAATGAGTGTCAGCAAGGACAGAACAACAAGCTCCTCTGTCCTCACTCCTGACGGAAAAAGGTCGAGCCGTGGAGGGAGAGAACGTCAGGGCAAGCAAGCCTATACACCGTGCCCACGTAGGGCAGCATCCATGCCTTGGCGCTGTGGTGGGCTGGCTGGGAGCTGCGGCCGGTGACGATGACGCCGGTGCTAGCTAGCTGCTGGTCGCTCTTGTGGACCTCGCGTGATTGCGGCCAGACGAACTCGCCGACGGGCCCGGCGGGAGTGGATTGGCCATGCGCCGTGCCTGCTGCCTGGCCTTCCGTTCCTTGCCTGGCTCGGATTCGTTTGTTCGGCGGACATCGCTTCTTCATGCCATGTCCCTGTTCCAAAAAAGTCCGCATCTGATGGAGACCTGTATACATTGGTACAAACAAATTACAACGGTGTGGACAACGCCGCTCCTTGTCCTTGAACAGTGACCACCGCACCAAGACAGCGCCCCGACGACGACAGTGTTCACGCCACTTTGGAAGTAGAAGCAGCGAACAGCGAAGAGCCACGCCGGTGTTGGAAAATAAAAGCCATGTACAAGACTTTATAAATAATAATAATAATAATAATATTGGTACAAATCGGTGGGCACAGGTTTACCTTTGGGTGTCTAATACTTCACAAAAGCGTGCCGGCTACACTTTTTACTAACGGGATGATGTAAACTCTTTTGGGATTTTTATTTTAAATAAACTAGCACACATACGTGTACATTGTAACAGAACTTAAGCCCTGTTTAAATACACTGCAAATTGCAATTGCAACTAGTCACATCAATATTGTGGTACATGCATGGAGCTGTAAGCGAAATGTTTGCATGTTTGTACAATTTGTATGTACATCACGAGATGAATCTTTTAAGCCTACTTGGGCCATGATTGGACACTTATTAGAAAAGATTCCCCGCTGCTACAGTGTCAAAATTATAAATTGCAACTGCATCTAAACACACCCTTAATACATCTTGAAATTTGACTTCATTAATAAAAACGCACCGTCTTGCAAAAACATTTTTGTAATAGTGTTATATGAGGGTGCCACTTAAATTCACAAACTCTAAAATTTCATTGCTGGGTCCCTTAGAGCAACTCCAGTATGATCTTGCTTGAGCCCTCAAAACAAAATTCGAGGGACTAAGCCAAAAATCGAGTTTTAATAGGACCCCTATTAAAACACTTAATTTTGAGTCGCCCTCAAATCTTCCCCTCGACCTTAATTCGTAGGGATGGTTAAATGTTGAAGCTATTCTCCTTCCCCGTGATTGCGGAAGGACGCATGCCGCATGCGTGATTAAAGTGCCGAGACCCTCACTATCGACGTCATAGGGGAGGTTCCCAACCACAACATACTCATCGAAGGCCTCTCCACCCAACACCTCGTACTCAACCTTCCCCAGCCTTCTTGTAGTCAGCCCACTCAATGGCCGCCTCAACGTGTTAGAAGAGGCAATGAGGAGCGCGAGTGATAGGTGTTAACTTGCGCAGAGGAGTGATGCAACGTGAGTGGACAAGGAAAGGAGCGAAAGGGGGCTTATGGTTGAGCACGAGCACGTTGTTGGCCGTGCCAATGCTGCTGACATATCTAGGTAGGGCGCAGGGACGAAGTCATGGAAAAATTTAGAAGGGATTGAACTAAACACAGAATTATACTAACTTATCTTAATTTGAGCCTAAGTTTAGCACAAACCATGAAGACGAAATTATTTTCTTGGCCCTGCAAATAGTTCAGTTTAGTTTTTTTATCCTGTTTTCATTGAACTTTGTTATTTCACCCTAAAATAAAATTTGTTTAGTTTCTTGGCACTTCCGTCTATTATTTTATTTTTTCGCATTTGAACTTCCTCAAATAAAAAACTCAAAATTATAAAGTTGTAGATCTCATCGAGATCTACAATTTTCATAAAAAAATCATCTTCATCTGATGTCGTATCGAAGAGTTATGATTTTTCAGAGTATTTTGGTCTAGACGGAAGGACCAAAAAACTAAACAAATTTCGTTTTAGGGCTAAATAACAAAGTTCGATGAAAACAGGGCCAAGAAACTATGCCAAACTTTTTTCAGGGCTAAGAAAATAATTTCCTCAATCGCGAATATTGTCTTCTTCAACTTGTTTTCAGCCTCTCCTTTCATTCAAAAATACCTTCAGATTATGTTTTTAACCCCCTACCCTTAAAGCTAGACATGGAGTTTGGTTTGATTATTGAATTAGAAATTGCTGTAGTAGACATCGGATATTTTATCGGACTAACCCCTGCAGGAAAATTTTGAATCAAATCTGGGGAAGTCAAGAGATGAGTTCACACCGAAGATGAATCAAGGCAGTAATGACTTTGCAAAAGAAGACCCAGCTCATTCTTTATAAGAGGAAGAACTGTAAGTATTAATGTTTATTCATTTATTTTTCGTTGCAAGTTATCTCTGTTTTGAACCATGCTAGAATGTAGCAACAACAATGTAAAACACAATAGACACAATCTATGCTAAACAATCTTAAAACCATATATCATCTTATTAGCATAGAGAAAAAATCGCAAAATAGTATGGACAAAAAAACCTGTATTTCAATTTTGTTATATTCCCTCAGGTATGTGTCCATTAACATTTTGCAGAAAAGAACATTCTTAATCTATTGGAGGTGAAGTTTTAGTTGAACATCAAAGAAGTTCCCCGCCCTGACCATCAAGACGCCTGGCATGTCACTAAAAGAAGAATAACTCGTTGCCATGCCTCCAGTGGACCCAAGCTCATCAACTACAATTCAATCAAAATCAAGAAAAGGTTGATGAGTGAAGAGCATGTAATTATCTGTACTTTTATCGGATGGTGAAAAGGCAAAGATTAGCAGACCACAAGCTTTCACCAACAGATAAACCGGATAAACCTCCTCTTCCAAGTAAGTTTGTCACCACTTACTTAGAAGGATGAAGACATAAGGTACGTTTGTCCAAGCCTCATGCAATATTTAACTACAATCAACATCTTATATCATATTGCTAATTTGTCTTGGTCACTCGTACCCTATGCCATGCTCAAACTTAACTTGCTAACAATTAAAACAAATTTAAAAAATAATGTTCTTTTTGGTTCACCTTACACATTCTTGGTTCTATTTGAATAAATATCTTTAGTCTTGTAAACTTCCTTGTTCTATTATAAGTATGCTTCGGAATATTACTTGAACATAACTGTGAGATCAAAGCATACTTGTCTAAGAATTTGGTTGTATATGTAGACTCACCTCTCCCATATAAAAATGTTTAAATCCTATTAGGAGACTATTCATAGAATCAAGTTGAGGTTGAAGGTACTTTTCAAATAATATCTTTACCTTAAACTTGTTGAATGAAGTAATGATGAATCATTTAAAACTAAAGCTATAAATTAACCTTGGCAAACACTATCTGTACTTTAAATTGAATATTCCTTTGGGTATGTGTTGTCTACTAACCCCTTGCAGAGAAAAAAATATATATAATGAGAGAAGCAGGAGGTCTGAAGAGTGAGAACAGAGTAAAAGAAAAGATGCTAATGAACAACTCAAGACGCAATGAAGGAAAGGACCATTGAATTTCATCTACCCTTTATCATGCTCCAATGATGAAGATTGGCTTCGAGATGCTAACAAAAGAAAAGAAGAAGGTGGCACCACCATTGGGAGCCACTAGTGGAGGCATCACCTCAAGAGCAAACCAAAGTACTTGACTAATGAATCACTGCAAGGAGGACTCCAATTCAGAAGACTCAAAACATCGAACCCTCGCCGTGAGGTAACATCGATAGTTATCCATTTTTGCTTTTCTGTATTACATGAATTATTTTCTCTAAAGTAGGTTTACCCTTCTGCATTAGCTTTGCATAGAAAATGACAAGAGTGAATAGGCATGCATTAAGCTGTATTCATGCATCTTAAAAACTTGAAGCCCCATGTGAAACCCTTGCGGTATAAAACCTGTAGGAGTACTCATCTGGTGGCCTAAAAATAAATACAAACATACCATGCATATTTATCTTTCTGTATATTAAAACAAAATAAAAATCGTTACCGCTTTATTAGTACATTGAAAAGAAAGACAAAAAATTGTATAGCTTTTATTGTATCAAAAATATTAAAGCCCCATGTAAGTAGACTTATGGTAATCCCGTAGGAATATTTGTTGTGGTGGCATCAAAATAAAAATAAAATAGAATCTATATTTATTTTACTACATCACAAAATAGAAAATCTAAAAAGAAGAATCCTGCTAGAATCTGCTAATTAATATTAGCTCACTAGAATAATCAATTACTCATCTGGCTGACCGCTAACCCCTTAAATTCGAGCCTCGAGTTTTGATTTTCTTTCTTCTGGAGCATAATTATGCAGGAACGACATTATGACTAATGAGTGAGTCCATCAGTGGAGCCCACTAGGACTACTGCTGGCAAGCTCACCCTGAAGATCATCAACACTAAGTATTGCAAACATCTAGCTTGGGGGAGGAGCATCCCCTAGTTATCAGGTAACTATACCTATGCGATTACCGAGTCTGTTTTATAAAGTCATAAAAATACCAAAAATATGTGGGCACATGAAGGTCCACACTTTTTAGAAAAACCCAAACATATGTGGGCACATGAAGGTTCACCCAATTAGGAAACTTCTACTGGAAATATAAAATCAATCACTTACTATAGAGTGGTACTAAATCTAACCCCTCTATGAGATTTGGTATTTTTGTTGGCAATTGAGTTTCACAGGAAAATATAAGATCAAAGAGCTAGTCAATCTGATGCCCTTACGCTGCCAATACATCTGCTCCCAGAAGGATCACTCAATTTGCAACATCAAAGACCCTGTCAAACATCCAGCTTGGGGGAGGGCACCCTCCATTTAAAATCCAGGTAAGTATAAGTTTTCCACCTTATTATTATTGTACCATATCACTTTTCGCGTGAGTTAGCCAGTAAGATAAAATTTGAAAACCAAATAAATATTTATCTATATATTAGAGTATGTTTAGAGTCAGTCTAGGCTAGAGTTAATTAAAACTGATGAACATTAAAATTTTGTCTTGGAGATGATGAATGGTTGCTCTGCCATAATACTTTTCAAATGCCTATTTTTCAAACCATGAATTCTCCTGAGTTTTAGATATTGCTGATTTGACTTAAGAATTTACTCTGAACCTAAAACTTGTGGAGGCATATGACTGAGCTAAGTCTAAGTGATTGATTGATATGATTCATGAAGGTTGAGCCGCTATTTATCTTATTCCTAGCATTACTAAGTTCTGGAGATTTATTTTGAAAATTTAAATCTTACATGATGAGATCTTGTATGACAAAGTTTGAATTCCTACCAAAGCCATATGTAATACATTTAGAGTTAAGAAAACCTTTGCACATTTATGCTGCTTGCTTTGCATTGAGTTCAGTCAACCTTTGTTGTATACCTTATGAGAGTCTTGTCATGCTTTTAAAACCAAGATCACTTACACACTCTAGCCACATATGCATTATTCCTACTCTGGGAGTAAGCGCAATCATCTTCCACTTTCATCCAGATCCACCTTAAAAATGTTTTCTCCTACACTAGGAGTAAACACCAAAAAATATATACCCCATAGGACAACCCCTGTTTAATTGCTCTATGTTCTTATCATTATCTCTCCAATTATTTATATTCAAAGGACGCATGTGGCTATACATAAGTATTGAAAAAAAAGAAAAGGGAGTAAAAGATGAACAAATGTCCCAGCAATTAAAACAATGGGTACATAGATGCCTGCCTCCCTGTAATATATATATATATATAAAATAAAAAATAAAAAGAGAAGAATAAAGATAGCCCATGTTTTCCCGTGAAAAGTTCTAAGTTTTAAAGGAGGGAGTTATTTTCAAGGAGCAAAAGTAGAATTAGGATCAACCACTAAATACCATATATACACCTATCCACCATATTCCATACACATGCACATCTTGGTTTGATTGTATGCCTCGACTCTCTGTGGATCCATTGTTTGACTTTACAATATATGAATTGCAAGTATGCTCATCTTTGTTATTGCCACTCCTATAAGCTCCACTATAATCCTTAGTTGTAGGAAGGCATAACATCATTAATGCCTCAGTGAGATCCATAAATACCACATAGTAAGAGACTTAAGGGTGTCATACAATTAAGCTCTGAGTTTTATTTTGAAAATTTGCAAAACTCCGGAATAACAGTACTGTGAAGAATTTGAGACATGGTGCTTGACTTGATTGTTCTGTCTTTTGATTGCTCAACACTAAGGCAAGAATTGTAAAGCCCCATAGTTAAAGGTAAAATGGGTAAGTTTAAAAGTTAGGACAGTTTTGTCTAATCTGGAGAAGAATCTATGTTTGAAGCATGTGTACTTAGAAAGTATGAAAGCATTGTAGCAACTCCTGATCCAATTACATTAGTAATTAGGCTTAGTTTGTTTGCCAAGCGACTGGCAAACAGGTAAGCTTGGGGGTGTTGTTGATGGTAGACAACGTCAACTTTTATTAGAACTTTAGACATGAAAGGACACATGAATACACACTAGTCTAGGGTTTTAACTGACAGTTTCCATGAGTTTTGCATGTTCTGTATTTTCCAGGGCTATTTCAGAAAAGCATAAAAGAAGGGGTAAAGAGCATAAAAACCGCGAAGGAAACATCATCACGAGAACACTAGAAGCATTTGAAACACACCCGAGCAACCAGGGCCCGGGACCCCACAAAGTGGGGCCGGCCGGCGCCCCCCTGCTAGGTCTCGGGCCCCTCCTTCTGGAGTCTTTCTCCACCGCCTATTAGGGGTCATCTCGGCCCTTGGTTAAGTCAGTTTGATCCTACGGCGCACGTTTATCCCACCGGGCTATAAATGAAGGGGCAGACCCCCCTTCCTGAAGCATCAAGTCATTTGGAGATCAAGTCATCCAGAGCCTCTCTAGTTCATAGCTTTAGCCTAGTTAGATTAGAAGTAGAGGAGTTCTAATTCTTCAGCGGGATCCGGAGCCCCTGGCGTCGGTCTGGAGCGCGGAGTTCGGTATAGTTCTAGTTCTTTTCTCTTATTGCATTCAACATTATGATTTGGGAAATATTCTTCTTAATCTTATATATGTTCTTAATTGCAATAGTCATTGTTCACTTTGATTATATGTCTAGCATAGTTAGTTTGATCCTATTGAATTTATGTAATTGCTCGTATAGAGTTCGTCCAGAGATATCGTGGATGAATGATTGGCAGTATGTAGACGTGGTGTTTAGATATCTTGCTTATCTGCGAGTGCACCCTGACGTGCCGGGTCGCGTGGTAGATCGCGTAGGTGATAGCTATGTTGAGTCCTCTGTAGTCCACCCCCCGTACGTAGGACGAGCAGAGAGCCGACGCGAAGGGGGTGACCCTTGTGTCTTAATATCCTCATTAGATGATGCTCCTTTACATTTAATCATGATATAGGTAGAGCTAAACAATGATTGCTAGATATAATTACACTAATCATAGTATTCATTGACGTAGTTATAGAATTACTTTAGATATTAATTCCTTTATCTATCCATTGGCTAGCTATTGTTATGACTAGATGAGCTCTGATATTTATCTATTTATGATGATGACTGATCATGTTTATCTTATATATCTTTATCATGTGACTTATCCCTGCTATGAGTAGGATTATAGTTATGGTTTATCTTTTACATTAGCAGTATAAGTTATATATATATAATAAGTCCTACTAAGACCTTCCTAGTAGTATAAATATAAATCGATAACCTGGTGATACTCTAGGTAAAATGCTACAATGGTATAATTTTCTGTCCGCTTGCAGAATTATTCTTTAGTTCATATTCTTATATTTATTTCTGCCTAGTCACACGAAATAATAGATTCATTTAATACTTTATCTCTAACTAATATAATTAGGGATGACAACCTAGTTCAATGCTTAGGGATGTTGGTGAGAGATAAGTGGCTAGTTGCTAATGACAAGTTAATTTAGTACTATGTGTTTTTAATGTTGTTAAATAGTGATGATGTAAAAAATACCAACAACGAGCAAAGATTAAGCTTGGGGGATCTTGTTGACGGTGGATATGCAATAAAATTCCACACTCTAACACCGTCAATAGACTCGGTTACTGATGGAAGATCAACATAACATGAATATATGTTATCCAATAACTAATTCCACTTGTACTCTTAGCTTGTGAATGCAGGGAAGATCAAACAGAGTAGAAATGAGCACTCGGAGCCCAATATGTTGGGTCGGCCGAACCACCCACTTGGGCACCAAGCTGTCACACTTCAACAAATGACTCAAGGAGCCACATAAAAGAGAGTGGAGCACCTAGAGGGCCCACATGCAAGTCGGCCGACCCACATGTGGGGCCCACCAGGGCTCTGCTGATATGGCATGATCCGTGTGACACTCCACTCAGCTCAATTCCACCATTGGATCAAAGTTGTGTTTTCAATCAACGGTGGAAGATCGAAGCACATGGATCAAGGCGTGAACCGACAAGACCAAGGCGAAACTAGTACATAGCCACACTCTATGACCAGTGGGGACCATAGTGGTGGGACCACCTTGCCATAGGTGGGTCGGCCAACCAACCCATGGTGGGCCCAGGCCACCGCCATGCTCCACCGACTTTCTGCATGCTTCCCGCGTGATGGTTTTGCCACTGCCATCCATCTAAGGCGGTTTCAATGACGATTTATCCAAGGGAGGAGAATGAAGGAGCACGCGGATCGCTGACGTGGCACCTCTCCACTTCTCCCTATATATAGAGGCTGCCTGTACCCTCTCAAGACATGATTCAATCAAGATACAAGTGGAGATCAATGTAGTTCCACCTCTAGTAGTAGTGTAGTCTAGTGTGGGAGTTAGAGTTGAGTCGAGCTACGCTCGGGGTCTCCGGAGTCGTCTGCTAGAGAGTCTGGTATAGCTTTTGTATCTTTCTCTTTATGTAAGACTTATTTACTTTAATATAATATTCCTGCTTTACTTTACTGAGTCTTTACTTAGTGCAATATTATTCTTGCAATAGTATTGTTGTGATTTATCATATTACTTGGTCGGCATACATTAGATTCTGATCCTATAACCAACTCACGTGTGTAGTTCATCACCTGTCATAGGGTGCTCTACTTGCCTTGGCCACAGCTAGAGTAGTGAGAATTAGTGTAAGTATGGTGCTTAGACTAGATCTTACCTTTGAATGCCGCTTGTCGCACGGATTGTTTGTGGGTGCTAGCAGGTGGTGATAGCCCTGTCTAGTCTTAGTATCCCTCCACGTGTTTTAAGCAAGTTCTTAAAAGGTAGGCTCCCATAAGAGCATAGGCGCTTCGGGTAGAGGTTATATCCTCTATTGTTTCGCACTATCCCCTACACACCGGAAGTAAGGTAGCAGTCTTAGTGTATCTCACCCATTTGATAGGATATATCACAGGAGTAGAGTTTGAATAACATGAATCTTTCTCACTCGTTGTCCTCCCACCTAGCTATACTACACTAGTTATCCTTTACCAACTTCTTTGTTTATCTTTGAATCATCACCTTCCTATCATACTTCGATTACACCCTCTACGGTAGTTGCTAGTAAGTTGAGATAGATTTAAGGATCTCCTTCTATTAATATTTCTAGCAACCGCTTTCCCTTGGGATAAAATAAATAACGATACCTTAGAATACTCCCGGTGAAGTGCTACATCGGTATATTCTATGCGCTTGCAGAATTATCTAATAGACATAAGAAATACCCTCAGGCATTTCTGGCGCCGTTATCAGAGATAGCCTAACACCCTGTGTTGGTATTTTTAACATCACTTCACGTTAAGTTGTCATCCCTAACATGATGCCAAAAACCAAAGGTAAAATAATCTTCACTTGCCTCCTAAAAATAATACTATAGAATATATCCGCAAGCGCACAGATAATTCTCCCAATGTAGCACTTCACCCGGTAAGTATTCCTGAGTATCGTTGATTTATTTTATGCCAAAAGGATAAAGGTGGCATTCTACTCATTAGGATAATTTACTATAATAATTGGAAAGATAAATGTGCAGACCTATGATAACTCATAACTCTAGTGCTTTAGCGATAAATAAGTCAATGATAAATGGTAAATGATAACTGAGTAAATGAGGTAAATGGTATTCCAGAGATATAATATAGAGACTCACTAATGTAGTAAGACAATCTCGAGATTCAGCTAAAGTAAATGAAAACTATGTAATTACTAAGTACAAAGTCTACAGCCTACGCCACATTACATATCTTCCTCTATAGCATAATCAACTCAGAAAACATCATAAGGAGCATCATCTAATGACGATATTAAGACACAAGGGTCACCTCCTTCGCGACCGCGCTCATGCTAGTCCTACGTATGGGGGGTGGACTACAGAGGAACCAACACAGCTATCACCTACGCAGACTACCACACGACCCGGCACGTCAGGGTGCCACCGTAGGTACACAATATATCTAGACACCACATCTACATAATGTATATCACCTAAATCACTCGAGTACTGAATTAGGCGCTTTACGATCATACGACAATAATCATCACCAATCACAACTATATCGAATATGCAAGTAGAATAAACTAAGAAATGAACAAGTAGCAATATATTAAAATAAAGCAAAGTCATAATGAGATAGAAGATAATATTACCGATCTCCAGACGAACGGATCTGGAATCCCGAGCGTAGCGCCCAACTCTACTTGAACCTTGCGAGACACCTAAACTATGAATTTGAAGAACTAGAGCCCTATTTCTAATATCTGGAAACCCTAACTTCTGTCTACTCTTGATGAATGAAGCAGGAGGAATGAATTGGTGCTCTGGGAGGGGGGTCTGCCCCTTTATTTATAGCCTGGTGGGATGAACGTGCGCCGTAGGATCAAACCGACTTGAACAAAGAGCCCAGATGACTCCAGAGAGGCGGTGAAAGAAGACTCCAGAAGGTGGGCCGAAACCCTAGAGGGGGCGCCGGCCGGCCCCACCCTGGTGGGTCTCAGGCCTCGGTGCTTTGGGTGTGTTCTGGATCCTTCTAACTTGCTGATGAAGTATGTTTCTGTCGCGATCAAGTTTCGTGGTAATTATGTTCTTTAATCCTTCTTTTAAGCCTTTCTAGAATAATCCCTGGAAAATACACAATTCACCAAAACTCGTGGAATTCGTCAGTAATAACCCCTATGCTTCTATTATTGATCTTCCCTAGGCATTAGTTGACGGTATAAAATTGGTACTTAACGACTGTCAACACCCTGTCTCTGGTGGTTGCGTTAAGAAGTTGTCAACAGCGCTTGCTGAATCCCTTGACCTCGTGTGTTTCTAGAGTTAGGGCCCGACAACCCCATTTGAGCTCTAGAAAAAATCCATAAGACTTCCTAGTGTCACTACTAGTAGAGAATCCTATCTAAGTGCACTCCCAACGGTCAACAAGAATTTCTGGCGCCATTGTTGGGGATAGAGTCTAACTCTGTTTCTAGTGCCGACACTAAGTGTCGGTTACCAAAGTTAGGGGTACCCAACTTCGATGCAAAAAAGCTCATTCCCAACTTGGCCTGGCCCAAGTAAGGCCAGTGGAAGCCCACGAAGGCCGCGTCCACAGAGGCCCACGACATCATTCCACTAATGACAGCCTCCTCGGGAGAGCGGCGTCGTCGGCGCCCAATTCTCCGATTCGCCCGAGCCTCCTCAGGAGAGCTCGGGAGAGCGGCGTCCTCGGCGCCCAATTCTCCGATTCGCCCGAGCCTCCTCGGGAGAGCTCGGGAGAGCGGCGTCGTCGGCGCCCAATTCTCCGATTCGCCCGAGCCTCCTCAGGAGAGCTCGGGAGGCGGCGTCCTCGGCGCCCAAGTCTCCGATTCGCCCGAGCCTCCTCGGGAGAGCTCGGGAGAGCGGCGTCGTCGGCGCCCAATTCTCCGATTCGCCCGAGCCTCCTCAGGAGAGCTCGGGAGGCGGCGTCCTCGGCGCCCAAGTCTCCGATTCGCCCGAGCCTCCTCGGGAGAGCTCGGGAGGCGGCGTCCTGGGCGCCCAAGTCTCCGATTCGCCCGAGCCTCCTCGGGAGAGCTCGGGAGAGCGGCGTCCTCGGCGCCCAAGTCTCCGATTCGCCCGAGCCTCCTCGGGAGAGCTCGGGAGAGCGGCGTCCTCGGCGCCCAAGTCTCCGATTCGCCCGAGCCTCCTCGGGAGAGCTCGGGAGAGCGGCGTCCTGGGAGGCGGCGTCCTGGGCGCCCGAGTCTCCGATTCGCCCGAGCCTCCTCGGGAGAGCTCGGGAGAGCGGCGTCCTCGGCGCCGAGCGGCGTCCTCGGCGCCCAATTCTCCGATTCGCCCGAGCCTCCTCGGGAGAGCGGCGTCCTCGGCGCCCAAGTCCCCGATTCGCCCGAGCCTCCTCGGGAGAGCTCGGGAGAGCGGCGTCCTCGGCGACCAAGTCCCCGATTCGCCCGACCCTCCTCGGAAGAGCTCGGGAGAGCGGCGTCGTCGGCGCCCAATTCTCCGATTCGCCCGAGCCTCCTCCGGAGAGCTCGGGAGGCGGCGTCCTCGGCGCCCAATTCTCCGATTCGCCCGAGCCTCCTCCGGAGAGCTCGGGAGGCGGCGTCCTCGGCGCCCAATTCTCCGATTCGCCCGAGCCTCCTCAGGAGAGCTCGGGAGGTGGCGTCCTGGGCGCCCAAGTCTCCGATTCGCCCGAGCCTCGCCCGAAGCCTCCTCGGGAGAACTCGGGAGAGCGGCATCCACGGCGCCAAAGAGCGGCATCCAAGGCACGGGTGATGTCAGCAGAGCAATCTTGGACCACAAGAAATCTCTCTGACCACTTTACAAGCACTGTCCCGTCAGGCGAGACTCTCGACGCGACTGTGCTTCGCACGCCCCTGATGGCCATACCACCTGTCGGGATTTCCCTGACAGCAGATTTGATGAGCCCACTACGACCGTCCTCCACGGTATGGTCTACGGTGCGCTGCCCCGCTTCGGGAAAGGCACCCACTGCGCCGTCCACACGAAAGGATGAGCACGCCTTCAAGATCCCGAGCCTCGGGAAACGACGCCCCAAGATTTGATGGGCCCACTACGATCTTCCTCCACGGTGTGGTCCACGGTGCGCCGCCCCGTTTCGGGAAAGACGCCCACTGCGCCATCCACATGAAAGGACGAGCACGCCTTCAGGATCCCGAGCCTCGGGAAACAGCGCCCCAAGGTGATTCTCCCTCTTGTCACATCGTACGGAAGGATAGCCGGCAGGTGTGAACGCACCAAAGTCGAGCGGACCACGACGGCCATATCCAGAAGACCCAGAGAGCCGACGACAAGACGTGGTCAGACGACTGTTTCTACCTTGGAACTCGCGAACCAAGATAGCCATACCCATACCCCGGAGACACGGAGAAGTTCCAAGTTCTCACCCACAGCAAACGACTTGTAAACACTTAGACACTCACAAGAGACCTGGGAGCACTTCCCTCTCTCGACTAGCTTGTAACCCCTACTACAAGCACCCCGGTGCAAGGCAACATGACTCTCCTCTCCACTGGACGTAGGGCTTGCTCGGCCTGAACCAGTATAATCCCTGTGTTCCCCTTTGCACACCATCCGTAGCCTCAACCGCAAAACACATATTTACTAGCCGGTGTTAGCCTCGCCAAAACTAGCACCGACAGTTGGCGCGCCAGGTAGGGGCCTTTTGCGCGTTGACATAGGTTTCGGATGGCAACCAGCTCCACCACGCTTCCCGCTGGCACGGAACTCCGGTTCGGGACTCTCGAGTTCATGGCCACTGGCCATGGGCTCGAGATGAACCTGCGCCCGACCGGGCCCCGTGTCACGGTCGTCCCGACTCTGGCCTCGCAGACGGCCGGAGAAAGGACCCCCGCCACGCTTCCGCCCGCCTCGGAGGACGGGGGAGACGTTGCACGCCGCCCTCGGCGAATCAGGAGGAGGAGGCGCAGTGGTGCCAACCAGCCTCCCGCCGCAGGAGATGCGACTCACCAGGCAACCCCAACGGGCGTACCCAATACTGCGCCGACCGCGGTCCCGGAATCTCCGGCACCAGCGGTCACGCATCCGCTTACCGCCCGAGGGACGGGCGAGGGCGGAAACACGACGCCAGCCGATTTTTCTCTCCGCCCTCACCGGCAGAGGGGAACGGCGCCGTCGTCCTTCTTTGGGCTTCAGACCGCCATGGACGCCCACGTGCGTGCAGTTCATGCATTATTGCACGAACTGTCGGACACTCCGGTCCAGCGCCTCGAGCGCCAAGACAGCCTCGTGGGAGACCACGTGGCATCCTCACCGCCATCCCCTGGGGAAAGTGCCAGGACACACGGCGGTGGGGAAACAGACACCACCGCCAACCTCACTCCTCGACAACGCTCGGAGGGGGGGAATCGTTATGACCGGAACTCGCCTCGTCGCAGCTACAGCGACGATGATGACAAATTCTGGGCAAATGTGGACAACGCCGCCCACACCAACGACTCGGGGGAGAACGCACCGAGCGTCGTCCCCAGCTCACAGTGGACCTACATCGACCCCTCTCGGGAGTGCTACAACTTGATGCACCCTGATGAGGGGCGAGTAGAGGATGTCCACTCGGGGGGTGACGACGACATACCCCCTCCGTCGCATCCCCAGCACGAACAAGCCGCGCCCCCTCCAGCGGCCCCGAAGCCCTCGCGGTCAGCCCCGCCGCTGGGTCAGGGGGCAGGAACCTCTCGCTCCGCACCTCAAACCCCGGAGCTAGAGCAGCTCCGGGAGCTCGAGGCACGGATGGACGAGGACCGCTTGCGCCTCACCCAGCTGCGAGCTACGCTGGAGCTTGGCGAGCGGCAAACCGATGGAGGAGCAGCTCGGCGTCGAGCCCGAGATGTCCAGGCCCGAATCATCGCTGACGACAGGGCCGAGACACCAGGGGTCGCCCCCCGAGCAAGCCGAAAGCTCGCGGAAGCAGCCATGCTACTCCGAAGCATACCTGAGCCCTCCTCCGAGGAGGCGCGACAGCTCAGGAATCAGCTCAAAGACCTCCTGGAGGATGCCGCCGTCCTCCAGGCGGAAAGTTCAGCGTCGCGACACCATGGCGCCGAAAGTCACCAGCATGGTGGCATAGCACGTCACAAGCGCGAAGCCTCGGTTCGACCCGAGGCTCCAAGGGCTCCGCCAGTCCACCAACGGCTTGGCAAGGACGTCGACGTCCGAGCCATCCTACAAGCCCGCGGTCGGCGAAAAACTGACGGAGCCGCGCGCGGCTACAGCGTCCATCGGGGTGGGCGCTACGACTCGGATGAGGATCGTGAACCCTCACTCGAGCCCTCGGGACCACGCGTCTTCAGCGAGGCCATCCGAAGGGCCAAGTTCCCGTCCCGATTCCGACAACCAACCAACATAGCCAAGTACTCGGGGGAAACTAACCCCGAACTCTGGTTAGCGGACTACCGCCTTGCGTGCCAACTAGGCGGCGCGCAGGATGACCTCATCATCATCCGCAACCTCCCCCTGTTCCTCGCCGATTCCACAAGAGCTTGGCTGGAACACCTTCCCCCACGAAAGATCTTCGACTGGAGCGATCTGGTCAAGATATTCGTAGGAAACTTCCAGGGCACGTACGTACGCCCTGGTAACTCCTGGGACCTCCGCAGCTGCAAGCAGAAACCGGGCGAGTCCCTCCGGGACTACATCCGGCGCTTCTCCAAACAGTACAACGAGCTGCCCCAGGTCGCCGACTCCGATGTCGTCGGAGCATTTGCCGCAGGAACCTCCTGCAAAGAGCTCGTTCATGAGCTCGGACGCCGGACACCCACCAGTGTCTCTGAACTCATGAAGATCGCTACCAGCTTCGCCTCAGGGGATGAGGCGGTAGGAGCCCTCTTCTCCGACCCCAAGGGCAAACGGAAGGAGGAGGCCCCCGAGGGCACCTCTTCCCGAGGACCGAACAACAAGAAGAAGAAGGGGAAGGGAAAGGCCCCTACTCCGCGATGACTCCCTCGTGGCGGCCACCGAACCCAAGAGGGAACGATCCCCTCGAGGCCGCTTCGACGACATGCTCAGCAAGCCATGCCCTTATCACCAGGGTCCAGTACATCACACACTCGCACAGTGTGTGATGCTCAAGAAGCACTACAGCCGGCAGCCGTTCAAGGACGACGCCGGCAAGAAGCCCGCCAGGGATCAGGAGGACGAGGGCGGGAAGGACGATGAGTTCCCGCCCATCGACAAGTGCCTCATGATCTTCGGGGGGCCCGGGACCGCCCCTACGCCGCGGCAGCGAAAGCGCGAGCGCAGGGAGGTCTACTCCGCCGGACCAGCGACACCATGCTTCCTTGACTGGTCCCACGACGCTATCACCTTCAGCCGGGACGACCACCCGGACTACGTCCCATCGCCGGGACGCTACCCACTTGTTGTCGACCCCGTCGTCGGCAACACGAGGCTCTCCAAAGTCCTCATAGACGGAGGCAGCGGCCTCAACATTCTCTACGCTGAGACCCTCGACTTAATGGGAATCAGTCGCTCGCTCCTCCGGGCCACGACGTCCCCATTCCACGGGATAGTGCCCGGAAAGAGCGTGCAACCCCTCGGGCAGATCGATCTGCCCGTCTGCTTCGGGACTCCTGACAACTTCAGGAAGGAGCCCCTGACATTTGAAGTGGTAGGCTTCCACGGCACCTACCACGCCATCCTCGGGAGGCCATGTTACGCAAAGTTCATGGCAGTTCCGAACTACGCCTATCTCAAGCTCAAGATGCCAGGGCCAAAAGGGGTGATTACCATCAGCGCCTCCTACCAGCACGCGTACCAGTGCGACGTCGAGTGCTGCGAGTACGCCGGCGCGTTGGTGGAGTCAGAAGCCCTCATGACCGACCTCGACAGGTTAGAAAAAGAGGTCCCCGACCCCAAGAAGGCCACAGGCACCTTTAAGTCCGCTGAGGGGGTGAAGGATGTCCTCCTCGACCCGAACTCCCCCAACGGCAGGGCGCTGAAGGTCAGCGACACCCTCGACCCAAAATAGGAGGCAGTGCTCGTCGACTTCCTCCGCAAACATGCCGACATGTTTGCGTGGAGCCCCTCGGATATGCCAGGCATCCCGAGGGAGGTCGCCGAGCACTCCTTAGACATCCAGGCCGGATCCAAGCCGGTGAAACAACGCCTGCGCCGATTCGACGAGGAGAAGCGCCGGGCCATCGGGGAGGAGGTGCAGAAGCTTTTGGCGGCTGGATTCATCAAGGAGGTCTTCCATCCACAATGGTTATCAAATCCTGTTTTGGTTAAAAAGAAAAATGGAAAATGGAGAATGTGCGTCGATTACACTAGTTTAAATAAAGCTTGTCCTAAGTATCCATTTCCATTACCTCGCATTGACCAAATAGTAGATTCTACTGCTGGCTGTGAGCGGCTTTGCTTTCTTGATGCTTATTCCGGTTACCATCAGATCCGAATGAAAGAGTCCGACTGAATTAGCGACCTCTTTCATCACTCCTTTCGGCACATATTGTTACGTAACCATGCCATTTGGCCTCAAAAACGCGGGCGCAACTTACCAGCGTTGCATGCTCAAAGTTTTTGGGGACCTCATCGGGCGAACCATTGAGGCTTACGTAGACGATATAGTGATAAAATCCAGGAAGGCGAGTGACTTAGTAGCCGACCTAGAAAAGGCATTCGACTGCCTTAAAAAGAAAAACATAAAGCTAAACCCCGAGAAGTGCGTTTTCGGGGTCCCACGGGGCATGCTCCTCGGGTTCATTGTTTCCGAGCGTGGCATCGAAGCCAACCCGGAAAAGATATCGGCCATCACACAGATGGGTCCGATCCGAAACCCGAAGGGCGTGCAGAAGCTTATGGGGTGTCTCGCGGCCTTGAGTCGATTCATCTCAAGGCTCGGCGAAAAGGGCCTTCCCTTGTATCGGTTGCTTAAGAAAAACGAACGCTTTACCTGGACCACCGAGGCCCAGGAAGCCCTCGAAAGGCTTAAGGCTCTACTTTCAAAAGCGCCGGTTCTTGTGCCTCCTACGAAGGAGGAAAATTTCTTACTATATGTCGCGGCCACCAACCAGGTTGTGAGTGCAGCGATCGTCGTAGAGCGGCAAGAAGAAGGACACGCCTTACCGGTACAGCGACCGGTCTACTTCATCAGTGAAGTCTTGTCAGAGACCAAGACACGCTACCCTCAGATTCAGAAGCTAGTGTACGCGATCGTCCTTGCCCGACGCAAGTTGCGGCACTACTTCGAATCCCACCCCGTGACCGTGGTGTCGTCCTTCCCCCTCGGGGAGGTGATCCAAAATCGGGAAACGATGGGGAGGATCGCCAAGTGGGCCATCGAGCTCATGGGTGACGGCATCACCTACGCGCCACGCAAAGCCATCAAGTCCCAGGTACTTGCGGACTTCGTGGCAGAGTGGACCGAGACACAACTACCGCCACTCCCGACCCAAGAGGAATATTGGGTCATGAACTTCGACGGGTCGATGATGAAGACTGGTGCTGGCGCAGGCATCATCTTCATCTCACCCCTCGGGGTCCGGCTCAAGTACCTACTACGGCTACACTTCACGGCTTCCAACAACGTGGCCGAATATGAGGCTCTGGTCAGCGGTCTCCACATCGCCATCGAGCTCGGGATCCGACGCCTCGAGGTCCGAGGCGACTCCCAGCTCGTCGTGGATCAGGTCATGAAGGAGTCGACGTGCCAGAACCCCAGAATGGCCGCCTACTGCACGCTGGTGCGGTTGCTCGAGGAAAAATTCGACGGCCTCGAGCTCAACCACATTGCGCGTCGGTACAACGAGGAGGCCGATGAGTTGGCAAAAATCGCAGCCGAAAGGGCCACGGTCCCGACGGGCGTATTCGCCAATGACCTCCACAAGCCCTCGATCAATGCCGATCCCTCGGGGACTGTCGACCCTTCCGACAAAGGGGAGTCACCCGAGGTCATGGGTAAGGACGGCGACGAAGCCGAGGCAATGGAGATTGAAGCCGAGATGGACGACGACGAACCAGACTGGCGCGAGCCGCTGGTCAGCTGGCTAGTCCGAGGCATTTTGCCCCCGGACAAGACCAGAGCACGACGACTGGCTCGCAAAGCCAAGTCTTTCGCCATGATCGATGGTAGCCTCTACCGGCGGAGTCCCTCTGGCGTGCTTCAGCGCTGTATCCCTTTCAGTCAGGGCAAACGCCTGCTCGAAGAGATACACGCCGGGGCCTGCGGTCACCACGCAGCGCCGAGAACCTTGGTCGGTAACGCCTTTTCGACAAGGCTTCTACTGGCCAACCGCCGTGGCCGATGCTACTGAGGTGGTACGCTCCTGCGAAGGGTGCCAGTACTATGCTCGGCAGACTCACTTACCGGCTCAAGCCCTCCAGACGATCCCGCTCACTTGGCCGTTCGCTGTTTGGGGACTAGACCTTGTCGGGCCCCTCCAGAAGGCACCCGGGGGCTTCACCCACTTGCTTGTCGCCATCGACAAGTTCTCCAAGTGGATCGAGGCTCGGCCGATCACCCAAATCAGCTCGGCTCAAGCGGTGTTGTTCTTCACCGACATCGTCCATCGGTTCGGCATCCCGAACTCCATTATCACGGACAACGGCACGCAGTTCACCGGAAAGAAATTTCTGGCTTTCTGCGATGAGTACCACATACGAGTGGACTGGGCAGCCGTCGCCCACCCGAGGACGAACGGCCAGGTAGAACGCGCCAATGGCATGGTTCTCCAAGGCCTTAAGCCAAGGATATTCAACCGATTGAATAAATTCGGCAAAAGGTGGCTGACGGAGCTTCCGGCAGTGATATGGAGTCTATGGACTACGCCAAGTCGAGCCACGGGTTTCACGCCCTTCTTCATGGTATACGGTGCAGAGGCCGTCCTCCCTACGGACCTGGAATACGGCGCCCCGAGAGTCCGAGCCTACGATGAACAAGGTAATCAAACTTCTCGGGAAGACGCGCTGGACCAAGCCGACGAAGCTCGGGACGTGGCCCTGCTGCACTCGGCCAAATACTTGCAGTCCCTACGCAAGTACCATGCTCGGCGCGTCCGAGGTCGAACCTTCAGCGTAGGCGACCTGGTGCTACGGCTCAGGCAGGACAACAAAGGGCGCCACAAGCTCACTCCGCCGTGGGAAGGACCATTCATCGTCGCCGAGGTACAACGCCCCGGCACATACAAGCTCGCGAACGAGAACGGCGAGGTCTACAACAACGCTTGGAACATCGAACAGCTACGTCGCTTCTATCCTTAAGATTCCATGCATTGTACTATTTTGAAAATCTTGAAATCGATGAAAAGACCCGACTTCTGCTCTTTTTAACATGATTTTAGATTTTCAATCCGAGCCTACACTCGGAAGTGAAATGAACCTTTATTTCACCACGCACTAAAAGCGAGGCCCGGCCTATCCTACGGAAAGGCCGACCCTCCCTCGGGGGCTAGGACGGGGGAAACCCCGAACTATCCCGAGATTAAACAATTTTGGAAACGCAAAAATTTCAAAACTTGTCGAATTCGTTTCTCCCTAAAACACGCTTCCTTCCGGAAATCAAGCACGAACTTATAGAATTCGAAGAATGAGGGAAGCCCCAGAAGACAGAGTCGGTCGAGTCGGAGACCGCTTATGCCCCAGGGCCACAGCATCTTCCCTCGCCACTCCGTGTTCGAGAGCTAACCCACACTCGGAAGAAAACCTATAAGATCTACGCTCGGCCAAGGGAGGAAGCTCGGGAGGAAACACCTAAGCTTCTTTTCTAAAGGATTCTTTCTGCCAAAGCTCTTAGGACGTCGGCTGCGTCTATGCCACTAAAGCTACGACACCCGAAAAGCGTCCCCCGAGGCTCGATGGCCCGGGCGCAGGATCGGCAAGAAAAAATGCCTAAGGAAAAAAGCACGAAACAAAGCGAAACAAACATTCAGCAAATATTTACATAAATGTTAAGGCAACGAAGGGCCATATTGTTTGTTTCCTTTCAAACCACTCCCGAAAGGTTACTTTTTACAAGGGCACTATGGCCCCCTTCTTCTTCACGGCAGGTTCAGTGGAGGGAGCTCGACCTCGGCTTGGAAGAGACCCGCCATCACCACGCACGCAAACCGCCTCGACTGAGCCGAACCGTCGCGTCCGTCAGGCTTCGCGCCTCAAAAGGTGAGCCAAATCATTACAACCACGCGCTTCGATTCCACCTACGTTTTCTCAACGAAGAAACCCCGGGCTCGGGCGCCCGTTACGTTCCCAGGGGATCGAAGACTGGCCCTCCGAGGCTCGAACAGTCGCCCCAGGGAAATCGAGGTTAGGGACAGCTAGTGGATGGGTCACGAAAACGGCCAGTATCCCGACGCCCGGAACGTCACAAGGGACATCCCATGCTGTGTCCAAGTCCCAGTAGTGAGTCGGTTACGTGGAATCCCTCCGTGGGAGGCATCATGCCCTCGGGACCCGTCGAAGGGACCCGACATCCACTAACTGACCCTCGGGAAATAATTGGAGTGTGCTCAGGCCACTAGCCGACCCTTAACGAATAGGGCACGGACCTCCACTTGGACCAACCCGTTTGTAGCTCACCGGAAATGCCGACTCGTGCCCCAGCGGGGAAGTCGAGCAGGACCAAACCTTCCTCTTCCCGAAAAAAGAGCGTGAAGGTCGAATTAAAAAAGACAGGGAGGAACCCGATCGATCTCTGATACGAAAACGGAGGCTCGGAAACTTGCCCTGCACCTTGGAAAGACCACCGAACGATCTCCCAACACGGTGGGAGGCTCGGGGGCTCCGCTTCCAAGGAAACAACCCACCTAAATAAATCAAAAAAACACCCGGGGACTAACAAGCACGATTCTAAGCCTTTGAAGGGATATATCATCCCTCCAAAGCCTCGGGGGCTACACCCGGCGGGTGCGCTCGCGCGCACCCCCCGGAAAAAACAACCCACACTTTATCTTTTTTGACAAGAAGAACCAGCGTGAACCTGTGGAGGAGTGCCTTCACTCCGCCACAGGCTCGGGGGCTACTGTCGGTTACCAAAGTTAGGGGTACCCAACTTCGATGCAAAAAAGCTCATTCCCAACTTGGCCTGGCCCAAGTAAGGCCAGTGGAAGCCCACGAAGGCCGCGTCCACAGAGGCCCACGACATCATTCCACTAATGACAGCCTCCTCGGGAGAGCGGCGTCGTCGGCGCCCAATTCTCCGATTCGCCCGAGCCTCCTCAGGAGAGCTCGGGAGAGCGGCGTCCTCGGCGCCCAATTCTCCGATTCGCCCGAGCCTCCTCGGGAGAGCTCGGGAGAGCGGCGTCGTCGGCGCCCAATTCTCCGATTCGCCCGAGCCTCCTCAGGAGAGCTCGGGAGGCGGCGTCCTCGGCGCCCAAGTCTCCGATTCGCCCGAGCCTCCTCGGGAGAGCTCGGGAGAGCGGCATCGTCGGCGCCCAATTCTCCGATTCGCCCGAGCCTCCTCAGGAGAGCTCGGGAGGCGGCGTCCTCGGCGCCCAAGTCTCCGATTCGCCCGAGCCTCCTCGGGAGAGCTCGGGAGGCGGCGTCCTGGGCGCCCAAGTCTCCGATTCGCCCGAGCCTCCTCGGGAGAGCTCGGGAGAGCGGCGTCCTCGGCGCCCAAGTCTCCGATTCGCCCGAGCCTCCTCGGGAGAGCTCGGGAGAGCGGCGTCCTCGGCGCCCAAGTCTCCGATTCGCCCGAGCCTCCTCGGGAGAGCTCGGGAGAGCGGCGTCCTCGGCGCCCAAGTCTCCGATTCGCCCGAGCCTCCTCAGGAGAGCTCGGGAGGCGGCGTCCTGGGCGCCCGAGTCTCCGATTCGCCCGAGCCTCCTCGGGAGAGCTCGGGAGAGCGGCGTCCTCGGCGCCGAGCGGCGTCCTCGGCGCCCAATTCTCCGATTCGCCCGAGCCTCCTCGGGAGAGCGGCGTCCTCGGCGCCCAAGTCCCCGATTCGCCCGAGCCTCCTCGGGAGAGCTCGGGAGAGCGGCGTCCTCGGCGACCAAGTCCCCGATTCGCCCGACCCTCCTCGGAAGAGCTCGGGAGAGCGGCGTCGTCGGCGCCCAATTCTCCGATTCGCCCGAGCCTCCTCCGGAGAGCTCGGGAGGCGGCGTCCTCGGCGCCCAATTCTCCGATTCGCCCGAGCCTCCTCCGGAGAGCTCGGGAGGCGGCGTCCTCGGCGCCCAATTCTCCGATTCGCCCGAGCCTCCTCAGGAGAGCTCGGGAGGTGGCGTCCTGGGCGCCCAAGTCTCCGATTCGCCCGAGCCTCGCCCGAAGCCTCCTCGGGAGAACTCGGGAGAGCGGCATCCACGGCGCCAAAGAGCGGCATCCAAGGCACGGGTGATGTCAGCAGAGCAATCTTGGACCACAAGAAATCTCTCTGACCACTTTACAAGCACTGTCCCGTCAGGCGAGACTCTCGACGCGACTGTGCTTCGCACGCCCCTGATGGCCATACCACCTGTCGGGATTTCCCTGACAGCAGATTTGATGAGCCCACTACGACCGTCCTCCACGGTATGGTCTACGGTGCGCTGCCCCGCTTCGGGAAAGGCGCCCACTGCGCCGTCCACACGAAAGGATGAGCACGCCTTCAAGATCCCGAGCCTCGGGAAACGACGCCCCAAGATTTGATGGGCCCACTACGATCTTCCTCCACGGTGTGGTCCACGGTGCGCCGCCCCGTTTCGGGAAAGACGCCCACTGCGCCGTCCACATGAAAGGATGAGCACGCCTTCAGGATCCCGAGCCTCGGGAAACAGCGCCCCAAGGTGATTCTCCCTCTTGTCACATCGTACGGAAGGATAGCCGGCAGGTGTGAACGCACCAAAGTCGAGCGGACCACGACGGCCATATCCAGAAGACCCAGAGAGCCGACGACAAGACGTGGTCAGACGACTGTTTCTACCTTGGAACTCGCGAACCAAGATAGCCATACCCATACCCCGGAGACACGGAGAAGTTCCAAGTTCTCACCCACAGCAAACGACTTGTAAATACTTAGACACTCACAAGAGACCTAGGAGCACTTCCCTCTCTCGACTAGCTTGTAACCCCTACTACAAGCACCCCGGTGCAAGGCAACACGACTCTCCTCTCCACTGGACGTAGGGCTTGCTCGGCCTGAACCAGTATAATCCCTGTGTTCCCCTTTGCACACCATCCGTAGCCTCAACCGCAAAACACATATTTACTAGCCGGTGTTAGCCTCGCCAAAACTAGCACCGACACTAAGAAACGCCAACAAACATTTTTGGTGCCATTGCCGAGGAGGCAACAGCTGCTGTCACACCCAATTTTAAGGATAAAATTGAATGCATAACCTTATGCGCGCCCCAGGATCAGTCACACACATAAGCCAACAAATACAAGGTAATATCAAAAGACAATGATCAAATACATAATGTAGTAATAATTAAAATAGAACCTTTAAGAAGTAAACAGCGGAAAGACACTCCGATCTTCGCGTGTAGACGCCAACTCCACAGGGACACAACTGACTGGTTGACCACAAGCCTAAACTTCTCCTGAGGTGTGGGGTGAATAGCAAGAGTGAGTCCATGTCGAACTCAGCAAATATAACATGGGGTTTATGAGGCTCAGAAAGGATAGACACGGGTTTACAGCGGTTTGCTTTTAATTAAGCATCTTTTATGCAATTGGATAGCAACAAGTTGAATAAGCCCATAATTCATGATCATAAGTAAACATAATTAATGAATTGCTTCAATCAATTAGCAACAAGTCAACATCACCCAAAAAGATAACTACTCCGTGAGTTTTCCGGGCCACTCGTGACCGTGAGCGCGGCTAGTATACCAGTTTTACACTCTGCAGAGGTTGTGCACTTTCACTATGAGCCGTGATTCCCATTTGCTCGGAGTAGCTAGCCCCATAACACTTCCAAGGTGAGCGAGTAGGGTTTCACTTTGAAGTCTTTCAAAATACTCCATCTAACAAGTTAGGGCCGCTAGGAACCCGGCAAGCAGATGTAGAGCCCCCCTTCGTCGTGGCACAAGGTCACTGCAGGTTATACACACTCGGACAGGAGCCGCACTATACCCGAGTCGTCAGGTCCCATCACGCCTTTCAGTAACCTCTAACAAGCTAGAAAAAGTGCCCATACTTGACTAAAACCAGAGCCATGTAGCCCTCATAGTTGCACTGTAAGTCCCAGCTTTTGCTGACAGATCATTACCAAGGGGGAAAGGATATGGAGCATCACAAAACTATGCTCGAATCCCCTAGTTCCATGTTGCTAAAAAGACATCTTTCAATGTTATTGCATATTCAATTAATCAAGTTTACATGATCATGATTCCAATAGCGCGCTAGCATCAACTACCCAATGCATAAATCCCATAGGTGATCAAGGAACAAGATAACAATACTAGGTAGAAACTATGGTTAACAAGGTAGACACATGCACATGAAATTAATTATTGTGGTGAATAGGATAACAAGGAAGATCCCATGCTATACTTGCCTAGATCAAAGTACTCTGGAGAACTTGGATCCTCAACGTACTCTTGATCACCAACGTATTGCTCACCGTCTGAACTCGATCATAAAATCACCACACAATCATCGAGGCAATCATACACGAAGCAAACAAGATTTAGATTAGAAACAGTACACCAACAGTAGAAAAGCAGATTGAAAAGTTTATAAAAATAATCTACGCGTCGCTACGATTCCAACGATATAAAGATCACGAAAATCGGAGTTCAAACGGAGAAGTTATGAAATAAACAAGTTTTACTTTAATAGATTAAATATAATCTCGAATTTTAAAAGTTGAAAATATATGAAACAGTTATGAAATTACGAATCTAATGCAATTTGAATCATTCAAATCGGATCTAAACGAGTAAATTATAGCTAAAACAAATCTAGTAGCAAATCTGCAATTTCAGAAAACATCTTTTCATTAAACCGAGACAAACTACGTTTTCTAAATCAGAAAGCGTAAATGGGGGAATGCGCCAAGGGACTGCGGGTTAAGTATTAAAAACTGCGGGGGGTTATTCGCAGAAACGCCGGCTGAAAGGGTATCGGCGAATAGGAGCCGTCCGATTCGAATTGGACGTCTCGGATTAGATGGGAGGGGGTGTGGGCGGCGCTCCGGCCATGAACAGAGACCGTGCGGCGGCTCCATCGCCGGAGGGTGGCCGGAGACGGCGTTTTCCGGGCTTGGAAGCTCGGTTCACCTCGGGATCTGGTCGGGGAGCAAGAGAAGCTCAAGCTAAACCTATCTATGGTTTCGGTTGCCACAGAGGTAGCTCGGAGAGGATGCGGCGAGCTCGGTGGCGGAACTATGGCGGCTGCGAAGCTCGGCATCATGGCTACAGTGCACCAAACCGAGGGAGAAGGGGTCAGGAAGATCCCTGACCTTGCTGCGAAGCTTGGAGGGCAACCAATTCTGACAGAGAGACTTCTTGTTGGCGAAATCGACGGCGACGGCGGAGCTCGGGGCGGCGGCGGTTCTGTGGCTGCGGCAAGGGCACGATTGGAGGCGGCGGCTTGCTCGGGAACTTGTGGGGAGGGACGGCAGAGCTCGGCCGACCTATATAGGGGCGCGAGGGAGGCGTAGGAGATCCGGACTCGGGAGAGAGAGGGCGAGTGTGCGAGCTCACCTAGGGCGGTTTGGAGGGCCGAAATCGACTCGGGGGTGGCTCTCCACGTGCTCCGGCGGGCGGTGATCTCCTACAACGTCGGCGAGGGTGCATTAGTGCACAATTGAAGCGGAAAAAGGGTCGGGCTACCTCGAGAGATCACGCAAATGCTCAGTAAGGGGCTTACGGCGAGGATTAAATCCCGAGGACGACGAATTGGTTGCGGCGGCGGAAAGCTTCGAGCGGCGGCTCTGTTCGGTTCTCGCGGGAGCTC
This sequence comes from Eremochloa ophiuroides, assembly GCA_038502445.1. Taxonomy (NCBI): domain Eukaryota; kingdom Viridiplantae; phylum Streptophyta; class Magnoliopsida; order Poales; family Poaceae; genus Eremochloa; species Eremochloa ophiuroides. The sequence continues at coordinate 54,413,060 of JAHLJS010000003.1, read as the reverse complement.
GGCAGTGGCGGCGAGAAGAGGCGGCTAGGGTTAGGTGACGGCTACGAGGGGGTGTGGCGCTGCTTAAGTACTCCCGTGGTGTGATGACAATCTCGGAGATTGAAACAAACACGGCGAGCGAAGAAATCGGCTTCGGCCGTTTCTTCTCTGCTTCGGACTTCTCGGCGTGGTGACGAACTCGGCTTCGGTCGTTTTCCTTCTTGCCCGCGTCGGACTCTCGGCGAGCAGCAGAGGAAAACAGGGGAGGGGCTGTCCTGTGGGTCCTCCACGGTAGCGGGTCAAGGCGCTGGGCCCGGTTGGCAGTCACGGCAGAGGGACGCTCAGCGCGCACGTGCTCGGCCGCGGCGGTGCTCTGCCTCTCGTCCATGGAAGAAGCAGAGGGGAGGGGAAAGGGGCTGCCCGGTGGGTCTCGGTCGTCAGTCAGAGGTGGGAAGAGGGGGCGCTCAGCTTGCTGTGCCGGCTGGCTGGCTAGCTAGCTGGGCCTCGACCCAAGTTAGCAAGGGAGGGGGCAGGCCGAAGGGAAAAGGAGGACTGGGCCCTCGGGCCAAAATCAGAGAGGGAAGGTTTTCCTATTTCCCTTTTCTATTTTCTAATTTCATTTTCCAAAAGGATTTTCAAATTGGGTTTTGAAATATTTGAAAAATTCAAATAAGCTACAACAGTACAAAGAAGAAATGCTCCAGCATGAATGCATCATACATGTGTATGACCTAGGTTTGATTTTATATTTGTGAAAAATTATTATTTCCCTATATTGGAATGATCAACTAATTGCATAATTAAATAAATTCCCACTATTTAAAGGAATGCAATTTTTCGGGTGTTACAATTCTACCCCCTTAAAAGGAATCTCGTCCTGAGATTCGAGAGAGCAAGATCAAAAGAATGAAGTTTAGATGTTTGAGGAGATTCAGATACTCTACCATTGAATCTTCTTTGTTTTCTCGGGTACCTCCTCTTTCATGATAATAATTCTGATGCTCATTTCCTGTTGTCACCACCTCTATAAATACGCCATGTAATGTTTCCATAACCTTGATGGGTACCGAGTATGGTAAGATCCTTTGTTAGTAATAACTCATCCAATCGCATATGTGATACACATCTAATGTTCCATATAATATCTCAAGTGATTCCAATGTTTATGGGTCCATCGCGCTTCCGCTGCGCTACTCTGATATTCGATCCAAACACTACACTTGTGTCCGATCAGGCAATATTTCTCAACTTCATACATGAATTGATATTTCTGAATCTTGTGCTTGATAGTGTCCTCTCCAAACGTGGAGGTATCTGATTCTTCCAAGTAAAATCACCGAAGTTCAGAAATCTTCGTCTTGTTACTCTTTACCTTGGCTACCCCCCTTAAAAGAAATTAACTTGGGGTACCAAGGATAGCTCGCATCCTCTTTCGAGTGGGTTGATTAACTACCATCATGTACTTCTAACATCCCAACAATACCCATGAGCATAGGTAAGGTTAGGTAATCTGAAGTTATTCGCGAGCAGAAAAACAACAGCACAGTAAATCAGTTATAACTCCAGCTCTGTTTTTCCAAATAAGTCGCAGCACATACCATTGGAAAGCTGCTGAAATTTCCTACAACTTTGATGTAGAGCACTTTTCCAGATTCTGTAGTTATATTGGTCGAAAACAGTGTATAACCAAAATATTTTAGATTCCAGACAGCACAGTTGTAGTGTCTTGTGATTTTCATAACTCCCAAAACCATAATAGCTATCAGGGTGATTCTTACGCCCACAGAACGATCTTGAAGTCTACTTATGTCCAGAATTTTTCCAAGATTTTTTTGATCTTCCAAAAATAGAGGTAGAGGCTAACAAGGACATGTTGCTCCGAGAAGATAGAATGAAGCAAGCAATAGAGAAAGAGAACCCAACTATGTATTCTATTAATCCTCATACCTTAGGCATATAAAATAAATGAAATTATGGACAACTCCATAAGATCATTACAATCAGTACAAAGATCCAAATCAGGCAATGTCATAATAACAATTCAATAAGGCACAACAATCACAAATACTTTGCGACAATATCGTTCTATATATATCAAGGGTTCAACTCTAAGGCTACTACTTCAGATTATACAAGAATGAGGTAAGAGATAGTTCTAAAAGAATTTCAAGCCAACGAGTGGATAAAAGATTTATAGCAAAAAGGAGGAGATGAATATCAAGGTAAGGGGTATAGCAAAGCAGAAATTATCAAGGGTTATGGAACAAGGACTCCATAGGAAGTTATAAAACTTAAGATGACCAATTTCCAACTAGGCTTGCGTCTTGCAGTCAGCATTGCTCCGATACCACTTTGTCACACCCAATTTTAAGGATAAAATTGAATGCATAACCTTATGTGCGCCCCAGGATCAGTCACACACATAAGCCGACAAATACAAGGTAATATCAAAAGACAATGATTCAAATACATAACGTAGTAATAATTAAAATAGAACCTTTAAGAAGCAAACAGCGGAAAGACACTCCGATCTTCGCGTGTAGACGCCAACTCCACAGGGACACAACTGACTGGTTGACCACAAGCCTAAACTTCTCCTGAGGTGTGGGGTGAATAGCAAGAGTGGGTCCATGTCGAACTCAGCAAATATAACATGGGGTTTATGAGGCTCAGAAAGGATAGACACGGGTTTACAGCGGTTTGCTTTTAATTAAGCATCTTTTATGCAATTGGATATCAACAAGTTGAATAAGCCCATAATTCATGATCATAAGTAAACATAATTAATGAATTGCTTCAATCAATTAGCAACAAGTCAACATCACCCAAAAAGATAACTACTCCGTGAGTTTTCCGGGCCACTCGTGACCGTGAGCGCGGCTAGTATACCAGTTTTACACTCTGCAGAGGTTGTGCACTTTCACTATGAGCCGTGATTCCCATTTGCTCGGGGTAGCTAGCCCCATAACACTTCCAAGGTGAGCGAGCAGGGTTTCACTATGAAGTCTTTCAAAATACTCCGTCTAACAAGTTAGGGCTGCTAGGAACCCGGCAAGCAGATGTAGAGCCCCCCTTCGTCGTGGCACAAGGTCACGCAGGTTATACACACTCGGACAGGAGCCGCACTATACCCGAGTCGTCAGGTCCCATCACGCCTTTCGGTAACCTCTAACAAGCTAGAAAAAGTGCCCATACTTGACTAAAACCAGAGCCATGTAGCCCTCATAGTTGCACTGTAAGTCCCAGCTTTTGCTGACAGATCATTACCAAGGGGGAAAGGATATGGAGCATCACAAAACTATGCTCGAATCCCCTAGTTCCATGTTGCTAAAAAGACATCTTTCAATGTTATTGCATATTCAATTAATCAAGTTTACATGATCATGATTCCAATAGCGCGCTAGCATCAACTACCCAATGCATAAATCCCATAGGTGATCAAGGAACAAGATAACAATACTAGGTAGAAACTATGGTTAACAAGGTAGACACATGCACATGAAATTAATTATTGCGGTGAATAGGATAACAAGGAAGATCCCATGCTATACTTACCTAGATCAAAGTACTCTGGAGAACTTGGATCCTCAACGTACTCTTGATCACCAACGTATTGCTCACCGTCTGAACTCGATCATAAAATCACCACACAATCATCGAGGCAATCATACACGAAGCAAACAAGATTTAGATTAGAAACAGTACACCAACAGTAGAAAAACTAGATTGAAAAGTTTATAAAAATAATCTACGCGTCGCTACGATTCCAACGATATAAAGATCACGAAAATCGGAGTTCAAACGGAGAAGTTATGAAATAAACAAGTTTTACTTTAATAGATTAAATATAATCTCGAATTTTAAAAGTTGAAAATATATGAAATAGTTATGAAATTATGAATCTAACGCAATTTGAATCTTTCAAATCGGATCTAAACGAGTAAATTATAGCTAAAACAAAACTAGTGGCAAATCTGCAATTTCAGAAAATATCTTTTCATTAAACCGAGACAAACTACGTTTCCTAAATCGGAAAGCATAAACGGGGGAATGCGCCAAGGCACTGCGGGTTAAGTATTAAAAACTGCAGGGGGTTATTCGCAGAAACGCCGGCTGAAAGGGTATCGGCGAATAGGAGCCGTCCGATTCGAATTGGACGTCTCGGATTAGATGGGAAGGGGTGTGGGCGGCGCTCCGGCCATGTACAGAGACCGTGCGGCGGCTCCATCGCCGGATGGTGGCCGGAGACGGCGTTTTCGGGGCTTGGAAGCTCGGTTCACCTCGGGATCTGGTCGGGGAGCAAGAGAAGCTCAAGCTAAACCTATCTATGGTTTCGGTTGCCACAGAGGTAGCTCGGAGAGGATGCGGCGAGCTCGGTGGCGGAACTATGGCGGCTGCGAAGCTCGGCATCATGGCTACAGTGCACCAAACCGAGGGAGAAGGGGTCAGGAAGATCCCTGACCTTGCTGCGAAGCTTGGAGGGCAACCAATTCTGACGGAGAGACTTCTCGTTGGCGAAATCGACGGCGACGGCGGAGCTCGGGGCGGCGGCGGTTCTGTGGCTGCGGCAAGGGCACGATTGGAGGCGGCGGCTTGCTCGGGAACTTGTGGGGAGGGACGGCAGAGCTCGGCCGACCTATATAGGGGCGCGAGGGAGGCGTAGGAGATCCGGACTCGGGAGAGAGAGGGCGAGTGTGCGAGCTCACCTAGGGCGGTTTGGAGGGCCGAAATCGACTCGGGGGTGGCTCTCCACGTGCTCCGGCGGGCGGTGATCTCCTACAACGTCGGCGAGGGTGCATTAGTGCACAATTGAAGCGGAAAAAGGGTCGGGCTACCTCGGGAGATCACGCAAATGCTCAGTAAGGGGCTTACGGCGAGGATTAAATCCCGAGGACGACGAATTGGTTGCGGCGGCGGAAAGCTTCGAGCGGCGGCTCTGTTCGGTTCTCGCGGGAGCTCAGGCAGTGGCGGCGAGAAGAGGCGGCTAGGGTTAGGTGACGGCTACGAGGGAGTGTGGCGCTGCTTAAGTACTCCCGAGGTGTGACGACAATCTCGGAGATTGAAACAAACACGGCGAGCGAAGAAATCGGCTTCGGCCGTTTCTTCTCTGCTTCGGACTTCTCAGCGCGGCGACGAACTCGGCTTCGGCCGTTTTCCTTCTTGCCCGCGTCGGACTCTCGGCGAGCAGCAGAGGGAAACAGGGGAGGGGCTGTCCTGTGGGTCCTCCACGGTAGCGGGTCAAGGCGCTGGGCCCGGTTTGCAGTCACGGCAAAGGGACGCTCCGCGAGCGCGTGCTCGGCCGCGGCGGTGCTCTGCCTCTCGTCCATGGAAGAAGCAGAGGAGAGGGGAAAGGGGCTGCCCGGTGGGGCCTGGTCGTCAGTCAGAGGTGGGAAGAGGGGGCGCTCAGCTCGCTGTGCCGGCTGGCTGGCTAGCTATCTGGCCTCGGCCCAAGTTAGCAAGGGAGGGGGCAGGCCGAAAGGAAAAGGAGGACTGGGCCCTCGGGCCAAAATCAGAGAGGGAAGGTTTTCCTATTTTCCCTTTTCTATTTTCTAATTTCATTTTCCAAAAGGATTTTCAAATTGGGTTTTGAAATATTTGAAAAATTCAAATAAGCTACAACAGTACAAAGAAGAAATGCTCCAGCATGAATGCATCATACATGTGTATGACCTAGGTTTGATTTTATATTTGTGAAAAATTATTATTTTCCTATGATTTTATATTTGTGAAAAATTATTATTTTCCTATATTGGAATGATCAACTAATTGCATAATTAAATAAATTCCCACTATTTAAAGGAATGCAATTTTTCGGGTGTTACAGTTGCATTCCTTGAGATAGTTCAAATCAAGATCCTTGTGATCTTAGTTACCTTTTTTTTCTTTTATACCCCTTTTTCTCTTTTCACAAACATGGCCAACCGGACCATCCATGAATTCTCTGCTCCCTCTGTTGCTAATGTAGCAACTGGTCCTGATGTCATCGAGGCCAATACTCAATTTGAGTTAAAGCCTGCTCTGATTATGATGGTGCAAGCTAGCTATTTTTGTGAGAAGGCTCATGAGGATGCAAATGCACATCTCCAACATTTCTTGGAGATATGTAGCACATTCACCATCAAAGGAGTGACACAACACGTGATCCATTTACACCTTGTTGACGGTGAATAAGCTATAAAATTACACATTTAAACACCGTCAATAGGCCTCGGTTTTGATGGAAGATTAGCATGACATGAACATATTTTATCCAATAACTAGTTCCACTTGTACTCTTAGCTTTTGAATGCAGAGAGGACCAAACAGGTCAAAAATGAGCCTCTGAAGGACCCATGAGTGGGTTGGCCGACCCACTCATTCTGGCTTCAAGCCATCACATTTCAAGACATGACTCATGGAAGCATATAGGAGAAAGTAGAGCTCAAGATGGGCCCATACATGGGTCGACCGACCCATGTATGGAGGTTCCTTGGCTCTGCTAACATGGCACGATCCGTGTGACACTCCATCCAGCTCATTTCTACCTTTGGATCAAAGGTGTGCTTTCATTCAACGGTGGAAGATCAAAGCATATGGATCAAGACGTGAATCGACAAGACCGAACCAAAACCAACACATGTCCATGCTCTATGACAAGTGGGGCCGAGCTGGCTCATTATCCAGCCTTAAGTGGGGTCCATGGTGGTGGGCCCAGCCTATCATAGCGGGGTCGACCGACCCCCTCTGGTGGCGTCAGCCCACCACCAGACTCCACCGACCTTGTGCATGTCTCCATGCAACTGGTTCAATGCTGATCGTCCATTTCGAGTCAGGTTTTGAGGCGGTTCATCCAAGGGAGGAGAATGGAGGAGCACGCGGATCGCTGATGTGGCACCCCTCCATTCCCTGTATAAATAGGGACCGCCTCCATCCTCTAAAGGCATGATTCATTCAAGATACAAGTGAGGAATAGTGTAGTTCCACTTCTAGTAGTAGTGTAGTCTAGTGTGGGAGTTAGAGTTTAGTCGAGCTAAGCTCGGGGTCTCTGGCGTCGTCTTCTGGAGAGTCTGATATAGCTCTTGTACCTTTCTCTTTTTGTAAGACTTACTTATATTAATATAATATTCTTGCTTTACTTTACTAGGTATTTACTTTCTGCAATATTATTCTTGCAATAGTACTGTTGTGATTTATCTTATCTTACAGTTGCAACATACTAGATTGTGATCCTGTAACCAACTCTTGTTTGCTATTCATCGCCTATCATAGGGTGCTCTAGTTGCCTTGATCACAGCTAGAGTAGTAAGAATTAGTGTAAGCATGGTGCTTAGATTAGATCTTACCTTTGACTGCCGCTTGCTGCACGGATTGTTTGTGGGTACTTACAGGTGGTGATAGCCCTGCTAAGTCTTAGCATCCCACCACGTATTTTAAGCAAGTTCTTAAAAGGTAGGCTCCCATAAGAGTATAGTGGCTTCAGGTAGAGGTTTTCACCTCTACTGTCTTCGGTCTATCCCTAGCAATACAAGTAGTAAGGTAGCAATCCTAGTCATTTCATCTGTTTGATAAGGTTAGATCACAGGAGTAGAGCTTGAATCACAGGAACTTTTCTCACTCGTTGTCCTCCCACCTAGCTATACTACACTAGTTATCTTTTAACATCTCATTTGTTTATCCTTTAATCATCACCTTCCTATCATACTTCGATTACCCCCTCTACACTAGTTGTTACTAAGTTGAGATGAAATTAAGGATCTCTTCCTATTATCATTTCTAGCTACCGCTTTCCCTTGGGATAAAATAAATAACGATACCTTGAAATACTCCCGGGTGAAGTGCTACCGCGGTATATTCTGTGCGCTTGCGGAATTATCCAATAGACATAAGAAATACCAACAGGTACTTCTGGCGCAGTTATCAGAGATAGCCTAACACCCTATCTTTGGTGATTGCGCTACGAAGTGTCAACACACCTCTTTCCCTTCTTTATTGGGAAAGGCTAAACAATGGTTCTATTCAAACCGCAATGCGGTAGACACCTGGGAAAAGTGTTCTAACGCTTTCCTAGTTAAGTTCTTCCCATTGGGTAAAACCAATGCCCTTCGAAACAAAATTTCTAGTTTCCAACAACACACTAATGAGTCAATCCCAGAAGCATGTGAACGTATACAAGAATATTTTACTGCTTGTCCACACCATGCCATGGAAGATTGGTTGTTAATCCGAAACTTTTATCATGGTTTAGTCCCGCTAGATAGAAGCCATTTAGATGCTTCCACTGGAGGAGCATTCTTTTCTCTCAATGTGCCCGATGTAAAGGCATCGATTGAGAAAATGGTTTCCATCCAAGGTTGGAATGAAGAGCGTTTGCAGTCTCATAGATGAAAGGGAGACTAACATGATCGTTGCCAAAATGGACCTTCTGGCCAAATGATTAGAAAACTGTGAGAAGTTAAGTACAATTGAGTCGGTACAATCCATGGAATCCTACATGACTTGTGAAGTCTGTGGAGAATTAGGCCACTCTGGGCAAAACTATCGTGAAACCCGTGAAGATGTTAACTTTGTTAACAATGACAATGGTTATCGTCCTCAAAATCAAAGATGGAACCAACGTCAAAATTCTGTGGGTAATAACTCTAACTTCCCTCAACGTTTTAATGGCCATTGAAATAACTATCCCTTCTTGAAAGATCTTGTTTGTAGTCAAGGTCGTTGTTGACACTGGATATAGCACGCAGGGAAATCCGCAAGCGTACGGATGTCAAGGTAGTTTTCTCCAAGGAGTATTTCTAGGTATCGAATTTCCACAGGGAACGTGAAGTAGACTAGTCAAGAACTAATATATTCAAAGATAGGTGATAAACAGGGTAGAGAGGATCAAGTGCGGTTTCTTTATCTAAGGCAAAACTAAGGAAGACTTTAATTGCCACTACGGGACAATGCACGTTCCCAAATTATTGGGGTTACTCACATCCAAAAAAAACCCTACGCTGATAAAATCAGACTGAACGTGGTGGAATCCAGAGGATCTTAAGGCTGTCACCACCTAAGACCTACCACTACTATCCGTGGGTCTAGCCGCATTCACAGGTAAGATATAGCCTAAGCACCTCGCTTAATCTATAATCTTACTACTCTAATCGAACGTTACTAACTAGAGCACCTTAACCAGACGGTGAACAATAGTAAAGCAATAAAGTAATACCTAAGTAATGCAAAAGAATAAAGTTACCACACTGAAGAATACTTTACTCGAAGAAGAGCTTCATCCTTCGAGCTACAAGTGGAGAGGTCGCCGACAAGCCCAGCTCCTCCTCCAGCTTCTCCTCACTATCTCCCTCTCTTCTACTCCTCACTAGGAGAGCTCTAAGGCTATGACTCTCATGTGGAGAGTGTGTATCTAGTGATTCTTCTACTTACAAGTGAGGTAGAGGGTCCTATTTATAGTGCTAGAGGACTCCAGGGTATTTGTAGGTGTGCAGGAGGTCGGTGGCCGCCAGAGGTAGGGCAGGTGCCCTACTACGAGGGCGGGCGCCCGGTTGATTTCACTGACTTGCGATCCAACAGCCGTGGTTCCTCCCCAAAGGCGGTTGCAAGGTCGGTTGATGCCCGTTTTGTGGTTGTAGAGTCGGTTTGTGATCCTTGGAGGATGACATGTGGGTCCATGGATCCTTGACACCTCCATCTTGCACCATTGGTTGAAAACTGACTTTTATTGATGGCTAGGATGGCTTCTAGGGACCTTCACAAGGATTGTGGACGTGGCAGGCGACAGAGGCAGGGCAGGTGCCCTGTTCACAGGGCCACCGGACCATAGATCTTGCACCGATCTTGGATCAACGGAGGACAAACTTTATTTGGCATCTCCCATGGATTGGGGACATGGAACATGACAGGGACAGGGCGGGCGCCCTATGGATAGGGCGGGCGCACTCCAACTTGGGCCAATTGTGCTCATATTTGGTGAGCACGTAGGCCTTTCAGTTAGCTTTCCAATGCCTGGTCATTTGCCTGATTCTCAAGGAGGGCGGGCGCACTCCTTGACTTGGTGTAGTCACAAGAAGCATGGATGAGGCCTTTTCTCCTTATATATCGCCATTTCGTGCTTACATTGCACCTACACTCACATAGACATCACAACTTATGGAAATGGTTAGAAATAAAAACCTATGACTATGGTTTGTATCATTTTTATGACCAAGTTAGGCACTGTTGACGATATAAAATGAGGTATTAAGGACCGTCAATAGTCATATGACCAAGAGCATAAGTAAGAAGCTTCACGCTAATGACAAAGTGCTAGAAAACATCAATGCCAAACTAGATGGTTTTTCTTCTGCGATTAAAAATCAACTTAGTTTTAATAAGATGTTGGAAACTCAATTAGCGCAATTAGCGGCTGCTATTCCATCCTTTGAGAAAGATAGAATCCTTGGTAAGCCTAAAGTAAACATGAAAACTACAAATTTAGTTGTTGTTAGCTATAATGGCTATGAGTTAGATGGTTGGGAATTTCCGACAAAGAAAGGAGATCCTGGACTCCCGGTTATAACTTGCTCGATAGGACCACATGTTTTCCATAATGCAATCTATGATTTAGGATCAAGCATTAATATCATGTCTAAGGAGTACTTTGAAAAATTGTTTTATACTGATTCAGCACCCACATGCTCTTACGTAACCTTGTTGGAGGGTATTGTCTGTGACATGCTAGTAAAGATTAGAAATCACTTTGTACCTGTCGATTTTTCAAACTTAGACATGGGGAATAGAGAAAACACACCTTTGATCTTAGGTAGATCCTTTCTGAACACTGTAAATGCATCTGGGCAAATGTCCTTTTATATTGCCGGAAGGAGAGAGAAATATTTTTCTCTTGCAATCCGCGCAATGCAACTTACCTGCAGAAAAACCAAGTAGGAAGAAAGGAAAGCAAGGTCTAAGAGGAACAAGAAGAATCAAGCCAACACCGAACATGAGCCATCATCTGCTACTTCAATTTCTCCGATAGAGAAGGAAGAACATGACAAGGAAGAATCGCCGAGCCATCATGAAGACCCTCCAACAAGTGACATACCATGGGAGTAAGTAGACATTCATAAACTATCCTCATTTTTTCATATTTAATAAGCAATCATTAAAAGTTAGAATAATTTCTTTCAAACATTCTGCATCTTCCTTCCTTTTATAAAAAATAATTAATAATAATAATAATAATAATAATAATAATAATAATAATAATAATAATAAATTAATATAAATACTACATTTTAAAAAATCATGTAGAATAATATAGTGAGCATGAAATTAATAAATATATATAATATATATAATAACATCTGAACATAATTATGATAATAAGTACGTAAGAGATATTCATAAAATGGGACAAAGAAGCATTCACCGAGAAGAACTTCGACTTCAAGAAAGAAGAAAGCTTGGAGAGAAGTGCCTTCCCTACCACGGTAAGCATTTAAATTCTATCATATGACTTATTTTAGTCCTTACATTTTGATATCTGAACTTATAAGCATCACACCTTAAGAACCGGAGATGATGAATAATTGCTCTGTAATATTCTGCATTATGGGTGTGAAATCTATGCTATCAAGTTTTGAGTGTTAAGTACAGAATTTATCCAAAGGTCAATATTGTTGCAGGGAGTATATGCTAATTCACCAAGTTTATATCTCTGTAAGATTGGAAGTAGTATGAGTAGAGTAAACCTTTGAACTTGTCTTTAGAATGGGTAAACAGATTCTGGACTTAGCTTTTGGTTTATAAAATGTTCAAAAGCACTTGTTTAAAGTTCCTCAATAGTATTATATACCTACCATAGAAAAAAGAGCCAAATACACATACATCCTGATAGAATGTTAAACCCCACCAAAAAAAGCTGCTTGGTTGATTTGAGCTTTGTTAGACTTTATTTGATCTAAGTAGAGAAACTTGTCATGTTTTTTGATCAAGATCACGTACACAATCCAATTCTTCTGCTACTTCCATTCTGGAAGTTTTGCAAACTATACTCCATGCATCATTGAGACTATATAAATTCTCTATGTCCTCAGAGAGAAGAGGAGTCTGATCTGCTTGAAAAAAAGGAGAGAATAGAAAAGGATGACAAAAGTCCTATGGGTGAATCAATGGCCATAAGTAAAAAAAGAGAGAGATTCAGTAGCCATGCTCCCTCCACTCAAAGAAAAAGAAAAAAGTCTCAAGGAGTCCACTAAATACCACAAATATTTATACATGTACATCTTGATCATTCTGTATGCCTTGTTGCTCCTCTGATCTAAGAGTCAATATAGTCAATTTCCAAGTTTGCTCAAGCCAGTTACCCATGAATCCACCTACAAAAGCCCGAGTGTTTTTGAGGCTTATATTTGGGCCTTAGTGAGGTTTATCATACACACTTGAGAGATTGAGTGAACCACTTGAGGAACCAAAACAAGTTGTTTCTTTTCAAAAATTTAAAAACCTTCAGATATAGTTTACCTTTACCAAGGCAAGGGATAAAGTATCTGCTTTCTACTTTGTCTTACTGATGTATATGCAAGATCAAAATGGCCTAAAAAGACCCATGCAATTAGACTAAAGATAAATTTCTTGACTCATACTCATAACGAGCTAGTATTGATTTGCATTCAGTCCTTGCTAGAGCGTTACATTGATGCAATTCCTGATCCTATCTTACATTGCTAAATCCGCACCTTTGCTTGGGGACAAGCAAAGGGTAGCTTGGGGGAATTTGTTGATGGTTGATAACACTCTGTTTTACCCTCAACATTCTACCACATATCGAGAAAAAATGACATTAAAAGTGAAAGGTTTTGTTTATAATTTACTGAATTCCATTTGTGCCAAGAGATTTTATTCATATGCAAGAAAATCATCAAAAACACACCAAAATCTGCAATGGAGACATGCCATGACGCCCCCTGGTCGACTGGGGCCCATTTGACACCTCTACATAAATTCAAGTCTTACTGTTGCTATACTTGTTGGTATAAGATAACTCAAACAAATAAACACTAGGATTATCTGCAAGCGGACAGATACTGATGTAGCACTTCACCCGGGAGTATTCCAGGTATCGTTATTTATATCTTACCATAGGGAAAACGGGATGACTAGAATGTAGACTTAACCCCTGAGCTGCTATCAAGGACGGAGAAAATAGGTGATATAGGAGATTGGTAAGGCTTCTAGTTCTAATCCTCACAAGATATGATATGATTGTTCTCAAGGGGTATTACTATAGGAATACACCAGCAAAGGGTAAATTCCTTAGTAATGGAAACCTACGGTCCTACTGACGGGAGGTGGACTGCGTAAGACTCAACAAGGCTAGGTCACCCTCGCGATCTGCCATCAATCCGGACAGTATAGAGTATTTATGAGTAAATATAATCTAAGAACCACGCTTAAACTATAAATAACTACTTCAATCAAAGAGCTACCAAGACTAAAGAACTCAAAAGAATCGTAAATCTTAAGAACAATAATAGCAATGTTACTCATTTGGATTAGAAGTTGAATTTCGAAGAAATCTTCAGAAACAAGCCCCAAAGAAGGACTTGAATCCGCGGGTACAAGTCGTAGAGCAGTCACCGACACGCCGGCAACTCCCCCAACTATCTTCAGCTCTACTACCACACCACTTCTAGAACAAGAATAGCCATAATCTGGAGAGACTACGAGGCTAATCTTCTACTTGATGCTTGGCTCTAAATCCTATCTTGGGTTTCTACTCTATTTGATATATGTCAGTGGAATTCTGAAACTCTGGATTGATTTCTCTCTGGATCATATGAAACCCTGCGGGTCTGGGGGTCCTTATATAGGCCGGTGGCATGAACCGTAGCCCTTGGATCAAACCGACTTCCACGGACGGTATAGATTGCGTGAAATTTCGGGATGTGGGTCCACGTCGAAGCGGAGGCAAAAAGGGCTCTCTGACAGGTTGGCCGACCTGGTCAGAGGGTCGGCTGACCCTCCCTCTCTGACATTCGGGTCCCGCTTCGGTAGGCATGTCTCTGGTGTTCTCTAGAATATTCTTGATCTCCTGCAGCGGTGTAATTCGGTATTTTTCTCCGCGGTGTGGGTCCTCTTTGGTTCTTTTCCTGTATAGTCCCTAGAAAACACAGATTCATCAAAACTCGTGGAATTTTGTCAGTTTAAACCATATTCTAGACGTTGGCTCTCATTTATATTCCTTTTCATGATTGGTTGACGGGTACAAACATACAATAACTACTATCAACAAGCTCCCCCACACTAGATCTTTGCTCGTCCCGAGTAAAGGATGGGATTAAGCAATCTTAACTTTAGGACTAGACTAACATTTCACCATTCCTAGTCATACTTGTATTGCGGGATTCATTGTGTCTACCAGGAAACTTTAAGCGGTTGAAGAATAGAACAGCTAGGAACTGATCACCTTCCTCTATCAATCAAGTAAGTTAGAGGTTTTTGAATATTTTTGAAAATAAAGTATAGCTTACCTTCTCCTTCTTTGTAGTACTCTCCTATCACTCATTTGTGGTGGTGCTGATCCTTACCGAGGCATAGATGATGTTGCCTTCTCTGTTGCCTACTTCTAAAGCTTATGTGGAGCTGAGGTAGGGGTAATGCGAAAACATTCTTGCACTGCATATATTGTAAAGTCAAAACAAGAATCCAAGGAGAAAGGTGTCATACTCTTAGATCACGATGTGCATGTGTGTGGAATATTTGGTGGCTAACCTACTTCTACTATGCTCTTTTTTGAGGATTTTCTCTCTCTTCTTCTTCTGCAGGACAACATGGGCTATCTTTCTTTTCTTCTTATTCTTTCCTTTTTTCAGGCGGGTATCAGAGTACCCATTGTTTTGGCATTCCGGACACTTGTCCATTTTTACCTGTCAGGCGGGCACCTTTGTACCCATTGTTTTATCTCTTCTCACACTTTTGCATAGCCACATGCCTCTTCTCTGCATACTTTTGAGAGATGATAACAAGAACTTTGGAGCATTTATTCCTAACTTCTTTTTGTGCTTCCTCTGATATCGGAGTGAAACATTTTTGGGTGGAAGGCATGTTAACATGTTGCGTATTCCCATTGTAGGAATAGCAGATATATGTGGAGTGTACGTGATCTTGATCTTGGGAGCATGATAAACTTCTCAACAAGGGTCACTCGGTTTGACAAAACTCAAAGCAATAGCAAGTAGTAAATGTAGAAGGTTGATTCTATCCTATTTTTGGCTCTGGTAGGTAAATGTTTTTACTATAAAGGAGAAGCATAGCTATTGGTTTTTATGTTTTGCAGATAAAATTCTTCCAACAACTAGATATCAAGAATCAAGCTTTCATTATTCTTACTATCTCGTATTCCACAACAACTTAAGCAACATGGGGTCCCTAATTTTAAGTTCCCAACAACAGTAAGACTTCCAAGAAAAGTGTTATGCATGTCTATCCTTAAGTCAAGGCTACTCAAGTTAATCCTTTCATGTTTTAAAGTTGCTTAATCATGAGATTTTCAATTCAGAGCAAAATAGCAAGCGGCGTACGAGAAAATAGGAAGTTCAGGGTGCATACCTGACCGTGGACAAAGCTCACGACGAGGCGGCGCTGGGGTAGGTCGGGCGACCTAAGGTAGGGGTCGGCTGACCCCTCCTGAACCATCTCGTCGTGTGTGATCTGTGCGTTGGTTGCTTCTGTTTTGGTGTACTTTCATCTTTGGTGTTCGTTGTTCCATCACGTGCTCCTCCCCCACACTTAAAACAAACTAAGCAAACTAAAGCGAACTAATCGAACTAAGGGGTGCCCTATAGGATACATAACTCTAATGCCCCCTAGAATTGTTCTGAGAGAAGAGCTCAAATTTAATCTCTAACTCCCTATGCTTTCCGTCTTTCAGATCAATCCTAAGATTGGTATTAGTTATAGTTCTAGCAAGGAGCCTATTCTGATTCTTCACGATCTCCATCTCGCATGTTATCTCAGCCATCTGCTGTTGAAGTTCTGTGTTGGTGACCTTGGAACGCTTCGGTGGAGATTGCTCTCCTCGTGGTGCATCCTTGGGTGGCACATACTTGACCTTGGCCGGGTCAGCATGGACTCAATCGAAGGTTGGGCGAGTGGTGTACTTGGCACATGCAACATGGCCGTCCTTGTCGAGCTTCACCTTCGTCATTGGCTTCGGCGGCAGGAGCTTGACATCCTTCGACAGCTTGACGATCGGTTTCTTCCGTGGTGTGTCCTTCAGGTAGTGGGTCTCTGGTGGTGATGGAAGGGCTGATCTAGTACAAGCATGAAAGGATTGCTCATGCTTGCGAGGCTGGTTTGGTGGAGCAATGGTGAGAGGCCAGGGAGCTCTAGCAGGGATGATGGCTTGGATGTCTTCTGCGGGAACCTTGCTAGGATCCATCCCGTAGGGGATGATCTTGTTGTTGGCCATGGGAGTCTTTGGAGGATAGCTCGTAGGCACGAGGAAGGGGATGGGTTGGATGAGATGAGATGGGCGGCTAGTAGGGGCTGGTTATATAGTCGTCCAGTGGGCGCTAGGGCTTCGAAATTTCCCTACGAGCTTACAGCGGCGGCAGGATGACCTAACAAAAACGAAAGTTGGAAAATATGCAAGAAGAGACCCGAAGGATCTTGTCACGAAAAGGCGGCAGCGAATGGAGTCGTAGGGGGGTCGGCCGACCTGGGTGTGGGGTCGGGCGACCTGCCCCCGTGTCCATTCGGCTCTGGTCTTTTCGTGCGGCTTTCTCGCGATATTTAGTTTCCAAAAGTCGGACTTTCCCGTGCGGGAATGCAAAAGGAAGGCTTAGGCCCTAATATACTTGGTAAATTAATAAATTCAATAATATCTATTTCCTCTGGGCCTTTAATTGGTTCTAGAAATAGTTTGAGGCGGTGTCCATTTACCTTGAATAATGTACCTTCGTCGGTTTGAAGTGTGACCCCTCCATGGGACGAAGTGTTGATCACCTTGAATGGTCCTTCCCATTTGCTTCGTAGCTTTTCGTGACCGAATAACTTCGCCCTAGAATTGAAAAGTAATACCTAATCTCCAGGTGTGAAGTCCTTTTTCTTCAACCTTTTGTCATGCCATCTCTTGGTTCTCTCTTTGTAGATCTTGGAGTTGTGATATGCTTTCTCACGCCATTCATCTAGTTCAGAGAGTTGCATCTTCCTTTTTATTCCTGCAGCATCTAGATCCATATTCCATCTCTTGATTGCCCAGTGAGCTTTGAACTCAAGCTCTACTGGCAAGTGACTGGTCTTTCCATAAACAAGCTGGTATGGTGACATTCCAATTGGTGTCTTGTAGGCTGTTCTGTAAGCCCATAGTGCTTCTGGTAGTCTATCCTTCCATGCTGTTCCCTTTTGATTGACCGTCTTCTGTAGAATATTGTTGATCTACTTGTTTGATGTCTCTGCTTGCCCACTTATCTGAGGATGGTATGGAGTGGCAATATTGTGATGGACTCCTCTTTTAGCTAAATATAGTTGGAATCTTTTATCGATAAAGTGGGATCCTCCGTCACTGATTACCATCCTTGGAGTACCGAATCTTGGAAATATTATTTCTTCAAACATTCTCTTTGAGCTTCTGGAATCTGCACCTTTGCATGGCATAGCTTCTAGAAACAATTACCCATTTTGAGACGTAGTCTATTTCTACCAAAATGTACTCACACTGCTTTGACTTTGGAAATGGTCCCATGTAGTCAATTCCCTCGACATCGAAGAGCTCTACTTGGAGGTTGTTGATGAGGGGCTTGACATCTCTTGAATTGATGTTTCCATGTCGTTGGCATACCCCGCATCTCCGGATAAAGCTTTTCATGTCATCATACATGGTAGGCCAAAAGAATCCAGTTTGCCAAATCTTTGCATGTGTGCAAAATGCACCATAGTGACCTCCATATGGTGATGAGTGGCATCTTTCAATGATCTTGATCCCCTCTTCCGCAGGTACACATCTCCAGAGTAGTCCATCTGAACATATCCTGAAGAGGTACGGCGAGTCCCACATGTGTTGTCGACTCGTAGATGAGCTTTCTTTTGTCCTCCCCTAGTGGTACATATCCTGCAACCATAAAATTCACAATATTTATGTGTACCAGGGGTCGGATTGGGTGATTCGATAGAGCATGTCATCCCTCATCGAGTCGTTGATGGGCATTTCCTGCATATTCTCAAAATGCATTCTAGACAAGTGATCTGCTACAGAGTTTTCTACGCCCTTTTTATCTTTTATTTCTAAGTCAAATTCTTAGAGTAGCAAAATCCATCTTATCAATTTAGGTTTAGCATCTTTCTTAGTGAGCAAGTATTTCAAAGCAGCATAATTAGTGTAAACAATCACCTTAGCTCCAACTAAGTAAGATCTAAACTTATCAATAGCAAAAACAATAGCCAGGAGTTCTTTTTCAGTTGTTGCATAATTAAGTTGTGCTCCTGTCAGAGTTTTACTAGCATAAGCAATGGCAGATGCTTTTATTTTTAGTTTGTCCCAAAACTGCCCCCACAACATAATCACTAGCATCACACATAATTTCAAAAGGTAAAGACCAATCAGGCGGTTGAATGATTAGTACAGAGATGAGTGCTTGCTTAAGGGTGTTAAAAGATTTCATACAAGCACCATCAAAATCAAAGGGAGCATCCTTGGCTAGCAAGTTTGTAAGAGGTCTAGCAATATGTGAAAAGTTTTGAATAAAGTGTCTGTAAAAGCCAGCATGACCAAGGAAACTTCTAATCCCTTTAACATTAATAGGAGAAGGTAGTTGTTCAGTTACATCAATTTTAGCTCTATCTACCTCTATCCCTCTTTCAGACACTAAGTGTCCTACCACTATTCCTTCTCTAACCATAAAATGACATTTTTCCTAATTAAGGACTAAGTACTTTTCCTCACATCTTTGCAAAACCTTGTCTAAATTTTCAAGACAATCATCAAAAGTTTTTCCATAAACAGAAAAATCATCCATGAAAACTTCCATGATTTCTTCAATCATATCAGAAAAGATAGACATCATGCATCTTTAAAAAGAAGCTGGTGCATTACACAATCCAAAGGACATCCTATGGTAGGCATAGGTTTCCATAGGGACAGGCAAAGGTGGTTTTGCTCTGATCATTAGGGTGGATAGGAATTTGATGATATCTAGAATATCCATCAAGGAAGCAAAAAAAAGAGTGGTTTGCCAAACTCTCTAACATCTCATCGATGAAGGGCAAAGGGAAGTGATCTTTCCTTGTTGCCTTGTTGAGTTTTCTATAATCTATGCACATCCACCATCCAGTGATGGTTCTCTGGGGGATTAACTCATTCTTGTCATTCTTGACAACCGTCATACCTCCATTTTAAGGCACAACTTGGACTGGGCTTACCCACTCACTATGCGGCACAGGATAAATGATCCCGGCATGCAATAACTTCAAGGCCTCTTTCTTTACAACCTCTCTCATTGCCTATACTGGGGCTCTCTAGATGGTATGATGTTAGGATCAGTTGGAATGCGATGGGTGCAAAGAACAGGACTAATGCCTTTAAGATCTTAGAGTGAATAGCCAAAAGCTGATCGATGCTTTTCCAAGACAGTGATCAAGCGAATGGCCTCTACTTGGGAGAGTTTATCACTTATGATCACTAGAAATTGTATGTCTCCATCTAGGAAAGCATATCTAAGACCGGTTGGCAATGGCTTGAGCTCAATAGGAGGTTTAGGTGGCACTAGGAATTCATCAAGGGGTAAAGGTTCTAGATTTTTGGCTTCTTCCTCGATGAAGAACTCCTCATCTTCTTCCAAATGGGACTCTTTTAGAAAATCAAGGGCTGCCACCGTGATCTCACTAATTGGATCAGGCTCAGGACATGGCTCAGTCTTAGCATTTAAGGAACAGGTGATGGACAAAGGGAATCTAAAGTTTGGTCCTAATTGAACATGGATTGTCCCTGTTTGTCCTTCTTGAATAAGTCTACCAATGGGTTGGCCTATCAACAGGTCTGAAAGGTCCTAAATGGCTAGAGGGGGTGAATAGCCTATATAACTTCTACAAACAATACATAGACAAAGTGGTTAGACAATTAAACGGCGAAGCGAATTTAGCGCTAGCCTACTAAAAATGCAAGCCACCTAAACGATCTAGGCTATTGTCTCTAGTTTCCACACACAAGAAGCTAAGTCACTACTTTACTCTACTCCTAGATGAGTAACTACAACTAGAGCTACACAAGAGAGTAAATACAAAAATGTAAGGAGTAGAGGGGGTGAATTTTATACCGCCGGTGAAGAGAATATGAATACTAATATGATCAATCACAATACATAAGAAATCCTCGGCAAGAGATGGACACAATGGTTTTTACCGAGGTTCACTTACTTGCCGGCAAGCTACGTCCTCGTTGTAGCGATACACCCACTTGGAGGTTTAGCGCTAATTGGCATCACACGCCAGACCCTTCTCAAGGGTGCCACACAACCAACACAAGATGGGGATCCACAAGCTACGCACAATCCACTAGAGTAGCCAATTGCGATCTCCCGCGGGGAAGGCTCAAGAACCCCTTACAACTTTACCGATCGGAGGCGGAGAAAATCACCATCTCCCCTCAATGATCCTCGTAGCTCTAAGCCATTTAGGAGTCGGCAAACTCCAAGAGTAACAAGAGAATCCACTATGAAATCCAATCACCAAGTGCCTCTAGATGATCACACTCATGCAATGCACTTGATGCTCTCCAATCTCACCAAATGATGATCACAATCAAGTGGAATGTGTGTGAGAGGAGTGGAGAGGCTTACTAGCTTGCTATGTCAATGAAAATATCCAAGAGATAGAGCACAAGCCGGCCACTCCACTACTTATAGCCCCCACTCAAAGATTCAACAGTTACTCACTCTTTTCGGGGGCACCGGACGCTCCTTTAGTTCACACCGGACGCGTCCGGTGCGGCGTCTGGTGTATCGCCTAGCGACACGTGCACTAGCCATTTGAATTCGCCCGCTACGCGCGCTCACACCGGACGCGGGGCCATCACACCGGATGCTCCGACACCAGCGTCTGGTGCGGTTCCAGAGAGGTTCCAGAGAGCACATTTGCTCACCGGACGCGTCCGGTGTAGGGTCACCGGACGCTCCTCGGCGTCTGTTGCGCCAACGATCAATTGCCGGTCGCCACGTCAGAGGCACCAGACGCTGGAATAGTGTTTCCAGCGCGTCCGGTGAAGATTCTCGCGCGTCCGGTGAAAGCTTCACCGAGCCGACCCGAGAGCATAGGGTTCACACCGGACGCGTCTGGTGCTACCCTACCGAACGCTCCCAACGTCCGGTGCACACATTTTTGCACCTTTTCAAAGAGTTAGCCACCGGACAACTTCGACAAGTTTCCGGTGCACTTTTCTATACTGTGAAATCACCGAAAAGTGCTGAATCCTGCCTCGCAAGCTCGGTAGGAGGAAGGGAGGACCCAAACCCCCCTTTACCACTCAAACTTCACCTCGTTTCCAATGTCGCTAACACTCCAAAGTGTCTCTCACTTTAGTACACGTGTGTTAGCCTTTTCAAAAGAGTTTTCAACAGGTTTATTAGTGACACTAGCATCTATATGCATATGCAATGAATATGAACACCTAGTGGCATTTTGATAACCGTATTTCACAAACAATTTCTCCCCTCTTGATAGTACGGCTATCTATCCTAAACATGATCACTCTCTCTAAAGAGTCTTGATCACCAAAATCAAAAGAGCTCCTATTGGTTATACCTTTGGCTTGAGCTCCTAGCTTTTCTCCATCTATCTTCTCATCTCTTGATGAAGCTTGTGGATTCCTTTTGATTATGGACTTATATCATTTTCATGGATGCCGTCACTAGGGCTTTCTCCTCTTGTTGATGGACTTACACTATTTGCATGGACGCCGTCATTGCCCTTCACTTGTGGTCTCCACCGACCCGGTCCTTTGTTCCATCTTGTTGTTTGCTAATTAATTTCATGAAACACTTAGAGCAAACATTAGCAAACTAGGTTTCATCAATTACCCAAAACCAAACATGGGCTTTTAAGGTCGAACTCCATGACATCAAAGATATAAAAACTTAGATGGAGCATGGTGTCATTTACCCGGATAGGGAGCACATATAAAATGCCCAAACTTGGAATAATGTGCCCGGAAGAACTTTTCAAGAGCTTTGTTGTTGGGGTTAGTGGCATGTGCATCGATAAGTCTTGAGAAAATGATGCCGATATGATATTAACACCCACAACTGGATTATAGAAAGCTTCAAAAGGGCCTTTATGGATTTAGCATTTGATTAAGACAGAAGGTGAATCCAATCAGATCACATCAGAGGAAAGCTCTGATTCTTCTAGCCAATCATTGCAAATTATGGCAACAAGCTCTCTTGTGGTTTTTCTACAGAAGGCTACTTCAAGAGGTTCTAAAGGTTCTAAAGATGGTTTCTGGGACTCCTGAGGCTTCTGAATCATATGGAAGTGAGAGGTGTTTACAAAATCAGAGAAAAGATCATCTTCTTTGTCAAGTATAAAGTCCGAAAGTGGAGTATCCTCCTTTTCCATAGGGTTGGAAATCAGGATAGCTGAGAATTGGGATGTTGATGGTAAAGGTTCAGGTTCAGCTACCCTAAGCTCTTCTTCTAACTTCTCCTCGGGTTGGTTATCTAAGATGTTGTCTAGGATCTTTCATGCTTCAGAATCTGAAACATGTGTGAAAGATCCTCCTGCAGAGTAGTTGAGATGCTTCTTGGATTTTTTTCTCAGACCCACAAAAAAGTCTTGAATAAGTCCACAAAAAAGTCCAGATTTAATGAGATCGTTAAAAAGTTCCCAGGATGTGGCCAAAGATTCATTATCTTTCTATTTGAAAGATAGGATCTTGGTTCTGAGGTTGACAATTTTGGAAAGGAGGTAGAATTCGAGACAAAAATCTGAATGAAGTTTTCCCCAGTCTCCTGCCTCTTTCTTTACGGTTCGGTCAGACCAAGTTTTAGTTCTCCCTCTCAAAGAGAAAGGAAAAAGCTTCCACTTTAAGGTTTCATCGGACATGCCCTCTATATGGAGACAATCACAGGTCTGTTCGAACTCTCGTAGGTGAAGATGATGATTATTATCTCCGTCTCCTGAAAAGGATTGGCTTTGGACCATCTCTATTAGACACGGGCGTAGCACATAGGTAGGGGTTTGGATAGGCTTTGAGGATTGCCTAAGCCTATGGCTTATGCTCGTGGATGCAACATATTTATAGATGGGGGTGGTTTCAATGGCATCCATAAGGATGAAAACAACAATAAGGAGATAATAAAGATAAAAGTATGAATACATGGTTAAGATAGACTCTAGATATTTCAACCGTTTTCCCCGGCAACGGCGCCAGAAATGCTTGTTGGTATAGGATAACTCAAACAAATAAACACTAGGATTATCTGCAAGCGGACAGATACTGATGTAGCACTTCACCCGGGAGTATTACAGGTATCGTTATTTATATTTTACCACAGGGAAAACGAGATAACTATAATCTAGACTTAACCCCTAAGCTGCTATCAAGGACGGAGAAAATAGGTGATATAGGAGATTGCTAAAGCTTCTAGTTCTAATAATCACAAGATATGATATGATTGTTCTCAAGGGGTATTACTATAGGAATACACCAGCAAAGGGTAAATTCCTTAGTAATGGAAACCTACGATCCTACTAACGGGAGGTGGATTATGTAAGACTCAACAAGGCTAGTGTTGACACTTCTTAGCGCAACCACCAGAGACAGGGTGTTAGGCTATCTCTGATAACGGCGCTAGAAGTGTCCTGAGGGGTATTTCTTATGTCTATTGGATAATTCCGCAAGCGCACAGAATATACCGCTGTAGCACTTCACCCGGGAGTATTACAAGGTATCGTTATTTATTTTATCCCAAGGGAAAGCGGTTGCTAGGAATAATTAATAAAAGAGAGAGATCCTTAAGTCTATAGCAACTTAGTATCAACTAGTGATAGGGGTGTAAATCGATAAATAGAGGAAAGGGTAATGACACAAAGACACGACAAGATTTAGGATAACTAATGATAACTAGTAGAGTATAGCTAGGTGGGAGGACAACGAGTGAGTATAAGACTCCTATGACTCTTACTTTACTCTTGTGAACTATCTTATCAAATGGATGAATTACACTAAGACAGCTACCTTACTTCCGGTGTTTAGGGGGTAGTGCGAAACAATAGAGGATATAAGCTCTACCCGAAGTGCCTACGCTCTTATGGGAGCCTACCTTTTAAGAACTTGCCTACAACACGTGGAGGGATACTAAGACTAGACAGGACTATCACCACCTAGGTAGCACCCACTAACAATCCGTGCGACAAGTGGCATTCAAGGGTAAGATCTAGCCTAAGCACCACGCTTACACTAATTCTCACTACTCTAGCTGGGTACCAAACAGCTAAAGCACCCTATGACAGGCAATGAACTATACACATGAGCTAGTTACAGGATCACAATCTAGTGTAAATCAACTATAAGGCAAGACAAGACACAACAATACTATAACAAATAGTAAAACACTAAGTAAACACTTAGTAAAGTAAAGTAAAGATAATATATTGATAAAAGTAAAGTCTTACAGAAGGAAAGGTACAAGAGCTATACCAGACTCTCCAGCAGACGACTCCAGAGACCCCGAGCGTAGCTCGACTCGACTCTAACTCCCACACTAGACTAATACTACTACTAAGGAATGGAGCTTCTCTTGTCTCTTGTGTATCTTGTGTGTCTTGAAGAGGGTGATGGCAGCCTCTATTTATAGGGGAGAATGGAGGCATGCCACGTCAGCGATCCATGTGCTCCTTGCCTCTCCTCCCTTGGATGAACCGACCTTGAACCGCCTCAAGATGGACGGCATTGGTGAATCCAGCACGTGGGAAGCATGCAGGAAGGCGGTGGAGGCCAACCGACCTGGCTGGGCACTAGGGGTGGGTCGACCGACCCCCCTATGACAGGTGGACCTAGCCAGGTCCTTCTAGAAGCTATCCCCATTTGTCACAGGGTGTGGTTCCACCTTTGCTGCATGTTTGTCACGTTGATTTATCCCTTGATCCTTGTGCTTTGTTTCTCCACCGTTGAATGGAAACACATGTTGATCCAAAGGTGGAAATGAGCTGAGATGAGTGTCACGAGGATCGTGCCATGTCACCAGAGCCAGGTGAGCCTCATACATGGGTTGGCCGACCCATGCATGGGCCCACCTTGAGCTCTCCTCTCTCCTACATGATGTTGTGCACCATATTTTGATGTTTCATGGCCTGTTTGATCTTTCCTGCATTCACAAGCTAAGAGTATAAGTGGAACTAGTTATTGATAAAATATGTTCATATTATGTTTATTCTCCCTTGAATCCAAGGCATGTTGACGGTGTTTGAGTGTGGAATTTTATGGTATATCCACCGTCAACAGCTAGGTCACCCTCGCGATCTACCTCCGATCCGGACAGTATAGGGCATTTACAAGTAAATATAATCTAAGCACCACGCTTAAACTATAAATAACTACTTCAATCAAGGAGCTACCAAGACTAAAGCACTCAAAAGAATCGTAAACCTTAAGAATAATAATAGCAATGTTACTCACTTGGATTAGAAGTTGAACTCCAAAGAAATCTTCAGAAACAAGCCCCAAAGAAGGACTTGAATCCGCGGGTACAGGTCATAGAGCAGTCACCGGCAGACCGGCAACTCCCCCAACTATCTCCAGCTCTACTACCACACCACTTCTAGAACAAGAATAGCCCTAATCTGGAGAGACTACAATGCTAATCTTCTACTTGATGCTTGGCTCTAGATCCTATCTTGGGTTTCTACTCTATTTGAGATATGTCGGTGGAATTCTGAAACTCTGGATTGATTTCTCTCTGGATTAGATGAAACCCTGGGGGGTCTGGGGGTCCTTATATAGGCCGGTGGGATGAACCATAGCCCTTGGATCAAACCAACTTCGACGGACGGTGTAGATTACGTGAAATTTCGGGATGTGGGTCCACGTCGAAGCGGAGGCGAAAAGGGCTCTCTGACAGGTCAGCCGACCTGGTCAGAGGGTTGGCCGACCCTCCCTCTCTGGCATTCGGGTCTCGCTTCGGCAGGCGTGTCTCTGGTGTTCTCTAGAATATTCTTGATCTCCTGCAGCGGCGTAATTCAGTATTTTTCTCTGCGGTGCGGGTCCTCTTTGGTTCTTTTCCTGTATAGTCCCTGGAAAACACAGATTCACTAAAACTCGTGGAATTCTATCAGTTTAAACCCTATTCTAGGTGTTGGCTCTCATTTATATCCCTTGATGGGTACAAACATACAATAACTACCGTCAACAATACTTAGTAACGATTAATTCTTGATTATAGGTAGTATCCGTTGTCGTTCTTTTAGTGTTTATCTGTTGTAATCATTGATTGTCCTAATGTTGTTATATGGTACTCTAGTTAGTGACGCCCAACTAGAGTAGTACTCTTATAGATTAAGTAAGGTGCTTTGGCTATAGTTTACCTTCAGGTGCGGCTAGTACCCACGGATTGTTGTGGCAGGTGCTAGGTGGTGATAGCCCTAGGATCCTCTGGAGTCCACCACGTTCGGTCTAGTTCTTAAAGCATAAGATTTGTGGTGCACAGTGCCCTTTCAGTCTCTCATAGGCGAGTCTGGAACTTTGTTCGTTCTCTTTCAGTGATTGGAATCTATACTACATTGTTAGAATAGTATTGATTACAACCCGATCTTGAAACCTATCTGCTACCTCTCTAGTAGTTCACCTTAGTTATCCTACAACTACTTATCTTAGCTAAGGTTTATTATTTATCTATCCATTCGAATACTCATCTTAAGGAATCACTTAGCTTCCTTTGGGAATAAATAAATTTGACACCTGGTACTCCCTGGCAAAGTGCTACCTGATAGTTCTGTGCGCTTGAAAAATCCCTTGACCTTGTGTGTTTCTAGAGTTAGGGCATAACAACCCTATTTGATCTCTAGCAATTATCCACAAGACTTCCTAGTGTCACTACTAGCAGAAGCACGGTTGGTGTGGTCTCACAAGACTATAAGCCCCACCATGTATAAGCACGGTGCGAGCAAGCAACTTTGATCAAGGGGTAGGCAAACCTCACTAAACACTAGGCATAAGCAGTGGTCTAATTAACCTAGCACTTCGCAAAGCACCTATCAATTGTATCACTAGTCACTATGCAAGTGGAGAGTTCTAGGAAGGTGTATCAACACACTTGGAATGATCCCTTCCTTCTCCACATGTCTTGGCCGGTTGGAGTGGCATTTATAGCCTCTAGGATCGAGCTAGCCGTTGGGAGTGAAACAAGCTGATTCTACAGGCACCAGGCGTGTCTGGTGGGTTGATTAGACAATCGCCCAGTGTCCGATGCTGCCATGTGTCATGTCGTCACCAGCCGACTATTTGAAATAGTTGTTGTTGCCAAATTATTCAGTGTCCGCTGTGCACCAGACGCGTCAGTTGCCAGCGTCTGGTGGTGCACTAGAGAGAGTCCAAAGGTGCTCTATCTTCATCGGACATGTCCAGACGCATAGCACCGGACACGCGGCAGCGTCTAGTCATCCACCTTGTAGGCACCAGACGCGCGCACTAAGGACACCTCGCGTTTGGTCGCTTCTTTTCAGTGTCCGGTGTAACTGACTGAGAGCTGTCTCTCGCTCTATCCACCAAACGCTCTGAACCAGTGTCTGGTGCTCATGAGGCCATCGTCCGGTGCATGTTTTTCCACAAAGACATCACCAGAAATCGCTGAATCCTGCAGGAGGGAGAGAGAACCCAAGCCCTCTCTTCACTTGTTTCTTCACGCTTTTGGCGTCCGGCTTAGTCCTCCTTGTGTCTTGGAGTTGTTCTTGATCTTTGAAGTCTTCAACATGTCTTCTAAGGTTTGCTTGAGATGTTGATCCAAGACATGTTTGCATCCTATTGAACTGCAAATCAAACACTAGTAAAGTCATTAGTCCAATTTCGTCATGTTGATCATCAAACACCAAAATCCAAAAGTAAATGGGCCTGGGGTCCATTTTTCTTAGAATGATCTCCTCTAGAGTTTGTAGAGTACGTTTTGCTTAGTGCCACGTGCTTCTACAAGGATCCCGACTATCTTCCAAATCCTTGTTTGCACACATTTTAGGAGGATAGTCATGGATGTTTTTCATTCACTATAAACTCAACAGATCCTGTAGTTGCACTATGGTGCTAACCTTGCTGCTTGAATGATTGTAGGTATTTCTTAACGCAAATAGAAAAGTACGCAAGCGTACGGAAGTACCGTTGTAGCACTTCACCCGGAAGTATTCGGTTATCATATTTTCCAAAAGGAATGAATGTAGTCTTCTAGCTAACATCTAAGGGCAACACAAGGATAGATATGACAAGGGTAGAGAATTATTTCTACGGTTTTAAAGTCTAAGGATAGATAAAACCTACTCATACTCACTTACTTCGGGCACTGGATTACACCTGGTCTACCAAGCGATAGCACGTTGTAGCTCTACGTCAAACCCGAACATGGAGGATTACCAGGGATGGACAGGTGAAAGGTCCCGATATGCTAGAGGGGGTGAATAGCCTATAAAATTTTCTACAAAGCACTAGACAACAATATTAGCAATTAACAAAACTTTTGCTAAGCGCTAGCTCTAGGCTACTCTATGCAAGCCACTTATCACAATATGCTACACACAAGTATATGCACTCAACCACAAGAGAGCTCTCACTTTGATCCTAGAGTGAGAGTACCTAAACAAGTAAGTAACGCGGCAGTGTAAGAACGAGAAAGGTTATACGAAAGGGCTTGATGAAGTGAAGTCCGTTCGTCGTGTAGACCCAATCACCAAGAGATAACCAATAAACACAATGAAGACCAATCACCAATGGAAAACACCGAAAAGCCAAATCATCCACTCGATGGTGGAGAAGAGAATGAACACCTGATTTTTTACCGAGGTTCACATGATCACCGTCACGCTACTCCTCGTTGTGGCACCGGTCATACTTGGTGGGTTGCGAGCTAGGCTTCATACGCCAATCCCTCACCGGGAGCCACTCACCAACACAAGAGAAGTGGTTTCTCACCATGAGCAATCCACTAGAGTCGGTTTTGGCACTCCGCTGGGGAATAACCGCAAGAACCCCTCACAATCGAAGCCTTCGGTGTGGACTTGAGCAATCACCAATCAATCTCACATCAAAACACCTCCAAGATGTCTAGGAACATGGCAATGTCCCAAGAGAACAAGAACTAAGCAGCGGCTAGCTCTCAAGTGCTCTAGAATGCAGCTCACTAAGCAAAGATGCACTTGAGAATCACTCAACTCAAATGGATGAACAAGAGATGAACAAGTGAGTGAGTAGGAGGCTTAGGATGCTCTCAAAGTGTATGGCAGTGATCCAAGTGTGCAAGAGAGGAAACAAGTGCCTGGGAAGGGAGTATAAATACCCCCAAGT
Organism: Eremochloa ophiuroides; assembly: GCA_038502445.1. Lineage (NCBI taxonomy): Eukaryota > Viridiplantae > Streptophyta > Magnoliopsida > Poales > Poaceae > Eremochloa > Eremochloa ophiuroides. Next base: position 54,383,590 of record JAHLJS010000003.1, on the reverse strand, counting down.
GCAATCCTAGCCGTTACATCCACAGAAACAACCGTTAGACACTTTTTGGGGCGTCGGACGCTGTTGTCGGACGGAGTCCATCGGACCAACTTTCAGCGTCTGATGCTCAGATTCTTGCCACGTGTCGCTAACATTTAACCTCAGCCACTGATCTTCAATGGCTAACTGCTCGCGCCACTTCTCAGCTCATCGAACGATGCGTTGGACGGAAGCTGTCGGACCAAAGGTCACTGGCGTCTGACGCCTCTAGAGAGCACGCAGTGAGGAGAAACTCATCGAACATTAGTCTGAGGCTCAGCGTAAGACTAACCACCAGCGTCTGACGCCTTCAAACTTAGTTTCCCGTGCTCTGACTCAACTCGTCATACTCAGAGCAAAAGCTCCGACACTTACCAGCACACCAAACATCGTATGATCAAGCATTGTCCGACTCTCACAGCAAACCACCGTTGGACATTCCCTTAGTTAGTGCATCGGACCAACGAAACCCAGTGTCTCATGCTAGAAACGACCAGAGAGCTCTAGAAATGCTCAGACGTTGTCCGACGCCCACCGTCGGATTAACCCTCAGCGTCCGACGCCTTTACACAGTGAACAACAAGTTTGGGGACCGTACCAGCCAATGGTCCGATGCCCTTGAACCCCATCGTCCGACTGCTTGTTTCTCAGTGTTTCTAAGTTAGTTTCCTCACCTCTTGCTTCTATGTGCTAACACCATGGATGTTCAACACTTGTGCACAGTGGGATAGCCTTCTAAAAACATTTTCAAAGGGTTACTAGGTTAATCTCTAGGTTGGTTAAGTCAATGCACATGAAATGCAAACTAGAGCACTTGAAACTAATCCACAACTCATTTCTCCTCTTGATAGTCGGCTACTTAATTTAAATGTGATCACTTCCACTAGAAGTCTTGATCACCAAAAGAGAAGCCCTATAGGTTATACCTTAGCCTCTAGCTTTTCTTCTTTAAGTCGTTTTCTTTCTACTCTTTGACCATCTTCACCTCATCCATGGTTGAGCCCACTTGATCATCACCAACAATACATGGCTCCACTCCATGGGTTAGACAACCTATTCTTATCCATACACTTAGACAAATAGGTTAGTCCTTAGGGTGTCATCCATTATCAAAACCAAACTAGGACTTTCAATCTCCCTCTTTTTGGTAATTGGTGTCATCCTCTAAAAAGATAAGAAATAAGTTTGTTTTTGAACTTGTGAGCTTATCCAAACAAGATTATCATGTTTTTGGAATGGACAAACAACACAAATTCGATTTTGTGGCTATTTAGCTCCTCCTATATATGTGCATGAGTTTGGATTTAGAAGCCATTGACACTCACTAAATGCACATTTTAACCATCAACAATGATAAAATTTTGCAAGAAAATGGCACATAGAAGGTAGGAATTTGGTTTAAACTAACGGAGTTCCACTTGTACTTGAAGAATTGTGGTTGCAGGTGAAAAACAGGTGAAAATAAAGCAAACTAAGGCACATTTGAGCAATACACGTGACAAGAGCCACATTGGGGCCAAGTCACAGGGCGCCCGCCCTATTGGACAGGGCGCCCGTCCCCCTACTTGGCGCCGTTTGCACTCTGCCACATCATGGATCCGTGTCCCAAGCACCCAAACAGAGTGTAGCACGTTGATTTAACATCAATGGCTCAAAATCACCTCACTTGGATCCGGTAGCCCTGTTGGACAGGGCGCCCGCCCTGTCAAAGTGGCTTGCCACGACCACAATCCGGAGGAGAGACACCCAAGCACTTGTGGCCGTCTATTTGAAGTCGGTTTTCATCCAAGAGAGATCAAATGAAGTGCCAAGGATTCATGGACCCACATATGATCCTCCAAGGGCCACAAATCGCCTCTCCAACAGCCGAAACGTGCTCAACCAACCTTATAACCGTCATTGGGGAAGATCCTGGAGTGTTGGATGGCGAGGCGGTGGATTCAACCAGGCGCCCACCCCCTAGTAGGGTGCCCGCCCTGCACTTTCGGGCCACCGACCTCCGGCCACCTCTACAAGTACCGCAAGGGTCTCCAAGTGCTATAAATACCGCCCGTATGCTTCAGTTGTAATCGGCTTAAAAAGAATAGAGAGATTTGGAGTTTAGTCCATCCTAGCTCATCTACTGAGAAGCCTCCTAGCAAGGCTAGTAGTGAGAGTGTGAGTGAGAAGAGAAGCAGAAGAGTAGGAGAGCTCTGCGGAGGCCTCTCTCTCTCGGGTGCTTCCTTTGTAAGGTACTCTTTCATTCGGTAATATAATTTCCTTTCTAGTACTTACATTTCTCGCATTACTTTCAGTATTTACTTTTAGTATTTACTTCCAAGTATTTACTTTAAGTATTACTTTGAGTGCTCAAGTTGCGGTAGTACTAGGGGATTAATTATCGGTTTTCATCAAATAGTGCGGGATCTTCGCCGCTAGACGGTGCTCTAATCTTAGCGTGAGATTAGAGTAGTGGCCTATAGTGTAAGCGTGGTGCTTAGACTAGAAGTTACCTTAGATTGTGGCTAGACCCACGGATAGTAGTGGTAGGTCTTAGGTGATGACAGCCCTAAGATCCTCTGGATTCCACCACGTTTGGTCTGGTTTTATCAGCGTAGGGCTTTTTGGATGTGAGTAACCCCAATAATTTGGGAACGTGCACTGTCCCGAAGTTCTAATTGGAGTTAGCCTACCGTGTTATCTTGCATTCTACTCTCGAGCTCATCACTGTCTACCCCGTTGCTTGGCTCTATCTCAAAACTAGATTATCTGGATTAGTTATCATTACACTAGTTCACCCTTTATTGTAAATCATGATTGTTCTTAGTTTACCATTGAATATCTCTAGCCATAAGAAGCTTCCCTGTGAAAATAAATACGATACTTGGTTGCTCCCAAGTGAAGTGCTGCATCGATAGATTCTGTGCGCTTGCAGAATTCTACAATAGTCATAGAAATTATCAACTAGTATTTCTAACACCGTTACCGGGAATAACTCTGTTCTTGGTAGTGACATTAGAATTGCCAACAAGCATTTCTAGCGCCGTTGCCGGGGAAGCAATTGGCCTAGATTTTCTTTTGTGTTTGCTATAGAACTAACCCCGTTCTTTAGCGGGATCACACCTATCTGTCTTTTTGTGGTGACTGTTGAGCTAGATACCTAGAATGGCTGGATTCAATCTACCTGAAGATTTTCATGAAGACCCAGAGTCAATCCTTAGAAGAGCGAGAGCCAATCTCACTCCTCCAAGAATGACTTCTGGATCTCGTTCATCTTCATCGAGGGAACCTACATTGCAAGATCATCCATTAGATGAGTCCAATCATCCTAGTACTTCGGAGCCGACCAGTTCATCTACATCAAGAACCATCTATGAGTATTCTACTCCATCTATTTCCAACATTGCTACTATGCCTAGTGCTGATAGCGGAAGTAGAGAATTCGAGCTTAAACCCACATTGACAATATTGGTGCAAGCAATTGCATTTCATGGCAACCCCTCAGAGGATGCCAATGCTCACCTCCAGAATTTTCTGGAGATATGCAATACAATCTCTATTCCAGGAATCTCGCAAGATACAATCTGTCTGCGCCTTTTTCCTTTCTCATTACTTGAGAAAGCGAAACAGTGGCTCTACATCAACATGGGATCAATGAACACTTGGGAGTCCAACCACTTCTTGACAAAATTCTTCCCTGTTGGTAAGACCAATCTTTTGCTTAGCAAGATTTCTAACTTTCAACAGGAGATTCGCGAATCCGTCCTCGAGGCATGGGAGCGCATGCAAGAGTACCTTCAAGCTTTCCCTCATCATGGCGTTAAAGATTGGCTATTAATCCAAAGTTTCTATCATGGACTCATGATGGAATCTCGACAACATCTCGATGCTGTCGCTGGAGGAGCATTCTTGTCTCTCAAGGTGGGTCAAGCCAAGAAGTTGATTGAGAAGATGGTGGACAATCAAGGATGGACTGACAATCATCTCAAAGGTAATTCTAATGCTTTCAAAGTTAATTCTTTATCTTTTGAATGCCTTTTAAAAAAGTTAGAAGAAAGAGTTAATTGGAAAAGAGATCGTGCTGCTATAGAACATTATACAAATGCTGAAGCACCATGTGTATTATGTGGAGATAAAAAGCATAACATAAATATCTGTCCAATAAAAGATGCTAAATCTCTTTTAAATGATGGCGGATATGGTCCCCCACCAGTTTCACCTTACCAAAGATGGAATCCACGTAGGGAGGATAATGATTCTTTACGTTCTAGCAATCATTCTCACAAGGAACTTGTTTTAAATCAAGCTAAAATAAACTCTGGTTTAAGTTCAGTATTGATTGATCAAGACAAAATCCTAGGAGACATAAATGCTAGAATAGATAAATTTCATGAGCTTTTAAGGGAACAAGTTGACTTTAATAAAATGGTAGAAAAGCAATTAGCTGATTTTCATGCGAAACTATCATGCCATAATGAAAAAGTTAATGCTATGACCACGAGATGTGGTAAGACCACTCGTGATCCCCCTTATCCTGATTCTACACCCAAGAAGAAGGTAGTAGAAGAAGAAGCTAAAAAAAGAAGATTCCACTACACCTCAAGGAAAGGTAAGAACTTGTCCTCATGAATTCTACGACACCGAGGTATTGCCTTTCCCTGACCATAACAGGAAACCAAAGGAGGATGAACAATTCCAGAAATTCGTGGAGGTAGTACAAAAATTATATATACATATACCTCTAGTTGATGCCATGTAGGTACCCACCTACGCAAAATATTTGACGGACATCCTCAACAGAAAGAAACCAATCCCGAGCACAGAAATGGTGAAATTGACGAAGCAGTGTAGTGCTGCTATCCTCAATAATTTCCCCGAAAAGAAGAAGGACGCCGGGAATCCCACCATCTCATGCTCTATCAGAACTCAACAATTTGATCAAGCTCTGTGCAATCTTGGAGCAAGCATCAGCGTCATGCCCAAAGTAATATATGACAAATTTAATCACACATCTTTATCTCCAACTACTATGTGTTTGCAGTTTGCCGATCAATCGATACGATATCTGGCGGGAATAGCGGAGAATATCCCTGTTCAAATTAAAAATTGTTTTGTTCCCGCGAACTTCGTAGTGTTAGATATAAATCCTGATTTTAGAACACCACTAATCCTAGGATGACCATTTTTAAGTACTGCAAATGCAACCATTGATGTAGGAGCTGGAGAAATCCGACTCAACATCAATGGGAAAGAAGAAATCTTTCATTTCAGGCTACGTCCGGAGCAGTGCTCATCAGTGGAAGACGCACCTGCCGACACTACCGTGTATGATGGAGATTCTTTGGAGCGTGAAGACAATGCGAAGTGCTGATCATCATACGAGCAAGTTGGTATAAATTAACTGCACTCTATTAAATATTATTTTTATCAAAGTATCCGTAAGCGCACAGATGGAATACCGATGTAGCACTTCACTAGACAATCCCAGTTTTAATATCGAACCCAAAGGAACAGTAAATGATACTGACTAAGTCTATTGATTCTTAACCCAATAATACAATCAATCCAGAGAATATCAAGAATGAGAAAATAGCTAGTGACTATTTAGTTCCAACAACCGGCAAGCTTTGAATAATATCCTTCTAATTGGGCAGTGACCCGAATAAGAGCAGAAATCAGAGTTCTCTCCTACCGAGCACTTATACACATATTGATCGTATCAACGGGAAGTGGACTACAGAGAACTCAACGTAGCTGTCACCTACGCGATCTACCACTATCCAGCTAATCAGGGGACATTCACAAGTAATTATAACCTAGACACCATGTCTACACTACCAACTACTACTTTAATCTAGGAGCTACCAAGATCAAAGCACTCAACATGAGTTGCAAACTTAAGAACGAATAAGAACAAATGCTTCTTTGAATCAGAATGTTGAATACAAAAGTACCTCAGAACGCAGCACCAGGCGAGGGAGCTGAATCCAGACGAATACAGCTACGAAGAAGCTCCGACAGGCCGGGAATCCTCCGAATCTCTACTCATCTACTCTATCTCTCTAATCTATTTTTTGATTGCTAGCCTAGATCTAATGGATATCTATCTAATGCTTCAGGCTCTTCAGCACTTGATCTGGCCTCCTCCAGGGGGGTCTGGCCCTCTATTTATAGCCCGGTGGGATGAATGCGTGCCGTAGGATCAAACCGACTTAACCAAGGGCCGAGATGACTCCTCAAAGGCGGTGGAAGAAGACTCCAGAAGGCGGCGGGCAGAAACCCTAGGGGGGCGCTGCTCGGCCCCCCTTAGGGCCGGCCGACCCCACCACCTGCCAGGTAGGGCCCCGATTGCTTCAGGTGGCTTCCAGAGGCTTCTAGCGTGTCGATGACATATGTTGCCTTGGCGTTCCAGTTTCGTGGTAATTAAGCACTTAAATCCCTCTTTTAAGCTTTTCTGGATAATCCCCTGGAAAATATACAATTCACCAAAACTAGTGAAAATTATTAGTAATAACCCTATTCTACTAGATATTCATGTGTAATGCAGGGATAATTGATAGTAAAATTTAGACGTTAACAAGTGTCAACAAGTACCCCCACACTTAGGCTTTTAATTGTCCCGAGAAAAAAGTTGGTTTTAAGATATAAAAGTTTAGAGAGAGAATGGAACATTTAAAACATAACTTGAGAATATAATATATAAAATTAGTCTAGTCATACATGTACTGCGAAATTCAGAGTGTATACCATGAATCTTTGAGTAGTTGGAGAACAGAACAGCTTGAAACAGATCACTCTCTTCCTTTAGTTAAGTCAATTGGAGAGTAAATTGATTTTGCAAATAAAACTTAACTTTACCTTCTTCTTTTGTGGTACTCTTGAATCACTGATATATCTAGTATTTTTGTATCCTCACCAAGGCATTAATGATATTGCCTTCTTTATCCTACTTCTAAAAAGCTTATGTGGATCTCAAGTAGGTATGAATGTGAAAGCATACTTGTATTGCATTTATTGTAAAGTTAAACAGTCAATCCATAGAAAATAAGGTATATAATCAAATCAAGCTTTATTTGGTGGAATATGGTGGAACCAAATTCTACCTTAGCTCCTTGAGAAAATAAATCTCTCTTTAAACAATTAAGTTTATCCCGAGAGTATGAGCTATCTTCTTTCTTTCTTCTTTTTCTTTTTTTTCAAGGGAGGCGAGCATCTAGTATCCATTGTTTTAATTTCTTCGGACACTTGTCTATTTTTTTTATACACCCTTTTTCTTTTGCATAGCTCATACCTCTTTTGAATTTAGTAACTGAGAGATTTTAATGAAACATGGAGCAATTATTGGTGGCTATTCTATATGATTATTTTTGGTGTAGGAGAGAAACATTTTTAGTGGAATAATTCGCTATTACTATGGATTAGAGTAATGCTTACGTGGAAGTGGCACTTGATTCGAAAATATGACAAATTTCTTCAAAGGATTACAAAGGTTGACCAAACTTAACACAAAAACAAGTACTAAATGTAGAAGGTTTCTATCCTATATATTTCTCTGGTAGGACATTATCTTTACCACAAAGGACATGTATAACTAATTATTTAATTTTGAAATAATATCTCCAAAGACGAAACAACAGGAATTGAGTTCTCATTATTCTACTATCTCGTGTTTCACAACAATTTAAGCAATCATGGGGTCCCTATAAATAGTTTCCAATAGAAACATGACTCCTAAAAAAGTGTTATATAATTTATTCTTAAGTCACGAATTAAACAATCCTTTTCTTTCTTAAAAGTGTTTTATCATGTAAATTTTGATTCGGATTGAAACAGGAATTGAAACATGCAATTATACTTGTATTGGACTCAAACCTGACCGTGGCTGAGGCGCGGATGCAGAGGAGGCAGGGAGGCGCCGGTCGGCCCAGGTAGGGCGCCGGGCGGCATGCCTCTATGGCCCCTCAGGGCCCACTTCGGTGCGCATTGTCTTGGTTCGATTGTTTTCCGAATTACGTGATTTTCTCAAGCGAATTGATTTCCGTGGTCGCGATATGCCTCCCCCACACTTGTTTTCCTGTATACTTTTCTGCGCAACATGTGGAGACAACATGCGTACCAAAAATAGAGAGTAGAGTATATAAAGAAATACTAAAACATTAATAAGAATAAGGCACTTTATTCATTCAATAATAGATCACTCTAACAACTGACTGAGCTAATGACTGTCCTAGCTCATTAGGCCTTGTTCTAATATATAACCAAGCAAACTTAATAATATAATCGAACCTAACACACTTGTGCCTTACTACATAGAAAACTAGGGTAGCTTAAGGCTGCCCTTTCTTTGTGAGATCTCTGATCTCTCTCTTAAGCTTCCCAACCTCTTCTTCAAGCTTATCTTTGTCGCGCTTGAGACTGCGGATTAACTTGACATTGATTTTTATCTACTTAGTCATGTCGCCCATAATCTTAGTTTTTAATTCCTCAGTCTTCTCTATTCCCTTAGAGAGGGCTTCAATCTTCTCATTGAGGATTCGTAGCGAGAGCGGAGGCTGTTTTGGACCTTTCTCTAGCGATAATGCTGAAGCAGCTCTCTGTCTCTTGGGCGGAGGTGGTATGAAATCGGTGTAGCGGACTTGGCCTAGACATGCATGAACTCCATTAATGGCAGGGCGAGCAGTGGTGTATTTTGCACACACTAACATCCCATTCTTGTCGGTCTTGACCGGCAGGAGTCACTCATTGTCTCTAGGTCGAAGAAGCTGGGTGCCTCGGGGAATAGCGACCTGCTTTCCCTTGGTACCGTCTTCTAGCAGCAACCTTGCGGGTGGTGATGGCAGAGCAGGCTGAGCTTGCATGTAGTAGACTTGCTCAAATTGCGGAGGCACTGTAGCGAGGTGCTTCGGTGGCACGATGGCAAGAGGCTGTGGCTGCGCGAGGACGGTGGCCTTCGAGTCGTCGCCTTGGATCTTGCCGGAGTCAGCGCCAATGACCGCTTCGTCTGCCATTACTACTAGATCTAAACTAGAAAGTTTCTTTGAAGGAGAGAGAGGTAGCTGTTGATGGGATGCAATTGAGGATGGTATAGGTGCGTATTTATATGGGTTTTCAGGAGACATGATAAGGTCAAATCTAGGTTCTATAGGATTCGTACGAAAGAATATCCGCACGCGTTGGGAATCTACGTGAAAGTATTTAGAAAGGATGTAAAAAGAAAAGGAAACGAGAGACGGGACCAGAGGGGAAAGGGGGGAGCCGCCCGGCCCCACTAGGGTGCCGGCCGGCCCCACCAGGTGGCTTCTCGTGGTGACCGTGCTCGTGATGCCTCTAGACTCTATCTACTTCCTATTAGTTGCGATGCGCGATAATTTTTCATAACAGACGATGATGGGACTAAAAAGTTGGTAACCGGACAAAGTCCAGCCCGTCAACAACTTCTGAATTAAATGGCTCTAAAAATAATTTAAGTCGGTGACTATTTTATACCTTCGTGTGATTGTAGAGTTACCGCTCCATGTGGCGATGCATTTACAACCATAAATGGTCCTTCCCATTTTCTTCGTAGTTTTCCAAGTCCGAATAATTTAAACCTAGAATTAAAAAGTAATACCTTATCGCCTGGTGCAAACTCCTTCTTCTTGATCCTCTTGTCATGCCATCTTTTTGTTCTTTCTTTGTAAATCTTTGAATTGTGATAATCCTTTTCTCTCCATTCTTCTAATTCTGATAATTGCATCTTTCTCTTTTCTCCAGCGGCTTCAAAGTCCATATTCTATCTCTTAATAGCCCAGTGAGCCTTATGCTCTAATTCCACTGGTAAATGAACAGGTCTTACCATACACTAACTGATAAAGTGACATGTAAAAGAACCGACCAATTTATACGAGCACAAGTACAGCGACAGCTGTTTTCCCAGCTATCAAGCCACACTTGAGCCAATATAAACCCGGTAGTCCGTGAAATCTCGAAGGATTTCAAACTTTTACACAGCACTTACCCAAGGATCGCAGAAACTCAGCAGCACACATACACATGATACATAGATTCGCACATAGTTCAATTACATCAGAGTACAAGATAGACTTTACATAGAAGTTCAGTTGCGGAAACGAAATAGATTTACATACACTTAAGTTCATCATACAGTGCCAAGTGTCGACCAGTCACAGCAACATAGATAAGATAGATAACATGACCTTGCCCAAGGTCTAGTCTTCCTCTCCCGAAGGATAGAAGTAACTCTTTTAGACAACGAAGTATTCCTCCTGCAACATTGGGAATAAAACCCTGAGTACTCAAATGTACTCAGCTAGACTTACCCGACAGGAAGTAAATAAAAAGACTCTCAAGGATATGCAAGGCTTATTTAGTGGAGTTCAGGAGATAGCATCATTTTTGCATAAAAAGCATTACTACAATAATTCCTCAACTTATCAATTTTAGATATTGTTCAGCTTCGATTTCAGTTCGGCTATTATAGCTAAGGTTGCAGCTATACTAAGCATTCACTTGATATTATAGCAATCAATAAACCATAGCGATTTCTGATATCCACAGATATCTTCCTCATCTCACCAATGATCACGTTCAAGTTGTTAACCTCTATCACACTAGAAGATCAGTTCAGTTTCTCACTAACCAGGTGAGATGGCGATTCGAATCGATTGTACCAGCTGGCAAATATGCCAATCACAAACCCCGTCAGCCTGATTAGTGGCTTCTTGGGTCACCGTTAGCCCATTTGAGTCTTAATATCTCGCAAAGTTGGTGGGGTCCACAATCTCAGGGATCAGGCCCATCCGGTCTCTCAGGACGCACCTGCCATCGGTATGGTGTCCTCGACTGGAAAGTGTCTGCCGAGCACACCAACAATCGGCTCAAATGAAACTACGCGGCTTCGCGGTCAGAACGACTTATCTGGCCAGCTATGTGACGACGTCTTTCAATCTCAACTGATGTCTGTGGCCTAGTCCTAATCGGCTGCGAGTAGCACCGAAGTCAACATGACCCATGTCATGCAGCTCCCCACTACCCAGCCTTGATTCTCTCATTTAATCAGTGTGGCACGGTGACACATATAGCCATCCATGTGGATCTCATCAGTCACCACCTATGCTCGCAGATGACAGGAAATCACCCGATTTCTACCGGTCTAAGCAGGGCTAAGCATAAGATCGATCACGTGTCTAGTAATAGTACCAGGATCATAAGTAGAGTGGACAAGGTAATTATGCAACAACGGTATCAACCAACTCCTATACTTAAGTGCACAATCATAAGATTTAAGAAAGACCGGTGCATTTATAAAAAGAATATGTGGAGGCTTAGGGATGCTCTGGGGCTTGCCTAGAATCTGACACAGAGTCAGTGTTTGTTAGATGACACTTGCTTGATGAGTATCTCCCATCCAAGCATCCAATTAGTCCTTCCATCTTCGGTATAGTCATACCACACCGTCTTGTGGTTAGTTCCAACATCATGTCCTTCACTCCACGTGTTCATCTATCGTAGCTAAATGAGATACACAATGCACATGTATGAATAAAAGGAAGTAATACAAGGCATGTTAATCTACTATTACTGAACCATAAGCTAACAATCACACCAAGCAAAGCAAAGTCAAAGCAATCATAATCCCACACATGCAGTTTATGGGCAGCAGGACAGCCAGCACAAGATTTAACCATAACTTAAGCTATACATATCCAACCAGGGTGATATAAACCTTTCTAGAAAGCTATTTAAATTGTCTACAACTTTGCTATTATCATCTTAAGATGATTCAATACATATAAAGGTCAAACAATACATTGAAGGCAGCTCTGTTCAGACTTGGACAGATTCTGTCCTCACACTTCAAACAATCATAACTACGGATCTAGACCATCAAAAGGGATGATCTAGACAATTTGGAAAGCCAATAAAATCTACTACAACTTCTTTATTATCACCAAGAGGTGATTCAAAGCATAAATTGGTCAAACAAGACAAACATTCAGGTCTGCACCGAAAACAGGCAAAACCTAACAGCAGACTTCTAAATTCTATAACTCTAAAACTATCAGGTCTACAATCATGAAATTTTAGGAAAAACAAGTAAATGAAGTTAACTACATCTTTTGCATAGAATATATTTACATGCAACATCATTTTCATGTGTAAAACATCACAACAACAGAGACTGCTCCTGCAGCCAAATTTCAGCAAAGCACAGATAAACTGCATACATGCTTTCTTATCATGAGCACACATATTTGAGCTAATTAAATAGCTTCAACCATCATTACATATAAAACAACACTCAACTAAGGTCAACAAATGATAAGGCATTACAAGGAACATGCATGTATGTGTCCATTTACCTACAACCTTTCACAAATTAGTACATAAAGACCTATTATTTAATTATTTAAGTCATGCAATAAACACCTCAAATGGAGCTGATATTTTTACGAGGGATAGATAATTACAAATCATGACCAAGGTTCAAATCTTACATGCTCAGGTTCCATAATTTAATTATTACAAAATAAACAAGTTTATAATGCAACAATACATTGGAGAGCAAGTTAAATCTAAAACATCACACTTTCAGTAGACACATGGCCATATTATTGTTTCTTAGGTTACTGCAATATCATACAAATATAGTGGAACACTATTTTCCATTTTTACACCTATATATTTTTTATAATGCATTTAAATCTACTTGATAGACATCAAACAAGATAAATCAACAACTCAGTCATACTTGCACCATAAATCTTGAAAATTTAACCAGACATCACACATCATACAGAGATTGTACAATTAAATTCGCATGTCATTTGGAGCACTAGAACTCCATATACAAAAATAACAAGCAATTCAACTATTTATTTCCTATTTAACAAGATTAAACCAAAACTCCATAAAATCAGTAAACAACCTGCATGTTTTATATTCTTATGAGCTAGTACATGTTACCAGAAGACTAACAAAATTGGAACCACAATTGTTGGACTTATATTTCTCAAATTATGGCCAAAAGCAAGTTAATTAATTTCTTAGACTACTTTTTCAAAATAATTTCTACAGCACAAAAATATATATAACATGGCACAAATTATGGATCTAACATGCAGGACACTTCATAATAAAGCTAACCAAATAAACTTCATAATTTTTGGAGCTTCCTAGAGCGAGATATGAATTTTACAAGCATCACACATTTCCTGCAAGAATGAGGTAGTATTAGATCTACGCGGCCCCACATGTCATAGGCTCAAATAGAGAATAGAGAGGGAGGTCGTCCTGTTCTTCTTCCCGGACGCACGCAGGTGAAGAAGCTCGGCCGGCTCGGCCAGGGCTCGCCGGAGGCCAGCTTGCTGCGGCGGAGTAGGGCCATGTCCTGCCCGGATGGCCGGCGCACCCGCCGGTGCCCACGGCATGGCGAGAGGTGGCCCGCAGCGGCCCAGCCGCGCACGCCGTCGGCATGCTGCGGCGGCGGCCCCAGGCAAGCTGCAGCCCGGCGACGAGGAGCCCGGAGGAAAAGGGGTCCCTCAAATGCGTCATGACCCGGAGAAGGTGATGGCGCTGCCGATTTGGCCGGAGGACAACCGGAGGTGGAGGATCGATAAGGACCGCGGAGCTCGGCGGCATCCATGGCGGCCGCGCGCTCGCGCTCTGCATGCGCTCGCGAGGGCGAGGGGAGTGGAGTGGAGAGTGAGCAGAGGACGGGAGGGAGCGCTCTAGCGTCGCCTTTCTCGGGCAGAGACGCGGCAGAGAGAGAGGGCGAGGTGGCAGCAATGGTGGGGGTGCTCTGGTTGCATGGAGGACACGTCCAGCCTTTGGAGCCCACAGTTGAACAGCTGGAGGGTGCGATTCTGCCGACTTTGGATTCCAAAAATGGCATATCCGGAGGAGATTCGGACCAGAGAGCCTGAAGCAAAGTTGTTGCTCACACAGAGGTCTACGAACGTGATTAAGGGTGCTTAGCCAATTCTACACTGGATTATCAGATAATTAGCATCCAAGTTGTTGTTGTCAGAGACTTAACAACGATCCAAAACTGATATCAAACAATGTCAAACAAACTTGGATTGCTCTCAAATTTAGATATGCTATGCATTAACCAATTATCTTCAACTTCTATTTTTGGTCCAACTTAAGTTGATAGATAGAATTTGGAGAACACGAGACGTCAATGCAATAGGGGCTGATTTCAGACAGAAAATTCTGTGTTGGAAATCAGGGTTACTTCCTGTCTTGAGTGCTATTTTTGTGGCACTTAAGAGCTGAATCTTGTCTTGGTCCAAAAATAACATTTGTTCTATTCTAAAAGATCTGCAACTTTTGTTTAAGGTCAAACTTCATATCTTGTGTAGAAATAATATTTTCACTTTGGTCAAATTAATGTCATTTGAGAGCTCAAAGTAGATGTTTAGACCAATAAAGGTATTTTCTTGGCATTCGCTCAACATGAGTCCTTCATGACTTTTGTTGTAGAGTTCAAATATAGTTGTTTGGTCAAGGTTGCAAGATTTGATTGACTTTGCATGCTCATCTTTCCTAAATCAATAAATCCAAATAAGCATATGATTTGCTATTTCAAGTGGATTCTTGATTTGGATCTTTATGAGAATCTTCCAATAGTCATGGTAGATGGAGATGAATGTGAGACAGTGATCAATATCATTTATTGACATAACTTGGTTAGGTCCACACTCGCTGGTTAGCTCGTGACTAACACCTGGGGTGTTACATGACATGCCCAAGGGTGTCTTGTAGGCAGTCCGATATGCCCAAAGTGCTTGGATAATCGATCCTTCCATGCAGTACCCATCTTATTTATTATTTTCTGTAGAATATTTTAGATCTGTTTGTTTGATGTTTCTGCCTAGCCACTCCGGAGTAGCAACATTGTGATGGATTCCATGAGCTTGTAAGTATCGGTGAAACTTCTTATCAGTGAAATGTGTTCCTCCGTCACTAATGACCATCCTTGGTGTCCCAAACCTTGGAAATATAATTTCTTCGAACATCTTCTTTAAATGTTTGGAATCAGCATTCATGCATGGCATAGCTTCTACCCATTTCGATACATAATCTTCTGCCACCAGAATGTATTCATAGTTTCTTGATTTCACAAATGGTACCATATAATCAATTCCCCAGACATCAAATAGCTCGATCTGGAGATTGTTGGTGAGTGGCATAGCATCTCTTGCATTGATATTTCCATGCCTCTGACATGATCCACATCTCAGAACAAAATCTTTGGTGTCTTCATACATAGTTGGCCAAAAGAACCCACTCTGTCAGATCTTAGCATGAGTGCGGAATGCCCTATAATGACCTTCATATTGTGATGCATGGTATTTTTGAATGATCTGCATGCCTTCTTCTACTGGTACACATCTTCTAAGTAACTCATCTGAGCAGATTCTGAAGAGGTATGGTGGATTCCATATATGGAGACGACTTTCATAAATGAGCTTCTTTTTATTTTCCTCTGGTGGTACATAACCTGCAACCACAAAGTTGACAATATTCGCGTACCAAGGGTCTGACTTGGTCACTTTAAACAACATGTTATCTCTTAATGAGTCATTAATAGGTAGTTCCTGAGGTTTCTCAAAGTGTATTTTAGACAAGTGATCAGCAACTGGATTTTCTATTCCTTTTCTATCTTTAATTTCTAAGTCAAATTCTTGAAGTAACAAAATCCATCTTATCAAATGAGGTTTAGCATATTTCTTAGTAAGCAAATATTTTAATGCGGCATAATCAGAATAGACAATTACTTTTGCTCATACTAAGTAAGATCTAAATTTATCAATAGCAAAAACAACAGCTAGGAGCTCTTTATCAGTTGTTGCATAATTTAGTTGTGCTCCTGTCATAATTTTACCAGCATAAGCAATTGCATGATGCTTTTTATTCTTTGTTTGTTCTAATACTGCCCCTACAGCATAATCACTAGCATCACACATAATTTCAAAAGGTAAAGACCAATCAGGGGGTTGAATGATTGGTGCTGATGTAAGTGCTTCTAAGAATATTAAAAGATTTTAAACATGCATCATCAAATTCAAAAGGAACACCCTGAGCTAATAAGTTAGTAAGTGGTCTACCAATATGTGAAAAATCTTTTATAAATCTACGATAAAAACCACAATGACCAAGAAAACTTCGGATTCCTTTTATATTAACAGGTGGAGGTAGTTGTTCAATTACTTCAATTTTGCCTTGTCAACCTCTATACCTCTTTCAGACACTAGGTGCCCTAACACTATTCCTTCTCTAACCATGAAATGATATTTTTTCCAATTAAGGACTAAGTGCTTTTCTTCACATCTTTGCAAAACCTTATCTAGATTTTCTAGACAATCATCAAAAGTTTTTCCATAAACTAAAAAATCATCCATAAAAACTTTCATGATTTCTTCTATCATTTCAGAAAATATAGACATCATACATCTTTGAAAAGAAGCAGGTGCATTACATAATACAAAAGACATTCTACGATAAGCACAAGTTCCATAAGGACATGTAAAAGTGGTTTTACTTTGATCATCAGGGTGGATAGGACTTTGGTGATATCCAGAATAACCATCAAGGAAAAAAGAGAAATAATTATTCGCTAAACGCTCTAACATCTCATCAATGAAGGGTAGCGGAAAATGATCTTTCTTTGTTGCTTTATTAAGTTTTCTATAATCTATGCACATTCGCCATCCAGTGACAGTTCTCTGGGGTATTAATTCATTTTTATCATTTTGAACTACAGTCATTCCACTCTTTTTAGGTACAACTTGAACAGGGCTTACCCACTCACTATGCGGCACAGGATAAATAATCTCAGTATGCAAAAGTTTTAAGACCTCTTTCTTAACAACTTTCCTCATCGCATTTTGAAGCCTACGCTGGGGCTCTCTAGAAGGTGTAATTTCTGGGTTGGTTGGAATGCGATGGGTGCACAAAACAGGACTAATCCCCTTAAGGTTTTGGAGTGAATAACCAAAATCAGCATGATGTTTTTCTAAGATTCTTCATCAGAAAGTTTATCACTTATAATAACAGGAGAATTTTGATCATTATTCAGAAAAACATATTTAAGACCAGAAGATAGTTGTTTAAGTTCAATTGAAGGCTTAGGTGGCTCTAGTAATTCATCCAGAGGTTCAGGATCAATAGGATCCTCCTCGTCTTCATTAATGAAGAACTGGGTATCATCTTCTATATTAGGTTCAATAAACTCTCCAAATGACATAGCCTTGAGCTCTTCTATTGGATCTAACTCAGTAAGTGGCTCTGCCTTAGCTTTTAATGCATGCGTTATAGGCACAGAGAGATTAACTCCTTTCCCAAGTTTAATATCTAAATTGCCCGTACAACCTTCTTGCAAAAGTTTTTCTATTGGTAATCCAATCATCACATCGAAATCCCAAACATCAAAGATATAAAAATTCAGCAAAATTTGGAATTCATTAATCACAATAGGAAGGGCACATAAAACTCCTGAACTAGGTATAATATGTCCTGAACGACTTTTCAATAATTTATTCGTAGAAATTAATGGCATATCTTTCAAGAATTTTTCAGCAAATGTAAGAGACATAATATTGACACCTACTATAGGATTATAAAAGGCATCAAAAGGATATGCATCAAATTGACATAAATAGTAATGGCAGGAGAATTTAAACGAATTATATCATTTGAAAGTTTAGATTCTATCAACCACTCATTACTCATAACAAAAATCAATTCTCTTATTATTTCTCTAAGGAATTTTAAATCAGCAGGATAAGAAATATTAAAGCTTTTAAAATTCATAGACTCTCGAGGTTTTATAATTTTATGATAATATGAGGTATTTCCATAATCATCAAAAAGTTTATCCTCAAATTCAAGCATAAAATCAGAAATTGGAGTTATCTCCTTCTAATTAGATAGTTCAGGTAAAGGTTGAGATGAATCAGACAAAAAATTGGAATTAGGTAACAAAGATTCATCTTCTAACAACTCTTCTTTTTCTTCAGTGAGATCATTTAAGATATTAGTAAGAATAGTTTTAGCATGTGTAGCAGTAATATGCATAAATGCTCCACCCGCGGCCAAATTAAGATATTCTTTATTTTTATCATTAAGGCCTAAAAAGAAATGTTGTAAAAGCATAGGTTTTGGCAAAGTAAGATTAGGTCCAGAATTTATAAATCCATCAAAGCGTTCCCATGCCTTGCCTAATGATTCGTTATCTAATTGTTTAAATCCAATAATTTGAAAATGAAGTTTAGCGACTTTTTCGATAGGGAAAAATTTAAGAAAGAAATTAGCACGCAATACTTTCCAATCTCCTTAACTACTTCCAACATGGCGATTATACAATTTCTTTGCTTTTCCCGTTAATGAAAATGAAAAAAGTTTCCATCTTAAAGTTTCATCTGCCATGCCCTTAATATGCAGACATGCACATGTCTGCTCAAAATCAGTTAAATGAGAATAGGGGTTTTCGCTAGAACTACCAGAAAAAACGTGTTCCTGAGCTAACTTAATTAATCCCGGGCGTAACTCGCCAGATGATGTAATAGGTTTAGATGATTCTTTTGGCCGGAGATACGATCCCGATGGTGCTCCGTATTGATATAAAGGTTGGGATGTGAGTTCCATATTTAAAAAGGTAAAAGATAAAAGATAAATGTACAATACAAGATTAAGATAAACTATAGTCAAAATCAGCAAACTGTTCTCCGGCAACGGTGGCAGAAATGCTTGTTGATATAAATTAACTGCACTCTATTAAATATTATTTTTATCAAAGTATCCGCAAGCGCATAGATAGAATACTGATGTAGCACTTCACCAGACAATCCCAATTTTAATATCGAACCCAAAGAAACAGTAGGTGATACTGACTAAGTCTATTGATTCTTAACCCGATAATACAATCAATCCAGAGAATATCAAGAATAGGAAATAGCTAGTGACTATCTAGTTTCAACAACCGGCAAGCTTTGAATAATATCGTTCTAACTGGGCAGTGACCTGAATAAGAGCAGAAATCAGAGTTCTCTCCTACCGAGCACTTATACACCTATCGATCCTATCAACGGGAAGTGGACTACAGAGGACTCAACGTAGCTGTCACCTACGCGATCTACCACTATCCGGCTAATCAGGGGATATTCACAAGTAATTATAGCCTAGACATCACGTCTACACTACCAACTACTACTTCAATCTAGGAACTACCAAGATCAAAGCACTCAATACGAGTTGCAAACTTAAAAATGAATAAGAACAAATGCTTACTTGAATCAGAATGTTGAATACAAAAGTACCTCAGAATGCAGCTCCGGACGAGGGAATTGAATCCAGATGAATACAACTACGAAGAAGCTCCAACAGGCCGGGACTCCTCCGAATCTCTACTCATCTACTCTATCTCTCTATTCTATTTCTTGATTGCTAGCCTAGATTTAATGGATATCTATCTAATGCTTCAGGCTCTTTAGCTCTTGATCTGGCCTCCTCCAGGGGGGTCTGGCCCTCTATTTATAGCCCGGTGGAATGAATGCGTGCCGTAGGATCAAACCGACTTAACCATGGGCCGAGATGACTCCTCAAAGGTGGTGGAAAAAGACTCCGGAAGGCGGCGGGTAGAAACCCTAGGTGGCGCTGCCCGGCCCCCCTTAGGGCCGGTCGGCCCCACCACCTGCCAGGTAGGGCCCCAGTTGCTTCGGGTGGCTTCCAAAGGCTTCTAGCGTGTCGATGACGTATGTTGCCTTGGCGTTCAAGTTTCGTAGTAATTAAGCACTTAAATCCCTCTTTTAAGCTTTTCTGGATAATCCCCTGGAAAATATACAATTCACCAAAACTAGTGAAAATTATTAGTAATAACCCTATTCTACTAGATATTCATGTGTAATGCAGCGATAATTGATAGTAAAATTTAGACGTTAACAAGTGTCAACAGAGCATTCGATGCACCTAACCAAGGTAAGTTAAGCTAAGGTAAGAGCTAATCTCACTTATTTTCTTAAGTAATTTCACTTTTCCTTCGCGAACTTTATTAGTAGGAGGGATTAGAGGGCCGGTGGCCCACTTTCATAGGGCGGCCGCCCTGCCCCCTTTGGCCTCTAGCTACCCTAGCTGCTCCACTATCTGGTCACATGCAAGTAGAGAGCAAAGCACCAAGTATTGGCAGACATATCCATCCATCCTTCACTTTGCTTTCTTTCTTGTGTTGTCCCAAGCACTTCCATACTCTCCTCTCATTTCTCTGGCTGCTAGCTGAACTTTTGAATAATGCAAGATGCTCTAGAGCGGAGACATTGGCATGTGAAAGTGAAAAGCTGAAAATTTGGCAAGGTAGTAGGGCGGGCGCCCTGTCATGTAGGGCGGGCACCCTGCCTCCTGCCCATTCCTGTCCCCTCTGCTGCCCACTTGCTCATTTTAAACTTCCACAAGCTCGTGCAAGTGCTTCACCAGGCATCCTAACTGACACTCTTGCTCCATACTCATTTCTTTCTCCCGAGCAAACCTCGTAAGTGCTAGCCATTAACCACTAAGCTAAACAAAGCAAGGAGAGGCACGGGAAGGTAGCACGCACACTCCCGAGAGGAGTGGTTTGTTTTACTAACCTTAATCCTTGTCTTGTTAGTGTTGTTGTTTTTTCATCATGTTGAAGAACTTGTTCGGGAAGAAGAAGAAGACAGGAGAGAGCAGGGATGGAAGCAGTAGTGGAAGACCGAACAAGCATCTTCGTTTCCTGTCAGGAAGCCAGTCGAGTTCAGGAAGCCGGCATTCCCGAAGGAGCAACATGTTCGTTGATCAATCAAGCTGTGACGAACCTCCCTAAGAACATGGCACGCAACAACCACCCACTCATATTCTCGTGGATGAGACCCAGATTATTTGACTAAATAATCGGGAGAGAGAAGCTTTCCGCATGCTGCTGCGAGTGCACATTCATCCACACCCCCGAGATCGACCGCGACTTGCTCAACCGTACAGGTATGTTCACTGAATTTCAAACCATATTTCATACCTTGGGATGGAGAAATGCCTGGTTAGCTAATGAACTGGGGTGTAGAGAGTTTACTTTAGAATTCTTATGCACTCTAGAAGTCACAAGTAGCCACTGCAATTTTCATGTGTTTAATGAAAAACACTCTTTTACATGGACATAATTTAATGTGCTGCTAGGATTTGATAAGAATTGTGCAGTAGACTTAGATAAAGCCTGTAAAGAATTTAATAAAAAAACTTTTCGTATGAAATTTTAGGCCGCCACGATGCAACATATCCTAGAACTTCTCAGATACATAACCCAACTCTTAGGATGTTACAGAGATTTATTGCCATAAACTTTTATCCTAGACATGACCCCCATAAGGTTAGAATCGATGAAATGCAAATTTTGTTTGCCGCAATAAAAGGGATTCGTGTATCACCAGTTAAAACTATGATGGATTATTGGTCTAAGGTGTTTACACGTGTGACGGACACAACCATTGAAATGACTTCACTTGTTACTAGGATAGTAGGTAATATGGGTTTGCTGGATAACGCACAAATTAATTTCATTAACACTGAAAGGGTAATTTTAGACATCGAGCATTTTAGACAAGCACACATGATGAAATATGATTGGGAAAATGAAAATACATTATGACATACCAAGGATTTGTGAATGAAACTCCATTGCCTGAGATGACTCTGCGGTTAAGAAATGTGAACTCTTTGCACTTAACCCTCAAAACCGAGGAACAGCACACCGCAAGGCTGGTACAAGAACATGTTGTGCAGGTTACAGGAAGAAGAACCAAGGTCCAGACGAGAGCTGCTCAGGCTGCAAGCACAAGAGCAAGCAGAACAGGCGGCACAGGAAGCACTGCACCGGGGAGCCATGCCACACACTAGTCAGTGGGGTGCATGGGCTGCTCCTGGCTCTCAGCAAGCAAGAGGCTCCAACTGGCACCAACAACCCCAGCAGCAGCAGCACCATCCGTCTGACCCTTGGGACCCTTATGGAGAAGCATCCGCACACATCAGCAGCTATAGGAGAACCCAACACTTGGGTTGTCTTACAGATATACCGGTGCGCAAGGCTCGCACTCTGAAGGATAACCTCCACTACGACACTCAGTTTCAGCGCATGGATGGGAGCGGGAGCTTGGCTATGTACAGCATCAGATAGAGGGCCTTCAGATTCGCCAAGACCAGCTTCATCAAGGGGTACAAGATTTTTCATATGAGTTCAGGCAATACAGGCAGGAGAATCAGGTGGAGACAAGGGATATGCACTACCTGGCTCGTCGCAATGACCACCGCTGGGACGATTTCTATCGTCGCCAGGGTTGGGATTTCCAGTGATGCTTGCAAAACCAGTTTGGGGGAGGTCCCCCTCGAAGGTAAGTACACACAGACCCATCTATTTATTTACGCATTTTTATTATTTTCAGCATTTAAAAAATTATGCGATGAAAAAAATATAAAAAAATAATAATAGTAATAATGTAATGGTTATGTTAATGCTAGTATTGATATACTTGAAAAATAATCACTCACACTTTCATACTACTAGAAAAAAAGAGAAGAAGAATAAAAATGTTTATTGTTTATAATTACTTCAAGTTAGTAATTCGCTGATGATTTAGCTGTTAATGTGATTTTACTCATACCATGAACTTAAACTCCGTGGGTTGCAAATGCTAGAACAAAATTTGAAAAACCGAGTAACATGATCTAGCAAAGAAATGAGTAAGTTTTTATCCCGTCATAAGCAAGGTTAATCTGTGGAGAATTTCTTTAAGAAAAATAATGATAAAACTTGCTTGAAATATTCTGTGGCAAAAGAGAACACCTACCAGAGCCATATTTGTTAGATAGGAAAACTTCACTCTGCTGCCTATATTTATGTTAAGCTTTGTCAAACTTTTGTGAATCATAGTAGAGAAACTTGTCATATTCTCATAACCGAGAACACGAACACCCACCATCATATTCCTATTCTTACACTAAGAATGAGCGACAACATGCCTTTTATGTTAGGATCTACTCTATGGCATTATCATTTGTCCCTCTGAAATATTCCTAAAAAAGAGGCATGGCTAGTTTCTAGTAAAAAAAGAGCAAGTGCTCTGCTGAAAAAAAAGAGGAAAAGAAAAGGAGTTAGAACTAGCCATGTTTCTAAAAGGGAAAGCCATGAAAGGAGTAATTAGTACCACCACCATACACATGCACGTTCTCGGTCTAAGTCTATGACTTGTTGCTCCTTTGATCCAATTGTTTGACTTAGCAATATTACATTATATAAGGTATGCCCCATTTTCCTGTTGATCCTAAAACTCCAAATAAGCTTTAGAGATAGGACGAGAGGGTATTACAAGCTTTGTAAGCAAGGCCAAAATTCCACACACATATTAGAGAGACTGAGTGTGCCACAGAAGAGTCTAGAGCATGTTTATTACAAAATATTCCAAAAAATCTCCATAAGATTTAACCAAGCAAAAGAGCATGGGGAATAAACCCTCTTTCTAGCTAGTCTATGCTTTATTTTTCAGGTTAAGGGATAGATAAAAGCCCCATGAGTAATGGTGATTGGAGATGAGTAGTTGCATTAACATGTTGAAATCAAAAGCGAGTCACTAATAAGAAGTTGATTATAAGCATAACATCTTGAGTATTTGCTCAGGGACGAGTAGAAGGTAAGTTTGGGGGAGTTTGTTGACGCTCACTAAATGCACACTTTAACCATCAACAATGATAAAATTTTGCAAGAAAATGGCACATAAAAGGTAAGAATTTGGTTTAAACTAATGGAGTTCCACTTGTACTTAAAGAATTGTGGTTGCAGGTGAAAAACAGGTGAAAATGAAGCAAACCAAGACACATTTGAGCAATACACGTGACAAGAGCCACGTTGGGGCCAAGTCATAGGGTACCCGCCCTGTTGGACAGGGCGCCCGCCCCCTACTTGGCGCCGTTTGCACTCTACCACATCATGGATCCATGTCCCAAGCTCCCAAACAGAGTATGGCACGTTGATTTAACATCAATGGCTCAAAATCACCTCACTTGGATCCGGTAGCCCTGTTGGATAGGGCGCCCGCCCTGTCAAAGTGGCTTGCCACGACCACAATCTGGAGGAGAGACACCCAAGCACTTGTGACCGTCCATTTGAAGTCGGTTTTCATCCAAGGGAAGATCAAATGAAGTGCCAAGGATTCATGGACCCACATATCATCCTCCAAGGGCCACAAACCGCCGCTCTAACTGCCGAACCGTGCTCAACCGACCTTGTAACCAGTCATTGGGGAAGATCCGGGAGCGTTGGATGGCGAGGTAGTGGATCCAACTAGGGCGCCCGCCCTGCACTTTCGGGCCACCGACCTCCGGCCACCTCTACATGTACCCCAAGAGTCTCCAAGTGCTATAAATATCCCCCGTATGCTTCAGTTATAATCAGCTTAGGAAGAATAGAGAGACTTGGAGTTTAGTCCATCCTAGCTCATCTAGTGAGAAGCCTCCTAGCAAGGCTAGTAGTGAGAGTGTGAGTGAGAAGAGAAGCAGAAGAGTAGGAGAGCTCTGCGGAGACCTCTCTCTCGGGTGCTTCTTTTGTAAGGTACTCTTTCATTCGGTAATATAATTTCCTTTTTAGTACTTACATTTCCCGCATTACTTTCAGTATTTACTTTTAGTATTTACTTCCAAGTATTTACTTTAAGTATAACTTTGAGTGCTCAAGTTGCGGTAGTACTAGGGGATTAATTATCGATTTTCATCAATTAGTGCGGGATCTTCGCCGCTAGACGGTGCTCTAATCTTAGCGCGACGTTAGAGTAGTGGCCTATAGTGTAAGCGTGGTGCATAGACTAGAAGTTACCTTGAATTGCGGCTAGATCCATGGATAGTAGTGGTAGGTCTTAGGTGGTGACAGCCCTAAGATCCTCTGGATTCCACCACGTTCGGTCTGGTTTTATCAGCGTAGGGCTTTTTGGATGTGTGTAACCCCAAAAATTTGGGAACGCGCATTGTCCCGAAGTGCTAATTGGAGTTAGCCTACCATGTTACCTTGCATTCCACTCTCGATGTCTACACCGTTGCTTGGCTCTATCTCAAAACTAGATTATCTGGATTAGTTATCATTACACTAGTTCACCCTTTATCGTAAATCGTGATTGTTCTTAGTTTACCATTGAATATCTCTAGCCATAAGAAGCTTCCCTGTGGAAATAAATACGATACTTGGTTACTCCCAAGTAAAGTGCTGCATCGATAGATTCTGTGCGCTTGCGGAATTCTGCAATACTCATAGGAATTATCAACTAGTATTTCTGACGCCGTTACCGGGAATAGCTCTGTTCTTGGTAGTGACATTAGAATTGCCAACAGAAGCTAGCACATATGCATAAATAGAGAGTAAATTTCCACTAAGTTGTCTTTCAATGAATGACCTAGAGAGAAGAAAAGTATGTCTATATGCTCTAGCATGTCCTAGCAAATTATGTATGCATATGTCAAATAATGATACATTTGCTTTGCTCGAATTAGAGGCAAGTCATTATATTTTCATGAAGTGCATCAACTCATGTTGGAGAAGTCAAGTATGTTCAATTCATTCCTTAGCTTGCAAAATCTAGCTTCATCAAGTGGCTTGGTGAATATGTCGGCTAGTTGATCATCGGTGCCCACACTTATGATTGCAATATCTCCCTTTACTAGGTGATCTCTTATGAAGTGGTGCCTCACATCTATGTGCTTGGTTTAGAATGTTGCACCGGATTGGTTGTGATCTTCACCATACTTTCATTGTCACATAACAATGGAACCTTGTTGAAATTCAATCCAAAGTCTTTCAAGATTTGCTTCATCCATAGTATTTGTGCACAACAACTTCCCGCACTAACGTATTCGGCTTCAGCGGTAGAGAGTGCAACACTATTTTGCTTCTTGGATGACCATGATACTAGTGACCTTCTCAAGATTTGACAAGTATCGGAAGTGCTCTTTCTATTGATTTTGC
The DNA here is from genome assembly GCA_038502445.1 of Eremochloa ophiuroides. NCBI lineage: Eukaryota > Viridiplantae > Streptophyta > Magnoliopsida > Poales > Poaceae > Eremochloa > Eremochloa ophiuroides. Next base: position 54,357,579 of record JAHLJS010000003.1, on the reverse strand, counting down.
AACCGGCACAGTCCGCATCCGCATAACCAATCAACTCAAAGTTGGAGCCCTTGGGATACCACAAACCAATGTTTGGTGTGCTCTTCAAGTACCTCAAAATTCTCTTTGTAGCCTTCAAATGACGTTCTCTTGGAGAGGCTTGATATCTTGCACACAAGCACACACTAAACATCACATCCGGCCTAGAAGCGGTCACATAGAGTAGACTACAAATCATTGACCTGATATTACTTTTGATCAATCAATTCACCTTCTTCATCCGGTTCCAAGCTTCCACTAGTGCCCATAGGTGTTGAGATTGCCTTTGCATTTTGCAACTCAAACTTCTTCACCATGTCCTTAATGTACTTGCTTTGACTCACAAAAGTGTCATTCTTTAATTGCTTGATTTGAAGTCCAAGAAAGTAGCTAAGTTCTCCAACCATGGACATCTCAAACTCTTTAGCCATCATTTCTCCAAACTCCTCACAAAATGCTTGACTTGTTGACCCAAAGATAATATCATCAACATAGATTTGCATGATAAACAAGTCATTACCAATCTTCTTGGTGAAGAGAGCGGTATCAACTTTTTCCATCTTGAACCCTTTAGAGAGTAGGAAATCTCTCAACCTCTCATACCATGCTCTTGGTGCTTGCTTCAAGCCATAAAGAGCCTTCTTGTCATCTTCAAAACCGGGAGGTTGCTCAACAAACACAAACTCATTGATGTAGCTATTGAGGAATGCACTCTTGACATCCATTTGATAGAGCTTGATATTATGAGTGCATGCATAAGCCAACAGAATTCGGATTGCTTCCAATCTTACCACGGGTGCATAGGTTTCTCCAAATCTAAGCCTTCAACTTGAGTGTAACCTTGTGCAACCAATCTTGTTTTTTTCCTCACAACAATCCCATCTTGATCTTGCTTGTTCTAGAAGGCCCAGTTGGTGCCAATCACATTGTACTTGCTTGGTCTTGGAACTAATTCCCATACTTGATTTCTCTCAAAATTGTTCAATTCTTCATGCATAGCATTGATCCAATCCTCATCCTTGAGAGCCTTTGCAATGTTAGTAGGCTCCTCTTATGAGACAAAAGAATAGTGCTCACAAAAAGAAGCTACCCTTGACCTTGTTTGTACACCTCTACTAATATCACCAACAATTTAACCTAGATGATGGTCTCTTGCAATATGAGTTGGTTGCACTTGAGTTGAATTAGCACCTTGGACTTGGTCTTGGTCTTGATCTTGAGCTTGAGCTTGAGAGTCATTTGAGCTTGCTTGATTTTCATCATCCACTTGCACAATAGGAGGGGTGACCACTTGATCATCATTTTCTTCAACTTGTCTTGGTCTAATATCACCAATGTCTATGTTCTCCATAGCATTAACTAATTTAGGTCCCTTCACATCATCAAGATTGTCCTTCTCATCTTGGGGCCCATTAGTTTCATCAAACAATATGAACTTCCTCCACTATCTTGTGTGCCTTGTTCCATACTCTATAAGCTTTGCTTGAAGTTGAATAACCAAGTAAGAAACATTCATCACACTTCTTCTCAAACTTGCCGAATCGAGTGCCCTTCTTCAAGATATAGCACTTGCAACCAAACACTCTAAAATATGCGATGTTCGGCTTTCTTCCATTCAAGAGCTCATAGGGTGTTTTCTTCAACATTGGATGACAATAAAGGCGGTTGCTAGAGTAGCAAGCCGTATTGATAGCTTCGGCCCAAAAGTCATCGCTAACATTGTACTCACTTAGCATTGATCTTGCCATGTCAATAAGAGTTCTATTCTTCCTTTTAACAAGACCATTAGATTGAGGGGTGTACTTGTGCGAGAATTGATGCTTGATACCCAACTCATAACTTAGCTCATCAACTCTTGCATTCTTGAATTCACTACCAGTTGTCACTCCTTACTTTCTTCACCCTTGTATCAAACTCATTTTCGCTACTCTTGATGAAAGATTTGAAGATGTCAAACACTTCGCTCTTATCGATAAGAAAGAATACCCAAGTGTACCTAGTGAAGTCATCAACTATCACAAAGCCATACTTATTTCCTCCAATACTTGCATAAGTGGTTGGACCAAACAAATCCATATGCAATAGCTCAAGTGGACTAGATGTACTCATCATACCATTCTTAAGATGTGTATTCCTAACTTGCTTTCCAAATTGAAAAGAACTACACAACCTATCCTTCTCAAAGTGCGCATCCTTCAAGCCTCTAACCATGTCATGCTTCACCAATCTTCTAAGTTGCTTCATTCCAACATGTCCAAGCCTTCTATGCTGCAGCCAACCAAGACTTGATTTAGAGATCAAACAAGATGAGAGTTTAGCTTTACTATCATTGAAATCCACCAAGTATAGGCTCCCATATCTAAATCCCTTGAAGATCAAATTGGAACCATCCACACTCACAATCTCAACATCATCAATCTCAAGATGCACTTGAAACCAAGATCACACAAATGTGCTACCAACAATAAATTGAAGTTAAGAGATTCAACTAGCAACACATTGGAGATACTCATATCATTGGAGATAGCAATCTTGCCCAAACTTTTGACCATGCCTTTGCCATTGTCACCAAATGTGATAGAATCAAACTCTTGATTGCCACTTGTGTTGATAGATTTGAACATACTAGACTCTCCGGTCATGTGTTGAGTGCGTCCACTATCAAGCACCCAATGCCTTCTTCCGGCTTTGTAATTTACCTACAAAAGTAAATCAATTGGTTTTAGGTAACCAAGCATTCTTGGGTCCTTGGAGATTAGTCACCTAAGACTTAAGAACCCAAATGGATCTTCTCCTTGGGATACCACTTGGTGTACCAATGTAATTGGCTTTAACACCCTTCACTCCTTTAGTAAGCATGTAACAAGAATCAAGACGAATGGAAGTCGCACTAGCAAATTTGACTTGCTTGATCTTGTTGGCCATGCAATATTGCTCATTATGCCCCACTTGCTTGCATCTTTGGCAATACCTACCATTTCTCCTCACAAAGCTAGCTTTGCGAGTCAAAAAGGCGGCCTTACCTTTCTTGGGGATATAGCCTAGTCCCTCTTTAAGGTGACTAAATCTTTAGCAATCCAATCACTTTAGCAAGCCGGCATCCCCACCATAGGTTTTGCCTAATGCGCGGGTGAGCTTGTTGACCTTCTCCTTGAGGTGTTTGTTTTCCACCACAAGTGTGGCTTTAGAACCATCATCTTTAGGTGAAATAGGAGTGGTAGAGCTACAAGAAGGGTTAGTGATAATAATATTAGTAGAAGGAATTGACTTGTGTTGACGGTCATTAAGTACCAATTTTATACCGTCAACTAATACTTAGAAAGGGGCAATCATAGCAACATAGGGGTTATTACTGACAGATTCCACGAGTTTTGGTGAATTGTCTATTTTTCAGGGAATTATCCAGAAAAACTTAAAAGAAGGATTAAAGTGCATAATTACCACGAAACTTGATCGCGAAGGAAACAAACGTCATCGGCAAGATAGAAGAGTGTAGAAGGTTCCCAAAGCAAGATGGGCCCCACCTGACAGGTGGTGGGGCCGGCCGGCCCCAAGGAGGGGCCAGGCGGCCCCCTAGGGTTTCGCCACCGCCTTCTGGAGTCTTCTTCCACCGCCTCCGAGGAGTCATCTCAGCCCTATGTTAAGTCGGTTTGATCCAACGGCGCACGTTCACCCCACCGGGCTATAAATAAAGGGGCAGACCCCCTCCCAGAGCACTAATTCATTCCTCCTGCTTCATTTGTCAAGAGTAGACAGAAGTTAGGGTTTCCAGAGATTAGAAGTAGAGCTCTAGTTCTTCAAGTTCATTAGTTTAGGCGTCTAGCAAGGTTCAAGTAGAGTTGGGCGCTATGCTCGGGATTCCAGATCTGTTCGTCTGGAGATCGGTAATTTTATCTTGTATCTCATTATGACTTTGCTCTATTTTAATATATTGCTACTTATTCAGTTCTTACTTTATTCTAGTTGCATATTCGATATAGTTGTGATTGGTGATGATTATTGTCATATGATCGTAAAGCACCTAATTTAGTACTCGAGGGAGTTAGGTGGTATGTATTATGTAGACGTGGTGTCTAGATATATTACGTACCTACGGAGGCACCCTGACGTGCCGGGTCATGTGGTAGTCCGCGTAGGTGACAGCTGCGTTGGTTCCTCTGTAGTCCACCCCCCGTACGTAGGACGAGCAGAGCGCGGTCGCAAAGGAGGTGACCCTTGTGTCTTAATATTCTCATTAGATGATGCTCCGTATGATGTTTTCTGAGTTGGTTCTGCTATAAATGAAGATGTGTAATATAGCGTAGACTGTAGACTTTATATTTAGTAATTACATAGGTTTCCTTTACTTTAGCCGAATCTCGAGATTGTCTTACTACATTAGTGAGTCTCTATATTCTATCTCTGGAATACCATTTACTTCATTTACTCAGTTATCATTTACCATATTATTATTGACTTATTATCGATAAAGCATTAGAGTTACTGGTCATTATAGGTCTGCATATTTATTAATAACCTTTTCAATCGCTATAGTAGATTATCCTAATGAATAGAATGTCTATTTATCCTTTTGGCATAAAACAAATCAACGATACTCGGAATACTTACCGGGTGAAGTGCTACAATGGGAGAATTATCTGTGCGCTTGTGGATATATTCTATAGTGTTATATTTTTAGGTGGCAAGTGTAGATTATTTTACCAATGGTTTTTAGCATCATATTAGGGATGACAACCTAACGCGAAGTGATGTTAAAAATACCGACAACTTGTCACTAAGGATGTCACATGATGAACCCATGTCACATGTCTTGATGGATGGTCTCTTCTCATTTTCGGCCACTAGAGAGGAGTGAGCTATTTCTAGCTTGGAGTGAGCTACATTCAGCTTCTCATGGGGTTCCATTAGCCTCTCATGAGATTTCAAGAACTCATTAAAGGATTGCTCAAGAGCCAACTTGCCCTTTCGCAATTCTTTGCACTCCTTTCTCTTGGCATCAATGTAAGTGTTAGCATCATCAAGTATTGACATGAGCTCATCACTTGAGGACTCCTCCTCATCACTCTCATCATCGGATTGTAACTTGGATGGCTTGGCCATCAACCATGTGGATGGAGTGTCGAAGAGAGATAGCTTGTTGTTGAGAGCAATACTAGCAATGACATTCTTCTTGATGGTCTTGCTCTCATCATCACTATCATCCTCATCAGTAGAGGCATCACTATCATCCCAAGTCACACAATAAGATTGCCCTTCTTCTTCTTCTTGAGTGTCACATTCTTGTTTTTCTTTTCCTTCTTATCCTTCTTCTTACTCTTCTTCTTGTCATCATCACTCTTATTGTCATTATCACTATTGTGAGGACAATCAACAATGAAGTGATCTATGCTCTTACACTTGAAGCATCTCCTAGGCTCTTGATTGTTCTTGGAGATAAACTTCTTTGTGCCTTGACCATAGCCCTTTCTCTTCATGAACCGGTTAAACTTGCGCACAAGGAGAGTCGTGGCCTCATCATCCTCATCATCACCTGAGGTTGATTCTTCTTCTACCTCAACCATCTTAGCCTTGCCCTTGCTCTTAGAGGATGTAGCTTAAGAGCCACACTCTTCTTCTTCTTCTCCTCCTCAACCACCTCCTCATTGTTCATGTCTTGTGTGATGATCTCACCGAGGATTTGGTTGGGCTTCTTGGTGCTCAAGTCTTCTTTTACTAGAAATGTCTTGATAATAGCAAACCTTGGGGCAAGCACCTCAAGAACTTGTGAGAAAAGTCCTTGTCCTTGATGTCCTCACCCAAGCTTTTCAAGTCATTCACAATCACTTGCAAACGGTTGAACTTCTCTGGCACACTCTCATCATCATTCATCTTGAAAGTGCCAAACTTTTCCCTCAACATGTACACCTTGACATTATTGACCTCTTGTGTGCCCTCATAGGTCTCCTCCAACCTCTTCCAAATGCCGTGAGCAAATTCAACATCCTTGATTTCCTCAAACATATGAGACTCAAGAGAGGTGTAAAGAGCATTGATAGCATGGGCATTACGTTCTATTATTTCACTTGTCGGCATTGGTGGGAGCTGGTGCATTCTCAATCTCAATTTTTGTTTTCATCGCCTTCCAAACACCAATATGCATAGTCATGAAGTGTACTATCATCTTTCTCTTCCAATGATCATAGCTTGTGCCATCAAACTTAGGCGGCTTCCCCAACACATTGATTTGAGCCATTTTTCACCACAAGGATGTTAAGCCTCAAACGGTGGTGACCTCTGCTCTGATAACAAATGAAAGGTCCCGATAGGCTAGAGGGGGTGAATAGCCTATAAAAATTTCTACAAACCACTAGATAGCAATATTAGCAATTAACAAAACTTTTGCTAAGCGCTAGCTCTAGGCTACTCTATGCAAACCACCTATCACAATATGCTACACAAGTATATGCACTCAACCGCAAGAGAGCTCTCACTTTGATCCTAGAGTGAGAGTACCTAAACAAGTAAGTAACGCAGGAGTGTAAGAACGAGAAAGGTTATACCAAAGGGCTTGATGAAGTGAAGTCCGTTCGCCGTGTAGACCCAATCACCAAGAGATAACCAATAAAAACAATGAAGACCAATCACCAATGGAAAACACCAAAAAGCCAAATCATCCACTTGATGGTGGAGAAGAGAATGAACACCCGATTTTTTACCGAGGTTCACGTGATCGCCGTCACGCTACTCCTCGTTATGGCACCGGTCTTCCTTGGTGGGTTGTGAGCTAGGCTTCACACGCCAATCCCTCACCAGGAGCCGCTCACCAACACAAGAGAAGTGGTTTCTCGCCACGAGAAATCCACTAGAGTCGGTTTTGGCACTCCGTCGGGGAATAACCGCAAGAACCCCTCACAATCGAAGCCTTCGGTGTAGACTTGAACAATCACCAATTAATCTCACACCAAAACACCTCCAAGATGTCTAGGGACACGGCAATGTCCCAAGAGAATAAGAACTAAGCAGCGGATAGCTCTCAAGTGCTCTAGAATGCAGCACTAAGCAAAGATGCACTTGAGAATCACTCAACTCAAATGGATGAACAAGAGACGAACAAGTGAGTAAGTGGGAGGCTTAGGATGCTCTCAAAGTGTACGGCAGTGATCCAAGTGTGCAAGAGAGACAACAAGTGCCTGGGAAGGGAGTATAAATACCCCCAAGTGCAATCCTTGCCGTTACTTCCACAGAAACAACTGTTAGACACTTTTTTGGGGCGTCGGACGGAGTCCATCGGACCAACTATCAGCGTCTGACGCTCGGATTCTTGCCATGTGTCGCTAACGTTTATCCTCAGCCACTAATCCTCAACGGCTAACTGCTCGCGCCACTTCTCAGCTCGTCGGACGATGACAGAAGCCGTCGAACCAAAGGTCACTGGTGTCCGATGCTTCTAGAGATCACGCGGTGAGGAGAAACTCGTCGGACGTTATTCCGAGGCTCTGCGTCGGACTAACCACCAGCGTCCGTCGCCTTCAAACTTAGTTTCCCGTGCTCTGACTCAACTCGTTGTACTCTGAGCAAAAGCTCTGACGCTTAGCAACATACCAACCATCAGACAATCAAGCATTGTACGACTCTCACAGCAAACCACCGTCAGACGTTCCCTCAGTTAGTGTGTCGGACCAACGAAACCCAGTGTTCGACACTTCCAAAAACGACCAGAGAGCTCCGAAAATGCTCGGACGCTGTCCGACGCCCACCGTCGGACTAACCCTCAGCGTTCGACGCCTTTACACAGTGAACAGCAAGTTTGGGGACCGTTAGACGCTACTGGCCAATGGTCCGATGCCCTGGAACCCCAGCGTCCGACGCTTGTTTCTCAGCGTTTCTAAGTTAGTTTCTTCACCTCTTGCTTCTTTGTGCTAACACCAAGGATGTTCAACACTTGTGCACAGTGTGTTAGCCTTTTGAAAACATTTTCCAAGGGTCACTAGGTTAACCACTAGTTTGGTTAAGTCAATGCACATGAAATGCAACCTAAAGCACTTGAAAGTAATCCACAACTCATTTCTCCTCTTGATAGTCAGAAACTTAACCTATATGTGATCACTTTCCACTAGAACTCTTGATCACCAAAAGAGAAGCCCTATAGGTTATACCTTAGCCTTCAGCTTTTCTTTTTTAAGTCCTTTTCTTTCTACTCTTTGACCATCTTCACTTGATCCATGGTTGAGCCCACTTGATCATCACCAACAATACTTGGCTCCACACTATGGGTTGGACAACCTATTCTTATCCATACACTTAGACAAATAGGTTAGTCCTTAAGGTGTCATCAATTATCAAAACCAAACTAGGGATTTCAACAGGGCTGTCACCACCTACCACCTACCACATAAACCATGGGGTACGAGGCAAACGGAGGTAACCTCTAGCCTAGATACCACTCTATGCTATCGATTTACTCTAGTGTCGATAAGGGTTACCCATGTTTATTCTTTCATTAAGCTAGAAAAAATGTTACATGGATCAAGAGACCCAACTCACACACACCACACCCTAGACACTAAGTTATAGACTCTCCACACAAAAAATAGAAGCGACCAAATGCTGCTGGACTCTAAGTTCCAGAAGGCAGCGACTAAGAACAAGCTCAAGGAGCTTGGAGGCTCTAGCCAAACACTAGATCCCTCCCTCCAAACTAAGAGCCCAAAGGACTTCCTAAATACTTATCATGGCCCTCTACTAGAGTATTCATTGCAGGAACGGACGACGAACTCACAAGCAAATAACAATTAATATTAACTATTCAAAAGACCTTAGAATCATAAGAAACAGAAACACTCACATAGCAGACAATTCCATTGAAGAAAAGGTGTTCGTTGAGGTACCAGTGCTTCCTCGATCTTCCCGCATCACCTCGCTTAACCGAGGCAGTTTCCTGGGCCGCCCGCCTCGGTTAAGTTTTCCCAAACGCCTCACAAAAGATTTTCTGTAGTAGTGCCTTATCAACTCTAGATAGATATGGCCTAAGCCTAGAAGTGACGCTCTAAATCTTGCTCTTGACTCCTTGATGTGTTGTTGTCAAATGAAGAGGGAATGACCTCCTTTTATAGGGAGAGATGAGGGAAGAATCCATGACATATTCTAAGAATAATCCATGGCATATTCCCTGGATCCTTCCCAAACCGACAATGTCTAGATACATGGAATGTGCCAATCACCAACAATTTTAACTTATGCACTGACTAAGGAACCGCCTCAAAGTGGGTCCACACGAGCGGTGGTTCTAGGTGTTTGGCCACGCCAGTGGCCTCTCCGGACCAACTTTGAGTGTTGGGTCCCCTGCTGGGTCTAGACTTCTCCTATGTCGGTGATTGGCCCAAATTCACGAAGTAGATAGGCCTTCTCTTGTATCTTTGAGATGGACCAAGGAGATCCGCTTTTTGGATTGTGACTTTTCCCTTATTTTATATTATATTCATGTCTAAGTCCTGCAAAACAATGAATCAGCAAAACTCGTGAAATTTATTAGTTATAAATCCTAATTCTATGTTTTGGTTTCAATTTATATTTATTTTGTAGTTAAGCACAACCAACAATGACAACACTTAATATCTGATGTTGAAGCTGGGAACTACACTGTTAATAGCTGTAAGATGAAGTTCCCAAGGTCAAGCTTATGATAAAAAAATAAAGCACTACCTGGAGATCTACCGGATTATCACAAAAATATTTTTGCTTTAAAAACAAATATTAAAAAATAAAAAAAATAAGAAAAATTTGTATAACCTTTCTTCTTAATAAAAGCAAGAACATGCTACCAGGATAGTATGTACCTTCGAGTATTCTTGGTCGCTAACCTTTTTAGGTTGAGATTGAGAAGAACAAGAGACATACAATCACTACTACAACCTAGGAATATAGTAACATCAACTTGTGTTACTATAGATTAGAAAAAGTGTTACTAGATCTCTTAGTAACACAATTTTTTGTGTGTTCCAATTGCCCGTGTTACAATAGGCTAGTTTATTGTAACACATTTATATGTTTATAGGAACATTTGTTTAGTGTTGCAATGGTTTTTGTTGTAACACTTTCTTTTTTAGTAACACTTTACATTATGGCACAAAATATAGTTTGCAACACATTTATTTATCTATCGGATCACTTACCAAATGTTACAATGATTGTCTTTTGTAAGACTTTTTTTACTTATAGTAACACTTCTATCGCTGCGTCGGTGCTCGCTTCCGCCGCTGCCACCGCGCTCGCTGCGTTCGCGCTCGCGTCCGCCGCCGCCGCTTGCTGTGTTCACACTTGCTTTCGCCGCCGCCGCTGCTCGCTGTGTCGGTGCTCGCTTCCGCCGCCACCGCCGCGCTCGATGCTGCGCTCGATGCGTTCGCGCTCGCGTCCGCCGCCGCCGCGCTCACATCTGCCGCCGCCGCCGCCCTTGCTGTGTTCGTGTTCGCATCTGTCGCCGCCGCCGCCGCCGCCGCCGTGCTCACGTAACTTCTTGCCGCCAGAGTTCTTTTTTCTGGGTTTCGACGGTCCGCCGGTCTCTAATACTTGGAACTAAATTAAAATGACCTGTAAAAGCTGCATGTATGAGTAAGTAATAGCGTATGTTATATCTTAAAATAATAATCATGCACATATAAATAATTTAATTATTGATTTATCATTATATTACATAGTATAGTACGCAAAAAAGTATTTTTATTATTGTTATATGTTTAGAAAGCGTACAGTGTATTTATATTTTGATCTTTGGTTAAACAACTTGTTTTTCTTAAAAAAATCATTTTATGGATATTTTTTTCCATCGTGCAAGATAAATTTTTGACATCAAATTAACAAGATAGTCAGCTTTGCGGCCTAAGTTTTTTTTTATTGTAATACTCAACGGTAGTCGGTAGGTTAGTTGGTTCGCGCTTATTGTCACTTGGTTTTTTTATGACCACAACGTGATTGCCTAACAGCCTTGATGATACCTTGTGATGTTCGTGTCACCTATGAATAGGAACGTCTACATCTATAAGTTTCTTTGTAACACTTGGACTGTAACATTATTTTGTGTTACCACAGACCATATATTTGTAATACATTTTATATGTTCCACTTATGTGTTACAAAATAGTGTGCTTTTGTAACATTTTGCTTATAACATTAATTTTGTGTTACTACAATTATTGTCAGTAACACATTTTTAATCAAAAAAGTGACTAGTATTACAATCGAAGTCTGTAACACACTCTCTTGTGTTACTATGAAATTTTACGGTAACACATTGATGAATATGTTACAAGAAAATGATACAATATCCCTATTGTGCAGCAGTGAATGCTAGAAAACATGATAGTTGTGTCAACTATACACCTTGATGGGACACACTCAAAGGAGACCTCGTCTTCACACACATAGCCTTCACATGAAAGTCTAAGTGTGGGAGAGGGTGGTGAAAGCTGCATTACAAGTTCCATCCAAACCAAAGGTTACACTATTGTAAATTTGATGAAAGTTCTTCTAAAAAGGAGAAATAAATATATTAGAAAAAAGATAAAAAAAAAAGGAGCATGACAGCTAGACACGGTTACCATAAACATAAAATGGTCACCTGCCTCCGCCCATCTCGCTTGCCTGAGTTGAACCAGATGCGATCAAGACACCACTGCATTACTTTCAAACTATTTAATTAACATATGCTGCAGGTTATACTCCGGTATGCCAAAAAAACTCAATGTTCACCTACTTATTAAAATTGGTCTCCTTTTGATCATGCAAATTTATGTCTATTATTTATAGAGTATGCTCTAGTTTGGATATATTCACTCTAGGTGCATTCATAGGTTTTTTAAATTAAATATGGCCTTAGGTTAAAATAGCCTTATTTAATCAAAATTTAACATGGTGTTGAATTCTAGTTAATGAACTTTGAGTAGTTACTTTCATAAACACTAGAAGTAAACCATGATGGAGATAAATCAAGGCTATAAATTTATTGAAAACTTTGTCTAGCTCTGTTCGAGTTATACTTGAATAGGTGAACAAATAAAAATAAAAATAAACTAAAAAGACATATAATAATAGAAATAATAAAAAATAAAAGATAATCGTAATAAAATAGTTTAAGCTCCCGATGTTCAAACTGGTGGAGCCTTGTTTGTTTCACCTTTGTTTCAATTTCTTTGAATAAATAGGTACATGAATATGTGTGGAGGAGGTCTCTCAAGCACAACGCACACGCATTCACTAACATGTTGCGCAACCACTGTGCCAAATAAGCTTATCAGTGACACCTACTCAAAAAAAACGCGTCACTAATAGAATATCAGTGACGCGGGTTAACAATATGCGTCACTAATAGCATTATATCAGTGACCCTTGCAAACAAAACGCGTCACTGATAAAAACTGTGACGCGTATTACTGAAGCGCGTCACAGATAGATAGACGTATTTGTGACGCGGGTTAAGAAGACGCATTACAAATAAGGAATGTGACACATTTTCTCTAGACGCGTCACTAATAGAAGGTGATATCAGTGACTCTTCTTGACAAAACATGTCACAGATAGAAAATATGACGTGTATTGTATAAACGCGTCACCGATTTAAAGAGATATTTGTGACATATTTTTTAACCCGCGTCATAGATAAACTGATGAAAAATTATTGCTTATTTATTTATTTGTTTATTTATGGGCCATCCCGGCCACTCAACCCACGCACACACACCACCAGACCCATCCCAATAAACATCTTACCACATACTTCTTCGCTACTCCCGATCCATCCCTCCACAGAAAAAAAAAAATCGCCTCCTCCCTCTCGCTTTCTCCTCTCCGTCGGTCTCCGACGCACAGAGGGGCGACGACGACGGCGCCGGGCGCCAGCGCCGCGCCGCGGCCAGCGACGGCAGCCGCCCTCCTCCTCCTCCATGCCCTCTCCCTCGTGCCGCAAGGGTGGGGCGACGGCGGCTCCCGGCGCGGCAGCTATGCCGACCTAAGGTTTCGCGTCTTCCTCACCGGTGGTGGCGGCAGCCCAGCTCGGCCAACGAATCTGCCGGTACGTCGCCCTATCTTCCTCCTGCTCTGTCCCATGGTTCCTCTCTCGGATCCTCTCTCCCTCCGTCTTGCCATTTGCACAGGAACACGACCGGAGCTGACGCGGCACACAGATCGGCCGCGGCTAGGTCTTCCAGTGGTCGCCCCATGGCGCGAACGCGGGCCTCCCCTCCCCCTCCTTGGCATGGGAGACGCGACGGCGACCTTCAGCAGGTGGTGCTCGCTCCGTGGCCTCGCTCGGGAGTTCCCCTTTGCTCCTCATCATGCCTCAGCTTCTCCTTTCAGTTTGTGAGTATGTACCATGATTAAATTGGTTTCTTTCATATTTGTTTTGATATTTGATATTATGCGTTCAATTCCTGTGGGTTAAGATTTTTAGAGGCAAAAATGGAAGTGCTCAGACAAGATTGAAGAACTTGCTGCCATGCTTGCTACCGTTCGTTAACCTCTTGTCCAGCTCCTGTCTATGACCTTTAATCTCCTCGAGGCCCCACAAAATTAGGACTGCAATTTTTCACTGGTTTGCTTACCTGATGGACTACACATCTATATGAATGGGTGTTCACAGCGTTGCTCTTGCCATACAATTTTGAATTTACCATATTATATCTGTGCAAATCAACCACTAAATCTGATGTGCATTACTCTAATTAATTCCTCCATTTTGCATCCCAAATGGATAGACCATTGAGTAGACAATTTATTCTGCATCCAAAAAAAAAAATATTGAGCTGCCTGTCTGAAGCTTTTACTGGGCTGCTGAAACATCAGTTGTCGTTGATCTCTCCCCAATCCAGCAATCAAAATGAATGGTCCAGATAAGGAGGGCGCCAGCCCCCTGGGTGCAATATCTGCTTTGTTCTGGTACACAACACAGCACAACAGAGAACAGACTGCCTAAGGGTTGCACCTCACTGAGATTCAGCTTTGATCAAAGCTGATGTTCCATGGGGGGCTTGTAGTGACAGACTGACAGAAGTAGAAGTGTAGAACATGGGCAGCTAGCACTGAGACTACTGATAGGCTGGAGTTTCCCTCATTCACTGCTGCATCGATCGATCATATTGTGGCCTAAATAATGGGGCCAGACTGGTTTTTTCAATTGTAAAAAAGCCAGAACATATCACTTTAGCTGGTTTATCTCAGACTGCTTGACAATTTCTTGCTGCTGATGTGTACGCAAGCTGAAGCCCTTGTTTTCTTTCTTGGGGAAATTTTATTCCATCTTCTATGGGGAAATTTCTTTTTTTAATTTTTGTCTAAAGGAAATTGTGTTGTTCAATTTACACCAGGTGGGAGAGGGGAAATACGGAGCATCCACCCTCACTTGAGCAGTTAAACTTTACCCAGTACTTGTGCAAAGTTACATCCTAGAGGCAAAGTGATATTACTTACATTATGTCTTTATTAATTAACTATCAGGAACTAACTAAGATCACTGAAAGCTTTCTATGATGCCAATTAACCATCACTTCTGTGGTGCATTCATTATCAGTTCTGAGAAGTTACAACTCAGTTTCCATGTTCTCTTGATCTCTTCCCACAATGTATGTCCATTAGTTTGTCCTGTGATATAAAAATGGAAAAAGCACAAAGAGGCACTAGGTAAAATAGCTTCCTGAAATGAAAAAGGAAAATGCTTTCGTGCTATAGCTAGTTAACACTTACCATATATGGTCTATGTCGATGCTTATTTTAATATGTGGCTGATAGGTCTTAGGTGCCAGTAGGCAGTAGCACACATTTCTGTTCAATTTATTTTTTATTTTTGCAGTTTTGTTATCTAAATAGATATGCCTGGTATTGGTGCTAATTTTTGTTATCGACAAAGATATGCATGATGGCTCCTTCCTCTGGTTCTAGCTAAGCAAAGAATCCAGCTCTATACCATTGAATTAATTCGTTTTTCTATGGCTGGTAGGGTGCGCAACGCGCGCAGAAATTTCTAGTATAAGTAGTATGAGCTAATTTTTGGTGAACTTTGTTTTTTTTATAGAATATGCACACAACGGACCATGCTGATTTGCATTGGACTTACATAATATGGGTGAGCATCTCTTTTTATTTGGCACTGTACTCTAGTTAAGTCTGAAATGAGTGTATATGTTACACTTCTGCGATTTCTGAAATGCAGGGAGAAGGCCGAGAAGCTCAAGGCTGAGTACATCAACAAAAATGGACGTTTACAACAACAAGCAGGAACAGTATGCTCCATTCCACTCACGTTGCCCTTCACTTGCAGTGCAGGAATGACGACCTGTCTTGTGTCAGACAAGTACATATGTTTTGCTTTGTGTCATTTTTCAGGTTCACAAATTGGGTCTGTTGTTTTGGATAATTGGATTTTTGTTTTTTATCAGTTAACAGATTTGACAGATTTTTTATGTGGTTGTCTGTCATGTTTTCCAAATCTGATTGGTCAGAAAAAAGTGACATATTTGGGCAGCAAAAATCTGCCAACAGTTGTGTAGACAGACCCTTTTAAACTAGTTTTTGCAATTGGTCTATTTTTCAGTATGTGACATTCCAATTACTAAACCATGTGATAGATGACTATAATGACTTCATGAGAGGAGCTGCTAGCTTCTTTTTTCCTGAACAACATGAGTTGCTAGCTTCATTAGCACTAGCATGTGTAACTTTGTTACAGGAAAAAAAATGAACCCCTAATTTCTATTTCAGCTTTATAAAACTGTGATAATATTAGTTACCTAGTTCCAACATCAATTGCTTGCCTTAAACACTAGTGATGGTTACCTCAAACTGGGTCATGATTGAGTTTCATTCAAAGTAGATATAAGTGGCACTTCAATTTGTATTTAATTTTCATTATTATTGGGCTTGCTGCAGAGTGGTAATACTGCAGGTTTTCTGTTTTGGGTAATGTTCTCACTGATCAGGTGATTTCCACTAAAAAATTCTCACTGTTCAGTGTTCAATTTGTTTATGTTCGACAAGCAGGATTGGAAGGCTCAGATCAGTGCAACTCACCTGATAATTGGGACCCTTCAGCTACTTGCAGGAGCAGTACAGCAAGGTATGTTACAAGAAAAGTTCTAAGCTAATCAACTAGTAATTGTATATTTACCTGCATGGCTGTGCAAGATCTTAATTAAGCCATGGCAGTGTCAAAAATAACCATATTTTTGTGAGACACATGCTTCAGAGTAGGATTTACGCACTTATTAATTAATTAACTCTTTGTTGTTTTGTTGTAGGTTGGGCAGTTGGCCTCATTGAGCTGAGAGGAAAGGAAAGTAGCTAGGAGGTATATGTATTGCCATTTATACTATAAAGCAACCTGTCACATTTTCATAGTTCTGGTGGATACTATGTAATCATGAGAACTTACTACTCATAGTATGCATTTGTATGTCATGTTCAGTTTAGAATTTTTCAGTTTCGAAGAAGCAATGATTTAGTTGATATATCACTTTGTACGGTGTGGGCTACTAGCAGGTGCACTAGAACCTAACTAAGAAGATATGTCATGCTACTCTCTAATTACTCAAACTCTAGTAAAATGCTAATACATTTCTTGGGTGAACATTGGGTAGCTGTATCTTGAATCCATGTGACTTACAGTCATCAGGATGCCTTTTTTATTATGCCTTCGTTAGCTGGTAGTTTAGTCACCAGGAGGCTTTTGAGTGTGATCTTTGTTAGCTGATAGTTTTTGTGTGTCTAGTCACTCGGAGGCTTGCTTTGTTGTGAAATGGTAGACTTGCTTGTACTGGGTTTTTAAGTTTGCTGAAGACTTATTTACATTTATGCTATTTAGTAAATGAAAAGGGTCATGTCAATGCTGAAAGTGAAGCTTTTGGTTCTCATAACAGAGATGGCATGTTGGCAACTAAGACAATGTGAGCAATATTAATCTGGAATGAAAAGGCAAAGGGTACAGTTAACATCTTTTGTCTAATTGTGTGCTCCTCAGAACTCAATATAGCTAGGGGCTGGACCTTGTGTAATATGTAAACACAAAACATTTGTATTTCGATGAATGTGATCAATAAAATATATATATATATATATATATATATATATATATATATATATATATATATATATATATATATATATATATATATATATATATATATATATATATATATATATATAGGATCATTGCATATATACAGGATCATTGTAATTTTTTTTTTCTGAAATAGTTATCAGTGACACGTACTGAGTGTTATCAGTGACACGTATTGCTCGGACACGTCGCTGATGAGTGTTATCAGTGACGCGTATTGGCTGGACGCGTCGCTGATAACTGTTATCAGTGACGCGTATTGGTTTGACGTGTAACTGATGAATGTTATCAGTGACGCGTATTGGGTACACGCGTCGCAGATAATGGGTTATCAGTGACGCGTTTTAACGCGTCACTAATGTGACCTTATCACAGACGCAAGAATAGTGACGTGTTTTTTACGCGTCACTGATAAGCCCTTTTTGGCATAGTGAACATTGGATGAATTAACATGTGAAATGGATAGGGCATATGCCTCTAGAAGGAATCGGCTGCATCTCTAATTCAGCCAAGCCACCTCTAATTCACCTAACTCCTTAGTGGTTCCTGCAACATTACCCTCAACTCTCTACTACTTTGAGTTTAAACAAATATAATCTTTACCACTAAAATTAAACTCAATGAATCAACTCTGCCTCTATACAAATCATAAACCGCACTTTGTTCAAAATTCTAAAAGGTGACATGATCATGATATTTTTGAGATACAAGCTTGCATAAAGCTTATTCCATATTTGCATAATTATGCTTGTGGAAAAACATTTTAATAGGACAATCATGTTGACTACTCCTAAGTTGTTGTAAAGTGTGATATACATAACTTAGAAATCCTATCATTTCTACTCAAGGTACTTGGAGAATTTGTTTTGATAAAAAAAATTATAAAACCATTGTATCACATACTCCTCGATTGAAGAGAAATTCCTACCAAAACCAAATATATGATGCCGTAAGTCTTAAGCCTGTTACATACGCTGCTTGTTATTGTATTGAGTTTGGTGAAGTCTTGTTGACCCTTGTTGAAAGATTTATCATGCTCGTAAGATCAAAGATCACGTACACACCAGATATACGCTAGGAATACAGTAAAACATGCCTTCATCCACAAAAAAATATTCTACTCCTACACTGGAGTAGACACAATAAATACTCCATGTTTTAAAAGTATGATCTCTCTAAGTATTGTGTTTAGAGAAGAGACATGAGCTATGCAAAAGAAAAAATTATATAGGGACACATGAAGGTCCCAAGGAAAGACTAAAAAATATATATGGACACGAGAAGGTCCGAGTATAGAAAAAAATGATGAGCACATGAGAGCTCATGCTTAGTAAAAAACAAAGAAGAGAAAAAGATAACCATGTCTCAAAATAATTTGTAGAGGGAGATGTCATATTTACAAAAGGAGTATAATATAGGTTTTGTAGTATCATTTTATCCACACATATGCACATCTTGATCTAAGAATATCACACTTCTCTTTTTGACTCCTCGATTTGACTTTACAATAAATGCAATGCAAGTATGTAACTTGTTTATCCCTATCTAAAACTCCACAAAAGCCTTTTAGAAGTAGGATAAAATAAAAGAAGGCAAAACTATGTTATGCCTTGGTCAGAAATCATACACTATTGAGCGATTTAAGGGCATCATTTGAGGAGTATAAAATGAGATATACCTCTTCTTATGAAAAGTTCAAAAATCCAAGTTACTAAGATGTTAAATTGGGAAGATGACTTTGTTTCAAGAGTTGTTTCGCTTCTCAATAACCCAAGTGAAAGGTCCTAAATGGCTAGAGAGGGTGAATAGTCTATTAAAAAATCTACAAACAACACTTTAACCAAAGGGTTAGTAGGATAATAAGCGAAGCGAATTTTGCACTAGACTACTCAAAATGCAAGCCTCCCATCCGTTCTAAGCTAGGTCTCTAAACCACACACAAACTAACCTAAGTTGCAAGAGTTACTTACACCTAGGTGAAAAAGCTAGTTACTCTACCACTACAAAGAAAAAAACAACAAAGTAAATAGAGAGGAGTAGTGAATTATACCGCCGAGCAGAGTAGATAGCCAATCACCAAATAGGAAATATATCGATCACTTGATGGTGATGATCACAAAGAAATCCAATGGCCAACACAAAGATGAACACCAATTTATTCCCGAGGTTCACATGCTTGCCAGCACGCTTAACCACTACTCGGTGGTACGGTGGCTAATCGAGAACCAATGTCAAGCTCAACCAATGAGCGCCACAAGAAACTATCACGAGCAAGGTACTCAATGACACGAGCAATGTATTAAGCTACCTTGCGGCTCTCCGTCGAGGAAGGTGCCAACCCCTCACAAGATCACCGGGAGTGGCCGGAGAAAATCTCTAACTCTGCCAACTCCTCCAATTGCTCCAAGACCGTGTAGGTAACGAAAATCACCAAGAGTAATAAGGGAAACCCGCAGCAACAAAGGTAAACAAGTGCCAATCGATGAACTAGGATGAACAATACACTTGGATCACTCCCAAACTCACTATGGATGAGAATCAAAGTCAATAGTGAGTGGGAAAGGCTTGGGGATACTCAAAATATGCTTAGCAATCAATGAAAAGCGCGAGAGAGACTTCCCAAACCATTAGAATGGCTATTTATAAGTGAGGGTGAAAAACTAGCCGTTTTATAGTTTCTGCATGCATACCTGACGCTGGACCACTGGACGCGGACGCGTCCGGTTCCTGTGTCCGGTGCATGGATGCACTCCATGTGTCCCCATCTTTGAATATCGCTTGTTTGATCCCAATGGTCAAAAACTTACCACGCACTATTAAGTTCAAACCAGACACGGAGCACGTCACACCAGACACGCAACTGCAGCATTTGGTGATTGTCCAGAGAGCATCTAGAGAGCTCCTAGATGCACCGGACGCGTACGGCTGCAAGCCACCGGACGGTGCAGCGTCCGGTGTTCTCACGAACTTAGCTCAACATGTTTTACACCGTCCGGTTGTAACACCCTAGTGTTAGTTACTATTTTCACACTTGCATTTGCATGTCATCAAGCATAGATCATGTCATTTCATGCATCATCATCATTTCATTTGAATTGATTTCCTTTAATTGCTATATGTTTGTTTATATGTCCATAACATGCTAAATGTGTTGACATGCAAATGTGATGCTTGTTTACTATTCTAAATGCTTTAGACATGTTTGGGATAACATTTGGAACAATGTTCATGTTGGTGAAATCCCCAAATTACCCCTCTAGCTCATAGTTGACTAGAGAGCCCTCTAAAAGCTATTCTGTTTGACCAAACAAGAAGGGCATTTTAGAGATTTTGCATGTTAGTGCACCCTTAATCAAAGTTATGTAGAATTTTATAAGCAACAAACTTTATTTTTGGGTCAACTCATGAAAATGGGTGGAAGGTGGTCAAAAAGTTGAATTAGTGCAGATTTGGAGTTGTTTTGAAGTTTCAAAATTTTTCCTAAGTCTAAACTGGTTTTCAGTTTCATTGTACCCCTGTTCATCGACCTTTATCTCTCAATCCAGGCCGATCTAGAGTAAAGTGTCTTAATACCAAATGATCTACTCATGTAGCTCTTCAATCCATAGTAAGGAAGTTTTCTCTAATACGCTCTAGATCGCGAGTTATGGATCGATCAAAATCGAGTTTCAGTCGGTTCATTGAAACTGAATCGGAGCCGATTCAGTTCGGCAGTCAGTCGCCGCCGCGCGACCGCGTCAGACGCCGCGCGCCAGGTGGCGCCGTACGCCGCCGTTGGCCGCCGCGCCGGTCGGCTTTACAAAAGCGACACTCCACTCTGTCCCCCGCACGCTCCTCTCACTCTCACTCGCTCGCTCTCGCCTCTCTGCTCTCCTTTTTCCCCTCCGCCGTCGCCATTTCCGCCGAGCAATCGCCGCGGTGAAATCCGCCGTCACCGCGCCGTCTCCGACCGCTCCATCTCCGCCAAAGCTTTGCCTTGCTCTGCTCTATCTCCTCAACCCGTTACCGACCTCAGCCGACCTAAGGTATAGCTCCAGCGAGCTTCTCGCCGCCGCGCCATTGCCGGAGCGCCGCCGAGCTCTCGGGTCGCCGCGACGATGGCGATTCCGGGGTCGGGTTCTCTCTCCATTGCTCGTCTAGGAGTCTCCGTTAGCTGTAGATTTAGCCTAGGTCGTTGGTCGGGTCGGTCTCGCCGTAGGTTCGCCGGAACACGAGCTCGCCGTGAACCCGCTTGCCGCCGTGCCGCCATGCGTGCTCGGTCAGTGAGCTCCCGTGCACAATAGTCCGATTCGTCGCACGCATAGGTCCGCTAGGGTTCCAGGGTCTCGGAACGGAGCTTAGCCGCGCGAGTAACGGCCGAAATCGGCCGGCGCAAGCTCGCCGGACCGCCGCCGTCCGCCATTGCTGCCGTCGAGCTTGCTCCGGTGGGGTACAACCCTCGGCAGTTGGTCCTTTGAGTTCGCCTCGTTGCCACGAGTCGGTAGGTAGCCTCGGCGTCGCCGGAGACCTCGCCATCGGCGAGCTCTCGCCGGTCAGCGCCGGCGGCTCTGCCCCTCTCTCTGACGCATGGGGTCGGGTTGACCCCGGGGCCCGTGAGTCAGCCGTTCTGCTGCGTCTCTGGTTCACTGAGCCGGGTGCACGTAGCAGTTTCTATCGGGTTTAGGTTTTATGATTTATAAAATAAATTTCCAGAAAATGTGTAAAATCTTCCAAAATTCATATCTAGAGTTAGGAGTGTCCAATTGGGGTGAACCAAATTTTGTTATGTTTGTATTTCTGAGCTCTATCAATAAAAAATATAAAATGTACTTTTAGAATATTTTTTCTGTGCAGTTATATTTAAATTGTTAATTGCTTGCAAACTTGATAAATGCATAAGTAATTGTAGGAATGTGCTAAAAATGTGATTCCACTTGCATTAATATTGTTTAGGGAAGTAGAATCTAAGAAAAATATATTTGCTGGTGTTGCACTGTTATTTATATGATGTCTAGTATAATGTGCCTTTTATACTTTAATCTTGCAAAAATCACCATGCTTAATGTGTTAAGGATATGGTCATGAATATTTTTCCTGGACCATGTTATGTTGGGAAGAAGCTAAGAAAATTGGGAAATCTATTGTTTGATACTTTTCACTGTGTTAAGTATTTTCCATTGCTTAAAAGGCTGGTTGTTTGTTATTTTTGTGTAGACTGTTATACTTGTCCAAATGATTTGAAATTTTGTCAGTAGGCTAATCTAGATGTGAAATAGCTACTGTAATTTTTATGGATTTTCCTGGTCACAGTAAACAGTAGGTCTAGTTATAGGTTAGGGTTTGTTTAATTGTTTTTAAGCTAATATCTTTTGGTTGGGAAGTGTTTTTATGTATTTCTGTGATGTTCAGTATTATCACTTGTTTAAAATAGTGGAGTTGATCCTCATTTGAGCTTAGGGTAGCAAGGTTAATGTTTTGTTTATATAATGTTGCTCGCGCTTGTTAATTATAAGTTGATTGTGGTAGGTTAGTTGATGCATGTTAATTATTAAGTGCAGGTTGTAGACCTCTCACCCGGGACGAGAAATTGTTCTATGCTTTGCTTAAGAAGGGTGAGTATGAGTTGGTTGTCTAGAGAAGAAATATGCACGTACTTAGTAAATGAGTGTGGATTGTTAAACTGATTGCATATCATGGGTTAATTTGTGCATCTCTATCTTGCATTTCATGTGCATTCTCAGTTCTCATATATGCATATCATGCATACAGGATCGCCGGGAGGCGTGACGCTGTTGCAGTTCGATCCACCGGAGGAGGGAGTTCCGCCGGAGATTGAAGTGCCAGAGGTTCCCGAAGGCCAGGAAGAAGAGGCTGAACTTCCTGAGTGCCCTGATCACCAACCTACTAACTTTGTGAAAGGCAAGCCCCGGAGCATCCCTAAGTCTCCACCTACTCTTTTTTTTTTACAAATGCACTGGTCGTTATTAAATCGTATGATTGTGCACTTAAGTATAGGAGTTGATATGATACCGTTGCTGCATTTATACCTTGTCCACTTATACTTGATCCTGAAGTTATTACTAGACAAGGGGATGGGTTCGATCTTATGCTTAGCCATGCTTAGACCGGTAGAAGTCGAGGGATTTCCTGTCCTTCGCGAGCATAGGTGGTTACTAATGATGATGGGGTTGGATTCCACATGATGGACTATATGTGCCACCATGCCACAATGTCTAATGAGAGAACCAAGGCTAGGTAGCGGGGAGCCGCATGACATGGTTGAGGTCATGCCGTCTTCGGTGCTGCTTGCGGCCAACTAGGACTGAGGCCACCAGACATCAGTTGAGATTGAAGAACGTCGTCACATAGCTGGCCAGATAAGTCGTTCTGACCGCGAAGCCGAGTATTTCTTTCTGAGCCGGGAATTGGGCGTGATAAGGCAGACATATTCTGGAGGTAGAAAGGATGTGCGGAGACACCATCTTACCAAGGGCAGGTCAGGGACCTGATGCATCCTGGAAGTGGGTTTGTCTCTGAGAATATGGACCCCTCCAAGCCCGCGATACATATTATGTCTCAGAAAGATTTAACGGTGACCCAAGAAGCCAGTGGCTCGGCTGACAGGGTTTGTGATTGGCATATTTGCCAGCTGGTACAATCGATTGGAATCGCCATCTCTCCTGGTTAGTGAGAAACTGAACTGATCTTCTGGTGAGGTAGAGGCTAACAACTTGAACATAATGATTATGGTGAGGTGAGGTTGATATCTGTGAATATCGGAAATCATATGGTTTTATTGATTGCTATAATATTCAGTGAATGCTTAGTATAGTGGCTAATCTTAGTAAATAGCTTAACTGAAATCGAAGCTTATCACAATTAAAATGAATAAGTTGAGGATCTACCGTAGTAATGCTTTTGATGCAAAAATGATGCTACCCTCTGAGCTCCACCAAATAAGTCTTGCATATCCTTGAGAGTCTTTTTATTTACTCCCTGTCGGGTAAGTCTAGCTGAGTACAATTGAGTACTCAGGGTTTTATTCCCATTGTTGCAGATGGTGTAGTCTACTACGCGTATTGCAGGAATTGCTTCACCCCTGCGGGCGAAGAAGACTAGACCCGAGGGCAGGGTCATTATCTATCCTTAGATGTTGTAAGAATGCTGTGACAGGGTCATTTGATGGTACTCGTATTTGAACTCTGTGGTGTAAAACTATGTTAACTTCCGCTACTGTTATATTTGTGTAAAGACTATGTTGTACTCTGATGTTTAAATTCGGTTGCGAACTTATGTGTCATGTGATCGGGTATTGCTGAATGAATGATCCTTGGGGTATGAAATGTTTGAAATCCTTCGAGATTTCTGGACTACCGGGTTTATATTGGCTCAAGTGCGACTGGATTGCGATTAAAAATGCGATCGTTGTATTTGTGCTCGTATAAATTGGTCGGTTCTGTGACACCAGTGTTCTCACGAACTTAGCTCAACATGTTTTCTCACTGGACACGCATTTGGACGTGATCAGTGTTCCAGTGTCCGTTGCGGGAACAGAGAAGTTCTAGAGATCACAAATCCGCACTGGACACATCTGGTGTAGGGTCACCAGACACCCCTGCGTCCGGTATCTTCATCGTAGAGAGACCGAGTTATGGTTAGCCACCGAACGCGCGGACACAGCGTCCAGTGCGATCGAGACTGCGTCTGATGTAGAGTTTTGCACAGCAAACTTTTAATCCTACTGAACCCAAACCCTCTTTGCCTCTCAAACTTTGCCGCGTTTTTAAATGTGCCAACACCACAAAGTGTTCTACTATGGTGTGCAAGGTGTGTTAGCATTATTGAAAGCAATTTCACAGGCTCTATGTTAGTGCTCTAGATATAAATGCACATGCTCAAGTTAATTCATTTATAGGCACTTGATGATCGAGGTTGCAAACAAATTTCTTCCCTCTTAATAGTACGTTCATCTATCCTAAATATGACCACACTCTCTGTAGTGTCTTGATCACTAAAATGAAAAGATCCCTAAAGATTATACCTTTGCCTTGAGCTCCTCTCCAAATCCCAAGTTGGAAGCATTTGATCCAACATGTTGATGGGCTTACACCACTTGCATGGGCGCCGTTCCACTAACCATCCTTGTAATCACAACACTTATGAACATGGTTAGTTAATAGGTGTCATCAATTAGCCAAAACCAAACTAGGGTTTTCACAAAGAAAACATGTTAGCTAGTGATTACTTTTATCCTTAAGCTTTACTCGAGGACGAGCAAAGAATAAGTATGGGGGAACTTGTTGGCATTGCTTAACTCATATTATTATACACCAACATTTAATAAAATAAATATAAATTGACAACAAAACATATAATTAGGATTTATAACTAGTAGATTTCATGAGTTTTGGTGATCCATTGTTTTGCAGGACTTAAGCATAAATATAGTGGAAAAGACGAGAAAAGACAGAATCCGGAAAGCATATCTGCGTGGCCCAACTCAAAGACACAAGAGAATAACCATCTAGCTTAAAGACTTGGGTCCCAATGTGGATGATGAAGACGTCTCCCACCTTTCTTAAGATGCTTGCCTCCTCGTCCTAACACATTGGCCACTATTATTGTGAGAGGTAGTTTGAAGGGAGTTAGCCCTACATGTGGAAAGGGAAGGGAAGCAAGTGAGGATGACAACAAAAAGAAAAGTCTGGCATTCAAAGGCAGCACATAATCCAAGGGAAAGAGAAATAATAAGAAAGAATCAAGTGATGATGGATGCTCAAGCTCAAATAAGAAGATGAAGAAACGGCTCTCTTTGTGCGCGGATTTGCTAAATTAATGACAAAGAAGGGCTATGGTGCTAGAAGATCTTCATCCAAGAGCAAGCAAGAACGGAGGTGCTACAAGTGTGGTAGCTAAGTTCATCTCATTGACGATTGTCCATGAAACGAAGACAACAATAATGACAAGAAAGTGAAGAAGAAGAAGGACAAGGAAGGCAATAAGATGATATTAAAAAATAATATGAAGAGCCTCTTGTTGGACAAAAGAGAGCAATTGATACATTGGTATACTTAGGTTGCAGTTTGGTAGAGCTCCGTGGAGCTGATTCTCGAAGAGAATCACTCCCTCACTGCCAAACGCAAAAAAACCACCCAGCTTCTTTGAAAAATCCAAGTGAATCGCTTCTCTATTTTCGATTGAGGTGAGGGAGCTAAAAAAACCTGCTTCCCTAGATTCTCTCTCACTCCCTGTTATATTTTGGTGGGGATCAGCAGAGAATGAATCAATTCTCTTCGAGAGCGGAGCTAAAGAATTCAGGAGCGGAGCTCTCCCAAACGGGCCCTTAAATGATGTGCTTTGGAAACACAATAGGGATGTTTACTTCGCGGACTATGACACAACACTTGGTGAACAGTAGTAGTGGGGTGTGCTATCAACAGTAGTAGTTAATCACTCTGTTTAGCTGAGTTGAAATTCGACTGGGCTAAACTGTAAGGCTAAATTGTTGTGAGAGAAAAATACTATTTTGTGAATGAAAAATAAGCTGAACCTAGCTCAAGCAAACTGAAGCATCTAGGCCCTAGTGGTTTTGGTGATTAATGACAACAAGACAGTTATTATGACTAACGTGTGTTTTGCAGGATAACCTAGAGGTTAGGTCATAATAACATGTAGGTTCAAGCCCCTAGCGATGGAATTCGATTCGGTTTTCAAAGGATGAAAGACAAGACGGTGATAGGCTAGTGCCAAGTGTCGTTTGGAGTTGAGAGACACTTGGCGTAGTCTTAGGTTTTGTTTTTCTCTTTGACCGTACTATTAAGAGGGGTTTGGATGGGTAGCTTGACTTAGAGCAAGATTAGAGAATGTAGATGTGATGCACACTTATCCAGCATAGCTCTAGACAGCCCAGGGAGACTCTTGAGAGAGAGAGAGAGAGGATCAAACTTCGTTTTGAAAAGTTTTCGATTCGGCGAAGTTTTGATCAAATTAGAGGCATCGGACTCTACCTAGTATGGGCGTCGGACCAATAGTTAGAGTCCGACGACACGTGGCAGCCCCTGGATGATTCTCAGCGTGCCAGGGAGCGTCGGACCTTGGCTGGATGGTCGTCGGACCATTGGCCAGAGTCCGACGGTGCCTCTGGGTGTTCAGCGAGTGTCGGACCGTCGAGAGAGTGAGCGTCGGACTAATGTTTCTTAGCGTCCGACGCTTCCAGAGAGGTTCCCGCAGCGAAAAAGAGAGTCGGACTTGGTCCGACGGTGTGCGTCGGACCATTGATTCATGTTATAGCCATTGAGAGGCACTGTGCCAGCTGTTCAAAAGCATCGGACTAAGGAGCATCGAACCATCGAGTTCGGTCCGACGCCCCTCTGGCATAGGTCTAAGCATAGTGCGACTGTGAGAGTCGGACCGTGGTGTATGGTCAGACGGCCGAGCCTCGGCAGCGTCCGACGGTTCGCAGGAAAGTGAGAAACGGCTAGTTTTGGAGAGTGTGAGTATTTATACTCCACCAAAGCCTCCATTCTATCTCTCTTGCCACTTCTAACAGCTAAAGGAACCCTTGTTGATCTTGTGAGAGAGCAAGAGCCCTAGGGAGCATTGAGTGAACTCCATTGCTTGTGAGCTTCTTCCCTAGAGAGATCAAGAGTGACTTGTGTGCATCCATCACCCTCTTTGGCCTTGTTCTTGGTCAAGTGAGAGTCTAAGCTTGTTACTCTTGGTGATCGGCATCACCTAGACAGTTTGGTGGCGATTGGTGGCTTGGTGACCGCTTGAAGAGTTTGTGGGCGGCCCAAGTCGAAGTTGTGAGTGGTTGTGGGCGATCCACCGCGCCGGAGAGGCAAAGGATCAGCCCGTAGACAGCACTTAGTCTTTGCGAAGATCAAGAGGGAGCTACACCCTTGCACGGGTGCTCCAACGAGGACTAGTGGGGAGTGCCAACTCTCCGATACCTCGGGAAAAACCGGATTTGTCTTTCTAACTCTTTACATTCCCGCATTTCCCTTGTGTTCTTTACTTTCCTAGAGTAGTATACTTGTGATAAGACTTGGCTCTAGGTTGCATAACTTGTTTTAGGAATAGAATTGACACAAGCACTTGTGGGGTGACATTGGGCAAAGTGCGATAGGTTGAATTGATTTGCGAAAAATTTATTAGTTGCCCAATTCACCCCCTCTTGGGCATCCTTGATCCTTTCAATTGGTATCGGAGCCTTGTTGCTCATTAATTTGGCTTAATCGCCAAGAGAAAGGATGTCCGGTGGTCATGATGGTCCCCCTCCCGTCTTTGACGGTAACGATTTTCCTTATTGGAAGATTCGTATGGAGGCATACCTTGAGGCGGTGGACCTTGGTGTTCACAAAGCCGCCACACAAGGGTACCCCACTCCCAAACCCGGCGCAACCCTCACACCCGTTGAGGAAGAGCACGAGAAGTGGAATGCTAAGGCTCGAAACATCATCTTTAGAGGCCTTAGTAAAGAGGTGTTCAACCATGTGAGGAACCACAAAAATGCCCATGCACTATGGTCGGACATTTGTGCGCTCCATGAGGGAACTAAGAATGAGCGAGAGGAACGATATTATCTCATCATTGATAAGCTCAATTCTTTCAAAATGCTCTCTAATGAAAGTGCTAATGACATGTATTCTCGCTTGAATATCATTGTAGAGGAAGTAAATGGCCTTGGACTCACTCAAATCTCACCGGCCGAGGTTGCAAGGAGAATTCTCAATGCTCTTCCAATTGAGAAGTATGGTCACATTGTAACCGTACTTCATCAAACGGATCTCTCCAATGCAACCCCCACTCAAATATTGGGGAAGATCAATGCTCATGAGATGTACATGAAGATCACTCCTCAAGATGGATCATCATCCATGAAAGAAGAGAAGAAAGACTTGGCACTCAAGGCCGACAAGAAAGGCAAAGCTCAAGTCAAGTACACTTCTCTTGACTCCACAAGTGAAGATGATGATGAAGATGTGGAGATTGCTCTCATGGTGAGGAAGACCACCAAGATGCTCAAGAAGCTCAACAATAAGGGAATCAAATTTGATTCCAACAAGAAGAAGTTCTTCACTAGTAGCAAAAGAAAGCCCATCTCCGAGATGGATTGCTACAATTGTGGAGAGCTTGGGCATCTTGCTCATCAATGCCCAAAGCCCAAGAAAGACAAGTTCAAGAACAAGAACAAGGGCAAAAGGCAAGATTCAAGTGATGAAAGTGAAGATGAGAAGAAGAAGGTCAAGCCATTCAAGAAGAAAGAGTTCAAAAAGAAGCAATTTCACAAAAGCAAGAAGAGTGGCAAGGCTTACATTGTTGGTGATTGGCTCACCGACATTGAATCTTCTAATGGCTCCTCCGGTGAAGAAAGTGATGATGAAAAGGAGAAGGTGGCTGCTCTTGTAATTGGGACTTCATTTCCTCCACCGCCATCACCGCCCTCATCTCCAACACACCTTTGCCTTATGGCTAAGGACAAGAAGGTGAACTATAAGACCGGTGGCTCTCATTAGGTAATTGATAGTGGATGCACTCAACATATGACCGGTGATGCTCATATATTCACCTCTCTTGAAGAGAATGTAGAAGACCAAGGAAAGATAACATTTGGTGATAATTCCAAGAGCAAAGTGCAAGGGCTTGGCAAAGTGGCTATATCTAATGATCATGCCATATCAAATGTGCTTCTAGTTGCTTCTTTGAGCTTCAACTTGCTATCCGTTGGCCAATTGTGTGATCTTGGCTTCCAATGCCTATTTACAAGTGAAGAAGTGGTTGTTTCCAAGAAAAATGACAATGAAGTGATATTCAAGGGCTTTCGGTACAATCACCTCTATCTAGTGGACTTCAACTCGGAAGATGCAAATTTAAAGACTTGTCTATTCACCAAATAATCTCTTGGGTGGCTTTGGCATAGAAGGCTTGCACATGTTGGGATGAGCACACTCAAGAAGCTATTGAAGAAGGAGATGGTGAGAGGATTGAAAGATGTTGTATTTGAAAAGGACAAATTGTGTAGTGCTTGCCAAGCCGGGAAGCAAGTGGCAAATACACATCCATCAAAGGCATTTATGTCAACTTCAAGACCATTAGAGCTACTTCACATGGACTTATTTGGGCCAACAACTTATGCAAGCATTGGTGGCAAGCTCTATTGCTTAGTGATTGTTGATGACTTTTCAAGATATACTTGGGTGTTCTTTCTTCATGACAAGACTAAAGTTGCCCAATCTTTCAAGAAGTTTGCCAAGAGAGCACAAAATGAATTTGAAGTGAAGATCAAGAAGATTAGAAGTGATAATGGGAAAGAGTTTGACAACACAAACATTGAAGTATATTGTGATGAAGTTGGGATCAAGTATGAAGTTTCATCCACCCTATACCCCTCAACAAAATGGTGTAGTTGAAAGGAAGAACTGGACTTTGATCACCCTTGCAAGGACTATGCTTGATGAGTACAACACACTGGAGAGGTTTTGGGCGGAGGCAATCAACACCGCATGCTATGCATCCAACCACCTATTCCCTCACCGGTTACTAAAGAAGACCCCCTATGAGCTACTCATTGGCAAGAAGCCGGACGTCTCCTACTTCCGGGTGTTTGGTTGCAAATGCTACATCTACAAGAAGCGGCAACACCTAGGGAAGTTCCAAAGACGTTGTGATATTGGTTTTCTTGTTGGTTACTCATTAAAGTCCAAATCATATAGAGTATTCAACAATGCCACCGGCCTTGTTGAAGAAACATATGATGTGGAATTTGATGAATTAATGGCTCTCAAGGAGAGCATGAGAATCTTGATGATGTAGGTGATGAACCACTAAGGAAGGCTATGAAGAACATGCCAACCGGAGACATCATGCCTAAAGATGATGAAGATGATAGTGATGATGTGCAAGTGATCAATCAATCATCTTCATCAAATGTGCCTCAAGATGATGAAGATAAAGATGGGTGGATCCACATGAAGACAACCACATCACACAAGAAGAAGTTGAGGCACAAGCACAAGAAGTTGATGCTCCACATCCTCCTCCTCAAGTGGTTGAAAGAAGAACTACTCCACTCCTACAAGCACATCCTCAAGATCTCATAATAGGGAGTCCTTCAAGGGGGGTAATGACTCGCTCACAAAGACATGCTCAATTATTGAACATCACTCGTTTGTCTCTTGCATTGAGCCTACTAGCATAGAAGAAGCTCTTCAAGATCCAGATTGGGTGAATGCCATGCATGAAGAACTCAACAACTTCACCCGCAATCAAGTGTGGACACTTGAAGAGAAGCCAAAAGGAGCAAGAGTTATAGGCACCAAGTGGGTGTTCCGCAACAAGCAAGACGACAAGGGCAACATTGTGAGAAACAAGGCAAGGCTCGTGGTAAAAGGGTTCTCCCAAGTTGAAGGCTTAGATTTTGGGGAGACTTTTGCCCCGTTGCACGACTTGAAGCCATCCGTATCCTACTTGCATATGCATCTAATCACAATCTAAAACTCTTTCAAATGGATGTGAAAAGTGCATTTTTTAATGGCTTCATAAATGAGCTTGTCTATGTTTCGCAACCACCGGGTTTTGAAGACCCTAGATATCCAAACTATGTTTATAGGTTGTCCAAGGCGCTATATGGGTTGAAGCAAGCCCCAAGGGCTTGGTATGAGCGCCTCCGCGACTTCCTTATCAACAAGGGTTTCAAAATTGGCTTGGTTGATACCACACTATTCACCAAGAAGTACAAAGGGCATATCTTCATTTGTCAAGTTTATGTTGATGATATTATCTTTGGTTCGACTAATGAAGATTTTTGCAAGGAGTTTGGTGATATGATGTCCAAGGAGTTTGAGATGTCCATGACTGGTGAGCTTACATTCTTCCTCGGCTTTCAAGTCAAGCAAATGAGGGAGGGGACGTTCGTGTCACAAGAGAAGTACACGAAGGATCTCCTCAAGCGCTTCAAGATGGAAGAATGCAAGCCCATCAAGACCCCCATGCCTACCAATGGACATCTCGACCTTGATGAGGGAGGTAAATCGGTTGACCAAACTCTCTATCGTTCTATGATCGGTAGTTTGTTGTACTTGACCGCATCTAGGCCCGACATCATGTTTAGTGTGTGTATGTGTGCGTGCTTTCAAACTAACCCTAAGGAGCCTCGCTTAGTTGCAGTAAAAAGAATCCTTAGGTACATAAAGCACACCCCAAGCATTGGCCTTTGGTATCGCAAAGGAGCTAACTTTACTCTTGTCGGCTATTCCGATTCGGATTATGCCGGTTGCAAGATTGATCGGAAAAGCACATCCGGAGGGTGCCATTTGCTTGGAAGATCACTAGTTTCTTGGTCCTCCAAGAAACAAAATAGTGTTGCCTTGTCAACAACCGAAGTGGAATACATTGCCGCGGGTGCTTGTTGTGCACAAATTCTTTACATGAAACAAACCCTACTTGATTATGGAATCAACTTAAAAAGGCTGCCTTTGTTGTGTGACAACGAGAGTGCGGTAAAACTTGCCAACAACCCGGTTCAACACTCCCGCACAAAGCACATTGACATCCGTCATCACTTTCTTAGAGATCACGTTGCCAAGCGTGACATTTCCTTTGAGGAGAGTGAGAACGGTTGATAACTTGGCGGACATTTTCACTAAACCATTGGATGAGGCACGCTTTTGCACTCTAAGGAATGAATTTAATTGCCTTGATCTAAGCAACTTCACTAAAAGATGATCTTGTGTTGTCATGTGCATTGCATTGTAACATAAAACATGTCTAACATTGAAATGCATGTAGGGCTTCTCTAACTCGGTTAAGATAACCGCCCAAAAGCGTGTGAAGAAGTTTACCCGTGGACAAACTTGACAAGCAACTAGTTTAATTTATGTGAATTTGCATTGCATATTGCATGGTTGTTGTTTTATCGTTTCGTTCTTGGATTTCATTGCCTATTTTCATAAAATTCACATATGCCTAAGGCAAAATATTTAAAAAAATTGAGGGTTTGAGAGAGGACATCTCATACTAGTTCCAACTGGTGTTTATTTAACTCTTATTGGGGTCGGAACTTAGTTGGGAAAAATCGGCGCAAAGAAATTTGGAAGAAAACAGGTTTTAGGGCGTCGGACCGAGGCGTCGAACGCTGGTTTTCCCAGCGTCGGACCAATTTCCTCAGTCCGACGGTCCCTGATCCTGTTGAAGGAGGCGTCGGACGCAGCGTCGGACTGAGATTTTTTGGGCGTAGGACTATTGAAAAAGGGAGTTCACGCCGCGTTCACGGCGTCGGACCGAAGATATTAGTCCGACGAGAAGCGTCGGACTAAGTCCGATGGGCACTGGATCTTACTGGAAGTGTCGGACCCTGCAGAGCGTTGGTCCGACGCCTGCAACAGTAACCGTCCGACGCTTGCAACAGTAACCGTCCGACGGTCGGTTTGAAGGCGGGATTCAGTTCAAATTCTCTCTCTGTCGCGTGGGGCCCGTCTGTGCGTCTTCTTCTTCGTCCCGAGCCGTAAGCCGCTTCGCCGCCCGTACGCACCCAAACCCTAGCTCACCGCCATCGCTCCGCGCCCCAGTCCTCACCGGCGACCTCGCCGCGTGCCGCCGTTTCTTCCCCGCGCGTGCGCGCCCTCCTCCTGCGCACGCCCGCGAGCTACCGCAGAGCAGCGCCGCCGCCGTGTCAAGCGCCGCCGCCGTGATTTTCTGCACCGCCGGAGGTGCTCATCCTCCACGAGTACACCCCCTCTCCTCGTCTGCGCCAGCATCTCCCACAGAGTGGTGGTGAGATTCGTTTTTTTTTTCTTGTTTTAAATTCCTCTACTCATCACCTCGCACTTAAACTGTTCGGTGAAATGCCCTAACCAGCATTCCTCGCGTTCCTCGTAGTTCTATTGAAGCTTGGCTCTACTCTCGGCCTTCTAGGGTTTGTGGAGGTGATTTTCACCTTGTGGTAATCCTCTTTTGCCTCCACACCTTAATTACCTCTCTAATCATTGCATATTCATGTCAGTTGCTCTAGTCATTGACTTGTGCCCTATGTCATGCAGTGATCTTGTTTTGTCCCTTGTGTAGTGCCTCGTGTCGACAGAGATTCTCACCTCTTCGTAGGTCTTCCCTTAGGTTGCTTTGCTTCTCCTCTCTTATCCCATATGCTTGCTTCATAGGTTTACTCTTCTCTAGAATATAGATGCTTATGTATCCCTGTCTATCTCTCTCTTGCAGCTGTCGTGGTCAGAGTGTTTGGTAGTGGATCAGTGAATCCGGGGCCAAGCCCACGGATACGGAACGAGGCCAAGCCTCTGAGTGTCAGCGGCAGTTGTCAGTTTCTGAGAGACAGTGACAGTTGGCAGAGATGGTGAGGTGCAAGCAGGCCAGTCGCAGTGAGGGAGGCATAGGTGGAGACGAGAGGCCTCCTCCTCGTCCACCTTTGGACAAGGAGAAGGCCCCTCTTGTCGAAAGTAGCAAGAAAAGGAAGAGACTTTCAGCTGAGCAGAGGCAGGCTATCAGGGTAGCACAGGCTGCAGAGGAGGCAGAGCGTGGCAGAGGTATACATATTGGAGGTATCTCTGTCAGCTTGTCAGGCAGGGATGAGTCCGAGGAGCAGCCACAGCCTCAGAGACAGCTGGAGATTGAGTCAGCACAACCAGAGACAGAGCCGAGGCAGCCAGAGCAGCAGGAGGCAGCTACTCAGGGGGAGCAGGCCCAGGCTCCACCTCTTCATCGCTCGGGCCACACTCGACCTTCGGTGCCACTCCGGACCGCTGGTCAGAGGCGTGGAGACCGAGTCCCCAGGGTGCCTGCTCCCTCCGAGCCTCAACCGGAGCCTGAGCCAGACGTTCACTTGGACCTGCGGAGGATCTCTGTAGCCCGAGTCAGAGAGCTCCGACTGACGTCACTTGCCAGTTGGTTTCCGGATCAGAGAGATCACAGAGCTTCTGAGGGCTGGTACACTACTCTTCACGAGGACTTCTTCACCGCCCTCATGGCCACAGGAGTTGGATTGCGATAGCACAGGGTATGTCCCCTAGAGGACATAGTCCAGGCAGCAGGAGAGGAGATTAGGACCGTACTTGACTTACCTGCCTGGGCTAGCAGAGCTTCTTGGCCGTTCAGGCCGGTACGTGGAGTCATGGGTGAGAGAGTTCTATGCTTCACTATGGATAGACCCCAACCACGAGTACCTGCAGTACACCTTCGGCGGAGAGTCATACCGGCTCTATGCGAAGGCTCTGCGAGAGCTGCTTGGAGTGCCAGAGTCAGCTACCAGGTTGCACAATATTTGCTATGCCACGACAGACCCACCGAGGAGGGCTCACGGAGGACTGGCACCTGGTACTGCTCATATAGCAGCGTGTTTTCGACCGCCGTTCGGAGACGGCTCCCGCAGGACACCTTCGGAGCTTCGTCCCGTCGTTCGTCTCTTGAACGACGTGATGAGACGTACACTTTTACCGCGGGAGGGGTACAAGGAGGGTCTTACTCACTTACAGCTGCGGCTCCTTAGTGCCCTGGTCCAGCAGTCAGAGTTTGATGTGGCAGACTTGATCATCAGTGAGATGGAGGACACCATCGCAGAGGGCATTAGCTCTAGGCTACAGCTCTCCTACGCTCACTGGATCTCTCACATCCTTGAGCGGAGGTTGCACCGGATTTGGACAAGTATCTCCCGTGAGCTGCGCCAGACCGAGGCAGAGTTTCCAGTCTATAGGATGGCCTCTCTGATTGACGGACGCCGTGGCAGCAGAGCTTTACACCGAGTACAGCGCCGTCAGACTTCAGGGGCAGACATGGCAGAGATACAGCAGCAGGACGAGGCTATGAGGCACGTTGCCCATAGCGAGATTGAGCAGTTACTTGCAGACGACGACCCCGTCGACACCTCCTCGTCCAGCTCTGACAGGGACTACCGGCCCATCCCTTCTCGTCCACGAGCTCACGACTCGGAGGCCGGTAGGTCCAGCTTCACTCCACAAACCTCACAGATAGACCCTGCACTGCTTGCCATTCTTCAGAGCTTACAGCAGAGACAGGCAGAGGAGCAGGCCCGGTTTGCCAGGGAGAAAGCTGCAGCTCTCACTCAGATTTAGCTCAGGCAGGATCAGTTTCAGCAGCAGATGCTCCAGATGCAGCTCCAGAGCCAGCAGATACAGCTATAGACCTTTGGGTTCATGGAGCACATCATCAGACACACCGGAGCCCCACCGTACCTAGCCACTGCCTCTCCAGTCTAGCAGGTTGGACCGACAGCCACTGCAACCCAGGTGACTCCAGCGATACAGTCCGGTGGACTTCAGAGTCAGGGCACAGCTTCTCTCCAGAGTCAGTTCGTCACGCCGACTCAGCAGACTCAGCAGTGGTTTGCCACGCCAGGCACTCAGGGGTTCACTCCGATCCACACTAGTTTCACACCTGACCTAGGTGGCCCCTCAGTGTCCAGGAGCTTGGGTGCTACCTTCAGCGAGATCACAGGCTTGCCCACACCTCCTGAGTTCCGGCAACTTGTTACCACCACCACAGCTCCACCTGCCACTGGGACTATAGAGACACTACCGTCTTCAGTCGCCTCCTCAGAGCCACTACCGACTTCAGCAGGGACTGCGACCGTAGTAGTCACAGCATCAGCTACAGAGACAGCTGAGTAGACCCGGACCGCTTCACCTTCACATGCTCCGTCAGAGGGTCAGGCCATTAAGAGCTCAGAGTCAGAGGGAGACCCTTCTCAGTTTGAGCTTCGACCTCACTCCTCCGACTGCGACGTTGCAGCTTCTTCTCCTCCTCCTAAGTCTTAGGTCTTTGGTGCTTGATGCCAAAGGGGGAGAGAGCATAGATTTAGGGGGAGCGTGTGAGAGGGTTTTGGTTCTTTTTGATGTGATATAATCATGCATCATGTTTATGTTTATTTTAATGCTTGAGACTTGATTGTGACATGTGTCTGAGCTTCATGCTATTTATATATCATGTCACTTGGTTTCGCTCTTGTCTTAGTTTCCGCACTTCACTCCGATCTTGAGTGTATTCGTTTGGTACTTATGCTTATTTCATATCTTATGTGTACCTTGTGGTCTTGATTTGTATAAGCATGCCTAACCCCTTCGCTCTTATTGTCACATGCTTATATGAATCAAGCCTTTAAAAACCTCACTCTTTCTAAATCTATTTGAGGTTGTTGTCATCAATCACCAAAAAGGGGGAGATTGAAGCATCTAGGCCCTAGTGGTTTCGGTGATTAATGACAACAAGACGGTTATTATGACTAACGTGTGTTTTGCAGGATAACCTAGAGGTTAGGTCATAATAACATGTAGGTTCAAGCCCCTAGCGATGGAATTCGATTCGGTTTTCAAAGGATGGAAGACAAGACGGTGATAGGCTAGTGCTAAGTGTCGTTTGGAGTTGAGAAACACTTGGCGTAGTCTTAGGTTTTATTTTTCTCTTTGACCGTACTATTAAGAGGGATTTGGATGGGTAGCTTGACTTAGAGCAAGATTAGAGAATGTAGATGTGATGCACACTTGTCCAACATAGGTCTAGACAGCCCAGGAAGACTCTTAAGAGAGAGAGGATCAAACTTCATTTTGGAAAGTTTTCGATTCGGCGAAGTTTTGATCAAATTAGAGGCGTCGGACTCTACCTAGTATGGGCATCTGACCAATAGTTAGACTCCGACGACACGTGGCAGCCCCTGGATGATTCTCAGCGTGCCAGGGAGCGTCGAACCCTGGCTGGATGGTCGTCGGACCATTGGCCAGAGTTCGACGGTGCCTCTGGGTGTTCAGCGAGCGTCGGACCGTCAAGAGAGTGAGCGTCGGACTAATGTTTCTTAGCGTCCGACGCTTCCAGAGAGGTTCCCGTAGTGAAAAAGAGCGTCGGACTTGGTCCGACGGTGTGCGTCAGACCATTGATCCTTGTTATAGCTGTTGAGAGGCACTGTGCCAGCTGTTCAAAAGCGTCGGACCATCGAGTTCGGTCCGACGCCCCTCTGGCACAGGTCTAAGCACAGTGCGACTGTGAGAGTCGGACCATGGTGTATGGTCAGACGGTCGAGACTCGGCAGCGTCCGACGGTTCACAGAAAAGTGAGAAACGGCTAGTTTTGGAGAGGGTGACTATTTATACTCCACCATAGCCTCCATTCTATCTCTCTTGCCAGTTCTAACAGCTGAAGGAACCCTTATTGATCTTGTGAGAGAGCAAGAGCCCTAGGGAGCACTGAGTGAACTCCATTGCTTGTGAGCTTCTTCCCTAGAGAGATCAAGAGTGACTTGTGTGCATCCATCGCTCTCTTTGGCCTTGTTCTTGGTCAAGTGAGAGTCTAAACTTGTTACTCTTGGTGATCGGCATCACCTAGACGGTTGGGTGGCGATTAGTGGCTTGGTGACCGCTTGAAGAGCTTGTGGGCGGCCCAAGTCGAAGTTGTGAGTGGTTGTGGGCGATCCACCACGCCGGAGAGGCAAAGGATCAGCCCGTAGAGAGCACTTGGTCTTTGCGAAGATCAAGGGAGAGCTATACCATTGCGCGGGTGCTCCAACGAGGACTAGTGGGGAGTGCCGACTCTCCGATACCTCGGGAAAAACCGGATTTGTCTTTCTAACTCTTTACATTCCCGCATTTCCCTTGTGTTCTCTACTTTCCTAGAGTAGTATACTTGTGATAGGACTTGGCTCTAGGTTGCATAACTTGTTTTAGGAATAGAATTGACACAAGCACTTGTGGGGTGACATTGGGCAAAGTGCGATAGGTTGAATTGATTTGCGAAAAATTTATTAGTTGCCCAATTCACCCCCCCCCTCTTAGGCATCCTTGATCCTTTCACAAACATAATTATGACAGTGTAAGAGTATTGATACATTGGTTTGTAATGACTTCATTACCGCTACCTACTAAGCTTAACTTATTTTTTAGTTACTGTTGACACTCAAAATTGTTCTCTGACTCGCCCGAGGGACGGACGACGATTTCCGTTTCGCCTGACGTCGACTCGCTTGCCCAACGGCGGCCTGCCTCGCCGACGTCGGTCCGTCTCACCCGACGTCGCCAGATGTCGGTCCGCTTCGCCCGACGTCGGCCCCGCGTCACCCGACGTCGGTCTTTCTCGATGTCGCTTCGCCCGGCATTGGTCTGCCCCGGTCAACGTCGGTCCATTTCGCCTGATGTGGATCTTCTCACCCGACGACGGTCTGCCTTGCCCGACGTGATCCGTTTCGTCCGACGTTGATCCACTTGCCCGACGGCGTCGCCTGACGTCATCTGCTTCGCCCGATGTCAGTCTGCCTTGACCGACAGACGACGTTCTTCGCTTCACCCGAGGGTCGAATAACATCCTCCACCTCGCCCGAGGGTTGGACGTCAGTCTCCGCCTCGCCCAAGGGTCAGACGATGATCTTTGCCTTGACCCAAGGAGGATTCTGTTCGAATCTAGGCTTCTGCATTCTGAACCAAATCTTTCCTAACTTTTAGGAAACTTGGGGAATAAGTTTCGGAGAGGTTTCCTATTGGGATAAGACCATCCCTCTCTCTATATGTATGAGAGAATCATAGCCGATCGAGAACTTATCTATCCAATAGCCACAAAACCAATCTACAACTCATTTTACCCTAATTTTACCCTCTACTCCTTGTTCTTCGTCGAGGCTGCATGGACGGTTGATCAACGATGGCGAAGCTCTAGAGCGGTCAGGCCGGCTAGAGCAGCCCATAGCCGCCGCACGCCCCAAAAGGGTCCGTCCCAGGCGTGTGGGGTTTTGGGTTTCAAGAGACCTCGCTGGCGTGTCTTGCGTATCGCGCTCCCGGCGAGGCTCCTCCGGCGACGTGTCTTGCGTATCGCGCTCATCTCGCTGTAGGCACAAGGTCCAGGTGTGGACATCCCCTAGGCGCTAGCGATCTAGAAGTCGGCTTGCCCTATATCGAGCGATCTACCTCCATATCGAGTGTGGAGACCCAATTCAACGTCAACACTTATATATAATGTACTCCATCTTGTGAGAAATGTAATTGTAATGAGAATTCTCTAGTGCATTATAATAATAGTTGTTAGATGGATCGGCAGTAGCACTCAACAATTCACTGCAGGGTGTGCAGTGATTCGGCAGTAGTGTCATGAGTGCCATTGCCGGGGGTCATGTCCTCTATTAGCAATGATACTCTGTCATCACAAATTCTGACAGTGATATAGGGTTCCGACCCGACGACGGTGATCCACTGTTCTGGAGTAGGGACCATGTAATAATAATTAAAAATCTAAACTTTTACCGTGCACACGTGTGGCACCGCAAGAGAAGGGTATTATTTCCTCGAAACAACGTAGCTGGATACCATATAAGCCAGGATTTGTGAGGGGAAGATCAATCCTATAACTATGTGTGGCAACATACACCAACCATATCGTGACACATGTCATAAGAACATGCTGTCTACTTTTTTCTCTCTTCTTATTAGCTCATAAATATGCTATACAAATCTTGATATAGGGGGTGTTTAGATCCCAAAAGTTTTGGAATTTTGGCACTGTAGCAGTGAGGAATATTTTGCAATAAGTATCTAATTATAGCCTAAGTAGACTTAAAAGATTCATCTCGTGATTTACAGACAAAATGTACAAGCATGCAAAAGTTTTATCTATATTTAATGTTCCACGCATATGCCACAAAATTGATATGACGAAAGTTTTGAGATTTTAGAGAGGAACTAAACACCCCCATAATATACATAGGTGAATAACATATGTTCCCATGCATTGGGAAATGAACCTTGCATTTGTCGATGCTCATTATCCTGTAGGGATCACGAGACGCCGTAGCCTCGAAGGCTAGCTAGCGCCTAGGGAGACAGGTGGCAGCAGTTAGCCCACTGACTGGAATGCCCCACTACTATGCTGCAGGTACGCGTACGCACTGTGTGAATTCCCACTGATCCGTAACAAGTGGACAAAATCTTGAGATATGATCACACCATGTGTATGATGCATGTGATGTATATACTACATGAGTCATGACCAACTTGTAAAGTTGCAAGCTAGCCCTCTCTGCACAGGTATACAGGACTATATCCATGATCAACTTTTCTTTTTTCTTTATTTCCCCCTTTTCTTTAGCCGTCTCGATTTCTAGAGACGAGAGAGAGAGATGAGTGCACGGTTCCCTTGCAGATGAAGAGGAAGCAGAGCGGGGCCTGGTAGCCAGACGTACACTCCATGCAAAGGCTTCCACGCATGCATGCATGTTTTGCAGCTTACTACAACTGCCCCAGGCCGGCTCCATCGATATCGATCGGTCTGTTATTGCATGCGTATATATAATATATAATATGCGACTGTTCTGATATGCCCCTCGCTCGAAATCCCTTTATGTGATGATGCCATTTGTAAGCACCAGAGAGAGAGAGAGAGAGAGATTACGTGAAGTGGAAGCAATTATGTGACTTGTCGAGAGGTATGCATTGGTATGCTTCATTGCAAAACAACCCCACAGGGATCGGGCAGGGGCATATAGATGTATATACCTTTGTCTCCTGAACTGATCTCGCTGCCCTCAGGTGGCCATGATAGCCTTCTGACTCAAGGGACGTGACAATGGAAAAAAGACAACCAGAGCTGGAGTCAAAGACAAGAAGACTAGAGCACTGGGTGTGTCTCAACTCTCTCTTGGACACAATAAAATGCATGGTTCACCCGTACTATATATCCTAGCTATATGCTTCATACCGCACCCTAGCTAGCTAGCTATATCTATATATCTTTTATTTTTAAACTCTACTAGCAATTTATATTACAATGCAAAATATCCACATCAACATCCATTAGAATATTTCGCTAGCACATGCAACCATCTCACAATGCAAAGTGTCCACACCGGCACACATTTAACTAGCCTTTTTGTATTAGTTTAATATATTCATATTAGCAAACGACATCATATAATAATATATATTTAGTTGTCCATATTAGAATGCTAAAAAATGATCCAATAATAACATGTGTTATGATATTTAGTCGTCATTCATATTAGTAAATATATCTAGTATAATTTCACTTGCAATTCCCGCAGCAACGCGTGGGGCATTTTTCTAGTTACTACTTATATGCTCAACACATGTTATAGCTCAATATTTGAAGACACAAACATGCATTACATTTGTATACTGAATTAATGGTGTGGATGACGGTACCACCAAATTGATGGCCAGCATTGCACTTCTAAGTCATTATAGTTCTACAAACTTAATGTGTCTAGTTATGATTGTTTCATATTACCACTTCATGGGATGAATGCTCAACTCATGAAGGGAATATCACATTCATGCATGTAATCTCACTAAATTATATTTATTTTGTTTACGAAGAGGAAGGGATTCTATTAAATTGAGAGCGCAATTACATCTCCATGTACATCCAAATCTCTAGACAATAAGAAAGATACATAAAATCAAGTAAATTCAGACCCTCTAATAACATTCTTCATCTCCAACTTAATCCATGTTGTCGATGACTGCCTAGTTCCAATATGCTAAAGTGGAAGCCTGGATAACTTTCTGGACATCCCTAGATTAGAATCTAGCTAGGGAGCCAGTGACACAGATGCATGTACAAATAGAGAATATGAGCATCCCCCAATCACATTAACCGTTCAAAATAAAATGATATGGAGAATGCCGATTGAGTGCCTAGATAGGCATTCACACTAGAATTGTGCTTACAAGAAACAACACTCGCCAGAGAATTGACAAAGGCGATGCTATATCCAGTAGCTCAGTGATAGAATTTTATTTGATCTAAACTCTAACTACTACAACTAGATTGAATAACGGAGGATCTTGATGCACTTTTCATCATCGGTGAGGTCATCGCACGGAAGGAGGGGGACTGTGGTGGTGGCACTGGAGAAGCCATATGAAGAGGGAGAGGCAGTGGCGTGGTGGAAAGAGCCCTAACCAATGTAGAACATTTCTAGTTAGTAAATAAAATTATGGCTTATGTTCCTAAAATGAATTTCCTGCAACACGTTAAAGGTGAGTTTTATTTATTTATTTTCTAGGTTTAGAAGCCTGATTTTGCAAAGAAATCGAAGTTGAGCAATACGT
The DNA here is from genome assembly GCA_038502445.1 of Eremochloa ophiuroides. Taxonomy (NCBI): domain Eukaryota; kingdom Viridiplantae; phylum Streptophyta; class Magnoliopsida; order Poales; family Poaceae; genus Eremochloa; species Eremochloa ophiuroides. The sequence goes on along the minus strand of JAHLJS010000003.1, from coordinate 54,314,439 downwards.
ACGCTAGCTCCCAGGCCAAAGCCAAAATGCAAACTGCTGGGGCGTGAGCCTAGCAATTTTGCTGTTTGTCCATCTCCCTGCAGCTCTCCCCATTGTCCAAATTTTAAGCAAAGCAGACACACACACGCGCCCATCGCCATCACCATCATGTCATCTTCTTCACCCTCCTCCTCTCGTCCATCTTCCTTCCTCACCTCACTCCGTACAACACTCAAACACATCACCATATATATACACACACTCTCAGGTCCATTTCCTCGTTATCTTCTCGACACCTACACACTGCTCTCTGCTTGCACCCAGATCGATCGATCGCCTCATGCACATTCCCTAGCACTACAGCTATCTATCTGGGTAACTAACGTGTACCTACCCAGCTTCAGGACGGCAATGAGGAAACCAGAGTGCCCAGCGGCAAACAGCAGCAATGTGGGGCCGGCCGCGAAGCTGCGCAAGGGGCTGTGGTCGCCGGAGGAGGACGAGAGGCTGGTGGCGTACATGCTGCGGAGTGGACAGGGTTCGTGGAGCGACGTGGCCCGGAACGCCGGCCTGCAGCGGTGTGGCAAGAGCTGCCGCCTCCGGTGGATCAACTACCTCCGGCCGGACCTCAAGCGTGGCGCCTTCTCACCGCAGGAGGAGGAGCTCATCGTCAGCCTCCACGCCATCCTGGGAAACAGGTAGCTACGCGTGCACGCACGTGCATTTATGGGCTTTGATTATCATTATGACGATTGGCAGGCAATGCAATTTTTGTTATTTTCGCATTCAGATTTTAAAAACTTATTTTGTTCGTTGATCAAAAAACTTATTTGCTATTTTAAATTAGCTAGCGATTTAGTACATGCATTGTTACTTTGCACACACATTTGGCCTTCCATATACCAAGAGGATTTCCTACATATATAGCTAGCGATCTACTACATGCATGTTTGCATTATTGCACACATTTGGCCTTGCATATACCGACAGGCTTTCCTAACTACATAGATGGGCGTCCCCTCTATCATCTCAAATTTACAGGACTTACAAGTTACAATGAGTGATACATTGTACACCTACATAGTAATGGAAATCACCACGAGCCTGTAGTTGCATTGCACGCCTGTAATAACTTCACTAGAAAATTTTCAACCAGTCACCAAATAGCTTTATATGTGTATAATTATTATTGCATAGTATGTCACTATATATATTGTGTCTAGCACTCTAGCCAAAATACAAGCCTTTGTCACCTCGCTATCAGCCTTACGATGAGCAGCATATATGTTATGACTTACATTAGTTGAATTCAGTGTGATGGGATTTATCGTTTTCTAGTCAAAGATTTTTTAAAGAAAAAGCTGTATATAAGGGAGGAAATTCCCCCAAGCAGAGATAGAAGGACGTACTAGTACTAAAAGAATATAATATACGGAAACAAGAATTACTAATTAGAAGGTGCAAGATTAGGTTAGGGATAAATTACCTATTTGGTTTCTGTTCTAGCTAGTTGATAAATGTATGTTTTGCATAGGTAGATCCAATACTTCACATCTCATTAGCATGGATATATATTTACCTAAAACCTGTCTAGTAATATATCGGTGACCTAAAACCTAAGTGATATAGTCACTTTAGGAGGGTTGGATATGATGCCAGTGTTTGTGTCTTTTATTTCTCTCATCTCATAAAATTTGTGGCAATCCTCTTGCTCTCCTTTCGGAAAAATAATATATCGACCACCTAACTAACGTTTTTCAAAAGTGCATGTGTATAGATGCAGTACATCATTTTTACAATAATATATTCCACATTTTGCATGTATTCATTTTTTGGCAGCCATGTTTGATGGTATTTCCATTGAAATGAAGAAATGTCAAAGGCCAGTAAAACCTAGATAGAGGCTAAAAGTCACTCAGAAGGACACCGAAAGAGAGATCTTGCCCGTTACTTTACAGAGCATCATACAATTTTTAGTTGGATTCACATTTACTTTTTATGAAAGGAGATTAAGACATGAGTTATTTTCTTTGACCTCGAGATATTTTCTTTCGATGGAGGTCGCCCCATGCATGCATATTCGAAAACATGTATACATCTGCGTGATGTTGACATGTACACGTATATGTGAGTAAAAAATGGACGTAGACGCATGACTTTTTCTCTGACAGAGACATCTGAATCTATCGTTTGCTTACTGTGAAATCAACCCTCCGTTACGACATTCCAGGTGGTCTCAGATCGCTGCCCGGTTGCCGGGGCGCACCGACAACGAGATCAAGAACTTCTGGAACTCCACCATCAAGAAGCGGCTCAAGAACAGCTCGGCAGCTTCGTCCCCGGCGGCTACCGACCGCTCGTCACCAGAGCCCAACAGCAAGGTCGCCGCCGGTAGCTGCCCAGACCTCGCCGGCCTAGATCAGTATGGTAGCCAACACGCAATGATGACAGCCGGTTTGTGGATGGTGGACTCATCCTCCTCTTGTACCTCGTCGACATCGTCAATGCAACAGAGGCCGCCGACGGCGTCCATGGCAGCGGCGGCGGTGGCTAGCAGGAAGCTATGGTGGTCTCGTCCCCTTCCCTGACCAGCTCCGTGGTGTTGCGGCGGACGCGTCGCCGGGAGCGTTCTTTCATGGCCACGCGGTGCCGGCGTTCAAGCACCAAGCTGCCGCATTGCACGATGGCTACTATGGCAGCACTCCTCATCACCATGGGATAATGGCAACAATGGAAGGAGGAGGATGCTTCATGCGTGGCGAAGGCATGCTTGGTGTGCCCCCTTTGCTGCTAGAGCCCATGTCAGCAGCGCAAGAGCAGGAGCAAGAACAAGGCCAGACCCTGATGGCATCAAGTGGTAACAACCCTAAAAACAATAGCAGCAGCAACACTACTGAGACTGCCACTACTACCACGACACTGAGTAACAATGAGAGCAACATCACAGACAACATCACCACCAAAGGCAACATCAACGCCATCAGCCAAGTGAATAGCAGCAGCAATGTGGCTGCAGTCTTCTGGGAGGGGGGCCACCAACAGTACATGAGCAGGAATGTCATGCATGGGGAGTGGGACCTGGAGGAGCTGATGAAAGATGTGTCATCCTTGCCTTTCCTTGATTTCCAAGTTGAATGATTGGGAGGACCCATGCATCACCCACGCTGCATCTCCAGCTGGCTGCCATTGGAAAGGAGTAGTACATATACATGCTGCATATATACAACTATACATACTTATACGTTAAGATTAGTATTTTACATCGTCCTTGACATTGCTATTCCAATGTAAAAGATTTTCTCTTCTCACAACTACTTCACCACACTTTTGGTCCCACACATATCTTGGATTATTCATCCTCTTGTACACAGGCATTCATGCCATGCAAATAATTCAATCAAATATATATGTGGAAGTCATCACCTCTCATCACATAATTTTTAAATCTTTTATGTATTATATCTATGCTTATATATATATAAGCATATATATTATACATACAATAAGGGTTGTAGTATATATGAAATAATGTTGTAGCTACATATATAATGCAGCATGCTTCACCTTTATCCATATTTTTCCTTGGTGGTAAAGCTATATATCTCTTTTAGTTTGTGTCTGTTCCTTTGCTTCCTCTTTGCTTTCCTTTCATGTACCAACTGCTTCCCTTGCACATGAAGTCACATTGATGAGCTTGTGAATATAGATCCTGGGGGGCCGGCCGGAAAGGTGCACTAGTACTGCGCCTGAGACTGAGAGAACATGATTAGCCTGTGCCTGCATGCAGTTGGAGGAACAGTCACTGTCGGTACTGCTGGTCGTTACACAGGTGCAATTAATTACAGCACAGAGAAGATTGGGGGCAGGAAAGTGGATGTACCTCGTTGCTAAGGATAGAAATATGGAAATTGATATCCGAATTATTCGGTATCTGTATTTGATTTAAAGTTAATATGGTATCTGTATTTGATTTAAAGTTAATATGGATATTAGTATTCGATTTTGAAATGTGACCAAAGTGGATATATACATTCGTATTCGGTTTATGTCTTTTTTAATTGATCCGGATTCGTATCCGTATCCGCAAATATCCGATGGTATTTATATTCGAATAGAACAAAACACCTACCATAATATGAATACATTATTCTAACGTAGTGTGAAACTAATATATTTATTGATGATAATTATTATCAAATAGTTTAGTTTACTAATTTATTGATATAAATCATATTTTATATATTAATCAATTTTATAATTATTTTATTAATTATTAACTAAAATAATATTTTTATTTTGTTTCCATATTTAATTATTGATATATGTATTAACAAGGGATTTGCTATTCATTATGTGCCTGAAATTCGGCTTCCTTTCAGGCGAGGACTTTCCACCGTTAGATCATCAACAAACGGATCTCAAGCAATCACTATTCATCTTCATCCTCCAACGCTCGCCCCCGTTGTTGGCCCCGTCCCCGCCGTGGGCACGCTAGGGCTTGGCCGGAGCTGGCTGCAGAGCTTTGGCGAGCCCTAGCGCGCCCATGGCGGTGGCCCTCCCACTGACCCCCTCCCTCATCGGAGCTCCCTGTCCCGACCTTCCCGGCCGCCTCCACCGTCGCCAGGGCCTCTAAACCACCCTCCATCATCCCCACCGTCTGGCCTACCTACCTCCCTGGGGCTCTCCTTTTTCTAAGCCCTGCCGGAGTTGGGAGCGAGAGAGGTGAGCTCACCGAAACACTAGATCTAGGAGGAGAGGAGGAGGGGGCCTACCTCGCGTCGGGGAGGAGGAGCCGCCAGAGCAGGGTGAATCAGGTGCGGGCGTTGCCGGAGGGAGAGAGGGAGGAGCGGCGGCGGCATGGACGCAGTGGGCGCGGCTTGGGGAGAGAAGGAGGGAGGGCGTCCTCTGAAGCTAGAGTCGTTTTCAATCGACTGGATTATAGGAAATGTGTATTAATAAATATTTTTTAGGTGTCTGCATGGTTTGTGTACTTAATCTTTGATATTTATATAAATGATAATTCTATTTTTCCAATAACAAGTTAAAACAAATAATATGTGATGTCACGTGAAACAAGCAAATATCTGAATTTATTCAAGCCATCCGTTTTGTATTCAATTATCTGAAAATATCCGAATCCGTATTTGTTTTCAAATTTAAAATATGGAAAGTGACATCCGTATCCGATCCGTTTTCCATCATACTCTTTGCCATGACAGGCGCTCTCTCTCTCCCAAGCGCACACACATCGCAACTACAACAAAAAATATTTATTTGATGTAGTTTCTCTCTCTAAACGATATATCATGTATCATATAGAGCACATAGATTCACAAATACATGAAATATGGGACCATTGCATGTAAATCCAAATAGCCGACGACGCTCCTCATAGTTGGTCAAAGTCCTAAATCAAATGCTGGGAGCAAACAAAAACTAAAATTTACTCTTTCCATTCTAAATTATAAGACGTTAGATTATTTTAGATACATTAATCTTACTATGTACTTAGATATAATATTGATTTAATTGCATAGCAAAAGTTATATGCTACAATTCGCTATGGAGGGAGTATATACGCCGGCGGGGCTTTATCTGGCAATACAATATACCTGCGAGTGCAATTATAACACGAAGACAACGTATGCGCCTAGAATTTGGCATTCTTTATAGTTTCTAATTATATATGAAAACGTAATGAGCACAAGAGAATTATCTATGCAGGATTTGGAGTTAATATGATAAAATAAAATGGTATAGACACGTGTTTAATTAGTGCTAAATAATAACCAAATTGTGCCTAGGGCATATCTATAGATTTTATGAAGCTGGGTATTTGTAGCTTGAGGAAATCTTGAATGTTGAATTGGAGGCATGTGTCGAACGTATTGGCATGATTCATCTTGTCTACTGTATAAATATAATTATTTAAACCACTTTAATTTAGTCTACAAACTACAACACTAACATTATACATAATTAATCTTTAAGAATACCTGTATAGCTACCCAAGTAGCCTCAATATGCCCCTATTAATTAAGATAATCTTTATGACTCATGGATTTATTATGATAGGTAAATATCAAATTACTCCTTCCATAGATTTTACAAGGCTTATTAGGATATGAAAAGTTTTAAAAGTTGTACTTTGAACATCAACTACTACTATATTACCATATATCATGAACTTCTATAAAATTAATTTGTAACAAAAGAAGTTCAAACTTTGAATACATTGATGCGACTTTTCTCCATTTTCAACATCCTACACATTGTTGATGGTCACTAAATGCATATTTTAACCATCAACAATATGATTAAGCAAGGAAAAGGCATATAGAGGCTAAGAATTTGGTTTAACTAATGAAATTCCACATGTACTTGGAGAAATTATTTAAATGCATGAAAAATGGTGAAAATGAGCAAATATGAGGAGAATATGACAAGTGAACCCCCTGGTGACACATGGGCACCAGAGAGGGGGCAGCTGCCCTATCCAACAGGGCGCCCACCCCCCTCAGAAGGCCTGCCACATCCACAATCCGTAGGAAAGGGTCTCAAGCACTTGTACACCGTCCATCTACGTTGGTTTCATCCAAAGGTGCAAGATCAACGTGTCAAGGATTTATGGCCCCACATATCATGCTCCAAGGGTCATAAACCGCCTCTCCAACCACCATCCAGACCTCAACCGACCTTGCAACCATCATTGGGGAGGATCCATAGCCGTTGTATGACAAGACGGTGGATCAAAGGGGGCACCCGCCCTGTCAAAGGCAGCGCCCGGCCCCCTCTTTTTCGTCCACCGACCTCCAGCTCTCTCTACAAATACCCCTTGAGGTCCCTAAGTGCTATAAATAGCCCCATTGCTTCAAGTTGTAATCAGATTAGAGAAGGATGGAGAATAAGCTTAGCCTCATTTCATACTTAGCAAGGCTAGTGGTGAGAGTGTGAGCGGAAAGAGAATAGGAAAGAGTAGGAGAAGTCTATGGAAGTCTCTAGTAAACCTCGTGTGCTTCCTTTGTAAGGTACTCTTCCAAGTGAGATATAATTTTCTTTCTAGTACTTTCACTTTTAGCATTTACTTTAAACACTTGAGCTATAATAGGACTGAGGAATAATTATATTGGTTGGCATACGTTTAGGCGCGGGATCTTTGCCGTTAGTCGGTGCTCTAATCTTAGCGCGAGATTAGAGTAGTAGCCTATTGTGTAAGCGCGGTGCTTCGACTAGAAGTTACTTTGAATTATGGCTAGACCCATGGGTAGTTGTGGTAGGTCTTAGGTGGTGACAGCCCTAAGATGCTATGGATTCCACCACGTCCGGGCTAATTGTTAAATCATAGGGCTATAGAGTGCGAGGTAGCCCATTAAATTGGGAGAGTGCATGCCCCGAAGTTCTATTTGGAGTTAATTTATCAGTTTACCTTACACTCACTCTATGAACTCATCACTATCTAGGCCATTTATTGCTCTTCTCAATCTTAGAACTAGTTCACTTTGATTAGATATCTTAATACTAGTTCACCTTACCCAAAGGTCATGATTGTTCTTGGCTTGCCACTAGAACTCTTAGCCATATATAGCCTCCCAAGTGAAGTGCTACATCGATATATTCTGTGCGCTTGTGGAATTCTCCAATAGTCATAGGAAATATCAACAACCATTTCTGTCGCTGTTGCCTAGGATAGAGCTTACCTCTAACTCCGGTAATTGCATCTAGAAGTAGTCAGCACACATAGAAGTTTAATTTTGAACCCTAAACTATAAAACTGGTTATTGAACGCCCTACAAATGTTGAAACCGAGAAAAAATGTTCATCTAGCTGGTTTGGAAGGCGGTTTTATTTAGAATATCAGAAACCACATAAACTAGCCAAAGGACACCAAATTGTTAGTAATTTAGGGTTTAAAATCTGACTACCATGCAAGTTGAAGATTAAAAAAATAATTTATCATTTGAATAATTGTTTCTCGAGTTTATGAATTTGACTTTGTTGAATCCCTTCATATGTCTTATTCTTTGAAATAGGTGGAGTAACACGTATCCAACGGGTTGCATTGATTCTTGCCCCCTCCCCCCCCCCCCAAAAAAAAATTATGTAAGAAATGTAAATCATATGGCATGCATATTTGCCCATTTTTAATCTTTTTCATGCATACACATCATTTCTTAAAGTACATGTGAGGGGGCAAGGACAGAAAAATCTGTTCGACAGCGTAGTCAGAAGCTTTGCGGAGTTTCTGTATGAATCCCTATTTTTCTTTTAGTTGGCGTAGCTTGTTCCCGAACTGCTCGTTGTCATGTACCAAACCCATGGCAGCATAGAAGCGCTCTGTGACATCCCTCTAGCCATGCTTTTCCATGACGCCTCTAACGCAGTGGCCACTGTCTATTTTGTTGTAGTATATTTCACAGAATTTGGTGGTATTGTCTTTGGTCCAAGTGGCTTTGTCAATCCTATCATATACGGTGCGCAACAACTTAAGTAAACAATAATCATAACATTTGGAAGGTGTTCACCATTAAGGTTGAGCAAACTTGAGGCAAACTAGGAAAAAATTTGCACAAGCCACCCAGGAAAAAATTTGCAGTCAACGCGAAGAAGCCAATTCCAGCACACTACACAATGGATAGAATGAATAAACAAGGGATAGGTTATATGGTACCGGAACTTGGTCAGACTGGATATTGTCCATTGTATAATCCAAGAGCCAGAACTCACCCTGGGCAGTCCTTGCACGACGACCCCTGCATCTGTCGATGCAGAGGACCACCATTGTGAGGCAGGCGAAGGCCAAAGCTTCTGCTACTACTGCGTTGAGGCAGGCAGATGGGAGGCAGAGCCCGACTGCTTCCGATGCCTGCATCAATAGAGCTCGATCAGAGGAGGTCCTCATATGTATGAAGGTTGGCATTGAGGTCGAGAGCCTCCATCCCCATCCAGTTAATGATGGGGCTGCTCGCTGCCGGGAAGCCGTATCCGCCCGTGCAAAAGGGTGTCGGCTGGGCGATGAAGTCCCTCGTGCGGCCGCCTTGGCTATAGACGACGTCCTGCCCATAGCTGTCCTCAGTCGTTGTATTTGTTGCCGTTGCCAGTTGTTGTATCTGCCGTGGTCAGCGTAATCGACGTCATTGCTATATAAGACAGTTTAGCTATCGCTGCCATGGTAGCCCTCGCTGTTGTGACAACCCATAGCTCAGAAAAAGGACAAGTACAAGGTGGAGAGCAGTTTGGTGAAGAGTAGCCGAAACATTGGAGGGGAAGGGAGAAAACACACCTCTTTATTCTACGATGTTGCGATAGAGGAGAGTGAGACATTGAGCTTTAAATGTACTGTAGATATATCACTGCCGGTTGATGGCTCCAACCGGTAGTAACGATCCCTATCGTTGCTGGTTGGTGGCTGGAACCAGCGGTGATAGGCTATTGATGGTAGTTATTGAGCATTTTTAACCATCAACTAGACATGAAAAAGGGCATAAAATCATCCTCAAATATAGATTAGGGTTTAAACTGACAGAATTCCACGAGTTTTGATGAATCTGTGTTTTGCAGGGTGATATTATGAAAAGAATCAAAGAATACCCACATGTCAAAGAAATATATCAAATTACGCAGCGAAAGCGTGTCAAGAATATTCTAGAAAACACCAGAGATCTACCTGCAAAAGTGGGACCTATATGGCAGAGAGGGGGGATCGGCCGATCACCCCCTCCCATCGACCGATGGCCTGGTCCACCAGTCAGCCTCTAGCTTCGTATGTCGGTTCTCCACCGCCTTTGATAATTAATCTGAGCCACTGCCTTAAGTCGGTTTGATCCGAGAGCTGAGATTCATCCCACCGGCCTATATAAACAGCCTCAAACCCCCAGGGTTTCATATCAATGATCATACAAGTCATTTGATCCAGAGAAGAGAGCTCCTCTCTCCACCTAGAGATTAGAGTTAGACACTCAAAGTTCTAGTTTAGACCTAGCTAGTGGATTCAACTAGAGTTGAGCCTACGGCACAGGATTCTGGATCTCCTGTCTACTAGAGGCAGGTAATCTGCTGTATTTCCTCTTGTTATGACTTTATGCTATTCTAATACTATATTTTAGTTTCGTTATATTCCTAGTTTATTCTAATAGTATATTTGATATATTTATGATTGATAATGAGTTTATGCATGAGTTCGCAAAGCGCTTAATTCAATACTCGAGTGAGTTAAGTGGTTGACATTATAGAGGCATGGTGGTTAGATATTGTTTGCTTATGAATGCGTTTTATATACTGGGTCATGTGGTAGATCACGGATGTGATACTCCCGTTGAGTCTTTTGTAGTCCACTCCCCGTATGTAGAGAGAGTAGAACATGATTATGATGGTAGACTTGCTCCGTTCTTAATCTTCCTGAGTAATGTTCCTGATACATAGATAAAGAGTCATTTATGCTATACATGATTGCATATTTGCTAGAGTAGATTAAAGACTTAATGAATTAGGAATAACATAAGAATTTAATCATCTTAATTAATCCTTTACTTTGGTTGACTTTAATAATGAGTAGTCCACGCCTTTTCTTTCTTCTGAAGTCAGTGTGCTTCTTTACCAGGCCTTATGAGGACAATAACTTAATGAATTAAGTCATTAAAGACTTAATTATTAAAGTAAAGGATTAATTGAAGTGGAATTATAATGTTATGCCTGGAATTATTAATGTTATGAGGACTTAATTATAATGTTATTGTCCTCATAAGTCAGTGTGCTTCTTTAATTCATTATAACCCACTCAAGTACCACTTATGAGGATAATAACTAAGTAAAGGCCGGTTAAGAAAGACTTATTCGAAGAAAGCTTTAAGAGAGTTTGTTGTCCCATGCCTTTCTGATGGCTCCTACTGCTTCTTCCAATTCTGAAACTGGGATTGGCCTGTTGACTTTGCCCTTCCTTTTAGACAAAGAGCCCCCAGTTTCGCCAAAAGACCTCTGCGTGTTGTCCTCCACACAAGCCTGTCGTTGGGCTACTTGCGCCTTCCCGGGGCAAGCAAAGAATCGGGAGAGGACACGTGGAAGCTTCTCGTTTGCCATAATTCTTGAAAGGTGGCAAGATCACAGGGCCCCACACTAGAAGAAAGGAGAAGTCAACCTCGAAGAGAAAAGGGCGTAGCATATTTTTTTTTTCAAGATGTTTTCAAAAATGGAAAGAAATGCTCGGATAGTAAGAGACCAGACGATATAATGCACTCTAACAACCCTAACCGTATCTAGACTACTTGGCCATACCATAGAAGACTGTTAGGTCTTCAAGGACTGGGGTGGGGGAGAAATACAAAGCGGAAGAGTTAACCCTTTAATTTTAAAGAGTTATGCAAGATCCTGCTCCACACGAGCAGGCTAATGTAGTTCACTGGATGAGCAATGACGAGGCCCTTTCACGCTATCGCCCTGGATTGTTCACCTAGTTCAGAGAACACTCAGGTTGCTTAGAAAGCGTAGCGTTAGGAGACACCAGGGTGTTAGCATTCAAGAATGAGATCACACCAGTGGTACCAGAAGCTCCAAAGACTGTTGAAAACAAAGAGGTGGACAGACAAGGACTTGACTCATTGCCATCGGTGAAATGAATCAATTCTCATCTATCTGTCTTTCTTGGTTCAACTCGGGAAATGTTTTGAATCCATGTTATCAGTCTCAACTGGAGTAGACCCTATCCATTGGGTTCGTAGTGTTCATGTGATCGAAATGCATTGGATGTCTGCCCGTGCAATTCCAATATTTATTAGATAGACTTATTATGTCATGTCTAGATGATCACTACTGACAGTGAGATCAGAAAAGCAAGGAGCTTTCTTTCGATAGTGCTAATGTGGAAATGGAAAATGTGAAATGAATTCATCAATCTTTTGTTATTCCTTATAGCGTACTTTATCGAAAAGGTTGAGCATTGTTTCATTTAGAGATGTAACATTAATGATTCGGAACTACTGCTTGAGAAAAGGAGCTTTTCTTATACTCAACGTCCCGAAAGAAGAGAGAAGGGCTGGAAAGAAGGAAAGAGCCTCGTCCGAAGGCAAGGACGGAAACAATAATATTCGTTGTTGGCCAATGCCAATATCAACAACCAGATCTTTGAGAATCGATGGAGCTTCCCCGCTCTTAGTTTGCTTTACAGGCCCACCACCTAGTAATTAGTCAGCGGATCCTTCCCCGATACAAGACAAGAAGGGTTATCCTATTAACCAGAGCAGAGCAACCAGTGTCTTCTTCCTCGACTGTCCTCTATCTGAGGGATAGCGAATAGGATCTTGGAATGCATCTATCTATTTGGGATGCATCCTAAGAAATGCTTAAATAATAATGATAGTTTAGTTCCATATATCATCTCGATACGGTCTACTTCCATACACCATAGTAAGTAAGGGGCTAGCCTGATATATCATTGGAAGTGTAAGGGTTTAGTAATCCCCTCCTACGATAAAGAATTAGTAAATGAATGTGTATGAATAAGATTTTTCTCTTCTCTATTTTGGATCGGATTTGGCGGCATGGCCAAGCGGTAAGGCAGGGGACTGCAAATCCTTTATCCCCAGTTCAAATCTGGGTGTCGCCTGACCCACAAAATACTTTTGATTTCTTATTGTACTGATTGAACTCTACAAATTCTTGCCCTGCATAAGCAAAGGAAAAGAACTAGGCCTGTCGATACTGGATTTTTCTTATTTCATATCTTCAAGGCAAATCGATCCAATACCGTGGCTGATGGAGTTTTTAACCTTTTTTTTCTAATATCCGTTGAAAATTTGTGTATTTCTGCTTGAGCCGTACGAGATGAAATTTTCATATACGGTTCTCGGAGGGGGAGTCGGGCTAGTTACCTATCTCAATAAAGTATATGATTGGTTTGAAGAACGTCTTGAGATTCAGGCAATTGCAGATGATATAACTAGTAAATATGTTCCTCCTCATGTCAACATATTTTATTGTTTAGGGGGAATTACACTTACTTGTTTTCTAGTACAAGTCGCTACCGGTTTTGCTATGACTTTTTACTACCGACCAACCGTTACAGAGGCTTTTTCCTCCGTTCAATATATAATGACGGAGGCCAACTTTGGTTGGTTAATCCGATCGGTTCATCGATGGTCAGCAAGTATGATGGTTCTAATGATGATCCTGCACGTATTTCGTGTGTATCTCACAGGTGGATTTATCCGGGACTGATACTCTTTTCCGAACTAATAACCAATGATTTCCATTTTGACCAATGGATACAGCTCATGGTAAGACAACATATGGCTTCTTCCTTGAGGGAATGTTCTAGCCGCCTCCTTCCGCCGTGCTTCCTCCGATCAAACAGCTACCTAGGCTTCCTCGCATACTCGGCTTTATCTAGTTTAGGATTTACTATTCTCTGGTGGATTATCTGGTGTCATAGTAGGAATCACCCCTTTCTTCTCAGATGGTATAGATCCAGTATATTGGTCAAGGCAGCTTGCTCCTTGAATGCTTTGTTTATTGAATGAAGAGTTCACTCGTAGAAATGTCCGTTCTTTCCTTTGAGCATATCCGTTTGATTGCTCGTAGCGCTAACTAGCATAGCATCCGTTTTCTTGCTTGGTTTCTTTAGTATCACAAGCCACGGATTGAGCAACTAGCGCGGTCGGGTAGCTGCTTTCCTCTTTTCCAACCTCTTACCAACTCGGGATGGCCTCCTCTCGGTCAAGGATCCGACCTTCCCCTCGCTCCGGGGTTCTATACTTTCGATGCTTCTCTTTCGATACGATAGCTATCCCCTGTTTAGTTTCTCGGCTTCCTATCTCTTAGGAAAGACTAGCTGGATCAGGTTAAGGGAAGGAAGTACGGGTCAAGTAAAGAAATACAACTGTTATCCACGAACAACCTTTTCTCATATGAATACCGTGCGCCAGTAAGTAGTCCATCAAAGCTAACCCGGGTTAACTACTCTCTAGGAAGCTTCCCCGTCCTAATCTAAGGAATGAATGAGGGAAAGTCTTGTCTCTTCTTTTCCGACACCCACTTCTGGATTGCCAATTTTCAGATTTATCGGTTCCTGAGACCCTTCTTTGGCTCGCCTTGACGGATTACTTCGATTACTACCGGACTTCCAGATTAGCTGCTTTTTACGCTTCACGCCTTTCCCTGCTGGGGTGGTGTCTTTCGTAGTCAGAAGCCTTGTTTGGCCATCAGGCATTATGTAGTTGGCACGGGATGCGTACTCCTCTCCTCCTGTTTGAACCGAAGAAGCAGGGGATTTTTCGCAAACTAGCGCTAGGAACCGTTTTCGACGATGAAAAGAATGCGAACCGAAGACCCCTTCCTCTCGAAGTGCGGTGCGTGCCATCGTAAGTGTGACCCTCCATCTCATATCATATTTATTCATTCAGCAGAAACATAAATCTACTCGAGGAATCACTCCTTTCTTCTTCATTATATATAATCTAAGGGATGGCTATGATAAAGAGTAGGATTTGCAAATTCCTGATCCCCATCCTTAGCCAAAGCAAAGTCCGTCCCTCCTTCCTGACGAATGCTTATTTGCCATCTAATTTCCCAGAAGAGCAGAAGTATATCTGGGGATCGTCCACATTGAGGACTTGCCATTTGCATCTTTCATCTCATAGTATTTTATCACGTTGAGGATTTCCCCGGTAGTTGTTTTGGTCTAATCTTGATTACTAATCATCTGGCTTAGCTCGACCTACCAATTTCACTTATCCTAGGGACTCGTTCGTTCACCGTGGACTATACTCTACTAAACTAAGAGTCGAGGTCTCTTCTTCTGGAATTGATCCTTTTCTGAGTTCGCTTATCAACTTATCTTTCCTATCGTCGTACTGGTTAAGGGTAGAAATCCAACAGCTTCGGATAAAGGAGAGGAAAAAGCGTTCATTCTGCCCAATGCCTTGAACCCGTTCGGTCTCCCTTAATTGTGATTGAAATGACGATGGCAACAGGTTTCGCTTCTGCAGCGGGCATATTATAAGCATCAGCCATAAAATCTAGAGATCGCAATGCGTTACCCACTTTTGGATCCGTAAAACGGAGAACATCAGTCGGGCACTCCATAGAGGGACTTTCCTGAATTAGTGATACGAAAAAGTAAACGAATAAATGTGGGAAAAGTTGGGGACAGAAAAAGTTCCGTAATCGTCCTATTTTTTCGTTGCATTTCCTTGTTTTTAACGGAAGCGAGAAATGCGTAATGACTTTATTTGGAGATAGAGGATATTGGAAAGAAGTGCGTAGGTAGGCCTCAATGTGTTCATTGAGTAGCTTGAGGAAGTTTGTCATTGTGAGATGGTTAAGGCCACCCCTAAACTCCTGGACCAGTCTACCAGTGCTAATACTTTTCCCCCACATCTTTAAAGGAATCCTAACTTTGATGCCCCCACTATCTGTAAAAGAGACAAGCAACCCTGTCAAACTTTTTTTCCCACCAAGAAAAATGAGAAGTTTCTCAGAGGTAATCTCCTCCCAGCTGACATCGAGGTCTAACTTATCGCAATAATTTTTTAGTATGGTTCGCGCATGCTCTTTAGCTCTAGTGGCATTAAAGAAATTTTGAATTCGTGGAATGCCTAACAAGATTGTGTCCGCATACCTAGCATAGTACACCTTCAAAGGTTGTTCTCCCTCTTGGGAGAAGTACCACACCTCTTTTAAGATCTTGTCAAGCTGGTGAAGATAACATTGGATTAGAACTTGGGAGATAGAGGTGTCTTGCGGTATACCTATAGATTGGCATCTGTATTTTTTTCCCCGCACCAAAAATCTCAGAACCAAATACACAAACCCAGAGTTTTCCTCACCAAGATGCTCTCTAAGAAAATTACCCAGTAGGTGGTGATCTATCCCTGATCTGCACTCAACTATTGAAAACTTCACCATCCAAGCCATCTTAGGCCATCGGGAAACGCTTGCGAAGAAAGACCTAGCACCCCTTGCTACCCCATACTCTCTGGAATTTAGATGGTATATCGAGTCCATTTTCAAACAAAGCAAGCGGGCCATTGCCTCGACTATGATAGCATCCAAAGCGCCTATCAGCCATAATTTATCTGGCTTGGTAGGATCCCGTATTGACCAACGCCTGTGAGAGAAGGTGTAACCCCCTTTTAGTAAGCAGCGTATAACATGGCTAACCTCACTATATGTAGTGTATTATTTGAATGAATAGATGAATGCCTCCAGTTTTGGAGTAGATATAGGCACAATTTAGCAAGTAACATGGTTGCTGTCACAATTCCTTAATCTTCTCGGCTGGAATCTACAATGGGCTACGTACGCCCTTGTTTTGAATCACGGAAATGCAGAGAATTAGTTCTTACCTGCAGTCCACCCTTTCTTTGAACCTTGTAAATGATCGAATTTACAGATATGAACTGAATGCCATTTGATGAGTAAGATCGAACAAGGGAGAGGGATATGGAAAGGATGAAGTAATGAAAGAGGAAGTCATTGCTAGTAGTAATGACTTGTCACGATCCATTGGTTCATATAGAATCCATGTCCTAGGTCTATCAAAAAACATTCTTTTCACTAAGCGTATATAATAAAATAGAGTGAAAGGGTCCACCCCGAAACCAAGGGGGTACTAACTAACGGCTGAGTCCTCTCCGAACCGCAGGAGATAGTTGCCCATCATATGGCTCACGAACTTCACTTGGCTCTAAGGGGGGCTCGCTCCTGGCAGGTTTGGATCACTTACTGATGATTCTTTCTAAAACTCAAAACAAGGGGGGCGGCCGCCCTACATCACACGGCGCCCGCCGCCCTACTCAAGCCGGTTCACTTCCCCATGTGACACAATTACCCCTACCGTTGATCCCAGGCGGTTGGAGTACGCTTTGATCCAACAAAGGCCAATGGACATCACGTGGATCGATGACGTGGCGATGGAGTAGCCCCTACTCCACCTCTCACTATAAATAGGACCCTCTACCTCACTTGTAAAGAACAATGACTAGACACACACTCTCCACATGAGAGTCATAGCCTTAGAGCTCTCCTAGTGAGTAGAAGAGAGGGAGAAAGTGAGGAGAAGCTGGAGGACAAGCTGGGCCTATCGGTGACCTCTCCACTTGTAGCTCAGAGGATGAAGCTCTTCTTCGAGTAAAGTCTTCTTCAGTGTGGTAACTTGATTCTTTCGCATTACTTAAATATTACTTTATTGCTTTACTATTGTTCACCATCTGGTTAGGGTGCTCTAGTTAGTGATATCCGATTAGAGTAGTAAGTTTATAGATTAAGCGAGGTGCTTAGGCTATATCTTACCTTGAATGCGGCTAGGCCCACGGATAGTAGTGGTAGGTCTTAGGTGGTGATAGCCGTAAGATCCTCTGGATTCCACCACGTTCGGCTTGGTTTTATCAGGATAGGGCTTTTAGAGTGTGAGTGACCCCAATAATTTGAGAACGCTCACTGTCCCATAGTGGCAATTAAAGTCTTCCTTAGTTTTGCCTTAGATAAAGAAACCACACTGATCCTTTCTACCCTGTTTATCTCCTATCTTTGGATACACTTAGTTCTTGACTAGTCTACTTCACATTCCCTGTGGAAATTCGATACCTAGGAATACTCCTTGGTGAAAACTACCTTGACATCCGCACGCTTGCGGATTTCCCTGGGTGCTATATCCAGTGTCAACAAGTTTTCTAGCGCCATTGCCGGGGATTTCTCTAGCCATGGTGATTGCGTTAGGAATTGTCAACAAGTTTTCTAGCGCCGTTGCCGGGGAACGGTAGCTATTCTAGCTTAGAACCCAGTCATCCAAGTATCTTTTACTCTGTTCTCAAAAAAAAATCTTTTCCTGTTACCTATCATACCATGTGTCCTACTACTATCCTTCAATTCGCTGCTCCAAAGAGCACTAGATTGGAGCCGCCTCCATCATCAAAACACATCCTTGCTAGTGGGTATGAAATTAGTCCCTCTTTCATAACGAAAGTTCAGGAACAATCTTTTTCTGAGGAGAAAGATGAGAACCCATATACTCATCTTCGGGAGTTCGAGCAATTGTGTTCATGCCTTCACATTTCTGGTATGTCACATGAAACCTTTAAGTGGAAGCTATTTCCGTTCTCTTTGACGGGAGTAGCCAAACTATGGTATACTCGAACCGTAGAGAGTGTAAATGGAGAGTGGGAAGTTCTCCAATCCAAGTTTTGTTTGACCTTCTTTCCTGTCTCCCGAGTGATTGATCTTAGAAAAGAAGTCATAACTTTCAAGCAAAAAGATAAGGAATATTTAGGTGCTGCATGGGCCCGCTTGATAGACCTTTCCACATCTGGCCCTGGTCTTGCTATACTCGAACCTGTACTTTTGCAACACTTCTATATAGGTCTTAGTAAGAAATCTGCACAATTCCTTGATATTGCTTCTGGCGGAGCCTTCTTACGCCTTTCCGGTATTGAGGGGAGAGCTATCCTTGATAGGATACTAGAAAACTGTCCTAACATCAATGTGCACGATGACTCTCCTAAAGAAAAGGACATTCCAACCCCTGTGACAGAAAAAGAAGTTTTGACAGCTAAATCTTTATCAATTCCATCATCCACACCTTTAGCTGTCACCCCAATTCCTGAACCTTTCATTGAGACACCAAAGGAGGAAGAAATTCATCTTTGGAGTTTCCGTCAAAACTCGAGGACGATCTCTGTTTTGATGATGAAGACACCTTCAATCACCCCATCCAAAAAGGATCTCAAGCATCCTTCACCCCAAATCGTTATCTTCCCTATTCATATGAAGATTTGGTTGTGCAAGAATCCCAAAAAGCAATATCATCGACCACCTCTAATCTAGGTCCCCCCATATAACCATCCTTACTTCTTTATTAATAATTTGAACAAGGAGGCAATCCAAACCTTTTGGTTGACATAGAAGGGAAGCAGAAATCATTGGAGGTAGGGAACCCCATTCTAATGGAGGATGAGGATGAAGATCCAACCTTAGAATATCCTAGCTTAGAGGTGACGGACAATTATGTCCTCGAGGGATCAACATTGGAATTTACAACTAAAGATCAGGTGGATGAGCATGAAAGATATATTTCAAGGGAGCCACCTAATCCATGCTTGCTTGAGAAATCTTCAGAGTCATTGTCTCCTAGCAATTATGAGCGTTGCAACCCTCTTATGTTCCTTCTTAATGAAACCTACAAAAGAATGGTTGCGGATGCTTTTGTCTATCATAAGTATTCCAAGGCTCGTAGTTCAACTGCAAGGGTCGAGCTTCTGACTTAAAACAAAGCACTACCGGGAGATAACTCGTTTATTTATTGTTCATCATAGTTTGCTTAGCCTTAATCATCATGTTTCGATTTTCAATTTGCATCTTTAGTTGATAGGTTGCATGTTTACATTTCAATAAAAAGTGCTTATAGAAGCACTATGCATTTAGAATAGGTTTATTTTAAAAAAAAAAAGAGCTTGCATCTTAAATAAATAAAGAATCGAAGGAGACTTATCCATAAGAAGACGTCCAACTCCGTGAAAAGGGCAAGTGTGGGGGAATACCTCCCCCACTCAGGTATGAAATTATCACATCACTCTTTACTATATGCATCCATTCCTGTCTATTTTGCATTAAATTAAAATTACAGTGTATAGACAAGGTTTGGTAATTTTGAGAGGACATGTAAAAAAAATTCATGCAAAAAGAAGTGATGTTCATCTTGCCTTATATACGAGTCTTAAGATGGTGCTTTAAGTTTGCTGATGAATAATTGCTCTGCTTAACAAGCCTATGCTCTTGTAAAAATAGAGGTAGTAGATAAACAACAATTTTGTGATATGGGAACAAGAGCATCTTGTGGACTCGTATCCTTCGGGTATGCTTGTCACTAATCCTGTAGGATGAAAAAAAAGAAGAACGAAGGATCAAAATAACAAAGTGGCAATAATCTGAGCAAGACATCATTCAACAATGGAGTGCATTTTGAGGGATGTCCTAACGTCCACATTAGGTTTTTGATGTCAAGCGACATAAAAGTCCTAGTGTGAGGGAGGCTGCATCATCCTCTCTGCCACTTTTCAAGACTTTGCCACTATGGCACACTGGTTTGCACTCCCTCTACTCACTCTTGCTTTATATTTATAAATGTTTGATGTGTTCAAAGCTTTACATTTTAAAGATCAGACTTAAAAAAAGAGAGAGATAGAACCTTGCCAACTTATGAACATAACTTTAAAAGATTGGCTGGCATAAACTTTATTCCTAGTTCATATACTTGCTACTCGTGGACATAACTATATTAGGAAAAACATGTCAACTAAGTTGTTGTGAAGTGAGATATAGTAGACTAAAACAATTGGAAATTTTTGTTTCATAAAACATCAAAACAATTAAGCCTTATTTCTCCTCAATGGTGATAATTCCTACCAAAGCCAAATATCATGCTACATGATGAAAAACTTTCCACTTATTCTACTTGTTGTTGTATTGAGTTTTGTCAAACTTTGTTGACTTGTGTTGAGAATTTTATCATACACTTAAGATCAAGGTCACATACACTCCACCAAATATATGCTATGCTTCTACACTAGAAGTAAGCAAAAACATGCCTTTTCCATGTCCACCAAATAAATACTCCACATTTGTGAGCATGATCTTTCTCCATCATTCTTTAAGAGAGGCATTGTCTAGTATTGAAAAAAAAAGAAGAAAGAGAAAAAGTATTGAAAAAATAGGACAAAATGTCCTATGGAAAAAAATTGTGAGGACACAATTTTGGTCCTTAGCAAAAAAAAAAACACTAGCCATGCTCTCATATAAAGGATGGAGAAGGAATAATTGCTATGGAGTAATGATCATCATTCCACATTCACACACATGCACACCTTGATCTGAGTATATGACATTTTTCTCCATAGATCCATTGTTTGACTTAGCAATATATGCATTTCAAGTGTGCTTTACTTTTATCCTACCTAAAACTCCACATAAGCCTGTTAGCAGTAGAAAAAAAGGGCAAAAAAAAGAAAAAAATGTCTTGGTGAGGATATATATATATATATACCAATGAGTGATTTGAGAGTCCCATTTGAGGAGAAGTATGGGCTTTGCTTTTAATTTCAAAAATCATAAAAAAATCCAAGAGTGCTTCATGGGGATAGTGATGACTTGGTGTCATGCTGTTCCACTTTTCAACCACTCAAGAAGACATGGTAGCCACTTCAAAATCCACAGGTATGAGTATGACTTGGAATATCTTTTATGCTTGCATCATATCTCCATAAGTCTTGCTTTACATCAAAGTTCCATTTGAATCTTTCTGCGTTGCTCGGGTCGAGCAAAGGTTTAGTGTGGGGGAGTTTGTTGATGGTCCTTAACACCCCATTTTATACCATCAACAGTGCCTAATTTGGTCATAAAAATGATACAAACCATAGTCATAGGTTTTTATTTCTAACCATTTCCACAAGTTATGATGGCTATGTGAGTGTAGGTGCAAAGTAAGTACAAAACGGTGATATATAAGGAGAAAAGGCTTCATCCACGCTCAAGTCAAGGAGTTTGAAATGGAGTTTTGGTTTATCCAAACCGGAGGTCGGACGATAAAGTTACGCTTTCCGGAGATTGGAGAACGGGCCGCAGGAGCAGTACCGGGTAAAATGGCACCCAGGATGTATCCGGCCTCGGAATCAGGCAAATGACCAGGCGTTGGAAAGCTAACTGAGAGGCCTACACACTCACCAAAGATGAGCCAATTTGGCCCAAGTTGCAGGGCACCCGCCCTGTCCCTGCCACGTTCCACGTCAGCAATTCGTGTGAGATGCCAAATCAAGTTTATCCTCCATCGATCAAAGGTCGGTGCAAGATCTATAGTCCGGTGGCCCTGTCAAGTGGGGCTACCGACCCTCCACAATGGATTCAGTGTCCAAACCGACCGGGACCAAGTCGGTTCAAGTTCTACCGACCTCCAGGAGTGCATCTGAGGCGTTAACTCAAAACAAGGGGGGCGGCCGCCCTACATCACACGGCGCCCGCCGCCCTACTCAAGCCGGTTCACTTCCCCATGTGAAACAATTACCCCCACCGTTGATTCCATGGCGGTTCGAGGTCGGTTTGATCCAACGAAGGCCGATGGACATCACGCGATCGATGACGTGGTGATAGAGTAGCCCCTACTCCACCTCTCACAATAGACAGGACCCTCTACCTCACTTGTAAAGAACAATGACTAGACACGCACTCTCCACATGAGAGTCATAGCCTTAGAGCTCTCCTAGTGAGGAGTAGAAGAGAGGGAGAAAGTGAGGAGAAGCTGGAGGAGGAGCTGGGCCTGTCGGCGACCTCTCCACTTGTAGCTCAAAGGATGAAGCTCTTCTTCGAGTAAAGTCTTCTTCAGTGTGGTAACTTTATTCTTTCGCATTACTTAAGTATTACTTTATTACTTTACTATTGTTCATCGTCTGGTTAGGGTACTCTAGTTAGTGATATCCGATTAGAGTAGTAAGTTTATAGATTAAGCGAGGTGCTTAGACTATATCTTACCTGTGAATGCGGCTAGGCCCACCGATAGTAGTGGTAGGTCTTAGGTGGTGACAACCCTAAAATCCTCTGGATTTCACCACGTTCGGCCTGGTTTTATCAGCGTAGGGCTTTTAGAGTGTGAGTGACCCCAATAATTTGGGAACGCACACTGTCCCATCGTAACAATTAAAGTCTTCCTTCGTTTTGCCTTAGATAAAGAAACCACACTGATCCTCTCTACCCTATTTATCTCCTATTTTTTGATACACTTAATTGTTAACTAGTCTACTTTACGTTCCTTGTGGAAATTCGATACCTAGGAATACTCCTTGGTGAAAACTATCCTTGACATCCGTACGCTTGCGGATTTCCCTAGGTGTTATATCTAGTGTCAACCAGTTTTCTAACGCCATTGCCGGAGATTTCTCTAGCCTTGATGATTGCGTGAAGAATTGTCAACAGACACTATACATGTTTCATTTGTTTAAAATATTCTAAAATTCAAAATTTCAATTCAATTTCGGCCACCAAATTATCTCAAACAAAAATGTTGCAAACAACAAAGTTATAGAACTCATCAATGCCTACAACTTTCATTTTGGTTATTTCTCCATTTGAAAAGTTTTATTATGCAGGTTCATAAAGTGACATATCTCTCACGTGGTCCATAAACTTTGTGAGATATCACTTTGTGAACCATGTATAATAAAATGTTCTCATATGGAGGAATGAGCAAAATAAAAGTTGTAGAAATTGATGAGTTCTATAACTTTGTTGTTTATAATTTTTCTATGAATTATTGTGAATTTCTAAATTTTGTATACAATTTTGAAACAATTTAAAATATTCAAGTACCAAACCGACAGTGATACCAACCGGTAGTGATATGGATCTTTACTGCCAATTTGGGTCGTATCCAATCATTTTTCTGTTTGCTCAGAGCATGAACCAGCAGTGAAGGTTCACCACTGCCAGCCCAACACAAACCGGCAGTGATGTTTGAATCTGTAGTAACCTATGAAGCCCCTCTCATATTAATTCAAGATTAAATAATGGAATTGGAGAAGGAAGTTGTTTGATGGAGAGGGCCCTTGTTTTGCTTCCTTAAATGAGGAGCTAGATAGTCGAAGTATGAAAATCTGCCCCCTAGGATTTGTCCACCACCACTTTGGTTTGTTAGAAACAAAGCAAGGTCCCATAATAGCAGTTTATGTACATTATTGTACTCCTAACATCATTGACGCAAGGAACGCAACCAACAAGTGAAGTACAGAACTCGTAGCCAAAGGTTTGGAACGTATGAGTGCATCCATGTGCGGGCATTATTGTTGCTATATACTTTCTAGTGTGCCCAGGATATATAATAAGTACAGGGCATATTTGTTATCATCTCTTACAAATTCATGTGTGATATAATCATTGCACAATAGGTGTTTTCCTTGAAAAAACCATTAAAGTTGCTTTTACTCATCGTTACTTAAATAAACCACACTTTTTTTGGAAAAAAAAAAAAGACATGTGGGCCAAACTAACTCAATCCAAACTCGGTAGCTGACTTGTATATATTCTTCAACCTCCTTGCTACATTTTTGCATGCTTTTTATCTTGTAACATAATAATCAAATTGAGAGCCTTCAAAGTCTAACCACCTTTTTGCTTTCTAGGTCTCTTTATGAATTGATCAGACGAGCTGGTGAATTAATAAACTTAAAAGCTAATGAGCCCATCTATTCTCGCATCCAATTGGTGACATGTCGTAACCTTTACACAGAACGCATGATTCGTTGGATCTCTAGAAGAACAAAGATTCACTTTGCATGAGTTGCTTGTACACTCTCATTAGCCCATTGACATGTGTATGCTGGTCTCATATTTCTTTCAAAACCTAAAACTTTGGTGTGGTTACCATACCACGTACATATGTTCATTTGTTCATTGAACTGAGAACCATTAAAATAAACAAGGTAGTATTTCCTTTGGAAATGAACACAGATTAATATCTATCTGGTGAAATTTGTCTCATGCGAGACGAAGTACATATCTAATATGAGTGTTGAGCGAAAAATGACGCATAACGTGCATGGATATCCATTTAACGTGCTTCAGATCTCATTAATTGGAATGTTTATTGTTAGTGGCTGCCAGGGCCTTCTCTAGGTTGTTGCTTTCATAAGTATATCTTCTCTTAACAGACCAAGTGGGCTATGATATATGGAAAGTTCACTTTCTTGCTTCTTCCATTGAAAAACACACAGCTTCTTCCAGACCCTCGAGAAGAGTTCATTAACAATGTATCTTCTATATGCTATGATCATCGTCGCGTGAGGTTCCATTGTGGAGCTATTTCACCAATCAAGATTTACCAAGACAGTAGACCAAGACAGCGGGTATTACAGATTTTGATAAACAATTTTGCGAAACACTCTACATATGTGTAGCTCCTTAAAACATGCTCTAACAAAATATACTTCATACTGCCGGGTTCGGACGACACAAATGACTTTCTGTGAAACTCTTGTACCCTCTGTTTCCTGGCCAGCTATGACCCCAGCAAAATCACTAGTTACAAGAAAATTGAAGGCTACAAGCAAAGTAGCCAGCCAACTACCGCTACCTGAATGTTTGAACTTGGACTCAAGGAGGTTGGCAGGCTGCTGAAATTATTTCTTGAACTGGATATGAATGTCATCAAAAATTATTTTGTGGGGCAATTGGCGCTTGGACACCCAGAGTCATTTTCATTTGCTGGAACCTGAAGGGCACTCGTAGTACAAAATCCCTAGTACTAAAACGTGTACGGAGTGTCCACCAGCAAATGATGTCTACTTTGGATGTCCTGTAGCCAAATTTCTCAATTACTGGTTCTATAGGTGCCACTATGGTCAACATCGTAGGCTACCTGCCGTAAGTACCATCTAAAGTTTCCCCTTCTTTTCACAAACTCCAATCTTGCCGTTCATCATTTTGGTTGCATGTGGGGAGGGCAAGCCAGCGTGCGTGCGCTCCCTCTCGTGCCGGTCCTTCCCATGGTAACAGGCGGTGGCGGCGGCGAGACGTTCCTGACCGGCTTGGGCTGTAGCTCATCGGGTGACAAGCGCACAGGGGCGCTACAAGGCGCTGGGCGCGTGGCTCCTGGTCAGCCGTGCATGGCTGCCGACGGCGCGTGAGTTCAGGCCATGCTGCTCGGGTCTGGCCGGCGGCACACAGTTTCTGACCGCGGCGCTCAGCTCTAGGCCCGCGGCGCGCGTGTCTCAGCCTGCAGCGTACGGTTCCCTGCCACAGCGCACAGGTCCACGGCGCGGGGCTCGCTTGGCCTCCGGTCCCGCTCCGCCTTCGCCCTCTGCCGAAGTCCACCCCAAGCGACGCAGGTGGACATGGCAGACATGGTAGCTCCAAACGCGGCAGACCGACCCACGCCGCTTCGTCTATGAGCTCTGGGGTCCTCACGGGGATCTCTCTCTACTCCCCATCAACTCTCACTATAGCCACTACTACATAAAAAATTAACCGTGGCGGACAAAAATGATTGACCAAGGCGGTTATCGTAACCGCCTCGAATCAAATGTCACGGTAAATGTGATCTTTTCCGAGACGGTTGCACGCCTGCCATGGTAAATAAAATAAAAATCAAAAAATCAAAACCAATGGACAGGCCCAGCGAGCCCATCCACGGGCCCACCGAGCCCATCCATGGGTCGCTGCCGCCGTAGCTCGCCGGATCTGCGAGGGAGGAGCACTACCTGCCTGCCGCTGCCCGGATCTCGTCGTCCAGCACCAGATCCACGCCACCGAAGGTCGGAATCGCCGTGCAGCCGCCCCACCGCCTATCGCTGACCTCAGGCCGCGCCGCCCCGCCATGGGCTCGTGCAGGCCGCTCGCCGCGCCGGCCTCTTGCCGCACCGCCGGCCCGCGGAGCCGGCGCATGGAAGGGAGGGAGGTGGGGAGGGGTGCTGCCGGCTTGGGACTTAGAGGAGGGAGGGAGAGAGACGTGCTAGGCACTTGAGGTGGGAGAGAGTGAGACTGAAGTTGCAAACCCTTACCCTAAGTGCCAAGTTATATATGGAGACGAGTAGTGGGCCGGCATGGGCTAACGGGCTGGGTCTGATTTACCGAGGCGGCTCGTTTATAATATCCTGCCTCGGTTAATGATTTACCGAGGCGGTTACGTAAAAGATGACCGCCTCGGTAAATATATATTAACCGTAGCGGTCATGTTAAGGATGATCGCCTCGGTTAATCTATTTCACGAGGTGGTTTTTTATAACTGTCTTGGTTAATAAAAAGTAACCGCCTCATTTAATACTAGGCATTAACCGAGGCGATTATCTGTTCTGCCCGCCTCGGAAAAAAATTGAAAACGCCTCCTAAAATATTTTTTGTAGTAGTGAGCTCCGGCCGCATTGAATGGTCATAATTAGATAGAGGAGGGGTGAATAGCTTTTAGAAATTCTACAAACAAAATTTAAAGTAAAGTGGTTAGACAAATATGAAGTGAAGCGAGTTTTGCACTATCCTATTAAAATGCAAGTCGCCTAACCATTTGTAGGCTATTGTCTCTAGTCACATACCAAGAGCCTAAGTTCACTAATATTACTTTATTTCTAGGTGAGTAAGCTACACAAGTTTACTCCTACTAAAAATAAGTACAAGAAAGTAAAGGTAGATTAGTGATTGTTATACCGCCGGTGCAGAGAAGATGAATCAATCAATATACAATTAACGAGAGAAATCTTCGGTAAAGAGATGACACAAGATTTTTTTTTTAACGGGGTTCATGTAACACCCCTGGTGTTACGGTTAATTAAAAACCTGCCATGTCATCATATTAATTGCTAATCATCCCGCATTTAACCTAATTACTGTGCATCAATTAAAATAAGTTTTATTCTGGCATATGATTGTGCTTAGGGTATTGTAGAGTGATTTGCAATGTTTATGTGTGATTGGTTATACATTCAAATTCAATTTGGAAATTTAAAAGAAAAATCAAATTAAACCCCAGATCGGACCCCAAAACCCTAATTCAAAAACTACAAGAAATCTGGTGAAAATGCCTTAATAGAAGTTGTAGATCTTTTAAAATGGAACAACTTTTATCTTGGGTGATTTTGAAGTTCTTGAATAAAAATTTGAATTAAACCCTAATTACTGGTTGGAAATTCAAATTTGAAATATCATTTCAAAAATTATCAAGAATCTAGCCAAACAACCTTAATGAAAGTTGTAGATCTCAAAAAGTAAAACAACTTTCATGTTTACAGAAATTTAATTTATTGAGAGAAATATGGAGAATTTGATTAGATTGCATTTGAATTTCAAAAATCTTTTTACCCCCTGTTGAATAATTTCAAAATTATTCAGAATTTGAACTTGCTTCGAAAATCAAAAGTATTCTTCACAAAATTCTCCACAACTTTTATTTTTGGAATTTTTCTATTCGCTACATAGAATAGGGAGTAATTTGCAAAACTATCCTTTGACCTTGCTCTACTACAGTACACGGGCCCCTACCCGGCCGTGCACGCGTCCGCTGGCGCCGTCCGGCCGTGCAGGGCGCTGCCGCCGCCGGGTCAGGGTCGCATGGGGGCCCCGGGCGCATGCTTATCCTTATCCCCTCCTTCTCGGTGGCTTAAAGACAACGAGCACCCCCATTTTCCTCTCCTCCTCCCTATCCATCGCCGCAGACGTGCCCACGGGTGGCGGCCAAATTAGCCGTGCCCTGACCACCTCCATCCTCTCCATGTCACCAACACCTTCACCTTTTCCTGGCGCACCGTTTGAGCCCGCTCTTGTAGGTTTTCGTGGTCGGAGTCGACCGCGCGACCGATTCTCTTCCTCGGCTCCTGCGAGAGCGCCGCCGTGATCTCTCGCGACGTCGTTGTGGCAGCTGCGATGGGTCATTTCCTTCACTCTTTAGTGTTCTAAGTTTGCCTTGGCCCACTTGTTCTCCTAGACTAGGTGGTCTAACCTCTACCGTCTTAGGTTCGTCGGGACGGAGGCCTCGTCGCCAGTGCAGGCTGCTGCGTCCGCCATCGTCGTCGGTTGAGAGCTCCGAGTGGTCCCTGCTCCCAACCCGTACGCGTTTCGCGTCTTGGTGAGCTCCCTGATTCTCTGGAGGTAGCCGGTTAGCTTTTCTATGGCTCTACGCCGTCGGAACACGCGCGCCACCGTGCCGGTCGCCGTTGGTCCGCCATGGCCGCGGTAAAGCCCGAGCCGAGCCGTCTACCGCCCAACCGACTAGCTAGTATCATACGGGAGGGAGTGGAGTGTGTCCCTGTACCCGCGACATCGCCGGAGGGGCCTCCGGCGACGCGCCGCCGCGTGCGAGCCGCCGTGCGCGCAGTTAGCAGCGGGGAGGGAGAGAGCGAACCGGGTCGGGCTTACTGGGCCGTTTGAGGCTGGCCCAGTGGCTCAGGGAGGAGCCAAGTGAGAGAGAGCGTGGGCAGGCCTAGTTGGGCCGGCCTGTTGAGCTTAGGCCGAATCGGGCTAAAACCAAAGTTTCGATTTTCGGTAAATTAAATTGATTTTCTGCATTTCAAGTATATGGAATAGTGCTGTACTTTATCCTTTTCGTATTAATTAATTTGTTGTGCCAAAAATTATGAAAATAATTGTGGATGTTCTCTACAGTGTTTAGTATTTAATAAAAATACTAAATAGTGACTTTGAGCAATTTCTATAGAACTAAAAATCAGTAGTTTAAATGTTAAATGCAATTTTGGGAATTTTTAATAAATTATGGGTTGATCCAAAAATCATGAAATTTTATTTAGTACTGTTCTAGGTCAAAATCTATCTATGGGTAAAGTTTGGGATCAATTAGGAGTAATTAAAATTACTAATCATGTAATGTTGGATTATTTGATTAATAAAATAAATAGAAAACAATAATCATTTAGGCATTGTGTGATTTTGGGAATGACTGTGACCCTAAGTCAAACACCTTATGACCTAGAAGCCTTTTGAGTAGATTTCTCAATAATTGCATGTTATTTATTTATTGCACTTCATTTCATCTGCATCATATTAAGCATGCATCATTGCGTACGTGTAGTGACTGAGAACCAGGAAGTGAAAGCTGAGGTGACTGCTGAGGAGACTGTTCCTAAGGTAACCCAAGGGTTTGACATCGGTGGCACTGACTCCGATCCGACACTCTTCGTAATTCAAGGCAGGCCTCGGTGCATTCAGCCCTTTCCTTGAGATTTATAAGATGTTTATCATGTTGAGTTAAACTATTGCATTAAGTTGATAGAAGTTGTGTGATAAACCCAATAGATGCATTACCATCCTTGACCACTTGAATATCCTCCTGAAACATGTTTTAAAAGAAATAGTTTGGAAAATGCTTAGCCCTACTTATTTAATTTTATATTTACATAAAATACTATTTTCTATGCTATGATTATTGAGAACGAAATATGACTATTGGTGAAGAACTTGATATCCGTTGGTCGACTTGCACTTGGGTTAGAGTCACAATGTATTGTCGCCTTCGGAAACAGTTTGGAACCGGTTGGTAAGAAATTGAAATCCGTTCGGTGGTTGAGCACTTGGGTTGGAGTCCCAATGCCTTGTCACCGACGAAAAAAGGATTTGGAATCCGTTTGGTAACCTTGTACTTGGGTTAGAGTCCCAATGCATTGTGACAGACAGAAGGCCTGCTGTGATCGAGACTTTGCAACTAGCCACATACTACCAAAATCCCTGACTCCGGTTGCTCTACTACTTGAACCGAGAACCACGCACTGGGAGTGGAGAGATGGCGAGAGTAGCGTGTACCCTCGTGGCCGGCGTGCCTGGAGACGTGAGGAGTACTGTGCACTCATGTGGCGCAGGACCGGTTCAGGTTTTGAAAAAGCCGTGGTAGACGGGGTTGGTATATGCAAGCTTAAGTGCTACATATTCAGTGTGGATAGGGATCACCAGCTAGATACTAATCTATTTGAATCATCGTTGCTCCTCGGATATGGAGACTCGATCCTTTGACTTACAATTGAAAAGTGGTTCGGAACTAGGATGTTTTTGAGAATGAATAAGTAATCGGAATTAAAGGACACATGTGAAAGAACTGAGAGCCATTGTTATTAGTTAAAATAATATTGAGTAAAATATTGAAAGTAGGATTAGTATTGCTTTTCTGCAAAATACTTTGACTCTTGCTAAAGCCTTACCTTGAGTCCTCTCAGCCTGCATTTCTGAGTCTTCTCCCCAATTTCTTAGTCGGGTAAGTCTTGCGGAGTACCCCAGTACTCATGATTTGTTAACCCTTGTTACAGGAGAACCACCGCAGCAGGTTTGTCTCGCCCCCTGCTGCGTAACCATTATTCAGAAAGGAAGTGAGGATGAGTGAAGTAAGACCCTTGGGCAGGGTTCATGTTATCTTTACCTAGTTACCTTGTATTTGGTTATTCCACTACTACTGCTACTTATCTACAGTTTGTAATAACTGCACTTGAATTCTATTTGAACAACTGGTTTGTAATCTAAGTACTACGTAATCTTTCCGCACTTTTACTCTGATGTAGTTTTTTATTAAATGTTGTAATTCTGTAATAGGCTTCACAATGGGATCCTGTCGGTGAAACGGGTACTGATGTAGCCCGGCAGAGCCTTCTAGATCATTTGGGACACGGGTCCGGCTGTCAGAGGTCATTAGTGACAATGACAGGTGCCTATAGGCCACATGATTTAGGCGGATCTGTTACAGCTAGGTATCAGAGCGTCAATTGCTAAATCATTACAGTCTTACTTTGCAAAACTTCAAAAAAAATTTAGATCATAAAAATTTAAAATGGTATTTTAGTCCAAACTGTTTATTCTTATCTTATTTCATGATGTAGCTATGGTAGCAAGTGGAATAGCATGATTACTAGCCCTATGTTAAAATTATTTATTCGTTTGAGTATCCTGCATTGATTTAAAATTCGTAAGTATGATTCATGCATCATGGTTAATTCACATGTTAATTAGCTTCCTCCTTAAAGTGGTATATGGTTAGGATCTACCAAACCTATTCTTGCTAGCCTATAATACCCTCATGTTGGCGGTCCTTAGCAACGTAAATATAACATCATTTTGAGACTAAAACAAATAGAGAATAGGGCTTTATCCAACCTTTCCACGAGTTTTGTTGTGCACCTAACTTACAGAGATAGCACGTGGAAATGCATCAAAATATCAAGGAAAGCGCACTTCCAAGAAACGCATTCAGAAAAGGCGCAAAATAAAAGAGAAAAGCCCATCAAAGCATCAAACGGGATCCATCCGTAACCGCAGGGGAGGCCCAGGCCTAGAGAGCAACCGACCACCCGAAGGCGGTGGCCAGTTGCCGCCTCCCAGGGACCGACCGCCCCCGGGGGCGGCCGCCCCCCAGATGGCACTTCCCGGGCCCAGTTTTCAGCCACATGCTCAAGGCGGTTTGCTGATGGCGGTTTCACCTCCTACCATACTTAGAACGCCCAAACCGCCCTTGATCACTATAAATAGATGTGCTTCACCCCCTCCAAAACACACACCAACATTTGGAGCACTACACCTCATATTTCTTACTTGTTCTCTAGTTTAGTAGTAGTAGTAGAGCAAGGCAAAGCTATCAAGGAGAGCTTGTCTCCTTGGAGGAATCAAGAACATCTTGGTATGAATATACATCGGTTCTCCTCTATGAGCAAGTTCTTATCTTATTTATATAGCAATGCATCTGAATTAGAGTGGTCTTGTCCATATTATGATCATAACATGTAAACTAGTTCATAGTCTATGTGTTATGTTCTTGATATGTTCATCAAAGTTCATCATCGTTCATCAAATTAGTATGAATAGAGGAAGAACTAAGGATAGGGATAATAGTTCGTTATGCTGTCATGGTTGCTCCTAGCCGAGCCTATCAATCCGAAGGGTTGGGGTCCCGGGGGGTTAGGAGTTGTTTTCCAATTACACGGGCGTGATGCTCGGGTATGCGGAAATCAGTGGATATGTCGGTACCCCACGAGCAGAGGGGTAGGTGGGCAGGTGGTGACAGCCCTGTCCATTCCCTAGCATTCCCCCACGTTCGGGTATTGAGTAGGAGTTCGTAAAGTCTCTATCGGCTGGCAGATCAGCTGCGGGGATCTCCCTATCATCCCAAACTTAGTCCTGATCCTAGTCTTATTAATTCAATATAATTACTATTCGTTGCATAGCTGTATATGACCAATGCCTGCTCTCGTAGTTATTCTTTATCCTTTATTTTATCTTTTATCCTTGAGGTTGCTCCGATGTGTGTGTCCACTATCTTACAAACATGTTTTAACCCCTGCCTATGCTATGCCTACCTATGCATCCAATAAGTGATCATGTTTATACCAAAAGCTAGATGGAATACATCATGCCCTCCTACGGGAAATTATAAATACGACACCCTTGAATACTCACAGGTTGAAAAGCTACAAGGATAGTTCTGTGCGCTTGCAGAGTAATCTTATTCCTTATTAAGCTATCGATTGGCATACCTAAGTACCATTACTTAAGGATTGTAATTCTTGTGCACCCCACGGCGCCGTGTCATAGTTTTGCATATCATAAGTAATGATGGTTAGGAAGGCTAATCCGGCACTTCTAACTGCTATTACCAGACTGCATTACCTAGGCCGGCGCCACTAAGGGCCAAGGATTACCTTTCTGAAGTAATGGTGGTTGGAAATGCCAACAAGAATTTCTAGCAGCCGTTGCCGGGGATAGACTTTTAGTCTATCTTTTGTAATGACGTTAAAAAATGCCAACACCTCACTAATCCAAAGTTATCTTCTCCAACATGGCACGCTGCAAGCAGACTGCACGCAAGATGATGGGTCCCAGGGGTGTGCCGCGTCACCAGTTGGCACCGCGCGACGGGGAGGCTTCCAGCAGCCGCCGTCCCCGCCGTGGGGGAGTGCTAGGGATGCATAGGGCTGTCACCACCTGCCCACCTACCCCTCTGCCCGTGGGATACCGGCATATTCGCCGATCTCCGCATACTCGAACACCATGCTCGCGTACTTGGAAACAACTCCTAGCCCCCTAGGACCCTACCCCTTCGGAGTGACAGGCTAGGCTAAGAGCAACCGAGAAGGCACGACGAACCGTCACCTCATCCCTAGTTCTTCCTCTATTCATACTAAGTCGATGAACAATGAAGAACAACGATGAACATATCGAGAACATAACACATAAACTATAGCTAGTTCATATATCATGATCATAACATGTCCAAGACTATACTCTAGTTCATATGCATTGCTATATGAATAAGATAAGAACTTGAACTTGGAAGAGAACTGCATTGTATTCATACCGAGGTGTTCCTCCTTCTCCCAAGGATACAAACTCTTCTTTCTAGCTCTTGCCTTGCTCTAATACTAAAATTAATCTAAAGAATACAAGTGAGAGGTGAGGTAAATGGCTCCAAATGATGGTGTGTGCTGGAGAGGAGCTCTCCCTCTCTTTTATAGTCCAACTAGGGCGGTTTGGGCGTTCTAAGTATGGAAGGAGGTGAAACCACCATCAGCACCGCCTCCGAAGATGGGCCCGGGAGGCCCCACCAGGGGGCGGCCGCACCAGGGGGCGGTCGGTCCCTGGAGAGCGCCATCTGGGCACCGCCTTCGGGTGGTCGGTTGCTCCCTGGGCCTGGACCTCCCCCGCGGTTACGGATGGATCCAGTTTAGTGTTTGAGGTGGGCTTTCTTATTTTCTTAGATTGCGCCTTCTCTGAATACGTTTTCTGGATGTGCGCTTTCTTTATGGTTTTTGTGCATTTCCACATGTCACACTTGCAAGTCAAGTACTCACCAAAACTTGTGGAAATGTTAGTTTAAAGCCCTACCTACTATTTATTTTAGTAATATATTGGCGGTAAGATATAGGCTCTAAGGACCGCCAACAACTCCCTCACACTTAGTCCTTTGCTCGTCCTCGAGTAAAGGTTTGAAGGACTAAGCGGGTTTATCTCCTTGATTTGAAATCTGCAGACAAGTTATTCCAAGCTTCACCTAAACCTGTGAACTTCCAAGTGTCTACCAAGTCATCTTGGGTAATTGAAAAATGGAATAGCCTGGATTCAAATCTTCTTACTCGTATCCCTGCTCAGAAACTTGGGTTTTTGTGAAGTTTTGAAAACAAAAAGGTAGCACTTGTTCCTTGAATGATTCTCTCAAGTCACTTATTTGTATGTGGTTCCTCACCAAGGCATATATAGGGATTGCCTTCACTTGATCACCCTACCTCTAAAAAGTTTATCTGGAGCTTTAGGTATGGAGGAAAATACTAAGGCACACTTACCTTACATGTATTGTCAAGTCAAATCTTGGACCGCACCAGAGGGAAGCGTCATACTCTTAGATTAGAATGTGCATGTGCGTGGAAAGAATATGGTGGGTATTATTGGTGTCTAACCTAATTCCACTATGCTCTTTGAAACACATCTCCCTCCTTAGAAAAATCTTTTATGAGGGCATGAGTTATCCTTATTCTCTCTTTTCTTTTTTTATATATATAGATATTTTTCTTCTTCTTCCTTTTTTTCTTCTCCACTTTTTTTTCTTCTTTTTTTTTCACCTTTTGGAAAATAGCCTCATGCTTTTATTTGCAACAAAAACTTTAAGGGAGATGTGAACAAAGATTCAGAGCATTTATTTGGATGGGACCTAATAAGTATATTTTTGGTTCACCCCCAGTGTAGGAGTAGAACATTTTGGGTGGATCAAAGTGGAAGGTATATTTTGCGCCTACTCCCAAGGTAGGAGTAGTGCAATTATTTGGTGGATGGATGAATGAATGTTGCGCACAACTCTCAGTGTAAGAGTTAGCAGCTTTATTTGTGGGTGCATGAAATCTGATCTTGGGAGTATGAAATTTCTCTCAACAGGGGTCACAAAACTTGACCAAACTCAACACAAAGTAAGATGCATATGTGGAAGGTTTTGTCATGAAAGATCATGTATGTCCTTGGTAGGTATTTGCAATCATTCAAGGAACATGCTATATTGATTTTTGTTTTGTAAAAATAAATCCTAAGTTCTTTGCAAGAAATGAGCAGGCGTCATGTCATCCTACTATATCTCATTCGTCAATCACTTAGATAAAAAGGGGTCCCTATGATAAGTGTTCACAAGTAATAGGAATATTGGCAAGGAATAAAGAGTATGCAAACTTTAATCACAGGATGCCATGGAGATGGAGCATCAAAAGTTTTATCTTTTCAAAAGTGTTCAAAGTTAAATTTCAAAACTTTGAAAAGAGCGGGGGTAGAGTTGCACAAACCATCGTTGAAGATGAAGGAACTAATGGAAGTTGTTTGTCTTGTCCTTTTGTTTGATGGGTTGCTCGATGTTTGTGCAATGTGTTAGGGAGATCTTGAATTTATTGAAGTTATGCTTGAGAGATCTCCCCCACACTTATTTTTTTTGTACATGCTTTTATTATAACAAAGAAAACAAAACAAGAGGGACTACAACAGGCAAGGGTCTTATTGGCTAAAAGATCAAGGAAACAAAATTTTATTATTTAGTTATTTTTATTTTATTAGGAACTTGTTCAACCAACTTTTATTAGAGCTCAAACAAGGCTGATATAAAAGATGCAACGAAAACATAGCCAAGACTTATCCCCATATCAGATTACTGCCATTGTTTATGAAAACAACTCAAGGTTCATTAATCAAATTTCAACACCATGTCAAAACACGATTAAAGAAGACTATTTCAACCTAAGCACCATGCTTAATTTGAAAACAGCCTATGGATGTTACTCGCGAGAATACATCCAAACAAGAGCATATGACATAAACAGGGAAGCATGAATTTGAATGATCATAAGGAGACAAGTATGAGCGAAGGGGTTGGTGAACATTTATTACCTTTTGCATACTTGAGTGTTCTTACCGGCAGCATATGTGGATTTCTTTGAAGATGCTGCACCAGTGGCGTGGACGTACAGGCTCCAACTCAGCTAAACCATCAGGTCGGATCACACACACAACTAGTGTATATGGACCTTGGCCTTATTGGTAGCAAAGGTGTAAAGGAGTAGAGCTTTTCTTTTCTCTCTCTCCTTTTTTTCTCTTTTTTTTGAAAGATAACTACCGATGACCTTCGGCAAGGGCTCAACATTTATAGTCTGTTGACAAGACTTCCCCCTCTTCATTGCTCTGCAGCTGCATGAACAAACTTGGGAGAATTCTCAGGGTTGCCCAGAGATTTTTCCCGTATTGTTGACAGGAATAGAAGCATCAATTTGAGCAAACTGTTTTTCTATCATTTTATTGAAACTCAACTGATGTTTAACAAAAGAAGATAGAGTTTCAAGTTTAGCATTTATAGGTTCAAATGTTTTATCATTAAAGGAAAGCTTTCTAGTAAGATCTGCATTAAACTTAGCTTGCCTTAAAACAAAATCTCTCGAGAAGGTTGATTAAAATTCAATTTGAAATTTGAATTGAGATTAGAAGAATTACCTTCGTGGGTGGTTATGGTTGTTCCACCCATTATTACCTGGTTGTTGATGTTGGCGAAACCCGTTGTTGACGTAGGTCGCTTCTTACTGGGTTTTCGGGACAGCTGTTCCCCGAATGGCCAACATTTCCACAGACTTCACATGTCATGTGTGAGTCCGTGGCTTGGACGGTGCCTGTGGTAGGTTCGGTGGCACAGTCGTCCAGCCTCTTTATTAGGAGGTCTATTTTTGCGGCAAGCAAATCCTGTCTCCTTCACGGTATGCATGCCTTATTGTGTTTCTCTTCCTTCTCCCCAGCTTTGGTTTGCTACCATCTTTTCGATGAGTGCAGTGGCATTCTCGATGGTGAGGGAGAGGAATGCCCCTCCAGCTGCGGCGTCAAGGTGCCCTTTTGACATGGCCATCAGGCCCTCGTAAAAGTTCTGGAGCACCAGCCAATCTTCCATTCCATGGTGGGGACAGGCTCGGACATAGTCCTGCAGCCTCTCCCATGCCTGAGGGATGGACTCGAGTGATGTTTACTGGAAGTTGGATATCTCCTCCCTTAGAGCAAAGGTTTTGCTCATGGTGATGAACTTGGCGAGGAATGCCATGGAACATTTGTCCCATGTGTTGGCAGCTTCCTTGTTTTGGTAGAACCATTGTTTCGCCTTCCCCGCAAGGGAAAAAGGAAACAGGCGGAGCTTGATGCTAGTTGGTGCGACGTCTTTGGTGACGATGGTGTCGCACAATTCAAGGAAGTGTTGAAGATGAGCATTTGCATCCTCATTTGGCAAGCCACAAAACTGGCTTGCCTGCACCATCTTGATTAGGCCAGTACGGAGCTCGGAGTTTCCATTCCCGATATTGACAGCGGGACCCAACGGGCACGTTGGCAACAGTAGGGGTGGAGTAGTCGCTGAGTGTCTTGGCCATGATGATAGTAGCGGATGGTGCGGGAGTGAATGGTTCGTCTGTCGATGGAGTAGCAGAAGAAGAAGTGGTACGAGACCTGTTCTTCCTTAGGAGTGCCTCTGAATTGTCGGTGAAGTTGTTCGACAAGTCGAAACCACTCATACACTATCCTATTTTCTTTCCAATAAAAAGAGGAAGAAAATAAGAGAAGTTAGCCTACCTAAACTAGGGCTACCTTTTGCTTATTGTGCAATCAATGCCTATGCTAAGTTAGATATTTTTATTTCCTTTTGCCCTCCCCGGCAACGACGCCAGAAATGCTTGTTGGCATTTCTTAACGTCGTTACAAAAGATAGACTAAAAGTTCGTCCACGGCAACGGCGCCAGAAATGCTTGTTGGCATTTCTTAACGTCGTTACAAAAGATAGACTAAAAGTCCATCCCCGGCAACGGCGCCAGAAATGCTTGTTGGCGTTTCTTAGCATCACTACTAAAGATAGACTATAAGTCCGTCCTTAATAATAATACTAGAAACGTAAGTTGACATTCCCAACCACCATTACTTCAGAAAGGAAACCCTTGGCCCTTAATGGCGCCGGACCTAGGTAATGCAGTCTGGTAATAGCAGTTAGAAGTGCCGGATTGGCCTTACTAACCGTCATTACTTACGATATGCAAAACTGTGACACGGCGCCGTGGGGTGCACAAGAATTACAATCCTTAAGTAATGGTACCTAGGTATGCCAATCATGATAGCTCAGTATAGATAAATCCGCAAGCGCACGGAACTATCATTGTAGCATTTTAACCCGTGAGTATTCAGGGGTGTCGTATTTATAATTTCCCGTAGGAGGGCAGGACGAATGCATCTAGCTTTGGCATAAACCTGATCACTTATTGAATGCATAGGTAGACATAGCATAGGCAGGGGTAAATCATAGTTCAAAGATAGTGGACACACATCTGAGCCGACCTCAAGGATAAAAGAGAAATAAAGAATAAAAGAATATATCTAATTGAGCAGGCATTGGTCATATATAACCATGCAAAGAACTGTTAGTAAACATCTAACTAGCATGTCTAGTATCAGGACTAGGTCTGAGATGACAGGGAGATCCCCGCAACTGGCCTGCCAGCCAATAGAGACTTTACGAACTCCTACCCAATATCCGAACGTGGGGGAGTGCTAGGGATGGACAGGGCTGTCACCACCTGCCCACCTACCCCTCTGCCCGTGGGATACCGGCATATTCGCCGATCTCCGCATACCCGAGCACCATGCTCGCGTACTTGGAAACAACTCCTAGGCCCCTAGGACCCCACCCCTTCGGAGTGACAGGCTAGGCTAAGAGCAACCGAGAAGGCACGACGAACCAGTCACCTCATCCCTAGTTCTTCCTCTATTCATACTAAGTCGATGAACGATGAAGAACAACGATGAACATATCGAGAACATAACACATAAACTATAGCTAGTTCATATATCATGATCCTAACATGTCCAAAACTATACTCTAGTTCATATGCATTGCTATATGAATAAGATAAGAACTTGAACTTAGAAGAGAACTGCATTGTATTCATACCGAGGTGTTCCTCCTTCTTCCAAGGATACAAACTCTTCTTTCTAGCTCTTGCCTTGCTCTAATACTAAAACTAATCTAAAGAATACAAGTGAGAGGTGAGGTAAATGGCTCCAAATGATGGTGTGTGTTGGAGAGGAGCTCTCCCTCTCTTTTATAGTCCAACTAGGGCGGTTTGGGCGTTCTAAGTATGGAAGGAGGTGAAACCGCCATTGGCACCGCCTCCGAAGATGGGCCCGGGAGGCCCCACCAGGGGACGGCCGCACCCGGGGGCGGTCGGTCCTTGGGGAGTGCCATCTGGCCACCGCCTTCAGGTGGTCGGTTGCTCCCTGGGCCTGGACCTCCCCCGCGGTTACGGATGGATCCAGTTTAGTGTTTGAGGTGCGCTTTCTTATGTTCTTGGATTGCGCCTTCTCTGAATACGTTTCCTGGATGTGCGCTTTCTTTATGGTTTTTGTGCATTTCCACATGTCACACCTGCAAGTCAAGTACTCACCAAAACTTGTGAAAATGTTAGTTTAAAGCCCTACCTACTAGTTATTTTAGTAACATATTGGCGGTAAGAAATAGGCTCTAAGGACCGCCAACAGGACGCCGAGGAGGGCGTCGAGGAGGACGTCGAGGGAGCCGACGTGGATGATGTCGTCTCTGACAGGACCGTGGGCGATGACGACTAGGCTAGTTGTAGGCCTAGGAATGCCAGCTAGTTGCTATCTATATGTGCTGTAATGTCGGTGCTTGCCATAAAAACCATAGTTGTGGTTTGGGAACTTTATCTAAGTACTACTAACGTCGTTTAATTAATGTAATGTTATGGTGTGTACTGCTACTAAGTTTGATTAAGTAAATGTAAGACTTAAGTTTGGCTTCTTATAAACAGATGCCTGTCAACACCCGCTCGTCTGGTGCTGGGACCTCTGAGGATGGGGCTATCCCAGACGCACCGCCAATTCCACCTACCTTGGCTGATGCCATTTCGGCCTTGGCCAACGCGGCCGCACTGCTTGCACAGAACCAGGACAACCGCAATGAACGTCGTGGTCGTAACAATGCCGATGAGACCACCTACATGGACTTCACTGATACCCGCCCACCAATGTTCACAAAGGCTGATGAACCTCTGGAGGCAGATGATTAGCTCCGTACCATGGAGCAAAAGTTTGGTCTCATTCACTACACTGAATATCAGAAACCACTGTTTGCAGCGCATCAACTCCGAGGTCCTGCAAGCGCATGGTATGCAAACCTCCTGTCCGCACAGCCCGATGGACATCAACTTACTTGGGCCGAGTTCCGTGAGGCTTTTCGTGCTCATTACATCCCTGTGGGTGTAATGAAGATGAAGCTGGATCAATTCCTGGCCCTGCAGCAGAAAGAATCCACCGTCATGCAGTACATTGGTCAGTTCAATCACCTGTCATAGTATGCCCCTGAGCATGTCAACACCGACCAAAAGAAGAGGGATTGCTTTGTCAGGGTCTAAACTTTAAGATTCAGTGAAGTTTGTCCAACAACCTCCACTGCACCTATCATGAAGCTGTCAACATAGCAATTGCTTTTGAAGAGAGCAACCGCAAGCACCAGGATGAGAAAAAGAAAAAGAAGACTGGGTCTGCTGGATTCTCTAGCAATCAGAAGCGCCAGAAAGTCATTTATCATCCCACTCATCATTCCCATCCACCATATCCCAATCAGCAGGTCGTAGTTCAAACTGCTGCTACCTCTCATACCTCCAACCAACAAAACACCACTCAGCCGAACGCCCCTGGCGTTCGTATCACTGCTCCACAGTCCAACTACAATTACCCCTGCTACAACTATGGCAAGATGGGACATTGGTCCCGCAACTGTCCATTCCCGAAGCAGTATAACTAGAATGCACCCAAGGCTCCTAGTGGTCAGCAGCAGCAAGTTCAGCACCGTAGTCACCAGCAGCATGCCCAGAAGGGGAAGCTTTTGAAGAAAGCAGGTCAGGTTTACTACACCCATGTTGGTGATATTCCCGAGGGAGAACCCGTCATGCTAGGTAGGTTCCCCGTCGCAAGTCATCCTGCTATCATGCTTTTCGATTCCGGTGCATCGCATTCATTCATTAATCGTACATTTGTCGTCAAGCATGAAATTCCAATTGGGGAAATAAAGGAAGATTTCCTTATACAATCGCCCGGGGGGCGTACAAGTACTAAGAAAGTAGTACATCGGGTGCCTATAGAGTTGGGAGGGCATATATTCCTGACCTCAATGATAGTGCTGAAAGACCAAGACATAGATGTGATATTAGGCATGAATTGGATGTATCAGCACAAGGCTCTCATTGACGTGCTGAATAGAACCGTCAGGGTAAACTTGCCTAATAGTCAAACCCAACTTCTCATCTAACTCCCAATCCCTCAGAGAGCTATTGGAAGGGTGTGTGCAACCGCAGTCAAAGAGGTGTAGAACATTCAGGTAATCTATGAATTTCTGGGTGTGTTTCCTTATGATTTGCCTGGTTTACCTCCTGATCGTGATATGGAGTTTGCCATTGAGTTGAAACCTAGAACAGCACCTATTTCTCGTAGGGCCTATAGGATGCCTCCCAAGAAACTAGCAGAGCTGAAGGTTCAGTTGCAAGATCTGTTGGATAAGGGTTTCATTAGACCTAGCTCGTCTCCTTGGGGTTGTCCTGCTATCTTTGTGAAAAAGGAAGATAAATCCCTCCGCTTCTGTGTTGACTACCGTCCACTCAACGAGGTAACCATCAAAAACAAGTATCCTTTACCTCGTATAGATCTTCTCTTTGACCAACTTGCCGGGGCCAAAGTGTTTTCCAAAATTGACCTTAGGTCTGGCTATCACCAAATAAAAATCCATCACGAAGACATTCCAAAAACAGCCTTCACCACCAGATATGGCCTATATGAATACCTAATTATGTCTTTCAGTCTGACCAACGCTCCTTGTTGGCATAAATTAACTGCACTCTATTAAATATTATTTTTATCAAAGTATCCGCAAGCGCACAGATAGAATACCAATGTAGCACTTCACCAGACAATCCCTGGTTTCAATATCGAACCCAAAGGAACAGTAGGTGATACTGACTAAGTCTATTGATTCTTAACCCGATAATACAATCAATCTAGAGAATATCAAGAATGAGGAAATAGCTAGTGACTATCTAGTTCCAACAACCGGCAAGCTTTGAATAATATCGTTCTAACTAGGCAGTGACCCGAATAAGAGCAGAAATCAGAGTTCTCTCCTACCGAGCACTTATACACCTATCGATCCTATCAACGGGAAGTGGACTACAAAGGACTCAACGTAGCTGTCACCTACGCGATCTACCACTATCCGGCTAAGCAGGGGACATTCACAAGTAATTATAGCCTAGACACCGATGTCTACACTACCAACTACTACTTCAATCTAGGAGCTACCAAGATCAAAGCACTCAACACGAGTTGCAAACTTAAGAACTGAATAAGAACAAATGCTTACATTAAATCAGAATGTTGAATATAAAAGTACCTCAGAACGCAGCTCCAGGCAAGGGAGCTGAATCCAGACGAATACAGCTACGAAGAAGCTCCGACAGGCCTGGGACTCCTCCGAATCTCTACTCATCGACTCTATCGCTCTAATCTCTTTCTTGATTGCTAGCCTAGATCTAATGGATATCTATCTAATGCTTCAGGCTCTTCAGCTCTTGATCTGGCCTCCTCCAAGGGGGGTCTGGCCCTCTATTTATAGCCCGGTGGGATGAATGCGTGTCGTAGGATCAAACCGACTTAACCAAGGGCCGAGATGACTCCTCAAAGGCGGTGGAAGAAGAATCTGGAAGGCGGTGGGCAGAAACCCTAGGGGGGCGCCGCCCGGCCCCCTAGGGCCAGACGGCCCCACCACCTGCCAGGTGGGGCCTCGGCTGCTTCGGGTGGCTTCCAGAGGCTTCTAACGTGTCGATGACGTATGTTGCCTTGGCAGTTCAAGTTTCGTGGTAATTAAGAACCTAAATTCCCTCTTTTAAGCTTTTCTGGATAATCCCCTAGAAAATATACAATTCACCAAAACTAGTGGAAATTATTAGTAATAACCCTATTCTACTAGATATTCATGTGTAATGCAGGGATAATTGATAGTAAAATTTAGACGTTAACAAGTGTCAACAAGTACCCCCACACTTAGGCTTTTACTCGTCCCGAGAAAAAGGTTGGTTTTAAGATATAAAAGTTTAGAGAGAGAATGGAACATTTAAAACATAACTTAGAATATAATATATAAAACTAGTCTAGTCATACATGTACTGCGTAATTCAAAATGTCTACCATGAATCTTTGAGTAGTTGGAGAACAGAACAGCTTGAAACAGATCACTCTCTTCCTTTAGTTAAGTTCAATTGGAGAGTAAGTTGATTTTGCAAATAAAACTTAGCTTTTCCTTCTCCTTTTGTAGTACTCTTGAATCACTGATATATCTGGTATTTTTGTATCCTCACCAAGGCATTAATGATATTACCTTCTTTATCCTACTTCTAAAAAGCTTATGTGGATCTCAGGTAGGTATGAATGTGAAAGCATACTTGTATTGCATTTATTGTAAAGTCAAACAGTGAATCCATAGAGAAATGAGGCATATAATCGAATCAAGATTTATTTGGTGGAATATGGTGGAACCTAATTCTACCTTGCTCCTTGAGAAAATAAATCTCTCTTTGAACTAATTAAATTTATCCAGAGTGTATGAGCTATCTTCTTTCTTTCTTCTTCTTTTTCTTTTTTTCAAGGGAGGCGAGCATCTTGTACCCATTGTTTTAATTTCTTCGGACACTTGTCCATTTTTTTATACTCCCTTTTTCTTTTGCATAACTCATACCTCTTTTGAATTTAGTAACTAATTGATTTTAACGAAACATGGAGCAATTATTTGGTGGCTATTCTATATGATTATTTTTGGTGTTTTATCCCAGTGTAGGAGAGAAACATTTTTAGTGGAATAATTCGCTATTACTCCCAGACTAGAGTAATGCTATGTGGAAGTGGCACTTGATTCGAAAATATGACAAATTTCTTCAAAGGGTTACAAAGGTTGACCAAACTCAACACAAAAATAAGTACTAAATGTAGAAGGTTTCTATCCCTATATATGGCTCTGATAGGACATTATATTTACCACAAAGGAGAGGTATAACTAATTATTTAATTTTGAAATAAAATCTCCAAAGACGAAACAGCAGGAATTAAGTTCTCATTATTCTACTATCTCGTGTTCCACGACAACTTAAGCAATCATGGGGTCCCTATAAATAGTTTCCAACAGAAACATGACTCCTAGAAAAGTGTTATATAATTTATTCTTAAGTCATGAATTAAAACAATCATTTTCTTTCGTAAAAGTGTTCATCATGTAAATTTTGATTCGGATTGAAACAGGAATTGAAACATATGCAATTATACTTGTATTGGACTCAAATCTGACTGTGGCC
The DNA here is from genome assembly GCA_038502445.1 of Eremochloa ophiuroides. Taxonomy (NCBI): domain Eukaryota; kingdom Viridiplantae; phylum Streptophyta; class Magnoliopsida; order Poales; family Poaceae; genus Eremochloa; species Eremochloa ophiuroides. Next base: position 54,269,572 of record JAHLJS010000003.1, on the reverse strand, counting down.
AAGGGGCGGATGTAGAGGAGGTAGGGAGGCTGCCAGGTCGGCTCAGGTAGGGCACCTGGCGGCGTGCCTCTGTGGCCCCTCGGGGCCCTACTTCGGTGCGCGTGGTCTTGGTTAGATTATTTTCCGAATTACATAATTTTCTCGAGCAAATTGATTTCCGTGGTCACGATATGCCTTCCCCCACACTTGTTTTCCTGTATACTTTTCTGCGCAACATGTGGAGACAACATGCGTACCAAAAATAGAGAGTAGAGTATATAAAGAAATATTAAAACATTAATAAGAATAAGGCACTTTATTTATTCAATAATAATAGATCACTCTAACAACTGACTGAGCTAACGACTGTCCTAGCTCATTAGGCCTTGTTCTAATATATAACCAAGCAAACTTAATAATATAATCAAACCTAACACACTTGTGCCTTATTACATAGATAACTAGGGTAGATAAGTAGGGTAGCTTAATGCCGCCCTTTCTTTGTGAGATCTCTGATTTCTCTCTTAAACTTCCCAACCTCTTCTTTAAGCTTATCTTTGGCGCGCTTGAGGCTGCGGATTAACTTGACATTGATTTCTATCTGCTTAGTCATGCCGCCCATAATCTTAGTTCTTAATTCCTCAGTCTTCTCTATTCCCTTAGAGAGGGCTTCAATCTTCTCATTGAGGATTCGTAACGAGAGCGGAGGCTATTTAGGACCTTTCTCTAGCGATAACGTTGAAGCAGCTCTCTGTCTCTTGGGCGGAGGTGGTATGAAATCGGTGTAGCGGACTTGGCCTGGACGTGCACGAACTCCATTAATGGCAGGGCGAGCAGTGGTGTATTTTGCACACACTAACGTCCCGTTCTTGTCAGTCCTGAACCGAACAGGAGTCGCTCATTGTCTCTAGGTGGAAGAAGCTAGGTGCCTCGGGGAATAGCGACCTGCTTTCCCTTAGTACCGTCTTCTAGCAGCAGCCTTGCGGGTGGTGATGGCAGAGCAGGCTGAGCTTGCGTGTAGTAGACTTACTCAAATTTCAGAGGTACCGTAGCGAGGTGCTTCGGTGGCACGATGGTGAGAGGCTTTGGCAGCGCGAGGAGATGGCCTTCGAGTCGTCGCCTTGGATCTTGCCGAAGTCAGCGCCAACGACCGCTTTCGTCTGCCATTGCTACTAGATCTAAACTAGAAAGTTTCTTTGAAGGAGAGAGAGGCAATTGTTGAAGGGATGCAATTGAGGATGGTATAGGTGCGTATTTATATAGGTTTTCAGGAGACAGGATAAGGTCAAATCTAGGTTTTACAGGATTCGTATGAAAGAATATCTGCACGCATCGGGAATCTACGTGAAAGTGTTTAGAAAGGATGTAGAAAGAAAAGGAAACGAGAGATGGGATGAGAGGGAAAAGGGGGCCGCCGCCCGGCCCCACTAGGGCGCCGGCCGGCCCCACCAGGTGGCTTCTCGTGGTGACCGTGCTCGTGATGCCTCTAGACTCTATCTACTTCCTATTAGTTGCGATGCGCGATAATTTTTCGTAACAGACGATGACAGGACTAAAAAGTTGGTAATTAGACAAAGTCCAGCCCAGTCAACAACTTCTGAATTAAATGGCTCTAAAAATAATTTAAGTCAGTGACCATTTACCTTGAATAACGTACCTTCCTGTGATTGTAGAGTTACCTACTCCATGTGGCGATGCATTCACAATCCGTAAATGGTCCTTCCCATTTGCTTCGTAGTTTTTCCAAGTCCGAATAATTTAAACCTGGAATTAAAAAGTAATACCTTATCTCCTGGTGCAAACTCCTTCTTCTTGATCCTCTTGTCATGCCATCTTTTTGTTCTTTCTTTGTAAATCTTTGAATTATGATAAGCCTTTTCTCTCCATTCTTCTAATTCTGATAATTGCATCTTTCTCTTTTCTCCAGCGGCTTCAAAGTCCATATTCCATCTCTTAATAGCCCAGTGAGCCTTATGCTCTAATTCCACTGGTAAATGACAAGTCTTACCATACACTAACTGATAAGGTGACTTGCCCAAGGGTGTCTTGTAGGCAGTCCGATATGCCCAAAGTGCTTCGGGTAATCGATCCTTTCATGCAGTACCCATCTCATTTACTGTTTTCTGTAGAATATTCTTGATATGTTTGTTTGATGTTTCTGCCTGGCCACTTGTCTGAGGATGGTATGGGGCAGCAACATTATAACGGATTCCATGAGCTTGTAAGTATCGGTGAAACTTCTTATCAGTGAAATGTGTTCCTCCGTCACTAATGACCATCCTTGGTGTCCCAAACCTTAGAAATATAATTTCTTCGAACATCTTCTTTGAATGTTTGGAATCAGCATTCATGCATGGCATAGCTTCTACCCATTTGAATACATTATCTACTGCCACCAGAATGTATTCATAGTTTCTTGATTTCACAAATGGTCCCATGTAATCAATTCCCCAGACATCAAAGAGCTTGATCTGGAGATTGTTGGTGAGTGGCATAGCATCTCTTGCATTGATATTTCCGTGCCTCTGACATGATCCACATCTCCGGACAAAATCTTTGGTGTCTTCATACATAGTTGGCCAAAAGAACCCTACTCTGCCAGATCTTAGCGTGAGCGCGGAATGCCCCATAATGACCTTCATATGGTGATGCATGGCATTTTTGAATGATCTGCATGCCTTCTTCTACTGGTACACATCTTCTAAGTAACCCATCTGAGCAGATTCTAAAGAGGTATGGTGGATCCCATATGTGGAGACGACTTTCATAAATGAGATTCTTTTTATTTTTCCCTGGTGGTTCATAACCTGCAACCATAAAGTTGACAATATTCGCGTACCAAGGGTCTGACTTGGTCACTTTAAACAACATATCATCTCTTAATGAGTCATTAATAGGTAGTCCCTGAGGTTTTTCAAAGTGTATTCTAGACAAGTGATCAGCAACTGGATTTTCTGTTCCTTTTCTATCTTTAATTTCTAAGTCAAATTCTTGAAGTAACAAAATCTATCTTATCAAACGTGGTTTAGCATCTTTCTTAGTGAGTAAATATTTTAAAGCAGCATGATGAGAATAGACAATTACTTTTGCTCCTACTAAGCAAGATCTAAATTTTTCAATAGCAAAAACAACAACCAGGAGCTCTTTTTCAGTTGTTGCATAATTTAGTTGTGCTCCTGTCATAGTTTTACTAGCATAAGCGATTGCATGATGCTTTTATTCTTTGTTTGTCCTAATACTGCCCTACAGCATAATCACTAGCATCACACATAATTTCAAAAGGTAAAGACCAATCAGGAGGGTTGAATGATTGATGCTGATGTAAGTGCTTCTTTAAGAATATTAAAAGATTTTAAACATGCATCATCAAAATCATAAGTTAGTCAGTGGTCTAAGCAATATGTGAAAAATATTTTATAAATCTACGATAAAAACCACAATGACTAAGAAAATTTCGGATTCCTTTTATATTAACAGGTGGAGGTAGTTGTTCAATTACTTTAATTTTTGCCTTGTCTACCTCTATACCTCTTTCAGACACCAGGTGCCCTAGCACTATTCCTTCTCTAACCATGAAATGACATTTTTCCCAATTAAGGACTAAGTGCTTTTCTTCACATCTTTGCAAAACCTTATCTAGATTTTCTAGACAATCATCAAAAGTTTTTCCATAAACTGAAAAATCCTTCATAAAAACTTTCATGAATTTCTTCTATCATTTCAGAAAATATAGACATCATACATCTTTGAAAAGAAGTAGGTGCATTATATAATCCAAAAGACATTTTACGATAAGCATAAGTTCCATAAAGACATGTAAAAGTGGTTTTGCTTTGATCACGAGGGTGTATAGGAAATTTGGTGATATCCAGAATAACCATCAAGGAAACAAAATAAAAAATTACTCACTAAACGGTCTAACATCTCATCAATGAAGGGTAACGGAAAATGATCTTTCTTTGTTGCTTTATTAAGTTTTCTATAATCTATGCACATTCGCCATCCAGTGACAGTTCTCTGGGGTATTAATTCATTTTTATCATTTTGAACTACAGTCATTCCACCTTTTTTAGGTACAAACTTGAACAGGGCTTATCCACTCACTATGCAGTACAGGATAAATAAGCCTAGCATGCAAAAATTTTAAGACATCTTTCTTAACAACTTCCCTCATCGCATTCTGAAGCCTACGCTGGGGCTCTCTAGAAGATGTAACTTCTGGGATGGTTGGAATGCGATGGGTGCACAAAACAGGACTAATCCCCTTAAGGTCTTGGAGTGAATAACCAAAAGCAGCACGACGTTTTTCTAAAACAGTTATTAATTTAAAAAATTCTTCATCAGAAAGTTTATCACTTATAATAACATGAGAATTTTGATCATTATTCAGAAAAATATATTTAAGACCAGAAGGCAGTTGTTTAAGTTCAATAGAAGGCTTAGGTGGCTTTAGTAATTCATCCAAAGGTTCAGGATCAATAGGATCCTCCTCCTCTTCATTAATGAAGAACTAGGTATCATCTTCTATATTAGGTTCAATAAACTCTTCAAATGACACAGCCTTAACCGCTTCTATTGGATCTAACTCAGGAAGTGGCGCTGCCTTAGCTTTTAATGCATGTGTTATAGGCATAGAGAGATTAACTCCTTTCCCAAGTTTGATACCTAAATTGCCCGTACAACCTTCTTGTAAAAGTTTTCCTATTGATAATCCAATCATTACATCAAAATCCCAAACATCAAAGATATAAAAATTCAGCAAAATTCGAAATTCATTAATCACAATAGGAAGGGCACATAAAACTCCTTGAACTAGGAATAATATGTCCTGAACGACTTTTCAATAATTTATTCGTAGAAATTAATGGCATATCTTTCAAGAACTTTTCAGCAACAGTAAGAGACATAATATTGACACCTACTATTGGGTTATAAAAGGCATCAAAAAGATATGCATCAATTTGACATTTAATAGTAATGGCAGGAGAATTTAAACGAATTATATCATTTGAAAGTTCAGATTCTATTAACCACTCATTACTCATAACTAAAATCAATTCTCTTGTTATTTCTCTAAGGAATTTTAGATCAGTAGGATATGAAACATTGAAATTTTTAAAATTCATAGACTCTTGAGGTTTTATAATTTTATGATAATATGAGGTATTTCCATAATCATCAAAAAGTTCATCCTCAAATTCAAGCATAAAATCAGAAATTGGAGTTATCTCCTTCTCATTAGATAGTTCAGGTAAAGGTTGAGATGAATCAGACAAAAATTTAGAATTAGGTAACAAAGATTCATCTTCTAACAACTCTTCTTTTTCTTCAGGGAGATCATTTAAGATATTAGTAAGAATAGTTTTAGCATGTGTAGCAGTAATATGCATAAATGCTCCACCCGCGGCCAAATTAAGATATTCTTTATTTTTATCATTAAGGCATAAAAACAAATGTTGCAAAAGCATAGGTTCTGGCAAAGCAAGATTAGGTCCAGAATTTATAAATCCATCAAAACGTTCCCAAGCCTTGCCTAATGATTCGTTATCTAATTGTTTAAATCCAATAATTTCAAAACGAAGTTTAGCGACTTTTTCGATAGGGAAAAATTTAAGACAGAAATTAGCACGCAATACTTCTCAATCTCCTTGACTACTGCCAACATGGCGATTATACCATTTCTTTGCTTTTCCCGTTAATGAAAACGAAAAAGTTTTCATCTTAAAGTTTCATCCGCCGTGCCCTTAATATGCAGACATCCACAATGTCTGCTCAAAATCAACTAAATGGGAATAGGGGTTTTCGCTAGAACCACCAGAAAAAACGTGTTCCTGAACTAACTTAATTAATCCCGGGCGTAACTCATAGCCAGATGATGTAATAGGTTTAGATAATTCTTTTGGCTGGAGATACGATCCCGATGGTGCTCCGTATTGATATAAAAGTTGGGATATGGGTTCCATATTTAAAAAAGTAAAAGATAAAAGATAAAAGTATAATACAAGATTAAGATAAACTATAGTCAAGATCAGCAAATCGTTCCCTCGGCAACGGCGCCAGAAATGCTTGCTGGTATAAATTAACTGCACTCTATTAAATATTATTTTTATCAAAGTATCCGCAAGCGCACAGATAGAATACCGATGTAGCACTTCACCAGACAATCCCGGTTTTAATATCGAACCCAAAGGAACAGTAGGTGATACTGACTAAGTCTATTGATTCTTAACCCGATAATACAATCAATCCAGAGAATATCAAGAATGAGGAAATAGCTAGTGACTATCTAGTTTCAACAACTGGCAAACTTTGAATAATATCGTTCTAACTGGGCAGTGACCCGAATAAGAGCATAAATCAGAGTTCCCTTCTACCGAGCACTTATACACCTTTCGATCCTATCAACAGGAAGTGGACTACAGAGGACTCAATGTAGCTGTCACCTACGCGATCTACCACTATCTGGCTAATCAGGGGACATTCACAAGTAATTATAGCCTAGACACCATGTCTACACTACCAACTAGTACTTCAATTTAGGAGCTACCAAGATCAAAGCACTCAACACGAGTTGCAAACTTAAGAACGAATAAGAACAAATGCTTACTTGAATCAGAATGTTGAATACAAAAGTACCTCAGAACGCAGCTCCGGACGAGAGAGCTGAATCCAGACGAATATAACTACGAAGAAGCTCCGACAGGCCGGGACTCCTCCGAATCTCTACTCATCTACTCTATCTCTCTAATCTCTTTCTTGATTGCTAGCCTAGATCTAATGGATATCTATCTAATGCTTCAGGCTCTTCAGCTCTTGATCTGGCCTCCTCCAGGGGGGGTCTGGCCCTCTATTTATAGCCCGGTGGGATGAATGCGTGCCGTAGGATCAAACCGACTTAACCAAGGGCCGGGATGACTCCTCAAAGGCGGTGGAAGAAGACTCGGGAAGGCGGGCAGAAACCCTAGGGGGGCGCCGCCCGGCCCCCCTTAGGGCCGGCCGGGCCCACCACCTGCCAGGTGGGGCCCCGGTTTCTTCGGGTGGCTTTCAGAGGCTTCTAGCGTGTCGATGACGTATGTTGGCTTGGCGTTCAAGTTTCGTGGTAATTAAGCACTTAAATCCCTCTTTTAAGCTTTTCTGGATAATCCCCTGGAAAATATACAATTCACCGAAACTAGTGGAAATTATTAGTAATAACCCTATTCTACTAGATATTCATGTGTAATGCAGGGATAATTGATAGTAAAATTTAGACGTTAACAAGTGTCAACTCTCCTACCTATTTCATGTACCTCATGAATTCCGTTTTCATGCCGGAGCTTGACAAATTCGTGGTTGTGTTCATTAACGACATCCTTGTCTATTCCAAAACCCCCGAAGAACATGCCAGCCATCTCCGTGTTGTCCTGACTCGCTTGAGAGAACAACAACTTTATGCCAAGTTCAGCAATTGCAAGTTTTGGTTGGACAGAGTTCCATTCCTTGGACATATTCTGTCGGCAAAAGGTGTATCAGTTGATCCGAGCAAGGTGGAAGAAATCTTGAATTGGAAGCCACCATCCACAGTACACCAAGTCCGTAGTTTCATGGGGATGGCGGGATACTACCGTCGTTTCATTTCGGATTTTTCTAGAATGTCCAAGCCTATCACTGGGTTGTTGAAGAATCAAGTTAAATTTGTCTGGTGGCCCGAGTGTGAGAAGGCATTCCAAACTTTGAAGAAGTTGTTGACCATTGCACCAGTCTTAGCTCAATCTGACATTGAAAAACCATTTGATGTTTACTGTGATGCTTCTGTTACCGGTCTTAGTTGTGTCTTGATGCAAGAGGGCCGAGTCATTGCGTATGCTTCGCGGCAACTCAAGCGCCATGAAGAGAATTACCTCACTCATGATTTGGAATTGGCCGCCGTTGTCCATGCCTTGAAGATATGGCGTCACTATCTATTGGGAAGTACTTGCAATATCTACACTGATCACAAAAGCCTAAATATATTTTTACCCAAGAAGAGTTGAACATGAGGCAAAGAAGGTGGATCAAGTTGATAAAGGATTATGATATTGAAGTGCATTACCACCCAGGTAAGGCGAATGTGGTCGCCGATGCACTCAGTCGGAAGGTTCATTGTAATTGTCTGACAGTGAAGCCTTGAGATCTTTGTTTGTGCCATGAGTTGGAAAAGTTAGGTATAGAAATAGTTCCACAAGGTAGCCTAGCCAACATTAGCATAGAGACACCTATTCGAGAACAGATCATTGCTGCTCAGAAGGAAAGCAAGGGAATCAAACACATCATGGAGAAAGTCCAAGCCGGTAAGGCAGATTGCTTCAGGATTGATGACGAAGGTATTGTATGGTTCAAGGATCGGTTAGTTGTTCCCAAGGTTGCTGGGTTATGTCAGATGATCCTCGATGAAGTGCATCTATCAAGATTCTCTATTCATCCAGGAAGCAACAAGATGTACCAGGCCTTGAAACAAAAATTCTAGTTGACTAAGATGAAGATAGAAATTGCTCGGTATGTAGCCAGGTGTGATACTTGTCAGAAAGTGAAAGCAGTGCACATGAAGACCGCTGGAGAACTATAACCATTGCCTGTTCCTACATGGAAATAGGAAGATATCAGCATGGACTTCATTGTGGGTTTGCCCAAGACATCCAGAGGTTTTGATTCAATCTGGGTGGTCGTGGACCGCCTCACTAAGCAAGCTCATTTCATTCCCGTCAAAACCATATATACGGCAGCAACTTATGCAAAGCTATATATAGAAAATTTGATAAAGCTTTATGGGGTGCCGAAGACCATTGTCTCAGATCGAGGTGCTCAGTTCATCTCAAACTTTTGGAAGTCTTTCCATAAGTCACTGGGAACGAAACTCCTACATAGTTCATCCTACCATCCGTAGACTGACGGTCAGACTGAGAGGGTCAACCAAGTGTTGGAAGAGATGTTGAGGGCATGTGCACTCAATTATACCACCACATGGGATGAGTGTTTGGCCTTAGCAGAGTTTTCATATAATAATAGTTACCAGGAAAGTATCAAGATGGCACTATTTGAGGCAGTGTATGGCCGTAGATGTCGTACTCCACTAAATTGGTCTGAGCCTGGGGAAAGATGGTTCTTTGGAGTTGACTTGGTAGAGGAAACTGAGGATAAGGTTAGGCAAATACAAAATAATTTGAAGGTGGCCCAGTCACGTCAGAAAAGTTACGCAGATAGGAGATGTCGACCCTTAGCATTCAAGACAGGAGATTATCTCTACCTTAAGGTTTCACCAATGAAGGGAATTAGTCATTTTGGGGTTAAAGGCAAATTAGCCCCTCGTTACATCGGACCATTTCAAATCTTGGAACGCTTTGGAATGGTAGCATATAAAGTGAGATTGCTGGAACACCTCTCAGCAGTTCACAATGTATTCCAGGTGTCACAACTTAAGAAGTGTCTTCGAGTGCCTGATCAAGTCATTGACATTGAAGGAGTGGAACTTGAACCAGATCTAACTTATTCTGAGTATCCAATTCGAGTCCTGGGTCGAAAGGATCGTGTCACTCGAAGGACCACAACCAGATGGTACAAGATCAAATGGAGTCAGCATTCCAAAAATGAAGCTACCTGGGAATCAGAAGACTATCTCGCAGAGAACTTCCCCGAATTCTTTGCAACTCTGTAGATGTAAATTTTCTGGTCATATAATATGTAAACTCTCTAACCAGTTTTATGGTCATAGGTTTACTTGACACGTTTCTTTTCCATTACTTAGCCTTAAGTCTTAGTCGTGTATTAAATCTCAGGACGAGATTTCTTTAAGGGGAAAGGGCTGTAACACCCCTGGTGTTACGGTTAATTAAAACCTGTCATGTCATCATATTAATTGCTAATCATCCCGCATTTAACCTAATTACTATGTGTTGGATATTTTTAACATCACTTCATGTTAAGTTGTCATCCCTAACATGATGCCAAAAACCAAAGGTAAAATAATCTTCACTTGCCTCCTAAAAATAATACTATAGAATATATCCGCAAGCGCATAGATAATTCTCCCATTGTAGCACTTCACCCGGTAAGTATTCCGAGTATCGTTGATTTGTTTTATGCCAAAAGGATAAAGGGGCATTCTACTCATTAGGATAATCTACTATAATGATTGGAAAGATAAATGTGCAGACCTATGATAACACATAACTCTAGTGCTTTAGCGATAAATAAGTCAATGATAAATGGTAAATGATAACTGAGTAAATGAGGTAAAAGGTATTCCAGAGATAGAATATAGAGACTCACTAATGTAGTAAAATAATCTCGAGATTCGGCTAAAATAAAGGAAACCTATGGAATTACTCAATACAAAGTCTACAGCCTATGCCACATTACACATTTTCATTTATAGCATAATCAACTCAGAAAACATCATAAGGAGCATCATCTAATGAGGATATTAAGACACAAGGGTCACCTCCTTCAGCGACCGCGCTCTGTCGACCTACGTACGGGGGTTGGACTACAGAGGAACCAACGCAGCTGTAACCTACGCGGACTACCACATGACCTGGCACGTCAGGGTGCCTCTGTAGGTACACAATATATCCAGACACCACGTCTACATAATGTATACCACCTAACTCACTCAAATACTGAATTAGGCGCTTTACGATCAAATGACAATAATCATCACCAATCACAACTATATCGAATATACAACTAGAATAAACTAAGAACTGAATAAGTAGCAATATATTAAAATAAAGTAAAGTCATAATGAGATACAAGATAAAATTATCGATCTCCAGACGAACGGATCTGGAATCCCAAGCGTAGTGCCCAACTCTACTTAAACCTTGCTAGACGCCTAAACTATGAACTTGAAGAACTAGAGCCCTATTTCTGATCTCTAGAAACCATAACTTCTGTCTACTCTTGACGAATGAAGCAGGAGGAATGAATTGGTGCTCTGGGAGGGGGTCTGCCCCTCTATTTATAGCCCGGCGGGATGAACGTGCGCCGTGGGATCAAACCGACTTGAACAAAGGGCCCAGATGACTCCAAAGAGCCAGTGGAAGAAGACTCCAGAAGGTGGGCCGAAACCCCAAGGGGGGGCGCCGACCGGCCCCACCTTGGCACCGGCCGGCCCCACCCTGGTGGGGTTCGGGCCCCGGCCGCTTCGGGTGTGTTCTAGACTCTTCCAGGGTCTTCGTGATGATGTTTCCTTGGCGGTTAAGTTTCGTGGTAATTAGGCACTTTAATCCTTCCTTTAAGCCTTTCAAGAATAATCCCTGGAAAATACACAATTCACCAAAACTCGTGGAATTTGACAGTAATAACCCCTGTGCTTCTATTATTGATCTTCCCTAGGCATTAGTTGACGATATAAAATTGGTACTTAACGACCGTCAACACTGTGCATCAATTAAAATAAGTTTTATTCTGGCATATGATTGTGCTTAGGGTATTGTAGAGTGATTTGGAATGTTTATGTGTGATTGGTTATATATTCAAATTCAATTTGGAAATTTAAAAGAAAAATCAAATTAAAACCCAAATCGGACCACAAAACCCTAATTCAAAAACTACCAAGAATCTGGTGAAAGTTCCTCAATGGAAGTTGTAGATCTTTTAAAATGGAACAACTTTTATTTTAGGTGATTTTGAAGTTCTTGAATAAAAATTTGAATTAAACCCTAATTACTAGTTGGAAATTAAAATTTGAAATAGCATTTCAAAAATTATCAATAATCTGGCCAAACAACCTTAATGAAATTGTAGAGCTCAAAAAGTAGAACAACTTTCATGTTTACAGAAATTTAAGTTATTGAGAGAAATAAGGAGAATTTGATTAGATTGCATTTGAATTTCAAAAATCTTTCTACCCTTTTTTGAATAATTTCAAAAATATTCACAATTTGAACTTGCTTCAAAAATCAAAAGTATTCTTCACAAAATTCTCCATAACTTTTATTTTTGGGATTTTTCTGTTTGCTACATAGAATAGGGAGTAATTTGTAAAACTAGGCTTTGACCTTGCTCTGCTACAGTACACGGGCCCTTACCCGGCAACGCACGCGTGCGCACGCACCGCGCGCCGGCGCCGTCCTGCCGGGCAGGGCGCTGCCGCCGCCGGGCCACAGTCGCATGGGGGCCCCGGGTGCATGCTTATCCTTATCCCCTCCTCCTCGGTGGCTTAAAGACGACGAGCACCCCTATTTTCTTCTCCTCCTCCCTATCCATCGCCGCTAACGTGCCCGCGGGTGGCGGCCAAATTAGTCGTGCCCAGACCACCTCCATCCTCTCCATCTCGCCAACACCTTCACCTTTTCCTAGCGCACCGTTTGAGCCCGCTCTTGTAGGTTTTCGTGGTCGGAGTCGACCGCGCGACCGATTCTCTTCCTCGGCTCCGGCGAGAGCGCCGCCGTGATCTCTCGCGACGTTGTTGTGGCGCTGCGGTGGGTCATTTCCTTCACTCTTTAGTGTTCTGAGTTTGCCTTGGCCCACTTGTTCTCCTAGACTAGGTGATCTAACCTCTACCGTCTTAGGTTCGTCGGGACGGAGGCCTCGTCGCCGGTGCAGGCTACTGCGTCCGCCATCGTCGTCGGTTGCGAGCTCCGAGTGGTCCCTGCTCCCAACCCGTACGCGTTTCGCGTCTTGGTGAGCTCCCTGATTCTCTGGAGGTAGCCGGTTAGCTTTTTCGTGGCTCTATGCCGTCGGAACACGCGTGCCACCGTGCCGGTCGCAGTTGGTCCGCCAAGGCCTCGGTGAAGCCGAGCCGAGTCGTCTACCGCCCAACCGACTAGCTAGTATCAAACGGGAGGGAGTGGATTGTGTCCCTGTGCCCGCGACATCGCCGGAGGGGCCGCCGGCGACGCGCCACCGCGTGCGAGCCGCCGTGCGCGCAGTTAGCAGCGGGGAGGGAGAGAGCGAACCGGGTCGGGCTTACTGGGCCGTTTGAGGCCGGCCCAGTGGCTCAATGAGGAGCCGGGTGAGAGAAAGCGCGGGCAGGCCGAACTTGGGCCGGCCTGTTCAGCTTAGGCCAAATCGGGCTAAAACCAGAGTTTCGATTTTCGGTAAATTAAATTGATTTTCTGCATTTCAAGTATATGGAATAGTGCTGTAGTTTATCCTTTTCGTATGAATTAATTTGTTGTGCCAAAAATTATGAAAATAATTGTGGATGTTCTCTGCAGTGTGTAGTATTTAATAAAAATACTAAATAGTAACTTTGAGCAATTTCCATAAGAACTAAAAATCAGTAGTTTAAATGTTAAATGCAACTTTAGGGGATTTTTAATAAATTATGGGTTGATCCAAAAATCATGAAATTTTATTTAGTACTGTTCTAGGTCAAAATCTATCTGTGGGTAAAGTTTGGGATCAATTGGGAGTAATTAAAATTACTAATCATGTAATATTGGATTATTTGATTAATAAAATAAATAGAAAACAATAATCATTTAGGCATTGTGTGATTTTGGGAATGATTGTGACCCTAGGTCAAATATCTTACGACCTAGAAGTCTTTTGAATAGATTTCTCAATAATTGCATGTTATTTATTTATTGCACTTCATTTTCATCTGCATCGTATTAAGCATGCATCATTACGTAAGTGTAGTGACTGAGAACCAGGAAGTAAAAGCTGAGGTGACTGCTGAGGAGACTGTTCCAGAGGTGACCCAAAGGTTTGACATCTGTGGCACTGATCCCGATCCGACACTCTTCGCAATTCAAGGCATGCCCCGGTGCATTCAACCCTTTCCTTGAGATTTATAAAATATTTATCACCTTGAATTAAACTATTGCATTAAGTTGATAAGAGTTGTGTGGTAAACCCAATAGATGCATTACTATCCTAGACCACTTGAATATCCTCCTTGAAACCAGTTTTAAAAGAAATGTTTGAAAAATGCTTAGCCCTACTTATTTAATTTTAGATTTGCATAAAATGCTATTTTCTGTGCTATGATTATATATTGAGAACGAGATATGATGATTGGTGAAGAATTTGATATCCGTTGGTCGACTTGCACTTGGGTTAGAGTCACAATGTATTGTCGCCTTCGGAAATAGTTTGGAACCGGTTGGTAAGAAATTGAAGTCCGTTCGGTGGTTGAGCACTTGGGTTGGAGTCCCAATGCCTTGTCACAGACGGAAAAAGGATTTGGAATCAGTTTGGTAACCTTGTACTTGGGTTAGAGTCCCAATGCATCGTGATAGACAGAAAAATGAATTAGGGACTTTGCAACTAGCCACATACTACGGAAAGCCCTAACTCCGGTGGCTCTACTACTTGAACTGACAACCACGCACTGGGACTGGAGAGATGGCGAGAGTAGCGTGTACCCTCGTGGCCGGCGTGCCTAGAGACGAGAGGAAAACTGTGCTCTCGGGTGGCGCAGGACCAGTTCAGGTTTTGGAAAAGCCGTGGTAGACGGGGTTGGTATATGCAAGCTTAAGTGCTACATATGCAGTGTGGATAAGGATCCCCAGCTGGGTACTAATCGATTCGAATCGTCGTTACTCCTCGGATATGGAGACTCGATTCATTGACTTACAATTGAAAAGTGGTTCGGAACTAAGATGTTTTTTAAAATGAATAAGTAATCGGAATTGAAGGACACATGTGAAAGATCTGAGAGCCATTGTTATTGATTAAAATAATATTGAGTAAAATATTGAAAGTAGGATTAGTATTGCTTTTCTGCAAAACACTTTGACTCTTGCTAACGTCTTACCTTCACTACCCTCTGCCTGCATTTCTGAGTCTTCTCCCCAATTTCTTAGTCGGGTAAATCTTGCGGAGTACCCCGGTACTTTGTTAACCCTTGTTGCAGGAGAATCACCACATTAGGTTTGTCTCGCCCCCTGCTACGTGACCATTATTCAGGAAGGAAGTGAGGATGAGTGAAGTAAGACCCTTGGGCAGGGTTCATGTTATCTTTACCTAGTTACCTTGTATTTGGTTATTCCACTGCTACTGCTACTTTTCTACGGTTTGTAATAACTGCACTTGAATTTTATTTGGACAACTGGTTTGTAATCTAAGTACTATGTAATCTTTTCGCGCTTTTACTCTGATGTATTTTATTATTAAATGTTGTAATTCTGTAATGGCTTCGCAATGGGATCCTGTCGGTGAAACGGGTACTGATGTAGCCCGGCAGAGCCTTCTAGATCATCTAGGGACACGGGTCCGGCTGTCAGAGGTCATTAGTGACAATGACAGGTGCCTGTGGGCCACTAGATTTAGGCGGTTCTGTTACAGCTCACTTGCTTACTGGCAAGGTACTCCTTGTTGTAGCGATATACCCACTTGAAGGTTCACGCGCTGATTTCTATCACACACCAAATCCATCTCAAGGGTCCTGCACAACCAACACACGATAGAGATCCACAAGCTTGAGCACTTCACTAGAGTAGCCAATTTACGAACTCCCATGGGAGAGGCTCAAGAACCCTTTACAACTTCATCGATCGGAGGCGGAGACAATCACCAACTTCCCTCAACGGTCCTCACAGCTCCAAGCCATGTAGAAGCCAGCAAACTCCAAGAGTAGAAAGAGAATACACTGCAAAATCTGGATGCCAAGTGCCTCTAGATGATTTCACTCAATGCAATGCACTTGATGCTCTCCAATCTCAGCAAATTGATGTTGCAATCAAGTAGGATGGGTGAGAGAGAAGTGGAGAGACTCACTAGCTTGTTAAGTCAATGAAAATGGCTAACTGTTGTAGCACAAACCAGCCACTCCACCTATTATAGCCCCCAACACGAAATCCAAATGTTACACTCATTTTTGGGGGCACCTGACGCACCTTAAAGTTGCACCGGACGCGTCCGGTGTATCGCCCAATGACACGTGTACTAGCCGTTTGAATTCTACCCGCTGTGCCCAACCACCAAACGCGTCAGCCATCACACCGGATGCACAAACGCCAGTGTCCAATGAACCACCAGAGAGGTTCCAGAGAGCACATTTGCTCACCGGACGCGCCACGGAGTTCGGTGCTTCAACAAATAATTTCTGAGTTCTGCGCTATTAGCACCGGACGAGCAGCACAGTGCACGCCTCGCGTCCGGTGCAAAGAAACCTGTGTTCGCTTGAAAGACTCATCGAGCAGACCCGAGAGCACAGAGTTCACACCTGACGCGTTTGGTGGAACCTCACTGTTGACATCTACTAACATCGCCAAATATAACTATATAACTTTTAATACTAGAGACGAGATTAGAGATGTATGGTAATTAATTAACTGGTCATTAGCAGCTAGCCACTTATCTATTACCAACTATTCTTATGCATGAACTAGGTTGTCATCCCTAATTATATATGCTAAGAATAAATAAAGGTTTCATATATTATTCAATGTGACTAGGCAGAAATATAAAAATATAAACTAAGAACAATTCTGCAAGCGGACAGATAATTATACCATTGTAGTATTTTACCTAGAGTCTATCAGGTTGTCAATTTATATTTATACCACTGGGAAGGACTGAATAAACTTTAATCTATTATATTGATAGTGAATATATACAATGGATAAGCGGTGATATCGATGTCATTTACTCTACTCAAAACAGGTAGAGGTCACAAGATAATAAAGATAAATAAAGTGATAAGTATGATCAAGCATCATAAATAATAGGATAAACATCAGAGCACTTTTTAGTCATAGTAATAGCTAGCCAATGAATAACTAAGGTAATTAATATCTATAGAGCACTTTCTATAGAATTAATATCTAAGGTAATTCTATAACTACGTCAATGAATAACTCTAATTAGTGCAATTACATCTAGCAATTCATTGTTAGATTAGTCTTATATCATGAGCACATGTAAAGGGCATCATCTAGGAAGGATGTGAAACAGAGTCATCACCCAACTTCGCGACCGGTACCTGCTTGCCTACTATACGGGGGGTGGACTACAGAGAACTCAACGCAGCTTGTCACCTACGCGATCTACCACACGGCCCGGCACATCAGGGTGCACTCGCAGATAAACAGAATACCTAGACACCACATCTACATATCGTTCATCATCTACCCAACGATCGTCGTTTGTATAAACGCTATACGAGCAATTACATGAATTCAATAAGATCAAACCAACTATACTAGAAATATAATCAAAGCAGACAAAGACTATTGTAATCAAGAACATATAAACTATTAAGAACAATGTTTCCCTAATCATAATGAAGAATACAATAATAGAGAAAGAACTAGAACTATACCAAACTCCGCGCTCCAGACAGACATCGGGGCTCCAGATCCCGCCGAAGAACTAGAACTCCTCTACTTCTAATATAACTAGGCTAGAACTATGAACTAGATGGCTCTTGATGAACTAGAAGGCTCTTGATGGCTTGACCAAAGACTTGATGTCTTGGATGAATGATGGGATGCCTCCAGGGGGGTCTGCCCCTTTATTTATAGCCCGGTGGGATGCACGTGCGCTGTAGGATCAAACCGACTAACCAAGGGCCAAGATTACTCCTCAAAGGCGGTGGAAGAAGACTCTAGAAGATGGCGGCGAAACCCTAGGGGGGCGCCGCCTGGGCCCCCTAGGGGCCGACCGGCCCCACCACCTGTCATGTGGGGCCCCGGTTGATTCGGGTGGCTTCCAGAGTCTTCTAGTTTGTCGATGACGTATGTTGCCTTGGCGTTCAAGTTTCATGATAATTAAGCACTTTAATCCCTCTCTTAACCTTTTCTGGATAATCCCCTAAAAATACAGAATATGCAAAACTCGTGAAAATTGTCGGTTAATAAACTAGACTAGTGTGTATTCATATATCCTTTGGTGTCTAAAGTTTTAATAAAAGTTGACGTTATCCATCGTCAATAACACCCCCAAGCTTACCTATTTGCCAGTCCCTTGGCAAACAAACTAAGCCAAATTACCAAAGTATTTAGATCAGGAGTTGCTGCAATGCTTTCATACTTTCCAAATACACATGCTTTCAAACAGATATTCTCCTCTGAATTAGACAATAACTGCTCTAACCTTCAGACTTACCCATCTTACCGTTAACTATGGAGCTTTACAACTTTCGCGTAAGTCTTGAGCAATTGAAAGATAGAACAATCGAGTCAAGCACTATGTAGCAAATTCTTCACAGGTACCAATATTCCGGAGGTTTTATAAGTTTTTCGAAATAAAGCTCAGAACTTAATTATATGACACTCTCAAGTCCTTCAATATATGTGGTATTTATGGATCTCACTTAAGACATTAATGATGTCATTCCTCCCTATAGCTAAGAATATATAGTGGAGCTCATAGGGATGGCAATAACAAGGATGAGCATACTTGCAATGCATATGTTGTAAAGTCAAACAATGGATCCACAGAGAGTCGAGGCATACAATCAAACCAAGATGTGCATGTGTACGTGTAACAACCTGGATTTCCCGATAAACAAAAATTCGAGCTTTTTAAAATTTTTCTTGCAAATGTGTGAAGCATATAGTTTATAGAACAAACCAAGACTAACCACTAACGATCATTGCATTCATATAGTATTGATTGTAGGACTTTGTTGTGAGTTCTATAGTCACGTTAGGATTTTTGTGTCAGAGTGCACAAGTCCATAGAAATTTCCTTTCGTCCCTTACGGGACAATCCCGAATTCTTCTCAAATGTCCATCTTGAAATTCCATCCAATAATAAGAGGATAAGATTCCTTTATCTCCCTTTTATTTTCTCCCCGATTCATCTTAGCAATCGGGTAATTCCTTTCCCTATCAAACTCATCCCTTGAATTAAATTCAGCAAAGGGGCGAATTGCTTCCCCTTTGAAGTAATCCTCTCAAATTCCTTTTTGATTTTATATAGAAAATCCCAAATCAAAACTCCAAAAAGGAAAATATTCCCATCTCTCAATGTACTCCAAATCGGCCCAACACACCTCCCCTCTACCCTGCCCGCGCACATAGCCTGTGCTCGCCTAGTCAGCCCAGCTGGCTCGCCCCCGCCTTGGCCCGATCGCGCGGCCCACCTGGCTTCCCAAGCCCGCACCCACGCGTGGCCCAGCTGGCCCAGTGCCGCTCGCCCCTGCCCAAACCCTAGCACGTAGACGCGCTGCTCCCTTCCAGGGCCGCCGCCGTCGCCAGACACGCGACGCGCGCGCGCAATCAGCAACGTGCCACGGTCCTTCCTCGCAACCGATGAGCACCACGTGCCCCGGGCACAGAAGCCGGAGATCACCACCGTCCGTGGCACCCGTACCGTAGTCGAGCTTCTATAAAAACTGAAGTCGCCGCTCCATGCTCCTGTTCTTCTTCCTCGAGGAGCTGCCGCCACTCTCACCCTCTTCCCCATGCCGCACCACTACTCGCACCCTTGCTGAGCCACCACAGCCGCTGCTGCACCGAGCAGGGCCACTGCCGCACGCCATCACGAGCTTCGCTCCGACGAGCTCGCTTCCTTCCCCAAGCCACAACGACCCCGCTTCGTCGTAGCCATGGACACGCCACCTCGACGTCGCCCTGGGACCTCGCCATGCCACGTCGAGCTCATCCTTGCCGTGCGCAGCACCACCACATCGATGGCCTCTCCCTCGTCGTCCCCTGCACCGAGCGCCACGGGCCAAACCGGCCATGACCACAGCAGCACCGTATCCGGCCGCGCCACGTCACGACTGCGCGTGGCCACGCTGCCCGTCTCCGTGGCAGCGGACGCGCTCTCCCTCGCCGCGATGACGAGACGGCCTTGGCTCCACCCCACCACGACGTGCCCGCGAAGCTACTGTAGCACGAACCGCAACCCTGCCATGCCGATCCACGGACACCCGGTGCCGCGTCGTCGTCCATCTCGCCACTCCCTGCTCATATGGAAACTCGCCGGTGAGCACCAAAGCTAAGACCCTCCATGTTCATTGACGGTTTTGCCGACATCCATGACTGAGGCTGGCCTTCGTGCCACCGCTCTACTTCGCGCAGGGAGGTAACCAACCTTGCAGCAACGGCGTCGACCTAGAACGGCGCCACTAGGAGGATGACCCCGACTGCCCGGCCTCGTGCACCACTGCTGCCCATCGCAAGAGCCACCACTCCGAGCTGCGTCGTCGTGCGCCCCGCCCGGTGCCGCCTCTGCAGCAGCGACGTCGTGCTGTGGAGCCCCAACCTCTCCTCATCTACAGCCCCGCCGTCGTGAACGCTCTACCTGCGCCGAGCCCAACTCGCGTCAAGCGATCTGCCATCCGCAAGCCCTTGGTGAGCTGACCAAAGACGAAACATTTTCAACCCCTGCTGCCGACGAGATGCCGATGAACCTTCTGCCTTTACCCCCTGCCCACTTGCTGCCGGCGCAAGGCCGATGATCCCTCCATGTGTCCGGCCTTCGAGCCGTGTCTTCTGCAGGGACCTCGTCGACCGTGTGAAGCTGGCGTTAGTAGGCACGATGCACACACACGCACTTGCCGTGTCCTTTTGTGGCACTCGTGCACGTCAGACTAGACCTAGCCAACCAGATGAAAGACCATGAACACTTAGAACAACCATGACGAGCATCGCCGTCGCGTGCACCTGGGGCGCCGACATCTCGATGACGTTCCCGTGTGTTGTAGCTTCTCAACCATGACGGGCATCGCCGTTGCGTACACCTTGCCATTTGACATTGACCTTCGTGCTACGATTCCATGCCTTGTTGGGAACCCAGCCATACTCCGCCACCTCCCACTAGCCTTCGGCCAGCAAAAAGCCCCATCTGGCCAGCCATAGGCCCGCCCGGCCAGCCGTGGCCAGCAAGCAGCAGGCCACGGCAAACCGCAGCTTGCCAATAGCAAGCCATAGCCGGCCAGAAGCTTCCAGCAGCTAGCCGAGAGGAGCCGAAACATTTAGCAACAAGCCTCACCACTTTCCTTTGACACTGACCTGGTTCAGCCTTCATGTCATAGCCCCGTTGCCAGATCTTGAGATCCCATAGATGATGCTAGACTATTAGAGAGCCCAAGTAATAGACGATGCTGGATTATTGGAGAGCCTAACTGATAGATGATGTTGGACTGTTGAAAAAATGGTGTTGGACTGTTGGAAAGCCAAATTGATATACGACGCCGGACTACTGGAGAGCCCCTTCTCTTACTTCTTGTACACCTGTCCATCATATTGAACCCTATCATTACAATCCATCTGTCCATATATCTATTGTACCGTAGCTGTTGTACCCTATCCCTATGATCTATCTGCACATGTATCTGTTGTACCCTATCCTTACACTCCGTCTGTACATGTATCTGTGATACAGGATCCATCCATCTTCGAGCTATGGAATTGTGGTACTCCACTGTCTTGTTGAATTATTTTGTATTTTGGGTCGAGTCATTGGTTCTTACTATGATTGTTGTGTTGTCTGTGTGCCATGCTTCGAACCGGCTGTGGGATCGTACTTCATTCGGATATTGCGATCGCGAGATTCATCTCGCCATGGCCGTAATGCCGAATGTAACTCTACCTCGCGTTATAGCTGACCATGGAGCTATAGCTCATCTGCTATCCTTGATTTTTCATGCTCAGACCCTCGTATGCTTGTACCCTATGCGACCGCCGCATTCCTCTGATTCTTGCGGTGACAACCGCACCGCTACGAATTCGGGAAATGACTTAGTGCCAGTGCACCCAGGTCGTGGTACCCTACGAGTGGTTTGCACACTTGTCTTTTACATGTCGCTCTCTTCTGACGCCCCGTCTATTCCATGGCGTGCGTGTTGGAAGAAGTAGACCATTGCCTTATTATGTTTCTCGCTCTTTTGTTCCCGTATAGCCCGCCCCGTTCGATCCCGTCTTATCCATGGCGATTGGATCAAAGACCGGACTAACCCTTTTTAGTTAGCAAAGCTATGGTCTATGTCAATACCTCAGACCTATACGAGCCGACCCGATCGATCTCTTAAAACCATCTTCATAGAAGATGAGACCGAGAATATGATACGGATATGCCTAGCTAACTCCTCTCTCTCCCTCTTGATTCTGGGTGTTTAAGCACTTGTATGATTGTACCCATTTGAATCATAGCCTTGGTACCCTACAAGTGGACTAAACACTCACACTAATTTGTGCAACATTTATTGTTGGTAATTCCTTGTTCTTCCCTTCTGATCGGCCGTCCTCCGATCCCCGTCTTCTCCGTGGCGTTCGGATCGGAAGATTGTGAGCCGTGGTGTTTGCTATGGATCAACTCTAGCCTAAACCATTTATTATAAAGCCATATTGGCTTGGCCGTGACATAAGCTTGTGCATAGCAAACCCTACTCTTAATTTTTCTTTGGCCCGATGAAATCGGACATACGCCATGAGGGCCAAGTCATGTACCTTCTATTATTTTTCTGGTGTTAATGGATGTTTCTGCGTCTCGTCTTCTTTTAGTGTATTGGGTGATTTCTTGCCTTGAGTCGCTTCGCGGAGTAGCCGTTTCCGGATTAGCGACGATCGAATCGAGACCCGCTGGAGGAGGAGAACATGGATGACGATAGGAACCGTGGACTGGAGTCACCCTGGAGGAGGTGACCCAGCCGAACGACTACACTAATTAAGGAGTGCTCATACCACTACTTCCTCGACAACGCAGGTGTCATGGCAGCACCTTATTTTAGAGAATCCTATTAGACATTGCACATTTAGAACTGTTAGCGCTTTATATTTATTCATTTGCTAGTATAAGAAGCATGCTACTACCTAAGCCATTATTATCCTAATTGCAGCTACTCCACCATATTGCCCCGCTTGGCGCTCATGCTCTTTTATATATATTTACTTGCTTTCTTGCATGTTACATCACCATACTTACTATAACTCCACTCGCATTGTATCTGTGATGTGATGCTGGTGGTGAACCTCGGGAATGGTTTGGCTTGGGATGCCAGACTGGTGGACTATAAGCATGCTGCGTGTGTCTTGGGTGTGTGGTGAGGGTCGAGTCGACCAAGTGGGATACACGACGAGCTGTGTAAGCAAGTCATGCTGGGAGTTGCATCTGAGCATTCTCACGAGAGATACCTATGGCGGGAAATGGTTTATGAGGAGGTTCCGGGATGGATAGCCTGCGTGGTTTGAAACCCGTGAAAGGAGGTGCCGTGATGGCACGGGGTGAGTATCCCCTAAGAGAAGATGCCTGCTTGGTCAACCTAGGATCTACTGGTACTCAGGCTCATAGGAATCCTTTACTGCTCACTCGTCTTCGATGGGCGGGGAACGGCTGGACTACTTGGTAGGGCGGTGCCACTACTGCTAGGTTGTAAGGTGATAGGGTGGGCGGTGGCGGATGCCGAAAGTTCCCACACCGTTCTAGATGCGCAGTACCACTAATTGGGCCCGGTACTGCGTCTCCCAGTCTCAGCGTTTCGGTTCGTGCCCGAAGTTACGCTGGGCTGAGTGGTAGGGTGGCATCGACCTAGGCAAGCAAGCACCCGGAATTCTGTCTAGATGATTGTACAGCATCGATGATGGCTAATCTTGTGAGTGGTAAAACCTCTGCAGAGTGTATGGTTGATCGATCGATACATACGCCGATTCGTCGGCTATGGACCTTTCCTGTAGTCTTCTACTAGTGTAGAGAGTGATATTCTTTCCTCCCCTTGGTTAATGATTGTCCGGCAGTGTGCCCGGTATGGCAGTGTGCCGTTGAGACAGGACCCGAGAGGGAGTTGGGCCTGTCAATTGAGCGCGAGGTGTGTGTGTGAGGTGGTGTATGGGTGGGTTGATGGATTGGGATGGACTGATGGATGGGAATTGATGAGATAGGTTAAAACTTGACAAACTATTATGATATTTATTACTTGATGCTACTTCGCACGCGCTAGGGATGCAAACCACAGCCAAATATTAGGATCACCAGATCCTTTGTTTTCTTTTTTCCACTAAAGCTCATCGGTGCTGACAATTGCCTGCACATATCTGGCGGTGTGCAGATTACCTGACTAACTGAGATATTGAGTTAAGAAGGATTAGAAGGTCTCGTGCCTACGTGCAAGTTTGGTTCAGAAGATAAAGACTATGCTGCGCCAAAAGCAACTCTGAAGATGCCCGCGAAGGAGGAGCCTTCACTCGACGACATACTCCTCCAACTCTGATGACGACTAGATATGCTTCCGCTAGATTACCCTGTAATAGGAGTCTACTCAGTTGATGTAATATCTTGTAAGTATTTACGATGTATGACTGTAATACCAACTGATATATGATAATGTGATGAGATCAATCTTTGGTTTTATCACATTATAGCTCATTCTATGGATTTTCCCTTCGTGGAAAATCGGGGATGTTTCAGTACGGAATATGGTGGATAGGTGCATATATGGTGGCTAATCTTAATTCTACTTATGCTCTTTTGAAAATAAATCTCTCTTCTTAGGATTTGCAGGTGTTTACACCAAAATTTGGTAATTCTATTGTCTACGGAGTTTACTGACACAAGCCAACAATTCGGTGAATATTTGTTCAAAAGCTTTCGGTTGATTTGCCTAGACTGCCCCGAAGAATCATCAAGGATAAGCTGTGCAGGCGTGCGTGCACGTGATTAAAGGAGAAATAAATTGATTGCCGATTTATTGATGGTGGTACACGTGTATATCCATATATATACCAGGTTATTATGGAAGGGTTTCTAGGCTCTCGGCCATTCGGTAAGAAAAGAAATCGTGCTCGCAAGATATACAAGGAAATATCTGGTGCCGACGTGGTGAAGACGCAAGACAAGGAAGGCAAGCTCAACGAGAGGAAGCACATGTACACGTACCTTTTACTAAGTCCTCGGGTTATTTGGCCAAACATGCAAGTAGCAACCGCATGCACAATAGGGTCGGATATTTTATTTGGTAAACATGTAAACAAGGAGTCCGCATGCAGAGTTTGTTTCGAAAAATAGGGACGTTGTGTACGTGTACCTGCGGATTGTAGGGCAAAGACCAGGCACCCTTTACCAATATAAAAAGGGGCATGGCATATTGTAAGGATCTATCAAGACATCAATATAACACACTTTTCGGCCCCGGCCAAACCCTTAGGAGCAGGAGTAGAGTAGATCTCGGCGAGTTTTTTCGAACGGGTTGGGTGTCATCCGGTGGACGCAGTCTTGCTTGTAAGTACTGTCATGCCTCGCTAAACTTTGTTTTTTTAATGTCATCCGGTGGACATGAAAGCATAGTAGATCGGGGTTGGTTCTTGTTTGGCATGGGTTTAGCATCATCCGGTGGACGTGGGCTCAGATCGAATAAGGATTAGTTATCGATTCATGTTTATTTTCTTGATTAATCTATGTTTAGCGTCATCCGATGGACGAAAGCTTAGATTAAGCTGGTTAATGTGCATGAATTAGTTATCGGCTCTAACTAAATTGGCATTTTAGTTAGATTCATTAAGTTACCGGTGATGTATGAGTTTATTTGTTTAATTATATACAACATCCACCAAATTTGCCCAATCTTGATCTAACTATATCGGCTTTGTATTTTATAGATCTATTTGTTCAATGAATGATAATTGTTACATGTTTAAGCATTGATAAATAGGACACATCTACATCAGCCGATAGATCTAGATCATGATCATATACAGGTTGCAATCAAGTAATAAAATAAATATTGTCTAGATTCGATAACCAATAGATTTAAATCATGGTTTACATTACGGCTATCTCGATCCGTTCGATCCCCAATGTTGTAAATGATGAATTGAATATACTGGTTTGAAGGTCAAAATATTGTTTATCTTATAGGTTTTATAGGTTTGTATGTTGCCTGTATTTGCCGAATCGGCTAAATAGCCTATTTTTCTCTGTTTCGCATTCGGACAGTTCGCATTGAATACCTTTGATATGTATGCACTGCTACAATCGATTATGTTATGATCTGTTATGTTCGTTATGGCTGCATCGATCCGCTCGACCCCACTGGCAATCTTAATAGATTAAGATACGATTGATCTATAGTAGTTCCCCGTACATAGAAAAACTTGTTTAATAAGAATTGCTATCTTTGCTCATACACATGAATAGGTTATACGACAACATAATGCTTACTCTATAAAAATCGATTTATGTATGCTGAAATCGACTCTTTAGTCGATCTCCACTCGTATCGGCTCTCAGAACCATACATTCAGAACTGTCTGGCTTCGCCGGCATGTTCCGCCCTAAACTACTGATTATCTTTTTCTCCTTGTCAATTGCAGGTCAAATTGACTGCACGCTTGGATCTGGATTATTGAAGCTAGCTGGATCTGCCGGATCCTCGCTCATGTGGATCGTTCCGGCTTCGCTAGTGTGTTGGCTGCATAACCGGATTTTGCGTCAGCACACTTTTTGGCACACTCGGTGGGACACGATCATCTGATCAGAAGTCAGCCGAATTATTCAATATCTTTGCTTAAGATTGACTAATTGATTCGGCTAATTCTTTGAGCGGAATCTTGAGTACTATTTTTTAGAACATCGATTTGCCGAGACTTCACCGCATGAAGCTGACAAGCCAATTTTGTTGTACATGTCATTTGCATAGAGCTGGTGGTGGTATGTGTCCATACGTTGACATCGCAGGGAGTAAGCTCAAGACAACCAAAAGCTGCTGCTCTGTTTCCCACCGCTCAAAGAATATTGCATCCAGACTGGATAAAAGGGCAGTCTGCAACTCTGCACGCCGTATTTATTGGAAAGATAAAGATGGAAGGCATGCATATTCAGATGTCATGCTACTTGGAGAGTACACGAAAAGAGAAAGCAAACCAAGAATCAATTGATCAAGAGAGGAATCAACTATTGGCTTAGTCATATCGATTATTTGATCAGGCATATTTTTCTCAACTATTTTGAAGCCATAATGTTTGGGGAAGAATGCATGTAGTTAGCTGGTTGGCTAGAATATTTTATTATATCAGAAGGAACATCTACTTAATTAATGCTCGACCCAACAGAAGCCGATTCAGTCGGAGCATAAAAGCTGATGGTCTACTGGAGGACATTGAGTTATGCAGATTAATAATAAAAGGGAGGAAGTCGATGAAGCTTCTACAGGTGTGATCATTGCTTTTGTCAACTCGTTGCTCCCCAAACTGAAGAAAGCTGATTACTTCATAAAGCAGAATCGGCTATTTGGTTGGCAGAACCTCTTTACATAAGCTGAAAAGAGAGGCTGATACATTACAATGCCGTATGTATATGCATACACACATAGTGATGAACAACTTAACAAGTGTGTGTACGATTGCTGAAGACCATGGTGTATCCATGTATAAAGAAGAATCGGATACTCATTTTCATTGACTGATCCTCAATCGACTGTTTTAATATTGGGAGAAAATGGTGCAGCCGAGTACAGGAACAGTGCAGATATTTGTTTGATCAAGGCAATGGTAGCGGCCATGGCCGAACTGAGTAGTTCGGATGTGTTTAAAGGAAGGAAAAGGGTCACGTACAGGAAAATGGAATTGGAGCAGTAGCGAAGCAATTGTATAGTACCTCATGATTCATCCGTTAGTCCAAGCCTCCATCTTCTTAGATGATATTCAAGGATGCCATGAGTTGTTGTTGCTCGTCCAGAAGGTTATGAGGTACAAGATCCGAACAGATCAGAGCGAACAAGTGCCAAGCCTAACCTACAGGAAACGGCTATTAAAAGAAGAAACTGCGTTTGGCCTAAATGACAAGTAGCAGGATAAACATGAATCAAGAATCAGAGCAACTGTGAGATCTGAAGCAGCCGATTATTTGCAAAGAGAAGGTTGGCATGTGTGATCGGCTCAATATTTTCCACCAGGCCATTGTGCCGAGCAAAAGATGTGAAGAATGGCGACGCATAGATCGCCCAACGTACGCCCTAGCTGGGCTAGAGTTTGGAGATGACACAACCGGCTTGTCACAGGGGATTCTTGAGGTGAACACGCTCGGCGTCCTGAGCTCCTGCACCAGTTATGCGTCGGGGGACCTAAACCTGCCGCGCACATCCGCACGACGCCGAACTCATCTCCATCCTGTACCGCATGCTCGACGACAGTTTCGACATGGCATTCTTCAATAAGCTGCTGACGGCGTGCTCAACCTAGACATTCCAGATTCTCGACGAGGATGTATATAAATGTTAGCAAGGGCCAACGGCCGATGCAATGGAATTACACATGACTACACAAGCGTCAGCAATATTGGATTTGCATATAGAGGTGGGTATGATTGTGGTGCCGTGTACAGATAGAATCCATTCGGATTGCTATGTGCTGATACTTGCAGTAGAGCAGAGACTGATCAAGGCATGAATTGGATATTTAAGTTCACATGTGACAATACGAGAAGGAAAGAAAAGATGCCAAGTGATTATCATTTGTTGGATCTCATTGTTATCGGCCAATGCTCAGAAGATTAGGTCATGTGTAACTAAGCTGATACACAATTGCATCATGTGGGAATAGCTGATAGGCAGAGGATGTGTTTTCCAGTAACCTCACCATCGGCTAAATAATTCTGAGCAGTGAATACTACGTTCCCAGTATTCGAACTTGTGGCAGAGGAGTCGAGCCAATAAAAGGGGATGGCCAATCACTCCCTGAAAAGAAATTTGCATTGAAGCTGACATGATTAAGAAGGAGACGCAATGATCGGTTTCAAGCTAGAAGAAGATGTGCAAGACTAGAAGGGCAAGCTGAGCTTCTCTCCATCAGATATAGGTTGGGAATCGGCATCAAGCAGTCTTGGACATAATGATCGTATGCGTCCGTATGCGTCGAGTTGAACCTGATAACGTTATCCGTATACAGTCCAAGATGTGTGGGAACTATCGATTGGAGTATTATCAAGCACATAAAAAATCAGCTCCAGCTGATGCTAGCAACAAGAAAAATCGGCTGATGAGATCGGCTATCCTAAAGAAGAATCGGCTATTGGCCTTGAGGTTCGAGGGCCCACTCCCTGATAAGCCGATGACACATATATTGCTTATTGCCTGACTACCAAAGTACCAAGGATGATACGTGAAGTGCAGATGTGCAAAGAGAACGGAGATGCAAATATGAACAGGGATCTAGCGTGGGATAAGATTGTTCAAGAATGAGTAAGCATCATGTCGATGGCTGGTTTGCTCCGTTGGTTCAGAATTGATGAGGACTGTTTCTTTAAAAGAGCCGATAACTTTCTGAAATAGAATCGGCCGTCACCTTAGCAGATTCCTTCATAGGTGAAAAAAGCTAGCACGTCACGATGCCATGCATACTTGCAGAAGAGGCTAGCAAGTATGCGTATACATCCATGCTTGGTATATGCTTCTCGAAATGCCAACGTCGTCAAGATCGCCCGGCTCGCCGTTCATACCACATGCTACTTCACTTTCTTTGAGGACGGCGAAAGTTGCATCAAATTCTTAGAAGCGTACTGCACCTGTTTCCATTCAGCTCCGTCTCGTCCTTGCTAGGCAGATGAACAGTCAGAGGTTTCGAGAGGATTGGTTCCGAACAGGACATCAAAGATATCGGCTCGTGAAAGCCGATGGCAGGATCCAGAGGAGGATCAATTTTGGAGTTATCAGAGCAGGAAGAGAACATGGTCAAGAACGTGACGTGAAGATGAGAGAGTTTTTCTGCAGCAACATGCAAAGGATTCCACGAACGGAGACCCACTGTTTTCCATTGAGTTTCTGACCATCGGAGGGAACCATGCATGTTTGCTTGATACTCACGGATGTGTGTGTATGGCATGAAGATAAGATAAACAGGCTAAAAAAATGCGTACGCACGTATGACGGTGTTTTATCGTCGAGAAAATCAGCTGCTAATTTAAGACCTTGCTCTTCAAGCCGATGACAGAATCCTGACGAACATTATTGGAGATTGGAATTCTGGATCACATCGGCTAAATATTTTAGATCAAAGATGATCATCGTTGGTCGATGCAAATCCTATCGTCTAAAAGCAAATAGGAGATAGGGCTGATAAGAAGCAAATCGGCTAAAAGCAAACAGTTCGATCAGGCAAATAGGCAACAGTCGACTAGGCAAAGAAATGACAGCCGATAGAGCATGATCACGCACAGCAAGTGCAGCCGACCAATCAATACTATCAGTAAAACTGTTATACGGAGTGGAGTCATCGGCTTGCAGAACCTTATTATGCAGGGTTGGCAGTGCTATCTGGTGATCTTGATGGCTTCAAATAAAATGAGGAGCTGGTTCTGCTTATTGTCTTTAGATGGCTGATTATAAACTCAGGGGGCCAGCTCCTAGTCAGCCTAAGCAGATAGACAGCCGAAGATATCATATTTTGGGAAGTCAAAACAGACGGAGCAGCAACATGATTATCTTAGACCTGGCTTGGGGAGGACCCCACTTAAAAGTAAGGATGTTCTAACTCCTCAGTTACTCTGTCTTATGTTTCTCTGGTACCTATTTTACAACTTATTATTTTTCAAGATTTGAATTTGTTGTTTGCTCTCATCCTGAAACTTGAAACTTAGTGGTTTGCAAATGCATGATTCTCATCTAAGTTGTTGCAAGTTATGATATGATACTATAGAATTTGCTATAATTTCGTTCTGCGAGAAACTTGACAGCCAGAGATTTCATTTTTAAAATATATACTGAAATTTAAAAGTTCCTCGATGATGTGCTTATAATCACATTGAGCTTTGTCAAATTGTTGAGACCCTTGTAGAAATCCTTTTTATGCACTCGTGATCAAAATCCACGTACACTCCACATATAAATTTGAAACTCCATTGTGCCATAAGGATACTCTCTCTTAATTTTCCTTTGCTAAAGAAGAGGATATGGGCTATGCAAAAATATTTTGTTAGAAAAAAGAGGGGGTACAGAATGCCCACAGAAAAATAAAAAAGAGAGAGAAAACAATGGGTATAAAGATGCTCGCCTGAGCGAAAACAATGGGTACAAAAATACCCGCCAGAGAGAGATAGCCCATATATTCCAATTGATGCAAAGGAAGAGAGTCATGTAAAAAGGAGTTAAAAAAAGAAATTCCCCACACTTGCACATCTCGATCATGGTGTATGATTTGCATTTCCTTGGATCCAGTATTTGACGTAGCAAAATTGTGTGATGATGAAGAATATTATTTGAGAAGCTTGCTTTTATTTTAAAAATCTTCAAAACCTCCGGAAAGAAAGATGATCAAAGGATAAGAGAATAGCTGTTCTATACCGTCGTTCTATCTTGCAACCGTCTAAGACATGGAAAAGCTAAAAGCAGCATATAGATTGAGGAAAAGGATGAGTAGATGCTAGCTCATTCAAATCAAGATTGAATATTTTGTTATACACATGCTACCATTGAAACAATTGATAGTGTAGCAGTTCTGAATTATTTTTGAGGGATGGCCGAAGCCGGAAGAGAAAAGGATTGATGTGGCTATTTACAAGACTTCCAGTTCGGCCGGTATTCGTTGAAGAAAGCACAGTATTGTCGGATCAAGAAAGAAAACTATCCAATCAAAAGAGTTCGAAGCATGAAAATTCATACTCCGAACTAGAGGGCTTGTGTTTACACCAAAATTTGGTAATTCTATTGTCTACGGAGTTTACTCACAGAAGCCAATAATTTGGTGAATATTTGTTCAAAAGCTTTCGGTTGATTTGCCTGGACTGCCCCGAAGAATCATCAAGGATAAGCTGTGCAGGCGTGCGTGCACGTGATTAAAAGAGAAATAAATTGATTGCCGATTTATTAATGGTGGTACACGTGTGTGTGTGTGTATATATATATATATATATATATATATATATATATATTTATTTATTTATTATGTAAGGGTTTCTAGGCTCTCGGCCATTCGGTAAGAAAAGAAATCGTGCTCGCAAGATATACAAGGAAATATCTGGTGCCGACGTGGTGAAGACGCAAGACAAGGAAGGCAAGCTCAACGAGAGGAAGCACATGTACATGTACGTTTTACTAAGTCCTCGGGTTATTTGCATGTAAACTAGGAGTCCGCATGCAGAGTTTGTTTCAGAAAATATAGACCAGGCACCCTTTACCTATATAAAAAGGGGGCACGGCATATTATAAGGATCTATCAACACATCAATACAACATACTTTTCGGCCCCGGCCAAACCCATAGGAGGAGTAGAGTAGATCTCGGCGAGTTTCTTCGAACGGGCTGGTTATCCGGTTTGCTTGTAAGTACTGTCATACCTCGCTAAGCTTTGTTTCTTTAATGTCATCTGGTGAACATAAGAGCATAGTAGATCGGGGTTGATTCTTGTTTGGCATGAGTTTAGCGTCATCCGGTTGACGTGGGCTTAGATCGAATAAGGATTAGTTATCGATTCATGTTTATTTTCTTGATTAATCTATATTTAGCGTTATCCGGTGGACGAAGCCTTAGATTAAGCTGGTTAATGGGCATGAATTAGTTATCGGCTCTAACTAAATTGGTATTTTAGTTAGATTTATTAAGTTACTGGTGATATATGAGTTTATTTGTTTAATTATATACAACATACATCAAATTTGTCCAATCTTGATCTAACTATATCGGCCTTATATTTTAGAGATCTATTTGTTCAATGAATGATAATTGTTACGTGTTTATGCATTGATAAATAGGACACATCTGCATCAGCCGATAGATCTAGATCATGATTGTATACAGGTTGCACTCAAGTAATAAGATAAATATTATCTAGATTTGATAACCAATAGATTTAAGTCATGGTTTACATTATGGCTGTCTCGATCCGCTCGATCTCTAATGTTGTAAACGATGAATTGAATATACTAGTTTGAAGATTAAAACATTGTTTATCTGATAAGCTTGTACGTTGCTTGTATTTGCCGAATCGGCTAAATAACCGATTTTTTCTGTTTCGCATTCGGACGGTTCGCATTGAATAAGTTTGATATGTATGCACTGCTGCAATCGATTATGTTATGATCTGTTATGTGCGTTATGGCTGGATCGACCCACTCGACCCCACTGGCAATCTTGATAGATTAAGATATGATTAATCTGTAGTAGTTCCCCATACATAGAAAAACTTGTTTAATGAGAATTGTTATCTTTGCTCATACACATGAATCGGTTAAACGACAATATAATGCTTACTCTATAAAAATCAATTCATGTATGCTGGAATCGACTCTTTAGTCGATCTCCACTCGTATCGGCTCTCAGAGCCTTATATTCGGAACTGTCTGGCTACGCCGGCATGTTCTGCCCTAAACTACTGATTATCTTTCTCTCCTATCAATTGCAGGTTAAATTGACTGGCACGCTTGGATCTAGATTATTAAAGCTAGCTGGATCTGCCGGACCCTTGCTCCTATGGATCGTTCCGGCTTCGCTAGTGTGTTGGCTGCAGAACCGGATTTTGCGTCAACAGCAGGAAAACATGGGCTATCTTTATTCTTTCTCTCTTCTCTCCCTTTTTTTCATTAGGGAGGCGGGCATCTAGTACCCATTGTTTTAATTGCTGGGACACTTGTCCATCTTTTACTTCCTCTTCTTTTCATACTTTTGCATGGCCACATGTATCCAATAAATGATTTGGAGAGATAATAATGGTAAAAACTTAGAGCATTTATAACAGGGCTGTTCTATGGGGTATATTTTTTTGGTGTTTTCCTCCCAGTGTAGGAGAAAACATTTTTATGATGAACATAGATGAAAGTGGAAATGGTTGCGATTATTCTTAGGGTAGGAATAATGCATATGTGGCTGGAGTGTGTAAGTGATCTTGGTTTTAAAAGCATGACAAGACTCTCATGAGGTATACAACAAAGGTTGACTGAACTCAATGTAAAGCAAGCAGTATAAATGTGCAAAAGTTTTCTATCTAAATGTATCATATATGGCCTTGGTAGGAATTCATACTTTGTCATAAAAGAGCTCATCATGTAGATTTTAAGTTTCTAAAATAAATCTCCAGAACTTAGTAATGCTAGTAATAAGATAAATAGCAGCTCATACCTCATGTATCATATCAATCAATCACCTAGATTTAGCTCAAGCATATGCCTCCACAAGTTTCAGGTTCAGAGTAAATTCTCAAGTCAAAACAGTAGTATCTAAAACTCATGAGAATTTAAGGTTGAAAACTAGACACTTAAAAGGTACGAAAACAGAGCAACTATTCATCTTCTCCAAGATAAAATTTTATTGTTTATCAATTTTAATTAATTCTAGCCTAGACTGACTCCAAACATATTCAAATGTATAGCTAAATTTTTATTTGGTTTTAATTATTTTTTATTAGACTCAAAAAGGACTCTATGATCTGTGGACCTTCATGTGCTCATATATTTTTGGTATTTTTTAGATTTTCCTATGATACTATGGTGAACCTTTATGTGCTCACATATTTTTGGTATTTTATGACTATATAAAACAGACTCGATAATCGCATAGGTATAATTACCTGATAACTATGGGATGCTCCTCCCCCAAGCTAGATGTTTGCAATACTTGGCGTTGAATGATCCTCAGAGTGAGCTAGCCAGTAGAAGTCCTGGTGGGTGCCACTTGATAGATTCTCTCCTTAGTCATAATATTGTTGCTGCATAATTATACTCCAACAAGAAAACCAAACCTCGAGGCTTGAATTTAATAAGGGGTTAGCGGTCAGCCAATGAGTAATTGATTATTCTTTTGAGTTGATTTTAATTGACAGATTCTAGTAGAATTCTTACAGGATTCTCTTTTTGGGTTTTTCTAATTTTCTTATGCAACAATCAAATATGAATGCATGCTATAAAAAAAAATTTATGCCACCACGGAGAATATTTATTCTTATGGGGCTTAGGATTTTTATAATGCAACAAAGTAAATACAGATGCTACTACCATATATATATATTGTTTTTATTTTTATGCCGTCACAGTAAATATTTCTACAGGGTTTACCATAAGTTTATTCACATGGGGCTTTAGTTTTTTATGATGCAGTAAATTAAGCAGTAAATATTTTTGTTGTTTTATATTTAATGTGCAAAAGTGATTGTATTAATAAATATGTTAAAGCAAAATTACTAATAAATGCTAACTTAATTAGATAACTACCATTCTAACCTTATGGCTAGGGTACGGAATTTAAAGTCTACCGACAGGACTTAGATAGAGGAGAGTACTTACTCAGCAGGTTCATCGTCTGAGGTTATCTCAGTCAATTCCCCATTTTGTGGTGGTGTAGTAGGTGCTTCTTCTTTCTCCTTCCATCTCATTTCTGTCTCTTCTGCTTCTTTCTTTTCTAACTCCAACTCTTCCTTGTTACACTCCCTTAGGTGTGCTTCTCTTGATTCTTCATCTCTCTTCATCCATTCTTCTAATTGTGCGTGGATCTCTTCTTTCTCTGCCTTAGTAATCTGATCCATCCTTTCAGCTTTCGCTTCCCACTCACTCCAGCGTGGTGCTTATACGGCTTCCTCTTGCTCCTTGTAGCAGTCTTCATACTTCACAATCTTGCCAAGGAATTCCTCCCATCCACAGTGAGGCTGGGCAGCCTGACGGCGGGCTTGGCGTCTTCTCCTGTTGCGTTGCTTCCTATTCTGCTTATGGTTAACAAGTATTCTAAATTGACAGCTTACCTTTCCCATGGGTAGGTTGAAGTGGATCTGTCCAGACCCGATGTAGATAATAGCATTAGCAGTGTAGAGGAATGGTCTTCCCAAAAGAATAGATGATTCATCGTCTCCCTGCATATCAAGAACTAGAAAATCTACGGGTATATATTTATCTTGAATTCTTACCATAACGTCCTTAACCATGCCTTCAGAAAATCTTAGTGATTGGTCTGCCATCTGTAACTGAATATATGTTGGGTATAGAGGTAAATCATTAAATAAATCATCATATACCTTTTTGGACATTACGTTGACGCCTGATCCAGTGGCGCAGATGGTGTCGGCAAAAGCGGTGTCTCTGATTGTGCATTCAATGATTGGTACACCTGGGTCACCTTTCTTTGTTGGGAATGGTTGGGGGAGTATATGATCATTTTCTGTGTTGAGAGCAGTGATTAGTTGAGCAGTTTCTTCAGGTACATGCTGGGGCTTGTTCTTCCTCCATCTTCTATTGTTCTTCTTCTTGAGTGCTGATTGTTGTTGCTCTTCTTGTTGATGGAATTGCTTCGGGACTGCAGAAGTCTTTAAGATGCGGTTCTTGAACGAGAATTTCTCCTTCTTGTCCTTGATGGAGAGGACAATCTTGGCATGTTCCGCATAAATGATGGCTTTGGTTGTGCACAAGAATGGTCGTCCCAAAATAATGGGTGCCTTCTCTGATGACAGCTTCTTGTAGCACTCCCTCGGGGTAGCAAATGGACTGATCTACAAGCTGCAAATGCATATCTATGTACAACAAAGGATCACCTAATATTTTCTCATAAATTACCTTGGGCATTATATTGACACTTGCGCCGAAATCGTAGATAGCCTCTGGAAAGCTGTGACATCCTATAGAGATAGGAATAACAGGTCTTCCAGGGTCTCCCATCTTTTCAGGTAATGAGTGATCAATCCACTGTATATCTAGGGCTCAATATGGTATTGGGTTGCATTGTGAATATCAACAAGGTTAGCAGTTTCTAAATCTTCCGGCTGGCCCAGAATCTTACCTTTCCCAAATGGAGGGACAGTAGCAGCTAGCTGAGCTAATTGTGATTCTAACATTTTATTAAAGCTATGCTGATTATTTATAGCAGAAGCAAAGGTATCCATTCTAATATTAATATTTTCTAAAACTTTATCATTAGAGGCTACCTTTCTAGACATTTTATCTAACAATTTAGATTGACCAGCAACTAAATCTCTTAAAGGTGGAAGATTGTAATTATTGTAATTATTACCTTGGTTGTTACCTTGATAGTTACCTTGTCGAGGTTGCTGATTCCATCCTTGGTTTGGCTGGTTCCATTCTTGACCTTACTGAGGACGATAGTAGATGTTATTGTTGATGAAGTTCACATCCTCTTGCAGCGTAGGGCAATTGACAGGTGAATGCCCATAATCTCCACATTCTTCACAGGTCATGCGAGAATCATTAATATGCATGACTTCCTTCTTCTCTATATCGAGCTTCTTCATGATGAGGTCTAGCTTGGCAGTGACCATATCAGTTTCCTTGAGATGATGGATGCCTCCTCC
The DNA here is from genome assembly GCA_038502445.1 of Eremochloa ophiuroides. Taxonomy (NCBI): domain Eukaryota; kingdom Viridiplantae; phylum Streptophyta; class Magnoliopsida; order Poales; family Poaceae; genus Eremochloa; species Eremochloa ophiuroides. The sequence continues at coordinate 54,232,526 of JAHLJS010000003.1, read as the reverse complement.
TCTCTTGCGAGGTTGAGTATGTTCTTCATTACAGCTTGAATTTGAGGCCATCTTCTCAACAAGTGCTTTAGCTTCTGGAAGCTTAAGTGACAGGAAAGCTCCTCCTGCTGCAGCATCTATGGACTCACGGGTGCTAGAGATAAACTCGTGGTAGAAGGTCTGCATTAATAGCCAATTCTCTATCCCATGATGAGGACAGTCTTCAATATAATCTTGGAATCTTTCCCATGCTTCAGTGAATGATTCGTCATGTTGCTGTTGAAAGCTTGAAATTTTCCCGTGCAGAGCATTCGTCTTACCTGTAGGAAAGAACTTTGCTAGGAAAACAGTTGAGCATCGGTCCCATGTAGTGTTCTTTTTTTTGTTGGCGTAGAACCACTGCTTAGCTTTCCCCAAAAGTGAAAATGGGAAAAGACGGAGTAAAATAGCATCTCTTGGTACTCCTCTGATCGTGAAGGTGCTGCAGATCTCAAGAAAGTTTTGTGAGCTTTTCCACAAAATTGACTGGCTTGAACCATGGTGATAAGAGCAAGCTTGAGGTCGAATCCATTCTCCCCAGTGTTGACTGCTGATCTAGTCCGGATGTTTTCTGTTGTTGGGGCAGAGAACTCGCGCAGTGTCTTCTCAGTCATGTCTTCAAACACAGGAGTTAAATTTTCTCCTAAATGTTCTTCTTCCAATGTTAAAGCTGGCTCCTCTGATGGACGAGCTTGACTGGTGATGGGTATTATCGATAGTGACTCGAATTTGTCCCTCGCCTTTACAACCTTCTTCCTTTTAAGAAGTTTCTCTGGATCATCAGTGAAGTTGTTTGGAAGAGAAAAACCATTCATTCATCACCCTGCATAAGATAAGCAAATGATAAAAAATAAGGGTGTGCCTGTTTGAGTTAGAGATCAATCGGTAACACAATCTTATCCATTATGTATATATGTTATCAATATTTTCTAAGTTTAATGTGCCTTCTCCGGCAACGGCGCCAAAAATGCTTGTTGACATCTACAAACGTCGCCAAATATAACTATATAACTTTTAATACTAGAGACGAGATTAGAGATATATAGTAATTAATTAACTGGTCATTAGCAACTAGCCACTTATCTATTACCAACATTCTTATGCATGAACTAGGTTGTCATCCCTAATTATATATGCTAAGAATAAATAAAGGTTTCATATATTATTTAATGTGACTAGGCAGAAATATATAAATATAAACTAAGAACAATTCTGCAAGCGGACAGATAATTATACCATTGTAGCATTTTACGTAGAGTCTACCATATTGAGGTCACAAGATAATAAAGATAAATAAAGTGATAAGTATGATCAAGCATCATAAATATTGGATAAATATCAGAGCACTTTCTAATCATAGTAATAGCTAGCCAATGGATGAACTAAGGAATTAATATCTAAGGTAATTCTATAACTACGTCAATGAATAACTCTAATTAGTGCAATTACATCTAGCAATCATTGTTAGATTAGTCCTATATCATGATCACATGTAAAGGGCATCATCTAGGAAGGATGTGAAACAGAATCATCACCTAACTTCGTGACCGTGCCTGCTTGCCTACATACGGGGGATGGACTACAGAGAACTCAACGCAGCTGTCACCTACGCGATCTACCACACGACCCAGCACATCATGGTGCACTCGCAGATAAACAGAATACCTAGACACCACATCTACATATCATTCATCATCTACCCAACGATCGTTTGGATAAACGCTATACGAGCAATTACATGAATTCAATAAGATCAAACCAACTATATTAGACATATAATCAAAGTAGACAAAGACTATTGTAATCAAGAACATATAAACTATTAAGAACAATGTTTCCCTAATCATAATGAAGAATACAATAATAGAGAAAAAACTAGAACTATACCGAACTCCGCACTCCAGACAGACGCCGGGGCTCCAGATCCCGCCGAAGAACTAGAACTCCTCTACTTCTAATCTAACTAGGCTAGAACTATGAACTAGATGGCTCTTGATGAACTAGAAGGCTCTTGATGGCTTGACCGAAGACTTGATGCCTTGGATGAATGATGGGATGCCTCCAGGGGGGTCTGCCCCTTTATTTATAACCCGGTGGGATGCACGTACGCCGTATGATCAAACCGACTTAACCAAGGGCCGAGATGACTCCTCAAAGGCGGTGGAAGAAGACTCTAGAAGACGGTGGCGAAACCCTAGGAGGGGCGCCGCCCGGCCCCCCTAGGGGCCGGCCAGCCCCACTACCTATCAGGTGGGGCCCCGATTGCTTCGGGTGGCTTCCAGAGGCTTCTAACTTGTCGATGACGTATGTTGCCTTGGCGTTCAAGTTTCATGATAATTAAGCACTTTAATCCCTCTCTTAAGCTTTTCTGGATAATCCCCTGGAAAATACAGAATATGCCAAACTCATGGAAATTGTCAGTTAAAACTTTAGACTAGTGTGTATTCATATATTCCTTTGGTGTCTAAAGTTCTAATAAAAGTTGACATTATCCACCGTCAACACTCACCAGATGCTCCAGCGTCCGGTGCACTATGCTCAGCGCATTCTCAACTAAGACAGCGTCTGGTGCTCACAGCTCAGCATCCGGTGCATGTTTCTCCACAGAGACATCACCGAAAATCGCTACCCCTCAAACTTCACCCCGTTTTCAAATGTGTTAACTCCCCACATTGCTTACGAGGCATAGCGTGATGCTACGGTGGCGGTTGTGGGCACTACAAGTCACCAATCATCCTTCATGGCATGGTCTTTGTCATTATCTTCGATTCTTCTGGTGGCGTCGTGGTGTTTGGAGAGCAGGTAATTGTTCCCTAGTCATGGCATAGAGGGCCTCGGCCTAGGGTGGCCAGGTCGAGGCCTCTGATCATCTGGTTGGTTTTGATGGGGTCTAGATCAAGGTCGTGTGACCCATTAAGGAGTGGGTGGTGTCGTACGGCCATCCCATCGAGCTGAGCTAGGGCGTCGTAGCTCTGTACCTATCATCACCGCCTGCCGGTGAAGTCTTGTCTACGTAGAGGTGTGCTGGGTTGGCGTTCTCTCCAAGACGATCATCCTTTCTGCCTTTAGCCTAGCATGGTCCTTTATAGGATAGGAGCATGTGATGGCACTTGTCCTTCTCCCGTGCCATCCCGAGGGTCAAGACGGAGAGAGGTTGATAATGTTGTGGCTTGGAGGGGAAGGAAAAATTTTTGATGAGTTGTCTTCCTCTGTAGTTGGCCTAGAGGCCTATCCAAGCTGAATGGGTCGTGGCTGCTTCGATGCAGTCAGTCGAGCCTTCCGTAGGATTTGTATTTATCGGTTCCTTGTGCTACTTGGGGTATCTTGACCCTGACAAGTTGACACATACAATGCCATTTTTTAGTTTAGGACAACAACTAGTTCAGTTGATACAACTAACTTATACTAAAATACATAGTACACTAGCACCTATTAATTGAACACATACAACTAGCTCAACTAACCCACACATAAAGCCATACTGCCTTCTTGAACACATACATTGCTTGGACCGCTACACCACCACCCATCAACAAACAAAAAAACCTTCACGGCACCAACCAAAGCCTCTAGCTTCACCTCCATTGTGTTGTTCAACACATACACTATTATCCTAAAATCTTCTTCTTCCTCTCCTGCTCCATTGTCACACCCAGGTTTTCTGAAGAATACCAAACATTAACGATATGTGTGTCCAGGATGTCCACACAACACATACAGTGACAAATATGGTAAATATCATAAGCAATGCTTTAATAGCTACATATTTACATTAAGACTTACAAATAATCAGAGTATAACGAAAACTATTCTTCATCTTCTATCTTCGGGTCACTAAACTCCACAGGGACGATTGACTGGAGGAGCACTCGCCTAGTACTCAAATATAATGAGGAAAAAGAAAACAAGTTAGGATATGAATAGCTAGGGATTTAGAGAACATGAGCTTAGGTGTTTGTCAAGATGAAATTTTGCAGATCCATTAAGAATTTTTGGAACAAGAATCAAGGTATATGGTTTCCAAGAATTTGATCATGGTTTTGCGGTTATGGAAGCTTGGTCAAAGATCTTGTGAGATTTGATTTGGATCAAACCCTATGCACGTTTGAAACGTTTAAACTCATTTTTTTATACAAAAATACTATGCAATGACATGAAGTTCAACATCACATTGGTTTGAATTCCAAAAATTTAAGAAACCAGTATCTAAATTATGGACAACTTAAGGTAAGTTGGAATTTTAGGAAATGATAAAAAATATATTACATTCATGCATTTGAAGAAGAGATAACCCTTGTTCTCGTTTGTCTATGCCGCAAGCTCGAGCATCCTTTGCAGCCCACAGTTTATTATACACAATGAGGGACAACCCCGTCTCTCTCCCGAGTTGGTACTCCCCTATGAAATCTGGCAACCGCAAGTGTCTGCTTGGTATCGAGGAGCTCGCAAAGAAATGAAGAATGACAGTGTCAAGCTATGGAGACCTATGGGCGGAGTGGGAGGGGAGAGGAGAGGAGCAAGGGTTGGAGAGTGACTGCCGAGCTCAATGAAACCAAGGGAGGGAACACAAAGAAAAGAGTCATTGGGATGAATAGACAGGGAAGGAGAGAGACAGAGACGACGAGGTACATTTATAGTTAAAATTATAGCATGTAATAAAAAAACTTAAGGGCCTGTTTGGTTCCCCTGAATTGGCCCGAATTGAATCAATTTCTAAAATATGGCCCGTTTGGCTGCCCCCTGGAATTGAATCGTGCATTTCGGCCCATTTCTGATCTGTGAAAAGGTAGCCTCCATCAAAGGTATAATGACTCTTTCAACTCTATGTGGTGTGAGAAAATGGATATATTCACTGCAGTGCTCAAGGAAGATGTAGCGGCAAGGCCACCAAAGCTTCCTACTTCAGCTGAAGTACTTGCATGACTAGAAGAGGTTGAAGGACTTGACTCTAATACTGAGCTTGACTTGTATGACATCCTCACCTCTGATGCTCGTAAGTTTGAGTCCATGATAGCCCTACCAGTACACAGGATAAAGAAATGGCTACTAAAGCAGCTTCAGAAGTGATTAGAGTGTTGTTCTAAGCATGTTAATGCTTTTATCTTGTCATATTATTGTGTACTGTTGTTTATGGAGTAAGCACGGTTGTTTAGAGTAGTGTTCTCCTCTCTATTGAGTACTGTTTTTGTGTTGTTTATTGAGTAAGTACTGTTGTTTAGAGCACTGTTCCTCTCTCTATTGAGTACTGTTGTTGAGAGCTATTGAATACTGCTGTTGAGTACTGTCTCTATTGAGTACTGCTGTTAAGAGTTGTTGAATACTGCTGTTGAGTACTGTTTCTCTCTATTGAGTACTGCTGTTGAGAGCTATTGAATACTGTTGTGTACTGTTTCTCTCTATGGAGTACTATTGTATATTGTTTTATGGAGTGATGTTGTTTACTAAGTGCTGTTATGTGTATGGAGAATAGAGAAAGAATAAGCATGAGAGAGATGAGATAGAAAAAAGAGAGGAGAAAGGAGAGAGAGAGCGTGAGATGAGAGAGAGAGGAAGAAAGGAGAGAGCATGATAGGGGAGAGAGAGTGGAGACAGAAAAAGAGCGAGGAGAGGGAGCAGAAAGGAGAGAAAGATAGCGTGAGAGGGGAGAGAGAGCGTGAGAGTGAGGAGAGAGTGAGAGGAGAAAGAAGAGAGAAAACATAGAGCATGAGAGGAGAGAGTCAATGTGAGAGAATGTAAGTGCAAACTAATTCTATATCCAAGCTAGTCAAACATCATTTTGATTTCAATTCTTAGAAATAAATTCCGTGATAGCCAAATAAGAATAATGGAAATGAATTGGTTTCAATTTGATTCAATTCAATTCAATTGATTTCCTGTAATATGATTCAATGAAACCAATTCAATTCTAGGGATCCAAACGGCCCTAAGTGATGTGCAACGTAATAAAAAAGCTAAAATTATAGCTATGTTATTATTTTATTTTAGGTATATTTATAGTTGACAGGTGGCAGTGGCAAATAATTAGAATCTAGAAACCCCCACGATAACATAAGCATACCTTTCCTGTTTACCCCCGCGTTTTTCTGGAAATCCGGTAACAGGTCCAAGAAGAGAGGGGAGACGTGGGCACGTGGCCGGTGCGGCGGCGGCGGCAATGGTGATCCCCCTGATGCTCGTCGTGCTTCCGCTCGGGTTTCTCTTCATCCTTTCCGGCCTCATCGTCAACGCAATCCAGGTGATCTCAGCCGCCCCGGGCTAAGCCACCTCTGCTTCAGTAATTATTTTTACTAATAATTTCGAGGTTTCCTGTGGTGATCCGAATCTGTTCGGTCAATATTGACTCTTCTCTAGCTGGAGGCTCTTTGTGCTGATTTGCTGGGGGAAGTTCCGGTTGATTGTGTTGATTCTTTTTTAACTGCGTTTGTTTTTTGGCGCTTTATTTTTCCCAATGGTCTCATCTGCTGGAATGCTTTCGGTTCAGGCGTTCAGCTGTTTAATTCGGAAACTGTCCAACATTTGGCTTTTTTTTTTTTGAATTACTTTCTAGCCTAGCTAAATGGGCAAACTTCTCTGATCCATTAATTGCGTACTCGAATCACCACTGCCTTGCTCTTATCTTCCGCTTACAACACATTGCAGGCTATTTTGTTCGTGTCTGCAAGGCCATTATCGAAGAGCTTGTATCGTCGGATCAACAGATTCTTAGTCGAGTTGCTATGGCTACAGCTAATCTGGCTTGTGGACTGGTGGGCTGGTGTTAAGGTAGTTAATACAATAAGAAACTTGACCTTGAGCAATCGAAAGTCAGGTTTCTTTTCTGCGTAGAGCTCTGATGCATTTCAATTGGCCAAAGGAAAACAAACTCCAATATTATTTTGTTTCTTCATTTGGGCTACATGGTCCCTCATACTGGTTTTAAAGATGTCTTGTTGGTTTGAAGTTGTAGTGTGATGTGCTAATTATTAGGTTCTTCTTAATGCAATGATGTGAAGCTCACTTGCATATTTGGGTTGTGGTGGTGGGGGTGGTGGGGAGCAACATTAAGACTAATAGATTGGCTTATTGGCTAACTACTTGACTGAAACTTGGCAATGAGGCCTTTGAATGGTCCAATTGGCAAAGAGGCAATCTGGCATGACAATGGCATGGATCTGTGGAATTTGGGCCATGGAGGGAAATATGGAAGACCTGGGCTCCACCTGACTGATCGTTTGTCCTGTCGTGGACTTGATCACCCAGAGTGCTGCCCATTGTGCGATCAAGAGGAAGAGACGGTGCAAGATTTACTCACTTCTTGTGTGTTTATAAGGAGTGTGTGGTTTTCAGTGCTATCAATAGCTGGGCTGCAGCACTTTGCTCTAGGCTTGGAGAACTACAGAATGGTGGTGTCATACTTTACAGAGTTATCCCAATTTATCTGGCAAGGGCTTCAACTCTTTGGTTGTGTTAGTGCTTAGTGGCATAATGTATTTGGAAACATAGGAATAGATGCATTTTCGTGAGGTTTTCTCCTAATCTTGCTGCCATCTTGTGGGATATTAGAGATGAGGCAATGTTATTCTGTAAGCTGATTTGCTCATGGTCGGTCGCTGGTTGTGGTTAAGCATTGTTGGTGAATCCTTTTTGTAACTTCTTTGCCCCTATAATAAGGGTTTTAAGAGTCATCTAGGCTCCTTTCTTCTTATTAATATAATGATGCACATTTCTTGTGGTTGTTTGAGAAAAAAAAAAAAGAATGTGGAATTTGGGGGTTTGGGTGGGCTGGTCACCATCAAGACCAGAGAGGGCTAACACTATACATGATTGAAGTCAAACATTCTTTTTGTTCTTTAAATGGCTCCACAGTTTAAGTGGCTAGCATTTCCTTGTCTAGCTGGGTTAAGTGAAAGTTGGGTGTCTGATGAGTTTGCTCTGCGTCTTGTTCAGTTATATTGTTCTTCTTAAACCTTTTTTGTACAAGATCATATTACATAACAATAATATAAAGTGAGGGAGGGAGGAACACAGCGGTTGACCAAATGGTGGCATGTAATGGAAGTGGAGTTGCTGACATTGTTTGAGGTGGCTCCTCAGCATGGTCAGTTTGGACAAGAAGGAACTTGTAGCTAAGATTAAATTTCGGCCAATCCAATGTCAAAACTATTAACCACCGTTCTGTCCACCCCAACCTCCAGCCGTTACCGTACCCACACAGAAACAACTGAACTGCTTGGTTGGTTGGCAATGCAACATGTTTCTTGTTCTCAACCTTTTAAAAATAATTAGGCCATTTTTGCACAAGGAATTTCACAGGAAAAAGGTTTAATTCCCACAGGAGTCAGGAAAAGTTCCTATATTTGGGCTAGAGGATCAGAGACACTTAAGAGCTCTCGGGAGAAAATCTTATTTTGTTTGGGATCTTTGTGAAATAATTAGTTTCACGTTTTTAATATGTTTCCTGGTTTCAATCATTCCAGTCAAATTCTGCAGGTACAATTGCATGCAGATCAAGAAACTTATCAGCTAATGGGTAAGGAGTTGAGTTCCAAAATTTTCACATAAGCATTGAGCATTGGTTTTAAAAAGGAATGATTTTTATTAGTATCGTTTGAAGAATTCAATAGGAAAAGAGCATGCCCTTCTCATATCAAATCACCGGAGCGACATTGATTGGCTTATTGGATGGATTGTGGCACAGGTGATTATTTTTTCTCATTAAATATTTTTCTTGGAACTACTCCCTCCATCTCAATATATAAGGCGCGATTTCACTTGGTGCTGTCTTCAAGAGCATACTTTAACCGTTAATTTATACTATTATATATGATTTATGTTTATGACAACAACAAAAGTATCATTAGAAAGTATTTGTAAACACAAATCTAATGTTTCCACTATTGTACTATAAATTTATTATACTATTAGGCTATTATTGGTCAAAGATAACAAAGTTTGAATTTTGAAATATGTGTGCATGACTTATATCCTGAGACGGAGGGAGTAGCAGTTTTATTACTAACTCATTGTGACGAGAGTTGGGTTGATTTGGTAACCAGCGTTCAGGATGTCTTGGAAGCACACTAGCTATCATGAAGAAATCTTCAAAGTTCCTTCCAGTAAGTTTGCTCGTACATTTGTATGATGGTATGCTGTCTCAGTGTTTTAGTTCTGTATTACTCGTAATTCCAGTTTATTTCTGCAAATCTGTGTCAAGTAATGTAAGAAAGGGAGAAGATAAAATAAGATTTGAGATACACATGGACTTAGTAAACTTATCAGGCATAGTGCTTCATCGTACATGGTATTTCCCTTTCATCATTAGTTTGGTGTCCTCATGAATGTTTTTTTTCCAAAAATATCTATAAGATTGTGTTCGAGAAAATATCTATAAGACCATCCCTGGTGCCAAAGTCTCAAGCACAGCAACAAAATCTCTAAGAAGAATAGATGATCATCCATCTTGGGTCCTGACCAGCAAAGTACTATAAAGAAGGGATATCAAAATTGAAGATATACTAGAAAGTTTTCTTACTGAACTTATACCAGCTTCTCACAATTTATACCGGTTAAAGAAGGGATATCAAAATTGAAGATATACTAGAAAGTTTTTCTTGAAAAGTAGTCTAGGCTCAATTATTGAAGCGATAGGTACTAAATAAACTTGAAGTGATGCAATAACACAGCGAATAGTACCGAGTTATGATTCCTGGATAGGACTTGACTCTTGAGTACTGAAGAACTAAGGTTTTAACTTACTCCGTATTATCTTACTATAAGGAACTGCATGTATCTGTTTCTTCTTATTCTGATAAACTATTGCAGGTTATTGGCTGGTCTATGTGGTTTGCTGAATATCTGTTTCTGGAGAGAAGTTGGGCAAAGGACGAAAAGACACGTATTTTCTATCTTACTTAATATGACACTTGACCATTGCACGTTTCTGTTCACGGTAATTAAATGACATTTATGCTCTTTAATTCAGTGTGGTCTCAAAAGTTTGAAGGACTTCCCCAGATCATTCTGGCTTGCCCTTTTTGTTGAGGGTACACGGTTTACACCAGCAAAAACTTCTAGCAGCTCAAGAATATGCAGCCTCACAGGGTTTGCCAGCCCCTAGAAATGTGTTGATTCCACGGACGAAGGTTTGCATTTTTGCTGCTTCCTGACTGAAATTTTGTATTCTTCCATGAAAATTTCCAGTGTTGCATGTGAAATGTTAAAGGTCTCTCCCACAAATACCTTCCCCTATGTGACACAGCTTTATGTGAAATTCTTATTTTAGTTTCCATTCTAGCCTTAGTTGTTCAGCTCTGCTTATCGTTGATAATTTCTTATTGAGATCAGAACTCAGATGGAAGAAACTTCTTGCAAGGGTCAATACAATATTGTGTAGTTTTTGGTGTGATTCATTATACATTTTGTGCAAATTTGATCTCTTCCTTGTTTTTTTTTTTTTTTTGGGTACTTTCCTTTCTGAAAGGTTTGATGTGTTGACAGCTCTTTTCTGTGTGCCAATATCAGGGATTTGTATCAGCAGTAGGTATTATGCGTAATTTTGTCCCAGCTATCTATGATACAACAGTGATAATCCCTAAAGATTCACCTGTACCAACAATGCTGCGTATTCTCAAGGGACAATCATCAGTTGTAAGTGTTTCGACTTCTGTAGACTCGAATTGCTGAGATGCTGCTGATTTTTATCATGGAAACTTTGATTGGATAAAATGGATACCTTTCTGATGTCAAGTATAGTTACAGATCCACAATTTTCTTTGTAGGTTCATGTTTGCATAAAACGCCATGAAATGAGTGGTATGCCTAAATCTGACGAAGATGTTTCAAAATGGTGCAAGGACATCTTTGTGGCAAAGGTATTTGACTACTTGATGAAAATATGAGCATGTAAGTTGTCACATTTGAAAGGCTCCACAAATTGGCTGAACTGTTAATTACTATTTTTCTATGACAGGATGATTTATTGGACAAGCATATAGCAACTGGTACTTTTGATGAAGAAATTAAACCGATTGGTCATCCAATGAAATCTTTGCTGGTAAATACTTGACTAAGAGTTCAAGTCATCATGTTATAGATTAGCATTATCCATCACAGTTAAAGAAAACAAAATAGTAAAAGGACAGATGCCATGTTAGGATAGTAAATAGTAAACATACCTTTTTTTTTTTTTGAGAAAATACAGCAGGGGAGGCCCCCACTGTTTGCTTTATTAAAATTAAAAAATAGAAGGACAACACTGTACACAAGAAGTTTCAAAAAGAAGGAAGCCCGAGATGGGAAAAGAGCTAATCTAGGGCAGCTATATAGGAAGGAAAGACAGTGCGCTTATCATCACTTAGTCTATGAGCCTGTAATGTAGCTTCTTCATAGAAGGAGCTTTTCCAAGATCCAAAGGACGGGCGGCCTCTATCGAAAATATAGTTATTTCTTTGCTTCCAGATTTGCCAAGCAGCGATGATGAAGGTCTCCATGAAAAAGGGGTTCTGATGTTGAATCTTAGCTTGCTGCATCATTTGGAAGAGTTCCATTCTAAGGTTCCAACTTATTCCAAGGTGTTGCCAACAGGTTTGGCCAAAGTGCAGCTGAAGAACAAATGGAATGCAGATTCCTCAATGTTGCTGCTGCAGAGGACACAATTGTAGTTATTTCCCTGAAGTTTTTGCTTTTTCCTTCTGAGGATGTTCCTTGTGTTCAGTCTATCCATCAATAGAAGCCACGAGAAGACTCGTAGTTTGTTACAGCATTTGGAGTTCCAAATCCAAAGAAAGGGGGCTGGAGGTTCTATATTCTTGTAAGGAAAGTTATAGCACTTCGAGGAGGAATAATTCTTGCTTCCCCAAATGTATTCCCAAGAATCCTTTGAATTTTGATCAACTTGTAATGCTTGAATAAGGTCTTGGAGACTTTGGAATTCTTGAAAGGCCTGCTCTGATAAGGGCAAATGAAATTGTGTCTCAAGTGTGTTATTTGACAGAAACTTGGCAACAGAGATGTTCTTGTTTCTGGCAAACGAGTAGAGCCTTGGAAATTTGGTTTCCAGGATGTTATCATTCCAAAGATCAGATCCAAAAGAGCACCGTGGAACCATCCCCAATAATGCACTTAGCAATTCCTCTAAACATATCACACAATTTTAGTGCATCTTTCCACCAAAAGGAGCCCCTATCAGTTGGCATATAATTGACCATGTGGGTAGTGAGCATATAATTTTCAGTTGGCATCTTCTTGTGATAGAAAAAGTGGCATAGTTATATATGATAATGGCTATACATCTTTGCGACTTTGCTAAATCACTGCTACTAGTACCTCATTTCATGTGTGTTCGAGAAAATAGTACTACCTCCATTCCCTTTTATAAAAGGTGCAATCGCATATCAAGATTCAAACTTTAATTCTTTGGCCAATAATTTGGCTAACAATTTTTAACTATTATACTACAAAGTTGATACATTTAGATGTAAACAACTGTGCTATCAAATAATCATAAGTTAATAAGCATAAACAATATAATATAACGTAAATGAATGGTCAGTATAATTTAGGAGACGTTTCATTCTAAAACCACGCCTATAAAATGGAAGGAGTACCTCATTTCATGTCGAAAGCTTTTGTTATTCCTATAACAGTTCAATTCCCTCAATGCATCAAATATGCTTGGTAAAAGGTCACATTGCAGAGTATTTAGGCACATCACTTTGGCACTTAGCTATTTTTCTATCTTATCTTGTAAACATATATTTTTCTATCTTATCTTGTAAACATACCCCTTCAACTCTGTCCTTTGTCGCCCTTATTAGCTATTATCTTGCAGCTGCTTAATTCGGTTTCTGCTGTTGGTGCAGGTGGTTCTGTCTTGGTCATGCCTCCTCTTATATGGTGCCTACAGATTCTTACAGTGGACTCAACTCTTGTCAACGTGGAAAGGCATTATCATCTTCGCTGCTGGATTGGCACTTGTGACTGGAGTTATGCATGTCTTCATCATGTTCTCTCAGTCAGAACGTTCAAGCTCCGCCAGAGCAGCGAGGAATCGGGTGAAGAAAGATTGATGACTCTTGATTCCAGTCCATCCCCAGCTGCTAATTTGTTAGACACAGGCATGAGGCAATTTTTCTCAGTGCTTCTACTCTCTAATCTGGAAACAGAAGAAGCTGTGTGTCAAGAATTGTGATCTCCTGGCCTCTTCTTTTACTTGTATCCAGAACACAAGTGTAGATTTGTTTTCAGTGTAGCGTACATTAGTCTATTGATTGATTTTTTCTTGCAGACTTTTTTCTCGAACGCGCAGGAGAACTGCGCATCATCAATATAGTAAGAAGAAAAAAGGAGGGGAAAAGAATCCCAATACAAAAAGTCACAGGAATAAGGGTCTGTGACACACCCTAAAAACAACAGGACTAAGTCTTTCTAGAGAAAAAAAAAGAACAGGACCAGACCACAAGACCCAAAAAGAGCTAGGAAGTAGTAGCCAGGGCAAGGAGATAAGACACTCCTCGAGCCCCTGCCTCTCTAACCACTGCTGTGCTTCTTCCCTAAAGGCCGAAATGACCCTTGTCAGGTTAGGGGTTCCTCCATCAAACACACAGTAATTAGCGATGCTTCCATAGTAACCAAGATGTGCAGACAATCTTTTATGGTTTACTGCTTGGTGTATCTCCGATATCAGCGTACTAAAATACCAGAATTGCTTCAATAGAACATAAGGCTGATGACCGACCTTTTTGGGATGGTCTACTGAACTAATATACTTGTTCCATCAATAGACTAATGTACTAGTTCCTGCTATCCAGAATTGCTTCAGTAAAACACTAGCGTGATACATGTACATGAGTACAGCAGAAAGATTATTATTGGTGATGATAAAAAAAAAGTTGTGGGGTGACCACAAATACAACATAGATGGAATAATATATTTTATAATTCAACATTAGGGGCCTCACAATTTTTGTCAAATCAAAGGTTGTGGCCAGCTTCTGCAGCGAAAAAGGGTTTTACATGGAAAATAAGGGACAAGAAGATGACTTTTTTTTTGTGTGGGTGGTGGGGGGGGGGGGGGGGGGAGGGTGGTAGCTGGCTAGTTTGGCCTAGTTTCCACTCAAAAAACTGGGCTGCCATAATCTTTTTTTTCTTTTTTTTTGTTCTCCTAATAAAAATTGCAGCAAAGTTTTTGCTGTTCTTTCAAAAAAAACTTGGGTGCTGATTTTTTGTCAGTATATTCTATGTGGCTGAGTAACAAAGGTTTTTTAGTAGATAATATGTTCTGTACTGCTGCCCTGTGGAGGCTTTGGAGGCTAAGAAATAGTTAGTGGTTTCATGGAATTCTGTGGAAGAATGGGTAATCTCTGTTACCTTCAGTAACAGTTATGCTTCAAGGTTGTGTTCTATGTCCAAAGGAAAAGACCGTGGAAGACAAAGTTGAAGAAGCTAAGCACTTAGCCACACGACCTCAAAGGCTGCTTGGATGACACAAGTCGATAACAAGTGGAAGAAGTTTCTTTACCAAAATACAAATGATTGGAAGCTGTCAAAATTTTCTTTTTTCTAGAACACGACTTCAAGTGTGAAGCTGCTAGAAATTTCAACTTAAGCCAAAAGCCTCTTTGTGGATGGCATGAAAGAGATGTTTCAAGAAAGGAAATGGGTTAGCCTAGTGAAGACAAGGACCGAGTGGGGTATGTAGGGCATGTTTGGATGCAAGCCTGGAGGAGTTGAATGGGAGAAAATGTTGCCTGAGAGTTGCCTGAGAAAATTATGATTTTTGCCTGGCCAGGCAAAACTGAAAAATGTTGTTTGGTTAGAGGCCTGTGCCTAGGAATATTAATGAGAGAATAAACATAAGATAAGCATGTATTAAAACATCTATAGTGTGAGACTAACGTATACTGTACTTATATTAGCTTGATTAAGAAACTAGATGTTTTAGATTAATACTGTTTTATCGGTTCACTAAATAATAATTTAATAAAAATTTAACTATACTTAATAACTTAATTATACTATGCATGCTAATGTTGCATGTTCGTAATAACAAAGTCCCACATATTTAATAGTAGACTAATAACGGTGACAAATTAGTTTTTTTCAAATAAAAAATTGATCGTTATGTTTCATTAAGCAACTAACTACTGCTGTTAGCTCAGGCAACATGCATGGCTGGTACCAGGCGCTCACTTTTGGTTGCCTGGCTGCAGGAGCTTGCCTGGTCTAGTAACCCCACCATGGCTCTATCCAAACAGAGCAGAGGCAACATGCAGGCAAGGTCTAAACCAGGGAAAAAATGCTCCAGGGTCTCATCCAAACGAGCCCGTAATCTGTGGGGTGTATGTCTCTGTGAGTTTTGGAGAGTATCCTTAGCTATGTTTGTTCGGTACTTTTTGTGAAGGTGTCTTCCATTCGACAAAACTAGACCTTGTTTTAAAAGCTCATATTATATTAAAACATTTAGAAACGAAGTACAGAGATTTGGAATGGGAATAAACTTACTAGAATCAAAATTGTGGACAATCCTGAGAGATGGGATGTTCTGTGGGCTCAACGTATATCTATACATAGTGCTACTAAAGTTCCTCTTTTTGTGACCCTCGGAAAAGCAGTTACTCCTTTTGTGTAGGTATATAGACAAGTGTGTTTGCCTGTTGAAGTAAACCCGGATGCATATAGATTGGCTTAGCAAAATGATACTCCTTTTGAGTAGGTACATAGACAAGTGTGTTTACTTGTTGAAGTAAACCCGCATATAGATTGGCTTAGCAAAATGTTCTATCTGCTATTATGTATCCTGGTCTAATGATGGATAATATATTCTGACAAAAGAATGAAGGCCTCTAAAGAACATCGAAAGAGACAAAGCTCGAGTTGTCCAAGCTTACAACAAGAAAGTAATAAGAAACAAAATTTTCAAGCTAGGGAGGTAGTGTGAAAAACCGTTCAACACTTGGGATAAATACACAAGTTTGGTAAGTGATCTCTAAGCTATGAGGGTCTGCAGTGATCAATGCAGTGTTCAGAAGTTCATATACGTTAGAGGAGTTACAAGGTGATCGTTTTCTAAAAGCAATTAACAAGAGGTAGCTAAAAAAGTATTTTCCAAGTGTTCGGTAAACCTATGCTGGCCCAACAATGGCCAATATATTGTCTCGCCCTGAGAACAAATGTAACTGATGCATGCATCACCCTTAGAGAAAAAATAGTCAATGGTTTGACATCATTGCTACTGCTATCATGTGTTTTTAAATCGCATATTTTAGCTTTAACAACAGAAGCATATGATGATAGAAAAAAGGGGATAAGGTGAGTCAAATTTGAGTTTGAGAGTTAATTACAATTAAAAAGATAAAATAGAGCAAATGGCCAATCTTTTAAGAAAAAAATGGTTGAGGCCGGTTTTTCTTAGCCTGGCTGCAAACACTGTAGAAAGCGGCCAGTTGTCCCTATTCGAGTCCAAAAATACCCCAAACTTGATCCAAACTCCAATCTCGTAGAAAGCCTGTAGATCATGACTTCATAAGATTTTCTATTGTGATGAGAGTATGAGACCACCACCTCTATACATATTAGAGGATCATGCCAGATTACAATTAACCATACACAATCAATCCAAAATCAATCTATTACTACTCCCCCAACCTTTATCTCTTCCAACCCTTTGTCGTCCAACTGCCTCTTCTGACGAGATTCATTGAGGTTCTAGGTGGCATTATCGATCATAGGAAAATATCATTGTACTCCCCCACGACAGGGTCTTTTCGGGAGGAGTTCGCGAGCTTTTGAGGCGAAGAATGAGCGTCTACATTGCGCAATCGATTGACGGTAAGCCCCTCTGTTTGGACCCCCTCTCCGCTGTGTGCTTGGGTGAGCATGGTCTCAAGAGTGCTATCCCTTGACGGTGTGTGTGACCCTAATCAGTGTCAACATTACCATGTTAGATTAGCTTATTTTTTTAGTGTACATAGATTATTTTTAAGTGACCCAAATTACTTTAAGTTATCTTTTAGTGGTCATGATTCGGTGAAGAGTAGAAGCACCTGAGCTGGTCGTCATGTAACGGCCGAATAATAAATATATAATGATCCTTCGGAAAGAAAGGAATGCTAGAACCTTCTAGAGAAGCGCAACGACGGCGGCGGTGCTCGTCAACCTGATTAAGGAAGAGGGCGATCGGTGGTGCTTGACCGGGAGCAGGCACCTTAGCAGGCTCTTCGCGCCAGCTGTTCTGAACGTTTGGGTCGCTGTTTTTTCTGCTCTCCGGTCGCCAGCTTGTTCTTCAATGTAGTACCTAGCTTGGCATCCAGTAGCTAGGGGCGGTAACGCCTTTGTTACCTTGTGTTTGTTTGTACTATACTTCTATTCTACTTAATGAAATACGTGTCTCGGTGTGCTCTCAAATATATATATATATATATATATATATATATATATATATATATATATATATATATATATATATATATATATATAATGAAGGGTCATGTGAAGGCCGAATAAAAATGGCTACGCGTTAAATCCTCGTGATAGTTCCAGCATGATGATTTGCTAATGAAAAGAAGAAAGAAGAGACCATGTGTGACCAACATGATCGTGGTGAGTGAGGGAAAAGTTATATTGTGTACTCCCTCCATCCTAATTTATAAGTCATTTGACTTTTTAAATCCGACCACTTGTCTTATTCAACAATTTTTGCAAAATATCACTTCTTTTGTTATAGATTGTTTTATTAATAAAATTTCTTTTAAAATAATTTAAATTTAATTTGTGTAAATTTTTTAAATAAGACGAGTGATCAAACTTTGAATTGAAAAAGTCAAGTAACTTATAAATTAGGATGGAGGTAGTACACGTGAGTCGTGTGACATGATGCGTGGTGAGTGAGGGGAAAGTTTGCATGCATGATGCGTGTATAATAAACAAAAAGAAGCGAGGCTAATCGTGTATCGGAGAATGAGGGAAATAATGCCAGTGCCGACTCTATCCAGGAGTCCAGGTGCTGACTCCATAGATATTAGGCTGACGTGCTGTAGTTGTACCCCAGCCGAATAGGAAAGAAAAAGGCTGTATCATAGGAAGAGAGAAGGCTAGATATCGTCTAGATCACCAAAGGGAAGGTTTTCAGCTGTCGAAGAAAGAAGATAACTAGCAGCTAGTTGTGCAGAGAGAAAAAAGAGGAACTTATATGAAGTTTTGGGATGTTGTTGAAATCCTTACATGAATATTTCGTATGCACCTTTGAGCACATATAAGCAATAAAGGTAAAGCTTTTACAAATTGATGTATTGGGCTATTGGGAATCTCATTTTTCTGCTCTCTTATCTTACATGCTCACTCTTGATTTCATTGGTGCCTATAAAGATGCTAGGCAGCTTTTCTTTTCGAAATCAGTGTTAAACACATTTTTGGAGACCATTGGCGTATAGGTAAACTTCATGAAGTCAAAGATGGTTCCAAAAAACACTTATGAGGAAAATCTAGAACTTCTAGCGAGGACTTCGGCTCTAAAAAGGGTTCTCTCTGCCATTCACTTACTTGGAGCTGCCACATGGAATTACATTTAAATGTGAAAGAAGGTTAGCAAGTATGTCCACTTTTTTGTCTTAAGCTGGAATATTAGAACTAACAAATGTAGTTTTTCATCGCTCCCAATCTTCTACATCATTACCTTCGACCTACTCGCCTCTGTCATCAAACAAAAAGACAAATGCATAATAAAGCCCTGTCTTTGGAGGGGATTAGACAAAGATAAGTAACAATGCTACCAAAGGCAGCTTCGGAGACGTCAAAGTCAAAGTTTCAAATTAGAAATGGAAAAGGCTGCTTGTTCTAGGAAGATAACCAGTGTAATGAAGTCCTGAAGATTAGTTAGCTATAACTTCTCATTCTCTTGCAAAAAAAAAAAAAAAACCCAGCTTATCTCAGTTAGAAAAGCCGTCTCTCAAGAACAATTAACCCAATTGTTTCACTTGCCCTCTCTCAGAGGCTGTCTTCAATCAATTGCAGGATATCCTTCAAATCATAAATGAAACACAGCTGGTTGATCGCAATGAAGTCTGGGGATCAAACAGCTTTTCATCTTCAAGATCCTTAAGAACTCTAACAGGCCATTCTTAAGTTCACAGTGCTTATAAGTGGCTCTGGGATTCTTTTTGCTAGCCAAGACATAAGGCTGCTAATCAAAGACAGATTGAGCGCAAGCACCTGGATTGTTATGAGTGCGTCCTTTGTCATCTTGCCATTGAGGAAACTTCAGAACATCTGTTTCTTAACTGCTCTACTGCAAGATCTTGCTGGAGCTTGTTAAACTTAGGCGCCCTAGTGCAAGGCAGTTAATTAGTTTCCCAGTAGTCACTACAGGGATCAGCTTCAGTTCCCATTCTTCAGGAATACAATATATAATTCTTACTATCTGTTGAGCGATCTAGACAAGAAGAAATGATCCGATCTTCGATGGAGTGCAGGGGAAAATCATATAGGACTCAAATCTGTTTTCTCCAAAGAGACGTCGTTGCTCGAGCTTCAATTATTGTACCTTAGTAAAGTACTAGCCCACATTTACATCACATCACAGGACGACGTACTCTGAATTATTGAAGCAGCTGGAAGTGGTGGAGCGCCGGGCGACCGTCGAGGCCCTTCTTGTCGTAGTGCGCCAGGAACTCCGGGACCGTCACGCTCCTGTACAGCGCCCTCCCCGCGCCGTCGTCCGAGGTGACGATGGGTCCATACAGCCTCGTGGACCTGGCGATGTCCGCGTTGCAGAAGCACGCCACGGACACCCTGGCCGTGTCCCTGCTCCGGTTGGCCACTACCCGGTGCTCCACGCTCCTGAACCGGCCGTTGCTGACCAGCTGGAGGAGGTCGCCGACGTTCACCAGCAGCGCGCCGGGCACCGGAGGCACGTCCACCCACCCGGACCCGGACGCGAGGAGCGCCTGCAGGCCGCCGTGCTCGTGCGCGTGCGCGTCCTGCAGCAGCACGGTGAGGAAGCTGGGGTCCGAGTGCCTGCTGCACCCCAGCGTGAGGTCCGGCTCCGGGCACGGCGGGTAGTAGTTGCACACCAGGCTGAGGCCCTCGGCGCACCCCATCCCCGCGAGGTGCCCGGGGCGCAGCCCCAGCGCCTCCGACAGCAAGCGCCAGCACCCGCGCCGCCACCTCCCGCGCCGCGCCGCCATACTCCAGCATCACGCGCCTCACGGCGGGCGGCAGCTCCTCCGCCCGCGGCGGCTCCGGAGCCGCCTCGCAGAAGAGCGTGTCGCGCCAGTTGGCCGCCGGCGACTCGAACAGGTCGAAGTTGGAGTTGAACCGCACCTTGCGCCGGGGGTCCCGCGTGTAGTAGCCGCGCTTCGCCTCCGGGGGCTCCTCGTTGAACCGCCTCACCGACGCCAGCATCTCCGACAGGAGCTCGCCGGGAACGCCGTGGTTCACCACCCTGGAAGAACCCCACCGTCTCCGCCGCGGCCTTCACCTGGGCGACCACCTCCTCCCGTGCGACCGCTGACGCCGCCGAGAGGTCGATCACCGGGATTATGCTACTGCTGCTGGTAGAGGAAGATACCTGCTGCGGCCCGTCCTGGCGGTGGTGGCGGAAGATGGCGGGGATTGTCTTGACGCCGGCGTCCACGAGGCCCTTCACGCCGGTCTTGGTGTCGTCAAAGGCCTTCAGCTCGCTCAGGCGGCGGTCGTAGTCGTAGCCACCACCAGCTTTTTCTTCCGTGGTGGACATGGCGGCCGGCGATCGATGGATCGAGATGAGATGTCCGATGTTGGTGATGTGTTTGATTCGAAGCTTCCTCAAATTCGTCAGCAGGTACGGTACGCAGTACGCACGAGCCAGTGAGGCAGCAAGGGCGTGTTTTGTAAGCTCCTCTGCTCGGCCCGGCCCGGCCCTGCCGCTAGTTTTTTTTTAGGGCCTCTGTATGTGTTCATACACACACAACACACCTCGCCCGTATATCACCTACTAACGACACACAGATCAGAACCGCGTCCTTTCTTATATCACCGAAATCCTTGACTCCGTAGGCGATGGGCACATCGCATCCCCTTATTGCGTCACGCGTGAGAGGCAAATGACTAGAAACTATCGAGTCGAAGACAGTTTTATTTGGAGAGAAAATCTCCAGATGAGAGACGAGTGTCGAGCCTATAGGACTCGAACACAGGTTGGCACAGAGCAAACCACCGGCTCTTGCCACTCGCGCTACGCGCGATCCTCCATCGACGAGCTAGTTGGCTATGGCCAGTTAAGGTCAGCCCATTTGTTTGAGTTATATTCAGCTCATTTTTAGCCACATAACAATATTTTTAACTCACAACAATTTAACCATATAATTCAGCCCAACTGAATGTTAGTTCCATCCAACCGAACAGGTTTCTCTCTGTAGTATATCCCCCCACAGCCATGTACATTATGGGGGTGATATAATACTATTCTCTCCGTCCCAAAAAAACTGTTGTTTTAGACTTTTCAGACATCACGTTTGACCATTCGTCTTATTTAAAATTTATGTATAAATATTATTTATCTTATTATAATTTATTTTATCATTAAAGATATTTTAATAATTATTTGTTAATTTTATATTTTGGTCATACACAGTTTTTGAAAAATCTAAAATGATAATATTTTTAGGATGGAGCGAGTAATGTCCAATTTTTTCCACTCGCTCATCTCTAGCTATTGGGAAGGGGAGTATATATAAAGTTCACCTCGGCCGCCCATTGCCTAAACACAAAAACCTACCTTCGTTTTCAGCTCTCCGACTCCTCTCTTTGACTCTCAACGTCTCAGCATCTGCCATCTCCTGACTCTCGTCCTCTGAGACTGGTGGGGGCTCCCCAACATCAGAGGCTAGAATCGGCTCACAACACGATGCTTAGCCATCTATACCCCTCTTTCTTCTTGATCACCAATCCTAATCATTGATCTAGACATGTCCAATCATCCTCTTCCATCTTGTCCCCATATCATCTGTGGTTCGCCGAGCACTTTGAGGCTCTAGATTCACCACTAGCTCTGACATACTTATATTTTGTTCTTCTTTTTTCGTATCATTCTCTAACGTTGTGTTGTTTTGTAAGTCTTCAGCTATTGTGAATCCATTGAGATACTAGATGGTCGAATCTATGCGTCGTCAACCTTGCTAACATCTCTGGTGCTTTAGTTTTACAAGTGAGCTCGTCCAATGGTCCTCAAATCCTAAAACTAACCATAGATCTATTCTAGGCTTCTAGTTTCTTTCTCGAGCTTTTCTCTCTCTCTGCTTCTTATTATGATGCTTGCCAAATTCAAGCCATCGAGGAACTAGAGCTTGGTGATAGAGCACGATCATGAGGAGATTGGGCACTCCATGACCATGAGGAGGAGGACGTTTGCATGGACCATGGCGGGCTCTTCGGCTGTTGGTTTACTCATATAGAGTTTGCTATGACATTTCTAATAATAATACTCCTTCAGTATAGGCAAAAATAGTCGTTCTAGGGGCAGTACCATTTGTATAAAGGGTTTTGGATCTACTAACCACAATTTTGACGCTAATACCCCTGGTTGTTTGCTGAACCATCCCGCACCTGCAACCGCTTCATCGTCCCCAAAACGCTGGTTCGCGAGCGTTCACCGGACGGGAATCGAGCGAACGATTCAGCCTGCCCCCCACAACTTTTCTTTTTTAGTAAAGTTTCTTTTTCCATGGCCTCGTAATCATATGTTCATTTCACCACTCTATCTGTGCTCTTGCTGACATCAGCGATGAAGCAAGCTAAAAAACAGGGTCTATGTCACTGTGGCTTGTGAGTATATACCCATTCAACTGGTAAACCTCGACTGCGGTCCCTGCACGTCAATTCTATTATAGGCAAAAAATACAAAACATTTATTTTAAAATGGTATAACTCCTGAAAGACGTATTTATTTTTAATTTCGTCTGTACCAGTGTGTTCCAAGCGACGATACGAACAAAACTAGATCCCAATTATATATGTTTTGAAGATTTTTTTAATAACGATTTATGTGTATTAACTCAAAACATATAACTTATGTATACAAGTTGTATTTGATAACTTTTGTGTATAAGTTGTGTTTTATAATTTTTGTGTTTCTAAGTTTTTAGTATAGTTATAAGTTAATTTATTTCTTTTTTATTCAATAACCTTTGCATTTATAAGTTTCGGCATAAGTTATAAGCTAATCCGTTTTCTTATTTTTAATAACCTCCGTACATAAGTTATGTTTCATAATTTTTTTATATAACTTATACGTTATAAATTAATGTATATAAGTTATTAATGAAATAAATTTTTCGAAACATATGTAAGTGTGGTCTAATTTTGTTCGTCTAATCATTAGGAACATACTGCCACAAACGGATTTGAAAATAGATAAACCGTTCAGAAATTGTATCAATTACAAATAAATATTTTGCTTTTTTTAGTTTACATCATGTGACATCACTCTGAGTTGGGAAACGTGCGGGTTGTAGCAAGAGCTTGCAGAAAGTTGAAAAACAACTCAGCGCACATGGCTTGTCCAGAAATGGAAACATGCCAAATACTTTTTTGCTAAAAAAAGAAATAAACAGTGGTCGAAATATCGATCGCCCGATTCCAAACGCCTGAACATTCGCTATTTAGCCCGTCCGTCGTCGTCCACTCGCCTCCCTTTCCTCTGGCGCAAACGCACCTAAACTCATGGCATGCTATCCGTGCCACACAATGCACGCAAAATAATCGTGCCTACAAGGAGTCAAACCTCGATCCTTCCACGTCGGTTCTCGCTGTGCTAGCCAATCTAAATGAGAAAGTTTGTTATTTGGAATGCACCCGCAACTCTATTTAATAAGAGCAAACAAGAAAAAAATAAAACCTAATTAATGACTCCTTGTTATGTTAAATCATGTTTTAAACAACTTTCTTTACCACCCGGAAGCTTACCTTACAAACCATAGCACCATGAAGGAATATTCTGCTCTTTCTAGTGGTGTTCTTTCCTTAGCATTACTTACAGCATCCAGGTGGTGAGGCGAACGGAACCTCCTGCCTCTTTTGTCTTCTCCACGCGCCCATTGGGTGGGCGCAGAGAGCAGGTTATAGAAATGCGGCAGCTGCTGCTGCTTCCGAAAAGGGTGATGCAGCTTCGGGTTTCTTCTTTTGGAAAGAGAGATGCGGCTTTATGGATCGCGAAACCAGGTAACAAACAAATATTGATCCGAGGTTTGGTTGAATGCCTAGTACTCCCTCGCTTCACAAAAAGATGCAATTCCACTTTTCAAGAAGACAAATAATTTAAAGTTTAACCAGACTATTTACAATAGTTGTTGTAAAGCATGTTGGTTCTACCTGGTGAATGTCTGACTGGTAATTACGGGGCAAGATATGTGGGTACAACTCCGAAGATCTTGACCAGTTGAAAAAAGCATAAGCTGCTCCCCATATTTGCAAAATTGTCAGATATAACAGGGTAGAATCATCAACACTAGCAAAACACTACCTTGGAAACGGTACATTCGCGAAGAATGAACATGGGACAAAAAAACTCAGATTGACCATTGACGCATTTACAAGGACACGTTCCAGAGTAGGTAACTAGGCGTCACTCCATAAGGGTAACTCAGTTTCCCCGGAATTTGGATGACAAAAAGTTTTGGAACTTAGAAAATTCGTCCATCGCATCCAGATGAGGAAGTGTGAAGGGAGGAAGAACGTTTTGTCCAGCCTTCAGATTCATCACACCTGTCGCAGGTGGGAGCGCCAGCGCAGGCTGCTGCTTGTTTAGCTTCTCAATGATGTAAGAGAAAGTCCCAAAGGTCAGGCAGCTCTGAATCAGAGTTTGCGGTGCACCTGAAACCCAATACAAAAAAATATCCAGGCCATCATTCTAAGAAATCAAAAACAAGTGAGCATAACAAATAAGCTTGAATGGAATGCAAACAGTCAATGTATGCCATGGACATCAACAAAAGATGAGTAATTGGAATCTAAACATTGATACTCCATAGTGCACGAGAAACAAACCACAATTGATTATGGAGGCATCCTAAGAAGGTATCAAATTGCAGAATTGTTAAGCATAATAACCATCAAACTTCGTATTCATGACAGACAGTCAGACACTAGGGACATCATATAAGGATGCATGTTTCTCGAAACCATTCAATCTAAAGAAACCGAGATGCCATCAACTAACACAAATTTACACCTTACAACCAGCTTCCTTTAGCCCCCGGCATAGGAAGGTTTCTATGCTATGCTCCTAAGATCAACCAGATCAAGGGTTGCAAGCAAAGGTAATACCCAAGAACCACACTTATGAGCAAGTTATCATCAATTTTAACCACAAACATTGTATTTTCAATTTTCAACAGTGTCAAAATTGCAGAGAGAGAGAAAAAAATAAAAAGAGCAATGGCCTCATGGCCATAACTCGGAATAAACAATATGGCAAATTGTTTATGTAATCCTAGTCCTCACCAGGGCATTCAGGAACAGACTGTTCAGCAATTGTACAATAAAACAGTTCAAAGCTATTAATTGCACATTTCCTGAAACTTTACCTGGAAAGCTCAGAGCAAGGCCAGTGCAACAGCCTGCGACTCCTGCATTGATTCCTAGAAATAAAATAATTGACATGTTAATGCATTCATACATTTTTTTTTTTCTTGGCAACTTATTGATCCAGATAAATAGAAAAAGAAATGAACAGAAACAGACAAATACAAACCATCATCTTTTCCACGTAGTTTTCTCAAAGAGCAGGCTACTAAACTTTGAACACCAGCAAGAACAGCAAATATCTATATCAGGAAGGCAAGATTTGCACCATGAGATGTTGGTAAACAATTGGCACAAAGAGGTATCCACATGTGGAAAGCATATCATTATACCTTAGCAGATGACGCAGCATCAGGAAATGATCCTTTAAACCCCTTCATCATAACCAAACCTTTACCTGAAAAAGTGAAGAAAATAGAAAAGTGGAGCTATCTGATTATACATGTAGACTTCACAGCAAAAGACCAACAAAGGATAACAAAAACACAATCTGGTGCTAGACACCACCAGGAGCCCACTTAGCCCTTTTTAGAACACTGTCAGTTAAAATATATGATCTTGTGCTCATTAATCCAGTAAGTGTACCAATTATGTGATTCAATAATTGTTAACCCTCTAAGAAAGCATAAAATACAGCTACAGCTGAGAATATATGGTTCAAGCAGAGGGACACTGATCCACTACAAGTGCCAACACAAATAAAAGCAAAATCATTTTCTAGAAAGCGCTTTATGATGACAATTTCATTCAATATGGTGACGACTGTAACATCAGAGAAAAAGGATCAATATCTTCACATCTCAGTTTTTTTTTCCTTCTTCACAAATCAAGGTAAAAGTTGTTTGGCAATATGCTCCCAGCCTGCGAGTCCCAAGATCAGGCGTGCAATGCTCATGTTGAACCATATATGCATTTGAAGGGCTAAACCAGATTTTGGGATATAACTGCATAGATAATTTATGTATTACTGAAGTGAATTGTAACTCCGATAATATCAGTAGTATTTCCTATTTGGTACAAGCACCTCTGATTTCCTAATCTGGTCTTCTGTATAAAAGAGGTATCTTTCAATTTCTACTTGTAAGCAGTGACTCAAATAATACAGCCTCGACCCAAACTGGTTTGAACAGGGTCAGCTGTGTGTGATGCAGGATAAACTAAGAACACAAGATGCCGTCCTGGTTGGCATGATGGATGCTTTAAATAAGGTTATCCTGCATTAATCCAACTATCTAACCTTAATTTCACTTTTACAGCTCACCTTTGTCCAATTTAATCACTAATGTAGACCCCACATACATAGGGTTGTATAATTTTGCAAATCAAACTAATAGGCAGGTAAAATAACAGAGCAGCAGATACGAAATGCTCCAAACACACCTCCAGACCTTCTCTTTCATTCAAAAACAGATATGCTACAAGACAAATAGTCCAGAACAATCCAACTCACCAACTAACTATTCAACTATGGACACGCATCGATTAGCTATAATTGGAGTTTCTGTAAACTGTTTCAGATAACACAAATACCCATGCAAGTGAAGCTTTTTCAGGCTGAGAATCTCAGCTCAATACAGCAGATTGGCAGTCTGACTGTGGGAATCAAGGTTTAGTCATTTTTAGTTTCTTTTATAATTTTTAACCTCTGTATGGTTACATGGTCAAGAGTCAGGAGTCAGGAACCAGGGACCAAAATAAAGTGATTAAATCAGAGAAATTTTGACCCCACAATTCAAATTCAGACATTTATTGAAACCAAATAGTTCCGTTCCCATGGTTAAAACAGAGAGCCGAAAACACACATGGATGTAACTTACAATGTCCCACTGGAATCAGATCTTCTATACAATCTGTAGAAACATAGACAACATAACATTTCTAACAGAAGAAAGTTCTAAATGGTGCAATTATAGACCCAAAAAAAAAAATGTAAGCAGTTCGTAAGAGCACTAGAGCAGAGCCAGAGTTGTAACTAAAGACCACAAACTGGACCGGGCACAAATAATCACCCCTAGGGTGAACAATGCCCATAGCAAAACAATACTTATCACAGCAATTGGGACGTTAGAATAGAATCGGGGGAACATAACCTAAGCCGCACGGACTCCAACCCCCATCATCCCAAAGTCCGCACCTGAGGATCTCAAAATGGGGACACAACCATAAATAACCTCGCCGTCGTTGAACCAAAAACCCTAGCATGAGGTTGAGGTTCCATTCGAACGGGGAGGCAAGGGAGAGTGGAGACGATGGCCGGTGTGGGTTTACCGTATCCAACGACGGCGCCGACGAGGGAGCCCGCGGCGGACTCCCAGGCGAAGCGGAGGAGGCAGACCCCTGGGGCCGCGGTAGCCGCGGCCAGCGGGCTCGGGTTCCGCGACACCGCGAGGCGTGTCACGATCGGGTTGGAGGTGGCGCCGGGGCGGCGGGCCCCCATCCCCCGCTGAGAGGACTCCTCGGAGTCGGATTCGGTGGTGTCGCCGTCAGAGAAGGGGTCATCCTCCGGCCTCGGATCGCCGCCGCCGCCTCTCGCCATGGCCGCCGTGGTCTCGTGCCGTGTCCCTGTTCGTGTTCGCGGCGTGTGCGTGTGCGTGTGCGTGTGCGTCTAGCTTGCGGCTCGTCACGAGACCGGGTGGATGGGTGCACCGCCACACGCAGTGCGCACTGTGCGGGTGGCGCCACACGCGTGTAGGATCCTCTGCGGCCTGTGGGTGAACCCAGAAGCTTTCTGTAACTTTTTGTCTCATGTGCACCCGAGTCACTGACAGATGGGTCGTAGTGCACTTAGGTCCACCTGCCTGTTACCCAATTACACCTGACCAGTTTTTACGACAATTTACACCTGACTTAGAGGAGCCATAACCGCGTGTCAGAATGCAAGTGGGTCGTGGTTGACCCTCACTCAACCCGGTACAACCCATTTCATCCTTCAAATGGTTTCACTATTATCTTATTTTGGCCCTGTTTAGATCCAGTATAAATTGCAACTACAACTAGTCACATCAACGTTGCGGTACATGTATGGAGCATTAAATGTAGACGAAATGTTTGCATGTTTGTACTTTTTGCATGTACATCACGAGACGAATCTTTTAAGCCTAGTTAGACCATGATTGGACAAAAGTTATCAAATACAAACGAACGTGCTACAGTGCAGAATTACAACTGCAACTGGGATCTAAACGGGGCCTTTGTCTTTTTTCACATCGAATAGTGTTTTCCTTCTACGACAAATCAGATCAAAATCAGCACCTGGTGCACATCATACGGTCTTCATCGAATCCAGCTTCCGTCGTTGCCGAATACCGATTGCGCCTCCACGCACAACCGGCCTACCATGGGCGGAGCATCCACATAGCGACTGTGGCAGGACCGTCTAAATCATAGGGCTCACATGCACCCGTCATCGTCACTAAGACCTTTGACGGCGGTACACGTGACCAAGTGATCTAGAAGGATCTGCCGGGTTTTCTTGGAAACCCAAATGCACACGAGGATCAACAATAGGGTGACTATAACATTACAACATCTGTTACAAAAATATATATATCAGAGTGCGGAAGAGTAATAATAATAAATTTACAAATCATGATTCCTTTAACTTTTACAACTTAACTTAAATTGCGAAAGATGAGCGGATCTGCAGGAGAGAACAATCAGGCATGTCGTGCCCACCGACGTAATCTTAGGTTAGAAGCACCAGTCGGAACCTGCAATAGAGGTTAACAAACCCTGAGTATATAGGGTACTCCGCAAGACTTACCCGACTAAAAATTGGGGAGAAGACTCAGAAATGCAGGCTGAGGGGAGTCAAGGTAAGGTTTAAGTAAGAATCAAAGTATTTTGCAAAAAAAGCTTAAATTTTTAGTTTCTAATTTCAATATGGTAACTCAGTATTAATCAGTAGACCTGAAGCTAAGTTGGTTCACATGAATTCTCCAAATTCTTATTCATTCAGAAAATCTAGTTCCGAACTATTTTTCGATATAAGTCAGGGGATCAAGTCTCCATAACCGAGGAGCAACGACGATTCCAATCGATTAATACCTAGCCTGGGGATCCCTAACCACGCTGCATATGTAGCACCTAAGCTTCGCATATGCCAACCCCTGTCTACCATGGCTTTTCCAAAACCTGGACCGGTCCTGCGTCACCCGAGAGCACAGTACTCCTCTCCAATCCAGCACGCCGGCCATGAGAGTACACGCTACTCTCGTCATCTCTCAACTCTCAGTGCGTGGTTGTCGGTTCAAGTAGTAGAGCCACCGGAGACAGGGCTTCCCGGAGTATGTGGCTAATTGCAAAGTCTCGATCACAAGTAGGCCTACAACGAACGGTCCCTAATTCATTTTCCGTTGATGACAATGTATTGGGACTTTAACCCAAGTACAAAGTAACCACGCGGTTTTCAAATCCCTGCCCGTCGGCGACAAAGCATTAAGACTTTAACCCAAGTGTTCAATCACCTGAACGGACAAATCCCTTTCCATCGACGACAATGCATTGGGACTGCAACCCAAATGCACAATCACCGAACGGACTCATATCATTTTTCCTTTCTCATGATTCATCAATAGTATATCACCATAACTCAAAAATAGCATTTTGTACAAAACTAAATTCATTAAGCGGGGCTAAACATTTTTCAAACATTTTCATTTTAAATCAGGTTTCAGCGATGATATTCAAGTGGTCAAGGATGATAATGCATCAATTGGGTTATCACTCAACTCCTATCAACTTAATGCAATAGTTTAACTCAAAATGATAAATATTTTATAAATCACAAGGAAGAGTTTAAATGCATCGGGGCTTGCCTGTTGCTTGGAGTAGATAGAACCCTGAAGTCAATCACCGAGGAAGATTCACGTCCACCGAGTGAAGGCCTTACTCGGGATTTTCTTCAGATAATGATTATCCCGCGTTTTCTACACGAAATAATAATGCATGCTTAACATGATGATATGTATGGCATGATGCATGAGATGCATTAAATTGTAAAATAAAGTAAACTTAATCTAGAAAGTTGAGTATAACTTTCCTTCATCATAAAGTTGCAAGCCAATAAAATTATCCTGTTATGTTATTGACCATTTTAACAAGTCGTAGAAAGCCGAGTTAATTTCCTTATAACACTACTACACCATTGCTTGAGTAAGTCATCAACCCTAATATTATATGTAAATAATATAACTTATTAATGTTTCTAATTAATAGTTTAATTAAGAACTCAAACAACTAATTAAAGTGCCGAAGATCATCTCCATTTAATGACCCAGGGACATCACTCAATCCAAAAAGTCACACAAAAACTAAAATGGTTGGCGTTTCTAGTTATTTTATCAATCAATTAATAGAGCATTAAATAATAAATAAATAAACTATCTTCCATTTGAGCCCAAACTTTTTCTACAGATAGATCTTGGCCCCAAAAGTACCAAGTCAAATTTCATGATTTTTGTATAATAATTCTAAGCCTACAAAATTCATGTAATTTTCAATTATGAATTAAAATGGGCATTTTTATTATATATAGAAAGTGCTCAAAAGGTAAATTTTATATTTTTCCTGCATTTATTACACCACAGAGAGCCTCCACAATTAATTTTATAGTTTTTGGAGCTCTAGAAATATTTCTACAAAATTCACAAATTACTCCAATATTCACATTTCAGAAAATAGGAAAACCCACTCTAATGGCTCGGGTCAGCGCAACAGGCCGGCCCACTCGGCCCACTGCGCAGCCCACCGTGCTCTCCCTCTCCAGGCTCCTTCCTGAGTCACTGGGCGGCCCAGTAAGGCCCGGCAGGACCCTTGCCTCCTCTCTTGTCCTCCCAGACGTCGGCCGTGCGCGCAGCGGCAGTGGCGGCCGCGGTGGCCTTCCGACAGGCGACGCCAGCGCGACCGGTGGAACACCACCAGGACACCTCTAGCCTTAGCGCACATCCCCAGGGGTCTATCCCGGCAGTATAAGCAGTATGAAGCGAGCTCAGTGTCCACTCATGGCGGCACGGCCGGTGAGCAGCTCATCGGCGACTCGTGTTCCCAGGCCCCGAAGCCGGTAATGTTTGAATAGAAGACGCAGAAACGACCAGAGCCTCACCACGACTCTAGAGCTTGGGTTGGTTGGGACGGAGAAGGACCAGAGGATGCTCGTCGACGAGAGCAGCGGCCGCGGCGGGGAGCTCCGGCGACGAGATCCACGTGTTCCGGCGTCCCTACGGCTATAATCGGAGCAACCGGCTAATGCATGAGCTTCAACACATCAAGGAGAATCCGAAACACGAGTTTACACTGCCTAAGGCTCACCCGAGCACCTAACTCATGGCGAGGCGAGCACGGCGGCCCTCCGGCCAGCCGTGGTGAAGACGGATCCCGAACGGCCGATGTCGGGGATGAGAGCAGGCGCAACCGGGCTCAATTGAAACGCGAGGGAGTGGGGGAGCTAAGTACAAGACCGAGAGTACAGCGGTGCAGTAGGCGTGGCAAATTTTGCCGGTGAATTGGAACTCGACGGCGGCGAGCAGAAATGAAAAGGAGGAAAAACGACGACGACGGTGGCTTATATAGGGCAACTACGGGTGCGCAACGTGGTTGGGAACCCCCGCGGATGTGCTGCGACAGCCCGGATGGCCAGCGACGTGCGGGCACGCCGCGGCCATGCCGGCACAGGACGCCGAGGACGGTGCACTGCTCGGTTACTATAGCGCCATACTCAAGTGTCTCCAGATTTTTATCCAATTACTTTTTACTTTGTGTAGTAACTCGAAAAATTACCAAAATAGAGATTGTAAAGAATTTCTTGTTGAACAAATTTGGTTTTTGAACCATACTCAAATTTTGAATGGATTTTGAAAATATATAAAAGGGGGTAAATAGTCCTTTTGAATTTTATTTCAAATTCAATTTAAAATCCAAAATTTTTCTCAATAACTAGAAAATATGCAAAAATAAAAGTTATTCTACTTGTTAAGCTTGACAATGTTCATTAAAGGTGTTTGGTCAGATTCTTGATAATTTTTGAAATGAGATTTCAAATTTGAATTATCAAACACAGTTTAGGGTTGTATTTGAATTTTTGTTTAATAACTTCAAAATTACCCAAAATAGAAGTTGTTCCATTTAAAAAGAGATACAACTTTTGTTAAGGTACTATGATCAAATTCCGTTTAGTTTTTGATTTAGGTTTTTGGGGCCCAAATCTAGGGGTTTAAAGTTTGGTTTGATTTTTTTTAATTTAGATATAAACACCCAAACACAAACATTTATACAACAAGTCACTCTAAGTATCTATGCACAATCACATGTAGAAATAAAACTTATTTTAGTGAATGCATAGTAACTAGGTTTTATGTCGGATGCTTTGCAGATAAACATGATGACATGACAGGTTTTAGTTACAGTAACACCAGAGGTGTTACATCGACGCCGTGTCCATCGACGAGCATGGCTGCCACTCGGCCGACGATGACATGGACGTGCTTGAGTTGTGCCGCCATTGTGTTCGTTGATGGCTGAAGCGAGGCCTTGATTTGCATCTCCCGCGCTTGCCATTGATAGCAAAGTCATCGCATGATCCACACGCAGTCATTAATCACCTCTCGCTAGTGCTACCTCAGCTCGTCATGTTAAGCGATGAAAGCAAAGCTGCTCTCACTCATTAGTGCAATCTGCACCGAACCGATGAACATCTAAATCCATGAGTGCCAGGATTTTAGTTTTACTCATTTTCAATTTTAAAATGTAAGATTTCTCGGTCCACTTATAAACATAGATGTATTACGAGTTATGATCAACCATATTTATTTAAAAAATTAATAAATTAAAAAATATTATTATTATTGGGTCGACCCATCATATCCACTAGGTCAATAGGTTCTGGCCCTATTGACCTATTTTAAACTTTGAGGCTGGCTCTATGGCCCATCAACCTTACTTTTGTGTGTCTGGATCAATTATCCGATGGGTCGACCCGACCCTTACATCCATAATGACCATGACCCCCCCATCCCCCGCCGACACCCCCTGTGTTTGATCCCTGCTTCCTTCATTTGGAGTTGAATTTCTCCAAAAAAAATCTTCGCTGTCTTCATGTCGTTGTTCAGCGACGCGGTTCGCATTGCTGCCGCCACTTTTATTTTGGGCAAATTTGAAGTTGTTACATAGAAATTTGAATAAAACCCTAATTACTATTTTAAAATTCAAATTTGAAATATCATTTTAAAAACTACAAGGAATCTGACCAAACTTTCTTAATGAAAGTTGTAAAGCTCAGCAAATAGAACAACTTTTATTTTTAGATATTTTCAAGTCATTAAGAAAAATTTGGATAATTTAACTGGATTTCAAATAGAATTCAAATCTCAATTCTACCCCTTTTTTAAATACTTTCAAAACTGTTCATAATTTGAATTTGGTTCAAAAACCTAAGTTGTTCAGAATTGAAAACACTACATCTTTTGTATTGATGGTTTTTCGAGTTTGTGCACAAAATCAAAAGCAAATGGTCAAAATAGGATAGAAGGGAGATCAATGCGCTACAGTGAATTGCCCCCTCCCCTGTTCGTCCACAGAACCGGCCGCCCGACCGCATCGTGCGCTGCGTGACTGCCGCCCGTGCCGGCCGGCTGCGTGCTCCCCGCTGTAGCCGAGCTAGTAGGGGACCCCAAGCCGCCTTGGACCGCTCCTGCCCCCTCTCATCTCGGACCATATAAGCCCCCAGCCGCCTCCCTATCTCCCTCTCTCCCCCTCGGCGCGCCGGTGACCACCCTCCCTGCTCCGGTCCAATTGGCTACCACTCCTCCACCATTTTCAAATTGCACTGAGAAGTTAACATCCCTATTCCCTTGTGTGCCTAGTGCCTCAACCGGTGCAACCATTCGTGATCCGTTGGTCCGGGAACGCTCAGTCGTAGTCCTCGGGTCCGGTCGGAGCGCCGCCGCAGCCTTTCCCCGCGTGGCTAGCTTGCTGCGGTGAGTCTCTCCTTCCACGGTCTCAGTGTTTCGAACTCTCTAGCCCATGGTGATGCTCATGCTTGCGGTGGTTTCCCATTTTGTGCCCTAGGGTCGTCAGAACGGGGAGCGCACCGCCGATGAACTGTTGCTGCAGCCGCTATCGTCATCACGCTCACGCCCGACTCACTGCACCATCTCAGGTCCAACCAACTAGCCTACCCAAGTCTCAGTGAGCCCCCGTATCCCTTGCGCGCTTGAGTTTGAACTCTACCGCCTCGTGCTCGCCGGCGTGTGGCATGCCGACGCGGCCGAGCCGCCATGATTGTGGCTGGGATTGAACCAAACGCTAAGCCCCCTAAAACCTAGGTCTACGTGTTCGCGGGAGTCTCAGGTGCACGATGGCGCCCTCAGGTGTAGCTTGCGAGCTCACCGGTGGCGAGCTAGGGCCGGTCAACCGCCGGCGGTTCGTCGGTCAGCGCTGGGGAAGAATCCAAGGGGCCTCGGGTTAAAAGAAATAGAAAGGCAGGGGGTTAAGTGTAAAGTGATAGACTCATGTAAATAGTGCCTGGTGGACTGCAGGTTGAGAGCCATGTCTTTCGGGGACTCTTTTGCAAAAGTGCCAGCGCGCGTGCGGGGCAGGCCGAGTTGGGCCGGCCTGTTCTGTCGTTGACCGTCGCGGACCAAAATGGCTTTTTCTATTTTCTCGCGAATATGAATTGATTTACTGAATTACAATTTTAGGGAATAGTAATGCCCTTTATTCTTTTTGTAGTAATTAAATTGCTGTGTCAAAAATTATGAAAATAACTGAGTAGGCTCTCTGTTTTATGTAGAATTTAATAAAAATATCAAATGTATGTTTTGGGCACTTTCTGTAAGCCCTAAAATTATGTCGATTAATTAATGAATACGACTTTGAGCAATTTTAATAAATTCCCTGTTGATCTAAAAATCATGAAATTTACTTTAGCAATGTTTTAGGGATAAGATCTATCTGTTGGTAAAGTTTAGGGCTCAAATGGAAGTAGTTTGATTATCTATTAATTAAATGTTTGATTAATTAGATAATGAAATAGATATAAACCTTAATCCGTGTAGTTTTGTGTGATTTTTGGATTGACTGTGTCCATGGGTCTTGCACTATGATGATCCTTGGTACAATAGAGATTGTTACTAGGTAGTAATAGTTAAGCTGTGCAGCGGCTTTATATGACTGTTAAAATGATCAATAAAAATGAAATGCATAAACACCGTTTTACCTTATGAAGAACGTTTTGCAACTTTACGGTGAAGGAAAGTTGTACTCAAGGTTGTGCATTGCTTATTACTGTACTCTATACCCCATATCATTTGCATCGTAATTAAGCATGCATCATTGCACACGTGTAGTGACCGGGAACGAAGAAGTCAAAGTTGAGGCACCGTTTGAGGAAATGGTCCCAGAGGTGATCCAGGGATTTGACATTTGCGGCACCGATCCCGATCCGACGCTCTACACGATACAAGGCAAGCCCCGGTACATTCAGTTCTTTCCTTGTGATTTACAAAATGTTTATAACTTGGGTTAATCTACTGCATTAAGTTTATAGGAGTTGAGTGATAACCCAATTGATGCATTACCAACCTTGACCACTGAAATACTACCCTTGAAACCATTTTAAAATAAAATGTTTGAAAAATACTTAGGCCCTGCTAAATTAATTTAGTTTTGCAAAAAATGCAAT
Organism: Eremochloa ophiuroides; assembly: GCA_038502445.1. Taxonomy (NCBI): domain Eukaryota; kingdom Viridiplantae; phylum Streptophyta; class Magnoliopsida; order Poales; family Poaceae; genus Eremochloa; species Eremochloa ophiuroides. Next base: position 54,196,297 of record JAHLJS010000003.1, on the reverse strand, counting down.
TTTTGAGATATTGTGATACATTATTGATTAAATTCAGTGAAAGAAGGGAATTGGTAATTTTCTCGTTCGGTGGCTGTGCACCTGATCAGTACATAGTCGCCGACGGAAAGGGATTTCTTGCTCGGCGATCGTAGCTTGGGTTAGAGTCCCAACACATTGTCGTCCGACAGAAAAGGGATTTGAAAACCAGTTTGGTCACCTTGTATTTGGGTTAGAGTCGCAATGCATTGTTTCCGACGGCAAAAGGAATTATGGACCATTCATTGTAGGCCTGCTGGATCGAGACTTTGCAACTAGTCACATACTACGGAAAGTCCTATCTCTGGTGGCTCTACTACTTGAACCGATAACCACGCACTGAGAGTGGAGAGATGGCAAGAGTAGCGTGTACCCTCATGGCCGGCGTGCCTAGAGAAGAGAGGAGTAATGTGCTCTCGGGTGGCGCAGGACCGGTTCAGGTTTTGAAAAAGCCGTGGTAGACGGGGTTAGTATATGCAAGCTTAAGTGCTACATATGCAGTGTAGATAGGGATTCCCAGCTGGGTATTAATCGATTCGAATCAGTCGTTACTCCTTGATTATGGAGACTTGATCCTTCGACCATTCAACGAAGAGTAGTTCGGAACTAAGATGTTTTTTAGAAGGAATAAATAATTAGGAATTGAAGGACACATGTGAAATAACTGAGTTCAATGGTTCTTGACTTAAAATAATATTGAGTTAAAATATTGAAAGTAGGATTCAAGATTAGTATTGCTTTTCCACAAAATACTTTGGCTCTTGCTAAAGCCTTACTTTGACTCCCCTCAGCCTACATTCCTGAGTCTTCTCCCCTTTTTCTTTAGTCGGGTAAGTCTTGCGGAGTACCCCAGTAATCTAGTACTTAGGGTTTGTTAACCCTTGTTGCAGGAGAACAGCCACGGTAGGTTTGCCTTAACCCTTGCTACATGACAGTCATTGAGGAAGGGAGTGACGATGAGTGAAGCTATACCCTTGGGCAGGGTTCTTATTATGATTATCTAAGTGTATTGTATTTAGCTACTCTACTGCTACTGCTATCTACGTATGGTTTGTAATAACTGCACTTAAATTCTATTTGGACAACTGGTTTGTAATCTAAGTACTATGTAAGGTTTCCGCACTTTTACTCTGATGTATTTTATTATGAAATGTTGTATCCTGTAATGGCTTCGAAATGATCCTGTCGGAGAAACGGGTGCTGGTGTAGCCCGACAGAGCCTTCTAGGTCATTTAGGACACGGGCCCGGCTGTCAGAGGTCATTAGTGACAATGACAGGTGTCTGTGAGCCACATGATTTAGGCGGTTATGTTACAACTGGTATCAAAGCGTTCCATTGCCAAATCATTGCAGCATTACTTTGAAAAACTTCAAAATATTTTGGATCATAAAAATTTAAATTTTTGGTCCAAATTGCTTATATTCTTATCTTATTCAATAATATAGCAATGGTAGCAAGTGGATTAGTATATTTGCTAGCCCTATGTTAAAGTTATTTTATATTTATTTTATATTGTATGATTAAAATTCGTAAGTTTGATTCATGCATCATGTTAAGATTCACATATAAAATAACTTCCTCCTTAAAGTGGTATATGAGTTAGGATCTATCAAACCTATTCTTGCTAGCCTAAATATCCTCACTAATTCAAACTTATCTTCTCCAGTATGGCACGCACTAAACAGACGGCTCGCAAGATGATGGGTCCCAGGGGAGTTCCAGCGTCACCAGTTGGCACCGCGCGACGGGGAGGCCTCCAGCAGCCCTCGTCCCCGCTGTACCCGTACCCAGCTAGAGGAGGAGATTGAGAAGATGAAGGAGGACTTCACCCTGGCTAGACAGGAGCACTACCAGGATGAGGCTAATAGCAGGCAGTTGCGGAGGGAGATCGCTCGCCTGACTATACAGAGGGATACGGCTTGGGAGCGTGAGGACGCGACCAGGGCAAGGGTGCATGAGTTGGTGCTCTATGTAGAGCATGTTGAGGAGTACAACGATGCTCTGCATGAGGAGGCTCCACAGGTTGAACAACGAGCTCAACCCTATCCTTGAGCGTCGTGTTGAGGATCTTGAGATGGGAGTTGTCCTTGGTCTGGATGATGAGGATATGGAGGATGTTGATGAGGAGGTTGAGCCTATCGAGGTCGTCGAGGTGGACGACGAGGAGGACACCGAGGAGGACGACGAGGACGGTGGCGCCTCGGACGCGACCGTGGTTGACGACGACTAGGCTAGTCGTAGGACTAGGACTACCTGCTAGTCGCTCTCTTTTGGTTTGTAATGTCGGTTCTTGTCAAGAAACCTTAGTTATGGTTTGGGGAACTTTGTCTAAGTACTCGTGATGTAGCCTAAGTACTGTAATGTTGTGGTGTGTACTGCTACTAAGTTTCGATTAAGTAATGTAAGACTTAAGTTTGGTTTGCTTACAACGGATGCCTGTCAACACCCGTTCGTCTGGTGCTGGGACCTCTGAGGATGGGGCTATTCCGGACACCCCGCCGATTCCACCTACCTTGGCTGATGCCATCGCGGCCTTGGCCAACACCGCCACACTGCTTGCACAGAACCAGGACAATCGTGATGCATGTCGTGGCCGCAACAATGAAGATGAAACCACTTATGTGGCTTCACTGACACCTGTCCCCCTATGTTCACCAAAGCTGATGAAACACTGGAAGCAGATGATTGGCTCCGCACTATGGAGTGAAAGTTCAGTCTGATTCACTGCACAGAGTACCAAAAGTCCCTATTTGCAGCGCAGCAACTCCTGGGCGCTGCTAGTGCTTGGTATGCAAATCTTGTGGTAGCCCAACCTGCAGGACATCAAATGACTTGGGTGGAATTTTGCGAAGCTTTTCGTGCCCATTATATCCCTACAGGTGTGATGAAAATGAAGCTAGATCAGTTCCTGGCACTGCAGCAGAAGGAGTCCACGGTGATGCAATATGTTGGACAATTCAACCATCTGTCCCAAGTATGCACATGAACATGTCAATATTGATCAGAAGAAGAAAGATTGTTTTGTTAGGGGTCTAAACACTAAGATCCTAGAGAAGTATGTCCAACAACTTGAACTGCACCTATCATGAAGCTGTCAACATAGCAATTGCATATGAAGAGAGCAACCGCAAGCACCAGGATGAGAAAAAGGAAAAGAAGACTAGGTCTGCTAGATTTTCTGGCAATCAGAAGCGCCAGAAAATTGTTTATCATCCTATCAATCATTCTCTTCCACCATATCCCCATCAGCAGGTAGTTGTTCGTACTGCTGCTTCGTCTCAGACTTCCAACTAGCAAAACACCACTCAGCTGAATGCCCTTGGTGTTTGTATCACCACTCCACAGTTCAACTATAACCATCCCTGCTACAACTGCGGCAAGATGGGACATTGGTCTCGTAATTGCCCGTTCCTAAAGCAGTACAACCAGAATGCACCAAAAGCTCCTGGTGGGCAGCAGTAGCAAGTTCAGCATCGTGGCCATCAGCAGCATGCTCAGAAGGGAAAGGTTGTGAAGAAAGTTGGCCAAGTCTACTACACTCAAGTTGGTGATATTCCCGAGGTAGAACCCATCATGCTGGGTAGGTTCCCTGTCGCAAGTCATCCTGCAATTATGCTTTTTGATTTTGGTGCATCTCATTCATTCATCAATAGCACATTTGTCGTCAAGCATGAGATTCCAATTAGGGAAATACAGGAAAATCTCCTTATACAGTCACCCGGGGGGCGTATAAGTACTAAGGAAGTAGTGCAACGGGTACCTATAGAATTGGGCGGGCATATATTTCCTACCACCATGATAGTACACAAGGACCAAGACATAGATGTGATCCTAGGTATGAATTGGATATATCAGCACAAGACTCTTATAGATGTGCTGAATAGGACTATAAGAGTGAACTTACCTAGTAGCAAATCTCGGCTTCTCATTCAACTTCCAATCCCTCAGCGAAAGGTTGAAAGATTGTGTGCCACCTCAGTCAAAGAGATACAGGATATTCTAGTAGTTTGTGAATTCCCAGATGTGTTTCCTGATGAGCTACCTGGTTTACCTCCTTACCGTGATGTGGAGTTTGCTATTGAGTTGAAGCCTGGAACAGCACCCATATCCCATAGAGCTTATAGGATGCCTCCCAAGGAATTGGTGTTGGCACTTCTTAGCGTCAGCAGAAAAGTTCGCAAGCGCATGGAAGTACCGTTGTAGCCTTCACCCGGAAATATTCAGGGTATCGTAATTTCCCAGAGGAACGGTCTTTATACTTAGTCTCTTAAACTAGTTTACTCAGAAGAGATGGAAGGGATAGCTTGGGTAGAGAGGTTCTTCTAAGGTCAAACGCATATAAGCGATGGAAACTTCCCCACTACTTGTTTGCTTCAGGCCCACTGACGCACCTGGTCTGCCAGCGATACCAGTATTAGCGCTATTCCGCATCCGAACGTGGGGAGATACTGGTACGAGTGGACAGGGCTGTCACCACCTGCCACCTACCCCTCTGCCCGTGGGCGTGCACAACATACGAAGGTAGACTCCGACCTAGACACCACGTCTACGAAGGTGACTACTACTCTAGCAGCGTACAGGAACATCCGTCTCTATCAGGAGTCCTCTTACTAGAGCATCCGTCCAAAGGACGAACGACGATCCCACAAATAAGTAGCTTTATGGAAGTAACATGCTTAATGAATCAAACCAAAGTTGAACACGAACTTCTTACTTCAAGTAGCAAGACGATCGTAGAGGTACAAGTTGGATAGAGAGACGACAAGCCCGGCACTTCGTCCACCCGGAGGCAGAACTGCTTCGACTCCGCTCTTTCTCTAGCTCTTGTCCCTCTCTCACTCCCTATACTAAATTAGCTATAAGCTAATGGAATGGAGCTTGCTCTTCCTCTCTATATTGTGACCTCTTGTGTTGGTGAATCCCTTCATGAATAGGGTGTAGAGAGGAGGCCTCCTTTTATAGCTTGTGAGGAGGGGGTTCTATGCAAAAGGATCATCCCCATACGGAAGGACCCAAACCGACCTCCAAAGGGCGGTTTTCACTTGCCATCTGTGTTGATTGTAGGTGGGACCGTCCTTGGGGAACCGCCCTACACCTGTCAGAAGAAAATTGGGCCCGAGAGGCCCCACCAGGGGTGTGGCCGGTCCCGGGGACGGCCGGTCCCCTGGTGGGCCATCTGGCCACCGCCTTCGGGTGGTCGGTTGCTCTCTTGGCCTGGACCTCTCCCGTGGTTACGGATGGATCCAGTTCAGTGTTGAGGTGGGCTTTCTTGTTTTCCTTGGTTTGCGCCTTTTCTGAATACGCTTCCTGGAAGTGCGCTTTCTTGTGAATTTTATGCATTTCCACGTGTCAGACCTGCATGTCATATACACAACAAAACTCATGGAAAGATTAGATAAAAACCCTACCTCCTATTTGTTTTAGTATTAAAATTATGTTGTATTTTAGTTCCTAAGGACCGCCAACAATTGGCAGAACTCAAGATTCAGTTGCAAGATTTATTGGATAAGGGTTTCATTAGGCCTAGTTCTTCTCCTTGGGGTTGCCCTGCTATCTTTGTGAAAAGAAAGACCAAACCCTTATACTTTGTGTCGATTATCGCCCAAACAAGTACCCTTTGCCTCGCATTGACCTTCTCTTTGACCAACTTGCCGGGGCCAAAGTATTCTCAAAAATTGATCTTAAGTCTAGGTACCACCAAATAAAAATCCATCCTAAAGACATTCCAAAAACAGCCTTCACCACCCGATATGGCCTATATGAATACCTGGTTATGTCCTTTGGACTGACCAATGTCCCTGCCTATTTCATGTACCTCATGAACTCTGTCTTCATGCCGGAGCTCGACAAGTCTATGGTCGTATTCATCGATGAAATCTTGGTCTATTCCAAAACCCCAGAAGAACATGTCAATCATCTCCGTGTTGTTCTGAATCGATTGAGAGAATATCAACTCTATGCCAAGTTTAGCAAGTGTGAGTTCTGGCTAGATAGAATACCATTCCTGGGACATATCCTGTCAGCCGAAGGTGTGTCGGTTGATCCAGGGAAGGTAGAAGACATCTTGAATTGGAAGCCACCAACCACAGTACATCAAGTCCGTAGTTTCATGGGATGGCGGGATACTATCGTCGTTTCATTCCAGATTTTTCCAGAATATCCAAACCCATTACTGAGTTGCTGAAGAACCAAGTTAAGTTTGTCTGGTTGGCTGAGTGTGAGAAATCCTTTCAAACTCTGAAGAAATTGTTGACCACTGCACCAGTCTTAGCTCAGCCGGATATTGAAAAGCCATTTGATGTCTACTGTGATGCTTCTGGTACCGGTTTGGGTTGTGTCTTGATGCAAGAAGGCTGAGTCATTGCTTATGCTTCGCAACAACTCAAGCGCCATGAAGAGAATTACCTCACTCATGATCTAGAATTGGCCGCTGTTGTCCATGCATTGAAGATATGGCGTCACTACTTATTGGGTAGTACTTGCAATATCTACACTGATCACAAACGCCTAAAATATATTTTTACCCAAGAAGAGTTGAACATAAGGCAACGAAGATGGCTCGAGTTGATAAAGGACTATGATATTGAAGTGCATTACCACGCGGGTAAGGCGAATGTAGTCGCCGATGCACTCAGTCGGAAGGTTCATTGCAATTGTCTGACAGTGAAGCCCCGAGATCTTTCCCTGTGCTATGAGCTAGAAAAGTTAGGTATAAAAATAGTTCCACAAGTCATCTTGGCCAACATTAGCATAGAGACACCTATTCAAGAGCAAATCATTGCTGCTCAGAAAGAAAGCAAGGGAATCATGCAAATCAAAGAGAATGTCCAAGACGGCAAAGCAGATTGCTTCAGAATTGATGATGAAGGTGTTGTATGGTTCAAGGATCGGCTAGTTGTTCCCAAGGTTGCTGGGTTATGTCAAACGATTCTCGATGAAGCACATTTAACAAGATTCTCTATCCATCTAGGAAGCAATAAGATGTACCAGGACTTAAAACAAAATTTCTGGTAGACCAAGATGAAAATAGAAATTGCTCAGTATGTAGCAAGTTGTGACACATGTCAAAAATTAAAAGATGTGCATATGAAGCCTGGGGGAGAACTGCAACCATTGCATGTTCCTGCGTGGAAGCGGGAAGATATTAGTATGGATTTTATCACGGGTTTGCCTAAGACCGCAAGAGGTTTTGATTCCATCTGGGTGATTGTGGATCGCCTTACCAAACATGCTCACTTTATGCCAGTCAAGACACTTTATCCTGCCTCTACCTATGCAGACTTATACTTAAAGCACGTTCTAAAGCTTCATGGGGTACCCAGGACTATTGTCTTGGATCGAGGTACTCAGTTTATCTCGAATTTCTAGAAGTCTTTCCACAAGTCATTAGGGACAAAACTTCTGCATAGCACGGCATACCACCCGCAGACTGATGGTCAGACTGAGAGAGTTAACCTAAGTGTTGGAGGACATGTTGAGGGCATGTGCACTCACATACACCACCACATGGGACGAATGTTTGGCACTAGCAGAATTCTCGTATAATAATAGTTATCAAGAAAGTATCAAGATGGCACCGTTTGAAGCAATGTATGGTCGTAGGTGTCGAACTCCACTGAATTGGTCTGAGTCTGGGGAAAATGGTTCTTTGGAGTTGACCTGGTAGAGGAAACCGAAGAAAAGGTCAGGCAAATACAAAATAACTTGAAAGTGGCGCAATCGTGATAGAAAACTACGTCGATCAAAGGCGTCGACCTTTAGTATTCAAAACAGGGGATTATGTCTACCTGAAGGTTTCACCAATGAAGGGAGTCAGCCATTTTGGGATCAAAGGCAAGTTAGCCCCTCGTTACATCGGACCGTTCCAAATTTTAGGGCGCTGTGGAAAGGTAGCCTACAGATTGAGAATGCCAGATCATCTCTCAGCAGTGCACAATGTATTCCGTGTGTTGCAACTCAATAAGTGTCTTCGAGTGCTTGATCAAGTCATTGATGTTGAAGGAGTGGAACTTAAACCAGATTTGACATATTCTGAGTATCCAATTCGGGTCCTGGATTGAAAGGATCGTGTCACTCGAAGGACCACAACCAGATGGTACAAGATACAATGGAGTCAGCATTCAGAAGATGAAGCTACCTGGGAATCAGAAGACTATTCTGGTTATGTAATATGTAAACTCTCCCACTTGTTTTATGGTCAAGTTTGAAGTAGGTTTACTTGACAGGTTTTCTTTTCCATTACTTAGCCTCAAGTCTTAGTCGTGTATCAAATCTCGGGACGAGATTTCTTTAAGGGGGAAGGGCCGTAAGACCCCTGGTGTTACGGTTAATTAAAACCTGCCATGTCATCATATTAACTGCTAATCATCCTGCATAAAACCCAATTACTATGCATCGATTAAAATAAGTTTTATTTTTGTATATGATTGTGCTTAGGGTATTGTAGAGTGAATTGATATGTAGATGTTTGGTTGATTGTGTATTTAGATCCAATTTGGAAATTAAAAAGGAAAAATCAATTTGAAACCCTTTTAGACCCCAAAACCCTAGATTCAAAACTAAGAAGGATCTGAAGTAAGTGTCTTAATAAAAGTTTTAGATCTTTTAAAATGGAACAACTTTTATTTTGGGTAAATTTGAAGTTGTTACATAGAAATTTGAATAAAACCCTAATTACTATTTTAAAATTCAAATTTAAAATATCATTTCAAAAAATACAAGGAATATGACCAAACTTTCTTAATGAAAGTTCTAAAGCTCAGCAAATAGAACAACTTTTATTTTTGGAGATTTTCAAGTCTTTAAGAAAAATTTGGAGAATTTAACTTGATTTCAAATAGAATTCAAATCTCAATTCTACCCCTTTTTTAAATACTTTCAAAACTGTTTACAATTTGAATTTGGTTCAAAACCCAAAGTTGTTCAGAATTGAAAACACTACAACTTTTGTATTGATGATTTTTCGAGTTTGTGCACAAAATGAAAAGCACATGGTCAAAAACAGGATAGAAGGGAGATCAATGCGCTACAGTGAATTGCCCCCTCCCCTGTTCGTCCACAGAATCGGCCGCCCGACCGCGCCGTGCGCGCGCGACGCCGTCCGTGCCGGCCGGCCGCATGCTCCTCCCCGCCGTAGCTGAGCTAGTAGGGGAACCCAAGCCACCTTGGACCGCTCCTGCCCCCTCTCATCTCGGCCATATAAGCCCCCGGCCGCCTCCCTATCTCCCCCTCCCCCCCTCGGTGCGTCGGTGACCACCCTCCCTGCTCCGGTCAAATTGGCCACCACCCTCCACCATTTTCAAATTGCACGAGATGTTAACCTCCCTATTCCCTTGCGCGCCTAGCGCCTCAACTGGTGCAACCATTCGTGCTCCGTTGGTCCGGGAACACTCGTCGTCATCCTTGGGTCATGTCGGAGCATCGCCGCAGCCTTTCCCCGCGTGGCTAGCTTGCTGCGGTGAGTCTCTCCTTCCACGGTCTTGCGTTTTGAACTCTCTAGCCCATGGTGATGCTCATGCGTGCAGTGGTTTCCCATTTTGCGCGCTAGGGTCGTCGGAACGGGGAGCGCACCGCCAGTGAACGTCGCTCCAGCCGCTGTCGTCGTCACGCCCGACTCACTGCACCATCTCGGGTCCAACCAACTAGCCTACCCAAGTCTCGGTGAGCCCCCGTATCCCTTGCGCGCTTGAGTTTGAACTCTACCGCCTCGTGCTCGCCGGCGTGTGGCACGCCGATGCGGCTGAGCCGCCACGGTTGTGGCTGGGATTGAACCAAACCCTAAGCCCCCTTAAAACCTAGGTCTACGTGTTCGCGGGAGTCTCAGGTGCACGATGGTGCCCTCGGTGTAGCCTGCGAGCTCGCCGGCGGCGAGCTAGGGCCGGTCAAACGCCAGCGGTTCGTCGGTCAGCGCTGGGAAAGAACTTGAGGGGCCTCGGGTTAAAAGAAATAGAAAGGCAGGGGGTTAAGTGTAAAGTGATAGACTCATGTAAATAGTGCCTGGTGGACTGTGGGTTGAGAGCCATGTCTTTCGGGGACTCTTTTGCAAAAGTGCCAGCGCGCGTGCGGGGCTGGCCGAGTTGGGCTGGCCTGTTCCGTCGTGGGCCGTCGCGGGCCGAAATGGCTTTTTCTATTTTCTCGCGAATATGAATTGATTTACTGAATTACAATTTTAGGGAATAGTAATGCCCTTTGTTCTTTGAGTAGTAATTAAATTGCTGTAAAAAATTATGAAAATAATTGAGTAGGCTCTCTGTTGTATGTAGAATTTAATAAAAATATCAAATGTATGTTTTGAGCACTTTCTGTAGGCCCTAAAATTCTGTCGATTAATTAATAAATGCGACTTTGAGCAATTTTAATAAATTCCCTATTGATCCAAAAAATCATGAAATTTACTTTAGCACTGTTTTAGGGTAAGATTTATCTGTTGGTAAAGTTTGGGCTCAAGTGGAAGTAGCTTGATTATCTATTAATTAAATGTTTGATTATTTGGATAATGAAATAGATAGAAACCCTAATCCCTGTAGTTTTGTGTGATTTTTGGATTGACTGTGTCCATGGGTCTTGCACTATGATGATCCTTGGTAAAACAGAGATTGTTACTAGGTAGTAATAGTTAAGCAGTGCAGCGGCTTTCTATGACTGTTAAAATGATCAATATATAAAAATGAAATGAGTAAACACCGTTTTACCTTATGAAGAACGTTTTGCAACTTTACCGTGAAGGAAAGTTATACTCAAGGTTGTGCATTGCTTATTACTGTACTATGTACCCCATATCATCTGCATCATATTAAGCATGTATCATTGCACACGTGTAGTGACCGGGAACAAAGAAGTCAAAGTTGAGGCACCTGTTGAGGAAGTGGTCCCAGAGGTGATCTAGGGATTTGACATTTGCGGCACCCATCCCGATCCGATGCTCTACACTATCCAAGGCAAGCCCCGGTGCATTCAGCCCTCTCCTTTTGATTTACAAAATGTTTATAACTTGGGTTAATCTACTGCATTAAGTTTATAGGAGTTGAGTGATAACCCAATTGATGCATTACCAACCTTGACCACTGAAATACTTACCTTGAAACCGTTTTAAAATAAAATGTTTGAAAAATGCTTAGCCCTGCTAAATTAATTTAGTTTTGCAAAAAATGTTATTTTTGAGATATTGTGATATATTATTGATTAAATTCATGAAAAAGGGAATTGGTAATGTTCTCGTTCGGTGGTTGTCTACCTGATCAGTACATAGTCGCCAACGGGAAGGGATTTCCTGCTCGGCGATCTTAGCTTGGGTTAAAGTCCCAACACATTGTCGCCGACAGAAAAGGGATTTGAAAACCGTTTGGTCACCTTGTATTTGGGTTAGAGTCCCAATGCATTGTTTTCGACGGAAAAAGAATTAGGGACCATTCGTTGTAGGTCTGTTGGATTGAGACTTTGCAACTAGCCACATATTACGGAAAACCCTATCTCCGGTGGCTCTACTACTTGAACCGACAACCACGCACCTGTTGACGGTGGATAACGTCAACTTTTATTAGAACTTTAGACACCAAAGGATACATGAATACACACTAGTCGAGGGTTTTTACTGACAGTTTCCGCGAGTTTTGCATGTTCTGTATTTTTCGGGGGCTAATCCAAAAAAGCATAAAAGAAGGGTTAAAGAGCATAAAAGACACGAAACTTAACCGCGAAGGAAACATCGTCATCGGGACGTGGGAAGAGTGTAGAAGGCAACCGAAGCAACCTGGGGCCGAACCCTTGCTAGGTAGGGCCAGCCGGCCCTGGGGTAGGGCCGGGCGGCGCCCCCCTAGGGTTTCACCGCCGTCTTCCGGAGTCTTCTTCGACCGCCTCCCACGATGCATCTCGGCCCTTGTTTTAAGTTGGTTTGATCCTACGGCGCGTATTCATCCCACCGAGCTATAAATAAAAGGGCCAGACCCCCCTGGAGGCATCCCTATTCCTGAGCTTCAATTCAATATCTCCAGTTAGGGTTAAATGTAACAATTAGGAGAGACTAGTTCTTCTAGATCTAGTCTTGTTTAGAGAAGTAGAGAGATAGAGTAGAGGAGTAGAGATTCGGAGGAGTTCCTGCCTGTTGGCGCTTCTTCGTAGCTGTATTCTTCTGGATTCAGCTTCCTCGCCCGGAGCTGCGTTCTGAGGTACTTTTGTATTCATCTTCTAATTCAAGTAAGCATTTGTTCTTATTCGTTCTTAAGTTTGCAACTCATATTGAGTGCTTTGATCTTGGTCATTACTTGATTGAAGTAGTATTTCGTAGTGTAGGCGTGGTGCCTAGGCTAGGTTTACTTGTGAATGTCCCCTGATTGGTCGGATAGTGGTAGTTCGCGTAGGTGACAGCTACGTTGATTCCTCTGTAGTCCACTTCCCGTTGATAGGATCGGTAGGTGTATAAGTGTTTGGTAGGAGGGAACTCTGATTTCCACTCTTATTCATTTCACTGCCCAGTTAGAACGATATTATTCAAAGCTTACCGGTTGTTAGAACTAGATAATCATTAGGTATTTCCTCTTTCTCGATATTATCTAGCCTAATTGTAAGGTTAAGTTCATCGGCTTGGTCATTATCACCTACTGTTCCTTGTGGATTCGATATTTAAAACCTCCGGGTGAAGTGCTACATCGGTATTATATCTGTGCGCTTGCGGATAATCTGAAAATAATAATATTTAGTAGAGTGCAGTTAATTTAAACCAACAGCACCGGGAGTGGAGAGATGACGAGAGTAGCATGTACCCTTGTTGACACTTCTTAACGCAATCACCAGAGACAGGGTGTTAGGCTATCTCTGATAACGGCGCCAGAAGTGCCTGGGGGTATTTCTTATGTCTATTGGATAATTCCACGAGCGCACAGAATATACCGCTGTAACACTTCACCCGGGAGTATTTCAAGGTATCGTTATTTATTTTATCCCAAGGGAAAGCGGTGTTAGGAATGTTAATAAAAGAGAGATCTTTAAGTCAATTGCAAATTAGCAACCAACTAGTGATAGGGGGGTAAATCGATATAGAGGAAAGATAGTGACACAGAGACAAGACAAGTTTAGGATAACTAAAGATAACTAGTAGAGTATAGCTAGGTGGGAGGACAACGAGTGAGTATAGGACTCCTATGTTTCTTACTTTACTCCTGTGAACTATCCTATCAAATGGACGAAGTACACTAAGATTGATACCTTACTCTTTGCATGTAGGGGATAGTCCGAGACAATAGAGGATATAACCTCTACCCGAAGCGGCTATACTCTTATGGGAGCTTACCTTTTAAAACACGTGGAGGGATGCTAAAACTAGACAGTGCTGTCACCACCTGCTAGTACCCACTAACAATCCATGCAGCAAGCGGCATTCAAAAGCAGGACTTAGCTTAAGCACCATGCTTACACTAATTCTCACTACTCCAGCTGGGTACCAAACAACTAGGCACCCTATGACAGGTGATGAACTACACACGTGGGTTGGTTACAGGATCACAATCTAGTGTAAACCGATCAAGTAATAGAATAACTCACAACAATACTATTAGAATAGTAATGCACTAAGTAAAGACTCAGTAAAGTAAAGCAAGAATATTATATTAATATAAAGATAGTCTTACAGAAGGAAAGATACAAGAGCTATACCAGATTCTCCAGAAGACGACTCCGGAGACCCCGAGCTTAGCTCGACTCAACTCCAACTCCCACACTAGACTAATACTACTACTAAAGAGTGGAACTTGACTCTTCCTTGCTTCTTGTGTCTCTTGTGTGTCTTCAAGAGGATGGTGGCTACCTCTATTTATAGGGGGGAGTGGAGAGGTGCCACGTCAGCGATCCATGTGCTCCCTGCCTCTCCACCCTTGGATAAACCGCCTCAAATTCGCCTCAAGATGGACGGCAGTGGACAAACCATCACATGGGAAACATGCAGGAGGTCGGTGGACCATAGCAGTGGCCTGGACCCACCAAGGGTGGGTCGGCCGAACCCCCTATGATAGGGTGGGCCCACCACCATGGTCCCCACCTATCATAGAGCATGTCCCTGTGCTGGTTTGGTCTTGATCGTGTTGGTTGACGCCTTGATCCTTGTGCTTTGCTTCTCCACCGTTGAATGGAAACACACTATGATCTGAAGGTGGAAATGAGCTGAGTGGAGTATCATGAGGATCGTGCCATGTCACCAGAGCCATGTGGGCCCCATACATGGGATGGCCGACCCATGCATGGGCCCACCTTAAGCTTTCCTCTCTTCTATGTGATATTGGACACCTTGTGTTGAAGTTTGGTGGCCTGGGGTCACCATGTGTGGGTCGGCCGACCCACACAAGTGGCCTCCAGCTGCTCACTTTTGTCCTGTTTTGATCTTCCCTGCATTCACAAGCTAAGAGTACAAGTGGAACTAGTTATTGGATAAAATATGTTCACGCTACGTTATTCTTCTCTCAAATTCGAGGCTGTTGACGGTGTTAGAGTGTGGAATTTTAGGGCTTATCCACCGTCAACAACCCTCGTGGCTGGCGTGCCTGGAGAAGAGAGGAGTACTGTGCTCTCGGGTGACGCAAGACCGGTTCAGGTTTTGGAAAAGCTGTGGTAGACGGGGTTAATATATGCAAGCTTAAGTGCTACATATGCAGTGTGGATATGGATCCCCAACCTGGTATTAATCGATTCGAATCGTCGTTGCTCCTCGGTTATGGAGACTTGATCCTTCGACCATTCAACGAAGAGTGGTTTGGAACTAGGATGTTTTTTTAGAAAGAATAAGTAATTGGAATTAAATGACACATGTGAAATAACTGAGTTCAATGGTTTTTGATTAAAATAATATTAAAATATTGAAAGTAGGATTCAAGATTTATATTGTTTTTTCACAAAATACTTTGACTCTTACTAAAGCCTTACCTTGACTCCCCTCAGCCTGCATTCCTGAGTCTTCTCTCCATTTTCTTTGGTCGGGTAAGTCTTGCGGAGTACCTCAGTACTCCCCATTTTAAAATATTGAAAGTAGGATTCAAGATTAGTATTGCTTTTCTATAAAATACTTTGCCTTAACCCCTGCTGCATGACAGTCATTGAGGAAGGAGTAACGATGAGAGTGAAGCTAAACCCTTGGGCAGGGTTCTTATTATCATTATCTAAGTGTATTGTATTTAGCTACTCTACTGCTACTGCTATCTACATTATGGTTTGTAATAACTGTACTTAAATTCTATTTAGATAATTGGTTTGTAATCTAAGTACTATGTAAGCTTTTCACAGTTTTACTCTGATATATTTTATTATGAACTGTTGTAATCCTGTAATGGCTTCACAATGAGATCCTGTCGGAGAAACGGGTGCTGGTGTAGCCCGGCAGAGCCTTTTAAGTCATTTGGGACACGGGCCCGGCTGTCAGAGGTCATTAGTGACAATGACAGGTGCCAGTGGGCTACATGATTTAGGCGGTTCTGTTACAGGGCTCCACTAAGCGATACTACATGGTCGCGGTCCACCATTGACTACAGGTGAGCTTGTCCTATATTTGTACAATGATAGAATTAAGAATTAGATGATACCTAATATTGATAATTTTAAACATGGAAAAAAATAGCGCGCTATTTTCGCATTATAGCGCCGCTATAGCGGCCCAGATGACCAGGCGTGACGCTATCCTGCATTTTCACGCTATACGCGCTATTGCCGCTATAGCGCGCTATTGTGCCGCTAAGCCGCTATAGCGCCATAGCGCCGCTAAATAGCCGCTATTTGTGTTTCACTGGTTGGCAAAAAAAAATACGGCCCGGTCAAATATAGTCCACTAAGGGCTCGATTTAGTGAAATAAACATGAGCCCAATACTTGAGTGTGCTGTTTGCTCTTATCTTATGACTTATTATGGGAATATGTTATCAATTTATCATGGATATTATGACTTTATCACTTTGTGAGTTATTATTATGATTATGAACTGATGATTATCAATTTATCATGAAAATATGTTTAGTTGTTTGACTGTTGTCTAAATGTATTTGGTTGTTTGGATGTTGTCTGACTGTATTCAAATAGCGCGCTATAGCGCCGCTATAGCGTGCTAAGCTACCTGGAGCTATGACATATAGCTACCGCTATAGCATGGGAATAGTGGCGCTATAGCGGCGCATAGCGGCCAGGACATGCTGTCGCTATTTTTTATAGCCCGTCATTTAAAACGTTGATTTTAAATGTGCTTAGTAAAAATGGCGATGATGATGATAGAGAATGTGTATATATATCATGAACAAGAATAATCTCAAAGTGTAGGTCCATCAAAGTTGAACTTTCTATTCATCGGTAGTCTGATAGTATTTCATTGGAAAGGTCATAACTACTTCGCCCAAAATGAGTTGGGGGTCCATAAGCACTTGAGGAAAAGTTTCTTTGATAAGGATTCAAATTATCAAATAGATTTGGCTTCACCTCAAGATCACATTGGCAAGGCCACCAAACTATCACAACAAGTTGACTCTATTTCTCGAGAGCTCTGGTCGTCGTCGTGGGCCTGATATTCACCTTTAAGAACCTAAACAAAGTTGGAGCACTTCCTATGGAGACGAGGAACACACAAGGTGGCCATTAGACATCCTCATCCTTGGCCACCAACTTTGTTGGCCAGTAAAGGTGTCCAAGCCAAGTTGGAGGGTGTTGACGATAGTTAACAAAGATTGTAAACCGTCAAAGAAACATGTAGAAGGGTATAAATCAATCACCAACATAGGTCTAAGAGTTAAAACTAATCTAATTCTACACGTTTTGGTGAACCTGTATTTCTGTAGGGATTTATCAGTAAACCGGCAAAAGAGAACCCACTTGTCAAGATTGATTTGTATTTGAAAGATTTTTTTTTTAGGAAACACAAAATTATGTAAACACTTCCGTCAATACAACTTTTTCGTAACTGCACAAACATCAGCCTCGAAAAACACCTTGGATTGAACTACTAAGCATCATTAGCATATAAAAACACTTATCGTGACAAAAATACTCTCTTCGTTCAGAAAAGAATACAATTATAGTACAGTGAATAATTTTGAAGTTATGAATATTAATATTATTTACTAGAAATTTGGTCAAACATTAACTACTTTTGAAGGCATAACAACCCATAGCTGTATTCTTTTAGAGGAAGTAATACAATTGGTCAAGACATTAAATCATTCATTCTTAATAATTAAAATAACATATTTTTTGAAAAAGGATGCCACTAAACATATTTATCCGTAAAATGCAGAACTTTCACTTTTTGAGAAGTTCAAAACTCAAATCAAAAGGTAAAAAAAGAGTGAAAGGTGAAACAATGAAGGTGCAAATTTGTAACAGAACCGCCTAAATTATATGGCCCACAGGCACCTGTCATTGTCACTAATGACTTCTGACAGCCGGGCCCGTGTCCCAGATGATCTAGAAGGCTCTGCCGGGACTACACCAGCACCCATTTCTTCGACAGGATCCCATTGCAAAGCCATTAGTTACAACATTTCATTATAAAATACATCAGAGTAAAAGTGCGGAAAGGTTACATAGTACTTAGA
Organism: Eremochloa ophiuroides; assembly: GCA_038502445.1. Classification (NCBI taxonomy): domain Eukaryota; kingdom Viridiplantae; phylum Streptophyta; class Magnoliopsida; order Poales; family Poaceae; genus Eremochloa; species Eremochloa ophiuroides. The sequence goes on along the minus strand of JAHLJS010000003.1, from coordinate 54,178,727 downwards.
TTACAAACCGGTTGTCCAAATAGAATTTAAGTGCAATTATTACAAACCATAATTTAAAAGATAGTAGCAGTGGAACAACGATACAACACACTTAGATAAATAATAACAGGAACCCTGTCCACGGGTCCAACTTCACTCTTGCCTCACTTCCTTTCTGAACAATGGTCACGCAGCAGGGAGCAAAACAAACCTCCGGCTGCTAGTCTCCTGCAACAAGGGGTTAACAAATCCTGAGTACTGGGGTACTCCGCAAGACTTACCCGACAAAAGAGAAAGATGAGACTCAAGGACTGCAGGCTGAGGGGAGTCAAGGTAAGGCTTTAACAAGAGTCAAAGATTTTGCAGAAAAGCAATACTAATCTTTTAATTCTACTTTCAATATTTTAACTCAATATTATTTTCATCGATAACTATAGATCTCAGTTCTTTCACATGTATCCTTCAATTTCAATTACTTATTCATTATCAAAAACATCCTAGTTCTGAACCATTTTTTGATGTAGGTGTGAGGATCAAGTCTCCATAACCGAGGAGCAACGACGATTCCAATCGAATAAGTACCCAGCTTAGGGATCCCTAACCACACCGTATATGTAGCACCTAAGTTTGCATATACCAACCCCGTCTACCACGGCTGCTTCCATCCCTGAACCGGTCCTGCGCTACCTGAGAGTACCGTACACCTCTAATCCAGCACGCCGGCTACGAGGGTACAAGCTACTCGCGCCATCTCTCCACTCCCAGTGCGTGGTCGTCGGTTCAAGCAATAGAGCCACCGGAGGCAGAGCATTTCCGTAGTATGTGCCTAGTTGCTAAGTCTCGATCACAGCAGGCCGACAACGAACGGTCCCCTAATTCCTTTTCCATTGGGAACCATGCATTGGGACTCTAACCCAAGTACACTGGTGACCACCTGGTTTTCACATCCCTTTTACGCTGGCGACAATAAGTTGGGACTCTAACCCAAACATATAACCACCAAACAGAAAATCCATCCCCATTGATGACAATGGATTGGCTAAGTGCACTGCCATCGAACGAGAACAATACCATTCTCTTTCAATGATTCATTCATTTCATATCATCATAGCTTAAAATAGCATTTTTGCAAATCTAATAATTAAGCATGACTAAGTATTTTTCAATACTTTAAATAAATCAGGTTCTCAGTTTTGAATAAGTGGTCAAGGATGGTAATGCATCAATTGGTTATCACTCAACTCCTATCAACCTAATGCAAAAGATTAACTTAAGTGATAAACTCTTATAAAGCATAAGGTAGTGTCTAAATGCACCTGGCGTCTTGCCTTGAAGTGCGAAGAGAGTAGGGTTAGGATCAGTCCCGCAGATGTCAAACCCCTGAACCTCCTCCTGAGCAGTCACCTCAGCTTTCACTCCTTGATTCTCGGTCGCTACACGTATGCAATGATGAATGCTTTTAATGCGATGCAGTGACCCGAAATACAAGATGCAATAATTAAAACGCTACAATTACTAATGCCTTTCATACTATTTAAAGTAGCTTACTCTAAGATGCCCTAGGTCATAAGGGTGTTTTACCTAGTACCACAATCAATCATAAAATCACACAAACCCTAAGGCAGTAGCATTTACTTACCCTTTTATTCAACCAACTATTCCTAATATTAGTTGACCACTAATTAAATTACTTCCAAATGAGCCCAAACTTTACCAACAGCTAGAACTTGAACTCAAACAGTACCAAAATAAATTTCAAGATTTTTGGATTAACATAGAATTTATTAAAATTTACCAAAGTTCCATTTATGAATTAATCTATGGAATTTTAGGACCAATAGAAATTACTCAAACCCGCAATCTAATATTTTTATAAATTAATACATACTGCAGAGAGGTCATACAAATATTTTCATGATTTTTAGCTTGACAAAAATATTCGTATGAAAATAACAAGGTTCATCACTATTCACATTAATTCAAAATCAATAAAGCTATTTAAATCCACCGAAAAAAGGAAAAACTTCATTTGGCCCGAGACAGCCTGCTACGGACCAGGCCAGGCCCAAGACGGCCTGCCCCGCACGCGCCCGGCCAGCTTGCACAAAACCCCCCAACTAAATAGAAATCAACCCGCAGTCCGAGCTATACTATTCATATGAGTCATGCACTTTGCAAATACCCCCTGTATTTCCTTTTTTTCGAACTCGAGCTCCTTACTCTCTCCCAGGGGCGCTGACTGATGGCCGCCGGCGGTTGACCGGCGATAGCTCGCCGCCGGTGAGCCCGCACACCCAACCAAAGTCACCACTGAGCACCTGAGACCCCCACGAACCTGTAGACCTAGATTGTTGGGTGGTTTAGGACTCCGAGCACACCTAACCACGTCCGCGGCGGCTCGGCGGCGGCGGCGTGCCGCGCTCCGGTGAGGGCAAGGTGGTAGAGTTTAAGGTTAAGGACACAAATGACACAGGGGCTCACCGAGACTTGATTAAACAAGATGGTTGAGCCCGAGGTGGTACAGAGGAGCGAGCTTGACGACTACGGCGGATGTGGCAGCACGAACTCGGCGGCGAGGTCGCGTCCCGACGTCTCCAGGGCATCAAACGAAAAACTAGTGAGTACACTCGCTCCACGAGCGTTTGAAGAACCTAGAACACTAGTTCAAAAGGCACGAAGCTCACCAGAGAGAGTTGGCTACGGCGAGGCGGTGCACGGCGGCGCTCAGCCGTGTCTCGGGAAGACGACCAGGCAGGACTTCGGTTGACAGTGGAGGACAGCGAGTAGCTCAGGAAATACGCAATAGTGAGGTGAACTGGTTGCACAACTCAATTTTGATTGAGAGGGTTAGTGGAAGGCGAATTTGGCCGGTGACCGGAAGTCGTCGTCGGTGACCGAGAGGGGAGGGAGGAAACAGAGGGGTAGCCGTCGCTTTTAAACCGTCGAGGGAGGAGCGGATAAGGGCAAGCAGGTCCCGGGGCCCCCTTGGTGACCTTGCGCGGTGGCGACAACGTCCTGCCCTGCCGGACGGCGGCAGCGCGCGTCGCGCGCACGCGCGCACGGCGAACGTGCCCTGCCCTGTAGGGGCCCGGAACAGTAGCCACCACCTAGAGTCAAACCCTATTTTGTTCAAAGATGCCCTACCCAAATGGAATCTGGTGATGCTCCAAAAATAAAAGTTGTGGAAAATTTTATAATGAACATTTTTGCCTTTTGAGCTATGCTCAAATTCTGCATGGTTTTGAATTTAAATAAGAGGGGGTAAAACCCAAATTTGAATTTGATTTACAATTCGATTAAATTCTCCAAACATTTCTCAACAACTTGAAATTCTGTAAAAATAAAAGTTGTTCTACTTGTTGAGCTCTACAGGTTTCATTAATAGAGTTTGGTCAGATTCTTCATAATTTTTGAAATAGCATTTCAAATTTAAATTTCCACACACTGTTTTGAGTTTAATTTGAATTTCCACTATATAACTTCAAAATCTCCAAAAATAAAAGTTGTTCCATTATAAAAGATCTACAACTTTCATTAAGATACTTCCCCTAGATTCCTTAAAGTTTTTGACTTAGGTTTTCGGGGCCCAATTAGGATTTAATTTAAATTTTATTTTTGATTTAATTTTTGATTTTCAATTATGGGTTCAATTGCACAATCATTCTCACAAACAATCAAATCACTCTAGAAGCCCTAAGCACAATCATATGCTGGCAATTAAATTAAATATGATGACATGACAGTTTTAATTGACCTGTAATACCGGAGGTATTACAAGCATTCCCCCCTGAAAGAAATCTCGTCCCGAGATTTGATACTCGACTAAGACTTGAGACTAAGCAATGGAAAATAAAATGTGTCAAGGCAACTAATTCATACTTGACCATTAAACAAGTGGAAAAGGATTCATATTACACGACCTTCAAATTTACATCTACAAGGTAGCGAAAAATTCGGGAAAGTTTTCTGAGAGATAGTCCTCCGACTCCCAGGTGGCTTCATCTTCGGAATGCTAACTCCATTGAATCTTGTACCACCTGGTTGTAGTTCTTCGGGTAACACGATCCTTCCGATCCAAGACTCGAATCGGATACTCAGAGCATGTCAGATCCGGTTCAAGTTCCACTCCTTCAACATCAATGACTTGATTGGGCACTCGAAGACATTTCTTCAATTGTGATACGTGGAACACATTGTGCACATCAGAGAGGTGCTCCAGCAATTGCAGCTTGTAAGCTACTTTTCCCACACGTTCTATAATCAGAAATGGCCCGATGTAACGCGGGGCTAACTTGCCTTTGACTTCGAAACGATTGATCCCTTTCATTGGTGAAACCTTCAGGTAAACATAATCTCCAATCTTGAATGCTAAAGGTCGGCGCCTTTGATCGGCATAACTTTTCTGGCATGACTGTGTCACTTTCAAATTTTCTTGTATCAGTCGAACCTTTTCTTCGGCTTCATTGACCAAGTCAACTCCATAAAACCACCTTTCTTCAGGTTCAGACCAATTAAATGGAGTACGACACCTACGACCGTAAACGGAGCCATCTTGATGCTTTCTTAATAGCTGTTGTTGTACGCGAACTCTGCCAATGCTAAACACTCGTCCCATGTGTTTGTGTAATTGAGTGCATAAGCCCTCAACATGTCTTCCAACACTTGATTGACCATTTCTGTCTATCCATCAGTTCGCGGGTGGTAGGCTGTACTATGCAGAAGTTTTGTCCCCAATGACTTGTGAAAAGCCTTTCAAAAATTGGAGACAAACTGGATACCTCGATCGGAGACAATGGTCTTCGGCACTCCATGCAGCTTCATCAGGTTTTCTATATAAAGCTTTGCGTATGTTGGTGCCCTGTAATCCTTCTTGACTAGTAGGAAATGAGCTTGTTTCGTGAGACGGTCCACAATAACCCAGATTGAATCAAAGCCTCTGGATGTCTTCGGCAAACCCACGATGAAATCCATACTGATGTCTTTCCACTTCCACGCAGGAATAGGTAATGGCTGCAGTTCTCCACCCGGCTTCATATGCACAACTTTTACCTTCTGACATGTGTCACATCTGGCTACATACTGAGCAATCTCTATCTTCATCTTAGTCCACCAGAATTTCTATTTCAAGTCCTGGTACATATTATTGCTTCCTGAATGAATGGAGAATCTTGTTAAATGTGCTTCATCGAGGATCATTCGACGTAACTCAGGAACCTTTAGGACTACCAACCGATTCTTAAACCATACCATGCCTTCATCATCTATTCTGAAACAATCCGCTTTACCCACTTGAATTTTCTCCTTGATGTGCTTGATTCCCTTGTTTCCTTTCTGAGTAGCAATGATTTGCTCTCGAATAGGGGTTTCGATACTGATGTTAGCCAGACTGCCTTGTGCGACTATCTCTATACATAATCTTTCCAGCTCATAGCACAACGATAGGTCATAAGGCTTTACAGTCAAACAGTTGCAGTGAACTTTCCGACTGAGTGCATCAGCAACCACATTAGCTTTACCAGGATGGTAGTGTACTTCGATATCATAATCCTTTATCAACTCGAGCCATCTTCTTTGTCTCATGTTCAGCTCTTCTTGAGTAAAAATGTACTTCAGGCTCTTGTGATCCGTGTAGATATTACAAGTACTGCCTAGCAAATAATGACGCCATATCTTCAAGGCATGTACCACAGCTGCCAATTCCAAGTCATGAGTGGGATAATTCTCTTCATGACGCTTGAGCTGCCGTGAAGCATAAGCAATCACTCATCCCTCTTGCATCAGGACACAACCCAAACCAGTGCTAGAAGAATCACAATACACATCAAACAGCTTTTCAATATTCGGCTGAGCTAAGACTGGTGATGTGGTCAACAACTTCTTCAAGGTCTGAAATGCTTTCTCGCACTTTGGTGACGAGACAAATTTGACTTGATTCTTCAACAAATTGGTAATAGGCTTGGATATCCTAGAAAAATCTGGAATAAATCAACGGTAATATCCCGCCATCCCCATGAAACTACGGACTTGATGTACAGTGGTCGGTGGCTTCCAATTTGTTGACGGTGGATAACGTCAACTTTTATTAGAACTTTAGACATGAAAGGACACATGAATACACACTAGTCTAGGGTTTTAACTAACAATTTCCACAAGTTTTGCATGTTCTGTATTTTTCAGGGACTATTCTAGAAAAGCATAAAAGAAGGGCTAAAGAGCATAAAAGACACGAAACTTAACCGCCAAGGAAACATCATCACGAAGACCCTGGAAGAGTCTGGAACACACCCGAGCAACCGGGGCCCGAGACCCCACAAAGTGGGGCCGGTCGGCCCTAGGGTGGGGCCGGCTGGCGCCCTTCCCTAGGGTTTCGGCCCCTGTCTTCTGGAGTCTTCTTTCACCGTCTCCCACGATGCATCTCAGCCCTTGTTTTAAGTCGGTTTGATCCTACGGCACACGTGCACCCCACCGGGCTATAAATAAAGGGGCAGACCCCCTCCCTGAAGCATCAAGTCATTTGGAGATCAAGCCATCCAGAGCCTCTCTAGTTCATAGCTTTAGCCTAGTTAGATTAGAAGTAGAGGAGTTCTAGTTCTTCAGTGGGATCTGGAGCCCCTGACGTCTGTCTGGAACGCGGAGCTCGGTATAGTTCTAGTTCTTTTCTCTTATTGCATTCAACATTATGATTTGGGAAACATTTTCTTAATCTTATATATGTTCTTAATTGCAATAGTCATTGTTCACTTTGATTATATGTCTAGCATAATTAGTTTGATCCTATTGAATTTATGTAATTGCTCGTATAGAGTTTGTCCAGAGATATCGTGGATGAATGATTGGCAATATGTAGACGTGGTGTTTAGATATCTTGCTTATCCGCGAGTGCACCCTGACGTGCCGGGTTTGTGGTAGATCGCGTAGGTGACAGCTACGTTGAGTCCTCTGTAGTCCACCCCCCGTAGGTAGGACGAGCAGAGCGCGGTCGCGAAGGAGGTGACCCTTGTGTCTTAATATCCTCATTAGATGATGCTCCTTTACATTTAATTATGATATAGGTAGAGCTAAACAATGATTACTAGATGTAATTGCACTAATCATAGTATTCATTGACGTAGTTATAGAATTACTTTAGATATTAATTCCTTTATCTATCCATTGGCTAGCTATTGTTATGACTAGATGAGCTCTGATATTTACCTATTTATGATGATGACTGATCATGTTTATCCTATATATCTTTATCATGTGACTTATCCCTGCTATGAGTAGGATTATAGTTATGGTTTATCTTTTACATTAGCAGTATAAGTTGTAGATATAATTTAAGTCCTACTAAGACCTTCCCAGTGGTATAAATATAAATCGACAACCTGGTGATACTCTAGGTAAAATGCTACAATGATATAATTATCTGTCCGCTTGCAGAATTAGTCCTTTAGTTCATATTCTTATATTTATTTCTGCCTAGTCACACGAAATAATAGATTCATTTAATACTTTATTCCTAGCTAGTATAATTAGGGATGACAACCTAGTTCAATGCTTAGGGATGTTGGTGAGAGATAAGTGGCTAGTTGCTAATGACAAGTTAATTTAGTACCATGTGTTTTTAATGTTGTTAAATAGTGATGACGTAAAAAATACCAACACAATTCAAGATCTCTTTCACCCTACTTGGATCAACCGATACACCCTCTGCCGACAGGACATAGTCCGAGGAATGGGACTCTGTCCAACCAGAACTCACATTCGCTGAACTTGTCATAAAGTTGATGTTCTCTCAAGCGAATCAGAACAACACGGAGATGTTTGGCATGTTCTTCAGGTGTTTTGGAATAGACAAGGATGTCGTCAATGAACACAACTATGAATTTGTCGAGCTCCGGCATGAAGACGGAGTTTATGAGGTACATGAAATAGGCAGGGGCATTGGTGAGGCCTGAAAGACATAACTAGGTATTCATATAGGCCATATCTGGTAGTGAATGACTGTTTTTGGAATGTCTTCGGGACGGATTTTTATTTGGTGGTAACCAGATCTAAGGTCAATTTTAGAAAACTACTTTGGCTCCAGCTAGTTGGTCAAAGAGTAGGTCAATACGAGGCAAAGAGCATTTGTTCTTGATGGTTACCTCATTGAGTGGACGGTAATCAACACAGAGTCTGAGAGAATTGTCCTTCTTTTTCACAAAAATAGCAGGACAACCCCAAGGAGATGAACTAGGTCTGATGAAACCCTTATCCAACAGATCTTTCAACTGAATCTTAAGCTCTGCCAATTCCTTGGGAGGCATCCTATAGGCTCTATGAGAAATAGGTGTTATTACAGACTTCAACTCAATGGCAAACTTCACATCACGGTCAGGAGGTAAACCTGGCAGATCGTCAGGGAACACATCCAGAAATTCACAGACCACCGGAATATTCTGCACTTCTTTGACTGAGGTAGCACATATTCTACCAACTGCTCTTTGAGGGATTGGAAGCTGAATGAGAAGTTGGGTTTGGCTATTAGGCAGGTTTACCCTGATGGTTCTATTCAGCACGTCAATGAGAGCCTTATGCTGATACATCCAATTCATGCCTAAAATCACATCTATGTCTTGGTCTTTCAGCACTATCATTGAGGTCGGGAATATATGCCCGTCCAGTTCTATAGGCACTTGATGCACTACTTTCTTAGTACTGATATGCCCTCCGGGCGATTGTATAAGGAAATTTTCTTTTCTCTCTCCAATTATAATATCATACTTGACGACAAATGTACGATTGATGAATTAATGTGATGCACCAAAATCGAAAAGTATAATAGCAGGGTGACTTGCGACAGGGAACCTACCTAGCATGACGGGCTCTCCCTCGGGGATTTCATCAACTTGGGTGTAGAAGACCTGACCTGCTTTCTTCACAATCTTGCCCTTCTGGGCATGCTGCTGGTGACCACGATGCTGAACTTGCTGCTGCTGCTGACCCCCAGGACCCTTCTGTGCATTCTGATTGTACTGCTTCGGGAATGGACAGTTGCGGGACTAGTGTCCCATCTTGCCACAGTTGTAGCAGGGGTGGTTGTAATTGGTCTGGGGAGTAGTGACACGAACGCCAGAGGCATTCGGCTGAGTGGTGTTTTGTTGGTTAGAGGTGTGGGAGGTAGCAGCAGTTCGGATTACGACCTGCTGATAGGGGATATGGTGAACGAGAGTGGTGAGTAGGGGTGATAAATGATTTTCTGACGCTTCTGATTGGCAGAAAACCCAGCGGACCCAGGACTTCTTCTTCTTCTTTTCTTCTTGACTAGGTACCGTGCCCGTGCGTTGCTTACGGGACAATTAAACTTTTATAAAAAAACACACGGATCGCAAGATAAGATAACAATATATGACAAACACACGGAAAAGAGAGAACTTTCTTAGTCTGCAATCACTGTCATTTGATTAATGCTACCAGTAGACTGACAAAGACTCCATATTTTCTTTTCTCTTTAAGCTACGATTTACAAAAAGACTCTAGTGAGAAAGTTCAATAATAATTTCCACATATCGTCACATGCTGAAGCTACCAAGTCAACAAATGCCCTTGTTTCCCGCTTAACTGATACAGCAATTCTAGCTAGCTTTAGTCGGCACATATATATGCTAGTACTAATACACAACACACAAATATATTCGCAGAATTATTAGCTCCTTCTGCTAAAGATTCAGTGCCTAGGGCTGTTAGCAAAAAGGAAACTAAAGGCAGACGTGGTAGTTTTCAATCTCAGAAAGACTCAGGGAAGGATTTGGTAGTTTTCAAGAGCATCCCACAAGTCAAGGGTATTTTAAGTAGAACATATTTAAGAATGCTAAAAGAGCATAAAACATTAACAGCATTCCCTGCATCTTCACACAGCAATTTGGCAGGCACTTCAGAGGTAGCCAGTGAAAAGGACTCACAAACATCTTTCCTCATTCTGGACCTTTCTCAGTCCAAAAAGCATGTTCTCCAGCAGTGGTTTCAATTGGATCACTTTCTTCTCCTCCCAGCTGTTCCTCCAACTCATCATCCAGTGCAAAAGGCAAGCCAGTCTATTGGCAGCGAATGGAACCTGATGTTGTACACTTCTCACTCCCAAATACTCCTGCAGAAGGCTTTGAATTTCATTTCTCACGTGAGGGCTTACAGACCACTTGGGTTCCAAAAGATAGAAAATAGGAGCTGGCTCTAAAGCTATGATTATGCGTGCTGACAGACTGTGCCTGATGGTCTACAGTACATGCAAAACTGAGGCAATATTGCTTATATGTCAAAATAGAGGTCACAATGTTTGATTCTTTGTGTTTAGCTTTGCGGAGGACATGCAAAGTGAAGCACTCCTGATGATAGGCCCTTGACTGAGAGATCAATATATATTCAGACACTATCTACTTAGGTTATTTGCTCCTCTGTACTACTGAAAATCAGGATGGCATCCACATCATAGCGAATTAAAAAAAAAAATCTAGCACAAGCTCAAGCTGCTTTATCGACGCTAACTCATTTGCTCTTTACCAATTAAGTGCACATATTATTTCTGACCGATCGTAGTGACAATATGAGAGTTTTTTTCCAGATATGTTACAGGAGCCGCTATTTTGAATAATGGTCTGCAACAACAAACATACTGAATGTGGAACTACTACTGTTGACAGTCGTTAATTACTAATTTTATACCGTCAACTAATGCCTAGGAAAGATCAATAATAGAAGCATAGGGGTTATTACTGACAAATTTCATGAGTTTTGGTGAATTATGTATTTTCCATGGATTATTCCAGAAAGTCTTAAAAGAAGGATTAAAGTGCTTAATTACCACGAAACTTAACCGCCAAGGAAATATCATCACGAAGACCCTGAAAGAGTCCAGAACACACCCGAAGCGCTCGGGGCCCGAACCACACCAGGGTGGAGCCGGCCGGCGCCCCCCTTAGGGTTTCGGCCCACCTTCTGGAGTCTTCTTCCACCGCCTCTTTAGAGTCATCTGGGCCCTTTGTTCAAGTCGGTTTGATGCTACGGCGCACATTCATCCAACCGGGCTATAAATAGAGGGGCAGACCCCCTCCCAGATCACCAATTCATTCCTCCTGCTTCATTTGTCAAGAGTAGACAGAAGTTAGGGTTTCTAGAGATTAGAAATAGGGCTCCAGTTCTTCAAGTTCATAGTTTAGGCGTCTACCAAGGTTCAAGTAGAGTTGGGCGCTACGCTCGGGATTCCAGATCCGTTCGTCTGGAGATCGGTAATCTTATCTTGTATCTCATTATGACTTTGCTTTATTTTAATATATTGCTACTTATTCAGTTCTTAGTTTATTCTAGTTGCATATTCGATATAGTTATGATTGGTGATGATTGTTGTCGTATGATCGTAAAGCGCCTAATTCAGTACTCGAGTGAGTTAGGTGGTATACATTATGTAGACGTGGTGTCTAGATATATTGTGTACCTACGGAGGCACCCTGACATGCCGGGTCGTGTGGTAGTCCGCGCAGGTGACAGCTGCGTTGGTTCCTCTGTAGTCCATCCCCCGTACGTGGAACGAGCAGAGCGCGGTCGCGAAGGAGGTGACCCTTGTGTCTTAATATCCTCATTAGATGATGCTCCTTATGATGTTTTCTGAGTTGATTACGCTATAGATAAAAATGTGTAATGTGGCGTAGGCTGTAGACTTTGTATTTAGTAATTACATAGGTTTCCTTTACTTTAGCCGAATCTCGAGATTGTCTTACTACATTAGTGAGTCTCTATATTCTATCTCTAGAATACCATTTACCTCATTTACTCAGTTATCATTTTATCGCTAAAGCACTAGAGTTATGGGTTATCATAGGTCTGCACATTTCTCTTTCCAATCATTATAGTAGATTATCCTAATGAGTAGAATGCCCCTTTATCCTTTTGGCATAAAACAAATCAACGATACTCGGAATACTTACCGGGTGAAGTGCTACAATGGGAGAATTATCTGTGCACTTGCAGATATATTCTATAGTATTATTTTTAGGAGGCAAGTGAAGATTATTTTACCTTTGGTTTTTGGCATCATGTTAGGGATGACAACTTAACGTGAAGTGATGTTAAAAATACCAACAAGCATTTCTGGCGCCGCTGCCGGGGATGGCAATTGTATTCATTAGGATAATTTATTAAGTTCCTTGATTTTATTCGCCAGGATATTTATTCTATAATTTCATATAGGAGAGTTCTTTATAGATAATATTAATAGAAAACCATAAAAATAACTATAGACATAAATACTTAGAGATAACCATAACCTTTTGCTTTAGCAGACTTACCCTTGTTTTGTTTATGTTTAAATATCTTATATAGGGTAAGTGCAAGATTGGTTGTGTACTTTGACTCTTATCAATCAGGAACAACCATAGGAAGAAGGGTCTTACATTATTTTGTGAAGCCATGGCTGAGAAGACTCTACGTGAATTCTCTGCCCCAAGCACTGAGAATATTCGTGTTGGGCCAACTTTCAACATTGGAGATCATGATTACGAGATCAAGCCAAGCCTCATCAAAATAGTGCAAACTATCATATTTAGTGGAAAGAAAGATGAAGATGCAAGTGTCCATCTGCAGAATTTCCCGGAGATTGGCAACACCATCAACATCAAATGCATTCCTCAAGACGTCGTGCTACTTCGTTTGTTTCCGTTCTCATTGGAGGGAAAGGCGAAGCAGTGGTTTTATCAGAATAAAGATCGAGTCAAGACATAGGTAGAATGTTCAAAAGCTTTCCTAGAAAAGTTTTTCCCAGTAGGCAAAACCAATGCTCTATGAGGAAAGATTTCATAATTTTGTCAGCAGAAAGGTGAATCTATTCCAGAAGCCTGCGAGCGTTTTTAAGATTACATATCAAATTGTCCCCATCCTGGAATGGAAAAGTGGTTGCTCATGCAAGCATTTTATCATGGACTAACTCAAAGGTCACGTGAGCAACTAGATGCCACTGCTGAAGGATCATTTATGTCACTCACCCCTATAAGAGCTGAAGATATTATGACAAAGATAGTAGAAAATTAGAATTGGACAAACAACACTCAGACATGCCATAAGAGTGAAGAAGTTCCAGAGGAAGTATGTGCAGTATTAACCAAGATGGATGTACTGTTCAACTGGTTAGAGCAAAGAGCCAATCATAAAAAAGATCGTCAAGCTATTCAAAATGTATTCAATTCTCGGAATCAATACGAAGGATCTTTAAGAATTAAGTTTGCAAATCCCTCAGAAGATATTAGTACAGTCATCAAGACCATTTCTCAGAAACAAGGATGGAATCAACCTCGGTCAACCAGTCAAGGTAAGTACCAAGGCAATACTAATTTCTCAAATCATAGACAACCACCCTTGAGAGAATTAATATTAGAATAAGCTAGAATTGATGAAATTATTTATAAGAAGCTTGCTTTTAATGATAAAGTTTTAGAAGGAATTAATTCTAAGTTGGATAATTTTTCTTCTGCTGTTAAAGATCAAATATTATTTAATAAAAAGATAGAATTTATAAATTGCACAATTATCTTCTACTTTATTTACCACTAACCATGAACAAATAAAAGGAATATCTACTAAATGAGGTAAGTCTACACATGATCCACCTTACCCAAAAGGGGCACGTAGACCATCACATTTAGTGCAGGTAGAAGAAGAGATTGAAAAGGACAACAGAGAAGAAGAAGTTATACCACCTTCACCACCAGTTGAACTACAAGATCAAGAATTAACTCAAGATTTTCATGACACAACCCTCCTACCGTTTCCACGCAGAAGAAGAAGAGCTAAAACGGATGATCAACTTGGTAAGTTTGTAGAGGTAATTCAGAAGTTATATGTCAATATTCCGTTGTTACATGCCATGCAGGTACCTACATACGCGAAGTATCTTCGAACTATCCTCAACAACAAAGGACCACTACCTTCTACTGAAGTTGTCAAGCTAACGGAGGAGTGTAGTGAGGCAATTCTAAGTTCTTCTCCTACTAAGAAGAAGGATCCAGGGTGTCCCACTATTGATTGTTCAATAGGAGATCAGATGTTCGAGAATGCTTTATGTGATCTTAGAGTAAGTGTCAGCGTCATGCCTAAGACCGCCTTCGACAAACTCAACTATTCTACGCTCACACCAACCACGATGTGTTTGCAATTAGCTGACCAATCGGTCCGCTATCCCGCAGGAATCGCAGAAAATATTCCGATAAAAATCCGCAACTTTTTCATTCCTATAGATTTTGTAGTACTTGACATGCAAGAAGAGAGGAAGATACCCCTCATCCTCGGGCGACCATTCCTAAACACTACAAATGCAACCATCAACGTCGGAGGTGGACAGATCACATTCACGATCAATGGGCAAGAAGAGCAATTCGCATTCAAGCCAAGACTGGAGCAATGCCAAACGTTGAAGTGTCATGAAGAACAAGATGCAACAACATCTCCGATACTGGAGATGAATCATGAAGAATAATTCAACTAGAGATGTTGTAACACCCGAAAAATTGCATTCTTTTAAACAGTAGAAATTTATTTAATTATGCAATTAATTGATCATTCCAATATAGGGAAATAATAATTTTTCTCAAATATAAATTCAAACCTAGGTCATACACATGTATGATGCATTCATGCTGGAGCATTTCTTCTTTGTACTGTTGTAGCTTATTTGAATTTCTCAAATATTTCAAATCCCAATTTGAAATCCTTTTGGAAAATGGAAAAAAAAAGAATTAGAACAGAGCCCTTTCCCTCTCCTTACTGGCCTGAGCAGCAGCTTGGCCTGTTTTCCACTCCCTGGCCCCAGCAGGCCCACGTCGGATGGCCCGAGGACAGCTCGGCCGACCTACTCCCTCCCTTCCCCTTACCCCATCTGACTGACGAGTGGGACCCACGGGTCAGCCCTTCCTTCTCCACCTCCCTCGCCGCGCGAACAGAGACGCCGCTGCCGTGTTCATCCGCCGCGGCCGAGCACGCGCGCGCGAAGCGTCCCTCTGCCGTGACTGCCAGCCCGACCCCAGCGCTCGGTGCTACTGACCTGTGGACCCCCTGGACAGCCCCTCCCCTGTTTTCCCTCTGCTGCTCGCCGAGAGTCCGACGCGGGCAAGAAAGAAACGGCCGAAGCCGAGTTCGTCGCCGCGCTGAGAGTCCGTAGCAGAGAAGAAACGGCCGAAGCCGATTTCTCCGCTCGCCGAGTTTGTTTCAATCTCCGAGAATGTCGTCACACCTCGGGAGTATTTAAGCAACGCTACACCCCCCGTAGCCGTCACCTAACCCTAGCCGCCTCTTCTCGCCGCCATTGCCGAGCTCCCGCGAGAACCGAGCAGCCGCCGCCGCGAGCAATTAGCTCGATTTGCCACCAATTTCCTCTCGGTAAGCCTTTGAGGAGCTTCGCTGTGATCTTGTGAAGTTCCCGAGCACTTTCCCCCTTCGATTTGTGCACTGACCGCCTCCGCCGCCGTTGCAGAGATCCACCGTCCGCCGGATCACGCCGCGAGCTATCTCCGAGTCGATTTCCGACCTTCCCATCACCCTAGGCGAGCTTGCGATGCTCTTCCCGATCTATGGGTACCCTTCCCGACCTATTTCATGCACCGAAGGACGAGTTCTCCTTCTCCGGCGGCCCTCTGGCCATGACGCCGCCGTCGGCCTCTGTTTTCCGGCCGAGAGCACCGCCACCCCTCCTCTCTGTTAATCTGATCCGCCGATTTTGAATCGGACGGCTGAAGAGCAGCCCATACCGATTCGGCCGGCGTTGTTGCGAATAACCCCCTACAGTTTTTAATGCTTAGCCCGCAGCCCTTAGCGTATTCAGTAGATTACGTTTGAAGGCGTATTTATTTTCGGTATATATGAAAATGTGTTTTCAGATTTGAATTCAAAATTGTTTCATTTATAATTTCCACGTTTTAGTTCCGATTTGAACGATTCAAATTGCGTTAGATTCGTAATTTGATGATCTACCAGTTAGTAACACTGTTTCATATGTTATTAACTTTTAAAATTTGAGATTATATTTAATCTATTATTATTCTATTATAAATCTTGTAAAATTCATATCTTCCTCGTTTTAAATCCGATTTGCGCAAACTTGATATCGATGTGATCGTAGCAACGTGTAGATTTGTTTTATGACCTTTTCAATTTATTTTCTCTCTGTTGGTGTACTGTTCTAATGAAAACTCTTGTTTGTATGCATGATTGCCCCTGTATGCGTGTGTGTTGTTATGATGGATCGAGTATAGACGGTGAGCCATACGTGGGTGATCAAGATCAGTACTGCGACAACCCGGATCACCAGGAGTTTGCTGAACAAGGCAAGTATTAGCATGGATCATCCTTATTGTCCTATCCACTAAATAAATAACTGCATTTGCATGTGTCTTCCTTGTTAACCATAGTCAATTCCTAGTTTTGTTATCCTGTTCCTTGCAACCTATGGGATTATGCATATGGTAATTGATGCTAGTGCGTTATGGATATCATGATCATGCAAACTGATTAATTGAATATGCAATGAGGAATTAAAAGATGCCTTTTTAGCAACATGGAACTAGGGGATTGGGGCATAGTTTTGTGATGCACCATATCCTTCCCCCTTGGTAATGATCTGTCAGCAAAAGCTGGGACTTACAGTGCAACTATGAAGGCTATATGGCTCTGGTTTTAGCTCAGTATGAGGACCTTTTCTAGCTTGTTAGAGGTTACCGAAAGGCGCAAGAGGGGCTTGCCGACTCGGGTATAGTGCGGCCTCTGTCCATATGTGTATAATCTGTGTGACCTTATGCCATATGGAAGGGGGGCTCTACATCTACTTGCCGAGGAAACCTCGCGGCCCTAACATGTTAGACGAACCTTTGAAAGGCTTCATAGTGAAACCCTGCTCTCTCACCTTGGTAGTGTTATGGGAGTAATTAACCCGAGCAAATGGGAATCACGGCTCATAGTGAAAGTGCACAACCTCTGCAGAGTGTAAAACTAGTATACTAGCCGCGCTCACGGTCACGAGTGGCCCGGAAAACTCACGGAGTAGTTATCTTTCAGGGTGATATTTACTTGTTGCTTATCTATTTGTTGCTACTCATTAATTATGTTTACTATGATCATGAGAATGGGCATATTAACTTGTTGCTATCCAACTGCATAAAAGATGATTAATTAAAAGCAACCTGCTATTAAACCGTGTCAACCTTTTGAGCCTCATGAACCCATGCTAGTCTTGTTGAGTACGACATGTACTTACGTTTGTTTATTTTTCATCATTTGGTTAAAAATCCCGGATGGGTAACAGATGGTGATAGTGATGAGGACTACCCAGAGGACTACTAGACTTGTGCTTCACCAGTCGATGTCCCTGTGCTATGGAGCTACCGCGAGAGTTATCTTTATTTTTTTTTCCGCTGTGTAATGACTTTGATATATTCGCTATGTATTAAACATTGGTTATGATACAATTTATGCAATTTGTTGGCTTATGTGTGTGACTGATCTCTGGGCGCACATAAGATTATGCATCCCATTTTATCCTTAAAATTGGGTGTGACAGATGTCCGGATCGGCGGACTCAAAAACCCCGAACCATCGCCGAGAGGTAACTCGGTAGTTATCGGTAACTTAATTCTTGCATTAAAATTTGCATATTTACTTTCTCATAAATTGCATTATTAAAAAGAAATAAAAATAAGCATAGCATGATTAAAGCTTAAGCCCCATGTGATTATTACTAACGGAGTGTTAAACCCCGTCAGTGAAATTTACTGTGGTGGCAGAAAATTATAAAAAGACCATCATTAGAATTCTAATTTTTCGTAGATTCATAAAAGTAATTTAGTTTTTCATTCTTGTGTCATTATACGGTATAAATACGGGAAAGATGTGGGACTCACCATCATCACATCAAGTCATTTCAAGTTCCATCATCAACCACCACCTTTCACTACCATCCAAACTCCGTGCATGCACTACCCAACATTTATTCATTCACCAGAGAAAGCAATCACATGCATTTCGAAGTAGATGTAGGTGGTGTCGACATTTTCAAAAGTTGAGAGCCAGAGCACACCAGGTGGGGCCGGCCGGCCCCATGGCCACGCCAGCCGGCGCCCCTCCTCCACTTCTCTGCCTCTCCTTTCTTTTATTCACTCACTCACTCACATACACACCAGAGAGCTCCTTGCCACCTTGCTCCATAGCTCGTGATTCAAGTTTAAGCAAGGAAAGGAGTAGAGAAGAGGATTAGCAAGAAGGCCTAGAAGAGAGATCATCACTTTGATTCCTTCTCTCCACTTGTTCTTGTTAGTTCTTATTTTGTTCTTGTGTTCTTGTTCGTTCTTGCCGTGTTCTTCGTGTTCTTCATTTTACAGCCAATATGAGCAATAGAATGAAAGGTGTCATTCGATCCCTTGGAAGAGCCTTCTCATGTCGCACAATAAGAAGTCAATCATCATCACAAGTCCCATCGTTTGTCGGCTCCGACATGTATATCGATCCTTCGTCACCCTTCATATATGACAACCCTTCATCCTCTTCCCAACCGGAAGAGAGGTATGAGCTCACAAGCATAACTCAAATTTTATTACCAACTAGACCGCAGAGGGAGATATTAAATTTGGTTAAAAACAAGGAATTTACGCATACTCCAATTTTTTATGCCACTTTGCTCCATGAAACCGGAATGGATTCCGAGTTTGAGCTTATTTTTATAAATGTTGGATGGGAAAATGCATGGCAAATTAATGAGCAGGGTAGCAAGTTACTCACTATAGAATTTATTAGCACCCTAAACTTTGATGATGATGAGGTTAATTTTAGAATGTTTAATAAACCTTTCACCCTCTCATGGAAAACTCTTAGTTTGGCACTAGGATTCAATAATTAGTGTGTGGTCAATATAACTAAAACTCTCCAAGACTTTGATAAAGATGATTTTTGGGAGAGCATCACTGCAAGGAAACCAGAGAGAAAACAAAAATATACTACTGAAGAAGTTCATCACCCCACACTAAGATTCATGCTTAAATGGCTAGCTTTTACATTCTTTCCTAGAGAGGAGTTAAATACCATTAAACAAGATGAGCTACGTTTGTTATATATCATGTTAAAAAGAGGAAGGTGTCACCTGTAAAAATGATGTTGAATTATTGGAGAACTGTCCCTTCCTTAAAAAAGTACAGTATTTCTTTTACTTCCAGGATTACACGTTTAGCTACAGGGCTAGGTTTATTATCAAATGCTTCACTTGTTTATATTTCTGATGCCCGCAAAATTATTGGTTATGATTTTTTCTTTCGTGCTCACATGCTCAAACGTCGAAATAATAAAATAGTCATGATTTATAAAAATTATGACAATGAGTACGAACTATCAGATAGGAAGTTAGGAATTTATTCTATTCAGAATTTTATTTTTCCAGCTGTTAGAGCTAATGTTGGCATTTGTCCGTCCGCGCGCATCAGCAGGGCGCTGAGAACTAATTTCACTGGAGCTGACCCAGCACCATCTGTGCCTGCTTATTCCAACTATGTTGATTTTGGTGAACAGGTATCGACGCAGGAGCCACGCCAGCAGTGGACTGCACATGCAGGATGGGAGGAACAGCCCATATTTCAGTAAGGAGAATCTTTGTCAGCAGCAGCAGCGGGTTGGAAGCAACTGATTTTCAGAGAGGACGAGCATCTTCTTATACACGTGAGAACACGGACTTCACCACCGGTGGACCGTATCCGTTCCACGCACCACCGGAAGATGACTACTATCGGCCACCTAAGCAGCACTTTTCGGCTACCGCTAACGATTTTCCAGCTTTATCTATGCGTCTCACTAACATTGAACAGGGACAGAACGCAATAAGCGACACACTGCACCAACACGAGCAGTGGCAGCAACAGGTCGACAACCGGTTCTACTAGCATGAACAATGGCAACACAGCACGGACCAACGACTTGATCAGATCTATCAGGGACAACAACAGACGCAGAGCGGATTGGAGTATTTGATACATCAGATGGGATACCCGCCACCACCTCCACCACATTATTGAGCACAGCAATATCTAGCTTGGGGGAGATCCCCGCTAGGTGAGTACCTCTCACCTTTATATGTGTTTTTTATTTCAGTATCTAGTTCGGTCTTTAATTCTATCAATCTCAATATTGCTAAAAAACAACAACAAAACTAAATAAAGATTTGTTTACCGCTTTCTTTAGTTATTGCATTAAATTTCTGCTTATGTAAAAATGAAAATCCAAAAAATAATAGATTGTATAATTAAGTTTGTTTTAAATTCCGCATTCAATTTATTTTTAGAATAATTAGAACTTGAAGCTAGAGAAAAATCAAAAAGAAATTTAAATTGTTTAAATGTAATTTCCTACAATTGCTTAGTGTTTAAATTTAAATTCTCCTACGAATTGCATGAAGTTTATCTGCCATTAAATTTCACTACAAGAAATGCTTGATTTTGTGACATAAAATCCATTTATGACGCTGGCTTTTTGACATTAATTATGATATAGTTTATGTCATAATACGTTAGTTATGACATGATTTTATGTCATAAAACATGAATTATGTCATAAAATATATGCAATCTTCTTTTGACGTTGCACTTTTGTCATAATATACATAACCGATGTCATAATTCACATAACTAATGTCATAATTCATATAACTATGTCATAATTAACGTCACAAAGCCAGTGTCATAAATGGATTTTATGTCACAAAATCAAGCATTTCTTGTAGTGTTTATTCTGAAACTTGATATTAGTGGGTAACATAAGCTTTTCTAAGTAATTGACGGATATGAGTTGCTATTTATTTCATTCTGAATGACACCTAAGATCTAGACATTTTAAAAATCAAAGTCAAAACAAATATAATAATTTGTTCTGCTAATATGATTTAAGTAGACTATTCTGTTATGCATTCATGATTGAATTCACATGCACAAAAAGTTTTCACTCTATGCACAAGTCTCTCTCTTAGAAGTCCAACAGAGAGTGTGGGTTCTAAAATTAAAAAGATGCCATACCAAAGAAGTATGAGCCTAAAAGATGCCATATCAAAAAGGTATGTGCCTAAAAAAAGAAAGAAAAACAATGGGTGCAAAGACACCCGCCTGAGAGAAAAAAATGGGTAAAAAAGTATCCGCTGGGGAGATAGCCCACACTCTTCAGAAAGACAGAAAAGAGAAGATAATGCATAGGAGTGCAAAAATGAAATTTGATCACATTCACACATTCAATAATAATGTATAGCTTAGTAGTCCTCTGTAATCTTATTAGTAGGCTCTCATTATTTTCTAAATAAAAATTATATACTTAGTTCTTAAAAAAATATCTCTGGAGCAATGGTTGAAACAATGTATGAAAGACTTAGTGCTTGCTTGATTATTCTGTCTCTCAATTACCCAAGACTTAGTTTAAAAGCCCCACGATTGAAAAGAATAGGAATAAGTTTGAAAGGTGGATTAATGAATTACAATCCGGAGAAAAATTTCTATTTAAATATTTAAGTATTTGTTGGGAGTTATACATTTTTATGGAACCCTAAATAAATTATTTTAAGTCAACTTTGCTAAGGGACTAGCAAAGACTTAGCTTGGGGGTATTGTTGACGGACGTTAAGTACCAATTTTATACCGTCAACTAATGCCTAGGGAAGATCAATAATAGAAGCATAGGAGTTATTACGGACAAATTCCACGAGTTTTGGTGAATTATGTATTTTTCAGGGATTATTCCAGAAAGGCTTAAAAGAAGGATTAAAGTGCTTAATTACCATGAAACTTAATCGCCAAGGAAACATCATCACGAAGACCCTGAAAGAGTCCAGAACACACCCGAAGCGATCGGAGCCCAAACCACACCAGGGTGGAGCCGGCCGGCGCCCCCCCTTAGGGTTTTGGCCCACCTTCTGGAGTCTTCTTCCACCGCCTCTTTGGAGTCATCTGGGCCCTTTGTTCAAGTCGGTTTGATGCTACGGCGCACATTCATCCAACCGGGCTATAAATAGAGAGGCAGACCCCCTCCCAGATCACCAATTCATTCCTCCTGCTTCATTTGTCAAGAGTAGACAGAAGTTAGGGTTTCTAGAGATTAGAAATAGGGCTCCAGTTCTTCAAGTTCATAGTTTAGGCGTCTACCAAGGTTCAAGTAGAGTTGGGCGCTACGCTCGGGATTCCACATCCGTTCGTCTGGAGATCGGTAATCTTATCTTGTATCTCATTATGACTTTGCTTTATTTTAATATATTGCTACTTATTCAGTTCTTAGTTTATTCTAATTGCATATTCGATATAGTTATGATTGGTGATAATTGTTGTCGTATGATCGTAAAGCGCCTAATTAAGTACTCGAGTGAGTTAGGTGGTATACATTATGTAGACGTGGTGTCTAGATATATTGTGTACCTACGGAGACACCCTGACGTGCTGGGTCGTGTGGTAGTCCGCGTAGGTGACAGCTGCGTTGGTTCCTCTATAGTCCATCCCCCGTACGTAGGACGAGCAGAGCGCGGTCGCGAAGGAGGTGACCCTTGTGTCTTAATATCCTCATTAGATGATGCTCCTTATGATGTTTTCTGAGTTAATTATGCTATAGATGAAAATGTGTAATGTGGCGTAGGCTGTAGACTTTGTATTTAGTAATTACATAGGTTTCCTTTACTTTAGCCGAATCTCGAGATTGTCTTACTACATTAGTGAGTCTCTATATTCTATCTCTAGAATATCATTTACCTCATTTACTCAGCTATCATTTATCATTTATCATTGACTTATTTATCGCTAAACCACTAGAGTTATGGGTTATCATAGGTCTGCACATTTCTCTTTCCAATCATTATAGTAGATTATCCTAATGAGCAGAATGCCCCTTTATCCTTTTGGCATAAAACAAATCAACGATACTCGGAATACTTACCGGGTGAAGTGCTACAATAGGAGAATTATCTGTGCGTTTGCGGATATATTCTATAGTATTATTTTTAGGAGGCAGGTGAAGATTGTTTTACCTTTGGTTTTTGGCATCATGTTAGGGATGACAACTTAAAGTGAACTGATGTTAAAAATAGCAACAACTACTACATAACTCTGAATGCATAAGGGCCATACAGATTTTCATGTGCAGAAACGTCAAGCTGCCGCTATTCTACCAGGTAAATTATCAATCTACACATTGAGAAGAGGGAAGAAGAAAATAGCAAAGCTATCCTGGACAATGCTGTTGCCAACCTAATGGTTGTCTTCAAAACAAAGTCACTTTAGTATCTAAAAAATTGAATTAAATTCTGAACCAGCAAAAAAAAACACTGCTCCTGGATACACTATATATACACTGAATTGTGTGAACCAATGGTAATTATTACTACGTCAGAGATAATATTGAAGCTAACTGGCCAATGTTGCTGCCGACCCAATGTTTGCCTTCAAAGTAAAGTCACTTTAGCACCTGAAAAAATTGAGAAAAATTCTGAACCAGCAAAAAGCACTGCTCCTAAGATACAATATGTACACTGAATTGTGTGAACCAATGGGAGTTATTACTACATCTGGAGGCCATGTCAAGCTTAATTTACGATTTCACATTTGTAGTGGCGGTTCTAATATAAGGCATATCCACATGACTATGGAGTCTACAACATTCAAATCAATTGTGAGATGTACTTTTGAATGTACAACAAACATAGAAGAATAAAAACATCACCTGTGAATTGGTATCGACCTGTTGATTGCCAAGACGTGATGAAGACCAGGAGGATAGTTTCCTGCTACTTTGTATCATCAATGCATATCAGATTTTAGATTGCCCATTTCGCAATTAACAGGCAGAAGCCTTTAATATCTGTCCACAACCACTACTCCTGAAAGAACCATCAACAATTATAGGACATCAAATAATTTATAGTATACACATCGCTTTCCCCTAAGACCTAGGACATCATTGTCATAAATAGGACAGGAGAAACAAACTCAACAGATCACAATTTTTTTAAAAATAAAACCACCAAGGCACCAAGACTACCAACATCAGCACTCAGCAGCTGCAGCGATCACACATTCACACCAACAATAGGAAATGCAACGAGTCTCTCCCAGATGGACATTTAAGCGAACACCAGAACTGCATCGCAGCTCTGAGCTCCTCGCCAACAATAGTTTAAGCAGGCGTCGACAATGGAGTGAAGCGGAGGAAAAGGCACGTAGACCTGCCCGACCATGGCCAGTACCATCATGGCACGCAATCAGGCCATGGCAACCACCTACAGGCAGGGGCGCACGAGGGAGCGACGACGAGTACGGATCGAAGCAGCCGAGCAGCAAGCGAGGAGAAAGAAAATCTCTACGTTACCGGTTGCTTGATGCGATGGCTTGATGGCGATTGGAGCGACGTCCACTTTCAATCGGCGAGGGCTTGCCTGGCGGCGTCGTGTCTGGCAGGAACCAGTCCGTCGACGTTGGCGCCGGCTTGGCGGCATTGAGGAAGGGACGCTTCCGGAGGTGGCTGTCGTCCGACGGAGGCGGCACGACCTCACGTTGGGGGCGGCCTCACCTCCGAGTGGGAAATCAGGCCGAGCAGGTTGGCGAGCCGTCCGACGGTGGCAGCGCGACCTCACGTTGGGGGCAGCCTCACGTCCGAGTGGGAAATCAGGCCGAGCGAGTCCCTCTAGCCCGTCCGTTCCTCCCCTTCAAAAGGCCAACTGCTCTCAGCCGCAGCACACAAGCCGGTGGGAAGGAGGCGGTGTGGGTTGGCGAGCGGTATCGTTGGGGCGACCTCACGTTGGGGAAGGTGGAGAGGAGCGACGGAAATCAGGCCGATCCATTCCTTTTTTTTCGCGAGGGTTGGCGAGGGCTGAGGGACGCGTTTTTGTCGCGTGGGCGGGCGAGCGAGCGACGGGAGGGCGTGGTTTTGCAGGAGGGAGGCAGACGGAAAACCAAAACAGATGACGCACCAAAACAATGTCTCCTCTTTAGTTTTATTAGTTGTAGATGCTTGCGGTCACTTTCTTCAAAAGCTATAGCAATGTTGACAGCTTTATGATAGATGCAGTGCAGGTTGTTGGACAAACTTCTCCGAATCTTATAGTTCAGAACCCTGACAAAGCAGTCTCTCTTCTTCTGGTTGGTGTTGGTATGCTCAAGGGCATACTGTGACAGGTGATTGAACTGACCAACGTACTGCATGACGGTGGATTCTTTCTGCTGCAGGGCCAGGAATTGATCCAGCTTCACCTTCATTACACCCGCAGGGATGTAATGAGCATGGAAAGCCTCATGAAATTCTGCCCAAGTAAGTTGATGGCCATCGGGTTGTGCGGACAGGATGTTTGCATACCATGCGCTTGCCGGACCTCGCAGTTGCTGCGCTGCAAACAGTGGCTTCTGAATCTCAGTGCAGTGAATCAGACCAAACTTCAGCTCCATGGTACAGAGCCAGTCATCAGCCTCCAGTGGTTCATCAGCCTTTATGAACACTGGTGGACGTGTGTCAGTGAAGTCCACATAGATAGTCTCATCTTCATTGTGTCGGCCACGGTGTCCACCACGGTTGTCTCGGTTCTGCGCAAGCACTGCGGCGGCATTGGCCAAGGCCGCAATGGCTTCAGCCAAGGTTGGTGGAATAGGCGGTGGGTGGGGAGCACCCTCCCCCTCCTCAGAGTTTCTAGCACCAGAAGAGCGAGTGTTGACAGGCATCTGTTTAATAACAAACCGAACTTAGAACTAGCATTACTTAACGAAACAGAGTGGCAGTACACACTTAAACATTACAACACTTAAAGAACACGACTAGAACTTAAACGAAGTTCCCAACCCACAGCTAAGGTTCTTGGCAAGCACCAACATTACAACACAAAGGACAACGATAGGCCGACATCCCTAGTCCTATGACTAGTCTAGTCATCGTCGATCACGATCACGTCCTCCTCCTCGTCATCTTCCACGATCACATCCTCCATGGGATCAACTGCCTCTTCAGTGTCGTCCTCCTATGTCTCCTCCTCAGGACCAAGGACAACTCCCATCTCGAGATCCTCAACACGTGGCTACAGGATAGGGTTAAACTGATCATTCAGCCTATGCACCTCCTCATGCAGAGCGTCATTGTAGTCCTCAATCTGCTCCACATAGATCTCCAACTCGTGGACCCTTGCCCGGGCCACGTCCTCACGTGCCAAATCCTCCTTCTCACGGGTCAAACGGTCCACCTCACGCTGTAGCTCGGCGACCATCTTCAGATCCCTGTAGTGGTCTCTACGGGCTGCCTTGAAGTCCTCAGTGAGCAGGTTGATCTCCTCCTTGAGCTCCGCCCGGCTGCGGCGGGGACGGCGGCTGCCCGAAGCCTCTCCGTCGCGTGGCGCCAGCTGGTGGCGTGGAACTTCCTTAGGACCAGTCATCTTGCGAGCGGTCAACTTGGTGCGTGTCAGCTGGAGAAGGTGAGTTTGAATTAGTAAAGATATTACAGGCTAGCAAGAATAGGTTTGATAGATCATAACCCATATACCACTTTTAAGGAGGAAGTTAATTAACATGTGAATTACTCATGATGCATGAATCGTACTTACGAATTTTAAACCAATGCAAGGTAAATAAATGCATAATAATTTTTAACATAGGGCTAGTAAACAGGTTACTCCACTTGCTACCATGGCTATATTACAGAATAAGATAAGAACAAGCAATTTGGACTAAAATATCAATTTAGATTTTTAAGATCCAAAATATTTAAAGTTTTGCAAAGCAATACCGTAATGATTTAGCAAAAGAACGCTCTGATACCAGTTGTAACAGAACTGCCTAAATCATATGGCCCACAGGCACCTGTCATTGTCACTAATGACCTCTGATAGCGGGGCCCGTGTCCCAGATGATCTAGAAGGCTCTGCCGGCCTACACCAGCACCCGTTTCTCCGACAGGATCCCATTGCAAAGCCATTACAGAATTACAACATTTCATAATAAAATACATCAGAGTAAAAGTGCGAAAAGGTTACATAATACTTAGATTATAAACCAGTTGTCCAAATAGAATTTAAGTGCAGTCATTACAAACCATAATTTAAAAGATAGTAGCAGTGGAACAACGATACGACATACTTAGATAAATGATAACAGGAACCCTGCCCACGGGTCCAACTTTACTCTTCCTCACTTCCTTCCTGAACAATGGTCACGCAGCAGGGAGCAACACAAACCTCAGTACTGGGGTACTCCACACGACTTACCCGACTAAAAAGAAAGATGAGACTCAGGAATGCAGGCTGAGGGGAGTCAAGGTAAGGCTTTAGCAAGAGTCAAAGATTTTGCAGAAAAGTAATACTAATCTTTTAATTATACTTTCAATATTTTAACTCAATATTATTTTCATCAATAACTATAGATCTCAGTTCTTTCACATGTATCCTTCAATTTCAATTACTTATTCATTCTCAAAAACATCCTAGTTTTGAACCACTTTTCGATGTAGGTGTGAGGATCAAGTCTCCATAACCGAGGAGCAACGACGATTCGAATCGATTAAGTACCTAGCTGGGGATCCCTAACCACACTGTATATGTAGCACCTAAGCTTGCATATACCAACCCCGTCTACCACGGCTTTTCTATCCCTAAACCGGTTCTGCACCACTTGAGAGTACCGTACACCTCCAATCCAGCACGCCGGCCACGAGGGTGCAAGCTACTCTCGCCATCTCTCCACTCCCAGTGCGTGGTCGTCGGTTCAAGCAATAGAGCCACCGGAGTCAGAGCTTTCCGTAGTATGTGGCTAATTGCAAAGTTTCGATCACAGCAGGCCGAAAATGAACGGTCCCTAATTCCTTTTCCGTTGGGAACCATGCATCGGGACTCTAACGCAAGTAAACTGGTGACCACTCGGTTTTCACATCCCTTTTCCGCTGGCGACGATAAGTTGGGACTCTAACCCAAACATATAACCACCAAACGGGAAACCCATCCCCGTTATGACAATGGACTGGCCAAGTGCACTGTGACCGAACGAGAACAATACCATTCCATTTCAATGATTCATTCGTTTCATATCATCATAATTTAAAATAGCATTTTTACAAATCTAATAATTAAGCATGACTAAACATTTTTCAATACTTTAAATAAATCAGGTTCTCAGTTTAGGGTAAGTGGTCAAGGATGGTAATGCATCAATTGGTTATCACTCAACTCTTATCAACCTAATGCAAAAGATTAACTCCAGTGATAAACTTTTATAAAACACAAGGTACGGTTTAAATGCACCGGGGCTTGTCTTGAAGTGCGAAGAGAGTAAGGTCAGGATCAGTCTCGCAGATGTCAAACCCCTGAACCTCCTCCTGAGCAGTCACCTCAGCTTTCACTCCTTGATTCTCGGTCGCTACACGTATACAATGATAATGCTTTTAATGCGATGCAGTGACCCGAAATACAAGATGCAATAATTAAAAATGCTACAATTACTAATGCCTTTCATACTATTTAAAGTAACTTATTCTAAGATACCCTAGGTCATAAGGGTGTTTAACCTAGTACCACAATCAATCATAAAATCACACAAACCCTAAGGCAGTGGCATTTATTTACCCTTTTATTCAACCAACTATCCCAATATTAATTAACCACTAATTAAATTACTTTCAAATAAGCCCAAACTTTACCAACAGCTAGAACATGAACTAAAACAGTACCAAAATAAATTTCAAGATTTTTGAATTAACATAGAATTTATTAAAATTTACCAAAGTTACATTTATGAATTAATTTATGGAATTTTAGGGCCAATAGAAATTACTCAAACCCCCAATCTAATATTTTTATAAATTAGTACATACTGCAGAGAGCTCATACAAATATTTTCATGATTTTTAACCTGACAAAAATATTCATATGAAAATAACAAGGTTTAGCACTATTCACATTAATTCAAAATCAGTAAAGCTATTTAAATCCACCGAAAAAGGAAAAACTTCATTCTGCCCGAGATGGCCCGCTACAGACCAGGCCGGCCCAAGATGGCCTGCCCTGCATGCGCCCGGCCAGCTTGCACAAAACCCCCCGAACTAAATAGAAATCAACCCGCAGTCCGAGTTATACTATTCATATGAGTCATGCACTTTGCAAATACCCCCTGTATTTCCTTTTCTTCTAGCCCGAGGTCCTTACTCTCTCCTAGGGGCGCTGACTGACGGTCGCCAGCGGTTGACCGGCAATAGCTCGCCGCCGGTGAGCCCGCAGACCCAACCAAAGTCACCACTGAGCACCTGAGACCCCCACGAACCCGTAGACCTAGATTGTTGGGTGGTTTAGGACTCCGAGCACACCTAGCCGCGTCCGTGGTGGCTCGGCGGCGGCGGCGTGCCGCGCTCCGGCGAGGGCAAGGTGGTAGAGTTTAAGGTTAAGGATGCAAATGACACAGGAGCTCACCGAGACTTGATTAAACAAGATAGTTGAGCCCGAGGTGGTACAGAGGAGCGAGCTCGACGATGACGGCGGATGTGGCAACACGGACTCGGTAGCGAGGTCGCGTCCCGACTTCTCCAAGGCATCAAACGAAAAACTAGTGAGTACACCGGCTCCACGAGCGTTTGAAGAACCTAGAACACTAGTTCAAAAGGCACGAAGCTCACCAGAGAGAGTTGGCTACGGCGAGGCGGTGCACGGCGGCCTTCAGCCGTGTCTCGGGAAGACGACCAGGCAGGAATTCGGTTGACGGTGGAGGACAGCGAGTAGCTCGGGAAATGCGCAATAGTGAGGCGAACTGGTTGCACAACTCAATTTTGATTGAGAGGGTTAGTGGAAGGCGAATTTGGCCGGTGATCGGAAGTTGTCGCCGGTGACCGAGAGGGGAGGGAGGAAACAGAGGGGTAGCCGTCGCTTTTAAACCGTTGAGGGAGGAGCGGATAAGGGCGAGCAGGTTCGTAGGCCCCCTTGGCGACCCTGCGAGGCGGCGACAACGTCCTGCACTGCCGGACGGTGGCAACGCGCGGCGCGCACACGCGCGCACGGCGAACGTGCCCTGCCCTGTAGGGGCCCGGAACAGTAGCCATCACCTAGAGTCAAACCCTATTTTGTTCAAAGATGCCCTACCCAAATGGAATCTGGTGATGCTCCAAAAATAAAAGTTGTGGAAAATTTTATAATGAACATTTTTGCTTTTTGAACTATGCTCAAATTCTGCATGGTTTTGAATTTAAATAAGAGGGGGTAAAACCCAAATTTGAATTTGATTTGCAATTCGATTAAATTCTCCAAACATTTCTCAATAATTTGAAATTCTGTAAAAATAAAAGTTGTTCTACTTGTTGAGCTATACAACTTTCATTAATAGAGTTTGCTCAGATTCTTCATAATTTTTGAAATAGAATTTCAAATTCAAATTTTCACACACTGTTTTGAGTTTAATTTGAATTTCCACTATATAACTTCAAAATCTCCAAAAATAAAAGTTGTTCCATTTTAAAAGATCTACAACTTTCATTAAGATACTTTCCCTAGATTCCTTATATTTTTTGAATTAGGTTTTTGGGGCCCAATTAGGGTTTAATTTAAATTTTCTTTTTGATTTAATTTTTGATTTTCAATTATGGGTTCAATTGCACAATCATTCTCACAAACAATCAAATCACTGTAGAAGCCCTAAACACAATCATATGCAGGCAATTAAATTAAACATGATGACATGTCAGTTTTAATTAACCGTAATATCGGAGGTATTACAAAATTGGGGGATAGAGGGCTAGAGGATTAGAGGCTCGCGTTTGCGCTGCCCGCTGCCATCGGACCTAGGGATGGAAATATAGAAATAGATATCCGAATTATCCGCATTCGTATTCGTTTGAATTGTATATATGAATATCCGTATCCGTATCCGTTTTAAAATGAATGTCAAAATGGATACATCCGTATTCGTATTTTAGCGTTTTCTCTATCCGATTTCAGATCCGTATTTGATAATATCCGG
This sequence comes from Eremochloa ophiuroides, assembly GCA_038502445.1. Lineage (NCBI taxonomy): Eukaryota > Viridiplantae > Streptophyta > Magnoliopsida > Poales > Poaceae > Eremochloa > Eremochloa ophiuroides. The sequence goes on along the minus strand of JAHLJS010000003.1, from coordinate 54,147,789 downwards.
CAATATCTGTATCCGAATAGAAAATAAGGTATCATGAACCTATTTAAAAGTTTTTTCTCCATAATAAGTGAACAATTATTTAATTTTATTATTACTAATAATGCATGTAACATATTTAATAGTATATATAAAAATAAATTTAGTATTAATTGTAAATTATTAATGATACGTAAAGATTAATTAATTAATTTTAGTACTTTTATAATTTATGTTAATCTAATATATTTGTTCTTTTAAATTATTTTAATCCTTTATTTTATTTATTTATTTATTGATATAAATTATTTTATATAAATTTAAAATTTCATAATAAATATTTATATAAATATAATACCAATTGATTGCTATATTTTACTTATTAAATATATACAGTGATAACTATACTATTTTTTGTGCTATCCTTGTCTATGTTATATAGACAAATGCTTTATCTCTACTTGTGTGATAACTACGTAATTCCAATACTAATTATAAAGTAAATGACTATTTATTTTCTACCATTTTTATTTGAATTTATTCACTTGATCTATTATTTTATTTAATATTATTCAGTATAATTTAGTCTATTTTGCTCTTAGAGATTGTTAGAAGTGTACTTTTACTTAGTTCACTTTGGTTAACTACGATGTACTTAATAATAAAACTTTAATCATGTATGTTAAATTTCATAATGTATATTTTAAGTTGGATCGAGTAAACATTTGATTTCGGATCCACATTTAAACTATCTATTTTGTATTCGTATTCGAAAATATTGAATCTATATTCGTGTTTGAATTAGAATGCGATAAAAGGTGATCCATTTCCATCATTAATCGGACCCGCCCTTCCCCAGACGCAGGTACCACGCGCGCCCAGCCCACGGGCACCACCGCCGCGCCGCACCAGGCAGGCTTTTACTAGCTGTCGACGCGTCGCCGCCGACCACAGCACGGCTGGCGTGTCGATCCCTCCCGCTCTCCTTGCCGGATCCCCCACCGGCCGCGCACCTCTCTGAGTCCAGTGGGGGGGCAGAGATCCGTTAGCGAGAGGATTGGTCCCTTCTTGGGTTGGTAAGCAACCATCGCTCACTTTCTTGGATGGGTTCCGTCTCAACCAATCAATCCCAGATTCTTCTCCATGTCCATTCGGTGTTAGCTCTGGATATGTGTGCTGCTAACCCGATCTGTCCGTTCATTACTCGATTAGGGTCGTCTTCTCCAGCTCGCGAGATCGATCCTGGTTGGCACTGATTATAGCACTTCGTGGCGCCTGATTGGGTCGCGGGCGCGGTTTGCCCTCCACAAATTTGGGGGTTTGGTTCCGCTGAACCCTCATGACCCAAGCGAAGTCCGCTCCTGGGAGGAGGGAGATGGGCCGGGGGCGGTCGCCGGAACCGCTCGATTTCTTCATATGGACTGTCGAGGTTGCTCATTTGTGTCCCCCTCTTTTGCTTTGCTGCTGCAAATGTTATGTTATTGTTGCGGAAACTAGTGGTCTTTATCTTGTGCATTGCTGCTACATAGGCTTTAGTTTGGGAGAATTAGCTAGGAGATTGGGAAATACGTGAGACAGTGTTCTCGTTCTGACCATCCTAGGCTTTATTTGTCAGGCTCCATGGGGAAGGGAAGGAATCTACTGTAGTGTAACATAGTTCTGAATGTTTACCCAGTTGAGCTTCAACCATTTTGGGGTGATTTGGTGATATTGTTGGTTATAAGCCTAGCTTTTAAGCTGCCACTTTGTTAGGCATTTGGGAAATCAGTAGTGTGTTTTCTTATGAAGAGTGTTAACAACTTGATATTTTATATGCTGTTGTCCCTTTCATTTTGATGTACTGTCAGTTCCAGTGACCACTGAGTATTGAGGTTTCAGTTATTCAATTGGTTCTATGTCCTTTCCTACATGTTATTCATTAGATTTTTTTTTCTTTTGCATCTTTTATTGTCACTGGATTCTTTCATTTGATGGCTTTGGTGTGATTTCTTAAAAAGAGTCCTAGGAAATTGATATTTTATATGCTGTTGCCCTTTCATTTTAATGTACTGTCAATTCTAGTGACCACTGAGTATTGAGGTTTCAGTTATTCAATGGTTCTCTGTCTTTTCCTACATGTTATTCACTATATCCTTTTTTTTTTTCTTTTGCATCTTTTGTTGTCCCTGAATTCTTTCATTTGATGGCTTTGGAACTTGCACATTAGTGAGGCTATCATACTCAGTATTATCCTAAATGCTAAAGAGTAAATAACCGGTCGACCGTAGTTTACCTGTTTATGCCGTTTAGCCAGTGACTCATTGTTTACAGTGGAGTTAAATGGTCTAAACGATTGTGTATAGTGCCAACAAAATGTACATATTTATGTATGTAAAATTTTAATTTACAAGAAAGTATACCCATTTATGTATATAAAATTATGTATTCCAGCAAAAGAAAATTCAGAAAGAAACTAAATCCCACTCCACCTTATATATTTACACATTGATTAGTAGAATACCGATATGGTAGTTGTAATCCTTCTGTTGGCTAAGCAGTGAATTAAATAGCCATTTAGTCCATTTAAAAACTTCTAACTTTAACTGTTTATGCTGCTTGGACCGTTTTAGACAGTTTAAACATGTTTATACAGTCCAACCGTTTAGCTGCCTAAACGACACGATTGGCCTTCGTTTAGGGCGAACATGACCATATCCTTAATTGAATCTTATAAGCCAATGGGGTGCTTATCCTTATCCTGATTTTTTTTTTTTAAAAAAAAAAAAAACTATTTCGTTGATAGAATTATAAATGAGTCATATCGAGTTTTTGACTTAGGTTGTGAATGTTCAACCTTACAACTAAGCTCAGTTTAAGGTCTGCTAAAATATTGTCCCACATTCTACCCAACCGTAGGCTTTGCAGATCTTTTGACGACAAGGCTTTGCAGATCTTGGCCCAATCAAGGCCCACCCTGGCCAAAGAATGACCCAAGACCTACAAACCCAAGCTCAGCACATGCCCACCTGCTCCAGCTTCATAAGACCAAATCATAGTCCAACCTGGAGTCTTCGGTGTTACTTGAATGGGAACATTATTATTGCTTAGTCAGCCAAACTTTTTTTGTTTTATTTTATTTGATGATGTGGCAGACAATCAAACTTTAGATAAGAGATTAAAAATTCTGCAGCAGGCAGCTCCACTTCTCAAAAATATTTGGTTCTACTTCTTTATCTATCATATATATTGTTCATCGAACTTAAGTCCAAAATTGCGCTTCATTGTTATGTCATGTCAGATTATTAAATTAACAGCATTAGTTTGGTACAATTGACCAGTTAATACTTGTTATCCTTGAAGACATTTTCTGAGTTAGACTACACTCCGTCCTCAAACAGAAGGTGGTTTGGGCTGTGATTGGTCCTTGTTCAGGCTAAAGCTAGGTTGGGCCTTGAAGTTCAGGTGGTGCTTGGGCTGTGTTATATTGGGTTCCAGATTAGAGTAGACCAAGGTCAAGCTGGTTGTTATTGCTACAATATATATATATTTTTTGTTTTGTTTTCTCTTATTTCTTGCAACAGCAATAGTTTTATTATTTACGTCTTTAGATACACACTAAATCACTTTGTAACTGGCTTGGTATTTTAAACTTTTGGTCATTGCAAAACACATATTATTTCCCCATTGCTTATATATCCAAATGCCAAATTAGCTGTAACATTAATGCTTTGTTGTTTTCTGTTAGAAGTCTGCTTTTGTGTTGATTCTTTCCTCTATGCCTTATTGCCTTTGAGACAGCCCTATGTTATGCTCTCTTTTCAGTTTCCTAAGTCGAATGACCCGAAGATTGAAATTTTCTGGTTTGTTTGCTTATTTGTTTGTTACACCACAACATCTTTTTCCCAAGTACAAAAAGCTTTACTTAGTTGGATAGGTCATGTGCAAGACGGATTATAGTATCATTTGACATCCTGGCATCCATATTACTGTTTTTTTTTTCTCTTGCCATTTGTATGTTTCTTGATTTTCATTCAGCATATCTGGTTGCAGTTTAGTAATTTCTTCTTTGAATTTCAGGAGTTTCTGATCTAGAATCGTGTCGTATGTAAGGTTAGTTTAGAACCATATTTGGGCCAGTGAAAGAGTTCAAGGCCAGCCTGTTCTGTTGGCTGATTTCCAGCTGCTGCTGCTGCTGCTGATTTGTTGTGACAGATGTTTCACTATTCACCTAGTAAGGTAATTATTTTCTATCAGGATGTTGGATTATGGCTGGAAGAAATAAACCTTGGTGGCTACAGACAAGTATTTGAAGAAAATGGTGTCAATGGAGAATATCTAGAAAGCTTGTCCATGTTTACTACTGAGCAGATTCTGCGCTTTATTAGGCGGTGCCATATGAAATGGGGAGACTTTATCACACTGTGCAAAGAGTTGAGACGCATTAAAGGTTTGTATAATTATTATTCTTGTTTAGCCTTTCACATCAAAGACTATCTATAATCCATTTCTTCTGTGTTCTGCCTTATAATACTAGTTGTGGTGCTCCATATGTACTCATTTTCTCTTTTGGTTCCACTTGACTTTATAACAACATGTGAAGTAGTCTGTTAGAAAGAAATTTTCGGTTCTGCTCACTGATGCCATCTTTTTTGGCATTTATGAAAACAGCCAAAATACTAGTGTTTGAAGTGGTAAAAGCTCATTGCTCGGTTGCTCAGTTATGTGGATTGGCTTAGCTAATTCTTATGCTGAATTTTTGTGCATATAAAGTGTCATTTCCATGTTACGGGCAGCAGTTTGAGACTTCAGTTAATCATGACTCCATTACCAAACGTAGGTGACACTACATCTGGTCTAAAATAGATGTTTGAACTTACTGCCATCAAACCTTTGAAGTTTTGACTTTAATGAGAAGTCAGACAAGGTGGGTTATTGTTCAAAGGTCAGCTATGAATTTCGGCGGTTAGGCCTTAGTATCACTCACCTTCAACGAATGCAATGCGCCTACTTAGTTGTCAACTGGTCTCTTCAGAATGATAACATTGACATGACAGCACTTTGAGAACAGTAAGGAGAGACTGTGAGCAAATAGGGCATGGTATTGAAGCTACTATTTTGGTTCTTTGTGTTTTCGATAGTTTCACTGTGTGACTCTAATATGTTTAGCATAGTGACTAGTGAGGTTTTGGTATTTTGTATTGAATATTACATCTTTGCCATGAACGCTAAGCACCCTTAAGTGAGTTCTTGAGTTGTTTGTTTGTAATTTTGAGATATCATGCTTTTTTCTATATGTAATCCTTGGCAAGTCTATGCCTGAACTCTGAACGAAGTTTGGTGTGACTAATGCTGATTGTAAAATCCAGTCGCCTGCCTAAAAGGGGAGCAAGAAGTCCGCAGGCCATGGTGGGCGCCGGCATGCCTCTCCATAGTGTTCGTGAGGGCAGCCAAACAGAACAGGAAATCCCGTGTCGTCTCCTTGAAGGTGGAACCATAATGCTTGTCAAGCACTTCGAATCGTCGTCCGTCCTCCAGATCTATAGGAGGCAGCCTGTGCGCACACCATCGTGCGCTAGTACAAAGTGGCATGAAAGCTGTTTTCGCTCTGGGTGCATCATGTTCTATTATGTACAATTGGGTCTCTCTTATCTCTTGCTAGTTCTTCATATATAGGTTTGGAACAGTAATCTGTTGTAGACAGAGAAAGAAACATATAATGTGCAGATGGTCCCTGGCTCCCTGCAAGGTCTGCTCTCTGCTTCTTGCAATTCTTCCTGAGTCGTTATTGTGCATTCGATTTGCTAAAAGAATAAAAGATTGGCCAAGACCTGTCCCGTGCGCCTGTATTTCACGAGTCACGACATTGTGGTAGGGCTTATCCACCCAGGAAGTCTAGACACGGCATACATTCCCGTATTTTTTGTATTTATTTTATGAATGTATTTAGAGGGTGATAATATACTCATGCCATGCCTAAATAGATTAATTTCTAGAGTTCGTATTAACCTTTTCTTTTAAATTTGACCTAGTTTTTAGAAAGAGGGCAATGGTATTTATATCCTCAAATGAACCCATTATGAAAATATATTTCAAGGTGAATTTATTGATGCTAATTTAGTACTATAAAATTTGACGTCTTTCTTATAAACTTAGGTTCTGTTCGGTTTGCTGGATTGTATGGCTGGCTAACTAATTATTGTGAGAGAAAAACATTGCTGAATGGCTGGATGATGCTGGCTGGTAAGTTCAAGCGAACAAAGCCTAGTCAAACTTGAAAATAAGTTTAATAGATTTACTGGTTTAATTTTCTTTTAGGATGTTCATAGAGTATAGGATGTATGCTTATATTCATAAAGGATGAGTGTGTAAGATATACTGGATTAAAAAAAAAAAACCTATGGTTATGTAGCTATTTGATAAGCGGTAGACAAAATGTCCGTTTTATGACTTTTAGGGCAATACTAATAATTGGTTTGTTGTTGGTTGTATAGATCTTTCCAGTCAATCTCTCACCTCACTCATATGAGTAGTTAGCTTTTCACGATTTAGAATTTCTTGCTTCTTAAGAATAAGCTGGTTGTAAACTTATAATCATTTTTCCTTCTCTCTCCTCTACTCTTTCTTTGACCTCATCATTCAGCCCACCTACATGCTTGAGCATGTTATTATACATGTTGAAAGCCTAGTTTAGTTTTGGATAATTAATAAAACTTATTGAACTAATCTTTGATCCAAGTGTGTGATTAGAGGAAGCAATGACGACGTGATGGTGTAAGTTCATATCAAGGGTTGATCGCAAGCTTCATACTTGGAAATGAGAATGTGAAAAGTAAAGGAGCTCAAGACAAAGGTATAATACCATAAGTCTCTTTATTGTGGCACTCTAAAACACCATAGGAGTGTGAGTGTTTTTAGAATAGATAGCTGTATACTATTAAGGGGAGAAAAACATGGTTTTCTCAGTTCAAGTGCCTCTGAATCATGTGACTCTTGCATACCGCAATAGGATATAGAGTGAACTAATTACGCCTTTAAAAATACCTTGAAAAATGGTAACACACATTCACAAGTGGAAGAAACACTTCGGTGTCAGCACATATGAACAAGGGCGGTGAGAAGAGTTGACATAGGGTCGGTTTTAACTGACCGGACGTGCCTCTCGGAGCAATCGGACGCGTCCAGTGCTTAACCCTAAGTTAGTCTCAGCGGCAGTGGCTCAAGGACATTGGGTGAGTCTAGTTGGTATTGACCGAACACATTCGATCAACGTTGGAGCTCTTTGGTGGTTGACTGGACGATCGCGACTAGACGCTACTACAGTGCGAGTAGCGTGTCTGGTTGAAGGGTGTTGAGCACGAGCAGGGGAGCAACCTGACGCTGGCGTGTCTAGTCAGGCTAGACCGAACACATCTGATCGGCAAAAATCCTCTCTAGAACCTCTCTGGATTGCATTGTACTAACTGTCGGTGAGAGTCTGGTAGTCGCTGACCGGACACGTCCGATGCAACATAAACAAGCATGAGACGATTTGGCCGAATGTGGACACGTGGACGGCTCAGCGCGTCCCGTGCAGCGAGTTCGGTGCAACCGAGAATTAGAGCAACAACTCCATTCTTTGGTGTTGCTTATAAATTGTGACAGAACCGCCTTAATCATAGGGCCCACGTGCAACGTCATCGTCCCTAAAGACCCACGATCAGTCTGCACGAGTTCCCCTTGAACTAGGTGGCCTGCCGGGTTTCCTCGGAAACCCTAACACACCTGAGGATCTCATTATAAAGACCTTACAAGTATTACAACAGTTTACACAAATAAAATGAATCAGAGTAGAGAGTGCGGAAGTATTACATAAACATAGGTTTACAAATATAAATTACATTATCCCAACCAAAGTTTCGTAGTGGAGTAGCATCATACAACTAAACACCCTGCCCAAGGGTTATATCATACACATCATCATTCGTGCCCGATCCGTCAACCGGCACGGTCTCAAGCAGAACTGTACTCTTGGCTCACCTACAACAGGGGTTAACAAACCCTGAGTACTGGAGCACTCCGCAAGACTTACCCGACTAAGAAAAAGAAATGAGACTCAGGAATGCAGGCTGAGGGAAATCAAAGTAAGGCTTGAGCAAGAGTCAAAAAATTTTGCAGAAAAGCATTACTATTCTATTTTAATATTTTAACTCAATCTTATTTTACTCATAATCCATAATTTCAAATTCATTCTCATGTATCATCATACTTTCAATTTCTTAATTATTCTCAAAAACGCCTAGTTTCAAACCACTTTTCAATTGTAGGTCAAAGGATAAGTCTCCATATCCGAGGAGCAACGACGATTCGAATCGATTAGTACCCACCTGGGGATCCCTATTCACACTGCATATGTAGCACTTAAGCTTGCATATACCAACCCCGCCTACCACGGCTTTTCTACCCCTGAACCGGTCCTGCGCCACCCGAGAGCACAATACTCCTCTCCTCTCCAGGCACACCGGCCACAAGGGTACACGCTACTCTCGCCATCTCTCCACTTCCAGTGCGTGGTTGTCGGTTCAAGTAGTAGAGCCACCGGAGTCAGAGGCTTTCCGTAGTATGTGGCTAGTTGCAAAGTCTCGATCACAATAGGCCTACAACGAACGGTCCCTAATTCATTTTTCCGTCAGAGACATTGCATTGGGACTCTAACCCAAGTACAACTAACCGCACGGTTTTCAAATCCCATTTTTCGCCGATGGTCAAGCATTGGGACTCTAACCCAAATTCACAACCACCGAGCAAGAAAATCCCTTCTCGTCTATGACAATATATTGATCAGGTGCATAGCCACTGAACGAGAATATACCAATTCCCTTTTTTATGAATTAATCAATGGCATATATATATCACAATAGCTCAAAAATAGCATTTTATGCAAATCTAATTTATTCAAGCAGGGCTAAGCATTTTTAAACATTTTATTTTAAAATGGGTTCCATATAATTCAGTGGTCAAGGTTAGTAATGCAGCAATTGGGTTATCAATCAACTCCTATCAACTTAATGCAGTAGATTAACTCAAGTTATAAACGTTTTTTCAAATCACAAGGAGAGGGGCTGAATGTACCGGGGCTTGCCTGTTTTGTAGGGTTGGTTAGTTTCACAGAGATCACGATGTTGACATCACCACCCTTTTATCGATGGACTTCCTCCGACTTGATCGACGTAAGCCTTTTCACTCGCGCATGCACTACACGCAAATGAATGATGCATGCTTTAACATGAGGTAATGCAATGATCATGATGCATGATGAGAAACATACAAGTGCATTACATTAATTAATTAATCAAAGAAAGTTGAGTACAACTTTCCTTCATGATAATGTTGCAAGCCAACCAAACCAAATTGTTGATTACTATTCAGGGTTTGATAACATTTAATAATTTCATACAGCAAGCCATTCTATATTTACCAATGGAAGGACAAAACCCTAATATGAGAAACACAATTAACCAATCCTTTTTACCCAAGAGGTTGCATCCTAGAGATACTCAATATTACATACATGAATTAACTAATGGAATGCTTAATTGAACTAAAAAGCAATTTAAGTTTTTCATTACCTCATTTTGTTATGAGCACAGCGAAACAAATAATCAAATGCCATGGAACAGCAAGGGTTTTGTGTTCCAAGGTCCACAATCAACTCCAAAAATCACCCAAGTCATTTCATGATTTATGCTTATCATTTCTAGAATTATCAACTAATAATTAAAGCATATAATTAAGGGTATAAGCAAAAATTGTCAAATTAACCCCAAACTTTAATGAGAGTTAGGTAATTACAGTTTATGACCAAGGTAAAAAGTTCACATGCTCAGGTTTTATAAATTAATTACTACAAAATAAACAAGTTTATAATATAACAATACATTGGAAAACAAGATAAATGTGAAACTCAATATTTTCTGAAACAACATGGCCATATTATTGATTCTCAAGCTACCACAACATCATTAAAAGGCAGTGGAGCACCATTTCTAATTTTTACATTTATATATTATTTATAATGCATTTTAAATCTAATTAATAGGCACCAAATAAGGTAAATCAATAACTTAGACATCTATACACCATAAATCATAAAATTTTAACCATGAATCACGCATCATACAGAGAAGGTACCAATAAATTTTCATGTCATTTGGAGTACTATAACTCTAGATACAAAAATAACAATTAAAACAAGCATTTAATTCCTATTTAACAAGATTAAAGCAAACCACCATTAAAACAGTAAACAACATGCATGTTTTATATTTTTAATAAAAACTAGACATCTCAAGGAGCACAACAAAATTTGGTTCACCAAAATTGGATTACCAAACTCTAGATATGAATTTCCAAAGATTCAGCAAAACCTCTACAAACAGGTCCTTATGGCACTATTCATATGAGTCACAGTCTATACAGTTAACCCCCTGGGAAAACTCGTCTTCTCACCTGGGGTCCCTGGTCGCGAAAATAGAACAGAGGACCGCACGGTGACGCTGGTTCTGGTGAGGAAGGTGCTCGTGGACGGCGAGGAAGAGGTGGGGAAACATCCCAGGGCTCGTGCGCACCCGTTGGTGGCCTCGGCTTGGCTCTGGGTGGCCCGTAGTGTCCTAGCCACGCGTGCGGACGACGCCGATGGCAGTCACTCTGACGGCGACGGCGCTGGAGCACAGAGACGCCGGAAAAGGATGGTAGGAAGGGATGGTGGAGCTCAAGGAAAGTGATGGTGCAGGCGGTTTGGCCGGAGGATGACCGGAGGAAGAGGAACAGTGGTGGCGGCCGCTCTGCTCCACATTCATGGCGGACGGTTGCACTGGCAACTGGCGTTCCGATGCGACCGGTGGATGAAAAGTTAAACCATCAAGCCGAAGAGCTTCACAGTTCTAAGGAGAACCTAGAACAAAAGAGAGAAGGAAGGAAGAGAAGCTTGAGGCAGCTGGCCATGGCGAGCATGGGCTCGGCGGCCATGGCTGCACGCCGAGACGGGCACCACGGGTTCGGCTGATTCCGGCAATGATAGCAGGCGCAAACGGGCTGAAATGATGCGCAACGAAGTGAATTTACTAGCTGCGAGATGGAGATGGCGTTGGTTGACCGTGCACGACGAATTTCATCGATGAACGGCAACTGCCGGCCATGACACAGAGAGAAGAAATGGAGGAGGAGGGGCTCGTCGATGGCTTATAAAGGGCTGGGGCGACTCCGAGACGTGGCTAGGACCCCCACGAGCTCGACCCCCTCCCGGCGGACGCGTGACCGACAGTGAGGACGGCGGCACCGCGCGGCGGTGCGGTCGGACGCGAAGCTCTATTCGCGAACAAATGAAGGTGGCTCGGGTATTGTAGCAGAGTTATTTCTCTTTTTAGTGTTTTTATCAATTCCTTTTGATTTTGTGCACAAACTCAAAAAATCATCAATACAAAAGTTGTAGCAAATTTAGCGCTAAACATTTTTAGTTTTTGAGCCACATTCAAATTTTGAATGAATTTTGAGTAATTTAAAAAGGGCCAAATAGGGTTTAAACGGGAGTCTGAACAGAAAGTCAAAAATCAAAATTTTATATAGTAACTTCAAAATCTGTAAATACCAAAGTTGTTCCATTCAGTGAACTTTACAACTTCCATATAATAAGTTTTGTCTAATTCTTAATAATTTTTTAAATGAGGTTTCAAATTTGAATTATTAAACACAATTTAGGGTTTTATTTGAATTCTCATTTAATAGATTCAAAATTACCCAAAATAAAAGTTTCTCAAATTTTAAAGCTTTACAACTTCTATTAAAGGTGTTCGCCCAAATTATTCAAATTTAAAATGCCCTTCTAAAAGCCATCAAGAATTTGGGCAAACACCTTTAATGGAAGTTGTAAAGCTTTAAAATTCGAGAAACTTTTATTTTGGGTAATTTTGAATCTATTAAATGAGAATTCAAATAAAACCCTAAATTATGTTTGATAATTGAAATTTGAAACCTCATTTCAAAAATTATTAAGAATTAGACAAAACTTATTATATGAAAGATGTAAAGTTCACTAAATGGAACAACTTTGGTATTTGCATATTTTGAAGTTACTATATAAAATTTTGATTTTTGAGTTTCTGTTCAGACTCCCATTTAAAACTTATTTGGCCCCTTTTAAATTAGTCAAAATTCATTCAAAATTTGAATGTGGCTCAAAAACTAAAAATGTTTAGCGCTAAATTTGCTACAAATTTTGTATTGATGATTTTTCGAGTTTGTGCACAAAATCAAAAGGAATTGATCAAAAATAGTAAAAAGGGAAATAACTCTGCTACAGTACCCGAGCCACCTTCATTTGTTCGCGAATAGAGCTTCGCGTCCGACCGCACCGCCGCGCGGTGCCGCTGTCCACACTGTCGGTCGCGCGTCCGCCGGGAGGGGGTCGAGCTCGTGGGGGTCCTGGCCACGTCTCGGAGTCGCCCCAGCCCTTTATAAGCCATCGATGAGCCCCTCCTCATGGCCGGCAGTTGCCGTTCATCGATGAAATTCGTCGTGCACGCTTAACCAACGCCATCTCCATCTCGCAGCTAGTAAATTCACTTCGTTGCGCATCATTTCAGCCCGTTTGCGCCTGCTATCATTGCCGGAATCAGCCGAATCCGTGGTGCCCGTCTCGGCGTGGAGCCATGGCCGCCGAGCCCATGCTCGCCGTGGCCAGCCGCCTCAAGCTTCTCTTCCTTCCTTCTCTCTTTTGTTCTAAGTTCTCCTTAGAACTGTGAAGCTCTTCGGCTTGACGGTTTAACTTTTCATCCATCGGTCACATCGGAACGCCAGTTGCCAGTGCAACCGTCCGCCATGAACACGGAGCAGAGCGGCCGCCACCACTGTTCCTCTTCCTCCGGTCATCCTCCGGCCAAACCGCCTGCACCATCATTTTCCTTGAGCTCCACCATCCCTTCCTACCATCTTTTTCAGGCGTCTCTGTGCTCCAGCGCCGTCGCCATCGGAGTGACTGCCATCGGCGTCGTCCGCACGCGTGGCTAGGACACCACGGGTCACCCCGAGCCAAGCCGAGGCCACCAACGGGTGCGCACGAGCCCTGGGATGTTTCCCCACCTCTTCCCCGCCGTCCACGAGCACCTTCCTCACCAGAACCGGTGTCACCGTGCGGTCCTCTGTTCTGTTTTCGCGACCAGGGACCCCAGGTGAGAAGACGAGTTTTCCTAGGGGGTTAACTGCATAGACTGTGACTCATATGAATAGTGCCATAAGGACCTTCTGTAGAGGTTTTGCTGACTCTTTGGAAATTCATATCTGGAGTTTGGTAACTCCAATTTTGGTGAACCAAATTTTGTTGTGCTCCCTGAGATGTCTAGTTTTTATTAAAAATATAAAACATGCATGTTGTTTACTGTTTTAATGGTGGTTTGCTTTAATCTTGTTAAATAGGAATTAAATGTTTGTTTTAATTGTTATTTTTGTATCTAGAGTTATAGTACTCCAAATGACATGAAAATTTATTGGTACCTTCTCTGTATGATGCGTGATTCATGGTTAAAATTCTATGATTTATGGTGTATGGATGTCTAAGTTATTGATTTACCTTATTTGGTGCCTATTAATTAGATCTAAAATGCATTATAAATAATATATAAATGTAAAAATTAGAAATGGTGCTCCACTGCCTTTTAATGATGTTGTGATAGCTTGAGAATCAATAATATGGCCATGTTGTTTTAGAAAATATTGAGTTTCACATTTATCTTGTTTTCCAATGTATTGTTGTATTATAAACTTGTTTATTTTGTAGTAATTAATTTATAAAACCTGAGCATGTGAAATTTTTACCTTGGTCATAAACTGTAATTACCTAACTCTCATTAAAGTTTGGGGTTAATTTGACAATTTTTGCTTATACCCTTAATTATATGCTTTAATTATTAGTTGATAATTCTATAAATGATAAGCATAAATCATGAAATGACTTGGGTGATTTTTGGAGTTGATTGTGGACCTTGGAACATGAAACCCTTGCTGTTCCATGGCATTTGATTATTTGTTTCGCTGTGCTCATAACAAAATGAGGTAATGAAAAACTTAAAATGCTTTTTAGTTCAATTAAGCATTCTATTAGTTAATTCATGTATGTAATATTGAGTATCTCTAGGATGCAACCTCTTGGGTAAAAAGGATTCGTTAATTGTGTTTCTCATATTAGGGTTTTGTCCTTCCATTGGTAAATATAGAATGGCTTGCTGTATGAAATAATTAAATGTTATCAAACCCTGAATAGTAATCAATAATTTGGTTTGGTTGGCTTGCAACATTATCATGAAGAAAAGTTGTACTCAACTTTCTTTGATTAATTAATTAATGTAATGCACTTGTATGTTTCTCATCATGCATCATGATCATTGCATTACCTCATGTTAAAGCATGCATCATTCATTTGCATGTAGTGCATGCGCGAGTGAAAAGGCTTACGTCGATCAAGTCGGAGGAAGTCCATCGATCAAAGGGTGGTGATGTCAACATCGTGATCTCTGTGAAACTAACCAACCCTACAAAACAGGCAAGCCCCGGTGCATTCAGCCCCTCTCCTTGTGATTTGAAAAAACGTTTATAACTTGAGTTAATCTACTGCATTAAGTTGATAGGAGTTGATTGATAACCCAATTGCTGCATTACCAACCTTGACCACTGAAATATCTGGAACCCATTTTAAAATAAAATGTTTAAAAATGCTTAGCCCTGCTTGAATAAATTAGATTTGCATAAGATGCTATTTTTGAGCTATTGTGATATATATATATGCCATTGATTAATTCATGAAAAAGGGAATTGGTATATTCTCGTTCAGTGGCTACGCACCTGATCAGTACATTGTCACAGATGAGAAGGGATTTTTCTTGCTCGGTGGTTGTGAATTTGGGTTAGAGTCCCAATGCTTGACCACCGGCGGAAAAAGGGATTTGAAAACCGTGCGGTTACTTGTACTTGGGTTAGAGTCCCAATGCAATGTCTTCGACGGAAAAATGAATTAGAGACCGTTCGTTGTAGGCCTGCTGTGATCGAGACTTTGCAACTAGCCACATACTACGGAAAGCCTCTGACTCCGGTGGCTCTACTACTTGAACCGACAACCACACACCGGGAGTGGAGAGATGGCGAGAGTAGCGTGTACCCTCGTGGCCGGCGTGCCTGGAGAGGAGAGGAGTACTGTGCTCTCGGGTGGCGCAGGACCGGTTCAGGGGTAGAAAAGCCGTGGTAGACGGTGTTGGTATATGCAAGTTTAAGTGCTACATATGCAGTGTGGATAGGGATCCCCAGGTGGGTACTAATCGATTCGAATCGTCGTTGCTCCTCGGATATGGAGACTTGATCCTTTGACCTACAATTGAAAAGTGGTTCAAAACTAGGTGTTTTTGAGAATAATTAAGAAATTGAAAGTATGATGATACATGAGAATGAATTTGGAATTATGGATTACGAGTAAAATAAGATTGAGTTAAAATATTGAAATAGGATAATAATGCTTTTCTGCAAAACTCTTTGACTCTTGCTCAAGCTTTACCTTGATTCCCCTCAGCCTGCATTCCTGAGTCTCATTCCTTTTTCTTAGTCGGGTAAGTCTTGCGGAGTACCCCAGTACTCAGGGTTTGTTAACCCCTGTTGCAGGTGAGCCGAGAGTACAGTTCTGCTTGAGACCGTGCCGGTTGGCGGATCGGTCACGTATGATGATGTGTATGATATAACCCTTGGGCAGGGTGTTTAGTTGTATGATGCTACTCCACTACGAAACTCTGGTTGGGATAATGTAATTTATATTTGTAAACCTATGTTTATGTAATACTTTCGCACTCTCTACTCTGATTCATTTTATTTGTGTAAACTGTTGTAATACTTGCAAGGTCTTTACATGAGATCCTCGGGTGTGTTAGGGTTTCCGAGGAAACCCGGCAGGCCACCTAGGTCAAGGAGAACTCGTGCAGACTGATCGTGGGTCTTTAGGGACGATGACGTTGCACGTGGGCCCTATGATTAAGGCGGTTCTGTCACAATTTATAAGCAACACCAAAGAAAAATCTTCGCAAACGGAGGTTAGTAACAAGCACGGCAGTGCCGGCCTTTAGAGCGGTACTGCCGGGCTGCCCGGCACTGCTGCTCCGAGAGTGGCAGTGCTGGACCTCGCAGAACAAATTCTATACAATTCAAAAACTGCTTAGGGAAATTTAGATCGAACAAATTACTGATGTTCCCGGGTATGTGTAGACCCTAGGACACCCTTTCCTTGCAGCTAGAACACCACCAATTCGTAGATCGGGACCAAACCCTAGAAGTCAAGAAACTCAACAAATAGAGAATGAAACAAGCAACACAAGTGACACAAGATTTAACCCGTGGTTCAGCTCGCCACAAAGGCTTGCCTACTCCACGTTGTTGAGGTTCCACAAAGAAAACTTGGGTTCACAAAGCCCAATCCTCGTTCTCAAGTCAAGAGAGTTAACTCTTGAAAAGAGAGGGTGATTTCACTAGCTTGTGAGGGTGATTACAAACCTCCCGGAGCTGCCACAAGATTGGCAAGCTCACCGGGCGACGCTCTAGCCGGCTAGGAGCAAGCTCCAGAGTAACAAATGCAAACCACCAGCTTGAACGCGAACCAAGTGCTTGAGGAAGTTGAAGATCAGTGGGGAGAAGCTTGTTCTTGCTAAGATTCAGCTCACACTCTTCTAGATTCAAACTAGGATTCAAACTCTTGAGTGGAGAGCTTGTTGGGAGTGAGAGAGAGCAAGAAAGTGGCTTCTCTGGTCTGGGAACTGAGCAAATGGCAGAGATGACCGTTGGGGGCGACAGGAGGGAGGCTAAGAAGCCCCCTCGAGTCTAACGGTCTAAACAAGTTGCGGCAGTGCCGCGCTGCCAAACCAGGACATAATGATCTGGAATTTTGTGGCTGGCTTTGGCAGTGGAAGTAAGGATGTTTGGTGTAGAGATTTGCACTTGGTCACACTTTCAAACATGTCTTTTGCATCCCCCTTAATAGTACGGCTTTCCTATACTCAATTTTAAAATCAAAATGAATTTAAACCTCCTTGGAGCCGGATGCCGCATCCTTTAAATGTTAGGGGTCCACCTACATAAGATTACATCCTCCTGTTAACACCAAATTTTGGACTGGGAGCCGACAACCGATACCAGAGGAAGATAGCCGATCTCGGAAGCAGATTTCGTCCAGCGGAAGGAAGGAAATAGCCGATTGCACGGTGAATCGGTTATCGGGCCAAGGTGACAGGAGGCGCGTAGCGTCAGTATTGATGACGTCATCCAGAGTCCGCGCCGCCAGGGTGCAATCACGATCGGAGTCCGTTATGGAATGGGAAGGTTGGACTCCAAGTTATCTTAGATATAGGATAGTTTGTTAGTTTCCTTATCTATTGATGAGTTGTAATTCGACTAGGACTCTATCTACGCTTAGGGTATAAATATAAGCTCTCAGCTATTGATTTCATAACAACAACATCAATACAACACAATTTTCGGCTCCGGCCAACAAACCCTAGAGTCAGTCGAGTCCGGCGAGTTACTTCATCCAGGCTGGGTGTCATCCGGTGGACGCAGGCTTGCTTGTAAGTATCGTCAACCCCCTGTTAAACTATGTCTTTTTAGCGTCATCCGGTGGACGTGGAAGCATGGCGGACCAGGGTCCTTGCTAAGCTCTGTTTCTTTGGCGTCATCTGGTGGACGCGGGAAGCATAGTGAGTCAAGGATGATTCACGCTGGTTTACCCGATCAATCTGTGTTAACCGTCATCCGGTGGACGAGATGCAGATTAGGACGGTTTTCACGCGCAGATTAGTTATCGATTCGTGTTTGTTTGCTTGATTAATCTATTAGTTAATTTCATCCGGTAGACAGGCTATAGATTGAGATAGTTTGCACGCATGGATTACTTATCGGCTCTAGCTAAATATGGCAATTTAGTTAGATTCATTAAGTTATCAAGATGTTATTTGTTGTTTATTGTTTATTTATCAATATAACATCTCTCTGCCCGATCAAGATTGATAGATTTGGCTTTAGATTCACTTGAATCTCGTCGTTTATGCTTTCTTATGCTTATTTTACCATGATGATCGGTTCCATGCTTACATCGGCTAATTCCCTATCAATCTTGTTCGTTACATGTTGTGCGTTCGGTTCTAGTTGAGACATAAGTGATTCTGAGGTTATCGTAAGTCTTATTTTTGTGTCCTTGTTTAAGTTAAACTGAGTGTCATCCGGTGGAACAGGTTTAACATAAACAAGTTTCGCTAGAATTAGACTTGCTTTAATTTGAGGTTTGTTTATGACTGCGCTAGCATTCGTTCGTACTTCATGGACCCTGCATCGGCTAAAGAGCCGATTCAGTTATGCTTTCATGAATAGATCGTGCATATAGACTTATTTGGATATCAAATGATCTAGCTTTGTTTGCTGGGTTTGTTGAAGCCCGCTGGCCGTTAGACCAGGTGAATGCAGACTTGGTGAACTTAGCGAAGAGGATTTACTAAAGCCGCCGGCCTTCTAGACCAGCTTTACCAGATCTCTGCTTGTTTGATGTACAGATCAGATCTGTACATGTGATCTATTTTCTTTTATACACATTAACCGAATTAGATCCGCTAGCACGTTATTATCTTCATATGAATATCCTGATAGCCGTTTTACTTCATTATTATACTATCGGTTTATAACATGACGGAATCGGCTTTCTAGTCGATCTCCGATTACACTGGCTCTTTGAGCCGTACAGTTGGAACTATCTAGACTCACCAGTTAGTTCCACCTTGGGTTACTGATTATATCTGTTTCCTTGTCAATTGCAGGTTAAATTGACTGGCACGCTTGGGTGTTACCGACATTCTCAGACCAGGTTCGAAGCTAGCTGGATCTGCGAGAGCTCTACTGCTTTCAAGGGTCGTTTCCGGCTTCGCTGGTGTGTTGGGCTTAGGAAACCACTTTTTGCGCCAACACACTTTTTGGCACGCCCGGTGGGACCATTCACTGAAGACCATGGCAAAAGGAAAGACCGCGGCAGACGGCTCCTCCAAGGAGGCCGGAGGCCTCAGGGATGATGGTGTCCTCAGGGTCAGGATCGAAGATCTCAACGAGGAGGACGCGGCAGTGCTGAACAAGATCGTTGAAGAATTCGCTGATGCTTGCCTGCTTTCATTCAGCAAGCAGCGCGATGGCTTCATAGTGAAGAAGAATGCATTCCCAAGATGGATCATGGACGGCCATTCTGATAAATCTGAAGAGGAGTGCAAGGCAGACCTCAAACAGATGCTGGAGGAAGCGACCTGGGAGGCCGCCTATTCAGCAGTCGGCCACCACCACAAATCCTTCCTGCAGACGTTCTATAATATCATGAAGACCGTTCTCAAGCGGCAGGATTGGGAGTCTTTGGGTCCAGTTTACTTCAACATACCCACAGAAGACGCAGATGCAAAAGCAGTGGCAGGGACCTCCAATTCCTCACCGCAACAGCCGAGCCAGCCGAAAGTGCCAGTGCAAGGTGCCACGGTGGCCGGTTCGGCTCAAAAAATAGCAGCTTCTCCCAGGTTATACAAAGATCATACTCCAGAGGAGATCGCCGCTTTCATGCAGGCCACCGGGCAGACGGTGAACTCGATGAACTCATCAGCGGTGAACCCGGCGGCTAGAAATACGCCGGCGGCAGACACGGCCAACCCCACTCCTAGATACCACGAGGGGATTACATATCAAGACCTTTAGGCAGCGCCGCATCCAGGGTACGCCCAGACCCCCAACAATCAGTTGCTGGAGCAGATGAGTGCCATGCTCCGTGATACGTTCGGTTTGCAGCCGAAGACCGGGACTGGAATCAAGTACTGACGTCCTTACCCCAAGTGGTACGACCGAGTGACACTGCCGCCCAGGTATCGCTTGCCCGACTTCTCCAAGTTCAGTGGGCAGGACGACATCACCACCATGGAACACATCAGCCGCTACCTGACCCAGCTCGGCGAAGCTTCATACAAGATAGCTCACAGGGTTCGGCTCTTTCCGCTATCACTGACAGGGCCGGCGTTTAGCTGGTTCGCGTCCATGGAGCCTGGCTCGATTCAAGGTTGGGAAGATCTGGAGACCAAGTTTCATAATTACTTTTTCTCTGGCACCGGGGAGAAGGACATCACAGATCTCATCAACATACGCCAAAAGCCGAATGAACTTAGATCGGCTTTCATCAGGCGATTCAGGGAAACCAGGAACATGTGCTACTCTTTGAACCTGAACAACAAGCAGCTCACCAAGATAGGGGTCAGTGGGCTGCTCCCACATGTCCAAGAAAAGCTGGTGGGCACCAACTTCAACAGCATCAGCGAGGTGATGCAGAGGGTGGCTGCATTAGAGCAGTAGGCCCAGAGCTTCAAGAAGGAATCGAAATACAAGCAGTCGGCTTACGTCTGTAATTCCGACTCAGGGGATGGGGAGAATGAAGAAATGGCTGCTGTTGAGCTCAAATGGGGTACAAAGCCCATGGCCGTGCCGAAAGGTTGGAGCACGGAGGATCAATACGACTTTGACACGCGCAAGCTGGACAAGCTCTTCGACCTGTTAGTCAGCGCGGGCCACATCACCTTCCCGGCTGACTATGTCAAGCCATCTCCTGAAAATTTGCAGGGGAAACCGTTCTGCCAGTATCACGGCCTCACCTCACACTCTACAAACAATTGCCACAATTTCAAAGCAGCAATCCAGAATGCCATTAGGCGCGGCCTGTTGAAATTTAAGGCCCCTCCCAAGGGGAAGATGAAGATCGAAAAATTCCCATTCCCGAAGGGGCAGAACATGGTCCAGATCGCAAACCCCCCCCCCGCCAAAGTAAAGGTGTTGACCTCCGAACGGGCCAAGAAGAACTCCTCGATTGATACCGATGCGCAGATCACAGCTGAAGAACTGGCACTAATCAAAGAAAGGAGGGAGCAGAACCAGAGGCAGCTGGAGAAGGGAGAATCCAGCAGCACCAAGAGCAGGAGGCCCACGCACCAGCATCTCCTGAATAAGTGGTGGCGACAGAAAGAGAAGGACCATCAGAGGCAGCTGCAGCACGAAGAGGAGGAATACCGCAGGTGGCTCCGCGAGGAAGAAGAGGCGCGCTATCACAAAGAAATGGCTCGCCACCGGGAAGGTGAGGAGGATCACTGGCATTGCCCGTTCTTCTGACACTGTTGGAACGAAGGTTTAAGACTGCCAACGCTGCGCAACTGTCCAGAGTGCAGCGATCAGTACCGAGAGTACAGGCAGTCCCAGGTCAACCGCCGGTCCGTGCACCAGAGGCTAGGGAGCCCCCGTAGCCTGCGGGATCGGCGTGAAAAAAGGGACCTGCGCGATCGGCTTGATGAGGCGGTGGTTGAACGCCGACAGCCGGTTTGGCAGGAGAACCAGTGGTGCCCGGGAGATCTAACTAGAAGCCAAAGGCGTCGGGTGCAGCGGCTCAGGAACAGGGAGCTCCAGGCTGAGGGGCATACCAAGCAGGTGTGGCGCGAAAAGCCTTCACAAAGTAATGGGAAAGCTGTAGCCGACGCACAGATGGTGTTTGTGCTACCTGCAGAGTTCAAAGCCAAGAAGTACGATACCGATTCCGACTCAGACGATTCGGGATCAGAAGAAGGAGTGGCCAAGTTAGTGCTCGCACAGCAAGCTACTTTTGACAAGCCGGCCAAGAATCGACATCTGAAAGCCCTCTACCTCAAAGGTTATGTTGACGGCATGCCCATGACGAAGATGCTGGTGGACGGCGGTGCCACGGTCAATCTCATGCCCTACGCCACATTCCGCAAGCAAGGCAAGGGTCCCAATGATCTGATAGAAACTGATCTGATGCTCAAGGATTTCGGGGGCAACTCTTCCAACACTCGGGGGGCAATCAACGTCGAGCTGACAGTGGGGAAGAAGACACTGCTTACCACCTTTTTCGTGATCGACAGTAAGGGTGCCTACAGCTTGCTGCTCGAACATGATTGGATTCATGCCAACGTGCCATCCACCATGTATCAGTGCTTCATTCAGTGGCATGGCGATGAGGTCGAAGTGGTCCCGGCCGATGACTCGGTCAGCGTGGCGACGGCGGATGCCGCGTACTGGGAAGCTGGGGATCATGACTATTTCTCCAGCAAGGTTTGGGGAGGAGGCTCCATCAAGGTTAACGATGAGAGTCAACAGCCGATCAGGGCAATCGGCTCTGAGTCTTTTTATTAAATGGAGAATCCGATCGATGGCACAGAGGGTAAGTTGGGGCAAGGATTCACGTCGGCCGACAAGTTCGAAGAAGTAGATGTTGGACCCGACGACAGGCCAAGGCCGACGTTTATTGCCGCCAACCTAGACCCGGAGTTCAGGCAGGAGCTGATCCAACTGCTGAAGGAGTACAAAGATTGCTTCGCCTGGGAATATTATGAGATGCCTAGATTGGACAAATCTATTGTTGAGCACAGGCTACCTATCAAGCCAGGGTTTCGGCCACACAAGCAGCCTCCACGTCGGTTTAGAGAGGATGCTCTGCCCGACATTAAGGCCGAAATCACGAGGTTGTTAGAAGCCAAGTTCATTCGAGCTTGCCGATATGCCGAATGGATATCGAACATCGTCCCTGTGTACAAGAAGAATGGTAAATTGCGAGTCTGTATTGACTTCAGGGATTTAAATAGAGCTACACCGATGGATGGCTACCCTATGCTAATAGCCGATATGCTGGTAGACTCGGCTGCTGGGCACCAGGTTATTAGCTTCATGGATGGCAATGCTGGTTATAATCAAATTTTTATGGATGATGAAGACATCCCAAAGACTGCCTTCAGGTGCCCTGGTGCGCTTGGTTTGTTTGAATGGGTGGTCATGACGTTTGGTTTGAAAAATGCCGGTGCAACTTATCAGAGATCTATGAATTGCATATTTCACAAGTTGATCAGCAAAATCGTTGAAATCTATATAGATGACGTGGAGGTGAAATCCAAGAGCTATAAGGATCTCCTAGCCGATCTAAGGGCCACTCTGGAGTGCACAAGGAGACATGGTTTGAAGATGAATCCTAATAAGTGTGCATTCGGCGTGTCGGCTGGCGAATTTCTGGGATTCATGGTCCACCGCAAAGGGATAGAGATCGGCAGCAAGAGCAAGAAGGCGATAGATGAACTTGTACCTCCAACCAACAAGAAGGAATTGCAATCCTTGCTCGGTAAGATTAACTTTATCAGAAGGTTCATCGCCAACTTATCAGAGAAGGTGCTGCCGTTCTCGCCATTGTTGAAGCTCAAGAATGATCAAGAGTTCAAATGGGGTGACGTGCAACAGAAGGCTTTTGACGAATTCAGAGAATACATGAAAATTCCACCTGTCTTAGTACCGCCACGGATAGGGAAGCCTTTTAAGTTGTACATGACGGCCGAAAGCCATACTATTGGATCGGCCCTTTTTCAAGAGTTTGAAGGGAAGGAGAGAGCAGTCTTCTACCTGAGCAGGCGGCTCCTTGACCCTGAGACAAGATATACACCGATCGAGAAGTTGTGCTTGTGCCTATTCTATTCATGCACCAAGTTGAGGCACTACCTGCTTGCCTCGGAGTGTGTAGTGGTGTCCAAGGAGGATGTCATCAAGCACATGCTTTCGATGCCAATTTTAAATGGTCGGATCGGCAAATGGATCCTGGCACTCTCAGAGTTTGACTTGAGGTTCGAATCGGCTAAGGCAGTCAAAGGCCAGGCGATAGCCGATTTCATCACACAGCATCCCGGAGGATCGGCTAATGTAGCGGATATAGCGCCATGGACTATGTTCTTTGATGGCTCTTCGTGCAAGCAAGGTGGTGGCGCCGGAGTAGTGCTCATCTCGCCGCGGGGTGTGCGCTTTGAGTATGCTTTCCAGATCGGGCCGATTGTCACAAATAATCAGGCTGAATATGAAGCCGTGTGGAAAGGTTTTCAGCTTCTGCATAAAGCAAAAGCCGATGCAGTTGAAGTATTTGGCGATTCACAACTAGTCATCAACCAATTGCTCGGCCTGTATGAGTGTAAAGACGAGATACTCAGAGGCTATTATGATCAGTGCCAGGCTCTCATCAAGAAATTCATGACGGTATCTCTCTGTCACATCCCCAGGGCCCAGAACCAGGAAGCTAATCGGCCGGCACAGAACACGTCGGGTTATCGGCCGATGCAGGAGATTTGTAACAGCGAGCAATCAGCTGATGACTGGAGGGGCGAGATAGCAGGTTACCTGGCAATTCCTTCACAACGGGTCAACAGAAAGCTAAGGTACAAAGCCACCAAGTATGTGTTGCTGGATGGTCAGTTGTATTACAAGACTGTTGAAGGAGTGCTGCTCAAATGCCTGGGGACAGAGGAATCAGTGAAGCTGATGAGAGAAGTACACGATGGAGTCTGCGGTGCACATCAATCGGCTCACAAGATGAAGTGGATCATCAGGAGGACTGGTTACTATTGGCCTACGATGCTGGAAGATTGTTTCAAATATTATAAAGGGTGTCAAGAATGCCAGAAGTTCGGGAATATACAGAAGTCTCCAGCCTCTGCTATGAATCCTATAATCAAGCCATGGCCGTTTAGAGGATGGGGTATTGATCTAATCGGCCAAATCTACCCACCATCGAGCAAGGGTCACAAATGGATCCTGGTGGCGACTAATTACTTCACCAAGTGGGTAGAAGCCATTCCTTTGAGGAACGCCACTTCAGCTGACGTGATCGAATTTGTAAAGGAGCACATTATTTACAGATTTGGCATACCTCAGACGATCACAACCGATCAGGGGACAATGTTCACTTCAGAGAAGTTTATGACCTTTGCTGACGATATGGGCATCAAGATTTATAATTCATCGCCGTATTATGCCCAGGCCAACGGACAAGCAGAAGCCTCCAATAAAATTTTGATCAAGGTCATCAAGAAAAAGATTGAGCAGAACCCCAGAAAATGGTATTTGCATCTGAGCGAGGCGCTATGGGCATATCGCATGGCACAGCATGGATCGATCAAAGCTTCACCTTATGAGCTAGTCTATGGACACGCTGCTGTCTTGCCATGGGAGATTCAGTCTGAGACACGACTCATCACATTGCAAAACAAGCTTACAGCCGGTGAATACAACGACATTATGATGGACAGTCTAGAAGATTTGCACTATCATCGGCTTAGGGCTTTGGAATACATTGAAAGGAACAAGGTACGGGTGGCCAAGTATTATAACACTAAGGTAAGAAGCAAAAGCTTCACCGAATCAGAGCTAGTATGGAAGGTCATTCTGCCTATTGGTATGAAAGATAGCCGATTCGGTAAATGGTCGCCAAACTGGGAAGGCCCGTATCGTGTGGTTGAATCCGCCCCGGGTAATGCTTACATCCTTGAGGATTTAGAAGGACAGAGACTCGCCAGGGCCATCAACGGGAAGCATCTGAAGAAATACTAACCTAGCATCCCAGTTGGGGGGTGATAGCCGATTCATGTGAATCTGGCTCTAACAGCCGATGCCGTGCAAGCGGGTCGCCTTCAGGACAAAAATGGCCGACATCGTAGTAACGAGTCGCCCTTAGCACAAAAATGAAGTACCCTCGATGGGGTGTAACAGCCGATGCGATAAGCATCGCCTTTAGTCTAAAAAAATAATAAAGGAAAATATATATGTATCTGGGCACATATGAAAATCAGATTGATGCTTTTTGAAGGAAGTTTCATTTCGTATTGTGCTTACAGGAGCCCTATTACATTCTAATCATGCGTGGCTTTATCTATGATGTCCTGGGCGTCAGTGACAGCCACGACCTCGTCGGCGTGAGGGAAGGAGTTCGCCAGTTGGGCGCTGGCCTCCTCCATATTCTGGCCCTCCGGGAACCCAGGCTCGATGGCTTCCAGAGCAATGCCAGAGCGGAGTCACGCGGCTGTGAGAGCCCCAGTGGCGCCGTGACGAACGTCGGCCATGGCCACCTAGGAGACGCGGTGGTGAACATCCAGGAGCCGCTCCGCCTGTGTGTTGCCATGGGCATTAACGGCATTGGCGGCGGCCTCGGCGGCTACACGCAACTCTTCAAGCTGCGCAGTCAGGGCTGCAAAAGAAAGAAGTGTCAGCATGGAGGTGATCGTTAGCACGCCACAATTCAAGATATTACCAGCCACTGCAGCGTCCGATTCGGCGAGTTGGGCTTGCACCCTGGCCACCTCGGTTTCGGCGGCCTGAAGGGCAGCGGCTTGGGCTTCGGTGACGCCCTATAGCTGGCCATTCTCCTTCGTAGCCTCTGAGTAGAGGTTACGGTACTCCACCATCTGGTGATGGAATCGGCGACCGTCGGCGGCGGTGTAGGACCCGTCAGAAGACCCCGATTTTGATCCAACGCTCGGGGCCGGATCTTGAGGGGGTTCCTGAGGAGGCGCAGTTCTAAGAGGCCGGGTGTCCACGCCAATCGGTGCTCCCGGTGGGAAAGGAATCACGCGGGCCTGACTGAAGTTTGACAAAGAAGCAGATGTGTTAGAATCGAAAGATAACCAATGTCTTGGGTATAGATTGATTTACCTGCTGTAGATGGCTAACTGCCGGGGCGTCACCCAGCGACGACGGCCGTGATGCGGGTCAGCAGCGGCATCCGCGCCAGGGGTGGCTCTAGTGGCTGCAGGGACGGCTTGAGACGGCCCGGCACCAGTTCCCGAACCTCCGACGCCGGCAGTTCCCGCATCGCTGCGCAGGACGATGATGCTCAAATTAGATCAGGTCAATGTATCAAGAAGTGAGCAGTAGCCTTACCCTAACCAAGCTCACAGGCGATGCCTCCATTCACCCACGGCTCGCAGCTCCGGGTGAAGTTGTCACCTTCGGCGGAACTCGAGGCCGGCCGCTTGCCGTGGTTTCCGTCGCTAGCCATGGATTTGGGGGATTTTTGTTTTCTCTGATCTGAGGAGAGAAGGCCGGGTGAGCGAAGGTTTTGATGTTGTGGTTGCTTGTTCAGGCCGAGCGTGTATTTATAAAGATGAGGGCATCGAGACGGTTCCTTCTCGGAAGGCGAGACGACGCGGCGGATTCTAGGTTGCGGTTAATCCGCGTTTCTTGAATCCGGAACAGTTGCTAGATTAGGGAGACGAAGCGCCGCCATCAGTGGTCGCACACTAATCGGGTCTTTGGGTCAGGCTGCCTAGCCGATCGTATTGTGAGTGCCCACAAGCCGATTCGTAGTGAATCAGGCTGAGGGGTTAATTCTAAGGGAAAGCAGAACAAAGCCAATGCTAAGAAGCAGGCCCGTAAGCCGATTCGTATAACGGATCAGGCTGAGTAATCGATTCTAAGGTACAATGCAAGCCTGAGAGCCGATTCGCATGCAGAAACGTATCAGACCGAACAAGTCCCTTCAAAACAGGACAAAGCCAATATTAAGGTATGAAATCAAAGGTGGATCAGGCTAAATTTTCAAACTCAGGGTGAAACAGCACGAAGACAAAGTTGCAAATAGAAAAGAACATGCCAAGTAGTACACCCATCATGTTATAAAGTCAGTAAAGATCGGATCAGTTCCACTAATTCAGCACGGAGCGCATGGCCAGCTTGCAACAATTGTTGATCTCGGTTTTCAGTGGACTGCAACAGATCCAGGCGTTGGCATGTCTTCCTGCCTGCAACGACTAAGCTGCTGATTTCCTTCTTTTTCTAGGAGAGCTCGATCGTGTTGGTGGAAATGGTGATTTCGTGCTCACTGATAGCCGACTCAACTGCTTTCAGTTCTTTTCTCAGCTGGTCTCGTCTCGTTTTCAATGTCTCCAGTTCTGTTTCGGCTGTGCTGATTGAAGATTTGAGCAGCCTGGCTCGATCGGCTAATCCGGTGGCCTCTTGTCTGTTGGCCGATTTGTTGCTCCTCAGCTGTTCAAGCTCTGCCAGGTTCCCATGAGTAGTGATAATCCCTGATGCTGTAACTTTAAGATCACCGAGTCTCTGCAGGGATTTCAAGGCTGTCAGATTGGGTTGCTACTGGACAAGTTCGATTATTTGATCAACCAGTCCGGGATTGGAGGCCAGAGCAACTAGATCACCCTCTAGGTGGGGTAGAAGTGCACTGAGCCGATTGTTGAAATCTGGCTCTGAAAGCTTCTCGGAGGAAGAGGTGAGTTTGTCTCTATCACAGAATTCTTCTATGTCAGATGAATAGCCGGGAGACGAAGGCTTCGGTACCTGCAATACATACATTCTCTTATCAGAAAAGGTACAATATAGATTAATTGTTTTCTAGCAGAGACAGGATACCTGAATGAGGCCTGAGGGCTGTAGGGTTGATGCCGATGTTGCTTGTTCGACTAAGGCAGTTTTGTCTCTTGCGGCATGCGGATCCTCAGCTGTCATTGCCTCGGGCAGATGGGTTTCTGCAAATCAGAAGTAAGAGTAGTATGGAAGCAAGGATAATTGCTAACAGCCGAATAGGAGTTACCTGGATTCCTCTCAGGGGGAGACTCCTCTTCTTCAAGGTTTGCCCAGACTTCGTCGGAAGGGCTGTTCGGCTGTATTTTTCAAAAGAAGAATTGGTCAATCAGGGCATCTGCGTCGAGGAGAGAAAAGCCCAACGAGTAGTACCTGAGTTTTGGCTCCTTCTTCCTGGACCCCTTCTCCTTGAGCAGCTGACTCTTCATGGCCGGTGGATTCTGGTGGTTCTTCGGCCGATTTCTCTCCCAAGGTATCCTGAATCGGCTGGGGTTTCACCTGGTAAAAAGCCAATTTAGGGATCGGAGCATACTACAGTAAAGGAAGATGCTACTTCTGGATACCTGAACTTTTCTTATCGAACGGCGTTTCTTGGGTGCTTGCTTTTGAAGCTGAGATGCAGCTGGTCGTTTTGAAGCAGAAGGGGGCGTCAGTACAACAGGGCCTAACATTAGTTGTCGCAGCATCGGTGCTCGAGAACCTAGCCTCGCTGTCGGACAAGGAGGATAGTATTCCACTCGCTCTGGAGGATTGAATGATGGGTCTTGCGAAAAACATCTGTCAGGTAACATGTTTGACTAAAGCCGTTTTTATTGGAATCGGCTGAGAACACTTACTGCTCGGGAAGATTGGAAGTTCGAGTCCAGGGCTCTGCACTTGTCATGGACAGTCTAGCAGAACAGGTGAGCGTGCCATCGCTGCCACCAGTCATCAAAACTCTGATGGGTGATGCAGATTTGATTCCATGGCTTCGACGAGAATGTGGGCACGTTTGCTCCAAGTTAAAAAATTCTGCCAGACTGAAGGAGCTCTGTAATGTTCTCCCTGGGTTTCAAGGTATTCAAAAAAGGGAGCCGAGGGGGCAATTGGCCAAAGCCTAGCTGTCTTGCCACTATATTTGGGTGATAAAATTCATAAGAGGGATAGCTAGTTGGCTTGCCGCTTGCGCTCCGAAGGTGCTTGAAGTCTACTGGCATGGCACAAGGTTTTATGATTGTATTCAAGATTCTGGTGGCCTCATCGTGAGAGCATCCGTTGTTGAACTTGAAGCTGGAGAGCGCTGGAAATTCATCTTCATCCTCATAGGGGAACCAGGTAGTAACATTTGGTCCCAAGCCCCTGTATAATGTTTCCAGCTTGTTGTCCTTTGTGGTTGGGATGGTTATGGCAGAAGCAGCTTCACCATAGCTTTGACAGCCTCTGGTTTTTGGATCCTCTTCCTCTGAGTACTCAGTGGATGGAAAGCTGAGGCCCTAGAGTTGTGTTCTTACCAGCTTGTGCAGATACAGGTTGAGCCACAGCTGTACTAGCCACCAAGGGTCTGTTATGCATTGTACTTCTTCACCTATAATCAAGGAACTGAACACCCGGTTCACAAGCCTGTATGCTGCACCCAACAGGAGTTTGCTCAGGGGGATGGAGTGCCCTTGAGCCAGTTTCTCTGCTAAGACCCGATAAGGGTATGCTGGTTGTCACAGAACCGACCAATTTATACGAGCACAAGTACAACGATCGCATTTTTGCCGCAATCCAGTCGCACTTGAGCCAATATAAACCCGGTAGTCCGGAAATCTCGAAGGATTTCAAACATTTCATACCCCAAGGATCATTCATTCAGCAATACCCGATCACATGACACATAAGTTCGCAACCGAATTTAAACATCAGAGTACAACATAGTCTTTTACACAAATAGGGTAGTAGCGGAAGTCAATATAGTTTTACACCACAGAGTTCGAATACGAGTACCATCACATGACCCCGTCACAGCATTCTTACAACAACTAAAGATAGATAATGACCCCGCCCTCGGGTCTAGTCTTCTTCCCCCGCAGGGGTGAAGCAGTTCCTGCAATACGCGTAGAAAACTACACCATCTGCAACAATGGGAATAAAACCCTGAGTACTCAATTGTACTCAGCTAGACTTACCCGACAGGGAGTAAATAAAAAGACTCTCAAGGATATGCAAGGCTTATTTGGTGGAGCTCAGAGGGTAGCATCATTTTTGCATCAAAGCATTACTACAGTAGAACCTCAACTTACTCATTTTAATTGTGATAAGCTTCGATTTCAGTTAAACTATTTACTAGGATTAGCCACTATACTAAGTATTCACTGAATATTGTAGCAATCAATAAAACCATATGATTTCCGATATCCACAGATATCAACCTCATCTCACCATAACCATTATGTTCAAGTTATTAGCCTCTACCTCACCAGAAGATCAGTTCAGTTTCTCACTAACCAGGAGAGATGGCGATTCGAATCGATTGTACCAGCTGGCAAACATGCCAATCACAAACCCTGTCAGCCGAGCCACTGGCTTCTTGGGCCACCGTTAAATCTTTCTGAGTCACAATATGTCGCGGGCTTGGCGGGGACCGTATTCTCAGAGACCAACCCACTTCCAGGATGCATCAGGTCCCTGACCTGCCCTTGGTAAGATGGTGTCTCCGCACATACTTCCTACCTCCAGAATATGTCTGCCTAGTCGCACCAATTCCCGGCTCAGAAAGAAATACTCGGCTTCGCGGTCAGAACGACTTATCTGGCCAGCTATGTGACGACGTCCTTCAATCTCAACTGATGTCTGGTGGCCTCAGTCCTAGTCGGCCGCAAGCAGCACCGAAGACGGCATGACCTCAACCATGTCATGCGGCTCCCCGCTACCTAGCCTTGATTCTCTCATTAGACACTGTGGCATGGTGGCACATATAGTCCATCATGTGGAATCCAACCCCATCATCATTAGTAACCACCTATGCTCGCGAAGGACAGGAAATCCCTCGACTTCTACCGGTCTAAGCATGGCTAAGCATAGGATCGAACCCATCCCCTTGTCTAGTAATAACTTCAGGATCAAGTATAAGTGGACAAGGAATAAATGCAGCAACGGTATCATATCAACTCCTATACTTAAGTGCACAATCATACGATTTAATAAAGACCAGTGTATTTGTAAAAAGAGTAGGTGGAGACTTAGGAATGCTCCGGGGCTTGCCTTTCACAAAGTTAGCGGGTTGGTGATCCGGGAACTCCGGAAGTTCAACCTCTTCTTCTTGTCCTTCGGAAACCTCGGGCACTTCAATCTCCGGCGGAACTCCCTCCTCCGGTGGATCGAATTGCAGCAGTGTCACTCCTCCCGGCGATCCTGTATGCATGATATGCATATATGAGAACTGAGAATGCACATGAAACGCAAGATAGAGATGCACGAATTAACCCATGATATGCAATCAGTTTAACAATCCACACTCATTTATTTCTTTCCTAGACAACCAACTCATACTCACCCTTCTTAAGCAAAGCATAGAACAATTTCTCGTCTCGGGTGAGAGGTCTACAACCTGCACTTAATAATTAACATGCATCAACTAACCTACCACAACCAAAAGATATTTGCTTAGAAACAATTAAATAAACCCTAGCCTATAACTGGACCTACTGCTTACTGTGACCAGAAAAATCCATAGAAATTACAGTAGCTATTACACATCCAGATTAGCCTACTGACAAAATTTCAAGTCATTTGGACAAGTATAACAGTCTACACAAAAATAACAAGCAACCAGCCTTTTAAGCAATGGAAAATGCTTAACACAGTGAAAAGTATCAAACAACAGATTTCCTAATTTTCTTAGCTTCTTTCCAACATAACATAGCCCAGGAAAAATATTCATGTCCATAACCTTAACACATTAAGCAAGGTGATTTTTGCAAGATTAAAGCATAAAAGGCACATTATACTAGACATCACATAAATAACAGTGAAACACCAGCAAACATATTTTTCATAGATTCTACTTCCCTAAACAAGATGAATGCAAGTGGAATCACATTTTTAGCACATTCCTGTAATTACTTATGCATTTATCAAGTTTACAAGCAATTAACAATTTAATTATAACTGCACACAAAAAGTATTCAAAAAGTACATTTTATATTTTTCCTTGATAGAGCTCAGAAATACAAACACAACAAAATTTGGTTCACCCCCATTGGACATTCCTAGCTCCAGATATGAATTTTGGAAGGTTTTACACATTTTCTGGAAATTCCTTTTATAAAATCAAAAACCTAAACCCGATAGAACTGCTACGTGCACCCGGCTCAGTGAACCAGAGGCGCACCTGAACGGCTGACTCGCGGGCCTCGGGGTCGACCCGACCCCACGCGTCAGAGAGAGGAAACAGAGCCGCCGGCGCTGACCGGCGAGAACTCGCCGACGGCGAGGTCTCCGGCGACGCCGAGGCTACCTACCGACTCGCGGCAACGAGACGAACCCGATGGACCAACTGCCGAGGGTCGTACTCCACCGGAGCGAGCTCGACGGCGGCAATGGCGGACGGCGGTGGTCCGACGAACTTGCGCCGGCCGATTCCGGCCGTTGCTCGCGCGGCTCGGCCTCGTTCCGTGTTCCTGCAACCCTAGCGGACCTGTGCGCGCGACTAATCGAACTATTGCGCACGGAAACTCACTGACCGCGCTCGCATGGCGGCACGGTGGCGAGCGGTTTCACGGCGAACTCGGGTTCCGGCGAAACCACGGCGAGGTAGATCTAACCGACGGCGTGGAAAGGATCTACGGCTAACGGAGACTCTTAGACGAGCAAAAGAGAGGGAAGCCGACCCCGGCATCGCCCTCGTCACGGCGACCCGAGAGCTCGGCGGCGCTCCGGCAATGGCGGACGGCGAGAAGCTCGCTGGAGCTGTACCTTAGGTCGGCTGAGGTCGGCAACGGGTCGGAAACGAAGAGCAGAGCAAGCCGCAGCTGCGCCGAGGGTGGCGCGGTCGGAGACGGCTCGGTGGCGGCGGATTTCACCGCGGCGGTCGCGGCGGAAATGGCGACGGCGGAAATGGCGACGGCGAAGGGGACAGAGGAGAGCAGCGAGCGAACAGAGGGCGAGAGAGCAGGGAGAGTGAGGGCGAGCGTGCGGGAGACAGCGTTGCGTGTTCGCCTTTGTAAGCCGACCGCGCGGCAGCAACGACGGCGTACGGCGCCATCTGGCGGCCGAGGCCTGACGCGGTCGCGCGACTCGCTCGCGATTCGCCCGAGGGTCGAACTGAATCGGCTCCGATTCAGTTTCCGCGGACCCGACTGAAACTCGATTTTTATCGATCTACAACTCGCGATCCAGAGCGTTTCAGCGAAAACTTCACTAATATGAGTTGAAGAGCTATATGAGTAGATCATTTCATATTAAGACACTTTACTCTAGTTCGGTCTGGATTGAGAGATACAAGTCAATGAACAGGGGTACACCGAAACTGAAAACCGGTTTAGACTTAGGAAAATTTGAAAACTTCCAAAACAGCTCCAAATCTGCACTAATTCAACTTTTTGACCTTCTTCCACTCATTTTCATGAGTTGACCCAAAAATAAAGTTTGTTCCTTATAAAATTCTACACAACTTTGATTAAGGGTGCACTGACATGCAGAATCCCTAAAATGCCCTTCTTGTTTGGTCAAACAGAATAGCTTTTAAAGGGCTCTCTAGTCAACTATGAGCTAGAGGGGTATTTTGGGGATTTCACCAACATGAACATTGTTCCAAATGTTATCCTAAACATGTATAAAGCATTTAGAACCGTACACAAACATCACATTTGCATGTCAACACATTTTGCATAATATGGACATATAAACAAACATATAGTGATAAAAGGGAATCCAATCAAATGCAATGATAATAATGCATGAAATGACATGATCTATGCTTGATGACATGCAATTGCAAGTGTGAAAATAGTAACTAACACTAGGGTGTTACACTGGTCCGGCAGTGGCACCACAGAACACGAATCTCTCAAGCCACATGGTCAAAAATGCGACGTGTTCTTTCTCGTTGACGGAAGAAGAAGTCTTCTGGTGGTGTTGAACATAGCCGCTCCATCCTTTGTATGTGTCCAGCTTCGGGAAGTACGGGTCCTTCTTGCCACTGGTGCAGAGATCTCAGAAGTCATATGATCTAGTGATTTGAAGCCCGGTGAGCATGTGGATATTGCCTAGGGTGATGGTTTTTGGGCCGTCTCCGAACACAAAAGCGTTCAGGGAGTTGGATCAAAAGTGACTGGTGGCTATCAGGAGCGGCTCATTCTTTGCCATCTCTGATAATGATAGATCGAGACATTGGCTCAGATGGCGCATCTCCCAGTCCGCGCGTTTCTTCACCGCGACGCGGCGGAACCAGTTCCTCCATCCAGCAGGTACGCTCGGCTAGTTTCTGAAGGATTTGGCCCAAGAAGAGGCGCCCATCATGGAGCTTCGGAATGGGAACTGGTTGGTTTCTTGAACAATGAAATCTTTGCGGACCGGATCGCCCATTGGACCCAGGTAGTAGGTGTCGGGGATGTCCATCAGCGGAATCAGAATATCATTCCTCAGTACCTGGATTTGAAACTCGTACTCAGAAAGGTTGAAGAGGGATTCACAAATCAGGAGGTGGATCAATGAAATTGATACCTCAGGGACCTCGGATGGAGTCGCCATTAGCTCAGGGATGGTTTGACGGCGGCGAATCGAAGTTGACGGCGGCGGATTGAAGCCCGTGGCGAGAATTGCAACGGTTTAGGGTTTTGTTTTGGTGCGAAAGTTTGAAGCGCCGAGAGGGAAGCTGCAGTTTGACTCTTTGAAGGCTCAAGCGCGAATTTCGGAATAAACCAGTTTATTCCAAAATTGGGGGGCATGTGTTAACACCAAATTTTGGACTGGGAGCCAACAGCCGATACCAGAGGAAGATAGCCGATCTCGGAAGCAGATTCCGTCCAGCGGAAGGAACGAAATAGCCGATTGCACGGTGAATCGGTTATCGGGCCAAGGTGACAGGAGGCGCGTAGCGTCAGTATTGATGACGTCATCCAGAGTCCGCGCCGCCAGGGTGCAATCACGATCGGAGTCCGTTATGGAATGGGAAGGTTGGACTCCAAGTTATCTTAGATATAGGATAGTTTGTTAGTTTCCTTATCTATTGATGAGTTGTAATTCGACTAGGACTCTATCTACGCTCAGGGTATAAATATAAGCTCTCAGCTATTGATTTCATAACAACAACATCAATACAACACAACTTTCGGCTCCGGCCAACAAACCCTAGAGTCAGTCGAGTCCGGCGAGTTACTTCATCCAGGCTGGGTGTCATCCGGTGGACGCAGGCTTGCTTGTAAGTATCGTCAACCCCCTGTTAAACTATGTCTTTTTAGCGTCATCCGGTGGACGTGGAAGCATGGCGGACCAGGGTCCTTGCTAAGCTCTGTTTCTTTGGCGTCATCCGGTGGACGCGGGAAGCATAGTGAGTCAAGGATGATTCACGCTGGTTTACCCGATCAATCTGTGTTAACCGTCATCTGGTGGACGAGATGCAGATTAGGACGGTTTTCACGCGCAGATTAGTTATCGATTCATGTTTGTTTGCTTGATTAATCTATTAGTTAATGTCATCCGGTAGACAGGCTATAGATTGAGATAGTTCGCACGCATGGATTAGTTATCGGCTCTAACTAAATATGGCAATTTAGTTAGATTCATTAAGTTATCAAGATGTTATTTGTTGTTTATTGTTTATTTATCAATATAACATCTCTCTGCCCAATCAAGATTGATAGATTTGGCTTTAGATTCATTTGAATCTGATCGTCGTTTATGCTTTCTTATGCTTATTTTACCATGATGATCGGTTTCATGCATACATCGGCTAATTCCCTATCAATCTTGTTCGTTACATGTTGTGCATTCGGTTCTAGTTGAGACATAAGTGATTCTGAGGTTATCGTAAGTCTTATTTTCGTATCCTTGTTTAAATTAAACTGAGTGTCATCCGGTGGAACAGGTTTAACATAAACAAGTTTCGCTAGAATTAGACTTGCTTTAATTTGAGGTCTGTTTATGACTGCGCTAGCATTCGTTCGTACTTCATGGACCCTGCATCGGCTAAAGAGCCGATTCAGTTATGCTTTCACGAATAGATCGTGCATATAGACTTATTTGGATATCAAATGATCTAGCTTTGTTTGCTGGGTTTGTTGAAGCCCGCTGGCCGTTAGACCAGGTGAACGCAGAGTTGGTGAACTTAGCGAAGAGGATTTACTAAAGCCGCCGGCCTTCTAGACCAGCTTTACCAGATCTCTGCTTGTTTGATGTACAGATCAGATCTGTAAATGTGATCTATTTTCTTTTATACACATTAACCGAATTAGATCCGCTAGCACGTTATTATCTTCATATGAATATCCTAATAGCCGTTTTACTTCATTATTATACTATCAGTTTATAACATGACAGAATCGGTTTTCTAGTCGATCTCCGATTACACTGGCTCTTTGAGCCGTACAGTTGGAACTATCTAGACTCACCAGTTAGTTCCACCTTGGATTACTGATTATATCCGTTTCCTTATCAATTGCAGGTTAAATTGACTGGCACGCTTGGGTGTTACCGACATTCTCAGACCGGGTTCGAAGCTAGCTGGATCTGCGAGAGCTCTACTGCTTTCAAGGGTCGTTTCCGGCTTCGCTGGTGTGTTGGGCTTAGGAAATCACTTTTTGCGCCAACACCTCCTAATGCTTTTGCCTGTCCATTATCTCGATAAATCTCATTAGTCTTCTAATCGCGTGGTCATTATCACCTAAACCCACTTTAGGGCTTGATTGCACTTACAATCTCTCCCTTTTTGGTGATTGATGACAACACGATTAGAGAGGTAAAAGATAAAGTACAGCGAGATTTAAATGAGATTTTGAATGTAGAGTCTCCCCCTGAATATGTGAGTGGAATTTGAATTTCCAAACTTAGCATAAAAGACTAAGTTTCACACACTAGAGTGAAATGGGGTCTCCCCCTACATCCATGATCTCTGTGGGGTGCAGCACACAGTGTCATAAAGATAAACGTGATGCGAATGACATGTGAGACAATCAGAGTTAGCTTCTGCCGTCAGATAGGGCAGCACTGCCGCTCTGCCTGAAGACAGAAACTTCGCGGAAGCAAAGCACCTACACAGAGTATATGAAAAATAGAACTAGTCTACGCACAAACACAGGCTGGTTCACAAATAAAGTACTAAGGTTCACAACCAAATGAAATAGAGACATCAAAGTACTTATTACAAACCAAATGAGTTTGAGAAACACTCTCAACTTTACAACTACTAGCTCTCACAAGATCTAAACATCAAGCTCACAAGCTGAACACTAGTAAAAATGATGAAAAGTTGTTGTACCCCTCTCTAATCCCCTTCTCCCCCTTTGGCAACAAGCACCAAAAAGGAAGAAAAGAGAGAAGAGTAAAGTACAACTACTCGTCATCATCCTTACTAGAGTCCTCCTCGTCGTCGTCGTCGTCGTCGTTGTCTTGGTTTTCTTCCTCCTCATCATCGTCATCGGACTCGACAACGGTGCGTCCCTGGCAGTGAGTGGTGGCGGTGAAGCGTACGCCGCGAGACGACGTGCCAGGACGGTCCTCCTCCTCCTCCTCTCGTGCAAGCTGGTCCCAATCAACGTCCTCAACGTCGGAGCCAGACATCTCACTGAACACAGGAGGTGGTGTAGGAGGGTCAATCGATCGCAGCCCCAAATGCTCACGTATCTCCCTGTTCTCCATGCGAGCCTTGTATGCAGAGTCAGACGCATGCATACAAGCCTCGAAGATCCTCTTGAGCATGCGGGAGAGACGGCTCTTCTTCCTAGGACGTCGCTGAGAGCCAGAACGGGAAGAACTGGGAATATCTGAAGATGGGGCAGCCCGCCTACTGGAAGACCGGTGGCTGCCCTGCTCTCACCAACGCCTGAGTGATGAGTCTTGTCAACCCAAAATGGCTCATGGGACACATCCTTTTTGAATATGATGCTAGACACGCGCTCAATCACAAACATCGAGTATGGAGCATAAGGTAGGGCCTTCCTAGTATCCTCAGAAGTGATAATCAACTCGCGCCAAATGAAGCGAGACACTGAGAAAGACCCACTACCTGGCTGTGTCCTGACAAGCATGTTCCTCGCTATCCCATATAGGTTGGAAGCTGAACCAACCTTGGGATGAAGAGTCTGGCGGAATAGATTGTTCAGGATGTAGTACCGACTCTTCAGCCCCTTCACCAAACCATCTGCCTGACTGGGATGATCATATAGATGGGACAACTCGCCATCAGTGAGTGCCCGCTCATCATGCAGATCATAGGCATCCCTATCCCATTCACCAAAACTAAGGATCCAAGCAAAGGTAGTGAAATCCACTCGGTAGTGATGAACATCAGTCATCCAGTGCAACTCATCATCTTCTCTATCAAAGTAACAGGTGGCTAGGAACTGATATAGAATCTCTGTGTTTCAGTCATACCTGAAACCCATCAAATCTTAGATGCCTCTGTTCTTGCAAAAGGCAATGACCTGGTTGCACACTCTGGCAGACCAAAACCTGTAATCAAGCTCAACATCCCTACGCCTATCATAAGGGTTAACCTGTCTCTGCTCCTGCACAGCCCTGAACTGGTTGTAGTAGCAGATCTTGTGCCTTTGTCTCCTCTCAACTGGAGCATGCACATGGTGATCATGCTCATCCCACTGCAGGTAAGCCCCATCAAACATGGAAAGATCATCTGGGGTATCCGGGCAGGCACCATTTGGAATGGTCCTGCCTGCCTGCTCCAACAACTCAGCATCACGAAGTGCCTGCCTATTCGACCTGCCCTCCGGGTTCCGTCCACCTCGACGGGCTAGCTGCTTCGTACGCGGGGGACGTGGGTTGCTGGACCCAGCCCCAGCGTCGAAACCACCCTTCGTCCTTACTTCACGCCTTCCTTCATCCGCCATCCACACAAATGTGTGCGAAAAATGTGTTAAATATAGGAAGAGATGAGTGCTGACCAAGTCACTAGAATGAACAAGGCCAATTTGTGGAGTCAAAGATGGGGATAAAATTTGGAGGACAGAGGCTCACTGCATAGGGCCCGGCACTGCCGCGCCTGCGCAGTGAGGCCATACTACCTCCAATCTCCCCCGACCTTTGAATCAACAAATCGGCATTTTCCAACCCATAAAATTGAGTCATTACACATCAAACAGTCCTAAACAATACTTTTCTTCACTTGAATCCATCACATTTCATAGATCGGGAAGAAACTCCAACTTAGGGCTTCTCATACCTTGAGAGAGGAAAGGAGAGAGGAGGGGCCGTGCCAACAGGGGGACCTGGACGCCGGCAAGGAAGAGAAGAGATCTCCCCATGTTCCAGCAGCAGGTCCGGAGAGGGAGGGAGCGCGCGGCAGGGGCAGCGGCGGTGCCGGGCAGGGGCGCCGTCGCCTGCTCTCTCGATTTGAAGAGAAGAGAGAGATCGAGAGAATGAGGGGAGAGAGGGAGGAACGGTCACGGGCACGGGATAGAGAGGAGAGCCCGACCGTTCTGACTAAGGTGGCCCACGGGCCGCCAAGCTGGCAAGGCGCGGCACTGTCGGGCTAAGGCCCGGCACTGCCGCGGCTAGGAGCGGCACTGCCGCCCTGCCTTCTAACAGAGAACCTAGACCTATTCTGGTATTCACCAAGAACAAGGTCACAGGCTATTATTTGTGCAATCACTTGGTCAGAAATACTAAGAATTAAAAGCAGTGACCAAGATTGCACAAGCACACGATCAATATAGTTTTGAAAGACATAATTGAACTTTTAAATCCTTTTCAAACAATCTAGCTTAAGCAAACAGTTGTGTGCTAAGTTTCAAACCACATTTCGAGAATCAAGGATATTTAGTTCACTACGCAAGGCGCAAAACATTGACTCATTGAGAGGCTTAGTGAAGATATCGGCTAGTTACTTTTCGGTGCTCACATGGCGTATTTCGATATCTCCTTTGGTTTCGTGGTCTCTCAAGAAGTGATGTCAGATGTCAATGTGCTTGGTTCTTGAGTGGCTTATGGGATTGTTTGCAAGTTTTATGGCACTTTCATTGTCACACAATAATGGAATTTTGGTAAAGTGACATCCGAAATCACGAAGGGTTTGCCTCATCCAAAGTAGTTGCGCACAACATGCACCGGCTGCAACATACTCGGCCTCGGCGGTGGAAAGGGCTACACAATTTTGTTT
Organism: Eremochloa ophiuroides; assembly: GCA_038502445.1. NCBI lineage: Eukaryota > Viridiplantae > Streptophyta > Magnoliopsida > Poales > Poaceae > Eremochloa > Eremochloa ophiuroides. Next base: position 54,107,297 of record JAHLJS010000003.1, on the reverse strand, counting down.
CTTATAACTCCAAGACACTAGGGACCGTCCAAGGAATTGACACGTCCCCGAAGTGCTTTTTCGATCTACTTTGCAACCGGCGTAATCGGAATCCGAATACCCAAGCAAATCGAACTTAGAGCCCTTAGGATACCACAAGCCAAGGTTTGGAGTGTGCACTAGATATCTCAAGATTCTTTTAACAGCCATCAAATGACACTCTTTCGGGTTAGCTTGAAATCTAGCACACATGCACACACTAAGCATAATATCGGGCCTAGATGCACACAAATAGAGTAGAGAGCTGATCATGGAGCGATATACCTTGATGTCCACGGCTTTCCCTTCCTCATTAAGATCAAGATGTTCATTGATTGGCATGGGAGTTTTGATAGCCTTTGCATTCGCCATGTCAAACTTCTTGAGCATGTCATGGGTGTACTTGGTTTGACTTATGAAAGTTCCTCCTTTCAATTGCTTGACTTGAAACCCGAGGAAGAACTTGAGCTCACCCATCAGGGACATCTGAAATCTCTTAGTCATGGTCCTACTAAATTCCTCACAAAAGACATTGTTAGTACTACCAAATATTATGTCATCGACATATATTTGGCACACAAATAAATCTTTACCAACTTTATGAGTGAAAAGAGTGGGATCAGCTTTGCCTATTTCAAGGCCTTGTTTGAGCAAGAATTCCTTAAGGCATTCATACCATGCTCTTGGTGCTTGTTTAAGCCCATAGAGCGCCTTATGGAGTTTATAGACATGGTTTGGGAACTTGGGATCTTTGAAACCCGGTGGCTGGTCCACATATACCAACTCTTGTATTGGGCCATTAAGAAATGCACTCTTCACATCCATTTGATATAGCTTGAAGTTGTGATGGGCAGCATAGGCTAGAAGCATTCGGATTGCCTCTAGTCTTGCTACCGGTGCATATGTTTCTTCAAAGTCCAAGCCCTCTACTTGAGTGAATCCTTGAGCCACCAATCTTGCCTTGTTCCTTGTCACCATTCCATCTTCATCTTGCTTGTTTCTGAATACCCACTTGGTGCCGATGATGTTGGTGTTTGGTCTTTCAACTAGAGTCCATACTTGGTTTCTCTTGAAGTTGTTCAACTCTTCTTGCATAGCTAACACCCAATCCGGATCTCCAAGTGCTTCTTCTACCTTAAGAGGTTCCAAAGAGGAGACAAAAGAGTAAAACTGACAAAAATTTGCCAAATGTGAACGAGTGGTTACCCCCTTCGAAGACTCCCAAGGATATTGTCAACGGGATGATCCCGTTGAATAGTTTGATGTAGCCTTGGATGATCAATGGATTCTTGTTCTTTTTCTTCTGGCCAATCATTTTCATCTACTTCAAAAACAGGTGCAAGATCATCCCTCGGAACCGGTGTTCTCTCAGCAGCTGCAGGGGTTGATGGCTCTGCTGTCTGGGGGAGCGGCACTTCCGGGCCTGAGGCCGACACTACCGGGCCCCCTGCTGCAGCAGCTTCTGCAGTGGCCTTCTCTTGAGGTCCTTCTACCTCTGTAGCCTTGTCTTCTTGTGGTCTTATATCACCAATTGCTACTTGCTTGATTGCTTCACATGGTGGATCCTCCTTTCCTACAACACTTAAATCAATTTGCTCTACTTGAGAGCCGTTAGATTCATCAAATGTCACGTCCACCGCGACTTCAACTCGACCGGTGGTCTTATTGAAGACACGATAGGCATGCTTATTTGATCCATAACCAAGTAAGAAACCCTTATCAACTTTAGGTGCAAACTTAGAGGTTTTGGGCCTTTTGTTAAGTATGAAACACTTGCACCCAAACACTCTAAAATAAGACACCTTTGATTTGTTACCAGTGAGCAGCTCATATGAGGTTTTCTTCAGCTTCTTATGTAGGTAGAGACGGTTGATTGCATGGCAAGCGGTGTTGAAGCCGTCACTCCAAAAGAGATCCGGCGTCTTGTACTCATCAAGCATTGTTCTTGCCATGTCAATTAGAGTCCGGTTCTTCCGTTCAACTACACCATTTTGTTGAGGGGTGTATGGAACTGAAAACTCATGCTTGATGCCCTCTTCATCAAGGAAGCTATCAACTTGGGTGTTCCGAAATTCGGTCCCATTGTCAATTCTTACTTTCTTGATGGGAAGCTTGAATTCTTTTTGTGCCCTTCTAATGAATGTCTTCACTTTGTCTAGTACCTGGGACTTATCATACAAGAAGAATATTCAAGTGAAACGGGAATAATCATCAACAATAACAAGTCCATATTTGTTACCCCCAATGCTTAAGTAGGCCACGAGTCCAAAGAGATCCATATGAATTAGCTCCAATGGCTTGGTGGTTGTCATGATGCTCTTTGGTGGGTGTGGTGCTCCTACTTGCTTTTCGGCTTGGCACGCGCTGCATATCCTATCTTTCTTAAAATGAACATTCGTTAGTCCAAGGATGTGGTTGTCCTTTAGAAGTTTGGCCAAGTTCCTCATCCCAACATGAGCTAGCCGGTGATGCCACAACCAGCCCATGCTAGATTTTGCCACTAAACAAGTCTGAAGGTTAGCTTTACTTTTGTTGAAGTCAACTAGGTAAAGCTTCCCTTTCAAGCGACCCGTAAAAGCAATAGAGGAATCCTCCCTTCTAGTGACTTCCACACCCTTATCCGTAAAGAAACAATTGTAGCCCATCTCACACAATTGTGATACGGATAACAAATTGTAACTCAACGAATCAACATGTAAAACATTAGTAATTGAATGTTCATGAGTTATAGCAATTTTACCAAGACCGATTACTCCCCCTTTCGAGTTGTCTCCAAAGACTATGTTTTCACTTGGATTCTCGATAGGGGAGTGTGAGCTGAACATACTCTTCTCTCTGGTCATGTGATTTGTGCATCCGCTATCAAGTACCTAACTTGATCCACCGGAGGAGTATGCCTGCAAAACAATTTAGTTCCTTGATTTAGGTCCCCAAGTAGCATTGGTGGCTTGCATGTTAGTCACAAGTATCTTAGGAACCCAAATTGCTTTTCCTACATGCTTGCTAGCCTCTTGACCAACAATCTTAGCAACAACTTTACCATGGTTGTTACTCTTCAACACATAGCAAGATTCCAAACTTTCACGGGTGATATTTGGCTTTGGTTGGTGCACAAACTTGTTTTTGGTCACCCATATTGATTCCTGGCTTCTGGAAAACCTTCTACTGGGGCACCCTTTGGACATGTGCCTTGGAATGATCAGGCTTCAGATTGGTGGCCTTCCCTTTCCTGGGGCGCGGCACTGTCGCTCTAGGCCCGGCACTGCCGTGGTTCGGCACTACCGCCCTAGGGCGCGGCACTGCCGCGGTCTGTGCAGGTCTCTCTGTACCAATCTGTGCCTTCCTCTCAAACCTGACACATTCCACTCCATTTTTTATGTATCTTCCATTGGTCTTACCCCCAGCAACATGGCCTATACCACTTTTGATGTGTGGATGCCTTCCATCCTTGTATTGCACCTTTGGTTGCTCTCTAACCTTGCTCTTGCTGTTTTGCACCTGCAAGTTCTTGCCCTTACTAGCAGCTAAGGCATTGAGTGTAACAAACCGGGTTTTCGGTAAACCAAAAATACGAACTTTTAAAAAAATTTCATGCAAATGTGTGAAGCATGTAGTTTTAGGTCAAAACCAAGACTAATCACTAACAAATCGTTGCACACATATAGAGATTGCTTGTAGAAGATTGCCAGAGTTTCTTTTCATGATTTAGTGTTTCGTGTCGGAGAGCACAAGTCCATAGCAACTAGCCTTCATTCCCCATGGAACAACCCCGAATTTCCCTTGCTTCTCTCTCGATTCACTTCTCTCCCTCCAATACCACTGACCCTAATAGAATTACGAGGAAGAATCATCTCCCTTTTCTCCCTCTCTCTCAAACCCCTAGTATCAGTACCACGATTCAACTATCCTTTCTATCCTATCAAATTACCCTTGAATCCAAATACAATCTTCCTAAACTCTTTTCGATCTCTTGTCAAATCACTCACAGGGTTCATCTCAATTTTTCTCTCAAATCTCACCTCAGAATCCTGGCGATATAAATGGAAAACCTCCCTCCATCCTCTTGGGCTGAGACCCCTCCTTTCCCTCTCCTAACCAGCCAAACCGGCCCACCTTGCGTGGCTCAGGTACTCCCTCCGCTTCAGGCCACCACGGCCCACACGCGCGTGCCTTCCCCTTCCACTCCGTGGCCCGAGCGCTCACAGCAGCAGCGCGGCCCACTCGCGCCGCGAGCCCAGTCGGGCAGACCGCGCCACCCAGTGCATCGCACGCGCGGCCCAGCTGGCCCACGCGGCCGCCCCATGCCCCCGAGCCCTAGCAAGGGCGAGCGCTCCCAGCACCTGGCCAGCGCTGCTGCCACCCGAGTCGACGCGCGCACGAGACCCCACCTCGCCGTCCGTGCCGATGCCCTCCACGCGTCCCCGAGTACGGAAGCCGGAGCATCTCGCCGTCCGTGTCCGTGAAGCCCTAGCCGCCACCATATAAAAGCACCGGTCGTGACCCTGTTCATCTTCCTCCCCAAGCCGCCGCGCCGCTCTCTGCAAGCATCGTGGCCGCGCCACGCCCGCGCGCCACTGCCTGCTCACAGCCATGCAGGGCCACCCTCAGCTGCCGGCTCTTTGTCCCTCCTCTGGCCACCACCGACCACCAGCTCGCCCTGGCCGTGTCGGGCCCTTGCTGGAACGAAGCCGCGATGCATCACTTCGCCAGAGCGGTCGGCCACGACTCGTTCCTCGTCCGCACGACCTCGCCGTGCCGCGGCCGCACTGGACCACAGCCGCGTCGGGCCGCACCGCCGCCACGGCGAGCTCCACTGGCTCGTCTCGCCACGACGTCGTCCATGGCAGCCACGCCCTCTGCTCCGAGCCACCGTCACGCCATCACCGAGTCACCTCACTGCCACGACGAGCCCAGAGCACCGCCGCTGGAACGCCGCTACGGGGCCACCTCGACCTCGCCGTGCCACCTAGCCACTGCAGCACCCTGGCCTCCTCGCTGCAAAGTTTGAGCCGCCGCCGACGTTCTCAGCTCAGCGCCTCCTCGCCTCGATGACCCCTTTCTGTGGCATGCCGCGATGACGCTGCTTGCCTACCCGGAGCTGCGTCGTCCCCGACCCGGCACTGCTGCACCACAACAACCCCATCAAGCTCGTCATCACCATCCTCACTGCTGCGTCATGCTCTACCGAGCAGCGCACCTCACCGGAGCACCATACCCTCCCTGTGGTGAGCTCCTTTGCCAAGCCCGGATTTCTCCACGAACACGTCGCTGTCCTGCTGAACCCGGCCTTCGTGCCGCTTGTTCCACGCCTTGCAGGGGAGCCGAAGAACGTGCGGCAACGTGAGACGAACCCGACGGCCTCCCTTTTTCCTCGCTGCCCTTGGCCATGATGGCGTCCCGGCCACCTTTCCGCCAAGCCAAAGTGAACCCGACGCCGTTGATGCCCTGGATGTCGTACCCCTGTTGCCGCGACCTCACAGGTGAGCTCTGCCTCGACATCGTTGGTGGGCATCACCACCTCGCTAGACCCGCCATTTGAACCATGGCGTCCCGCACTAGTGGACGCGTAGGCCGAGCCCCTTCCGGCTCAGGAGACTCGCACACACACGACACGAGACCTCTTTTAGCCAAATCGAACCACCGGCGTTCCAAGAACGCCGGCGTGGCCAAGGACCACCCAAACCACCACCATGATTGCGATTCGGTTTCACCCTGTGCACTTGGACTTCGAGACCACTCTGCTCATGTCGCCAATGGACACGACGAACGCCGATCGAGAAGGGAGAAGATCTCTGGAAGTTCTGCCTGGTCGCCCCGACACGCACCGACGCCCCGCCCGAGCTTCACCTTAGCTACCATCCCGCCGTGATTTACCATGCCCGCGTAGACCGATGGAACCCAGACACATCCCGACACCTCCTAGAGACTTGCAGCCACCTTCGGCCAGCATCTAGTCACTCTAGCTAGCCTCAGCCAGTCACCAGCCCTCCCCGGCCAGCCGTGGCCAGCCGCGACCAGCCTACAGCAGGCCACAGCCAGCCATGACCAGCCAGCAGTAGGCCACGACCAGCCAGCAGCCGGCCACGACTAGCCGCAGCAAGCCATAGCAGGCCAGGAGGTACCAGCAGCTGGCCAAGAGGAGCCGGGACATGTAGCAGCAAGCCTCGCCACTTTCCTTTGACGCTGACCCTATCTGGCCTTCGTGTCGTAGCTCCGTTGCTAGATCTTGAGGCCCCGTAGATGATGTTGGACTGTTGGGAAGCCAAGTGATATACGACGCTGGACTATTGAAGAACTTTTTCTCTTACATCCTATGCTCCTGCCCTCCATATTGTATACCTATCTTTATAATCCGTCTGCTCATATCTCTGTTGTACCCTATCTTTACGATCTGTCTGTACATGTATCTGTTGCACCCTATTCTCACGATCTATCTGTATCTGTATTTGTAATACAGGATCCATTCATCATAATGCTATGGAAATGTGCTACTCCACTAGTTTGTCGAGTCATTTTGTCTTATGGTCGTGTCATTGGATCTTTTTGCTAGTTGTTCTTGTTGTCTGCCTGTGTGCCGTGCCTTCGAGCCGGTTGTGGGATCGTACTTCATTCAGATATTGCGATCGTGGGATTCGTCTCGCCATGGCCGTAATGCTGAATGTAACTTGACCTCGCGTTGCCACTCTCTGACTTTTCGTGCTTGACCCTCGTATGCTCGTACCCTGCGTGACCGTCGCATTCCTCTGGTTCTTGCGGTGACAACCGCATCGCTATGGATCCGAGTAATGTCTTAGTGCCAGTGCACCCAGGTCGTGGTACCCTACGAGTGGTTCGCGCACTTGCGTATTTTACATGTCGCTCTCTTCTGACGCTCCGTCTATTCTATGGCGTGCGTGTTGGAAGAAGTAGACCACTGCTGTTTTATGTTTCTCGCTCTTCGCTCCTGTATAGCCCGCTCTATCCGATCCCGACTTGTTCATGGCGACTGGATCAAAGATCGGACTAACTCGTTTTAGTTAGCAAAGCGATGGTCTATATCAAGATCTCGGATCTATACGAGTCGACTCGATCGACTACTTAAAACCATCTTCACTGAAGATGTGACTGAGAATATGATATAGATGTACCTAGCTAACTCCTCTCTCTCTGGATTCTTGGTGTTTAAGCACATGTATGATTGTACCCATTTGAATCACAGTCTTGGTACCCTACATATGGATTAAACACTCGCACTATTTTGTGCAACATTTATTGTTGGAAATTCCTTGTTCCTTCCTGCTGATTGGCCGTCCTCCGATCCCCGTCTTCCCCGTGGCGTACTGATCGGAAGATCGTGTGCCGTGGTGTTTGCTATGGATAAGCTTTGGCCTAAAACCATTTATTATAAAGCCATATTGGCTTGGCTGTGACTTATGCTTGTGCTTGGCAAACCACCACTCCTGTTTCTTTGGCCTGATGAAATCATACATACGCCAAGAGGGCTAAGCCGTGTACCTTTTATTATTTCTTTGCTGTTAATGGGTCTCCCCGCGTCCCGTCGTCTTTTGGTGTATTGTGTGTTTTATTGCCTTGTATTGCTTCGCGGAGTAGCCATTTCCGGATTAGCGACGACCGGACTGAGGCCCGCTGGAGGAGGAGAACATGGATGACAACAAGAACTGTGGAGTGGATCTAGGAGACCCAGCAGAACGACTACACTAACTGAGGGGTGCTCATACCACTACTTCCTCGACAACACAGGTGTCATGGCAGCACCTTCTTTTAGAGAATCCTATTAGACATTGCAAATCTAGAACTGCTAGCGCTTTATATTTACTCCTTTGCTAGTATATGATGCACGTTACTACCTAAGCCATTACTACCCCGCTTGCAACCACTCTACTATACTACCCAGCTTCACGCTCACGCTCTTTTATACATATCCCTATCCACCCGCTTGCTTGCATGTTACATCACTATATTTATTTATTAACTCCACTCGCATTGTATCTATGATGTGATGCTGGTGGTGAACCCCTGGAAATGGTTTGGCTTGGGATGCCGGACTGGAGGTATGTGAGCGTGCTGCGTGTGTCTTGGGTGTGTGGTGAGGGTTGAGTCGACCAAGTGGGATACACGATGAGCTGTGTAAGCAAGTCTTGCCCGGGAGTTGCATCTGGGCATTCCCACGAGACATACCTGTGGTGGGTAATGGTGTATGAGGAGGTTCTGGGGTAGAAAGCCTGCATGGTTGAAACCCCGTGAACGGAGGTGCCGTGGAGGCACGGGGAGAGTATCCCCTAAGAGAAGATGCCTGCTTGGTCAACCTAGGATCTACTGGTACTCAGGCTCATAGGAATCCTTTACTGCTCACTCGCTTCTGATGGGCGGGAGACGGTTGGACTACTTGGTAGGGTGGTGCCACTACTGCTAGGTTGTGAGATGATTAGGGTGGGCGGTGAAGGATGTGGGATTCCCGAACCGTCCTAGATGCGCAGTACCACTGATTGGGCCCGGTACTGCGTCTCCCAGTCTCAGCGTTTCGGCGTAAGGGCCGAAGTTACCCAGGGTTGAGTGGTAGGGTGGCATCGACCTAGGCAAGCAAGCACCCGGAATTCTGCCTAGATGTATGTACAACATCGATGATGGCTAATCTTGTGAGTAGTAAAACCTCTGCAGAGTGTTATGGTTGATCGATCGATACATATGCCGACTCATCGGCTATGGACCTTTCCTGTGGTCTTCTACTGGTGTAGTGAGTGGTATTCTTTTCTCCCCCTGGATGATGATTGTCCGGCAGTGTGCCCGGAGTGGCAGTGTGCCGTTGAGGCAGGACCCGAGAGGGAGTTGGGCCTGTCGACTGAGTGCGAGGTGTGTGTGTGAGGTGGTGTATGGGTGAGATGATGGAATTGGGATGGGTGATATGGGTTAAAACTTGACGAACTATTATAATATTTACTACTGGGTACTACCTTGCATGCACTTAGGATGCAAACCACAGCCAAATATTAGGATCGCCGGATCCTTTATTTTCTCTTTTTCACTAAAAAGCTCATCGGTGCTGACCATGGCCTGCACATATCTGGCGGTGTGCAGATTACCTGATTAATAGAGACTTTGAGATAATAAGGATTAGGAGGTCTCGTGCCTACGCTCAAGTTTGGTTCAGGAGATGAAGACTATACTGCGCCAAGAATAACTCCGATGATGCCGTGAAGGAGGAGCCTTCACCCACCGACATACTCTGCCAACTTTGATGACGTCTAGAAATGCTTCCGCTAGATCAACCCTGTAATAGGTGTCTACTCAGTTGATGCAATATTTTGTAAACATTTACGATGTATGACTGTAATATCAACTGATATATGATAATGTAACGAGATCAATCTATGGTTTTATCACATTATAGCTCATTCTGTGGATTTTCCCTTCATGGAAAATCGAGGATGTTTCATTGAGCCTTGCCACTTCTTTCTTCATTGTTTCTAGGTTGGCAAGGTTAGTAGCATAAGCATTTAAATCAAGTTTGGTACATTGTTCACATGCTTGACTAGTGGAAGACCTAGATGCACCTTTGCTTTCGAGGAGGAGTGAGTTACTCTCAGCAAGAAGCTTATGTTGATCCTCAAGTTCATTATGCTTTTTCAACAAGCTAATCTTTGGTTGAGGTCAACATTAGCCTTCTTGGTGATAGTGTGGGCTTCTTGCTCTTTGACTAAAGCCACTTGCAAAGAATCCACCTCACTATTCTTCAAAGCAAGAGCCTCCTTGCTAGCAATATAGAGATCTTCTTGCTTAATAAGAGTCTTCTCTCTAGATGCTAGCTCAGCTTGTGTGCTCTCTAGTTCTTCCATTAGTCTAGCAATGAAAATTTTAGTTTTGTTATCCAAGTTCTTAGTTAGCTTATCAATTTCTTCATCACTAGATTCATCATCACTAAAGCAATCACTAGAATCACTACTCGAGATGTCACTAGGAGAGGGAGTTTTAGACTTGGATTTGGTTTTCACCTTCTCACCCTTTGCCATAAGACAAGTGTGAGGGAAGCAATCATCATCATCATCATCGGACAAGTTGTTGAATAGCTTTGGTGTTGAGGATGAAGCTTGAATGGCAATGGTTGCAATCTTTCTATCCTCTTCACTTGAGCTGTCCACGGTTGAGTCCCATTCATGTCCAATGTGAGCCTCTCCTATATCTTTCTTGTACCTTCTCTTGCTGCCCTCTTTGTGGTACTTCTTGTCTTGCCTCTTATCCTTCTTCTCATGGGGACAATCGGCTATGAAATGCTCCGTGCTACCACAATTATAGCATGTTCTCCTTTTCTTGTTAGGAAAGGTTCTTTTCACCAACTTGTAGCCATTGCTCTTGATTCCCTTGCGAAATCTTCTCATGAACAAAGCAAAGTCATCAATATGTTCTTGTTGCTGCTCACTATCGCTTTCTTCTTCACTAGATGATGAAGTTGTTGGCATTTCTTCCTTGACTTTCTTGGCTGTCCTTGACTTGAATGAAGCACCTTACTTGCTGCCCTTTTGCTTGCTTGATGTGGATTGCTTGCTTGCTACGGGTTGCAAGCTTCTCTTGCATGCCTTGAGTGCTACATCGTTGATTTTCATGTCCTCAAGCTTGGTTTGCAGCTCCCCAAGCCTTTGCCTCTCAAGTGCTTCCTCTCTATGCATGTCATGTGTCAAAAGCCTCCCAAAAACATCATTAGGAGTGAATTGCTCAAATCTCTTCTTCTCTCTAATCAAAGTCACAAGGGTCTCATTTCTTGGTGTGAAAGCTTCCAACATGACCCTCACAACCTTATGATCATTCACCTCGGTGCCACCAAGACCTCTAATCTTGCCAACAATGACCATCAACCTATCAAACATCTCTTGTGACCCTTCACCTTCATGGATTGCAAACCGGTTGAGCTTGGCCATCAATATTTCAATCTTAGACCTTCTCACCTTGTCAACACCCTCATGTGCCATGTGCAAGGTATCCCAAATTTTCTTGGCCACCTCCAAACCCATCACCTTATTGTACTCATCTCCATCCAAAGCACTAAGCAAACCACTAGTAGCTTGGGCATTGAGATGGATGTTGTGAAACTCAGCTTGTGTGGGTTTCTTTGGATCAACCGGTGCCTCTAAGCCATGATGCACAATCTCCCAAATCCCGGAATGAAGACCTACAAGATAAGTTTTCATCAAGTGCTTTCACTTGGCAAAGTTTGTCCCATCGAAATGAGGCAACTTTCCCACAGGCACATTGATGACACGTCTAGTGTCAAGGTTAGATAAAGATAAATAATCAAAGGATACGGCTCCATAGTTCGTGTAGCCGCTGCCTTTCTTGTTCTTGCTACTCTTGGTAGATTGATAAGTGCTATCATCATCTCCATTTTCGGTGCTACTTGAGTCATCATCACTTGAGGCCTCCTTCTTGCCCTTTTCTTCTCTTTTCTTCTTTTCTACTCTTGTCAGCCTTTTTTCTTCTCTTCTTTTTAGCTTTTCTCTTTTCTTTTCAGCTCTTCCTTCTCTTTTCTTCTTTCTTCTCTTCTAACTTATTTTGCTTCTCTTTTCAATCTTCTTTCTTCTCTTCTTCTAGCTCTTTCTCCTTCGGATATCTCAGCTGGTGACAGCGTGGATTGACTTGCCGTCGACACGCTGTCACTGCTGCTGTCGGTGGTGTGGAGATCATTACCACCACTGCCACCACGAACCTCACGAGCTGTACTCGCCTCCGCTTCACCGTTCTTGGCCATACCTCACGCGGTTAAGCGTAAACCTGAGGTAACCGGCTCTGATACCACTTGTAGGATCACGGACTGGCCTAAAAGGGGGTTGAATAGGCCTGTGAAAAAACTTCGCGAATGGAGGTTAGTAATAAGCGCGGCAGTGCCGGCCTGTAGAGCGGCACTGCCGTGCTGCCCGGCACTGCTGCTCCCAGAGCGGCAGTGCTGGACCTCGCAGAGCAAATTCTACACAATTCAAAAACTGCTTGGGAAAATTTAGATTGAACAAATTACTGATGTTCCCGGGTATGTGTAGACCCTAGGACACCTTTTCCTTGCCGCTAGAACACCACTGTAACACCCGAAAAATTGCATTCTTTTAAATAGTGGGAATTTATTTAATTATGCAATTAGTTGATCATTCCAATATAGGGAAATAATAATTTTTCTCAAATATAAAATCAAACCTAGGTCATATACATGTATGATGCATTCATGCTGGAGCATTTCTTCTTTGTACTGTTGTAGCTTATTTGAATTTCTCAATGCATCCGGGCAGTTGCAGGGAGCTGCTCTGGATTGGTGGGAGTCTTTCCGTTTTGGACGTGCCGACCCCATCTCTTGGCAGCAATTCCGTGAGGGGTTCCGCAATCATCATGTGCCTGCAGGGTTGATGAAGCTGAAGAAGGAGTTTCTTTCTCTGAAGTAGGGAGGTATGCTAGTTGCCGAGTACCGTGACAAGTTCATCCAATTGTCGCGGTATGCTCCAAAAGAGGTAGAAGATGATGCCAAGAAGTAAGAGCTCTTCTTGGAGGGACTGAATGATCATCTCCAGTACCAGTTGCTCTCCCACACTTTCACCAACTTCCAACAGGTGGTGGACAAAGCTTTGATCATCGAGAGCAAGCGCCGTGAGATAGATGAGAAGAAGAAGAAGAGAAAGTTTCAAGGGCAGTCGTCTGGAAGCAACAGCCACTTCCGTAACAACCAGCAGCAGCCTCAGCAACAACAACGTTTCCAGGGACAGTCTGGATTCAAGAACAATTTCCAGAATCAACAACGTTCCCAGAACCAGCAGCGTTCCCAGTACCAGCAACAAGGTGGCAACCAGACGCCACAACTGACTGCTCCCAACAACATCCCAGTGAAGAATGGTGCCCCCAACAAGTGTTTCCGTTGTGGCAAGGAAGGACACTTGTCCTACAATTGTCCTGAGAAGCAGAATCCCCAAGCCTCCCAGAAGCAGAACAACCAGCAGAGAGTGCCACCTCGCACCGGGAAGGTGAACCATGTGTCGGTTGATACGGCACAGGAGACTCCAGAGGTCATGATGGGTACGTTCAATATCGACTCCATCCCCACTACAGTTCTTTTTTACTCTGGTGCTTCGCATACTTTCATTTCGCACACATTTGTTAGAAAGCATGGTATTCCCCTTAGTGTCATGAAACATCCTATTATGGTTTCTTCTCCGGGTGGTGTTATGCAAGCTACTCTTCAGTGTCTCCCGATTACTGTCTCATTAAGGGAGGTAGAATTTGAGATAACCCCTACTGTGCTAAATACTGCCGGAATTGATCTTATCCTGGGTATGGATTGGATGATGAAGAACGACATCAATATAAAGTGCAAGGAGAAGGTCGTGACTATCACTACCCAGAAGGGAGATGAGGTCAGAGTTGAGGTTGTTTTGCAAGTTCAACGGAAAGCCACAGTACATCAGCTCAGAGAAGAAGTGCAGCCGGATAACTCAGTGGTGGATGAGTTCGAAGATGTGTTTCCAGATGAGTTACCAGGTATGCCGCCTGACCGTGACATTGAATTTATCATTGAGTTGTTACCTGGTACTGCACCTATAGCTAAACGTCCATATAGAATGGGAGTTAAAGAATTAGAAGAACTGAAGAAACAAATTAAAGAACTATCAGAAAAAGGTTTCATTCGTCCTAGTTCTTCACCATGGGGGGCCCGGTTATTTTTGTTGATAAGAAAGATGGAAGTCAAAGGATGTGTGTGGATTATCGGTCACTGAATGAGGTCACCATTAAGAACAAGTATCCATTGCCTAGAATTGATGACTTATTTGATCAGTTGAGAGGTGCTTGTGTGTTTTCCAAGATTGATCTCCGTTCAGGTTATCATCAGTTGAAGATTCGTAACTCTGACATACCTAAGACTGCATTCACTACTCGGTATGGATTGTATGAGTATACGGTAATGTCCTTTGGTTTGACTAATGCACCTGCCTACTTCATGTATCTGATGAACAAGGTATTCATGGAATTCTTGGATAAGTTTGTTGTGGTGTTCATTGATGATATCTTGATCTACTCCAAGAATAAAGAAGAGCATGCCGAACATCTGACATTGGTTTTGCAGAAGCTCAGAGAACACAAGCTGTATGCCAAGCGAAGTAAGTGCGAGTTCTGGTTGAGAGAAGTTGCTTTTCTAGGACATATTGTGTCCAATGGTGGAATTTCTGTAGACCCAAGCAAGGTGGCAGACGTGTTGAATTGGAAGCCGCCAACTGATGTGACTGGCATTCGTAGTTTTCTTGGTTTAGCTGGTTACTACCGAAGGTTCATTGAAGGATTCTCCAAGCTTGCGAAGCCAATGACTTCCTTGCTAGAGAAGAATGCCAAGTTTGTGTGGTCTGAGAAGTGTCAAGCTAGTTTCGAAGAATTGAAGAAGAGATTGACAACAGTGCCAGTGTTGGTTTTGCCGGACTTAAGTAAGAAGTTCTCTATCTATTGTGATGCTTCCCGCCTAGGTCTTGGTTGTGTTCTCATACAAGAAGGAAGAGTCGTAGCATATGCGTCGAGACAGTTGAGAAAGCATGAGTTGAATTATCCTACTCATGATTTGGAGGTAGCAGCTGTGGTTCACGCTCTGAAGTTATGGAGGCATTATCTGATTGGTCATAAGTGCGACATTTATACTGATCATAAGAGCTTGAAGTATATCTTCACCCAGTCAGAGTTGAATTTGAGGCAACGTCGTTGGTTGGAATTGATAAAGGATTATGACCTGGAAATGCATTATCATCCAGGCAAAGCAAATGTTGTGGCCGATGCTCTTAGTAGAAAAAGTTATGTTAATGAGATTCGAGCAACCACTATACCCGTAGAGTTGTGTGCAGAGATGGAGCATCTCAACTTGGGAATTGTGATCAATGCTGTTGAGATGGAGGTTGAACCCACACTAGAGCAAGAGATACGAAAGGCTCAGTTGGAAGATGAGAAGCTCAAAGAAATAGCAGAGAACATTGTGGTTGGAAAATCACCCGGATTCAGGCTAGATGAGAATGGAACCTTATGGTTTGGGAAGAGACTCTGTGTACCTGAAGTGAAATCCATCCGAGACGCTATACTGCGTGAAGCTCATGAGTCAGCATATTCTATACACCCAGGAAGTACCAAGATGTATTTGGATCTGAAGGAAAAATATTGGTGGGTTGGATTGAAGCGTGATGTAGCAGAATATGTGGCTATCTGTGATACCTGTCAGAGAGTTAAATCTGAACACCAGAGGCCTGCAGGATTGCTACAACCACTAAAGATACCTGAGTGGAAGTGGGAAGAAGTCGGTATGGACTTCATAGTTGGATTGCCACGTACTCAGAGAGGTTATGATTCAATCTGGGTAATTGTGGATCGACTGACTAAAGTTGCTCATTTCCTCCCCGTTAAGACCACCTATACCGGAGCAAGACTTGCAGAGTTGTATATGGAAAGGATTGTGTGTCTACATGGAGTTCCAAAGAAGATAGTGTCCGATAGGGGTACGCAGTACACCTCACAGTTTTGGCAACAAGTGCATAGATCATTGGGAACACGGTTGAATTTTAGTTCTGCATATCACCCTCAAACTGACGGTCAAACTGAACGGATTAATCAGATTTTGGAAGATATGTTGAGAGCTTGTGCTTTACAGTATGGAACGAGTTGGGATAAGAGTCTGCCGTATGCGGAGTTCTCTTATAATAATAGTTACCAGAAAAGTCTCAAGATGGCACCCTTCGAAGCATTGTATGGACGCAAGTGCAGGACACCCTTGTTTTGGAATCAAACTGGAGAAAGTCAAGTGTTTGGACCGGATGTGTTGAGAGACGCAGAGGAGCAAGTCCAGACAATAAGAGAGAACTTGAGAATAGCACAATCTAGACAGAAGAGCTATGCGGATACACGGAGAAGAGAACTAGCTTTAATGTAGGAGACCATGTATATCTTAAAGTGTCCCCGATGAGAAGTGTGAAGAGGTTCAACAGCAAAGGAAAATTGGCACCAAGGTATATTGGTCCTTTCAAGATCCTAGAGAGACGTGGAGAAGTGGCATATCAGCTAGAACTTCCGGAAAGCTTGTCCGGTGTGCATGATGTGTTCCACATATCTCAGTTGAGAAAGTGTTTGAGAGTACCGGAAGAGCAGGTTCCTGTCGAGGAAATAGTTTTCAAGGAGGGTCTCACTTATGAGGAACATCCAGTGAAAATTTTGGAAACCGCAGAAAGAGTTACAAGAAGTCGAGTTATAAAGATGTGCAAGGTGCAGTGGCATCGGTACTCTGAGGAAGAAGCTACATGGGAAAGAGAGGAAGATCTCAGAGAAAAGTACCCGGAGTTGTTTGAGTAAGCACCAACTGAATCTTGAGGACGAGATTATTTTTAAGGGGGGTAGAATTGTAACACCCGAAAAATTGCATTCTTTTAAATAGTGGGAATTTATTTAATTATGCAATTAGTTGATCATTCCAATATAGGGAAATAATAATTTTTCTCAAATATAAAATCAAACCTAAGTCATACACATGTATGATGCATTCATGCTGGAGCATTTCTTCTTTGTACTGTTGTAGCTTATTTGAATTTCTCAAATATTTCAAAACCCAATTTGAAAATCCTTTTGGAAAATGAAATTGGAAAATGGAAAAGGAAATAGAGAAGAGCCCTTCCCCTCTCCTCCCTGGCCCCAGCCGGTCCAGGTCGGATGGCCCGAGGCCAGCTCGGTCGACCAGCTCCTTATCCCTTCTGACTGACGAGCGGGACCCATGGGTCAGCCCCTTCTTTCTCCACCTCCCTCGCCGCGCGAACAGAGACGCCACTGCCGTGTTCATCCGCCGCGGCCGAGCACGCACGCGCGAAGCGTCCCTCTGCCGTGACTGCCAGCCCGACCTCAGCGCTCGGCGCTACCGACCTGTGGACCCACAGGACAGCCCCTTCCCTGTTTCCCTCTGCTGCTCGCCGAGAGTCCGACGCGGGCAAGAAAGAAACGGCCGAAGCCGAGTTCGTCGCCGCGCCGAGAAGTCCGAAGCAGAGAAGAAACGGCCGAAGCCGATTTCTCCGCTCGCCGAGTTTGTTTCAATCTCCGAGATTGTCGTCACGTCTCGGGAGTACTTAAGCAGCGCCACATCCCCTCGTAGCCGTCACCTAACCCTAGCCGCCTCTTCTCGCCGCTACTGTCGAGCTTCCGCGAGAACCGAGCAGCCGCCGCCGCGAGCAATTAGCTCGATTCGCCACCAATTTCCTCTCGGTAAGCCTTTGAGGAGCTTCGCGGTGATCTTGTGAAGTTCCCGAGCACTTCGCCCCTTCGATTTGCGCACTGACACACCTCCGCCGCCGTTGCAGAGAGCCACCGTCCGCCGGGTCACGCCGCGAGCTATCTCCGAGTCGATTTCCGACCTTCCCATCACCCTAGGTGAGCTTGCGATGCTCTTCCCGATCTATGGGTACCCTTCCCGACCTATTTCATGCACCGAGGGCCGAGTTCACCTTCTTCGGTTGCCCGCCGGCCATGGCGCCGCCGTCGGCCTCTGTTTTCCGGCCGAGAGCACCGCCACCCCTCCTCTCTGTTAATCTGATCCGCCGATTTTGAATCGGACGGCCGAAGAGCAGCCCATACCGATTCGGCCGGCGTTTTTTTTTCGAATAACCCCATGCAGTTTTTAATGCTTAGCCCGCAGCCCTTAGCGTAATCAGTAGATTACGTTTGAAGGCGTATTTATTTTCGGTATATATGAAAATGTGTTTTCAGATTTGAATTCAAAATTGTTTCATTTATAATTTCCACGTTTTAGCTCCGATTTGAACGATTCAAATTGCGTTAGATTCGTAATTTCATAATCTATCTGATGGTACCACTGTTTCATATATTTTCCACTCTTAAAATTCGAGATTATATTTAATCTATTATTATTCTATTATAAATCTTGTAAAATTCATATCTTCCTCGTTTTAAATCCGATTTGCGCAAACTTTATATCGATGTGATCGTAGCAACGCGTAGATTTGTTTTATAACCTTTTTAATTTATTTTCTCTCTGTTGGTGTACTGTTCTAATGAAAACTCTTATTGTATGCATGATTGCCCCTATATGCGTGTGTGTTGTTATGATGGATCGAGTATAGACGGTGAGCCATACGTGGGTGACCAAGATCAGTACTGCGACAACCCGGATCACCAGGAGTTTGCTGATCAAGGCAAGTATTAGCATGGATCATCCTTGTTGTCCTATTCACCAAATAAATAATTGCATATGCACGTGTCTTCCTTGTTAACCATAGTTACTTGCTAGTTTTGTTATCCTGTTCCTTGCAACCTATGGGTTTATGCATGTGGTAATTGATGCTTGTGCGTTATTGATATTATGATCATGTAAACTGATTAATTGAATATGCAATAAGGATTAGAAGATGTTTTTTTTGCAACATGGAACTAGCAGATTGGAGCATAGTTTTGTGATGCACCATATCCTTCCCCCTTGGTAATGATCTGTCAGCAAAAGCTGGGACTTACAGTGCAAATATGAGGGCTATATGGCTCTGGTTTTAGCTCAGTATGAGGACCTTTTCTAGCTTGTTAGAGGTTACCGAAAGGCGCAAGAGGGGCTTTGACGACTCGGGTATAGTGCGGCCTCTGTCCATATGTGTATAACCTGCGTGACCTTGTGCCATATGGAAGGGGGGCTCTACATCTGCTTGCCGAGGAAACCTCGCGGCCCTAACATGTTAGACGAAACCTTTGAAAGGCTTCATAGTGAAACCCTGCTCTCTCACCTTGGTAGTGTTATGGGAGTAATTAACCCGAGCAAATGGGAATCACGGCTCATAGTGAAAGTGCACAACCTCTGCAGAGTGTAAAACTGGTATACTAGCCGCGCTCACGGTCACGAGTGGCCCGGAAAACTCACGGAGTAGTTATCTTACAGGGTGATGTTTACTTGTTGCTAATCTATTTATTGCTACTCATTAATTGTATTTACTATGATCATGAGAATTTATTAACTTGTTGCTATCCAACTGCATAAAAGATGATTAATTAAAAGCAACCTGCTGTTAAACCGTGTCAACCTTTTGAGCCTCATGAACCCATGCTAGTCTTGTTGAGTACGACATGTACTTACGCTTGTTTATTTTTCATTACTTGGTTAAAATCCTGGATGGGTAACAGATGGTGATAGTGATGAGGACTACCCAGAGGACTACTAGACTTGTGCTTCACCAGTCGACGTCCCTGTGCTATGGAGCTACCGCGAGAGTTATCTTTATTTTTCCGCTGTGTAATGACTTTGATATTGTTCGCTATGTATTAAACATCGGTTATGATACAATTTATGCAATTTGTTGGCTTATGTGTGTGACTGATCTCTGGGCGCACATAAGATTATGCATCCCATTTTATCCTTAAAATTGGGTGTGACAGATTGGTATCAGAGCCGTGTTGACTGTAGGACGCAAGCCTAGTTAGCACTGGATAGCCCTTAGCTTTATTATCTCTTTTACTTGTTATATTAATTTGTTACAAGTTTTTGCTGATATCCTACCCTTGTCCATTGCAAAATTTTGACTTAATCTTAATTCTTGTAGATGGCCAACCTTAAGCGCACTGCTCGCAAGCGTGTCATGCCACCTAAGAGGTACCTGCAGCGCTTCATCTCTGGCGGACGTGTATCCCGACCAGAGTTACCCGCGGAAGACGTACCAGTGGAGGAGCCCCAGCAGGAGGTGCCCGCAGAGGAGCCCAGTGAAGAGCCCTTGGAAGACAGCACTGAAAACGTACCTATGGAGGACCCTCAGGAAGATGAACCCGAGAAGGTGGAGCCGCAGGGTGACCAGGATTGTGCTGGCGACCCTGATGACGAAGATGATGAAGGCGACTCGGATGACTCCGATGACCCCGATGACGATGGCGACGATGATGGAGACCAAGGTGGAAAACCCTGGGTGGGAATGATTCACTATGATCATCATGGTGATGACTACTACCACCCGCTGCTTCTCGACTTGGTGCGCCGCTTCTACCCCAACGCCTCGGTGCTGTACAAGACGGAGCACTGGAAGCACCCTAACTACGCCGACTACTATGAGACGAGGGTGTACATCAAGGAGGGAAGCCAGGTGAAGAATATCCACTATGCTGTCTCCATTCGACTCTCCAAAGCTGCCGCCATCAAGGATGCCGCACGACAAGCTCTTATGGTGCACCGCCATGAGAATTGGGACATCATCAAGTGGGAGATGCACCGCTACCTTCCCCGCCGACAGAGTGGCCAAGCTAACTGCAGCATCGCCGGTCTACTTGGAGAAGTGAACGCCCGACTCCACGCTGCCTTGGAATGTTTGGCCCAGACCAACACTTTTCTGGACCAGACACTGGATGAGCTGAACACCAGGACTGAAGCTAACTACAAGCTCAGCCGGGCGGTGGATGAGTTGAACAGGCAACTCGGTGTTGGACCCCCTCCGCCATCACCAAGGTGCCTAGCTGAATCGCCGCCAAGGAACCGAGGTGACCATGGAGATGCTCACACCCGCACCGACATCGACCCCTAGAGGAGTTACCCCCAGTTAGTAGCAAAAGACGCTAGTAGCGCAAGTTGAGTCAAGTCGAGTCTAGTTCGTGTCTTGTGAACTTTTGTGCTAGATTGCTTTTCCTTATGAACAATGCTTGATTTGGAGTTTGTAATGAGTGCTGAGATTGTGGGCATGTCCGCAAAATCTCTTTATATAAGGTTTGAATTAATGCATAATAGTTTGGGTTGATTATCTCAGTTTCCAGCAGTGCTGTTTCTCAGACCTCTCTGCCTTAGTTATTTTTCCTATTTAATTATATACGACCAAAAATCGTGAAATTTTTTTTTGTGAAAAACTAGACTTCTGTAGTTTTCTTTGGCTGCAAGAATCATCTCAATATCAGTTACGGTTTGGGAGAAACAAATGTCACAAGTCAAAGTATCTGCGCTGTCTGTTACTCTGAAACAGTTTCGAATCAAATCTGTTTTTGCTAAACTTAACGACAGAATCTGGAGAGATGGTCTGAATAAAAGTTGTAGAGTTTTTCTCATGCTTTCCAACCATGTATAGCATGTCTCTGTTTGACTTCGGGAACTCCATATATGACTATTTTTCTACTCTACCATTGTTGGATCGCACCCAGAATTTCCTGTTCTAGTCTTTTAAGTGTTATTTTAATGGAAAAGAATTCTAAACCTCACTTCAATGATTTGAACAGCAGATGGCCCACACCAGGAGGAACCCAAGGGGTGATGGTACCTCTGAAGAAAATACTAATCCACCACCACCTCCGCCACAGCCTAATATGGAGCAACTGATGATGATGCAAACACAGCTGATGCAGCAGATGGCCCAGAACATTCAACTGCTGCAGTGAAGCAATGGCAACGGGAACCCACCTCCACCACCCCGTGACAAGAGAAGCGAATTCTTGAAGGGACGCCCGCCCACATTCGATCATTCCAGTGATCCTCTCCAAGCTGATGATTGGCTGCGTGCAATAGAAAGGCAGCTGGAGATCGCCCAATGCAATGACGTCGAGAAGGTTCTCTATGCATCCGGGCAGTTGCAGGGAGCTGCTCTGGATTGGTGGGAGTCTTTCCGTTTTGGACGTGCCGACCCCATCTCTTGGCAGCAATTCCGTGACGGGTTCCGCAATCATCATGTGCCTGCAGGGTTGATGAAGCTGAAGAAGAAGGAGTTTCTTTCTCTGAAGCAGGGAGGTATGCTAGTTGCCGAGTACCGTGACAAGTTCATCCAATTATCGCGGTATGCTCCAAAAGAGGTAGAAGATGATGCCAAGAAGTAAGAGCTCTTCTTGGAGGGACTGAATGATCATCTCCAGTACCAGTTGCTCTCCCACACTTTCGCCAACTTTCAACAGTTGGTGGACAAAGCTTTGATCATCGAGAGCAAGCGCTGTGAGATAGAGGAGAAGAAGAAGAAGAGAAAGTTTCAAGGGCAGTCGTCTGGAAGCAACAGCCACTTCCGTAACAACCAGCAGCAGCCTCAGCAACAACAACGTTTCCAGGGACAGTCTGGATTCAAGAACAATTTCCAGAATCAACAACGTTCCCAGAACCAGCAGCGTTCCCAGTACCAGCAACAAGGTGGCAACCAGGCGCCACAACTGACTGCTCCCAACAACATCCCAGTGAAGAATAGTGCCCCCAACAAGTGTTTCCGTTGTGGCAAGGAAGGACACTTGTCCTACAATTGTCCTGAGAAGCAGAATCCCCAAGCCTCCCAGAAGCAGAACAACCAGCAGAGAGTGCCACCTCGCACCGGGAAGGTGAACCATGTGTCGGTTGATACGGCACAGGAGACTCCAGAGGTCATGATGGGTACGTTCAATATCGACTCCATCCCCGCTACAGTTCTTTTTTACTCTGGTGCTTCGCATACTTTCATTTCGCACACATTTGTTAGAAAGCATGGTATTCCCCTTAGTGTCATGAAACATCCTATTATGGTTTCTTCTCCGGGTGGTGTTATGCAAGCTACTCTTCAGTGTCTCCCGATTACTGTCTCATTAAGGGAGGTAGAATTTGAGATAACCCCTACTGTGCTAAATACTACCGGAATTGATCTTATCCTGGGTATGGATTGGATGATGAAGAACGACATCAATATAAAGTGCAAGGAGAAGGTCGTGACTATCACTACCCAGAAGGGAGATGAGGTCAGAGTTGAGGTTGTTTTGCAAGTTCAACGGAAAGCCACAGTACATCAGCTCAGAGAAGAAGTGCAGCCGGATAACTCAGTGGTGGATGAGTTCGAAGATGTGTTTCCAGATGAGTTACCAGGTATGCCGCCTGACCGTGACATTGAATTTATCATTGAGTTGTTACCTGGTACTGCACCTATAGCTAAACGTCCATATAGAATGGGAGTTAAAGAATTAGAAGAACTGAAGAAACAAATTAAAGAACTATCAGAAAAAGGTTTCATTCGTCCTAGTTCTTCACCATGGGGGGCCCCGGTTATTTTTGTTGATAAGAAAGATGGAAGTCAAAGGATGTGTGTGGATTATCGGTCACTGAATGAGGTCACCATTAAGAACAAGTATCCATTGCCTAGAATTGATGACTTATTTGATCAGTTGAGAGGTGCTTGTGTGTTTTCCAAGATTGATCTCCGTTCAGGTTATCATCAGTTGAAGATTCGTAACTCTGACATACCTAAGACTGCATTCACTACTCGGTATGGATTGTATGAGTATACGGTAATGTCCTTTGGTTTGACTAATGCACCTGCCTACTTCATGTATCTGATGAACAAGGTATTCATGGAATTCTTGGATAAGTTTGTTGTGGTGTTCATTGATGATATCTTGATCTACTCCAAGAATAAAGAAGAGCATGCCGAACATCTGACATTGGTTTTGCAGAAGCTCAGAGAACACAAGCTGTATGCCAAGCGAAGTAAGTGCGAGTTCTGGTTGAGAGAAGTTGCTTTTCTAGGACATATTGTGTCCAATGGTGGAATTTCTGTAGACCCAAGCAAGGTGGCAGACGTGTTGAATTGGAAGCCGCCAACTGATGTGACTGGCATTCGTAGTTTTCTTGGTTTAGCTGGTTACTACCGAAGGTTCATTGAAGGATTCTCCAAGCTTGCGAAGCCAATGACTTCCTTGCTAGAGAAGAATGCCAAGTTTGTGTGGTCTGAGAAGTGTCAAGCTAGTTTCGAAGAATTGAAGAAGAGATTGACAACAGCGCCAGTGTTGGTTTTGCCGGACTTAAGTAAGAAGTTCTCTATCTATTGTGATGCTTCCCGCCTAGGTCTTGGTTGTGTTCTCATACAAGAAGGAAGAGTCGTAGCATATGCGTCGAGACAGTTGAGAAAGCATGAGTTGAATTATCCTACTCATGATTTGGAGGTAGCAGCTGTGGTTCACGCTCTGAAGTTATGGAGGCATTATCTGATTGGTCATAAGTGCGACATTTATACTGATCATAAGAGCTTGAAGTATATCTTCACCCAGTCAGAGTTGAATTTGAGGCAACGTCGTTGGTTGGAATTGATAAAGGATTATGACCTGGAAATGCATTATCATCCAGGCAAAGCAAATGTTGTGGCCGATGCTCTTAGTAGAAAAAGTTATGTTAATGAGATTCGAGCAACCACTATACCCGTAGAGTTGTGTGCAGAGATGGAGCGTCTCAACTTGGGAATTGTGATCAATGCTGTTGAGATGGAGGTTGAACCCACACTAGAGCAAGAGATACGAAAGGCTCAGTTGGAAGATGAGAAGCTCAAAGAAATAGCAGAGAACATTGTGGTTGGAAAATCACCCGGATTCAGGCTAGATGAGAATGGAACCTTATGGTTTGGGAAGAGACTCTGTGTACCTGAAGTGAAATCCATCCGAGACGCTATACTGCGTGAAGCTCATGAGTCAGCATATTCTATACACCCAGGAAGTACCAAGATGTATTTGGATCTGAAGGAAAAATATTGGTGGGTTGGATTGAAGCGTGATATAGCAGAATATGTGGCTATCTGTGATACCTGTCAGAGAGTTAAATCTGAACACCAGAGGCCTGCAGGATTGCTACAACCACTAAAGATACCTGAGTGGAAGTGGGAAGAAGTCGGTATGGACTTCATAGTTGGATTGCCACGTACTCAGAGAGGTTATGATTCAATCTGGGTAATTGTGGATCGACTGACTAAAGTTGCTCATTTCCTCCCCGTCAAGACCACCTATACCGGAGCAAGACTTGCAGAGTTGTATATGGAAAGGATTGTGTGTCTACATGGAGTTCCAAAGAAGATAGTGTCCGATAGGGGTACGCAGTACACCTCACAGTTTTGGCAACAAGTGCATAGATCATTGGGAACACGGTTGAATTTTAGTTCTGCATATCACCCTCAAACTGACGGTCAAACTGAACGGATTAATCAGATTTTGGAAGATATGTTGAGAGCTTGTGCTTTACAGTATGGAACGAGTTGGGATAAGAGTCTGCCGTATGCGGAGTTCTCTTATAATAATAGTTACCAGAAAAGTCTCAAGATGGCACCCTTCGAAGCATTGTATGGACGCAAGTGCAGGACACCCTTGTTTTGGAATCAAACTGGAGAAAGTCAAGTGTTTGGACCGGATGTGTTGAGAGACGCAGAGGAGCAAGTCCAGACAATAAGAGAGAACTTGAGAATAGCACAATCTAGACAGAAGAGCTATGCGGATACACGGAGAAGAGAACTAGCTTTAATGTAGGAGACCATGTATATCTTAAAGTGTCCCCGATGAGAAGTGTGAAGAGGTTCAACAGCAAAGGAAAATTGGCACCAAGGTATATTGGTCCTTTCAAGATCCTAGAGAGACGTGGAGAAGTGGCATATCAGCTAGAACTTCCGGAAAGCTTGTCCGGTGTGCATGATGTGTTCCACATATCTCAGTTGAGAAAGTGTTTGAGAGTACCGGAAGAGCAGGTTCCTGTCGAGGAAATAGTTTTCAAGGAGGGTCTCACTTATGAGGAACATCCAGTGAAAATTTTGGAAACCGCAGAAAGAGTTACAAGAAGTCGAGTTATAAAGATGTGCAAGGTGCAGTGGCATCGGTACTCTGAGGAAGAAGCTACTTGGGAAAGAGAGGAAGATCTCAGAGAAAAGTACCCGGAGTTGTTTGAGTAAGCACCAACTGAATCTCGAGGACGAGATTATTTTTAAGGGGGGTAGAATTGTAACACCCGAAAAATTGCATTCTTTTAAATAGTGGGAATTTATTTAATTATGCAATTAGTTGATCATTCCAATATAGGGAAATAATAATTTTTCTCAAATATAAAATCAAACCTAAGTCATACACATGTATGATGCATTCATGCTGGAGCATTTCTTCTTTGTACTGTTGTAGCTTATTTGAATTTCTCAAATATTTCAAAACCCAATTTGAAAATCCTTTTGGAAAATGAAATTGGAAAATGGGAAAGGAAATAGAGAAGAGCCCTTCCCCTCTCCTCCCTGGCCCCAGCCGGCCTAGGTCGGATGGCCCGAGGCCAGCTCGGCCGACCAGCTCCTTATCCCTTCTGACTGACGAGCGGGACCCACGGGTCAGCCCCTTCTTTCTCCACCTCCCTCGCCGCGCGAACAGAGACGCCGCTGCCGTGTTCATCCGCCGTGGCCGAGCACGCACGCGCGAAGCGTCCCTCTGCCGTGACTGCCAGCCCGACCCCAGCGCTCGGCGCTACCGACCTGTGGACCCACAGGACAGCCCCTTCCCTGTTTCCCTCTGCTGCTCGCCGAGAGTCCGACGCGGGCAAGAAAGAAACGGCCGAAGCCGAGTTCGTCGCCGCGCCGAGAAGTCCGAAGCAGAGAAGAAATGGCCGAAGCCGATTTCTCCGCTCGCCGAGTTTGTTTCAATCTCCGAGATTGTCGTCACGCCTCGGGAGTACTTAAGCAGCGCCACATCCCCTCGTAGCCGTCACCTAACCCTAGCCGCCTCTTCTCGCCGCTACTGCCGAGCTTCCGCGAGAACCGAGCAGCCGCCGCCGCGAGCAATTAGCTCGATTCGCCACCAATTTCCTCTCGGTAAGCCTTTGAGGAGCTTCGCGGTGATCTTGTGAAGTTCCCGAGCACTTCCCCCCTTCGATTTGTGCACTGACACACCTCCGCCGCCGTTGCAGAGAGCCACCGTCCGCCGGGTCACGCCGCGAGCTATCTCCGAGTCGATTTCCGACCTTCCCATCACCCTAGGTGAGCTTGCGATGCTCTTCCCGATCTATGGGTACCCTTCCCGACCTATTTCATGCACCGAGGGCTGAGTTCACCTTCTTTGGCGGCCCTCCGGCCATGGCGCCGCCGTCGGCCTCTGTTTTCCGGCCGAGAGCACCGCCACCCCTCCTCTCTATTAATCTGATCCGCCGATTTTGAATCGGACGGCCGAAGAGCAGCCCATACCGATTCGGCCGGCGTTTTTTTTTGCGAATAACCCCCTGCAGTTTTTAATGCTTAGCCCACAGCCCTTAGCGTAATCAGTATATTACGTTTGAAGGCGTATTTATTTTCGGTATATATGAAAATGTGTTTTCAGATTTGAATTCAAAATTGTTTCATTTAGAATTTCCACGTTTTAGCTCCGATTTGAACGATTCAAATTACGTTAGATTCGTAATTTCATAATCTATCTGATGGTACCGCTGTTTCATATATTTTCCACTCTTAAAATTCGAGATTATATTTAATCTATTATTATTCTATTATAAATCTTGTAAAATTCATATCTTCCTCGTTTTAAATCCGATTTGCGCAAACTTTATATCGATGTGATCGTAGCAACGCGTAGATTTGTTTTATAACCTTTTTAATTTATTTTCTCTCTGTTGGTGTACTGTTCTAATGAAAACTCTTATTGTATGCATGATTGCCCCTATATGCGTGTGTGTTGTTATGATGGATCAAGTATAGACGGTGAGCCATACGTGGGTGACCAAGATCAGTGCTGCGACAACCCGGATCACCAGGAGTTTGCTGATCAAGGCAAGTATTAGCATGGATCATCCTTGTTGTCCTATTCACCAAATAAATAATTGCATATGCACGTGTCTTCCTTGTTAACCATAGTTACTTCCTAGTTTTGTTATCCTGTTCCTTGCAACCTATGGGTTTATGCATGTGGTAATTGATGCTAGTGCGTTATTGATATCATGATCATGTAAACTGATTAATTGAATATACAATAAGGATTAAAAGATGTTTTTTTTGCAACATGGAACTAGCAGATTGGAGCATAGTTTTGTGATGCACCATATCCTTCCCCCTTGGTAATGATCTGTCAGTAAAAGCTGGGACTTACAGTGCAACTATGAGGGCTATATGGCTCTGGTTTTAGCTCAGTATGAGGACCTTTTCTAGCTTGTTAGAGGTTACCGAAAGGCGCAAGAGGGGCTTTGACGACTCGGGTATAGTGCGGCCTCTGTCCATATGTGTATAACCTGCGTGACCTTGTGCCATATGGAAGGGGGGCTCTACATCTGCTTGCCGAGGAAACCTCGCGGCCCTAACATGTTAGACGAACCTTTGAAAGGCTTCATAGTGAAACCCTGCTCTCTCACCTTGGTAGTGTTATGGGAGTAATTAACCCGAGCAAATGGGAATCACGGCTCATAGTGAAAGTGCACAACCTCTGCAGAGTGTAAAACTGGTATACTAGCCGCGCTCACGGTCACGAGTGGCCCGGAAAACTCACGGAGTAGTTATCTTATAGGGTGATGTTTACTTGTTGCTAATCTATTTATTGCTACTTATTAATTGTGTTTACTATGATCATGAGAATGGGTTTATTAACTTGTTGCTATCCAACTGTATAAAAGATGATTAATTAAAAGCAACCTGCTGTTAAACCGTGTCAACCTTTTGAGCCTCATGAACCCATGCTAGTCTTGTTGAGTACGACATGTACTTACGCTTGTTTATTTTTCATTACTTGGTTAAAATCCCGGATGGGTAACAGATGGTGATAGTGATGAGGACTACCCAGAGGACTACTAGACTTGTGCTTCACCAGTCGACGTCCCTGTGCTATGGAGCTACCGCGAGAGTTATCTTTATTTTTCCGCTGTGTAATGACTTTGATATTGTTCGCTATGTATTAAACATCTGTTATGATACAATTTATGCAATTTGTTGGCTTATGTGTGTGACTGATCTCTGGGCGCACATAAGATTATGCATCCCATTTTATCCTTAAAATTGGGTGTGACAACCACCAATTCGTAGATCGGGACCAAAGCCTAGAAGTCAAGAAACTCAACAAATAGAGAATGAAACAAGCAACACAAGTGACAAAAAATTTAACCCGTGGTTCAGCTCGCCATAAAGGCTTGCGTACTCCACGTTGTTTAGGTTCCGCAAAGGAAACTTGGGTTCACAAAGCCCAATCCTCGTTCTCAAATCAAGAGAGTTAACTCTTAAAAAGAGGGGGTGATTTCACTAGCTTGTGAGGGTGATTACAAACCTCCCGGGGCTGCCACAAGATTGGCAAGCTCACCGAGCGACGCTCTAGTCGGCTAGGAGCAAGCTCCAAGAGTAACAAATGCAAACCACCGGCTTGAACGCGAACCAAGCGCTTGAGGAAGTTGAAGATCAGTGGGAAGAAGCTTGTTCTTTCTAAGATTCAGGTCACACTCTTCTAGATTCAAACTAGGATTCAAACTTTTGAGTAGAGAGCTTGTTGGGAGTGAGAGAGAGAGCAAGAAAGTGGCTTCTCTGGTCTGGGAACTGAGAAAATGGCAGAGATGACCGTTGGGGGTGACAGGAGGGAGGCTAAGAAGCCCCTCGAGTCTAACGGTCAAAACAAGTCGCGGCAGTGCCGGGCCTAGGGCCGGCAGTGCCGCGCTGCCAAACCAGGACAGAATGATCTGAAATTTTGTAGCTACCTTTGGCAGTGGAAGTGAGGATGTTTGGTGTAGAGATTTGCACTTGGTCACACTTTCAAACCTGTCTTTTGCATTCTCCTTAATAGTATGGCTTTCCTATACTCAATTTCAAAATCAAAACGAATTTAAACCTCCTTGGAGCCGGATGCCGCATCCTTTAAATGTTAGGGGTCCACCTGCATAAGATTACATCCTCCTAATGCTTTTGCCTGTCCATCATCTCAATAAATCTCATTAGTCTTCTAATCGCGTGGTCATTATCACCAAAACCCACTTTAGGGTTTGATTGCACTTACAGTTTTTAGTTAGCCTATTCACTCCTTTCTAGCTAATTAGGACGTTTCACCTCCTCTTAAGATGACTTCATTGATATTAAGACTTCTTATCCGATTGATCATCCAACCACCCCTACAATCCATGGCTGGTGACCTGAGCATTTTGCAAAATTGCAAGTCGGGGCGAAAAAAATCTGATTATTTCGGGCCGAAAAAGTCCCGTCCATGATCGTTCTACTGGTAAGTCAGGCCTAATTTTCAGGCACACTTTACGCTGTAAAACAGCTAAAAAGGTATTTTGGGCCGGGCTCGGGCCAAGAATTATTTTTTTGGCAGCGAGATCTGTGGCCAAGCTCTACCTATTAAGGTTTGTCGGCGGGCAAAAACCCATCAGGCTTTGCATAGGTCTAAGCATGTGCATACTATTACTATGAAACGATATCTTCTATCTACACGATTTTCCATAATATGCATGTCATTCCCCCTTATCATCTTCTTCTTTATCCTCTCCTACTACAACATCTCCTCTATGCCCTCGTCTCTACTCGTTGCTTCCACCCCCACCCAAATCCCTAGCCTTAGCCCCACCCTCAATGGTCCCAGCCTTTTGTCGGGTATCAAAGTATGGGGTACCCAACTTCAATGCAAAAACAAGCAACCTCAGCGCAACCTGGCCCAAATAAGGCCAGCCAAAGCCCACGAAGGCTACGCACGCGAAGGCCCAAAGTGGCCTCACGTAAGGCCCGGCGGCACCCACGGGCGCCAAATCTCCGATTCGCCCGAGCCTCCACGAGAGGGCTCAGGACAGCGGCACCCTCGGGCGCCAAATCTCTAATTCGCCCGAGCCTCCTCATCTCCCTCGAGCGCGATCCCTATAAGGCATCCAATGCACAGTCGACGTCAGCAGGGCAATCTTGGACCGCAAGGGACCCCTCTGACCACTTTACAGGTGCGGCCCCACTGACTGGACGCCGCGAGGCGATAGCACCCCGCTCGTGCACGTCCTTCGTACCAACTGCCATACCTCCTCCGGTGACCGATACGACGGTCCCACTCCTTCCACTCCGTCCCAAGGACAGTCAACCGGATGACACCCCTTGCTGGCGGAGAGATTCTCCAACTACGATAGCGACAGTTCCTGCCCATAACGCACAAGTCTCGCGGGGACAGGAGAGGTGACGGCTGTCCCGCCGATCCGGGAGTATGGGCAATATAGCAACAGGACCATTCACCTCTCGGGAAAGTACCGCGCATGAGGGGAAAACACGCCCGAGAGAGGACACCCCTAACGACCCGTCCCGTCGCGCTCCCGACGGCAAAGAAGGCTCCCGAGCCTCGGGAGTCAATCTTTAAAAGTCAACCAGTCTTCTCGTTGCACTGTGCAGGACCGGACGCGACGCCGTGACTCATCGCCACGCAGCAAGCCACGTCCCATACACTGTGCCATTTTGGAACTCAACGATCGAACAGTGGAAGATCAGTCGAATGACCGAAGCCATATCGCCGAAACGCCAAGACGATGGCGTGGCTGACGATAGCCACTAATCACCTCTGCTCCCACCATGCCGAGTATCGTCATCATAGGTCACCACATGTAACTTTAGCTTTTCCCCTGTAACTATAAAAGGGAGGGCGGAGGCCAGTAACAGATGGAGATTCACCAAGTTCACGACACCAACATACATACAACACAACTACACGAAAACGAAAGCATCCTCTTCCGCGCACAAGAGACTTGGGATACTCTCCCTCTCTCGACTCAGCTTGTAACCCCTACTACAAGCACCCCAGTGCAAGGCAACACGACTCGCCTCTCCACTGGACGTAGGGCCCTCTTGGCCTGAACCAGTATAAATCTCCCGTGTTCCTCCTTGCACACCATCCGAAATCTCAACGGCAAAATACAAGTTACTAACCGGTGTTAGCGTTCGCCAAAACTAGCACCGACACCTTTGCACAACACTCAAACTCACTTGCTGGCTGTTTCCACACTCGGGGCGACAACCTTGGCTTCAGCTTTGCCATTCATGGCCTCCCTTAGCCCGATTCTTAATCTTTGCGCTCATGCTTTAAAAAACGTAATGGAATACCATCAATAGGGGCATGAAAGGCATTTGCCCAATCAATCATTATTATTGTGACCTAACTTAATTTGCCTCGGCAAAGCACATATTAGTTACAATAATTTTACATCATCATTAACCACCAAAATCTACTAGGGCCTATAGATGCTCATATTTTTATGTATTGATATGAATAGGGATTTTGGTGAAAAGAAGTTTTTCAACATTTTCTTGAAAACAGATTTCAAATTATTTGTCATCCTTTATTTTGGGTTTCCACGATCCAAAGATAAAGTGTGCACATGATATAAAAAGAGATATTAGAGGGTGAAAATATACATAGCGATTTGTATATAAATGGCTCACATGTTAGAAATAAGGTTTTAGAGTGTGAGTTTAAGAAAAAACTCTTAAAGATGCTCATCCAATATTTATCATTCCAATTCCAAATATTTATTATTTCTTATCGTATCGAATCGAACAATATAAAAAGCTTGCAGTTGATCTAAGGGCCATTTGGTTCCTTTGCCAGCGTCGGCCTCATCTGGTCTAATGAAAAAGTACGCGTTTAGTTAGCTAACGAGTAGCTCTTGGTTTCTGCGTTGACCAAGCCAATATAAGTGAGTCAAGGTAACTCTCCCGGTACCGAGCGATCTAAACGGTTTTCCAGAAAGTTCTCCCCTAAACCATCAGCCAAAGCGTGACATCAACTCAGTGACAGCTTTGAGCTTTCTAGCACATGGGCCAACGGCTCTTGGCGGCAGATGTCCTTACTACCCTACTGACCTGTGGGCCACATCCGATCTAACCTCTCGACGGACCCACATGTCAGTTCTCGCTACGTGCACTTGTTTGTGGCGCAGCATTTCTCGCTCCCTAACTCTCCAGAACGTTCTCGCAAACTGCTAATTCAATCGTCCATTCCCCTAATCTCCCGCTGACAAGTCGACCTTGTCAGTGGGCCCGAATGGCCAGCAAGTAACCCTACTCCCATCTTCTTGCCCCGCAAGACGCACGCCATTTATACGCCTCTCCCCTTTGCTCCCCCAAAACCCTCCTACTACCCTACCCCTTCCAAAACCCTCGCGGCATCGTCAATCGTCATCTCCGCTCGCTTCCCTGCCCTGCCCGAGCCCCCGCGTGGTCGCGCAGCCTTGCCTTTTGCGTGGTTGAAGAAGCGGAAGATGATCGGGGCCTCTAGGCGATCCCTCAGTGCCGCCGCCACCGCCGCCGCCCGCAGCCGCGTGGCCGCCGGCGCTGCCTCCGCCGTCTCCGCCGACGCCGCCGCCTCAGTCCCGCCCCGCCCTGTAAGTCTGCCCATCCGTTTTGCTTTCTTTGTTTGTGGCGATTAGCCATGTTGGGTCCGTACGCGCATCGAGAAAATCTGGGCGGTGTACATTGATGTGGTCCTGCATTGATGCTTGGGTTTACCATTTGCCTCTATTGATTGCCTTTTACTAAATTGGGTAACCACTGTGGAAATTACAAATTATTTTAGAGGAAATTGTGATTATCCTTCAAATTCACGGTGCAAATTGAATTACGCCATCTGCAAATGAGTTGTGTACCTGTTATGTCGTGCGATCTCAGGTGAGCAATGGAGCGCCTGGGGTTCCTCAGCAGCAGAAGAGGCTGCTCTCAGTGCTTGTGGCGCCCAAGGTTGCAGGAGCGAGCAATGTTGTGTCCCCCAAGCTGATGGATGGTGCCCTTATTGGTAGACGCTATGAATCGAGTGCAGGCAGCAGTTGACTCCACGGACCCGCCGGCTGAGAAGCACGAGTACCAGGCTGAGGTACTAATGGGGTGGATTGGTTAATTTTGTGCTATCCCCTGCTGTGGTTTGGTTATAAGATGTCAAGGTGTTTCCGCAATGTTTCTATGCAGGTCAACAGGCTCATGGATTTGATCGTGCACAGCTTATATAGTAATAAGGAAGTTTTCCTTCGAGAGCTGGTCAGGTGGGTCACTGTTATGGACACAATCTTTTTCAGTTAGCGTAACCTCTTTTCATATAAGAACCCCCTGTTCCTTGTCAATGCATTTGGTTGGATCTTGTCAAAATGTTATGTAATGGCTGCATCATTTTTTTTATTTTAATCCCTGAGTTAGTTTGCTGTTTGATTTCCTCTTGCTTGTGCTTACAGCAATGCTAGTGATGCGCTCGATAAGTTGCGTTATCTGAGTGTCACGGATCCTGAGCTTCTGAAGGATGGTCCCCAACTGGACATTCGTATCCAAACAGACAAGGATAACGGAATAATAACAATTACGTAAGTGTTAAATGTTACTTGCAGCAGGCCATTTACTTCCCATACTTTTTAATGGAAAGTGATTTTCATTCGGATGCTTCATCTTCAGTGATTCTGGGATTGGTATGACGAAACAAGAGCTTATTGATTCTCTTGGGACAATTGCAAGCAGTGGAACTGCCAAGTTCCTGAAGGCATTGAAGGTGTGATGTTGCTGAGGATGGTGTCCTCTGTTTTTAGTTTGTCTATGTTGCCATCTGCATTATTAAATGTCTATTTGACAATAGGAGAGTCAAGAAGCGGGCATGGACAGCAACTTGATTGGCCAATTTGGTGTTGGTTTCTATTCCGCATTTCTTGTTTCGGAGAAGGTATGCTGTTACCATGATTTATCTTTATGCTGGCTATTAATATTAAGAAGCTATTCATTTGGTCATGTTCTCTTCTTACTCTTATAAGTGTTTTCACTTTCCTGCTGTCCTATCCTATGAATCTCCAGAACTTGTATGTATAAAGTGAATACCTTCTCTTCTGTGCAATAGGTTGTTGTGTCAACAAAGAGCCCAAAATCTGACAAACAATATGTTTGGGAAGGACAAGCAGATTCTGGTTCTTATACCATTAGAGAGGAAAAAGACCCAGAGAAGCTCATTCCTAGGGGAACTCGCCTTACTCTCTTCCTCAAGGTATGTGCTTATTCACATGTGATAAAACTTCTTGTCATTTGCCATATTTTAATTGTCATATTTGTTATTTCCAGCGTGATGATAAGGGCTTTGCTCACCCTGAGAGGATTCAAAAACTTTTGAAGAATTACTCTCAGTTTGTTTCCTTTCCCATTTACACATGGCAAGAGAAAGGCTTCACAAAAGAGGTGAATAGCTAACTTTTTTACATTTCTGTTTATTTTGTACCAATATATCACTTACTTAAGGCATCCATTGATAATTAAGGTCGAGGTTGAGGAGGATCCAGCAGAAGCCAAAAAAGAAGGTGGTGATGATACCAAAACTGAGGTAAACTTATAAGCAGCTGTAACCCTTGATTTTGCTCTGCTTTACTGGGGACAAAATTGTGTAGTAGCTTTGTTACTGGTTGAGTTAATGTCTCTCTGTACGCAGCCTAAGAAAAAGACCAAAACCATTGTTGAGAAGTATTGGGATTGGGAGCTTTCAAATGAGACACAACCTATTTGGGTAAGATCTATTTCTGTTCTGTTTGTTGATATAATCATGATTGGCTAAGCATGTATTTTCGAAAATGTGAATGTCTGAGGCTTATGTGGTGAGTCTGCATGTGTGTTTATGTGAGTGCAGCATCAATACTATGTTTTGGCAAAAAACAAAAAGAGAAAACAAGGTCTGAATTTTATGGTACCTTTTTGTGCTGTTTGCAGCTTCGCAACCCTAAAGAGGTTTCAACTGAGGAGTACAATGAATTTTACAAGAAAACCTTCAATGAGTACTTGGATCCTTTGGCCTCCTCACACTTCACTACTGAGGTAACATGTTTTGGCTGCGTTCGGCTGGAGGGATAAGCGCTTATTTTTCAGCACTTCAGCAGTACTTTCCTCTCACAAGATTTCAGCACTTCTACAGCACTTCAGTGCTTTTCGGCGCTTTTTCAGCTTCACCGAACGGAGCCTTTGACATTTACATTGTTTGTCTGCTGTTTCTTTGTTTTGGTGATTCAATGGTTATTACTGCGATGGCTGGTTTATATCTCACAGTATATATGACTCAGATGATTTGTACACTGCAAATTTGGTCACGGATATGTTCTCTTTCCTTGAGTTGGGCCTGTTTGGTAGTGCCCTGACCTTGCTATACTTCAGGCCCCCTGCTCATTTTAGAGAATCACTTCACAAAATCAACATAGAATCACTTCTCAGTAAAAAAAAAAGTTTGGCATAGCTCCAGATCTGGAAGCTGCTCTAGTTCTGCCAAACAGGCCCATCATAGAATCAACATAGAATTATTTCTCAGTAAAAAGCTGTTTGGCAGAGCTTCTACTAGATGCGGCCTGGAAGCTGAGCTCTTCCAAACAGGCTCTTATACTGTAACTTCTAACCAAAGTTCAATGTAACGCAGATACAATCTCTGATGAATACGTCTAACAGAGACAAAAAAATAATCAAAACATAAGAATCTGAAAAAATACTGGAGGTTCTGTAGCATGCATTGATCCAGCATGCATTTTATATTCATCCTTGAAGCCACTACACTATTGACCCTCTATATTTTTTGTCTGTTTGATTTGATATGCTTTTTGAACACCTAAAGGCTTAATTTAGCTTTTTGAACACCTTACTGATATATGATCTTTCAATATTATTAAGATAAGACTAGCATAGTGCCCAGCTATTTAGATCTATATAAAGTGGCAACTATGATTTAGTCTTACATTGAAATGTGCTACAGTTCATTTATATGATCACAAAGAACATCTTCACATGCAAGTGATAATACTTAATCTATTTGACACAGGGTGAGGTAGAATTTAGGTCAATTCTTTTTGTTCCTGCTACACGGAAGGATGATCTAACTGATAGTAGGAAGACCAAGAATATCAGACTGTATGTTAAGCGTGTATTCATATCAGATGATTTTGATGGAGAATTGGTATGTTCTTCACACATCAATCATTCTTCATGGTTTGTATCAAATTAGTACCAAGTAAGTATGATATCTGATAATTGAGAATTGTGATTCTGGCCAGTTCCCAAGATATTTGAGCTTTGTGAAGGGTGTTGTTGACTCAAATGACCTTCCATTGAATGTTTCTCGTGAGATTCTTCAAGAAAGTCGAATTGTAAGTTGCTTGACTTTCTCTCTCTGTCACATTATTAAAAATATTGATCTGACAAGTTTGTGCCACCCCTTGTTTTTCCATTTGCCATAGGTTCGTATAATGAGAAAGAGGCTGGTGCGGAAAGCCTTTGATATGATACTTGGCATTTCTTGCAGTGAAAACAGAGATGTAAGCTTCCACATTTCCTCATGGGGGTATGGTCACTTCAATTTAACCTCTCTTTTCTTTCAGTTTGCTCATCTAAATTTCATTGTAGGATTATGAAAGGTTCTGGGAGAACTATGGGAAATTTTTAAAGCTGGGTGCCATGGAAGATAAGGAAAATCACAAGAGAATTGCTCCTTTGTTGCGCTTCTTCTCTTCTCAAAGCAACGATGAATTAATTAGCTTGGATGAATATGTGGAAAACATGAAACCTGAGCAGAAGGACATCTACTTCATTGCTGCAGACAGTCTGAGCAGTGCCAAAAATGCTCCTTTCTTAGAGAGGCTAACAGAAAAAGAGTACGAGGTGAGAAATATACCTTCAAAGAGTATTTTTTTTTTTTGGTTTAGATGATTCAGTTGAAGGGCAGGCTTGGTGCAGTTGGTGAGAAGCTCACCCACTGAGCACCAGGTCCTGGGTTCGACGCCGTCTCCCTGCATATTTGCAGGGGTAAGGCTGGCCTCGGTTAAACCCTTCCCCAGAACCCCACTCAAGTGGGAGCCGCCTGGCACTGGGTCTGCCATTTTTTTTTTTAGATGATTCAGTTATACACCTTAGTGTTTCATTATGGTATTGAATCCAAACAACTCTTGCCAGTTTGTTCCTTGAATGACTGGAGTAGATTTTGGGACCTGAGCCACTGATCTTGTTAATTTTGATGGGGTGGGACATCTTTGTTTTCAATCTTAGCTGTGAGAAGAGGGTTCTGCAGAGGACGTGGAATCTTGAAAAAAAAAAATTAAATTATCTTCATTCACTTTTAAATAGACTGAGTACAGTGACATGATCTAAAGAGATGATTATGAAAAATCTAACTATTGAAATTGAATTGGCATCTAAGAACAAGCACTTGCCATCCTCTGGCCACTTTGGACGTGCTGCTGCTGTGGCTGCATGATATTGGAGCTATGCTTTGTACCATGTTTTAGGCAATTTCTTATTTTTGCTTTGCAGTGTCCATGTCTTGCTTTTTATGTTTTAGGAAATTTATAATTCTTGATTTGCAGTGTCCATGTCCTGCTTTTCCTTTCGTGTGTCCTCGCCAGTGTTTAAGTCTGCATGTCATTGGAAGAACCCATAAAGAATAGAAGTGTCCCTCCCTACTTTTCTTATTCAGTCCCAGTTGGGATCAATATGAATTCATTACTATGTGGTAGTCTAGAGAGTGAATCTTATGAGATATGAGATTACTTTAACTGATGCTAGTTCTAGCTTTATAATTTATTTTACCTTTTTTTTTGTAGGTTCTACTTTTTGTCGACCCTATGGATGAAGTGGCTATCCAGAATCTGGGCTCCTACAAGGATAAGAAATTTGTGGACATTAGCAAGGAAGATTTGGACTTAGGTATACGCATAAATGTGTCATGAACCTCTTATTAAGTACTAGCAGTACTTAGATAGCTGTCTTAATTCTGGCAAGGCTTTTCTTGTTTTTAACATACATATTGATCACCATGTTACATGTATATTAGATGATATCAATGATGTAAATTTGTCTTGTATGCATTACTTGTCTGTTAGTTTATAGGACGTATTATTTCTTTGGAACTAAGACAACTAATCTTTTACCTTTGTGATTTAATTTTCTTGTTTCTGCTTGTTGTGATCTCTAAATGTACCAGGTGATAACAATGAGGAAAGAGAGAAGGAGATAAAGCAGGAGTTCAGCCAAACCTGTGACTGGATAAAGAATCACTTGGGTGACAAGGTTGCACGTGTTGACATATCTAATCGTCTCAGGTCATCACCATGTGTTCTTGTTGCAGCGAAGTTTGGTTGGTCAGCCAATATGGAAAGGTTAGTGTCTATTATTATTAATTGTGAATCTTGATGGTTTCTCTGACAGTTGCTACATAACTTTACAATCCTTGCTGTTTGTTACAGGCTGATGAGAGCACAGTCTATGGGTGATACATCCTCTTTGGATTTCATGCGTTCAAGGAAGGTTTTTGAAATAAACCCAGAGCATGAGATAATCAAAGCCTTGAATGTAAGTTCCCAACCTGCTGTTGTTTCACTTTCAAATATTTAGGCTGGTAGAAAAGGATGCTGTCAAACTAGCCAAAGTTTGTAGTGCTAAAAGTTGCTTTATATCTTGATATATATATATATTTTTTGTTTATGCTTTGTTGTAGTTTTGTTATTTTTAGGTCAGAAGCACTTTTTTTTTTGGTTCTAAAGATTTTTTTTCCTTTGGATGCAGGTGGCATGCAGGAATAACCCTGATGATCCTGAAGCTTTAAAGGCTCTGGATGTTCTCTTTGAAACTGCTATGATTTCAAGTGGCTTTTCGGTGGGTAGTCTTATTTAACTTTCGGTCTCAATAGAGATTGCTAACTATGGGGTCCATATGAACCTTGCTTTTGCTGTGTTTAATTTTGATTTTGAAATAGAGACAGTAGAGCATAACCTGTTCATATGAAATGAAACCAAGGTTCAGCATAGGAAATGTTTATGACCTTTGATCGATCAGTTAATATGAGGCAAAAATAAATTATTCACATCTAATACTACCACTTCTTGGTTTACAACTGAAATGTGGAGTGCTTTTTTCAAAAAAAGAAATTTGAATGTGTCGAGTTTGCTTATTACATTAGTGGTGTTTTTTTTTTTTATTTTCTTTTTGGGGAGGAGGGGGGGGGGGGGGGGGTGTTGGGGTGTGTGTGGGGGTATCTATTATATCTTTGCTGGCAGTTTGTTTTTTTTGGATTGACTAACTAGGTCGGTCGCGGCCCCAAGCATTATCTTGTGATGTACTGTATACTGGACACGTCAACTTGTCGTTTGTCCACACTGATTGTGATTATGACATGGATGGGATATGAACAACTCATTAATATCTCTAGTTTGTCATGACTAGTTGTGCAAGTTCTTAATACCTGGTTCTGAATCCGTCACTGTACGGCTACATTTACCTTATGATTTGTCACATTCCACATCACCCTCATTTCTGCCTTGTTGATGTTGCAGCCTGACAATCCAGCGGAGCTTAGTGGGAAGATCTACGAGATGATGACCTCTGCCATTTCTGGCAAATGGTCCTCACAGTCGAATGCACAACCTGCCGACCCAATCCCGCAGCACACCGCACCTGGGAGGTCGGATGAGGCGCTTGAAGCTGAAGTGGTCGAGTCAGAGCCCGTTGAGGCTGGTCAGCAGAAGTAAGGGGAATCCCTTGTCGCCTGCTCGTGCAGAACCTTTGGTAGCTTAAACGTTGTGCACTTGGAGAGAATTTTGAGTATTTGTTTTGACGGCCTGTATCTGTATCATGAGCTGTGTCACTGGTAATGTAGACGTATTGGTTAGAATTTAGAAGATTAGGAATAATTAGTGGTTGAATTACTTGAACCGGTACTCGCTATCAACTGTTCCATTACCAGGAGGGTTATGGAAGTTTGTCCGAACTACTATTGCATCCTTTCTGGACTGAGGTGGCAGTAATTTTCAAGGAATGCCATTCCTTTGTTATGAATTTTGATGGCAAGATTTTATTTTTTTTTGAGCGAGAATACATCAGGGGAAGACCTCACTGAAGGTTTTTTTTTTTTTTTTTTTTTTTTTTTTTTTTTTTTTTTTTTTTTTTTTTTAAGAGGAAAGGAACAAGCCTGCACAACTATACAACAGCCACCAAAACGGAAAGAGCAACAGGTCCAAGGACGACAGAAGGAGCAGGAACTAAGCTGGAGTCTCGGAAGCGCCTCTTCACAGAAGAGGCGAGGTTACAGGCTTGCAGATTTTGTAAAAACAAACGGCATGAGTTCCCACTCTGTAGATTCCCTATCCTATTTTTGACAGGCAATGCAACATTTTCAGAGCTTTTTTTTCATGGACATCACCACCTCAGCCTGGCAAATTTATAGCAAGGGGGGTGTGCTGCCGGTGTACTAGCAGCTTGAAAGAGTGTCACTCCCGCGGATGTGGAAGCGTTGAAGCCTTTTCTTATCCCACTTTTGTTTAAGCCTGAGACGAAGGAACGTGGCGGTGATGACTGATGACCCACCCGCACATATGGCATGTCTCCTAGTAGTACTCCTATGCCTTTTGGAAATTGCGAGACGACTTTATACCCTACTAGTACTACAGCAATGTGAAGGAGAAGGATACGCCTGACCGAGATGAAGGGATTATGGGCGTTGTGACGTCACTTAGACATCACTGTGACGACGATGGACATGGATCGATCGATCTCCTTGGTTGTTTCTCCAGGCTCTAGCGTAGCGGACCTAGCGGTGGGCCGGCCCGCCGCCGCCGGTAGTGTGCAAACGCGCGCCTCGTGGGTCAGCAGAGGGAGACGTGTGGTACCTAGCATCGATCGTAGGCATGTAGTAGTAGGGACTAGCAAGAAGCGACGCCCGCCTCGTGATCGTCACCGACGGCTCTTCTCATCGCATCTCATCATCGGCCGCCATCCTTCGGAACTGTACTCGATCGCCCTACAAATTGACTCGGCGCATCGCTTGATGCCTGTAAATTAAAAGCCGTACTGTATTTACTATAGACAATCTGCTGATGTGTGCATGTGAAACCGTTTCCTTTGAAGCAGGCCCTGGCGTGCGGTGCAATCGCCCAACGTTATCCACTTTTTGGGAAAGGGTTCCCGCCGGTAATAATGGCAATAATAGCCTGACGAAAACCTCCCGCCACCGCGACAACCCACGTCGGTCCCACAGGCACCCTAGGATCCCCGACCTTCGCTCGCACTAGCGCCAAAGTGGAATGGACGAAAGAGTGTTCCCTTCTGTTATAAAAATGGAGTGGGGGGAATCACATCACAAATCACCATCACCTCTGACTGATTAATTATCTCTAGCAGCAGTAGACTCTGCCTGCTCGCTCGCTGCACCGGACAGCCATGGGCGGCATGTCCTTGGGTGGCGACGCGGTGGAGCGGAAGGTGAAGGTGGCGGAGGTGGCGCTGCGGGCGCTGCTGTGCGGGCTGGGCGCGCTGTCGGCGGCGCTGGTGGCCACGGACACCCAGACCCGCACCTTCTTCTCGCTGCAGAAGGAGGCCACCTACACGGACATGAAGGCCATGGTGTTCCTCGTGGTCGCCGCCGCCGTCGCCGCCGGCTACAGCCTGCTGCAGGCGGCGCGCTGCTGCGTCGCCCTGCTCTGCTGCGGAGGCGGAGGCGGCGACATGGTGCCGGCGCCGGCGCCGGGCCGCCACCGCCACCGCCACCGCCTGGCCAGCTCGTGGTGCGTCTTCTCGTGCGACCAGGCTCTGGCGTACGTGCTGCTGGCCGCCGTCGCCGCCGCGCTGCAGGCCTCCGTCGTCGCCAAGCGCGGCCAGCCCGAGCTCCAGTGGATGGGCATCTGCGCC
Source organism: Eremochloa ophiuroides (assembly GCA_038502445.1). Lineage (NCBI taxonomy): Eukaryota > Viridiplantae > Streptophyta > Magnoliopsida > Poales > Poaceae > Eremochloa > Eremochloa ophiuroides. Next base: position 54,064,980 of record JAHLJS010000003.1, on the reverse strand, counting down.
CTCTACGGCGCCTTCTGCAGGCAGGCAGGCGCCGGCATCGCCAGCGCCGTCGCGGCCGCCCTCGCCGCCGCGCTCCTCGCCTTCCTCTCCGCATTCAACCTCTTCAGGCTCTACGGCGGCAGCAAGACCTAGCTTTCCTTTATTAGTAGCGCGCATTGGCTCCACTGTTGCAAGATGTGCTTCCATTCCTTCATCTCACCATTTCTTGCAGTAGACGCCGTAGAGTAGAGATAGATGACGGAGTGCGCACAAGCTTTCCTTGATTAATTCCGTATCGATCGGTTGCTGCTAATTAAATAATATGTATACTGGTTCATGCCAAAGCAAGGAAATTTATCCTAGTAAATATAGTTTCCGTACGCACTACACCGAAGCTTAAACACGCACGTTGTATGTTGATGAATCAATCTGATTCCCTGATGTAAACGTATTTCCGTCCACAGAACTTTGCATTGTGATTTCTTCAGTCTGACGAACAGGAGGATGGTACTAGGTGCATCGGCACGACGCAAGCAATTCGAAGCGAAGAATCAGGAGGCAGCTGCATGCTGCGTGCGGGCCACGCCACGCGTCGTTGTGGTGGAACAAGTTCCTTGACGTGCGGTGCGAGTGCGATATGGCCCGTTTTTTCTTTTTTTTGTAAAGGTAGTACTGTCCACACGCGTGCAGCAACTCCACTACGGAGACACCATCACTTTGGTGCAATCAAACACTCACTTCTTCGACTGATTTGGAGAAAGAAAAGGGGTCACGTCATTATCGCGGGCATTCATGATGATTTCACCAACCCAGCGTTGATTTTGGTATATATTTGACTAAGCTTGACGTACGATGATTTTCCAGACCAACACTGTGCATTTGGCTCGAACTTTGCTTATCTATCACACGAAACAGAGCAATAATTTCGTTTACTCCCTACCTCCGTTGTAAGGAGCAGAAATTTGACTTCAAGAAACTAAGCGGTACCAAATTTAACTAAATTCATAGAGAATAGTTCCAACTTTTGTATTTCAAATATGTTTATTTTGAAATTATATTTTATAATTACCATAAAAATTATTTTTTTAAATGAGTTTCGTTATGTTTATTCATACCATAAATATTGGTAGTTTATTAAATACTAGTAAAATTGTCCGTGCACTACAACAGGACACAAGTCTTCTGTGGTCATAGAAATTTTACAATTGCATCATACATCCAAACCGGCCATAGCATGCATATATAGCTACTAATATTGGCCTGAATGAAGCTAATAAACAATGTATTACAGGTGTTTTTAAAATTAATGGGTGCTGCCTATAATTAATTAAATTGCTACATTTGATTGAAATAAATAAATGTCAGTTTATGAAAGTAGGACAATGGTTAGCAAATATATATACCTATATAATAATTAAAAGTAATTGCCATAATACCCTACCCTCGTCTGTTCCAGTCTCGATCGTGCTGTCCACTCTTCGGCTGGCTGGCTGATTGTTCTGAGAGAAAAACACTGCTGAATGGCTGACTGGTGCTGGCTGGACCAGCCAGCCGAACAGAGTGGTCATGTTCCTGCCCCGCGTCATTGTGGCGCTGTTGTCTTGCCTCACATACGTCGTTGTAACGCACGGGTACTTTTGCTAGTAATAATTAAAAGTAATTTGCTACTGGAGAGGATAGGGGCAGCGAGATGCCAGAGCCGAGAGTTGGATCGATTGGACAGATACTTTGGCGAGATTGACATAGAAGAATACAGGCTTCTTGGAGCTGGACACCTTAATCCAGTTCCCACCGCCGTCTGCTGCTGCTGCTGCGCATCTCCACCCGCCAGCACTGCCGCCGCCGCTATGTCTTCGGACCTGTTGAAGCCGATGATGAATTCGACTAATCAATCAGAGGGTTCAATCTTATGGTGGGATTGGATTGCGTTCTCGGTGGCCAGGCGAGGTGGCGGTGGATGGTATTAATGGCGGCCTCGGGAGGCAGAGGGAAAGGCGAGCCGAATCAGGACTCGGGAGGGTCAGGTGAGGACATCGGCACCACCAAGCTCATACGCTGAAAGCGACGAACTCTATGGTCTTCACGACTGATGGACGGACCTCACGTGGCCACCTACCGCGCGCCTCCCGTAACAAGAGCGGACAAGGATGGGTAGACGAAAAACACTAGACAAAAAAAGGCCAAACAAAAAAGTGAAAGAAATCTTCCTTCTTTATTATTAAAGATTAAAGATGGGCGGACAGGATGCAATGTCACCTGAAAATTGATGGCTAGAAAGTTCAGTTAAGTGCAGTAGTAATTATCATGGGGTTCTCCACACCTAGCATGAGTCCAGTCAGCAATGATCGGACAAGTCCAGTCACTAAAAAGTGCAATAGTCATTATCATGGGGTTCTTCACACCTAGCATGAGTCCGGTCAGCAATGGTCGGACAAGTTCGGTCGCTAAAAACCCTCTCTGGTTGCTCTCTGGTCACTCACCGGATGTCACGCCCTGGCTCAGCTGACACGTCCGTCCGTGCTACACAGTCGCACATGAGTTAGCCATTGCGCGCCAACGGCTAGTTTCAAATGGGAAGAACATATGGCGCCTCTGTGGCGACCGGACACTGCACCGGATGCGTCCGGTGCATATGTAGTGAAGAGTAAATGACTCTATTTCGATTTGTGGCTTGTAAAGAGGGTTGACTGGCTTGAGGAGTCTCTTTTGTATATTTTTGATCATTCTTACTCTCTTGTGAGTCTAGCCAACACTCTCCCACTCATATCACTTTTTTGATTGCGAATCCAAAACAAGGTTGAGTGATCCAAGTGCATTGCTTGAGTTTCTTGCATCTAGAGGCATTTGGGAGTCGAGTTGCTGTGGGATTGAAAGGTCCTTGTTTGGTTTTGGTAATTGAGTGACAACTTAGGTGGACTAATATGTGTTTAAGTGATGATTACACAGGTGATTAGTCCACAGGTACATGTGTGTGAGCAACTATGCTATGGAGGTGGATATGGCTTGGAGAGTGTTGCTTAGCTCACACATGTGGTGATGAAGGAGATTAATGCACATGAGACATGACATGGAGTCATGTGGCAAGGTGGAGAAGATCAAGACAAGGCTTCGCGTCAACGGACCGGTTGCAAGTGTGAAGGGCAAGTCGGGTGATGGCTTGGCGCCAATGGACCAACGCAACGGTGAAGAGCAAGCAAGTCGAGGATCGATGAACCAAAAGCCACGTGATGATATGAAGTGGATCATATCATTCATAAGGTGTTGGTGCATGTGTTGCACCGGCATCGACCGAGTTGGAGATGGAGAAGAAGATGAAGATGGTGATCGGAATGGAAAGCGCAAGGCAAAGGTATAACCTAGAGCATTCCTATTTCACTGGTCTAAGGTTCAGTAGAGAAGTGTTTGACCGGATTTAGGATAGATGGCCGTACTATCAAGAGGGACAAACTTGTTTGCATATCGGTCATGTAGTGCCACTTGAGTGATCTAACTTGCATGCATTGATAGGATCTAGTGGCGTGGTGAAAAGAGTGAAAAACCCTTTGAAAAATGATTGTAAAAATGCTAACTCACATGCACAAGCTAGTGGAACACTTTGGAGTTGGCACATTTGCAAAAGGATGGAAGTTTCGAGCTCGCTGGAAACATGGTTGGAATTTGGATGGATAAACTGCTTTTATCCTTTGAGTTTTGGATCAACCAATCATGTAGGTTGTGTAGCCCTCTGAATAAGCTTTTCAAAATATCCAAGATCATCAAAATCGGAGTTCGGAGTTAAGAGTATCGCCGTTTTACCGAACGAAGGCAGGCGTAGAACTCTGTGAAACAATAGTCCGACGCTAAGCGTTGGATCAGTCCGACGGTAGGGTCCGACGCTCTAAAATCATCTGTTTGAAGGGGTTAAAGCGTCATACCATGAACAATAGTCCGACACCCCACCCCGGGACAGTTCGACGGTAGGGTCCGACGCTATTTTGCTCTCGAGAAACTTCTCTGTAGACCGTCGGACCCAAACAATAGTCCGACGCTCCATTCCGACGCACGGTCCGACGCTCACAGAGAGCCGTTAGAGCGCGGTAACGGTGAAGCTAGAGGGGGCTAGTGACACGTGTGATAGGTCCAAAGAGGCTAGAGGGGGTGAATGGCCTATTTTCAAACTTCTACAAACAACATTTGACCAAGGATTAGTAATAACAACGGCAAAGCAAGTTTTGCGCTAGCCTACTAAAAAATGTAAGCCTTCCTAACCTTTCTAGTTATGTCACTAGAGGCACATACAAGCTAGCCTAGGTTGCAACTATTTTACTCCTAGATGGACAAGCAAACTACAAGAACTACTACTACACAAGTAAAGTGCTCAAAGTAAGGAGAGAAGTGTAGTAGCGTTATACCTCCGAGTAGAGTAGTTAGCCAATCACCGATATGAGTACCAATACACACGAAGGTGATGGTCACAATGAAGTCCAAATCAACACAAAGGAGACAATGAATTTATCCCGAGGTTCACGTGCTTGCCGGCACATTAGTCCCCGTTGTGTCGGCCACTACTCGGTGGTTCGGCGGCTAATTGACAACCAATGTCAAGCTCAACCAATGAGCGCCATTAGAACCTATCATGAGGAAGGTAACTCAATGACAAGAGCAATGTATTAGGCTACTGTCGGTGCTAATTTTGGCGAGGCTAACACCGGCTAGTAAATATGTGTTTTGCGGTTGAGGCTACGGATGGTGTGCAAGGGGAACACAGGGATTATACTGGTTCAGGCCGAGCAAGCCCTACGTCCAGTGGAGAGGAGAGTCGTGTTGCCTTGCACCGGGGTGCTTGTAGTAGGGGTTACAAGCTAGTCGAGAGAGGGAAGTGCTCCCAGGTCTCTTGTGAGTGTCTAAATGTTTACAAGTCGTTTGCTGTGAGTGAGAACTTGGAACTTCTCCGTCCGTTCGTTTGTTCGTCTGTCTCTCTGTCCCCTTCCTAAAGCTGGTCTCTGCCCTCCCTTTTATAGCCGCAAGGGAGAGGCAAAGGCGGCTACGATGCTACCTATTAAAATAGTGAGGAGTTGCCGTTCCCGTTTGACTAGCTTCTGCCATTTCTCCGTGTCTCCGGGGTATGGGTATGTTTGCGAGTTCCAAGGTAGAAACAGTCGTCTGACTATATCGTCAGCTCTTTGGGTCTTCTGGATATGGCCGCCGTGGTCCGCACGACTTTGGTGAGTTCACACCTGCCGGCTATCCTTCCGTACGATGTGACAAGAGGGTGAGTCACCTTGGGACGTTGTTTCCCAAGGCTCGGGATCCTGAAGGCGTGCTCGTCCTTTCGTGTGGACGGCGCAGTGGGCGTCTTTCCCGAAATGGGGCGGCGCACCGTGGACCATACCGTGGAAGACAGGTGGTATGGCCGTCAGGGGCGTGCGAAGCACGGTCGCGTCGAGAGTCTCGCCCGACGGGACGGTGCTTGTAAAGTGGTCAGAGAGATCTCTTGTGGTCCAAGATTGCTCCGCTGACATTACCTGTGCCTTGGATGTCTTCGCGAGATTGCGCTCGAGGGGGATAGGGAAGCTCGGGCGAATCGGAGACTTGGGGCGCCGAGGATGGAGCTCTCCCGAGCTGGTGCCGCTCTCCCGTGCTCTCCCGAGCTCTCCCGAGGAGGCTCGGGCGAATCGGAGACTTGGGCGCCGAAGAGGCCGCTCTCCCGAGCTCTCCCGAGGAGGCTCGGGCGAATCGGAGAGTTGGGGCGCCGAGGACGCCGCTCTCCTGAGCTCTCCCGAGGAGGCTCGGGCGAATCGGAGACTTTGGGCGCCCAGGATGCCGCTCTCCCGAGCTCTCCCGAGGAGGCTCGGGCGAATCGGAGACTTGGGCGCCGAGGAGTGCTGTCCGGAGGAGGCTCGGGCGAATCGGAGACTTGGGCGACGAGGACGCCGTTCTCCCGAGCTCTCCCGAGGAGGCTCGGGCGAATCGGAGACTTGGGCGCCGAGGACGCCGCTCTCCCGAGCTCTCCCGAGGAGGCTCGGGCGAATCGGAGACTTGGGCGCCGAGGACGCCGCTCTCCCGAGCTCTCCCGATGAGGCTCGGGCGAATCGGAGACTTGGGCGCCGGGGAGGCCGCTCTCCCGAGCGCTCGCCCGAGCTCTCCCGGGGAGGCTCGGGCGAATCGGAGATTTGGGCACCGAGTGATTTGCACGCCGAGGGTGAGGCTCGCCCGAGCTCTCCCGGGGAGGCTCGGGCGAATCGGAGATTTGGGCGACGAGGACGCCGCTCTCCCGAGCTCTCCCGAGCTCTCCCGCGGAGGCTCGGGCGAATCGGAGACTTGGGCGCCGAGGACGCCGTTCTCCCGAGCTCTCCCGATGAGGCTCGGGCGAATCGGAGACTTGGGCGCCGAGGACGCCGTTCTCCCGAGCTCTCCCGATGAGGCTCGGGCGAATCGGAGACTTGGGCGCCGGGGATGCCGCTCTCCCGAGCGCTCGCCCGAGCTCTCCCGGGGAGGCTCGGGCGAATCGGAGACTTGGGCGCCCAGGATGCCGCTCTCCCGAGCTCTCCCGAGGAGGCTCGGGCGAATCGGAGATTTGGGTCGCCGAGGACGCCGCTCTCCCGAGTGATGTCGTGGGCCTCTGTAGACACGGCCTTCGTGGCTTCCACTGGCCTTACTTGGGCCAGGCCAAGTTGGGAATGAGCGTTTTTTGCATGGAAGTTGGGTACCCCTAACTTTGGTAACCGACAGTAGCCCCCGAGCCTGTGGCGGAGTGAAGGCACTCCTCCACAGGTTCACGCCGGTTCTTCCTGTCAAAAAAGATAAAGTGTGGGTTGTTTTTCCGGGGGGTGCGCGCGAGCGCACCCGCCGGGTGTAGCCCCCGAGGCTTTGGAGGGATGATATATCCCTTCAAAGGCTTAGAATCGTGTTTGTTAGTCCTCGGGTGTTTTTTGATTTATTTAGGTGGGTTGTTTCCTTGGAAGCGGAGCCCCCGAGCCTCCCACGATGTTGGGAGATTGTTCGGTGGTCTTTCCAAGGTGCAGGGCAAGTTTCCGAGCCTCCGTTTTCGTATCGGAGATCGATCGGGTTCCTCCCTGTCTTTTTTAATTCGACCTTCACGCTCGGAAGGTTTGGTCCTGCTCGACTTCCCCGCTGGGGCACGAGTCGGCATTTCCGGTGAGCTACAAACGGGTTGGTCCAAGTGGAGGTCCGTGCCCTATTCGTTAAGGGTCGGCTAGTGGCCTGAGCACACTCCAATTATTTCCCGAGGGTCAGTTAGTGGATGTCGGGTCCCTTCGACGGGTCCCGAGGGCATGATGCCTCCCACGGAGGGATTCCACGTAACCGACTCACTACTGGGACTTGGACACAGCATGGGATGTCCCTTGTGACGTTCCGGGCGTCGGGATACTGGCCGTTTTCGTGACCCATCCACTAGCTGTCCCTAACTCGATTTCCCTGGGGCGACTGTTCGAGCCTCGGAGGGCCAGTCTTCGATCCCCTGGGAACGTAACGGGCGCCCGAGCCCGGGGTTTCTTCGTTGAGAAAACGTAGGTGGAATCGAAGCGCGCGGTTGTAATGATTTGGCTCACCTTTTGAGGCGCGAAGCCTGACGGACGCGACGGTTCGGCTCAGTCGAGGCGGTTTACGTGCGCGGTGATGGCGGGTCTCTTCCAAGCCGAGGTCGAGCTCCCTCCTCTGAACCTTTTGAGGCGCGAAGCCTGACGGACGCGACGGTTCGGCTCAGTCGAGGCGGTTTACGTGCGCGGTGATGGCGGGTCTCTTCCAAGCCGAGGTCGAGCTCCCTCCTCTGAACCTGCCGTGAAGAAGAAGCGGGCCATAGTGCCCTTGTAAAAAGTAACCTTTCGGGAGTGGTTTGAAAGGAAACAAACAATATGGCCCTTCGTGACCTCAACATTTATGTAAATATTTGCTGAATGTTTGCTTCGCTTTGTTTCGTGCTTTTTTCCTTAAGCATTTTTTCTTGCCGATCCTGTGCCCGGGCCATCGAGCCTCGGGGGACGCTTTTCGGGTGTCGTAGCTTTAGTGGCATAGACGCAGCCGACGTCCTAAGAGCTTTGGCAGAAAGAATCCTTTAGAAAAGAAGCTTAGGTGTTTCCTCCCGAGCTTCCTCCCTTGGCCGAGCGTAGATCTTATAGGTTTTCTTCCGAGTGCGGGTTAGCCTTCGAACACGGAGTGGCGAGGGAAGATGCTGTGGCCCTGGGGCATAAGCGGTCTCCGACTCGACCGGCTCTGTCTTCTGGGGCTTCCCTCATTCTTCGAATTCTGTAAGTTCATGCTCGATTTCCGGAAGGAAGCGTGTTTTAGGGAGAAACGAATTCGACAAGTTTTGAAATTTTTGCGTTTCCAAAATTGTTCAATCTCGGGATAGTTCGGGGGTTTCCCCCGTCCTAGCCCCCGAGGGAGGGTCGGCCTTTCCGTAGGTTAGGCCGAGCCTCGCATTTACTGTGCGGTGAAATAAAGGGTCGCTTCACCCCCGAGTGTAGGCTCGGATTGAAAATCTAAAATCATGTTAAAAAGAGCAGAAGTCGGGTCTTTTCATCGATTTCAAGATTTTCAAAATAGTATAATGCTTGGAATCTTAAGGATAGAAGCGACGTAGCTGTTCGATGTTCCAAGCGTTGCTGTAGACCTCGCCGTTCTCGTTCGCGAGCTTTGCCGGGGCGTTGCACCTCGGCGACGATGAATGGTCCTTCCCACGGCGGAGTGAGCTTGTGGCGCGAAGTCCTCTGTCGTCCTGTGAACAATAAGTCTTGGCCGAGTGCCCATGTAAATATCAGACTTTGTGATGACAGTTGAGGACTTAGCATTTTTAGGGATGCCGTAGCCTCGGTGGTGTAGACAGAGGCAGAGCTGTGCCAGTCCGACCCGAGGGGTTCTCACTTTGCCGCGCACACAGATAGGTATCTCAGAGAAGGCTCGAGTGAGATCGTTTTTTACTAAATTTCCCAAACGCCCGTCTCTCTTCTCGCACTCAGGCAAAATTCGCGAAATCTTTCTGGAGCGCAAGTTGACCCTCGGGCGGAGGGTGGTGAGTGGAGGTGCCGTAGCCCGGAGGCGTAGGCGATCTCACGGCTCGGCCAGCCCTGCCCTGAGAGTGTCCTTTTACTTCTTTGGATCTCGCAAGTTTTGCTAGAGTGCAGAAAGGAGTTCGGCGCGGAATTTTCGAAAAAGTGATCGAAAAGGCGCAGAGAAAATTAGATCGTCGGTCCCCAAGCGTCCACCCCTCGTCCCGTACTTGAAAAACTCCATGAAATTGCCTCGAAGCGTAAGTTACCCGTCGGACGGTGGGTGGTGAGTGGAGGTGCCGTAGCCCGGAGGCGTAGGCGGTCTCGCGGCTCGGCCGGCCATGCCCTAAAGGATTTCTCTCGCCTGTTCGGGTTTCACGGATTTTTTCAAGAGTGCTGGAGAGGTTCGGACGTGAGGGAGGTTTCAGTTTAAATCTCAAAATTCGTGATAATTGAAGAACGCTTATTTATCGATTCCGAGACCACAAATATGAACAAAGCATGGAAGCTTAAGGGTAACTGTGACTTAGCTGCTCGAGCTACCAGCGTTGCGCTGGTGATGATCGTAGAGGCGGTGTCACGCGCGGGGGGCGCCGGATTGGTCGGGTTGACGCGGATGCGCTTCCCCCGCCTAGTTCGGCGGGAGCGGCGCGTGGCGTTCCCTCTGTTTCCCTGAAACGGGTGGAGGTGTCACCGGGGTCCCTTTCCCAGCCACCTGCTGGGCCGGGGTCGGGGTGATGATGGCCCGAGGCTCGGGTTGGGCGGAGGTTCATCTCGAGGCCGAGGACAGTGGCCCGAACCGGAGCACCGAGCCAGCAGGAAGCGCAGGGACGCTGGCTGCCATCCGCAACCGGGATCAACACGCAAAAGGCCCCTACCTGGCGCGCCAACTGTCGGTGCTAATTTTGGCGAGGCTAACACCGGCTAGTAAATATGTGTTTTGCGGTTGAGGCTACGGATGGTGTGCAAGGGGAACACAGGGATTATACTGGTTCAGGCCGAGCAAGCCCTACGTCCAGTGGAGAGGAGAGTCGTGTTGCCTTGCACCGGGGTGCTTGTAGTAGGGGTTACAAGCTAGTCGAGAGAGGGAAGTGCTCCCAGGTCTCTTGTGAGTGTCTAAATGTTTACAAGTCGTTTGCTGTGAGTGAGAACTTGGAACTTCTCCGTCCGTTCGTTTGTTCGTCTGTCTCTCTGTCCCCTTCCTAAAGCTGGTCTCTGCCCTCCCTTTTATAGCCGCAAGGGAGAGGCAAAGGCGGCTACGATGCTACCTATTAAAATAGTGAGGAGTTGCCGTTCCCGTTTGACTAGCTTCTGCCATTTCTCCGTGTCTCCGGGGTATGGGTATGTTTGCGAGTTCCAAGGTAGAAACAGTCGTCTGACTATATCGTCAGCTCTTTGGGTCTTCTGGATATGGCCGCCGTGGTCCGCACGACTTTGGTGAGTTCACACCTGCCGGCTATCCTTCCGTACGATGTGACAAGAGGGTGAGTCACCTTGGGACGTTGTTTCCCGAGGCTCGGGATCCTGAAGGCGTGCTCGTCCTTTCGTGTGGACGGCGCAGTGGGCGTCTTTCCCGAAATGGGGCGGCGCACCGTGGACCATACCGTGGAAGACAGGTGGTATGGCCGTCAGGGGCGTGCGAAGCACGGTCGCGTCGAGAGTCTCGCCCGACGGGACGGTGCTTGTAAAGTGGTCAGAGAGATCTCTTGTGGTCCAAGATTGCTCCGCTGACATTACCTGTGCCTTGGATGTCTTCGCGAGATTGCGCTCGAGGGGGATAGGGAAGCTCGGGCGAATCGGAGACTTGGGGCGCCGAGGATGGAGCTCTCCCGAGCTGGTGCCGCTCTCCCGTGCTCTCCCGAGCTCTCCCGAGGAGGCTCGGGCGAATCGGAGACTTGGGCGCCGAAGAGGCCGCTCTCCCGAGCTCTCCCGAGGAGGCTCGGGCGAATCGGAGAGTTGGGGCGCCGAGGACGCCGCTCTCCTGAGCTCTCCCGAGGAGGCTCGGGCGAATCGGAGACTTTGGGCGCCCAGGATGCCGCTCTCCCGAGCTCTCCCGAGGAGGCTCGGGTGAATCGGAGACTTGGGCGCCGAGGAGTGCTGTCCGGAGGAGGCTCGGGCGAATCGGAGACTTGGGCGACGAGGACGCCGTTCTCCCGAGCTCTCCCGAGGAGGCTCGGGCGAATCGGAGACTTGGGCGCCGAGGACGCCGCTCTCCCGAGCTCTCCCAAGCTCTCCCGAGGAGGCTCGGGCGAATCGGAGACTTGGGCGCCGAGGACGCCGCTCTCCCGAGCTCTCCCGATGAGGCTCGGGCGAATCGGAGACTTGGGCGCCGGGGAGGCCGCTCTCCCGAGCGCTCGCCCGAGCTCTCCCGGGGAGGCTCGGGCGAATCGGAGATTTGGGCACCGAGTGATTTGCACGCCGAGGGTGAGGCTCGCCCGAGCTCTCCCGGGGAGGCTCGGGCGAATCGGAGATTTGGGCGACGAGGACGCCGCTCTCCCGAGCTCTCCCGAGCTCTCCCGCGGAGGCTCGGGCGAATCGGAGACTTGGGCGCCGAGGACGCCGTTCTCCCGAGCTCTCCCGATGAGGCTCGGGCGAATCGGAGACTTGGGCGCCGAGGACGCCGTTCTCCCGAGCTCTCCCGATGAGGCTCGGGCGAATCGGAGACTTGGGCGCCGGGGATGCCGCTCTCCCGAGCGCTCGCCCGAGCTCTCCCGGGGAGGCTCGGGCGAATCGGAGACTTGGGCGCCCAGGATGCCGCTCTCCCGAGCTCTCCCGAGGAGGCTCGGGCGAATCGGAGATTTGGGTCGCCGAGGACGCCGCTCTCCCGAGTGATGTCGTGGGCCTCTGTAGACACGGCCTTCGTGGCTTCCACTGGCCTTACTTGGGCCAGGCCAAGTTGGGAATGAGCGTTTTTTGCATGGAAGTTGGGTACCCCTAACTTTGGTAACCGACAGCTACCTTGCGGCTCACCGCCAGGGAAGGTGCAAACCCCTCACAAAGACCTCCGGGAGTGGCCGGAGACAATTTCCAACTCCGCCAACTCCTCCGCTGCTCGACCGTCTAGGTGATGGCAATCACCAAGATAATAGATGAAAATCCACAGCAACAACGATCAACAAGTGACCAAAGATGATCTAGATGAACACAATGCACTTGGATCACTCCCTAACTCACTATGGGTGAGAATCAAGCTCTAGAGTGAGTGGGAGAGGCTTGGGAGGCTCAAGAGATGCTTAGCAATGAGTGAAATACTCAAGAGAGACTCCCTAAACTGGTTGATCGGCTATTTATAAGCGAGGGTGAAAAACTAGTCGTTTTACAGTTTCTACGTGCACACCGGACGCTGGTTAAGTGAGCACCGGACGCGTCCGGTGGTTGTCCAGTGTACCGCCCGCTGACATGTGTACTAGCCGTTTTCAAACTTCCTGCAGCGCACCAACACACCGGACGCGGAGATGTCACACCGGACGCTCCGACGCCCATGTCCGGTGCGCGAACAGAGAGTATCCAGAGAGCTCAAAGTCGCACCAGACGCGTCCGCTGTTAGGTCACCGGACGCTGCCAGTGTCCGGTGCTTTCACTCAGTCAGAAAGCACGTTTCTTCACCGGACGCTCGAAGAACATCACCGGACATGCTGGAGTTACTGTTACAGGGTCCGGTGCTTACTCAGAGAGGTTCTAGAGAGGCTCTACGCATCCGGTGCTCACCCACCGAACATGCCCAGCGTCCGGTGCTCCTCTGAGAGCTGTTTTTGCCCTCTCTTCAACTACCTTGCTTCTAGGTGCTAACAACCAAGTGTATAAGCACTTTGGCACGAGTGTTAGCTTGATTTTAAGTTCATTTGCAAGGTTTTAGGTTAGTGCTCTAGATCTAAATGCATATGCTCAACTATGTCAACTAGAGGCACTTGATGACCGAGGTTGTTAACGAAGTTTCATCCCCCTTAATAGTACGGTCATCTAACCTAAATGTGATCACACTCTCTATAGTGTCTTAATCACCAAAATGGAAAGAACCCTAATGGTTTCACCTTTGCCTTGAGCTCCATCCTTTGCACTAAGTGTTGAGGCATTTGATCTTCATGTTGATGGACTTACTCCAAAGACTTGGATGCCGTCATAGCTCCACACTTGATCTTCTAACTACACTTGTAATCCAAAGCTTAAACACAATGGTTAGATGCTAGGTGTCATCAATTAGCCAAAACCAAACATAGAGCTTTCAATCTCCCTTTTTTTGGTAATTGATGACAACCTCTACAAAGGTATATATGCAATGAATTCAATTTGGTAGTATTAGCTTCCCCTACATATGTGCCAAGTGTTTTGATTTGAAAGGCTTTGCTCATATGCATTGGATTAGAAATGTGGAAGAGGTTTTACTACCAATTTGATGCTAAGGTTTATAGAATTGGACCTTTGAAGCGCGATACCATCGGAGTGCATATATATAAACCATCCTTACCACCATGGATAGCTAGATTCCATTTGAAAGAATTCTTGCAACCAAAGACACTAGAATACCTCGTGAGATCAACATTAGAAACAAGGTTCTAGTACCACTTGGAAAGACCGGAAATTTGCTACCACTTCAAATGCATGCTAGTACTTCAATTCATCATATAACTTAATTCTAGCACACACCAAGGAAGCAAGTGTATTCAATTTAAGTAAAAATGCAATGCATCAAACATATGAATATGCAAAATCAAATGCTTGCAATCATGCTTATGAGCTTGCTCCCCATAAGTGTGAGATCAAATTTTTAAAAGTTTGTGATCCCTCTCAGTTGGCCTATAACTCTCCCATCATCGGCCTAATGGTGGTTCATCGCTCAACCTCCATATCTTTGTACCATTCTCTCCTCCTTTGTCATCAAAGACCACAAAAAGGGTAGCACAGGTAGGATATGATTTGAAATCAATGGAGGGAACCACTTGTTAATTTCTTAGATTGTTTCCATTATCTTCCTTCTTTTAAGCATTTAGCTAGATTACTTGCACAAATATATAACCTGGTTTGTCCTTTGGCAAGCTTCTTCACGCCACTAGGGGTTATCTTGACAAAGTTGAATTATATACCATAATGCTCATTCTCTAGTAAAATATTAGGTTCACAAGTCCACAAACGAGTCACATGTCACCACTAGATCAAACAAGACATAGAAGCAATAGTAGTGGCATATGATTTCAAAACATTTAGTTTTCAATGAATGAGCCTATTTAAAGAAGAAAGTATGTCTATATGCTCTACACAAGTCCTAGCAACATATGAATGATATGCCAAACAATGATACCTTTGGTTTGTCGGAGTAGAGGCAAGTCATATGGTGGGGGTGCATTCTCAACTCATATTGGAGAAATTTAGGATGTTCAATTCATTTTTCAATTTGTGAAACCTTGCTTCATCAAGTGGCTTGGTGAGAATGTCGGCGAGTTGATCATCGGTGCCCACACTCTCAACTTGAATGTCACCTTTCGCTTGGTGGTCTCTAATGAAGTGATGCCTCACATCAATATGCTTTGTTCTTGAGTGTTGAACCAGATTGGTGGCAATCTTCACGGCGCTTTCATTATCACATAGAAATGGCACATTCTTGAATTTGATTCCATAATCACTCAATGTAGCCTTCATCCATAACAATTGTGCACAACAACTCCCCGCACTAACATACTCGGCTTTGGCGGTAGAGAGTGCAACGGTATTTTGCTTCTGGATGACCATGATACTAGTGATCTTTCCAACAATTGGCATGTGCCGGAAGTGCTCTTTCTATTGATCTTGCATCCCGCATAATCGGAGTCCGAATAACCAATCAACTCAAAGTTTGACCCCTTAGGATACTAAAGTCCAACATCGGGTGTGTGCTTAAGATATCTCAAGATTCTCTTGGTTGCCTTCAAATGACTCTCTCTAGGTAAAGCTTGATACCTTGCACACATGCAAATACTAAACATTACATCCGGCCTAGAACCGATCACATAGAGTAAGCTTCCAATCATAGACCGATACTTCTTTGGATCCACCATATTTCCACTCTTATCTTCATCAAGGTGACCATTTATGCCCATGGGTGTGCCAACAGATTTTGCATCTTGCATCTCAAACTTTTTCAACATGTCCCTTATGTATTTGCCTTGTCTTATGAAAGTTCCATTCACTATTATTCAAGGCTTTCTCAATAGTTGTTGGTTCTTCAAATGAGACAAACGAGAAGTGCTCACAAAAGTTTACTAACTTTGATCTTGTTTGAACACCACTTCTAATATCTCTAACTATTTGATCCAATGGATGATCTCTTGCAATATGAACCGGTTGGAGAACTTGATTGCTTGAACTCGGTTGACCCACTTGAGATGGACGAGCATTTTGATCTTCATCATTGTAACACCCAAAATTTTGATTTAAATAAAATCTAGAAATTTAAACGATATTGTTAAGCTTTATAGTATTATTTTAGAATATAATACTAAGCTCTTCTTTATTCATTAAAAAGTAGGAGAGGCAAGAATTTTTGAATGGAAATAAATTATAAAAAATTTGAATTATATATGTATTGTTGCATACATGCCGCTGCATAGTGTTTTGCATGCTTGGATTTTATTTTGCTTTGCTAGTTATTCAAATTATTTTCTTAGAAATTCATTTGGAAAATTTGATAACAAATGGAGAATAGAAAATAAAAAAAATGTTCTTTTCCTCTTTGCTGGCCGAGAGCATGCCCTGTCTTTTCTTCTTTCCTCTCTGCTTTGGCCGATCAGGTCAGGTCCTTGCCGTTTCCCCTCTCCTGTTCACCGTGCGTGCAGGCCCAATACCAGGCGCTGAGCTGCAGCACACCATTCTGCCTGTCACACTGACCTGCGGGACCCAAGTGTCAGCACCATCGCCCCCTGCTCGTAGCTAGCACGGTTCGCCGAATCGGAGCAGAAGCCACGCTGTTTTCTCGCTGTTCGTTGGACGTGTGCGGCACAATCTCCTCTCTATATAAGCCCAGTCCGAAGCTCTGCGCCTCCTTTTTCGAAGCCCGAGGCCACCATACTTCGCAGCCTCCAGCACCAAAGCCGCCGATTTTCCAATCGGGCCGCAGCAGCCGCAAGTCCGTCGCCGCTGCCGCAAATCTTCGCCGTCGGGGATTTCGTCGCCTCGATTAAGCACGCACCGAGCGTCATAACGATTGGTAAAGCTTCTTGGAACTTTTCTTTTTCCGTTCCTTGCCTCAGCTCTTGATCTAATCTGTGCCGACGAACGCAGAAAGCAGTAATCTGCCCGTCGCTGTTGAACTTGGATGTGGGAGTTTCCTCGTCTTCAATTGAGCCTTACCGGAGCTTCATCATGAGGTGAGAACACCCCTTGCCACGCCAATTTGGTGTAATCGCCCCCTTTGCTTCGCCCGCGACTTCACCGTGACAGGAAGCCGCCACAGCTCGCGCTGCTCCCTGGTCGCAGGTTCCCTGCCCTAGCCAATGCTCTAGAATGAATACCTATCGAGTTTCCTTGCTCCCAGTTCAATTCCCGCGCCAAACGGTGAATCGCAGCGCGAACGGACGTTTTCCAGCCATCAACCGGCCATGGCACCACCGTGCTTGCTTGCTGCTCCGGTGAGCAGAGCCTGGCACTCACCCCTTTTCAACACGAGCCCTCCAATTCTAATCCAGTGGCTGCGATCGCTCCATAACCTTTCATAGGGATTTTTGTTAAAGAGACCCTCCACTTTTTCAGAATCAACCCTCCATCCTTAGCGCCCTCAGCTCAGAATGTTTCACAGTTGGGAAAGCGTATTTTTGCCGGCTGCAGTCCAAAAGACGTTTTATAGATTTACAGATTTGCCACCCGTTTTCATTTGTCCATAATTTGCTCGTTTTAAATCCGTTTGAGTTGATTCAAATTGCGTTAGATTCGTATTTTCGAACTCTACGTGCTTATTCCACTGTACAGTAAGTTTGGCACTTTTAAAATTTCGAGTTATTATTATATTAATTATTTTCCTATAGCAAATCTTCGGAAAATCAAATCTTTTACGTTTTAAATCCGTTTTCAGTGCTCTTTATATTGATGTGATCGTTAGAACGTGTAGAATAATTTTATATTCATTTTCAAACTATTTTTATTCTGTTGGTGTACTATTCTAATTATTTTTTTCTTATTTGCTTCGTGTATGATTGCCCGATGTTTGTGTGGTGATGTGATGGTCGTGTGAGTAGACGGTGAGCAGTTCGTGGACAATCAAGAATACCTCTACGAGCAGGACCAGCAAGAGTTGTTTGATCAAGGTAAGTATAGTATGGACCATCTTTGTTGTCCTATTCACAATAATCACATTCATATATGCATTTGTCCACCTTGACGACCATAGAGATTATAACAGGATTTGATATCTTGATTCCTTGATCACCTTTTTGGGTTATGCATTGGGTAGTTCCTACTAGTGCTTATTTAATGCCAATAATCTTGTGATATGATTAACGGACTATGCAATGAAACAATTGAATATGACTTTATTACTGCTCAAAGGGGGCTAGAGCCTTGGGTGGGATATTTTGGCTCTAGTTTCTCTCCATAGGATTTCTGTAAGTGTTTAATCCGGGGCATACGTACAACTGTGAGGGCTATATGGCTCTGGCTCTAGTTGTTTAAAAGACCTTTTCTTGTTAGAGGTTACCCGAAAGGGCGCAGTTGGGGGTTTGCCACCTTGGGTGTAGTACGGCTCCTAGTCTTATGAGTATAGCCATGAAAGAATGTGCCATTTAGAAAAGGAGGGATTCTACATCTCGCTGTCACTCACTCTTGCGGCCCTAACTTGTTAGACGAACTTTTAAATAGCTTTATATAGTTAGCTAGTGTTTGGACGTAATTAACACATGCATTAGAAAATCATGACTCACAGGTAAAGAGTACACCTCAGCGCAGAGTTTAATAATCTATCATGATAGCCGTGCTCACGGTCACGAGCAGCCTTGGAACTTTTACAGCTAGATGGTTACTATTACATTCATGCTATGAATATTATTACTGTTAATACTTTGCTATTTATTAACCATATTACAATTTATCATTGGATTAATTATGAGAGTGGAATATCTTGATGCTACTCAACTGCTATAAAATGAAAATGAATATGAATATTAAAGCTAAATGCAGTCAAATAGTGTCCAGCCTTTTGTGCCTCATGAACCCGTGTTGTACTTGCTGAGTACAATCTGTGTTCACTCTTGCTATTACCACCACAACAGATGAAGATTAGAATGATGACTACCGAAATGAGTATTAGGCTTGGTGTCTCTCAGTCGACCTTGTCCCTGTGTTGGAGCTTCCGCGAGCGTTTCGTCATTAGATATTATTTATTTATTTGATCTATTTGTTCAAGACTACGTAGTAAATGTTTATTTCGTATTGTAAACACTGTGATGATACTATTTACAATTTGTCAGCTTATATGTGTGACTATTCCTGGGGCACATATGAGTTATTTGAGCATCCTATTTTGTTCTTAAGATATGGGTGTGACAGATTGGTATCAAAGCTTTATTGACTGTAGGACGCAAACCTAGTTAGCACTGATCGAGTTGCAAACCTTATTTTGATATAAAACTATTTTTCTACCTCCTTGGCTCATTCATTTGATTAATTCTTATCTTTGTCATATTATTGTCACTCCCCTTGATAGCTTCCTTTGAGCTATTTCTACTATTCTCCTTGAGCTATTATTTTAGTTGTTTTATAAAATTTTCTATACTCGTCTTGCTCAAAATATCGATGGCCTATTATCATATATATCTTTTAGGATGTCTACCAATTAAGAAGAAGCATGTGTAGTTTCGAAGTTGTGAACTCATGTGTGCTTGGATGAATTGTTCTTGTGTCAATGAGTGATTTGGATCTTTGTGATGATTGCTGAAACTTTGTGGGCATGTCTACAAGTTTCTTATACATTAATATTGAGTTATACTCATAATTATAATGTGGATTCAGTTGCAACCTGTTTCTGTCCTTGCTGTTTTTCTGGAGCAGCAGGTGATCTTTCTGTTATATCTCTAATCATATTTGTGCAAAAATTATGAAAATTTTCTGGAAATAACTAGACTTCTCAATTTTCCAATCCCACAAGTTTTGCCTTTTTACCAATTTCGAGATGAGAGATATACCTGTTCTAAGATGAGGTTCTGTGCAATCTGTAATTCCTAGAACAGTTTTGGTTTTGCTCTGTTTTGATAAATTTAATATCAGAATCTGGTAAAGTGGTCTGAATAAAAGTTGTAGGGAATTTGATTAGATTTCCAACCATGTATGGTATGCACCAATTGGATTTCGGGAACTCCAGATATCTTCATTTTAATGAACTGTTGCAATTGTATCTCGCTAGAAAATTTTAGATTCACTTATATGTTGGTTTATTGAATCATTCTAAAAAGAATTTTTCACTTAACTTGCAATACAGATGCCTAGAGGAAGGCCTGCTAGAGCTAACCAACCCCCACCACCGCCACCAATGACGGCGGAACAGCTGATGAAGATGCAAGCGCAGCTAATGCAAACCATGATGCAGTTCATCCAGAACCAGCCTGCTGGCGGCAATGCACCTCCTCCACCACCAGTGAATAAGAGAAGGGAGTTCATGCAGGGTCAGCCTCCTGTGTTTTCTCATGCCGCTGACCCATTGGAGGCTGATGATTGGCTTCGGGCTGTGGAGAAGCAGCTCAACATCACTCAGTGTGATGACCAGCAGAAGGTGTTATACGCTTCTGGTCAGCTTCAAGGAGCAGCTCAGACTTGGTGGGAATCCTACCAAGCTGCACGCCCTAACAATGCTCCTCCCATCACTTGGGCTGAGTTTGTTAGGGACTTTCAGGGCCCGACATATTCCAGAGGGAGTAATTGAGCTCAAGCAGGAAGAGTTCAGAAATCTAAGGATGGGACAGATGACAGTCAGTGAGTACCATGATCAGTTCTCACATCTAGCTCGCTATGCCCCAAATGAAGTTAGAGAAGATGCTGATAAGCAATGCATGTTCCTCAAGGGTATCTACTATGATCTCAGGCTGCAGTTGAAAGGCAACACCTATCCCAACTTTTAAGCTTTGGTGAATCGCGCTATTGTACTTGACAATGAACGCAGGGAGATGGATAGGAAGAGGAAGTTGAGAGGTCAGTCCTCAGGAAGCAAAGGTGTCAGCGCACTAATTCTCAGCATGGTTTTCATCAGAAGTACCAAGGACCTATCAGCCAGTGGAACCGCAACAACAACAACCAGCAAGGCAACCAGTTCCAGCAGCGCTCTCAGTTTCAGCAGCGCCCACAGTACCAGCAGCAGAGTGGCCAGCAGACACCACGTCAAGGAATTCCAAACACCACCCCCATGAAGACCAGTGCACCCAGTACTCCCAACGTGTGCTATCGCTGTGGAGAGCCCGATCATTATACCAACAAGTGCCCTAAGAAGAGAAACCCGCAGACCCCCCAGAGTCAGAGCAGCAGCCAGAGGCCATCCCACACTGGAAAGGTGAATCATGTGTCCACCGACACGGCTCTGGAAGCGCCAGAAGTGATGATGGGTACGTTCAATGTCAACTCCATCCCCGCTACTGTTCTTTTTGATTCTGGTGCTTTGCATTCTTTCATCTCACAAAATTTTGTTAAGATACATGCCATCCCCATAATACCAATGATGAACCCACTTCTAGTAAATTCACCGGGTGGGGCTTTACAAGCTTCATTTTATAGTCCAGTAACTAGCATTATTTTAAGGGGGGTAGAGTTCAAAGAAAAGCTTACAGTGTTGAGAACTGCCGGTATTGATGTTATCCTAGGATTGGATTGGATGAAGAAACACAAGGTAGAGATTAAGTGTGCACAGAAGGTAGTTGAATTGATTGCACCCAACGGAGACAAACTCAGTGTTGATGTGACTGTGAAAAAACCACCAACAGCTGCTGTGAATGAACTGGATGACGATGGGAATCAACGGGATTGTGTTGTGGATGAGTTTCCGGATGTCTTTCCAGATGAATTGCCAGGTATGCCACCTGACCGAGACATTGAATTTCTTATTGAGTTATTACTGGAACTGCACCTATTGCTAAGCGACCTTATAGAATGGGATCTAAAGAACTAGAAGAACTTAAGAAACAAATTAAGGAATTGCTAGAAAAGGGTTTCATTAGGCCTAGTTCATCACCATGGGGTGCACCTGTGATTTTTGTTGATAAGAAACATGGTGGTCAGAGGATGTGTGTTGATTACCGGTCACTTAATGAAGGTACCATCAAGAATAAATACCCATTGCCTAGGATTGATGATTTGTTTGACCAGTTGAGAGGTGCTTGTGTGTTCTCTAAGATTGATTTGCGTTCTGGTTATCATCAACTGAAGATTCATGCTTCCGATATTCCCAAGACAACCTTTACTACTAGATATGGTTTATATGAGTATACTGTCATGTCTTTTGGTTTGACCAATGCACCAGCCTACTTTATGTATATGATGAATAAGGTGTTTATGGAATATCTGGATAAGTTTGTGGTTGTGTTTATTGATGATATATTGGTATTCTCTAAGACTGAAGAAGAACATGCTGAACATTTGAGGCTAGTATTGCAGAAACTTAGAGAACATAAGCTTTATGCCAAGCAGAGCAAGTGTGAATTCTGGTTAAAGAAAGTTGCTTTTCTTGGACATATTGTGTCCAATGGTGGGATATTTGTAGATCCAGGCAAGGTAAAGGATGTGTTGAATTGGCAACCACCTACTGATGTGAGTCAGATTCGTAGTTTCTTGGGATTGGCTGGTTACTACAGAAGATTTATTGAAGGATTCTCTA
The DNA here is from genome assembly GCA_038502445.1 of Eremochloa ophiuroides. NCBI lineage: Eukaryota > Viridiplantae > Streptophyta > Magnoliopsida > Poales > Poaceae > Eremochloa > Eremochloa ophiuroides. Next base: position 54,043,197 of record JAHLJS010000003.1, on the reverse strand, counting down.
AACTTGCTAAACCTATGACAGCTTTATTAGAGAAGAATGCTAAGTTTGTATGGTCTCATGCCTGTCAGTCCAGTTTTGAAGAATTGAAAAAGAGATTGACTACTGCACCTGTGTTGGTATTACCAGATCCGAGCAAGAAGTTCTCTATTTATTGTGATGCATCTCATCAAGGTTTGGGATGTGTTCTTATGCAAGAAGGTAGAGTTGTTGCTTATGCATCGAGACAGTTGAGAAAACATGAACTGAACTATCCTACACATGATTTAGAGTTAGCAACTGTAGTTCATGCTTTGAAGATCTGGAGACATTATCTAGTTGGACATAAGAGTGAGTATACACCGATCATAAGAGTTTGAAGTATATTTTCACTCAGTCTGATCTGAATTTGAGGCAGCGTAGATGGTTAGAGTTGATTAAAGATTACGATTTGGATGTGCACTATCACCCAGGAAAGGCTAATGTTGTAGCAGATGCTCTTAGTAGGAAGAGTTACGCTAATGGGATGCAATTGTTGCCTACATCGAGTGAGTTATGTGCTGAATTTGAACATCTAAACTTGGGTATAGTTGTCAATGCAGCTGAATTAGTGATAGAGCCTACACTTGAGCAAGAGATTCATGAAGGACAGTTGAAAGATGAGAAATTGAAAGAGATAGCGGAAAATATTGTGATTGGTAAGTCACCTGGTTTTAGAATGGATGATAATGGAACTCTGTGGCATGGTAAGAGGTTGTGTGTACCTGAGGATCCAGCAATAAGACAGAAAATTTTGCGAGAAGCACATGAGTCAGCTTATTCTATACATCCTGATAGTACTAAGATGTATCTTGATCTTAAAGAAAAGTATTGGTGGGTTGGTTTAAAGCGAGATGTGGCTGAATATGTGGCAGTATGTGATGTTTGTCAACGGGTGAAAGCTGAACACCAGAGACCTGCCGGATTGTTGCAACCAGTGAAGATTCCTGAATGGAAGTGGGAAGAAGTTGGAATGGATTTCATAGTAGGATTACCCCGTACTCAGAGAGGTTATAATTCTATTTGGGTGATAGTAGACCGGTTAACCAAAGTAGCACATTTTATACCAGTCAAGACTACGTATACAGGACCTGATTTAGCTACCTTGTATATGGAGAAGATTGTATGTCTGCATGGGGTACCCAAGAAATTGTGTCTGATAGAGGTACTCAATTCACATCTCACTTCTGGCACAGGATACATGAGTCATTGGGGACCCAATTGAATTTTAGTACAACATATCATCCACAGACAGATGGACAGACTGAAAGAGTCAATCAGATATTAGAAGATATGTTGAGAGCTTGTGCATTGCAGTCTGGTACTAGTTGGGATAAAAGTTTGCCTTATGCGGAGTTTTCATATAACAATAGTTATCAGCAAAGTCTTAAAATGGCACCGTTCGAAGCTTTGTATGGACGTAAGTGTAGAACTCCTTTGTTTTGGAATCAGACTGGTGAAACTCAAGTGTTTGGATCAGATGTTCTGAGGGATGCAGAAGGACGAGTGCAGATAATCCAGAAAAACTTGAGAATAGCACAGTCCCGTCAGAAGAGCTATGCTGATAATCGGAGAAGAGATTTGGCTTTTGAAGTAGGTGATTATGTCTACTTGAAGGTGTCACCAATGAAAGGTGTGAAGAGATTCACCTTGAAAGGGAAGTTAGCACTGTGGTATGTTGGACCGTTTAAAATCATAGCTAGGCGTGGTGAAGTTGCTTATCAATTAGAGCTGCCTGAAAATCTAGCCGCTGTGCATAACGTGTTTCATGTCTCTCAACTAAAGAAGTGTTTGCGCGTACCGGAAGAGCAAGTACCTTTGGAGGAATTAAAAATTAAAGATAATCTCACGTATGAGGAGTATCCGGTTAAGATCGTGGAGACAGCAGAAAGAGTTACCAGAAGTAGAGTGATTAAAATGTGCAAGGTACAGTGGAACCGTTATTCGGAGGCAGAGGCAACTTGGGAAAGAGAAGATGATCTCAGGCAGTCATATCCGCAGTTATTTGAGTAAGCACCGTTCAATCTCGAGAACGAGATTAATTTAAGGGGGGTAGAATTTGTAACACCCAAAATTTTGATTTAAATAAAATCCAGAAATTTCAACGATATTGTTAAGCTTTATAGTATTATTTTAGAATATAATACTAAGCTCTTCTTTATTCATTAAAAAGTAGGAGAGGCAAGAATTTTTGAATGAAAATAAATTATAAAAATTTGAATTATATATGTATTGTTGCATACATGCCGCTGCATAGTGTTTTGCATGCTTGGATTTTATTTTGCTTTGCTAGTTATTCAAATTATTTTCTTAGAAATTCATTTGGAAAATTTGATAACAAATGAAGAATAGAAAATGAAAAAAAATGTTCTTTTCCTCTTTGCTGGCCGAGAGCATACCATTTCTTTTCTTCTTTCCTCTCTGCTTTGACCGATCAGGTCAGGTCCTTGCTGTTTCCCCTCTCCTGTTCACCGTGCGTGCAGGCCCAATACCAGGCGCCGAGCTGCAGCACACCGATCTGCCTGTCACACTGACCTGCGGGACCCAAGTGTCAACACCATCGTCCCCTGCTCGTAGCTAGCACGGTTCGCCGAATCGGAGCAGAAGCCACGCTATTTTCTCGCTATTCGTTGGACGTGTGCGGCACAATCTCCTCTCTATATAAGCCCAGTCCAAAGCCCTGCGCCTACTTTTTCGGAGCCCTAGGCCACCATACTTCGCAGCCGCCAGCACCGAAGCCACCGATTTTCCAGTCGGGCCGCAGCAGCCGCAAGTCCGTCGCCGCTGCCGCAAATCTTCGCCGTCGGGGCTTTCGTCGCCTCGATTAAGCATGCACCGCGCGTCATAACGATTGGTAAATCTTGCTGAAACTTTTCTTTTTCCGTTCCTTGCCTCAGCTCTCGATCTAATCGGTGCCGACGAACGCAGAAAGCAGTAATCCGCCCGTCGCTGTTGAACTTGGACGTGGGAGTTTCCTCGTCTTCAATTGAGCCCTACCGGAGCTTCATCGTGAGGTGAGAACACCCCTTGCCACGCCAATTTGGTGTAACCGCCCCCTTTGCTTCGCCCGCGACTTCACCGTGACAGGAAGCCGCCACAGCTCGCGCTGCTCCCTGGTCGCAGGTTCCCTGCCCTAGCCAATGCTCTAGAATGAATACCTATCGAGTTTCCTTGCTCCCAGTTCAATTCCCACGCCAAACGGTGAATCGCAGCGCGAACGGACGTTTTCCGGCCATCAACCGGCCATGGCACCACCGTGCTTGCTTGCTGCTCCGGTGAGCAGAGCCTGGCACTCACCCCTTTTCAACACGAGCCCTCCAATTCTAATCCAGTGGCTGAGATCGCTCCATAACCTTTCACAGGGATTTTTGTTAAAGAGACCCTCCACTTTTTTAGAATCAACCCTCCATCCTTAGCGCCCTCAGCTCAGAATGTTTCACAGTTGGGAAAGTGTATTTTTGCCGGCTGCAGTCCAAAAGACGTTTTATAGATTTACAGATTTGCCACCCGTTTTCATTTGTCCATAATTTGCTCGTTTTAAATCCGTTTGAGTTGATTCAAATTGCGTTAGATTCGTATTTTCGAACTCTACGTTTTTATTCCACTGTACAGTAAGTTTGGCACTTTTAAAATTTCGAGTTACTATTATATTAATTATTTTCCTATAGCAAATCTTCGGAAAATCAAATCTTTTACGTTTTAAATCCGTTTTCAGTGCTCTTTATATCGATGTGATCGTTAGAACGAGTAGAATAGTTTTATATTCATTTTTAAACTATTTTTATTCTATTGGTATACTGTTCTAATTATTTTTTCTTATTTGCTTCGTGTATGATTGCCCGATGTTTGTGTGGTGATGTGATGGTCGTGTGAGTAGACGGTGAGCAGTTCGTGGACAATCAAGAATACCTCTACAAGCAGGACCAGCAAGAGTTGTTTGATCAAGGCAAGTATAGTATGGACCATCCTTGTTGTCCTATTCACAATAATCACATTCATATATGCATGTGTCCACCTTGACAACTATAGAGATTATAACATAGATTTGATATCTTGATTCCTTGATCACCTTTTTGGGTTATGCATTGGGTAGTTCCTGCTAGTGCTTATTTAATGCCAATGATCTTCTGATATGATTAATGGACTATGCAATGAAACAATTGAATATGACTTTATTACTGCTCAAAGGGGGCTAGAGCCTTGGGCAGGATGTTTTGGCTCTAGTTTCTCTCCATACGATTTCTGTAAGTGTTTAATCCGGGACATATGTATAACTGTGAGGGCTATATGGCTCTGGCTCTAGTTGTTTAAAAGACCTTTTCTAGCTTGTTAGAGGTTACCCGAAAGGGTGCAGTTGGGGGTTTGCCACCTTGGGTGTAGTACGGCTCCTAGTCTTATGAGTATAGCCGTGAAGGAGTGTGCCATTTAGAAAAGGAGGGATTCTACATCTCGCTGCCACTCACCCTTGCGGCCCTAACTTGTTAGATGAACTTTTAAATAGCTTTATATGGCTAGCTAGTGTTTGGGCGTAATTAACCCATGCATTAGAAAATCATGACTCACAGGTAAAGGGTACACCTCTGCGCAGAGTTTAATAATCTATCATGATAGCCGTGCTCATGGTCACGAGCGGCCTTGGAACTTTTACAGCTAGATGGTTACTATTACATTCATGCTATGAATATTATTACTGTTAATACTTTGCTATTTATTAACCTTATTACAATTGATCATTGGATTAATTATGGGATTGGAATATCATGATGCTACTCAACTGCTATAAAATGAATATGAATATTAAAGCTAAATGCAGTCAAACAGTGTCCAGCCTTTTGTGCCTCATGAACCCATGTTGTACTTGCAGAGTACGATGTGTGCTCACTCTTGCTATTACCACCACAACAGATGAAGATTGGAATGATGACTACTGAAATAAGTATTAGGCTTGGTGTCTCCCAGTCGACCTTGTCCCTGTGTTGGAGCTTCCGCGAGTGTTTCGTCATTAGATATTATTTATTTATTTGATCTATTTGTTCAAGACTATGTAATAAATGTTTATTTCGTATTGTAAACACTGTGATGATACTATTTATAATTTGTCAGCTTATATGTATGACTATTCCTGGTGCACATATGAGTTATTTGAGCATCCTATTTTGTTCTTAAAATATGGGTGTGACAATCATTTTGTACTTGAGTTTGATCATGAGAACCACTAGATCTTGCTTTATTTGGATTGACTTGTATACTAGGTTGAGTTTACACTTGATCTTTGTCATCTTCATCTTCCACATCAACCACTTGTCTTGGTCGAATATCACCAATGTCCATGTTCTTCATTGCATTCACCAATTGAGTTCCTCTCACGTCATCAAGATTTTCTTTCTCATCTTATGAACCATTTGTTTCATCAAATTCCACATCATGAACTTCTTCAATGAGCTTGGTGGAGTGATTCCATACTGTATATGCTTTGCTTGTGGTGGAGTAGCCAACTAGGAAGCCTTCATCACATTTCTTCTCAAATTTACCCAATCTAGTACCCTTCTTCAAGATATAGCATTTGCAACCAAACACTCTAAAATATGCAATATTGGGCTTTCTTCCATTCAATAGCTCATATGGTGTCTTCTTCAAGAGCCGGTGACAATATAGCCGGTTGCTACAATAGTTAGCCGTGTTGATTGTTTCGGCCTAAAATCCAAACTCACATTATACTCACTAAGCATAGACCTTGCCATATCAATAAGTGTTCTATTCTTCCTCTCAACGAGGCCATTTAATTGAGGAGTGTACTTGGCCGAGAATTGATGCTTGATTCCAAACTCATCACATAGCTCAACAACTCTTGCATTTCTAAACTCACTTCCATTGTCACTTCTAACACTCTTGATTGTTACTTCAAATTCATTTTGACTTCTCTTGATGAATGTTTTGAATATGCCAAACACTTCACTCTTGTTAACAAGAAAGAAGAGCCATGCGTATCATGTATAGTCATCCACTATCACAAAGCCATATTTGTTTCCACCAACACTAGCATAAGTGGTTGGGCCAAATAGATCTATGTGCAACAACTCAAATGCTCTAGATATACTCATCATGCTCTTGCTCGGATGTGTGTTTCCATCTTGCTTTCCCATTTGACAAGCACTACACAATTTATTTTTCTCAAATTGCACATTCTTTAATCCTCTCACCATGTTATGCTTGACCAATCTATTGGGTTGCTTCATTCCAACATGACCAAGCCTTCTATGCCATAACCAAGCCATACTTGATTTGGTGAGCAAGCATGTTGACAATTGTGCTTCATTAGCATTGAAGTCCACCAAATAGAGATTTCCATATCGAAATCCCTTGAATATCAAGTTGCTTCCATCAACACTAACAATCTCCACATCATCAACACCAAAGATGCATTTGAATCCCAAGTCACACAATTGAGCCACGAACAACAAGTTGAAGTTCAAGCTCTCAACTAGCAAGACATTGGAGATAGACATATCATTTGAAATTGCAATCTTTCCAAGACCAATAACCTTGCCCTTCTTGTTGTCACCAAATGTGATACTATCAAGATTCCCATCTTCATTTGGCTTAATTGAATTGAACATGGTTGATTCTCCAGTCATGTGTTGAGTGCACCCACTATCAAGCACCCAATGTCTCCCTCCGGACTTGTAGTTCACCTACAAAGAAATCAATTAGATTTTGGTACCCAAGTTGGTTTGGGTCCTTGGAGGTTAGTGACCAAGCTCTTGGGCACCCAAATAGCATTCTTCTTTGGGCTCTCCTTAGGTACACCAATGTACTTGACTCTCACTCCCTTTGCACTCTTTGTAAGCACATAGCAAGAATCAAGTCTAATGGATGACACATTAGGCTTGCTTTGCTTCATCATCCTCTTCTTACAATATTGCTCCTTGTGCCCCGCTTGCTTGCAACTATAGCAAACCACACCATTGCCCTTCACAAAGGTAGTCTTGTGAGGGATAAAAGTGGCTTTGCCCTTCTTGGGGCTATAGCCAAGACCCTCCTTGTTAATGAAGAACCTTTGACTACCCAAACATTTAAGCAAGCGGGCATCTCCACCATAGGAATTGTCTAATGCTAGAGTGAGCTCATGCACCTCCTTCTTGAGGTTCTTGTTCTCAACCCATATTGTGGCATCACAAGTGACACCAATATCCTTAGATGAGGTAGAGGTAGATGTGCTACAAGAAGTGTTAGTGGAGGCAACAACAATAGATGTATCAAGAATATCACAAGTAACACTTATGTCACATGTTGTGGGCACATCCTCTATCTTAGCCAACTACGAAAGTGAAGAGTGAGCTTTCTCAAGCTTGGAGTGAGCTTCTTTAAGGTTCTCATGGTCTTCCTTTAGACACTCATGATAAGCACTTAGCTCATCAAAGGATTGCTCAAGAATTTTATTTTTCTTGTTCAATTCTTTGCACTCATTCACTTTCTTATTAAGATAAGAGTGTGTGTCACGCAACATGTCAAGGAGCTCCTCCTTGGAGAAGTCCTCCTCCTCACTCTCATTATGGCTCCCATCGGATTCGGATTGTACCATAGATGGCTTAGCCATGAGACAAGTCGGTGAAGAGTCAAATAGAGATGGCTTGCTAGGAATAGGAAGACTAGCAATGGCCTTCTTCTTGGTGATCTTGTAATCATCATCACTATCATCATCATCATCATCGGAAGAGGAAGTATCACTATCCCTTGTGACACAATAAGAATGCCCCTTCTTCTTCCTGAATTGCATCTTCTTGTCCTTTGTTGACGGTCGCTAACGCCCTATTTTACCGTCAACATTTCACCCATAATCAAGGTAAAACAACATGAAAAGCAAAGAACTCACTTTGAAACTTACCTAGTTCCACATGTCCTTGGAGAAATCTTGTGTATGCAGGAAAAATGGAGAAATTAGGCAAAAATGAAGCATATCAAGACAGCTTGACACCTCAGCTGCCACATGGGGGCCAGAGGGGGGCGCCCGCCCTATCAAAAGTGCCAAATGGCACTTGCCACCTCACGGATCCATGTGTCATCCTCCCAAATGGCATGTGGCACGTTGAAACAATATCAACGGCTCAGATACAAGGAACGAGGATCTGGTGGCCCTATCAACAGGGTGCCCGCCCTGTCCAAAGTGAGTGCCACGTCCACAATCCGAGGGAAGGTGTCCAAGAGTCATCTAAGCCATCAAATGAAGTCGGTTTTCCTCCAACGGTGATCAAGTGATGTGCCATGGATTGAAGGACCCGCATGTCATCCTCCCAGGGGTTGCAAACTGCCATTTTAGGGCACCAACCGACCTTGCAACCGCCATAGGGGAGGAAGGAGGGCCGTTAGATGCAAGGCGGTGCATCCAAGGGGGTGCCCGCCCCACTAGGAGGGCGCCTGCCTTGCTCCTTCACGCCACCGACCTCCAGGACTCCTACAAGTACCCCTGTAGCACTCCTACACTATAAATAGGACTTGAATCCTCATTTGTAAGGGGGAAACCACTAGAGAAACCACTAGCAAAACACTAGATATTCAGCTCATAGTCAGCAGCTCCTCTCCCTCTCCAACGAAGCTCTGCTCTTAGGAATAGTGCTAGCTAGAGAAGAGTAGAGTAGTGAGAGAAGTCGGGAGAAGAAGGAAGTCTGTGGAGGAGCCAGGCTTGTCGGCGACCTCCTCTGCGGTGTTCTTCACTCTTATCGGTAATAAAGATCTCCTTCTTCATTTACTTATTGTTATACTTTAAGTAGCTGTATACTTGCTCATTACTTGGTTAGAATGCTCTAATTCTTGAGCTCGAGTTAGAATAGTAAGTTTTATAGATTAAGCGCAGTGCTTAGGCTATAGCTTACCCTTGAGTGAGGCTAGGCCCACGGATAGTAGTTGTAGGTTCTATGTGGTGACAGCCCTAGAATCCTCTGGATTCCATCACGTTCGGCCTGGTTTAATTTGCGTAGAACTTTTGGGACATACGGTGCCTAATCAGTTGGACCCCTGGCGAGTTTAGGACTTTGCGTGTCTCGGGTATAGCAGTCTCTTTGGTATAAAAATCATTTGATCTTTTACTGAGATAGAGTTCTCCCCCAAAACTTCAGAGCTACCTAGTGTGTTTCCACCTTAGTTATACTTCATTGATTTATCCTTACTAAGTTTATTACCCCATTTATCCATATCTAGATCCTTGACTATCAGATACTTGGAATCACAAACCCCGCCTTCCTTTGAGAAAATATAAATTTGACACTTGGTACTCCCAGGTAAAGTGCTACACGATAGTTCTGTGCGCTTGCAGAGTCCCATTATCTATCCTATAGAGCTACCGATAGCATTCTTGGCCAACAATCACATACTTTGAGCATAGGGATTGACAACCCCCGTGATTACGTCGAGAAGTATTGTTACCATTGCTAGAGGATAGATTTGGCTACACTCTTTTGATAGCGTTAGTAACTATCAACAAGCATTTTTGGCGCCGTTGCCGGGGAATGCAACTGTTTAATTCCTCTGATTTGAGTCAAGTCTAGATAGTTATCCTTCGAATCATGAATATGGCCGAAAGGACCATCCGTGAATTCTCTGCACCTTTTGCTGCTAATATAGCAACAGGCCCTGGTGTCATCGAGGTGAACACTCAATTCGAGTTAAACCCCGCATTAATCACAATGGTTCAAGCTAGCCCATTTTGTGGCAAGGCTCATGAGGATGCTAATGCACACCTCCAACACTTCTTGGAGATATGCAGCACCTTTAACATTAAAGGAGTAACCCCAGACGCAATCCGTTTGCGACTCTTTCCTTTCTCCTTGTTAGGAAAAGCTAAGCAATGGTTCTATACGAGCCGAAATGATGTGGACACATGGGAAAAGTGTTCCAATTCTTTCCTAGTAAAATTCTTTCCTCTAGGCAAGACCAATGCTCTTCGCAATAAGATCTCTAGTTTCCAACAACAACCCGATGAATCGATTCCCGAGGCTTGGGAACGAATGCAAGAGTATGTCGCTGCCTGTCCACACCATGGTGGATTGGCTTTTGATCCAAAACTTCTACCATGGATTAACCCCTCTTGATAGAAGCCATCTAGATGCTACCGCCGGTGGAGCATTCTTTTCTCTTAAAGTTTCAGATGCAAAGGCTTTGATCGAGAAGATGGTGTCCAATCAAGGATGGAACGAGGAATGTCTGCAACCGCGCAAGCGAGGTATGCATTCTTTAATGGAAGCTGACATGATTGCAGCTAAAGTGGACCTATTGGCCAAAAGGCTAGAAAAATGCGAGAGGATGCGAACACCTGAGACCGTGCAAGCCATGGAGACCCACATGACATGTGAAGTCTATAGAGAAGTTGGCCATTCTCGACTCCATTGTCCTGAGACACATGAAGACCTCAACTTCATCAACAATGACAATAATTTTCGTTCTTCATACCAAGTATGGACTTAGCGCTCCAATTCTCAAGGTAACACCTTCAATTCTTCGCAACGTCCAAACAACCAAGAGTCGATCCATGAGGAGGAGAAGACCAAGAATCTGGAGAAACAAGAAAGACAGAGATGCAGTTAAGAGGGAACCATCATCTACAGCCTCTACACCAGACCCCACTACCGTCAAAGAAGGACAAGATGAGAAGAAGACATCAGTCAAGGAAGAACCTCCTTCCGAGGAAGGACAGCTATGGGAGTAAGTATTTTATCTCTCTCTTTAATTACTGCATTGGCATATTTCCCTTCTTCGTGCATTAAATCAATTAATTGTTAGAAATATGTTTAAATTTATGTCTTGCATTTAATAAAGACCATAATAAAAGAGAGATTAAAAAAAGAATAATAATAATATAAAATAATAATAATAAAATAAAATATAAATTTGGTTAATCATAGTAGCAATAAAAAAAGCAAAGCCTAGTGATCATAATAAGATGCAAGAGAGGAAATATCCCGACCAAGAAGGAAGTCCGATCATGGAGAAGAAGCTAGCTTGGGGGAGCCGTCATCCTCGCCAAGGTATGATTTCTAACCCCAGCTCTTATTACTGTGAGTTATAATATGAAAAGCAATTCTAAATTCTTGCATAACAATAAATAAATGAAAATAATGATAAGATGAGAAAAAATAATATGATATGTCTTTGTTGGAAATGATGAACAATTGCTCTGTGATGATTTGCAAAATCTTGTTATACAACCCTTACTATGAAAGTTTTGAGTGTGATATCTGAATTCGGTCTTAAGTCAAACACTATTGTGGGTTGCACATGCTAATAAACTAAGTTATGCTCTTGCAAGATTGAAATTGGTATAAGTAGAACTTTTACCTGACCTAAGGAATGAATGAGAACCAACTAGAGATTTTGATTTATAAAATTCAAAATTCTTGCTCATGGTTCCTTTTTGGGATTAAATACCTACCATCAAGCCATACATCCACAAACAACTAAAACTACCAAAAGAAAGAGCTCTTGTCTGTTTTGAGCATGCTTAGACCTTATTTGATCTAGGTAGAGAAACTAGTCATATTCTTTGATCAAGATCACGTACACATTCTGCCTATGAATTACTTCTACACTGGAAGTATGCATCTATGCTCCACACACCAATTGAGACAACCAACCACAATCAACCTTTGTCCTTTTGATAGATGGGGAGTATAGGTTACTGAAAAAAAGAGAGCAAGTGCTCAAGGAAAAACAAAAGAGGACAAATGTCCCATGGGCAGGTGCCCATATATCTATTCAAGAAAACTATGTATTTAGTAGCCATGCTCTCCCCTGTCTAAGGCAAAGGAATAGCCCACCAAATAATTTACACCTGCACTTCTGGATCATCTTATATGACTTGTTGCTCCCTGTGATCTAAGAATCTAATTTTGCAATATATTCAGTTCAAGTATGCTTTTGCCCCAATCCTATAAACCCCACATAAGCTTTAGGATAGACATGAAAAGCTCTCTTGAGTTCTTGTGAGGTCTATCACACTAAGGAGTGGTTGAGAGTACCATTAAAGGAACCAAAGTAAGATATTTCCTTCCAAAAGGATAAAAATTCTCTAGTGAATGGTCTCACTCTACGAAAGTAAGGGATGAAGTATCTACTTATCTATACTATCTTGTTTTTGCATGACCCATGGTGAAAAAGCTAAAAGCCCCATATAGTTAAGACATAAAATGAATTTCTGAATCATGCTCAATACTAGAATAGTGTTGATTTGTATGCAAGATCTTTGTGAATTGTTACATTAAAGAAATTCTTGATCCAACATTGCTATGTTAAAACCACATCTTTGCTTGAGGACAAGCAAAAGGTTAGCTTGGGGGAGTTTGTTGACAGTCGCTAACACCCTATTTTACCATCAACATTTCACCCATAATCAAGGTAAAACCACATGAAAAGCAAAGAACTCACTTTGAAACTTACCTAGTTCCACATGTCCATGGAGAAATCTTGTGTATGCAGGAAAAATAGAGAAATCAGGCAAAAATGAAGCATACCAAGACAGCTTGACACCTCAGCTGCCACATGGGGGCTAGAGGGGGGCGCCCGCCCTACCAAGTTGGGCGCGCACCCTATCAAAAGTGCCAAATGGCACTTGCCACCTCACGGATCTGTGTGCCATCCTTCCAAATGGCTTGTGGCACGTTGAAACAACATCAACGGCTCAGATACAAGGCACGAGGATCCAGTGGCCCTATCAACAGGGCGCCCGACCTGTCCAAAGTGAGTGCCACGTCCACAATCCGAGGGAAGGTGTCCAAGAGTCATCCAAGCCATCAAATGAAGTCAGTTTTCATCCAACGGTGATCAAGTGATGTGCCATGGATTGAAGGACCCACATGTCATCCTCCCAGGGGTTGCAAACCGCCATTTTAGGGCACCAACTGACCTTGCAACCGCCATAGGGGAGGAAGGAGGGCCGCTGGATGCAAGGCGGTGCATCCAAGGGGCGCCCGCCCCCTAGGAGGGTGCCGGCCTTGGTCCTTCGCGCCACCGACCTCCAGGACTCCTACAAGTACCCCTGGAGCACTCCTACACTATAAATAGGACTTGAATCCTCACTTGTAAGGGGGGAACCACTAGAGAAACCACTAGCAAAACATTAGAGATTCAACTCAAAGTCAGGAGCTCCTCTCTGTCTCTAGCGAAGCTCTGCTCTTACGAATAGTGCTAGCTAGAGAAGAGTAGAGTAGTGAGAGAAGTCGGGAGAAGGAGAAAGTCTGTGGAGGAGCCGGGCTTGTCGGCGACCTCCTCTGCTGGTGTTCTTCACTCTTATCGCTAATAAAGATCTCCTTCTTCATTTACTTATTGTTATACTTTAAGTAGCTGTATACTTGCTCATTGCCTGGTTAGAGTGCTCTAATTCTTGAGCTCGAGTTAGGGTAGTAAGTTTTATAGATTAAGCACAGTGCTTAGGCTATAGCTTACCCTTGAGTGCGGCTAGGCCCACGGATAGTAGTGGTAGGTTCTAGGTGGTGACAGCCCTAGAATCCTCTAGATTCCACCACGTTTGGCCTGGTTTCATCAGCGTAGGACTTTTTGGACGTACGGTGCCTAATCAGTCGGACCCTCGGCGAGTTTAGGACTTTGCGTGTCCCGGGTATCGCAGTCTGTTTGGTATAACAATCATCTGATCTTTTACTGAGATAGAGTTGTCCCATAAAACTCTAGAGCTACCTAGTGTGTTTCCACCTTAGTTATACTTCATTGATTTGTCCTTACTAAGGTTGTTACCCCATTTATCCATATCTAGATCCTTGACTATCTGATCCTTGGAATCACAAGCCCCGCCTTCCTTTGGGAAAATATAAATTCGACACCTGATACTCCCAGGTAAAGTGCTACACGATAGTTCTGTGCGCTTGCAGAATCCCATTACCTATCCTATAGAGCTACCCATAGTATTCTTGACCAACAATCACATACTTTGAGCATAGGGATTGACAACCCCGGTGATTGCATTGAGAAGTATTGTTACCATTGCTAGAGGATAGATTTGGCTACAATCTTTTGATAGAGTTAGTAACTATCAACATCCTTATTGGACTTCTTCCTCTTCTTGTCATACTCATCGTCACTATCATTCTTGTGAGGACAATCGGCTATCAAGTGGTCCTTGCTGTCGCACTCATAGCATCTCATAGTTGGACCCTTGCCTTTGGTGAAATCCCTTCTCTTTCTAGCACCATAGCCCTTCTCTCTCATGAATCTTCCATATCTTCTCACAAGAAGTGCCATCTCCTCATCATCATCTTCACTTGAGGTATCTTCATCATCACTTGAGATTTGCTTCTTTGCCTTGCCCTTATGCTTGATGAATTTGCCTTGAAAGCAATGCTCTTCTTCTCATTCTCCTTCTCTTCCTTGACTCCTCCATCATTCTCTACTCGGTATGTCTCATGTGTCATGACATCACCAAGCACTTGTGTTGGAGTCACCTTTGAGAGATCCACCCTCACTATGATAGTAACCAAAGTCTCAAACCGAGGAGGAAGGGATCTCAAGAAGCGATGGGAGAAATCCTTGTCACTAATTGTCTCACCGAGAGACTTGAGATCACTAATGATGACGCTCAATCGGTGAAACATCTCCGGTATGCTCTCATCATCCTTCATCTTGAAACTTGCATATCTATCCTTGAGGATGTATAGTTTGGCACTCTTGACGGCAGTGGTGCCCTCATATGTGTCCTTCAATCTCTACCAAACCTCATGAGCATATTCTAAGTCCTTGATTTACTCAAAGACTTTCTCATCAAGAGCACTATAGATTGCATTAAGAGCAATGTCATTAAATTGGAGCTTTTCTTCTTCTCTTGGAGTCGGATCATTCATGTCAATCACAACAAAGTCCTTCTCCACAATTTTCCACATCTTTCTATTCATTGATTTCAAGTGAGCTTTCATTTGCTTTTTCCAATACCCATAGCTTGTGCCATCAAACCGAGGTGGCTTGCCCATGTGATTGATCAAGTTGTTGTGAGCCATACTTGACACCGAAGGATGTTAAGCCTTGCAACAACGGTGACCACGACTCTGATACCAATTGATAGGTCCAAAAAGGCTAGAGGGGGTGAATAGCCTATTTTAAAACTTCTACAAACAACACTTGACCAAGGATTAGTAATAACAACAGTAAAGCGAGTTTTGCGCTAGCCTACTCAAAAATGCAATTCTTACTAACCTTTCTAGTTATGTCACTAGAGGCACACATAAGCTAGCCTAGGTTGCAACTGCTTTACTCCTAGGTGGACAAGCAAACTACAAGAACTACTACTACACAAGTAAAGTGCTCAAAGCAAGGAGAGAAGTGTAGTAGCGTTATACCTCCGAGTAGAGTAGTTAGCCTAGTCATTGAGATGAGTACCAATACACACAAAGGTGATGGTCACAATGAAGTCCAAATCAACACAAAGGTGACAATGAATTTATCCCGAGGTTCACGTGCTTGCCGGCACGCTAGTCCCTGTTGTGTCGACCACTACTCGGTGGGTGGCTAATTGACAACCAATGCGAAGCTCATTCAATGAGTGCCACTATAACCTACCACGAGCAAGGTAACTCAATGACATGAGCAATGTATTAGGCTACCTTGCGGCTCACCGCCGGGTGAAGGTGCAAACCCCTCACAAAGACCTCCAAGAGTGGCCGGAGACAATCTCCAACTCCGCTAACTCCTTCGCTGCTCCAAGACCATCCAGGTGACGGCAATCACCAAGAGAATAGATGAAAATCCACAGCAACAACGATCAACAAGTGCCCAAAGATGATCTAAATGAACACAATGCACTTGGATCACTCCCTAACTTACTATGGGTGAGAATCAAGCTCTAGAGTGAGTGGGAGAGGCTTGGGAGGCTCAAGAGATGCTTAGCAATGAGTGAAATGCGCAAGAGAGACTCCCTAAACCGGTTGATCGGCTATTTATAAGTGAGGGTGAAAAACTAGCCGTTTTACGTTTTCTGCATGCACACCGGACGCTGTTAAGTGAGCACCGGACGCGTCCGGTGGTTGTCCGGTGTACCACCCGCTGACACGTGTACTAGCCGTTTTCAAACTCCCCGCAGCGCGCCAACTCACCGGACACGGAGATGTCACACCGGACGCTCCGACGCCCATGTCTAGTGCGTGAACAGAGAGTATCCGGAAAGCTCAAAGTCGCACCAGACGCGTCCGCTGTTAGGTCACCGGACGCTGCCAGTGTCCGGTGCTTTCACTCAGTCAGAAAGCACGTTTCTTCACCGGACGCTCGAAGAACATCACTGGACATGCTGGAGTTAGTGTTCCAGCGTCCGGTGCTTACTCAGAGAGGTTCTAGAGAGGCTCTAGCTGCACCGGACGCGTCCGGTGCTCACCCACCGGACACGCCCAGCGTCCAGTGCCCCTTTGAGAGCTGTTTTTGCCCTCTCTTCAACTACCTTGCTTCTAGGTGCTAACAACCAAGTGTATAAGCACTTAGGCACGAGTGTTATCTTGATTTTAAGTTCATTTGCAATGTTTTAGGTTAGTGCTCTAGATCTAAATGCATATGCTCGACTATGTCGACTAGAGGCACCTGATGACCGAGGTTGTTAACGAAGTTTCATCCCCCTTAATAGTACGGTCATCTAACCTAAATGTGATCACACTGTATATAGTGTCTTGATCACCAAAATGGAAAGAACCCTAATGGTTTCACCTTTGCCTTGAGCTCCATCCTTTGCACCAAGTGTTGAAGCTTTTGATCTTCATGTTGATGGACTTACTCCAAAGACTTGGATGCCGTCATAGCTCCACACTTGATCTTCTAACCACACTTGTAATCCAAAGCTTAAACACAATGGTTAGATGCTAGGTGTCATCAATTAGCCAAAACCAAACATAGAGCTTTCAACGTGGCGCATATCCAAGGCGTCGGACCATGAAGAATATTCTGACGGTTGCGTGTACGAGGGTCCGACGCTCGGTCCGACGGCCGGTTTGAGTTGGTAACGGCTCCTTTGGCTTGAGAGCTATTTATAGGAGTGTATGGCCGGCTGTGAGAGGGGTCTTGCACCTTGGGAATGTGTTTCCCTTGCTTGTGCTTGGCTTAGTGCTCTCCAACTCACTTGTGCTCATATAATTCGCATTCGAAAAGTCAGTGATCGATTGCTAGTGCATTGCATTGTGAGATTGCTTCGAGTGGCACTAGGTGATCAAGTTGCAAGCCGGTGGTGCTTGTTACTCTTGGAGGTTGCCACCTCCTAGACGGCTTGGTGGCGAGAGGCTCCGTGGAAGCAAGCAAGAAGATTGTGCTTGGCTCTGGAGAAGCTTTGTGAGGGGTTGGAGCTCACCCGTGGGAGATCGCGAAGAACATCGCTAGTAGAGCGAGACGTGAAGAGCGACAAGTGGTCCGGCCGAGTCAAGTGCTAGAGCTTATGGTAAGCACTCCACGTGGGAGAGTGTGACTTGCGGGTCACCACTAGCAAGAGGACCGGCGGCAACCTTGGAGCTTGTCTCAACAGAGGACGGAGCTTGTGGCGACAAGTGAACCTCCGGGAAATAAATCACTGCGTCAATATCTTCTCATCCTTCACGGTGGTTTGCTTCCTTCTATACAAGTTATTTATTTTGTGCATTACTTGTGTAGTTTGTTGACGGTCCTTAAGTACCAATTTTATACCGTCAACTAATGCTTGGAAATGGGCAATAAAAGAAACATAGGGGTTATTACTGACAGATTCCACGAGTTTTGGTGAATTGTCTATTTTCCAGGGGATTATCCAGAAAAGCTTAAAAGAAGGATTAAAGTGCATAATTACCACAAAACTTGATCGCGAAGGAAATAAAAGTCACCGGCAAGATAAAAGAGTGTAGAAGGTACTAGAAGCAAACTGGGCCCCACCTGCCCACCTGGCAGGTGGTGGGGCCGGGCGGCCCCAAGGGGGGCCGGGCGGCGCCCCTCCTAGGGTTTCGCCGCCGCCTTCTGGAGTCTTCTTCCACCGTCTCCGAGGAGTCATCTCAATCCTATGTTAAGTCAGTTTGATCCAACGGCGCACGTTCACCCCACCGGGCTATAAATAAAGGGGCAGACCCCCCTCCCAGAGCACCAATTCATTCCAACTGCTTCATTTGTCAAGAGTAGACAAAAGTTAGGGTTTCCAGAGATTAGAAGTAGAGCTCTAGTTCTTCAAGTTCATTAGTTTAGGCGTCTAACAAGGTTCAAGTACAGTTAGGTGCTACGCTCGGGATTCCAGATCAATTCGTCTGGAGATCGGTAATATTATCTTGTATCTCATTATGACTTTGCTCTATTTTAATATATTGCCACTGTTGACATCTACTAACGTCGCTCAATATAACTTTATAACCTTTAACACTAGAGACGAGATTAGAAGATGTATGGTATTTAATTAACTGATCATTAGCAACTAGCCACTTATCTATTACCAACATTCTTTAGCATGAACTGGGTTGTCAATCCTAATTATATATGCTAAGAATAAATAAAGGTTTTACATATTATTCCATGTGACTAGGCAGAAATATAAATAAATATAAACTAAGAACAATTCTGCAAGCGGACAGATAATTATACCATTGTAGCATTTTACCTAGGAGTTCTACCAGGTTGTCGATTTATATTTATACCACTGGCATGGACTTGGTTAAACTACAATCTATTATATTGATAATAACCATATACAATGAATAAGTGAAATTACCAATGTCATATACTCTACTCATAACAGGTAGAGGTCACAAGATAATAAAGATAAATAGGGTGATAAGTATGATCAAGCATCATTAATAAAGATAAACATCAGAGCACTTTCTAGTCATAGTAATAGCTAGCCAATGGATGAACTAAGGAATTAATATGTAAGGTAATTCTATAACTACGTCAATGAACAACTCTAACTAGTGCAATTACATCTAGCAATCATTGTCAGATTCGTCCTATATCCTGATCACATGCAAAGGGCATCATCTAGGAAAGGTGTGAAACAGAGTCATCACCCAACTTCGCGACCGTGCCTGCTAGCCTACATACGGGGGGTGGACTACAGAGGAATCAACATAGCTGTCACCTAGGCGAACTACCACACGACCCGGCACATCAGGGTGCACTCACAGATAAACAAAATACCTAGACACCACGTCTATATACTGTTCGTCATCTATCCATCCTCCGCATGAATAAACGCTATACGAGCAATTACATGAATTCAATAAGATCGAACCAACTATACTAGACATATAATCAAAGTAGACAAAGACTATTGTAATCAAGAACATATGAACTATTAAGAACAATGTTTCTCTAATCATAATGAAGAATACAATAATAGAAAAAGAACTAGAATTATACCAAACTCTGTGCTCCAGACAGACGCCGGGGCTCTAGATCCGCCGAAGAACTAGAACTCCACTACTTCTAATCTAACTAGACTAGAACTATGAACTAGGTGGCTCTTGATGAACTAGGAGGCTCTTGATGTCTTGAGGACTTGATACCTTGAATGAATGAAGGGTTGATGCCTCCAGGGGGGTCTGCCCCTCTATTTATAGCCCAGTAGGATGCACGTGCGCCGTAGGATCAAACTGACTTGAAATAAGGGCCGAGATTACTCCACAAAGGCGGCGGAAGAAGACTCCAGAAGATGGGCCGAAACCCTAGTGGGGGGCGCCGGCCGGCCCCACCCTTGTGGGTCTCGGGCCCCGGTTCTTCGGGTGTGTTCCAGATGCTTCTAGTGTCCTCATGATTATGTTTCCTTGGCGGTTAAGTTTTGCGGTAATCATGCCCTTTAACCCTTCTTTTATACTTTTCTGGAATAGCCCCTGAAAAATACAGAACATGCAAAACTCGTGGAAACTGTCAGTTAAAACCCTAGACTAGTGTGTATTCATGTATCCTTTGGTGTCTAAAGTTCTAAAAAAAGTTGACGTTATCCACCGTCAACAACACCCCCAAACTTACCTGTTTGCCAGTCTCTTGGCAAACAAACTAAACCTAATTACTAATGTAATTTGATCAGGAGTTGCTACAATGTTTTCATACTTCCCAAGTACACATGCTTCAAACATAGATTCTCCTCCGGATTAGACAAAATTGCTCTAACTTTTAAACTTACCCATCTTACCTTTAACAATGGGGCCTTACAGTTCTTGGCTCAGTCTTGATTAATTGAAAGAAAGAACAATCAAGTCTTGCACTATGTAGCAAATTCTTCACAGTACCAATATTCCAGAGTTTTGCAAGTTTTTAAAATAAAACTCAGAGCTTAATTGTATGACACCCTCAACTCTCTCAGTACATATGGTATTTATGGATCTCACTTAAGGCATTAATGTTATG
This sequence comes from Eremochloa ophiuroides, assembly GCA_038502445.1. Classification (NCBI taxonomy): domain Eukaryota; kingdom Viridiplantae; phylum Streptophyta; class Magnoliopsida; order Poales; family Poaceae; genus Eremochloa; species Eremochloa ophiuroides. The sequence continues at coordinate 54,022,863 of JAHLJS010000003.1, read as the reverse complement.
CCTTCCTATAACTAAGGATTTATAGTGGAGCTCATAGGAGTGGCAATAACAAGTTTAAGCATACTTGCAATTCATATGTTGTAAAGACAAACAATGGATCCATAGAGAATCGAGGCATACAATCAAATCAAGATGTGCATGTGTATGAAATATGGTGGATAGGTGTATATGTGGTATTTAGTGGCTATTCCTAATTCTACTTTTACTCTTTAAAAATGATTCACTCTCTTTTAAAACTTGGAGGAACACATGGGCTATCTTTATTCTTTCTCTCTATCTCTTTTTTCATTCAGGAGGCGGGCATTTAGTACCCATTGTTTTAATGCTGGGACACTTGTCCATCTTTTACTCCCTTTTCATATTTTTGCATAGCCACATGTATCCTTTGAATACGAATAACTGGAGAGATAATAATAAGAACTTAGAGCAATTATATCGAGGCTGTCCTATGGGTTTATATATTTTTGGTGTTCACTCCCAATGTAGGAGAACACATTTTCATGATGAACACTGATGAAAGTGGAAATGGTTGCGATTACTCCCAGGGTAGGAATAATGCATAGGTGCTAAAGTGTGTACGTGATCTTGGTTTTAAAAGCATAACAAGACTCTCATATGGTATTCAACAAAGGTTGACTGAACTCAATGTAAAGCAAGCAGCATGAATGTACAAAGGTTTTCCTATCTAGATGTATTATATGTAGCTTTGGTAGGAATTCATACTTTGTCATACAAGAGCTCATCATGTAGATTTTAAATTTTCAAAATAAATCTCCAGAATTTAGTAATGTTAGGAATAAGATAAATAGTAGCTCAACTTTCATGAATCATATCAATCAATTACCTAGACTTACCTCAAACGTATGCCTCCACAAGTTTCAGGTTCAGGATAAGTTTTTAAGTTTAAACAGCAATATCTAAAACTCAGGAGAATTTAAGTTTGACAACTAGGCATTTGAAAAGTATTATGACAGAGCAACTATTTATCATCTCCAAGACAAAATTTTAATGTTCATCATTTTTTTATTAACTCTAGCCTAGACCGATTCTAAACGAACTCTAATATATAGATAAATATTTATTTGTTTTCAAATTTTATCTTACTAGCTAACTCACGCGAAAAAGTGATATAGTAATAATGATAATATAGGAAACTTATACTTAGCTGGATTTTAATTGGAAGGCGCCCTCCCCCAAGCTTGACGTTTGACAGGGTCTTTGATGTTACAAATTGAGTGATCCTTCTGAGAAGTGTATTGACAGTGTAAGGGCATCGGGTTGACTAGCTCCTTGATCTTGTATTTTTTCTGTGAAACTCAATTGCCAATAAAAATACCAAATCTTATGGAGAGGGGTTAGGTTTAATACCACTCCATGGTAAGTGATTGATTTTATATTTCCAGCTGAAGCTTAAGACTCTTTACCCAATTAGGAAGCTTCTCTAAGAGTGTGGACCTTCATGTGCCCACATATTTTTGGTATTTTTCTGAAAGGTGTGGACCTTCATGTGCCCACATATTTTTCGTGGTTTTTAGATTTTCTTATGATACTATGGTGAACCTTCATATGTTCACATTTTTTTGGTATTTTGTGTTTGTATAAAGTAGACTCAATAAGCGCATAGGTATAATTACCTGATAACTAGGGGATGCTCCTCCCCCAAGCTTGATGTTTGTAATACTTGGTATTGAATGATCTTCAGAGTGAGTTGGTTAGTAGCAGTCCTAGTGGGTGCCACTAATAGACTCTCTCCTTAGTCATAATATTGTTCCTGCATAGTTATACTCCAACAAAAAAACCAAAACTCGAGGCTTGAATTATCAAGGGGTTAGCGATCAGCCAATGAGCACTTTGATTATTCTTTGAGTTAATTTTAATTAATAAATTTTAGTAGGATTCTAACTGGATTCTCTTTTTAGGGTTTTTTCTACGTTTCTTATGTAGAAATAAAAAAATGTATGCATGCTAATAATAACTTTTTATGCCACCACAGGGAATATTCATTCCCATGGGGCTTAGGATTTTCATAATACAACAAAGTAAATATATATTGTTATTTTTATTTTTTATTTTTATGCCACCATAGTAAATGTGCCTACAGGGTTACCATAGATTTATTCACATGGGGCTTCAATATTTATGATGCAGTAAATAAAACAGTAAATATTTTTGTTGGTTTATTTTTAATATGCAAAAATGATTGTGCTAAATGTGTTAAAGTAACATTACTAATGAATGCTAACTTAATTAGATAACTACCATTCTAACCTTATGGCTAGGGTACAGAATTTAAAGTCTACCAACAGGACTTAGATAGAGGAGAGTACTTACTCAGTAGGTTCATCGTCTGAGGTTACCTCAGTCAATTCCCCATTTTACGGTGGTGTAGTAGGTGTTTTTTCTTTCTCCTTTCATCTCCTTTCTGTCTCTTCTGCTTCTCTCTTTTCTAGCTCTAGCTCTTCCTTGTATGCTTCTCTTGATTCTTCATCTCTCTCCATCCATTCTTCTACTTGTGCCTGGATCTCTTCTTTCTCTGTTTTAGCAATCTGGTTCATCCTCTCAGCTTCCACTTCCCACTCACTCTAGCATGGTGCTTGTACGTCTTCTTCTTGCTCCTTGTAGCAGTCTTCATATTTCACAATCTTACCAGGGAACTCCTCCCATCCACAGTGAGGCTGGGCAGCCTGACGGCGGGCTTGGCGTTTCCTCCTGTTGCATTGCTTCCTGATCTGCTCATGATTAAGATGTGTTCTAAATTGACAGCGTACCTTTTTAGTGGGTAGGTTGAAGTGGATCTGTCCAGACCCGAATGTAGATCATAGCATTGGCGGTGTAGAGGAGCGGTCTTCCCAAAAGAATAGGCGATTCGTTGTCTTCCTGCATGTCAAGAACTAAAAAAATCTGCGGGTATATACTTATTTTGAATTCTTACCATTACGTCCTTGACTACGTCTTCAGGGAATCTCAGTGATTGGTCTGCCATCTGCAACTGAATGTATGTTGGGTATAATGGTAAATCATCAAATAATTCATCATATACCTTTTTGGACATTACGTTGACGTCTGATCCAGTGTCGCAGATAGTGTCGGGAAAAGTGATGTCTCTGATTGTGCATTTAATAATTGGTACAGCTGGGTCACCTTTCTTTGTTGGAAATGGTTTTGGAAGCATGTGATCATTTTATGTGTCGATAGCATTGATTAGTTGTGCGGTTTCTTCAGGTACATGCTGGGGCTTGTTCTTCCTCTATCTTCTATTGTTCTTCTTCTTGGGTGCTGGTTGTTGTTGTTGTTGCTCTTATTATTGATGGAATTGCTTCGGGACTGCTAGATTCTTCAGGATGTGGTTCTTGAATGAGAATCTCTCCTTCTTGTCTTTTATGGAGAGGACAATCTTGGCGTGTTCCGCATAGATGATGGCTTTGGTTGTGCATAAGAATGGTCGTCCCAAGATAATGGGTGTCTTCTCATCTCCTCCAGTATCCATGATCACAAAGTCAATTGGGACATATGATTGCCCCACTCTGATAACAGCTTCTTCTAGTACTCCCTCGCGGTAGCAAATGGACTGATCTGCAAGCTGCAAATGCATATCTGTGTACAACAAAAGATCACCTAAAATTTTCTCATAGATTACCTTGGGCATTATGTTGACACTTGCACCGAAATCGTAGATAGCCTCTGGAAAGTTATGACATCCTATGGAGATAGGAATCACAGGTCTTCCAGGGTCTCCCATCTTCTCAGGTAGTGAGTGATCTATCCACTATATATCTGCAGGCTCAATTTGGTATTGTGTTGCATTGTGAACATCAACAAGGTTAGCAGTTTCTAAATCCTCCGGCTGGCCCGAAAATTTTCCTTTCTCAAATGGAGGAACAGCAGTAGCTAGCTGAGCTAATTGTGATTCCAACATTTTATTAAAGCTGTGCTGATTCTTTATAGCAGAAGCAAAGGTATCCATTCTGGTATTTATGTTTTCTAAAGCTTTATCATTCGAGGCTACCTTTCTAGACATTTAATCTAACAATTTAGATTGACCAGCAACTAAATCTCTTAAAGGTGGAAGATTGTAATTATTACCTTGGTTGTTACTTTGGTAATTACCTTGTCGAGGTTGTTGATTCCATCCTTGGTTTGGCTGGTTCCATCCTTGATTTTGCTGGGGACGATAGTAAGTGTTATTGTTGATGAAGTTCACATCCTCTTGCAACGTTGGGCAGTTGATAGCTGAATGCCAGTAATCTCCACATTCTTCACAGGTCATGCGAGAATCATTGATATGCATGACTTCCTTCTTCTCTATGTCGAGCTTCTTCATAATGAGGTCTAGCTTGGCAGTGACCATGTCAGTTTCTTTCAGATGAAGGATGCCTCCTCCTCTCTTACGAGGTTGAGTACGTTCTTCATTACAGCTTGAATTTGAGGCCATCTTCTCAACAAGTGCTTAAGCTTCTGGAAGCTTCAATGACAGGAAAGCTCCTCCAGCTGCAGCATCTATGGACTCACGGGTGCTTGAGATAAGCCTATGGTAGAAGGTCTGCAATAGTAGCCAATCCTCTATCCCATGATGAGGACAGTCTTCAATATAATCTTGGAATCTCTCCCATGCTGCAGTGAATGATTCGTCATGTTGCTGTTGAAAACTTGAGATTATCCCACGCAGAGCATTTGTCTTGCCTGTAGGAAAGAACTTTGCCTGAAAAGTAATTGAGCATCGGTCCCATGCAGTGTTCTTGTCTTTGTTGGCATAGAACCACTGCTTGGCTTTCCTCAAAAGTGAAAATGGGAAAAAACGGAGTAAAATAGCATCTCTTGGTACTCCTCTAATCGTGAAGGTGTTGCAAATCTCTAAAAAGTGTTATAAGTGTGCACTTGCATCTTCATGAGCTTTTCCACAAAACTGGCTGGCTTGAACCATGGTGATAAGTGCAGGTTTGAGCTCGAATCCATTCTCCCCAGTATTGACTGCTGGTCCAGTCCGGATGTTTTCTGTTGTCGGGGCAGAGAATTCGCACAGCGTCTTCTCAGCCATGTCTTCAAACACAGGAGATAATTCTTCTCCTAAGCGTTCTTCTTCCAATATTGGAGCTGGCTCCTTTGATGAATGAGCTTGAGCAGCGATGGGTGTTTTTTATGGTAGCTTGAAATTGTCCCTCGCTTCTACAAAATTCTTTCTTCTCAGGAGTTTCTCTGGATCGTCAGTGAAATTATTTGGAAGAGAAAAAACATTCATTCATCACCCTGCATAAGATAAGTAAATGATAAAAACAAGGGTGTGCCTGTTTGAGTTAGAGATCAACCGGTAATACAACCTTATCCGTTATGTATACATATGCTATCAATATTTCCTAAGTTTAATGTGCCTTCCCCGGCAACGGCGCCAAAAATGCATGTTGACATCTACTAACGTCGCCAAATATAACTATATAACTTTTAATGCGAGAGACGAGATTAGAAGATGAATGGTAATTAATTAACTTGTCATTAGTAACTAGACACTTTTCTATTACCAACATTCTTATGCAAGAACTAGGTTGTCATCCCTAATTAATAATGCTAAGAATAAATAAAGGTTTTATATATTAATCAATGTGACTAGGCAAAAATATAAATATAAATAATATAAACTAAGATCAATTCTGCAAGCGGACAGATAATTATACCATTGTAGCATTTTACCTAGGGAGTTCTACCAGGTTGTCGATTTATATTTATACCACTGGGAAGGACTAGGATAAACTTTAATCTATTATATTGATAGTGATGGTATACAATGGATAAGTGACATTACCGATGTCATTTACTCTACTCAAAACCGGTAGAGGTCACAAGATAAACAAGATAAAGGTGATAAGTATGATCAAGCATTATAAATAAAAGATAATCATCAGAGCACTTCCCTAGTCATAGTAATAGCTAGCCAATGGATAAACTAAGGAATTAATATCAAAGGTAATTCTATAACTACATCAATGAATAACTCTAATTAGTGTAATTACATCTAGCAATCATTGTTAGACTAATCCTATATCATAATAACATGCAAAGGGCGTCATCTAGGAAGGATGTGAAACAGAGTCATCATCCAACTTCGCGACCGTGCCTGCTGGCCTACATACGGGGGGTGGATTTCAGAGGACTCAACGTAGCTGTCACATACGCGATCTACCACACGACCTGGCACATCAGGGTGCACTCACAGATAAACAAAATACCTTGACACCACGTGTACATACTGTTCGTCATCTATCCATCCTCCGCATGAATAAACGCTATACGAGCAATTACATGAATTCAATAAGATCAAACCAACTATACTAGACATATAATCAAAGTAGACAAAAACTATTGTAATCAAGAACATATGAACTATTAAGAACAATGTTTCCCTAATCATAATGAAGAATACAATAATAGAGAAAGAACTAGAATTATACCGAACTCCGTGCTCCAGACAGACGCCGAGGCTCCAGATCCGCCGAAGAACTAGAACTCCTCTACTTCTAATCTAACTAGGCTAGAACTATGAACTAGGAGGCTCTTGATGGCTTGAGGACTTGATGCCTTGAATGAATGATGGGTTGATGCCTCCAGGGGGGTCTGCCCCTCTATTTATAGAACAGTGGGATGCACGTGCGCCGTAGGATTAAACCGACTTGAAACAAGGGCCGAGATTACTCCACAAAGGCGGTGAAAGAAGACTCCAGAAGATGGGCCGAAACCCTAGTGGGGGGCGCCGGCCGGCCCCACCCTAGCACCGGCCGGCCCCACCCTGGTGGGTCTCGGGCCCCGGTGCTTCGGGTGTGTTTCAGATGCTTCTAGTGTTCACGTGATGATGTTTCCTTGGCGGTTAAGTTTCGTGGTAATCATGCTCTTTAACCCTTCTTTTATACTTTTCTGAAATAGCCCCTGGAAAATACAGAACATGCAAAACTCGTGGAAACTGTCAGTTAAAACCCTAGACTAGTGTGTATTCATGTATCCTTTGGTGTCTAAAGTTTTAATAAAAGTTGACGTTATCCACCGTCAACATAGTACTTTAATTCTTATCAATCAGGAATAACCATAGGAAGAAGGGTCTTACATTATTTTGTAAAGCCATGGCTGAGAAAACTCTGCGTGAATTCTCTGCTCCAAGCATTGAAAATATTCGCGTTGGGCCAACCTTTAACCTTGAAGATCATGACTACGAGATCAAGCCAAGCCTCATCAAAACGGTGCAAGCTATTACATTTAGTGGAAAGAAGGATGAAGATGCAAGTGTCCATTTGTAGAATTTTCTAGAGATTGGCAACACTATCGACATTAAGGCCATTCCTCAATATGTCGTGCTACTTGGTTTATTCCCGTTCTCACTGGAGGGAAGAGCGAAGCAGTGGTTTTATCAGAATAAAGATCAAGTCAAGACATGCGGAGAATGTTCAAAAGCTTTCCTAGAAAAGTTTTTCCCAGTAAGCAGAACCAATGCTTTACGAGGAAAGATTTCAGAATTTTGTCAGCAGAAAGGTGAACCTATTCCAGAAGCCTGGGAACATTTTCAAAGTTACATATCAGATTGTCCTCATCATGGGATGGAAAAATGGTTGGTCCTGCAAACATTTTATCATGGACTAACTCAAAGGTCACGTGAGCAACTGGATGCCACTGCTGAAGGATCATTTATGTCACTCACCCCTAGAAGAGCTGAAGATATTATGGCAAAGATAGCAGAAAATCAGAGATGGATAAACAACACCCAAACATGCCATAAGAGTGAAGAAGTTCCAGAGGGAGTATGTGCACTGTCAACCAAGATGGATGTACTGTTGAACTGGTTAGAGCAAAGGACAAATTATAAAAAATATCGTCAAGCTATTCAAGATACATTCAATTCCTAGAATCGATATGAAGAGTATTTAAAAATTGAGTCTCCTGAATCCCCAGAAGATATTAATACAGTCATCAAGTCCACTTCTCAGAAGCAAGGATGGACTCAACCTAGGTCAACCAGTCAAGGTAAGTACCAGGGCAATTATAATTTTTCAAATCAGAGACAACCACCCTTGAGAGAATTAATATTAGAACAAGCTAGAATTAATGAAAGTATTTATAAGAAGCTTGCTTTTAATGATAAAGTTTTAGAAGGAATTAATTCTAAATTAGATAATTTCTCTTCTGCTGTTAAAGATCAAATATTATTTAATAAAAAGATAGAATTACAAATTGCACAATTGTCTTCTACTTTGTTTACCACTAACCCTGAACCAGTAAAAGGAATATCTACTAGAGGAGGTAAGTCTACACGTGATCCACCTTACCCAAAAGGGGCACGTAGACCACCACATTTAGTACAGGTAGAAGAAGAAATTGAGAAGGACAGCAGAGAAGAGGGAGTCGTACCACCAGAAGATTCACCCCGAGTTGAATCACAAGATCAAGAATTAACTCAAGATTTTCATGACACAACCCTCCTACCGTTTCCATGCAGAAGGAGAAGAGTTAAAACGGATGATCAATTTGGTAAGTTTGTAGAGGTAATTCAGAAATTATATGTCAATATCCCGTTGTTAGATGCCATGCAGGTACCTACATATGCAAAGTATCTTCGAACCATCCTCAACAACAAAGGACCACTACCTTCTACTGAAGTTGTCAAGCTAACGGAAGAGTGTAGTGAGGCAATTCTGAGTTCTTCTCCTACTAAGAAAAAGGATTCAGGGTGTCCCACTATTGATTGCTCAATCGGAGACCAGATATTCGAGAATGCCTTATGTGATCTTGGAGCAAGTGTCAGCGTCATGCCCAAGACAGTCTTCGACAAACTAAACTATTCTACGCTCATGCCAACTTCGATGCATCTGCAATTAGCTGACCAATCAGTCTGCTATCCCGTAGGAATCGCAGAAGATATTCCGGTAAAAATCTGCGACTTCTTCGTTCCTGTTGATTTTGTAGTACTTGACATGCAGGAAGAGAGGAAGATACCCCTCATCCTCGGGCGACCATTCCTAAACATTGCAAATGCAACCATCAACGTCGGAGCTGGAGAAATCATATTCACCATCTATGGGCAAGAAGAACGGTTCGCATTTAAGCCAAGGCTCGAGCAATGCCACACTTTGAAGTGTCATGAAGGGCAAGATGCAACAACATCTCCGACACCGAAGATAAATCATGAAGAATAATTCAACTGAAGAAGTCCGGATCGGCGGACTTAAAAACCCTGAACCTTCGTCGGGAGGTAACTCAGTAGTTATCGGTAATTTAGTTCTTGCATCAATATTTACATATTTACTTTCTCATAAATTGCATCATTAAAAAGAAATAAAAATAAGCATAGCAAGATTAAAGCTTAAGCCCCATGTGAAATTCACTGTGGTGGCAGAAAATTATAAAAAGACCATCATTAGAATTCTAATTTTTCATAGATTTATAAAAGTAATTTAGTTTTTCGTTCTTGTGTCATTATACGATATAAATACGGGAGACATATGGGACCCACCATCATCACATCAAGTCACCTCAAACATTATCATCAACTACCACCTTTCACTACCATCCAAACTCAGTTATTCATACATGCACTACCCATCATTCATTCATTTCACTAGAAAGAGCACTCACACACATGCATTTGGAGAGACCTGAGAGCAATGTCGACATACTTCAAAAGTGGAGGGACAAAGGACACCAGGTGGGGCCGGCCGGCCCCACATCCACGCCGGCCGGTGCCCCTCTCCTTCTTCTCTGTCTCCCACTTCTCTCACACACTCATTCACTCACTTGCACTCCAGAGAGCACCTAGCTACTCTGTTTTGTTGCTCGAAATTTCAAACTCTCACAAATCCTCCATTTTATTCATGTTTAAGTAAGGGAAGGAGTAGAGAAGGAGATTAGCAAGAGCACTTAGTAGAAAGATTACTTCGATTCCTTCTCTTCACTTGTTCTTGCTTGTTCTTGTGTTCTTATTCGTTCTTGCCGTGTTCTTTGTGTTCTTCATTTGACAGGCAAGATGAGCAATAGAATGAAAGGTACCATCCGATCACTTGGAAGAGCACTTTCACGCCTACAACAAGAAGTCAATCATCATCACAAGTGCCATCGTTCATCGGCTCCGACATGAATGTTGATTCTCCTTCACCCTTCATGTATGACAACCTTTCATCCTCTTCCCAACGGGAAGAGAGGTATGAGCTCACAAGTATCACGCAAATTCCATTACCATCTATACCTCAAAGAGAAATATTAAATGTGGTTAAGACCAAGGAATTTACGCATACTCCAATTTTTTATGCGACTTTGCTCCATGAAACCGGAATGGATTCTGAGTTTGAGCTTATATTTAGAAATGTTGGTTGGGAAGGTGCATGGCAAATCACTGAGTAGGGTAGCAAGTTACTCACAATAGAATTTATTAGCACCCTAAACTTTGATGATGATGAGGTAAATTTTAGAATGTTTAATAAACTTTTCACCCTCTCATGGAAAACCCTTAGCTTAGCGCTAGGATTCCATAATCAGTGTGGTAAATATAACGGAATCTCGCCAAGACTTTGATAAAGATGATTTTTGGGAGAGCATCACTGCAAAGAAACCAGAGAGAAAACAAAAATATACTACTGAAGAAGTCCATCACCCCACACTAAGGTTCATGCTTAAATGGCTAGCTTTTAATTTTTTCCTAGAGAGGAATTAAATACCATTAAACAAGATGAGCTACATTTGTTATATATCATAATAAAAAAGAGAAAAGCGTCACTTGTGAAAATGATGTTGAATTACTGGAGAACTGTCCCTTCCATGAGGAAATACAGTTTTTACTTCCTGGATTACACGTTTAGCTACTGGGCAAGGTTTATTACAAAATGCTACACTTGTTTTCATTCCTAATGTTCGTAGAATTATTGGTTATGATTTTTTCTTCCGTGCTCACTTGCTCAAACGCCGAAATAATAAAATAATCATGATTTATAAAAATTATGCAAATGAGTACGAACTGCCGCACAGGGAGTTAGGAATTTATTCTGTTCAGAACTTTGTTTTTCCAGCTAGTGGAGCTAATATTGGCAGGTGTTCGTCCGCACGCATCAGCAGGGCGCCGAGAGCTGATTTCACTGGAGCTGACCCGGTACCATCTGAGTCAGCTTATTTCTACTTTGTTACCTGGCACCATCTGGGTCAGTTTATTTCCACTTTGTTAATTTTGGTTAACAGGGATCGACGCAGAAACCACGTCAGGAGTGGACCGCTCATGCAGGATGGGAGGACCAGCCCACATTTCAGTAAGGAGAGTCTTCATCAGCAGCAGGGTGGGGAGCATTTCCCACAGAGGCATCGGACAACACGGCAAATGATTTTCAGAGAGTCAGAGCATCTTTTTCTGTGCGCGGGAACACGGACTTCACCACTGGTGGACCGTACCCGTTCCACGCACCACCGAAAGATGGCTACTACCGGCACCTGAGCAGCATTTTTGGCTACCGCTAATGATTTCCCACTTTATCTATGCGCCTCACTAACATTGAGCAGGGACAGAACACGATAAAAGACACACTACACCAGCATGAGCAGTGGCAACATCAGGTTGATGACTGGTTCTACCAGCATGAGCAGTGGCAGCACTATATGGACCAACGACTTGATCAGTTATATTAAGGACAGCAGCAGACACAGAGCGGACTGAAGTATTTGATACATCAGATATGATATCTGCCGCCACCTCCACCATAGTACTGAACACGACAACATCCAGCTTGGGGGAGATCCCCGCTAGGTGAGCATCCCTCACCTTTATATATATTCTACTATTTATTTCAGTATTTATTTCAGTCTTTAATTCTGTCAATTTCAATATTGCTAAAAATAACAAGATAATCAAATAAAAATTTATTTACTACTTTCTTTAATTACTGCATTAAATTCTTGCTTGATAAAAATTGAAAATCTAAAAAATAATAGATTATATAAATAAGTTTGCTTTAAATTTCGCATTAAGTTTATCTTTAGAAAAAGTAGAACTTGAAGCTAGAGAAAAATCAAAAAGATGATTAAATTGCTTAAATATAATTTCCTGCAAATGCTTCGTATTTAAATTTAAATTCTCCTACGAATTGCATGAAGTTTATCTACCATGAAAATTTATTCTGAAACTTGATATCTGTGGGTAGCATGAATCTTAAATCTAAGTAACTGACGGATATGATATAAGAAGGTTTGAGTTGCTATTTATTTCATTCTGAATGATACATAAGCTCCAGACATTCCAAAAGTCAAAATCAGAATAAATATAATAATTTATTCTGCTAATATGATTTAAGTAGACTATTCTGTTATGCATTCATGATTGAGTTTACATGTATAAAAAGTTTTTTCTCTATGCACAAAGTCTCTCTCTTAGAAGTCCAAAAGAAAGTGTGGGTTATAAAATTAAAAGATGCCACACCAAAGAAGTATGACTCTGAAAGATGCCATATCAAAAAGGGTATGTGCCAAAAAAAATAAAGAGAGTAAAACAATGGGTACAAAAACACCCGCCTGAGAGAAAAAATGGATACAAAAAGTATCCGCTGGGGAGGTAACCCACACTCTTCAGAAAGACAGACAGAAAAGAGAGGATAATGCATAGGAGCCCGAAAATAAAATTTTATCGCACTCGCACATTCAGTCATGATGTATAGCTTAGTAGTCCTCTGTAATCTTATTAGTAGACTCTCATTATTTTCTAAATAAAAATTATATATAACTCTGGAGCAATGGTTGAAACAAAGAATGAAAGATATAGTGCTTGCTTAATTATTCTATCTTTCAATTGCCTAAGATTTAGTTTAAAAGCCCCACGGTTGAAAAGAGTAGGAATAAATTTGAAAAGTGGACTAATGAATTTCAATCCGGAGAAGAATTTTTGTTTAAATATTTGAGTACTTGTTGGAAGTTAGACATTTTAATGAAACCCTAAATTAATTATCTCAAGACAACTTTGCTAAGGGACTAGCAAAGACTTAGCTTGGTGGTATTGTTGACGGTCGTTAAGTACCAATTTTATACCGTCAACTAATGCTTGGAAATGGGCAATAATAGAAACATAGGGGTTATTAGTAACAGATTCCACGAGTTTTGGTGAATTGTCTATTTTCCTAGGGGATTATCCAGAAAAGCTTAAAAGAAGGATTAAAGTGCATAATTACCACAAAACTTGATCGTGAAGGAAGCAAACGTCATCGGTAAGATAGAAGAGTGTAGAAGGTAGCCGAAGCAAGCCGGGCCCCACCTGGCAGGTGGTGGGGCCGGCTGGCCCCAAGGGGGGACAGGCGGCGCCCCCCCTAGGGTTTCGCCGTCACCTTCTGGAGTCTTCTTCCACCGCCTCCGAGGAGTCATCTCAGCCCTATGTTAAGTCGGTTTGATCCAACGGCGCACGTTCACCCCACCGGGTTATGAATCCCTAGCATGTTCACCCCCTCCCAGAGCACCAATTTATTCCTCCTATTTCATTTGTCAAGAGTAGACAGAAGTTAGGGTTTCCAGAGATTAGAAGTAGAGCCTCTAGTTCTTCAAGTTCATTAGTTTAGGCATCTAACAAGGTTCAAGTAGAGTTAGGCGCTACGCTCGGGATTCCAGATCTGTTCGTTTGGAGATCGGTAATATTATCTTGTATCTCATTATGACTTTGCTCTATTTTAATATATTGCAACTTATTCAGTTCTTAGTTTATTCTAATTGCATATTCGATATAGTTGTGATTGGTGATGATTATTGTCATATGATCGTAAAGCGCCTAATTCAGTACTCGAGTGAGTTAGGTGGTATGTATTATGTAGACGTGGTGTCTAGATATATTACATACCTACGGAGGCACCCTGACGTGTCGGGTCGTGTGGTAGTCCGCATAGGTGACAGCTGCGTTGGTTCCTCTGTAGTCCACCCTCCGTACATAGGACGAGCAAAGCGCGGTCGCGAAGGAGGTGACCCTTGTGTCTTAATATTCTCATTAGATGATGCTCCTTATGATATTTTCTGAGTTGGTTCTGGTATAAATGAAGATGTGTAATATAGCGCAGGCTGTAGACTTTTTATTTAGTAATTACATAGGATTCCTTTACTTTAGCTGAATCTCGAGATTGTCTTACTACATTAGTCTCTATATTCTATCTATGGAATACCATTTACTTTATTTACTCAGTTATCATTTACCATATTATTATTGACTTATTATCGATAAAGCATTAGAGTTACTGGTCATTATAGGTCTGCACATTTATTATCTTTTTAATCACTATAGTAGATTATCCTAATGAGTAGAATGTCTATTTATCCTTTTGGCATAAAACAAATCAACGATACTCGGAATACTTACCGGGTGAAGTGCTACAATGGGAGAATTATCTGTGCGCTTGCGGATATATTCTATAGTGTTATATTTTTAGGTGGCAAGTGTAGATTATTTTACCAATGATTTTTGGCATCATGTTAAGGATGACAACTTAACTTGAAGTGATGTTAAAAATACCAATATAGTTGTAGTTGCTCTTGTGAGATCGGTTAGCTTGTGTAGCTTGCCACTCACCTTCTTAACTTGTGTAGCTTAGAAGTAGTGTCTCACTTAGTTTGTGTAACTAAGTGAGTTGTGCTCCTTGGTTAGGATTGTGTATTCTTGTCATTGAGCACTTAGTGAGCTTAGATACTTAGTGCGCTTTTACTTGCTAGTTGGTAGGAGCTCCTCGGTGCTTAAAGGACTAGTGCTTAGGATTTGTGTGACCTTGCGTTAGAATAGTTTAGGGAAGCTCAAGTTAGGCTTGCACCTTTACTTCTTGTTAGGATCTTTTGCAAGGTGTTCAGAGTTTTCGTTAGAGGAGTGAATTGTCGCTAGAACCAATTAGGTTTTATTTCCGCTGCGATTATTTTTTGTCGGACTATTCACTCCCTTTAGTTCGCCATCTCGACCCTTTCAGGGATCTCTTGTTCTCTTGGAGTTTTGCTGAGCTCCTGAACAGCTTGGAGCAGCGAGGAGATGCTAAACTCGATTGGTGATTGTTTGAGACCACACCAGTGAAGATTGTGAAGGGTTCTTGCAGTTATTCCCGCGCGGAGTGCCAAAACCAACTCTAGTGGATTGTTCATGACTTCTATATATCCTTCTCTTGTCATGGTGATTGGCACCCAGTGAGGGTTGGCGTGTGATGCCTAACTCGTAATCCTCCAAGGAAGTCGGTTATCACAATGAGAAGTAGCTTGACAGCGATCAAGTGAACCTCGATAAAAAATTATGAGTCTTTTGCCTTCACCACCATTGAGTGATCATTCTTCTTGATTTCATATTGGTCTTCATCGTGATCTATTGGATTTATTCTCCCGGATGATTGGACTTCACTTGATCCATTGGATTCCGAGTCGACAAGGCGGTATAACTATCCGCTCCCTACTCTCTTTATATTCCTTGCATAGTTGCTAGCTCTTAAGATTGGAGAGATAGTCCCTTGCGTATTTGGTAGTTTGTGCTATAGCTTGCAGGATATAGTAGAATTGTGTAAGTGGCTTGACCTAAAGTAAACTAGAGCTAATGCTTTGCATTCGCTTAGTTATTTTACTAACCACTTGCTCTAGTAAAGTTTGTAGATTTTAATTAGTCTATTCAATCCCCCTCTAGTCTATTTGGACCTTTCACACTGGACGTGGGTAATTTTAACTTATATGAATGCGCGTGTCGTGAATTTGAGTCACATAAAAATGTATGGATGTGAATAGGTTGGGTCGACCCATTTGGTAGTTGACCCGACCCACAAAAATAGGACCGATGGGTCATAAAGGCCGGTCCCAAAGTCTAAAATGGGTCGGTAGGGCTGGACCTTATTGACCCAATGGATAATACGTTTCGACCCACTAGTCACAAAACAATATTTTTATTTAATTATTTAGTCTTCTCTATTTTTCAAAGAAGCATGATTATTCATATAACTTAAAAGTTTGTCTTCTTGAAAGTACATCGACATATATTATATTTAAAGTGCAAATATTTAAAACTTAAATTTGGTTTATTCATATAAATAAGTCTAATTCATATTTTTTGAAGCACGTCAACAGTGTCACAATACTTCTCAATCATATATTTAATATATCTTTTTAAAAATAATGATCATACTCATTGCTCATAATAGAAAGACCCCATACTACCTATTGGACCAATGAGGCCATAACCTTTGGAAAAAAGGGGTCAACCCATGGCCCTTAAAATTGGCCTTGAGGCCATAGGGCCGGGTCCAAGGCCAGGGCTGGGTCGGCCCATTCCCATCGTGATAAAAATGGGTTGAAAAAACGATTTGCTCTTTGATATTATTACTCTGTCTATTCTAAATTTTAAAATATTTTGGCATTTCTAAATACATAGGTTTTTATATGTATATGGATATACATTATGTCTAAGTATATAATAAAAGCAATTGTATTTAAAAACATCAAAACATAGATATTTTGGAATGGAGGGAGCATAATGTAGAAGTATAAATTATTGCCACTTATTTTATTGGCCATGGACACTTAAATTCATGATATACACCGGATCAAATCTCATTATCAACATAACGCACTTCCCATCATCCCATGTCATATATATGAAGGGACCATGAAGCTCATGCATGTTACACCTGAACAGGCCCGGGTCGATGTGGGTAGGATCGCGCGTCAATAGGTGCAATACTTGTCTGTCTAGGAAAACACGTAATTACATGTCAGATGAAGCTGTTTATGTTTAACTAAATTTTCAGTATTATTTATATATATGACGCTAAATTAATTTATTATAAGAATATATTTTATAACTAATCTATTGACATTTAAATATTTATTTTTTATCTATTATTGATCAAATATGATACGATAAAACATGGTATAAAATTTGACCCGCCCCTCTTGAAAATAAAAGCAGATCGTGTATCCTAATGTGCTTGTATCCAAAAGGGTCCCAACATAAAGCCCAGTCCATTTCTAGATCATCATAGCCTAACGCTTGGCCCACGATCCATATTCTTCTGTTGCAAAGTAATCAGATCACATTATTAGTCTCATGCTTTTCATGGACTGCTTCCGCCATTTACATTCCCAAATCAACCATTAGAGTTGTATTCTTAGCATTAGCCATCATATATCACCATCTGATTCTCATAGATAGCGCACACCTCTATATGGAACCAACTTTTGAGTCCTTTTTTCGGAGGCAAATGCATGAAAGGTTAAACCTTGAGCAAATACTTTACTAAATGTCAAATAAAATTTTGATTTGAGGAGGCCAAATAAAAAACTTGAGATGCTAAAAGATTGTATTCTTATTCGTGCAATATTCTTGGGACGTCCTTGTGCATACCTCTATCATTGGAGACACAAGACCAGGTATTTTGTGCTGGATGATAACCTAATGGACAATGTACTTCTAAAGGTCAAGGAGTGGACAAGAAATTCACAACCCACTTTGCTTTGGAGACTGTAGTCA
Source organism: Eremochloa ophiuroides (assembly GCA_038502445.1). Lineage (NCBI taxonomy): Eukaryota > Viridiplantae > Streptophyta > Magnoliopsida > Poales > Poaceae > Eremochloa > Eremochloa ophiuroides. Next base: position 54,005,405 of record JAHLJS010000003.1, on the reverse strand, counting down.
AGCTCTAGAAACAAGAAGCCGGATTCATCGATTATGTCCAAACATTAACGGAACTTGCTCCCATTGTGGATGCATAGAAAATGAACTTGTTTTCTAGTGCAGTTATACTAGGGCAGTGTGGTTTGGATTAAAACTTCGACCTTGTGTTTTGCCATCTAGGGACCATGGACTTCATATGTACATTCCACCATGGGTACATGAAGGCTAACCACTACTCCCTCCGTTTCAAATTATAGGTCGTTTGACTTTTTTAGCTCAAGTTTGACCACTCGTCTTATTCAAAAATTTATGTAAAATATCACTTCTTTTGTTGTGGCTTGCTTTAGTAATAAAAGATCTTGAAGAATGATCTAAATTTAACTATATTTGCACAAATTTTTTAAATAAGATGAGTGGTTAAACTTGAACTCAAAAAAGTCAAACGACCTATAATTTGAAACGGAGGGAGTAAATCATAACCAACCTGGCGTAGGAATATTCATCCTCATTACATCCCATATGTTGTCTCCTTCGAATTTTTCGAAGTCACTATTACACATATTTTACAGTCGTTGGAAACATAAGCTTAGATATTTGATAATGGGGGCAAAGCTAGTTGTAGCAGAACTTACAGGTGGTCAATTATTGAAGATTATTGCTCAATGACTCTGATCATGTGGACGCGTCACTTACTCATCAATTCAAGATTATTGATCGGGCAAGACATGCAACAATTCCAAGCTCCAATCTTTTACTCTTGCAAAGCTATTCCCTATTACATATTCTAAGGCTCTGTTCGGTAAATTTTAAAACCGCTTATTTTTCAGCTCTTCTACAGTATTTTTCTCTCACAAGAAATCAGCATTAGCGATTATTTTTAGCGGTTTTCAGCTTCAGCGAACAGAGCCTAAGACAGTGCATTCCACGCACGAATCTCGATGGGAAACGAACGCTTACTGCTCCGAGTGTACCAGTCGGGTATGGTACGGCACCCAATAGTATCCCGCCAGGTCAGCTCGACCACGTCGTAAAGGGACATGGCAGCTACAAGAGGGAACCTTGCATAAAACCCCTCGAATTAGCTCCCATATCGCGCACATCTCCCGCTCCTCGTTCCTCTCCGACCCGCTTGCGCCGCGCCTCGCGCAGTCGACGACGCCTTCGTCCCCGTCTCCGGTGAGATCACCCCTGGCGGCACGCAGATATGGTAAGGAGGGAACACCCCCGGTGGTCTTATATTTTGCGCAGAACTTACGATTTCTTTTCCCTTTCTGTGATTTTGGAATATTGTGTGTGTACATATGCCTAGGATGGTTCCGTTGTTGTCCGATTTGGTTGTGCACGGGTCTGATTTAGTGGAGTCTCATGTGATTTGCGTCTCTATTTTAGGATTTTTCAGTCGCAATTTGATGGATCGGTGCGGATCGCTGTTTAATTCGACTGCGAGTGTGGCTATGTGGGTATAGGATTACATGTTTAGTGTCCCGCCGTCGCTTTGGCTGTCGACTGGGGAAGACATCAATCCATAGGAATGGCGATCCAGGGGTTGGGTTGATTCTCTTCCAATCCACCCTGGGGATGAATCAATGTCACTGCTAACCCCATTCTTTTGTGGGGGGGATCTCATAAATGATATGGATGTGCCATGCTTGATATTTGAAATTTAGCTCCTCTAACACTTGAATAATGCTGCTAGATCTCCCCCCTGTCGCAAATAGTGAATTGGTTGTGCAACTGGCATACATTGAATCTAAAATTTAAATATGAATGTTTGACCTACAATTAAACTCAACGATTAGGAAATAATATGGATCTCATGCATGTCCTGTGGTATATTAGTTGGAGGTTTTCAATTCTATGACTAGCATGTCTGCCCCTTTAAGCCTTTGAAAATTTTCATGCAACGCCATTTAGTGTAATTATCAGTGCCGTACCTTACAATGGAGTTAGAAGCTTGGAGTTATTCTACACTGTTTTAAGACTTGTTCATAAGAACAAATATTAGTTATTATTATTTCTATAACTATAGTTTTAGAAAATCTCTCATTATTTAAGTAGTTCCTGTTTGGTTTCCATGGTTTACAGTGATCTATGCTGATGGCATATCATTATCCTCCATAGTGTTTGTTATTGTCTATTTTGTACAGGCAGCCTTTTAGGTATTGACAGCTGAAGTGGGCCATTCTGTAAAGATAGAGAGAATTAATATTGTTCATTTTGTTAATCATTTTTCTGGTGTCTGGTACCAAATGCACATGTTGGGAACATGAAAGTGAATATAGTAAACATATTGTACATGATTTAAGTGTTCCCTTTCCTCTTAACTGGTCAACTTTTAAGTGGGTCAGAATGACACACTTTTTTTTTAATAGCAGAATAGGTTAAAAATCTTCTATTTTGAAAACAAAGAATAAAAAAGTTAAGATGTACATGTAGTATCTGCCTGCGTTACATCTCTATCCATTTAGAAACAGTTGTGTTTGATTCTTTATGCTAAACTAATTTCATTTACATTCTCCCAGACTACCTCAAGGCGTCTTGCTGACAGGAAGAGTGCCAAGTTCCAGAAGAACATCACAAAGAGGGGTTCTGTCCCTGAGACTACGGTGAAAAAGGGGAATGACTACCCTGTTGGACCGATAGTTCTTGGGTTCTTCATTTTTGTGGTCATTGGATCATGTAAGCATTGCACCAAGCCTTTTGTTAGCCTCCCTTCTATTTTGAAACTCGATCTCTTGCATTTTGGAGTTGTTTAAGTTTTTTCCGCTTATGATTATTTAAGCATCAACACATCGTAATGCATAGTTTTTCAGCTTTTAGAACCATGTGACCGTCCATTGATAAATATGTTTTCTCTGTTTTGTTGTTCATGTCTGTCCTTTGTGACTAATGAAACCTGCTATTTTTTTAGTCATCACTACTAGTGCTTGAAATATTGTTGGTTGCATGTCTGTCCAGTTATCTAGCAATTATGTTGGATAGAGCATGTTGATTTTCACAACATTGTTCGCTCCATGTTTGGATGGGCCATATGATTTTCTAAACTCCCATGCATTGGTTGTTGACAATTTATCATCCAAACCAAATTGGGTACTAGAACCAGGTTTCTAGGCATGTTATTGAGGATATCAAAGTTCTGGGCTGGTTTAACTATTATTCACTGCATTGTATGTCATAATAGTCGAAGTAACTAAGTTGATATTCAGATTATGGAAATTTACTTGCCTGATGTATGTTAGTATATGCTTCAAATGCAATGCATTATTGCAAGTGGGCTTGGCCTAGTCTCACGTGGGCTGCTACTGTGTATGGGTTGGGTCGGGCAGAGGAGTTTTTTTTTATTTGTGAGAAGGTCGTCTTCTTCAAAACAATGCCCGTGGGCTGTCTTCCCCCTGCGGTTCAAGTGGCTGTAATATATATTGTCTAGTGAACTGTTTGACCCTTGTTAGTGTAATTTTTTTTACATGGTGAGATTGAAAGTAAGCATGATGCTGCTTTATTACATATGAAACATGATTGCTAGTTTTACATAATATAACTGAAATTTATGTTGGTAAAGCTTCATAGGTTTGCATCTTTGCATCATGTGTGTGTTTTGTGCAACCCTGTTTCATCTATATGCTAGAAAGGATGCAAGGCGGGTTGTCCGCAAAAAATTAGCGTATTTCCATGTTCATGGACAACCTGTCTTGCATAGACCGCTGCATTCTCAACAAAGGAAATTCAAAAGTCTTTGTATTGAAGCAGATAGTAACTATAGGCAAGAAGTCTGACTCCACATTCTGTTGGTCTATTTGCAGCTTTGTTTCAGATAATCAGGACAGCGACTAGCGGCGGGGTGGCCTGAATTCACGGAGCTAAAATCAGAAATTTATGGGTTCGGGAGCTGGGAGGCAGTATCTGTATTCTGTAGCAAACTTGTTCCTGGATATGTAGTGCGAATATCACTGTTGTTTTGTTTGGAGCATCAAAAGAGTTTAAACTGATGTTGGAACCATGCACAGGCTGAAAGTTTTAAAGAGTACCCTCCGTTTCAATTTATAAGTCGTTTGACTTTTTTGGCGCCAAGTTTGACCACTCGTCTTATTCAAAAATTTATGCAAAACATGATATTTTTTTGTTATGACCTGCTTTATTAACAAAAAGTTTTTCAAGAATATGTTAAATTTAACTCTTGTTATGTAAATTTTTTAAATAAGACGAGTGATCAAACTTAGAGTTGAAAAAGTCAAAAAATCTATAATTTGGGACGGATTAAGTATGACAGAAACCTTAATCTGAAGAAGAGTGGTTCTGCAATTACCGAGCAGGATGTTTTTTTTTTTTCCTGCGTAGCTGTATTGCTCAGCGGCTGTATTGCCCTGTTCAGCGATCTTCTTGGGTCTGACATCAGGCAATGAGCTGGTGATTCCTGAAGCCGTGGTGTACGGCGAATCAAGGACGACCACTGTGAGACGATGATTATCGATCCCATCCCATGCGTGTCCGAATCACGATCTACAAGATATGATAAATTTATTTATAGTATCACTTCCGTACATGGATTCTCTCTCTCGTTAGTCCAGCAGCGTTGAAGTCGACTGATTCCCAAGGCAGACTGGATGCTGGCAATTGTTTTTTTTTTTCTTTTTTTGACAACAACAATGTTTCGTTGATATAACTATTCACTTTAGCTTATCGGCGTTTATTTTCAGTTTTAGAACAGTGTTTTCTCTCACAACAAATCAAAATTAGCGTTCTTTTCAGGTTCAGCGAATAGAGCCACGTTAAAGTGCAATACAAGGGCAAAAGAATTCTCAGAACACAATAAAGCCAAAGGAACTGCAGATCTGCTTCGACTGTTCGCTAGCTGTATTTGGTCCAGGCGGGGCAGCAAATATCTCCCTTTGATTTGTGTTCGACTGTTCACAGCCGCCCTACTCGTCCAACGCACAAAATCAGTGGTCAGGTCGGCCAGATGGGACACATGGATACTTTCATGTTGTTGCGTTCCCTCAAGGCCTCAACTGCAATCGCCAATCGGAAGGACTGATGGTCACCTCAGTTTTGCAAGGTAGCGCGCTCGAAAATATCCAACATCCATGGTTCAACCATGCCTCGTCCTTAGCGTGCGTACGCACAGCATGGTGAAAAAATCACAAATATTTTTTTTATTCCCTAGCTCACTACACAAGGTTGCTATACACGGCCAACTCTTAACAGATACTCCAGCAACATTCCATTGTAGGTGAGAATGAAGGAAAAACTGGAAAACATTACTTCGGCACTATTGCAGAAAAATAGAAAAAACTGTCACACATGCAGTCCATTCGCAGTTTCGTACAACCAAGTTGCCGTCAGGCAATAATCCGAGCCATTTATAGATAAGCATGCGTATGTGTATTTGAGCTTGTGCAACTGTAGAAAACAAAGTGTTGGTATTTTATTTCTATACTTCTTCTATTCATTTCAGTAATCCCCATTCCAGTTAGTCCCTGTTTGGATCCACGAATTAAAAACAATATCTAAAAAGTGTAGACACGCATGTCGTGCCTATTAAAAATTGTTCGAATGTAATAGAGGTCTAAATTTGCTCCTTGGAATAATAAACTATACATAAAAAATAATGAAACGTCAAGCCATAAGGCCATTACCATTCTAATTAACGTATAATGCATAACCAAAATCAAAATTCCAGGACTGTATCATCCTTGATATTCTATATGATTACATAATTATAATCAGCAATAATTTTTAGTTTGCTTCCATAACATACAAACCCTCCGAACAAGAACCTGCTTACCAATTGATCAAAACTGATGCCATTCTTCATAAAATTCTCAGTGTTTGGTCAAACACCAAAAATGCATGATCGGGCCATATGTAGGTGCGAAATAAAACATTCCTAGAAAAAAAATAACATTGATCTTGCAGCTTGTCATCTTTGTTGACAATGAACAACCATGCTTCATCTTGCCTCCATCATCTCTCCTGCCCTGGACATGTGTCCATTGCTCATCCCTCATTGCTATAGCTCCACTCCCGTCCCATTTTCAATGTCTTCATGAATGATCCCATCTAAAATCCAACAACAATTTTTTTTTTGACAAGAAACAACAAAATATTAGTACGTGTTAGGTCTTGAGATGAAAGAGAAGGGTTGGGCGTAACTCTGTTTTTAGGCTGAGGCTAGATTGACATTTCTGATTTCTTGTTCCGTTCGAAGGTTAGGTCCATCCAAATTTTTTTTACTTTGGCTGAAGTGCTAGGACAAGGAGCATTGGACATCTAACGACCTAGATTCGCGTCCGGCTGCCACTGCCCTTATACAGCCTATTTGGATTCCATAAATTAAAATCAATATTAAAAAGTGTTTCTCTTTTAATTATTATATAATACTTTCCAATTTCTAGAACCAAACAGACCTTTATTGCCAATGCTAATTACTACCAACCCCTAGTCTATCACCTGAGGCCATGTATTTCCGTACATGTTCTTATATACTTTCTTTGTCCCAATAAAAATGACGTTTTAGAACTGAATTCGTGTCCCAAAATTAAAGTCATTTTAGACTCCATGCAGCTAGCTAGACTACCCTGTGTAATACCTCTGGTATTACGGATAATTAAAACTGTCATGTCATCATGTTTAAATTAATTGTCTGCATCTGATTGTGCTTAGGGCTTCTAGAGTGATTTGATTGTGAATGGGAATAATTGTGCAATTAAACCCATAATTGAAAATCAAAAATAAAATCAAAAAGAAAATTTAAGTTAAGCCCTAATTAGGCCCCAAAAACCCAATTCAAAAACTATAAGGAAACTGATGAAAGTGTTTTTATAAAAGTTGTAGATATTTTAAAATGAAAAAACTTTTATTTTTGAAGATTTTAAAGTTATACAGTAGAAATTCAAATTAAACTCAAAATAGTTCTTTGCAATTCAAATTTGAAATGCTAATTCAAAAATTATCAAGAATCTGACCAAACTCTACTAATGAAGGTTGTAGAGCTTGACAAATAGAACAACTTCTATTTTTGCAGATTTTCAGGTTTTATAGAAAATCTTTGAGAATTTGATTGGATTGTATTTGAAATTCAAATTGGGAATTTACCCCCTTTCTGATATTTTCAAAAATATTTCGAATTTGAACCGGGTTAAAAAAACCAAAATTGATCTACACAAAATTTGGCACAACTTTTATTTTTGAAGTTTTTCCTGTTGCTACATGAAATAGGGTGATCATGATCAAAAATAGGATTTGACCTAGGGACTTGCTACAGTGCTCCGGGCCCCTACAGGGTTGGGCACGCCGGCTACGCGTGCGCGTGCTGCGCGCTGCTGCCGTCCGGCCGGCAGGGCACTGTCACCGCCACGCCAGGGCCGCTCGGGGGCCCCGGACAGCCGCTCGCCCTTGTCCCCTCCTTTCCTGACCCTTTAAGGCGACGGGCATCCATTCCTCTCGTTACCTCTCCCTCTCGGCCGCCGGCGACCACTCACGGTCTCCGACCGAATTCACCTCCACCGCTCCACCTCCGTTCATTTCGTCGTGCTCGCGAGTTCAGCACCTCCTGGCGCACCCCTCTGACCCAACCACAATTCCCCTCGTCTTGAGAGTCCACCAGAACGGTCTTCGTCTCTCTCGGGTCCGGCAGAGCGCCGCCGTGGGTCGGTTCGACGTGCTTAGCTCGCCTCGGTGAGCTTTTGACCATCTCGACTTACGTTCTGTGCTCTGACTAATATCTAGATGCTCATGCTTGTGGCGCTTTGTCTGTTGGTGCCCTAGGGTGGCGGGAACAGGACGGTTACCACCGGGGAAGCGCCGCCGCGGACGTCGTTGTCGTCAAGCTCATCTCTCTGCCTCGCCTCTGCCCCTTCCGGCCATCGTCTAGATGTCTTCGTGAGCCGCAAACACTTGCCGAACCATTTACTTAAACGCTACCGCCCTCTCTCGGCCGGAACAGTTGAGCCGCACCGACGTTTCTGCCATGGCTGAGCCTGTGCCCGTCGGAGGCGTGTAGCGGGTAGGTCTGATGTCTTGGAGTGTCCGCTGGGGTCGTGGGTTCACCGTGGTGCTGTCTGGTGGTCCGTTTGGGTCACCGACGGCGAGCTTCGCCGCCAACCGGCGTGGGTGCACGTGGGAGACGGTCTCCCCGGCGCAAGGTAGAAGAAGAGTGTGAGAGTGAGAGAGCTGACGGGTGGGGTCCAGCCGTCAGTGGCTCTGTGGGGGAGAGGGGCACGGGTGACTGCTCGGCGGGGCTAGGCCGGCCTGCCAAACTTGGGCCGACCCGGGCCGGTTCTGTGTTTCTCTTTTTCTAGGGGGTTTTCTAAAGGTTTGCTAATTTTATTTTTATGTATAGTTCTGGTCCTTGTGAATTTCATATGAATTATATTGCCACACAAAAAATCATGAAAAATTTTGTGAATACTCTCTGTAATGTGTAGAATCTAGTAAAAATATGAAATAAATATTTTGGACACATTCTGTAAGAACTAAAAATCAGTAGAATAAATAATAAACGTAACTTTGAACAATTTTAATTAATTCTCCGTAACTCCAAAAATCATGAAATTTGTTTGGGTTCTGTTTTAGGGCAAGAACTACCTGTTGGTAAGTTTTGGACTCAAATGGGAATAGTCTAATTAGGTTGTTATATAATGTTGGGCTATTTGATTTATAAATTGAATTAAAGAGTTAATGACTTAAGGTTTGGTGTGATTTTATAATTGATTGTAATACTAGGTCAAAAACCTTTATGACCTAGGGCACCTTAGGTTAAGTAACTTTAAAAAGTATGATAGGTATTAGTAATTGTAGCTGTTTTAATTATTGTATCTTGTATTCCGTATCTCTGCATCGCATTAAAGCATTCATCATTGCATACGTGTAGTGACCGTGAACCAGGAAGTGAAAGCTGAGTTGACTTCTAAGGAGACTGCTCCAGAGCTGGTTCAAGGCTTTGATATCTATGGCACAGATCCTGACCCACTCTCTTCGCACTTCAAGGCAAGCCCCGATGCATTCACCCCTTTCCTTGTGAATTGCAAAATTTTATAACTTGAGTTAATCTACCGCATTAGGTTGATAGGAGTTGATTGATATTCCAATTGATGCATTACCAACCTTGACCACTGAAATACCTGGAAACCAGTTTAAAAGGTTTGAAAAATGCTTAACCCTGCTAAATTAATTTAGATTTGCACAAAATACTATTTTTGAGCTATTGTGGTATATTAATGATTAAATTCATGAACAAAGGGTATTGGTAATATTTTCGTTCGGTGATCGTGCACCTGATCAGTACATTGTCACCAACGGAAAGGGTTTTGTCCGTTCGGTGGTTGAACACTTGGGTTAGAGTCCCAAGGCTTTGTCACCGGCGGGCAGGGATCTGAAAACCGTTTGGTTACCTTGTACTTGGGTTAGAGTCCCAATGCATTGTACCAACAGGAAAAGGTTTAGGGACCGTCCGTTGTAAGCCTACTTATGATCGAGACTTTGCAACTAGCTACATAATCCGGAAAGCCCTGATTCCGGTGGCTGCACTACTTGAACCGATGACCACGCACTGAGAGTGGAGAGATGGCGAGAGTAGCGTGTACCCTCATGGCCGGCGTGCCTGGAGACGAGAGGAGTACTGTGCTCTTGGGTGGCGTAGGACCGGGTCAGGTTTTGGAAAAGCCGTGGTAGACGGGGTTAGTATATACAAGCTTAAGTGCTACATATGCTGTGGATAGGGATCCCCAGCTGGGTACTAATCGATTCAAATCGTCGTTGCTCCTCGGTTATGGAGATTTGATCCCCTGACTTACATCGGAAAGTGGTTCGGAACTAGGATGCTTTTGAAAATAAATAAGTAATTGAAAATGAAGGATACATGTGGAAGAACTAAGATCTATGATTATTGAGTAAAATAATATTGAGTTAAAATATCGAAAGTAGAATTAAAGATTAGTATTGCTTTTCTGCAAAATCTTTGACTCTTGCTATAGCCTTACCTTGATTCTCCTCAGCCTGTATTCCTGAGTCTCATCTTTTTCTTTAGTCGGGTAAGTCTTGCGGAGTACTGTCACACCCAATTTTAAGGATAAAATTGAATGAACCAACTTATGTGCGCCCAGAGATCAATCACACACATAAGCGACAAATTACATAGTACCATCACAAGGTTCAATATATAACGAATAATATCACAGAGTCTTTACATAAATAGTAGCGGTCTAATAATTATAATCTCTCGCGGATGCTCCAATTCACAGGGAAGTAGTTGACTGGTGAACCACAATCCTAGTAATCCTCAGAAGAATCATCATAGTCATCTGTTACCCATCCGGGATTTTTATCAAAATATGAAAAATAAAGCAAGCGTAAATAAATGTCGTACTCAACAAGAATAACATGGGTTTATGAGGCTCAAATGTGGCTTGACACTGGTTTGACAGCGGTTGCTTTTAGTTGATCACATTTTAGCAATTGAGTAGCAGCAATAGAATATACCAAGGAACAAGATTTGCATGATCATATAAACATGACAATTAATATGGAATAAACATCAATAGAAACTTCAAATAAATCAATATTAAATTAGTTAAGTTCTTGTAAGACGTCCAAGGCCGCTCGTGACCGTGAGCGCAGCTGATATATCAGTTTTACACTCTGCAGAGGTTGCACACTTTCACCATAAGTCGTGATTCCCATATGCCAAGGGTCATGACTCCCATGTCACCTCACCAAGGAAGTGCGGCAGGGTACACTATGAAATCTTTCAAAAGCCTTCCTAACATGCCACTAATCAATCCGGGCGCAATGGCAAGGGGTGGTAGAGCCCTCCTTCTAGTGGCACACACACGCAGCAGTACACACATAGACAGGAGCCGCAAAACAACCAGTTCGGCAAGGAACCTTTCAAGATTAACAACATGATAGAAAGTAACTTCATACTTAACTAAAGTCAGAGCCATATGACCCTCATGGTTGCGCTGTAAGTCCCGGTGTCATACTTACAGTTAAGTCCTTAGTCCATGTTGCTAAAAAGTATCTTTTAATCTTTATCTCATAATTAATTAATCAAGTTCATAAGATCATGGCATCATCCAGCGCTAGCATCACTACTCAAATGCAATCTCATAGGTAACAAGGATCAAGTGATCAAAACTTAGGAATAAAAACTATGGTTGCCAAGGTAGACACATGCATCATGAATTTAGTGATTAAGGTGAATAGGCAACAAGGATGGTCCATGCTATACTTGCCTTGATCAAAGTGCTCTGGAGAACTTGGATCCTCAGTGTACTCTTGATCACCAACGTATTGCTCACCGTCTGAACTCGATCATAAAATCACCACACAATCATCGAGGCAATCATACACGAAGCAAACAAGATCTATATTAGAAATAGTACACCAACAGTGGAAAAATAGATTGAAAAGTGTATGAAAATAATCTACGCGTCGCTACGATTCCAACGATATAAAATTCATGCAAATCGGAGTTCAAACGGGAAAGTTATGAAATAAACAAGTTTTACTTTAATAAAATAATTGATTAAATCTAATCTCGAATTTTAAAAGTTGAAAACATGAGTAACAGTAGCATCATTAGATAGATTACAAAATTACGAATCTAACAAGACTTGAACGGATCAAATCGGAGCTAAAACGAATAAAATATGGCCGAAATAAACTGAGTGACAAATCTGTAAATATTGAAAACGCCTTTGGAATTAAAACCGAGGAAATACGTTTTCTAAATAAGAAAGCGTAATCTGAGAAATACGCCAAAGGATCACGGGTTAGGACATTAAAAAGCTCAGGGGCTCTTTTGCAAAAGTGCCGGTCGAAATGGTATCTCCCACTGTGAGCCGTTGGATCGGCCGTGGACGGCGCAGGTAGCTCGGGGAAAAGAGGGGCGACCCTGGTCGCTGGAGTCGGGCGGCGCCTGGCCGATTCCTCGCCGGCAAGATGGCCGGAGACGGCGTTTTCGGGGCTAGGAAGCTCGGCACACCTCGGGATCTGGTCGGAAAGCAAGAGGAGCTCAAGCCAAACCTATCTATGGTTTCGGTTGCCACAGAGGTAGCTCGGGGAGGATGCGGCGAGCTAGGTGGCGGAACTATGGCGGCGGCGAAGCTCGGCATCATGGCTATAGTGCACAAAACCGAGGGAGGAAGGGTCGGGAAGATTCGTGACCTTGCTGCGAAGCTTGGAGAACAACCAATTTCGACGGAGAAGTCTTCCCGAGGAGAAATCGACGGCGGCGGCGGAGCTCGGGGCGGCGGCTAGGGCAAGATTGGAGGGCGTGGCTTGCTCGGGAACTTGTGGGGAGGGACGGCAGAGCTCGGCCGACCTATATAGGGGCGTGAGGAGGCGTAGGAGATCCGGACTTCGGGAGATTCGGTGGTTAGGATACGGTCGGAGGCGGCAGCCGTGCTCGGTTCGGGCTCTGTCCGGAGGAAGGGGACGGCGCTGTGCCATGGCCCAACGCGTCAGTGCCAGTAGGAGGGGAGGGGAGAGGGTCGCGGCTTCCTTTTACGGGCCGGTGGAGCTGTGCTCAGGACGGACTCGTCCGAAAATTCCGGCGGCGATCGGACGGACATCGAGTCCTGCTCGGACTCCAGAGGGAGGAAGGGGACGACTCTGAGCAGCAGGCCCCGCATGGCAGCCAAAGGAGAAGGGCGCCTGTGCGAGGAAGATGGGCCGGTCTGCCGACGCTCGGGCGGCCTTCGGCCCAAGCGGGTGAAAAAGGAAGAGGGGAGGTTTCCAAATACATTTGAATATTTTCAAATCTCAATAAAGTGCAAATCAACCAAAAATATCATTGAGCAGCATGGATGCAACAAATCATGTTTCTAAATCCTATGATTTATTTTAATTGCTAAAAATTATTATTTGCTAGGTTAATATGCCAAACAATTGCATTAATAAAAGCAAATTTTAGGGTGTTACAAGTACCCCACTACTCAGGGTTTGTTAACCCATGTTGTAGGAGAACCGCCGCAGCAGGTTTGTCTTGCTCCCTGCTGTGTGACCATTGTTCAGGAAGGAAGTGATGATGAGTGAGGTAAGACCCTTGGGCAGGGTTCATGTTATCTATACCTAGTTATATGTATTTGGTTATCCCACTGCTACTGCTACTTATCAATTGTTTGTAATAACTGCACTTAAATTCTATTTGGACAACCGATTTGTAATCTAACTACTATGTAACCTTTCCGCACTTTTACTCTGATGTATTTTACTATGAAATATTGTAATTCTGTAATGGCTTCCCAATGGGATGCTGTCGGAGAAACGGGTGTTGGTGTAGCCCGGCAGGGCCTCCTAGGTCATCTGGAACACGGGCCCGGCTATCAGAGGTCATTAGTAACAATGACAGGTGTCTGTGGGCCATATAATTTAGGCGGTTCTGTTACAGCTGGTATCAGAGCTTTCCATTGCTAAATCATTACGGTATTACTTTGCAAAACTTCAAAGTATTTTGGATCATAAAAATCTAAATTGATATTTTGGTCCAAATTGCTTTTTCTTATCTTATTCCGTAATATAGCTATGGTAGCAAATGGAGTAACCTATTTACTAACCCTATGTTAAAAATTATTATGCATTTATTTACCTTGCATTGGTTTAAAATTCGTAAGTACGATTCATGCATCATGGTTAATTCACATGTTAATTAACTTCCTCCGTAAAGTGGTATATGGGTTAGGATCTATCAAACCTATTCTTGCTAGCGTATAATATCTTTACTAATCCAAACTCACCTTCTCCAGTTGGCATGCACTAAGCTGACCGCCCGCAAGATGACTGGTCCTAAGGGAGTTCCACGCCACCAGCTGGCACCGCGCGACGGGGAGGCTTCTGGCATCCGCCGTCCCCGCCGCAGCCGAGCAGAGCTCAAGGAGGAGATCAAGCTGCTCACTGAGGACTTCAAGTTGGCCCATAGGGACCACTACAGGGATGTGAAGATGGTCACAGAGCTGCAGCGTGAGGTGGACCGTTTAACCCCTGAGAAGGAGGAGGCTTGGGCTCGTGAGGACGTGGCCCGGGCAAGGGTCCACGAGTTGGAGATCTATGTGGAGCAGATTGAGAACTACAATGACGCTCTACATGAGGAGGTGCATAGGCTGAATGATCAACTTAACCCTATCCTGGAGCCACGGGTTGAGGATCCCGAGATGGGAGTTGTCCTTGGTCCTGAGGAGGAGGAGGATGACGTTGAGGAGGCAGTTGACCCCATGGAGGACATTGTTGTGGAGGACAACGACGACGATGAGGATGTGATCGTCATTGATGATGACTAGACTAGTTGTGGTGCCAGTAATGCCAGCCTGTCGCTTGGATTTGTGTTGTAATGTCCGTGCTTGCCAATGAACCTTAGTCAGGTTTGGGAACTTTGTCTAAGTGTTAGGAGTATTGTTTGAGTGTTGTAATATTTAAGTGTGTACTGCTACTATGTTTCGTTTAAGTAATGCTAGTCCTAAGTTCGGTTCGTTATTAAACAAATGCCTGTCAACACTCGCTCTTCTGGTGCTGGAACCTCTGAGGATGGGGAGGGTGCTCCCACTCCACCGTAGATTCCACCCACCTTGGCTGATGCCGCCGCAGTGCTTGCGCAGAACCGGGATAACCATGGTGGACGTCGTGGCCGCCACAATGAAGATGAGACTACCTATGTGGATTTCACTGACACACGCCCGCCAATGTTCACAAAGGCTGATGAGCCACTAGAGGCTGATGACTGGCTCCGTACCATGGAGCAGAAGTTTTGTCTGATTCACTGCACTGAAATTCAGAAACCACTGTTTGCAGCGCAGCAACTCCGAGGTCCTACAAGCACATGGTATGCAAACCTCCTGTCCGCACAGCCCGCTGGACATCAACTTACTTGGGCGGAGTTCCGTGAGGCTTTCTGTGCTCATTACATCCCTGCGGGTGTAATGAAAATGAAGCTGGATCAATTCCTGGCCCTACAGCAGAAAGAATCCACCGTCATGCAGTACGTTGGTCAGTTCAATCACCTGTCACAGTAAGCCCCTGAGCATACCAACACCGACCAGAAGAAGAGAGATTGCCTTCTCAGGGGTCTAGACTTTAAGATTCAGAAAAGCTTGTCCAACAACCTCCACTGCACCTATCATGAAGATGTCAACATTGCTATAGCTTCTGAAGAAAGTGACCGCAAGCATCAAAAATAAAAGAAGAAGAAGAAGCCAGGGTCAGCTGGATTTTCTGGCAATCAGAAGCACCAGAAAGTCATCTACCATCCCATCCACCACTCTCGTCCACCATATCCACATCAGCAAGTCGTTGTTCGAACTGCTGCTACCTCCCATACCTCCAACCAACAAAAAATCACTCAGCCGAACGCCCCTGGCGTTTGTATCACCACTCCACAGTCAAACTAGAACCACCCCTGCTACAACTGTGGCAAGATGGGACATTGGTCCCGCAACTGTCCGTTCCCAAAGCAGTACAACTGGAATGCACCAAAGGCTCCTGGTGGACAGCAGCAGCAAGCTCTGCACCGTGGTCATCAGCAGCATGCCCAGAAGGGGAAATTGGTGAAGAAAGCAGGTCAGGTCTTCTACACCCATGTTGGTGATATTCCGGAGGGAGAACCCGTCATGATGGGTAGGTTTCCTGTCGCAAGTCACCCTGCAATTACGCTTTTTGATTCTGGTGCATCTCATTCATTCATCAATCGCACATTTGTCATCAAGCATGAGATTCCAATTAGGAAAATAAAGGAAGATTTCCTGATACAATCGCCCGGGGGGCGTATGAGTACTAAGGAAGTAGTGCATCGGGTGCCTATAGAACTGGGCGGGCATATATTCCTGACCTCGATGATAGTGCTGAAAGAAAAAGATATAGATGTGATATTAGGCATGAATTGAATGTATCAGCACAAGGCTCTCATTGACGTGTTGAATAGAATCATCAGGGTAAACTTGCCTAATAGTCAAACCCAACATCTCATCCAACTCCCAATCCCTCAGAGAGCTGCTGGAAGGGTGTGTACAACCGCAGTCAAAGAAGTGCAGAACATTCCGGTAGTCTGTGAATTTCCGAATGTGTTTCCTGATGATTTGCCTGGTTTGCCTCCTGATCGTGATGTGGAGTTAGCCATTGAGTTGAAACCTGGAACAACAACTATTTCTCGTAGAGCCTATAGGATGCCTCCCAAGGAACTGGCAGAGCTTAAGGTTCAGTTGCAAGATCTGTTGGATAAGGGTTTCATTAGAACTAGCTCATCTCCTTGGGGTTGCCCTGCTATTTTTGTGAAGAAGAAAGATAAATCCCTCTGACTCTGTGTCGGACTACCGTCCACTCAATGAGGTCACCATAAAAAACAAATACCCTTTACCTCGTATAGATCTTCTCTTTGACCAACTTGCTGGGGCTAAAGTCTTTTCCAAAATTGACCTTAGGACTTGCTACCACCAAATAAAAATCCGTCCCGAAGACATTTTAAAAACAGCCTTCACCACTAGATATGGCCTATATGAATACCTAGTTATGTCTTTCGGCCTAACCAATGCCCCTGCCTATTTCATGTACCTCATGAATTCTGTTTTCATGCCGGAGCTCGACAAATTCGTGGTTGTGCTCATTGATGACATCCTTGTCTATTCCAAAACCCCTGAAGAACATGCCAACCATCTCCGTGTTGTCTTGACTCCCCTAAGGGAACATCAACTCTATGCCAAGTTCAGGAAGTGGAGTTTTGGCTAGACAGAGTCCCATTCCTCTAACATATTCGGTCGGCAGAAGGTGTATCAGTTGATCCGAGCAAGGTGGAAGCAATCTTGAATTGGAAGTCACCAACCACAATACATCAAGTCTGTAGTTTCATGGGAATGGCGGGGTACTACCGTCAATTTATTCCGGATTTCTCTAGGATATCCAAGCCTATTACCAGTTTGCTAAAGAATCAGGTCAAGTTTGTTTGATCGCCTGAGTGCGAGAAAGCCTTTCAGACTTTGAAGAAGTTGTTGACCACAGCACCAGTACTAGCTCAACCTGATCTTGAAAAGCCGTTTGATGTTTATTGTGATGCTTCTGGTACCGGTCTTGGTTGTGTTTTGATGCAAGAGGGCTGAGTCATTGCTTATGCTTCACGGCAGCTCAAGCGACATGAAGAGAATTATCTCACTCATGACTTGGAATTAGCAATGGTGGTACATGCCTTGAAGATATGGCGTCATTATTTGCTGGGCAGTACTTGTAATATCTACACGGATCACAAGAGTCTGAAGTACATCTTTACTAAAGAAGAGTTGAACATGAGACAGAGAAGATGGCTCGAATTGATAAAATATTATGATATTGAAGTGCATTACCATCCAGGCAAGGCCAATGTGGTTGCCGATGCACTAAGTCAGAAAGTTCACTGCAACTGTTTGACCATAAGGCCTTATGACCTATCCTTATGCTATGAGCTAGAAAAGTTAGGTATAGAAATGGTCCCATAGGGCAGCCTGGCCAACATCCGTATTGAAAAACCTATCCGTGAGCAAATCATTGCTGCTCAAAAGGGGAACAAAAGAATCAAGCACATCAAGAAGAAAGTCCGAGCCGGAAAGGACAGATTGTTTTAGAATTGATGATGAAGGTGTGGTATGGTTCAAGAATCGGCTTGTGGTCCCGAAAGTTCCTGAGTTACGTCGAATGATCCTCGATGAAGCACATTTGACAAGATTCTCCATTCATCTAGGAAGCAATAAGATGTACCAGGACTTGAAACTAGAAATTTTGGTGGACCAAAATGAAGATAGAGATTGCTCAATATGTAGCCAGATGTGACACCTGTTAGAAGGTAAGAGCTGTGCATATGAAGCCTGGGGGAGAACTGCAACCTTTGCCTGTTCCTGCATAGAAGTAGGAAGATATTAGTATGGATTTCATTGTGGGTTTGCCCAAGACATCCCAAGGTTTTGATTCAATCTGGGTAGTTGTGGACCGTCTCACGAAACAAGCTCACTTTGTCCCCGTCAAAACCTCATATACTACAGCCATTTATGCAAAGCTTTATATAGAAAACTTGATGAAGCTTCATGGGGTGCCAAAGACCATTGTCTCTGATCGAGGTACTCAGTTTATCTCAAATTTTTGGAAAGCTTTTCATAAGTCCTTGGGAATGAAACTTTTGCATAGCACAGCGTACCATCTGCAGACCGATGGACAGACAGAAAGAGTTAACCAGGTACTTGAAGACATATTGAGGGCTTGTGCACTCAATTACACAAACACATGGGACGAGTGTTTAGCATTAGCAGAGTTCTCGTACAACAACAGCTATCAAGAAAGCATCAAGATGGCTCCGTTCGAGGCAGTTTAGCGGTCGTAGGTGTCGTACTCCATTGAATTGGTCTGAACCTGGAGAAAGGTGGTTTTATGGAGTAGATTTGGTCAATGAAGCCGAAGAAAAGGTCCGACAAAAACAAGAGAACTTGAAAGTGGCATAGTCGCGACAGAAAAGTTATGCTGATCAAAGGCGTCGACCTTTAGCATTCAGGACTGGAGATTATGTCTATCTGAAGGTCTCACCGATGAAAGGAGTCAATCGTTTTGGGGTCAAGGGCAAGTTAGATCCACGCTACATTGGACCATTTTAGATTATGGAACATGTGGGAAAGGTAGCTTACATACTACAATTACCGGAGCACCTCTCCAATGTGCACAATGTGTTCCATGTGTCGCAACTGAAGAAGTGCCTTCGAGAGCCCGATCAAGTCATTGATGTTGAAAGAGTGGAACTCGAACTGGATCTGACATGCTCCGAGTATCCGATTTGAGTCTTGGATCGAAAGGATCGTGTTACTCGAAGGACCGCAACCAGATGGTACAAGATCCAATGGAGTCAGCATTCTGAAGATGAAGCTACCTGAAAATCGGAGGACTATCTTTCAGAGAATTTCCCCGAGTTTTTCGCTACCTTGTAGATGTAAATTTGAAGACCGTGTAATATGAAAACCTTTCCATTGTTTTAATGATTAAGTCAGATTTAGTTTGCCTTGACACATTTCCTTTTCCATTGTTTAGTCTTTAAGTCTTAACCGTATATCAAATCTCGGGACGAGATTTCTTTTAGGGGGGAAGGCTATAATACCTCTGATATTACGGATAATTAAAACTGCCATTTCATCATGTTTAAATTAATTGCCTGCATCTGATTGTGCTTAGGGCTTCTAGAGTGATTTGATTGTGAATGGGAATGATTGTGCAATTAAACCCATAATTGAAAATCAAAAATAAAACCAAAAAGAAAATTTAAGTTAAGCCCTAATTAGGCCCCAAAAACCCAATTCAAAAACTATAAGGAAACTGATGAAATTGTTTTTATAAAAGTTGTATATCTTTTAAAATGGAACAACTTTTATTTTTTGAGATTTTGAAGTTATAAAGTGGAAATTCAAATTAAACTCAAATTAGTGCTTTGCAATTCAAATTTGAAATGCTACTTAAAAAATTATCAAGAATCTGACCAAACTCTACTAATGAAGGTTGTAGAGCTTGACAAATAGAACAACTTCTATTTTTGCAGATTTTCAGGTTTTATAGAAAATTTTTGAGAATTTGATTGGATTGTATTTGAAATTCAAATTGGGGATTTAGCCCCTTTCTAATATTTTCAAAAATATTTCGAGTTTGAACCGGGTTAAAAAACAAAAAATGGTCTACACAAAATTTGGCACAACTTTTATTTTTGAAGTTTTTCCTGTTGCTACATGAAATAGGGTGATCATGATCAAAAATAGGATTTGACCTAGGGACTTGCTACAGTGCTCCGGGCCCCTATAGGGTCGGGCATGCCGGCTGCGCGTGCGTGTTGGCGCTTCTTAGCGTCAGCAGAAAAATCCACAAGCGCACGGAAGTACCAGTTGTAGTACTTCACCCGGAAGTATTCAGGGTATCGTATTTTCCAAAAGGAACGGCTTATGTTAGAGGTCTCTTAGCTAGTTGACCCTAGAAAAGATAGAAGGGATAACTTGGGTGGAGAGGATACACTAAGTCTGGAAACACTAAGTGAAGACAACTTTCCCACTACTTGCTTGCTTCAGGCCCACTGACGCAGCTGGTCTGCCAGCCGATACCAGTATCAGCGCTATTCTGCGGCCGAACGTGGGTGAGTTCAGATACGAGTGGACAGGGCTGTCACCACCTGCCACCTACCCCTCTGCCCGTGGGCGAGCGCAACATATGAATGTAGACTCTGACTTAGACACCACGTCTACGAAGGCGACTACTACTCTAGCGATGGCCAGGAACTTCCGTCTCTATCAGGAGTCCTCTAACTAGAGCACCCGTCCAAAGGGCGAGCGACGATCCCACAAACAAGTAGCTTTATAAAAGTAACTCACTTAATGGAATCAAAACTAGAATGTATCACAAACCTCTTACTTCAAGTAGCAAGATGGTTGTAGAGGTACAAGTTGGATGTGAGAGCCGACAGGTCCAGCACTTCGTCCACCCGAGAGTAGAACTGCTTCGACCCCGCTCTCGCTTCTCAAGCTTCTATCTCTCTCTCTAACCCTATACTAGCCTAGCTAGAAGCTACACTAATGGAAAATGGTGGTACTCCCTTCTTCTTCTCTATTGTATCATGTGTTGTTTTCATGGAGGGGGTGAGGGCCTCTTTTTATAGCTCTACAGGTCGGTGTCGGCGTAGATAAATATGGAAGGAGGTGAAACCGACTTCAGGGAACCGCCATGAGCATTGTCACTTAATCTGGGCCCGGGAAGTGCCATATGGGGGGCGGCCGCCCCCGGGGGCGGTCGGTCCCTGGGAGGCGGCAACTGGCCACTGCCTTCGGGTGGTCAGTTGCTCCCTGGGCCTGGGCCTCCCCCGCGGTTACGGATGGATCTCAGTTTGATATTTTGATGGGATTTTCTCTTTTATTCTTGATTTGCGCGTTTTCTGAATATGTTTTCTGGAAGTGCGCTTTTCGGTGATTTTTATGCATTTCCACGTGTTCGACCTGCAAGTCACATGTGCAACAAAACTCGTGGAAGGGTTATATAAAAGCCCTACCTTCTATTTATTTTAGTATTAGAATGATGTTATATTCTGGTTGTTAAGGACCGCCAACAGTGCGCGTGCCGCGCGCTGCCGCCGTTCGGTCGGCAGGACACTATCACCAGTGGCTCCAGGGCCGCTCGGGGCCCCGAACAGCCGCTCGCCCTTGTCCCCTCCTTTCCTGACCCTTTAAGGCGACGGGCATCCATTCATCTCGTTACCTCTCCCTCTCGGCCGCCGGCGACCACTCACGGTCTCCGACCGAATTCACCTCCACCGCTCCACCTCCATTCAATTCGTCATGCTCGCGAGTTCAACACCTCCTGGCGCACCCCTCTGACCCAGCCACACTTTCCCTCGCCTTGCGAGTCCACCAGAACGGTCTTCGTCTCTCTCGGGTCCGACAGAGCGCATCAGTGGGTCGGTTCGACGTGCTTAGCTTGCCTCGATGAGCTTTTGACCATCTCGACTTGCGTTCTGTGCTCTGAGCTAATATCTAAATGCTCATGCTTGTGGCAGTTTGTCTGTTGGTGCCCTAGGATGGCGGGAACAGGACGGTTACCACCGGGGAAGCGTCGCCGCAAACGTCGTTGTCGTCAAGCTCATCTCTCTGCCTCGCCTCTGCCCCTTCCGTCCATCGTCTAGAAGTCTTGGTGAGCCGCAAACACTTCCCGAACCATTTACTTAAACGCTACTGCCCTCTCGCGGCCGGAACAGCTGAGCCACACCGACGTTTCCGCCATGGCCGAGCCTGTGCCCGTCAGAGGCGTGTAGCGGGTAGGTTTGATGTCTTGGAGTGTCCGCTGGGGTCGTGGGCTCACCATGGTGCTGTCTGGTGGCTCGTTTGGGTCACCGACGGCGAAGCTTCGTGGCCGACCGGTGTGGGTGCGCGTGGGAGCCGGTCTCCCCGGCGCGAGGTAAAAGAAGAGTGTGAGAGTGAGAGAGCTGACGAGTGGGGTCCGGCCGTCAGTGGCTCTGTGGGAGAGAGGGGCGGGGGTGAGTGCTCGGCTGGGCTGGACCGGCCTGCCTAACTTGGGCTGACCCGGGCCGGTTCTGTGTTTCTCTTTTTCTAGGGAGTTTTACAAAGGTTTGCTAATTTTATTTCTGTGTATAGTTCTGGTCCTTGTGAATTTCATATGAATTATATTGCTGCACGAAAAATCATGAAAATTTTTGTGAATACTCTCTGTAGTGTGTAGAATACAGTAAAAATATGAAATAAATATTTAGGACACATTCTGTAAGAACAAAAAATCAGTGGACTAAATAATAAACGCAAATTTGAGCAATTTTCATTAATTCTCCATAACTCCAAAAATCATGAAATTTGTTTGGGTACTGTTTTAGGGCAAGAACTACATGTTGGTAAATTTTGGGCTCAAATGAGAATAATCTGATTAGGTTGTTATATAATGTTGGGCTATTTGATTATAAATTGAATTAAAGAGTTAATGACTTAATATTTGGTGTGATTTTATGATTGATTGTAATCCTAGGTAAAAAATCTTTATGACCTAGGGCACCTTAGGTTAAGTAACTTTAAATAGTATGACAGGTATTAGTAATCGTAGCTGTTTTAATCATTATATCTTGTATTCCGTATCTCTGCATCGCATTAAAGCATTCATCATTGTATACGTGTTGTGACCGAGAACCAGGAAGTGAAATCTGAGTTGACTTCTGAGGAGACTGCTCCGGAGCTGGTTCAGGGGTTTGATATCTGTGGCACAGATCCTGACCCCACTCTCTTCGCACTTCAAGGCAAGCCCCAGTGCATTCAGCCCTTTCGTCGTGAATTGCAAAATTTTATAACTTGAGTTAATCTACTGCATTAGCTTGATAGGAGTTGATTGATAACCCAATTGATGCATTACCAACCTTGACCATTGAAATACCTGGAAACCAGTTTAAAAGGTTTGAAAAATGCTTAACCCTGCTAAATTAATTTAGATTTGCACAAAATGCTAGTTTTGAGCTATTGTGGTATATTAATGATTAAATTCATGAACAAAGGGTATTGGTAATGTTTCCATTCAGTGATCGTGCACTTGATCAGTACATTATCACCAACAGGAAGGGTTTTGTCCGTTCGGTGGTTGAACACTTGGGTTGGAGTCCCAAGGCTTTGTCACCGGCGGGCAGGTATTTGAAAACCGTTTGGTTACCTTGTACTTGGGTTAGAATCCCAATGCATAGTACCAACGGGAAAAGCCTTAGGGACTGTCCGTTGTAAGCCTGCTTGTGATCGAGACTTTGCAACTAGCCACATACTCTGGAAAGCCTTGACTTCGGTGGCTCCACTACTTGAACCGACGACCTCGCACTAGGCGTGGAGAGATGGCGAGAGTAGCGTGTCACCTCGTGGCCGGCGTGCCTGGAGACGAGAGGAGTACTGTGCTCTCAGGGTGGCGCAGGACCGGGTCAGGTTTTGAAAAAGCCAGTGGTAGACGGGGTTGGTATATGCAAGGTTAAGTGCTACATATGCAGTGTGGATAGGGATCCCAGCTGGGTACTCATCGATTCGAATCGTTGTTGCTCCTCGGTTATGGAGACTTGATCCCCTGACTTACATCAGAAAGTGGTTTGGAACTAGGATGCTTTTGAAAATAAATAAGTAATTGAAAATGAAGGATACATGTGGAAGAACTGAGATCTATGATTATCTTTACCTAGTTATATGTATTTGGTTATCCCACTGCTACTGCTACTTATCTATGGTTTGTAATAACTGCACTTAAATTCTATTTGGACAACCGATTTGTAATCTAAGTACTATGTAATATTTTCGCACTTTTACTCTGATGTATCTTACTATGAAATGTTGTAATTCTGTAATGGCTACGCAATGGGATCCTATCGTAGAAACGGGTGCTGGTGTAGCTCGGCAGGGCCTCCTAGGTCATCTGGAATACGGGCCCGGCTGTCAGAGGTCATTAGTGACAATGACAGGTGTATGTGGGACATAGGAATTTAGGTGGTTCTGTTACACCCTGTGTCCATGCAGTGTGCCAACAGCATGCTAGACCATGCATAGGAAAGAGACACCAAGAGAGAGAAAATTTCTGAGGAGTAGGTTGTTAACTTTCCTCTAGAGTGTATTTGGTTGTGCTTTTGCACCTTCTTTTGCAAAATCTACAAACTAAGTAAAGGGTCCAAAACTCATACACTAGTACACAAAAAATCTGTGCTGGCGGTTCACAAGGTATTTCTGCAGGCGTTTTCCGCAGCCGCCAGCGGAAGAGGCCAGTAGAAATCGACATTTCTACTGGCGGTTTTCTGTGAACTGCCTGTAGAAAGCCGATTTCTACAGGCGGTTCATAAAGAGAACCGCCAGTAGAAAGTTATTTTCTACACCGCCTGTAGAAAGTTGTTTTCTATAGGCGGTTCACTTAACTGACCGCATGTGTTTATTTTTCCCGTCTTTTTTGAAAATAGGTTGTGCATTGTTTTTTCAATATTATAATACAATATAATATTGAATATGCTATTATAGGGTCATTATCAATACATATATACAAACATGCAATTAATTAATTATATGTACACACATATTTATACACTTCTAAGTTTTTACATCACATGCGATATCGATATAATACACACATATACATCAAAGCTTTCACATTGTTCCGTGCGCTAGTAATCTTCACGCTGAAGATTTAGCCTACCAACGTCTGTTAGCGCTCTATACTTGGGCTATGCTATGATGCCGGTAGTGTCGTGATATTTTCCGTCGAATGATATGACTTTTTTCATCATGAAATTGCACATGTCCTCGACGATGCCCAGCAAAGTTTTTTCTGACATGCCATTTGCCCTTTTTATCTTACATCCCTATCCCTGTATAAAGATCATATTTTTTTAACCAGATTATTACACATTAATTTGAACTTAATGAAAGATTGTTGCTTGTGTATTACCTGAGGGTCGTTGACGTATCGTCCGTTCACTCTCATGAACTCGCACACGTAGAATCCACAGTGGACCGACCCGACTGGTTGCTTATGGCACTATATATAACAGACAAAGTTGTCAACATTATATATTGTCATATATGTCAAGTGTATAGCAAATATATATATATATATGACACATTTATTTACAAGTTTACATACCGGGTAATCATGAATTATATCCATTGGCTTCCCCCATTTGCTGGCGTTATCGAGCTTTTCCTTTTTCACCTGGTACCACCGCCAACACCTATGATCTCGAATTAATCATCACCAAATTAATTAATCTGAAGCTCACGTCGATAAAAGTATATATGCCTGCGTATACATCTTGGCTTACCGCTCTATGATGGTCAGGATTGTTGCATATAATGAGGGCTCATAGTCTGCGGAGTCATAGACCACCACCCGTCCATGCCTTGGGTAAATATAAAAGCAGATCCAGTGGTCCCTACATGAATCAAATTTGTGAATCAATGTGTATTGAAATTATAAATTAATGATGTCATAATGTACGTGTACTCTCAAACTGTACTTACTAAAGTGGTACGGGGCAATTATGACTTGCGTGCGCCTCCACTGCTTCATCACTTTCCCAATGTAGATGGCATATTTGGCTTCAAAGTCCGTCTGCATGTTCACCATTTTTAAGGTAGCTTCTACCTCATCCAAGCCCTTTAAGTCATCGTGTCTCGGCCCGATCCAAAATGTATGCTCGTCCTCGCATATTTTCATTGGATTGAGATACCCAATCAATTTGCTTTCGTCTCCATTAGCACAATTCTCCAGCTCATCATTTTGCAGTCTGTGCACGGACAATATATGTGCTTCATGTCTGTTCTCCTAACATGGCTTTTAACGGCATCAATGAACCTGTTGACCTCGGGTATGTATGATGGATCAACTCTTCATAACTTATACATACAGTATGACCATCATTACCTATAAATAACAAAATAAATGAAAGGAGAGACAATAATGGTGAAACCCTAGATCAAAAAGTGGCTAAATGGAGCAAGAATGGTTAAAAAGAGGTAAGAGGTATATAAACTAACCTTTCTTAGCAATCTCCTTATAAGAAATGAAGATCAAAACATCTCCTCTTGTAGAGGGTGAAATGTGGACCTCCAAATTGCCTCCAATGGAAGTTGGTTGCGAGTTACTGCTTAGGTCGGGGAGGAAGAAGGGGTATTTACTATAATAATCTTCCATTAGATCATGTAAACACTACTACACATGTATGTGTTCATTTACTATTATAATCACCCATTAAATCATGTTAATCATACTTACTGTTGACAGTTACTAACGCTATCAAAAGAAGGTGGCCAAATCTATCCTCGAGCAATGATAACAATACTTCTCAACGCAATCATGGGGGTTGTCAATCCCTATACTCAAAGTATGTGGTTGTTGGCCAAAAAGGCTATGGGTAGCTCTAAAGGATAGGTGATGGGATTCTGCAAGCGCACAGAATTATCAGTGTAGCACTTTACCTGGGAGTACCAGGTGTCGAATTTATATTTTTCCCAAAGGAAGGCGGGGTTTGTGATTCCAAGGATATGCTAGTCAAGGATCTAGATATGGTTAAATGGGGTAATAACCTTAGTAAAGATAAATCAATGAAGTATACTAAGGTGGAAACACACACTAGGTAGCTCTGGAGTTTTGGGGGAGAACTCTATCTCAGTAAAAGATCAAATGATTGTTATACCAAAGAGACTGCTATACTTGGGACACGCAAAGTCCTAAACTCGCCGGGGTTCGACTGATTAGGCACCGTACGTCCCGAAGTCCTATGCTTATACTAGATACTAGGCCGAACGTGGTAGAATACAGAGGATCTTAGGGCTGTCACCACCTAGCACCTACCACTACTATCCGTGGGCCTAGCGGCACTCAAGGGTAAGCTATTGCCTAAGCACCACGCTTAATCTATAAAACTTACTACTCTAACTTTGGCCAAGGAATTAGAGCACTCTAACCAAGCAATGAGCAAGTATAGAGCTACTTAAAGTAAAACAATAGTAAATGAAGAAGGGGATCTTTATTACCAATAAGAGTGAAGAACACCGTAGAAGAGGTCGCCGACAAGCCCAGCTCCACCACAGACTTCTTCCTTCTCCCGACTTCTCTCCAACACTCTACTCTCTAGTGTTTCTTGTGTGCTCCTAAGTGTTGCTTCGTGTTTCTGCTTACAAGTGAGGATCCTAGCCCTATTTATGGTGTAGGAGTGCACCAGGGGTACTTGTAGGCATGCTAGAAGGCAGTGGCGCGAAGTGGCAGGGCGGGCGCCCCCTAGGGGGTTGGGCGCCTGGTTGGATGCACCGCCTTGCATCCAACGGCCCTCCTTCGTCCCCTATGGCGGTTGCATGGTCGGTTTGTGCCTTGGAAAGGCGGTTTGCAACCCCTAGGAGGATGACATGTGGGCCCTTCAATCCATGGCACTTCACTTGATCACCGTTGGATGAAAACCGACTTCAATTGATGGTGTAGATGGCTCATGGACACCTTTCCTCAGATTGTCGACGTGGCACTCAACTTTGGGCGCCCTGTTGGTAGGGCCACCGGATCCTCATGCCTTGTATCTGAGCCGTTGATGTTGTCTCAATGTGCCACAGGCCATTTGGGAGGTTGGCACATGGATCAGTGAGGTGGCAAGTGCCATTTGGCACTTTGGACAGGGCGGGCGCCCTACTTGGCAGGGCGGGCGCCCCCCTCTGGCTCCCACGTGGCAGCTGAGGTGCTGAGGTGTCTTGCCATGCTTTGGTTTTGCTTGATTTCACCATTTTTCCTGCATACACAAGATTTCTTCAAGGACATGTGGAACTAGGTAAGTTTCAAAGTGGGTTCTTTGCTTTTCATGTGGTTTTACCTTGATTATGGGTGAAATGTTGAAGGTAAAATAGGGTGTTAGCGACCGTCAACAACTACACATGCAAAGTCCATACAAACATGTATTAAATGCTTCTATTATTTTATAATGCAATTAAAACTACTTAATATGCACCGAAAAAGATAAATATATGATTAAAACGTAGCTGACAATATAAATTGAGATATAAAAGTAGAGAAACAAGGAATAAACATAAAGATATACTAACAAATTAAATAAACATAAAGATATACTAACAAATTAAATTAACATAAAGATATACTAACATTATCTTTCTCTCTCTTCATGCATAAGAACACACCATTAATGGAGGAGAGAACTAACCATGTTGAGAGAGAGGAGAAACTAAACTAAGAAGCAATCATGACAAGAGAGAGAGGATAAACTTCATCTAACCATGTTGAGCAACCTCATTTGAAAAAAAGACAATAACCTAGCTATTCCTCTCCCTAACTCATGGTGAAACCCTAGATCCAAAATGTGGCTAAATGGAGCAAAGAATGGTTAAAAAGAGGTTAGAGTATGTAAACTAACCTTTTTTTACAATCTCCATCGAAGAAATGAAGATCAAAACCTCTCCCCTTGTATTTGGTGAAGTTTGGACCTCCAAAATTGCCAACTATGGAAGTTGGCTGCGAGTTACTGTTCGGCTCAGGGAGGAAGAAGGGGTATTTATTGTAGACTTTGTACAGGCGATTCCTTAAGTGAACTGCCTGTAGTAATACGTTTGCACCGGTGGTTCACTTAACGGAACCACCAGTAGAAATGGATTACTACAGGCAGTTGGCTTAACTGAACCACCAGTTGTCGACGGAATGCCGGCGATAGTCTATTGACAGGTATGTCCAAGGTAGTAGATGATCGGTGAAGGTGCGCCTGAGACGAGAAAGAGTTGCGCAGTAAGCGCGAGACACGAGGTTTATATAGTTCAGGCCACTGCGAGGCGTAATACCCTACGTCCTGTGTGTTGCTGTATTATATTGCTAGTAGATGAGTTGAGTTGAGGGGATCCCCTGCCCGCCTTATATAGTCTGGGGGGCAGGGTTACAAGTTGGTTTTACCATGTATATCTGATTACAATCCTAGCCAAATAAGGAAACTAATCGGCTAGATACTAGGAGAGTTATTTCCTTAACCGCCAAGACTCCTAAACCGGCGGATATGCACGATCTTGTGGAGAACGTGTAGATGACGCGTCCTTGGCAGTCCGGACCTGATTGGATGACCCGGCCTATGTGTAGCCTTGTGGGTATATGGGTTTATACCCCCATAGCTAGTCCCCGAGCACCTTGCATTCGTCGGGAAGTGCAGATCTTTGGAATTGCTTGACCAGACGGATGTAAGGAGCTCAGAAAAAGTTTTGAAAACAGCTTTCTCCTTGGGAAAGTGTATCCACTTTTGGCACGGTAGAGCCAATACCTTCACCGCCAGGTGAAGTGTATCCACTTAGTCCCCGAGCCTAATAGTAGGTGACGTAATCACGTGGTGTCAGGGTCAAAATCTTTATTCTTGCTGTCTTCGTAAGTTGTTGACGGAGTCCCCGAGCATCTCCTGTGCTCAGAAGCTTTGGCAAAATCAACGATAACCTCCAAGCAGTTCCAGTGCTCGGAAGTGCTGACGTAGCAATGACGAAGTCCCTGAGCACTTCCTGTGCTTGGAAACGCTTGACAAGGCGACGAAGTCCCCGAGCACATCCGGTGCTCGGAAACGCTTGACGAGGCGATGAAGTCCCTGAGCACATTCGGTGCTCGGAAACGCTTGATGAGACGACGAAGTCCCCGAGCACATTCGGTGCTCG
The DNA here is from genome assembly GCA_038502445.1 of Eremochloa ophiuroides. Classification (NCBI taxonomy): domain Eukaryota; kingdom Viridiplantae; phylum Streptophyta; class Magnoliopsida; order Poales; family Poaceae; genus Eremochloa; species Eremochloa ophiuroides. The sequence continues at coordinate 53,975,784 of JAHLJS010000003.1, read as the reverse complement.
GAAATGTTTGACGAGGCGATGAAGTCCCCGAGCACGTCCGGTGCTCGGAAATGTTTGACGAGGCGACGAAGTCCCCGAGCACATCCGGTGCTCGGAAACGCTTGACGAGGCGATGAAGTCCCCGAGCACATCCGGTGCTCGGAAACGCTTGACGAGACGACGAAGTCCCCGAGCACATTTGGTGCTCGAAAATGCTGGCGAAGCGACGAAGTCCCCGAGCACATTTGGTGCTCGGAAATGCTGGCGAAGCGACGAAGTCCCCGACCGCGCCGTTTACGAGAATTCAAAACGATGCGCTTTCCCTTTAAAGGGCTTTAGATGAGGCAAAACCGGTTTGCCTTCTCTCCTGCGCGGTTGCTAAGAACTCATTCGAGCAAACAACCGCTACAGCTTGCCCTAGCCGCCGCCATCAAGGGTTTCAAAATTCCCTGAACCAAAATCCAATTCCACTGAAAATTCTTTGATTCATCCTTCCGCCATCCCAAATCTCCAAGCAATTTCAAAGAAATGGCCCCCAGGAAGAGTGCACGTGTACCCCCGAAGAAAGCGAAAGAGCCACAACCTGGGGAGTTCCGCATGGACAACGAGTGGCAACCTTCCATGATGACGGAGAAGGCCATTCTGGGGCTGGTGGCGAAGGGGTTGCTGCCAAATTGTGCCACCATCGGCAGGAGGCCTTCGGGAGGTGAGCCTTACCCTATGCCTAACACCGGCAAGATGACTGTCTTCGCCAATTACTTCCTCCGCGGGTTTGGTGTTCCTTGCCATCCCTTCCTTCGCAAACTCCTTGACTATTATGAGATTTCCCTATGCCACTTGCATCCCAATTCCATATTCCATATCTCTATCTTCATCCATCTCTGCGAAGCTTTTATTGGCATTCCTTCCCCACTTCAATCTCTTCTGCCACCTATTCATGCTTGTGAAATCTAGCGACGGCGGATCTCGGATCGCCGGGGGAGTGTACTTGAAGCTTAGGGATGGGATGTCAGCGTAGTATCTTTCCATCCCTATGAACACCAGTCTGAAAGATTGGAATAAGAAATGGTTCTATCTCCCGAACCAAGATCCTCCTGTTCGGTGTACTGTAGAGCAGATACCAGAGAGGAAACCAAGCTAGTCAGAGAGGCCCACATCTAACGAGATGGAGCAAGTGAACGAATTATTAGAGATTCTGAAAGGCTTTAATCTGAACGGGTTTGGAGTAGCTGCCAGCTTTGTGAGACAGCCGTGTGCAACCTTGCAAAGACAGGGTGCACCCAGCTTATGAGTGGATCGGTAAATCTGATCCGACCAGAGAGGTACCCGATCCCATGTCGAACTCGGAAGCAGACGATCAGGTTGGGGGAGCTTTTCGACAGCCGAACACATATTGACAAATGACAACCGAGGACAGCCGAAGCCCTTGCACATTGGGAAGCCCCCACCTGAGGTATGCTGCTCTGCAAATTTCTTCTTTGTGCATTCTGTTCCAAATGTTGATCCCTTGACTCTTGTTTGATTTGTGGAAGATTCATGGCCAGGACCGGAAGGTATACTTTTCAGAGGTGCCCACTGCAGAGTGGCCTGCAGGAGTTATTCCTCGACGTCGCTATCAGCCTGATAGCGAGGACGAGGACTTTGTAGAACCTTCTGACCATGGGGACAATGCTGATGATGACGAAGAAGATCAAGAGACTTTGTCTCAACGAGCAGCTCGCGGTAAGCAAGCTGTGCCTGAGAAGGCAGGCTCGTCAAGTGGAGCTCGGAAGCCTAAAAAGCCAGTGAAGATATCTGAGGAGCGAGCCCGTCGCCAGGCGGGGTTCCCAAACTTGAGTGACGATGAAGGACCGCCACTGAAACGTCAGAAAGGAGATGTCCCCCTGACCAAGAACCTTGGTGATGGTGAGGGGACTTCTAGTCAGAAAAAACACTTCGCACAGAAACGTCGCCGCTCAGAATTGTAAGTAGCCGCGTCTTCTTGTTGCTGCTTTGGGCTAAACAGTATGTTCTGTTATATTTGATCATGGAGTCCGCATGATTATCCAGGGATCCTTCAGCCGAAGACGTCGAGAGGATGGCTAGTGGAGGGGCTGGTGGTGGTGCGTCAGCGAGGGACAGAGATGAAGGCGGTGTCGCCGCCAGTTGGCCTTCTGACCATGAGTCACCGAGGAATCCGCCGGATCAGCAGCCGGATTTAAGCTCGCAAGAGCAGCCGCCACCACCTGAGCGGCCGCGTGAAGCGACCCCGCCGTCACCATCTCCGCCCTCAAACCAAGACGCGGAACGGCAGCCATGAAGACACCGGAGGAGGCCAGTCCTCGGGACACGACTCCCATGGGACAGTGCCGCCCACTCATCACGATCAGGGGGCAGACGCGCAGAACGGCGGCCCCTCTTTTGGGGGAGTGCCGGGATCAAGCCAGGAGATCCCCGAGCAACCACCTACAAGCGTTGCTCCTCCAGAGCACGATGTCGAGGAGATCACCCGGCAGGCTGCGGGTGAGGCACCGCCGGTGGTGCTCAGGACTTTGAGGCAGATCGGTAATCAGTATGCTGTCGTCGTGGAGGAGGAAGCGGCGGACGAAGAGCTGGAGGCTTTGAAAGCTGATATAAAAAGTACCCATGCCGATCTGAGGAACATGCTCCGCCAGCTAGGGCAATTGTCTTCACAAGTTCAGGTAACTGTGCCCTTCTTGAGTTTGCTTGAGGTTACTCTGCTTGCTCTTTGTCATGTTCTGTTATTGTCGATCAGGCCGTTCATGATACCGCCGAAGATCGCCGTAAATCTCTTCAACGCGCTGCTGGACTTGCGGCGGAGAACGCAAGGTTGGAGAAGGAGACCGTGCGTCTGGAGAAAGTGATGGAAGACCTCCGCGAGCAGCGTGACATGTTGCACTTGCACTGCAACGACTTGATGGAGTCCGAGCAGAAGCTACTGTAGGACAAAAGAGGTACAGAGGCCGTTGTGGTACTAGTTATTATATCTTAGCTCCTTCTTACTGCTAAGCTTCGAAGTCTTGACTTGCTGATCTATCCGATTTGTTGGAGGGTGCCGCACGCCGAGGTATAAGCGTCTTCAGACTTCCAACCTTGCCTAATTCACTCTGCTAGGGGATGCTGATTAGTCCTCTCTCTTGAAATAGTTGAAGAGCTGGAAGATGAAGTGTTAATGCTACGGGAAGCTACTCGGAGGAACGAAGAGGCACGCTTGGGTAAGTTTCTTCTGCCTGGAGGATGCTTCGTTGCTTCTTGTTGAGACTTCTGATCTTTGCCTTTTGGCATAAGCAGATATTGAGCGATGGACTCGAGCGCAGATGAATGATCTGTCTAAGCGCCTTGAAGCCGCCGAGATTCGTTATGACGCCATGGCGAAAGGTATCAAACCAGTCTTGGATATCATCGAGTATGCACCTGCCGATCCTCCTGCAGGGGCGCCGGGGCCTTTTGATATTATTCGTCGAAGTCATGAAGCCTTGCGCCATTTTAAGGCCTTCTGCACTGACGTGGCAGAGAACGCGGCAGCTCATGTACTCGGCATGGTGCGCTCCCATTACCCTGGCGTGAATAACGACAGGGTGAAGGGGGGTTATGCCCATGGCACCACCGAGCAGCAGGAAGATCAACTGGAAGAAGAGGCGAAGCCCGCAGCGGAACTCTTGGCGTCGGATATGCAGCTCTTCCCGACAGAGAACACTTGAAGACACCTAGAAAAGAAGTGTAGATTGCTTGTGCAGTAAACAATTGTTAATCGTAGTTAGTAAAACTGATCGGACAACGTTCATGTAAAATTATTTTTATTCTCAATGTGGTCGCCGAGTTTTCGGACCGTCGTATGCGATCTTCATGTGATGTGCAGCGCTCGATCGTGGTCGAGACTTTTCGTGTTGGTCGGCGAGTAGCTAGAGTGTGTAACTCTTTTAAGGGGTTGACGACCAGTGCCCGTTCCCTTCGACGGGGCTTGTGGAGATGCTGCTAAAACTGCCCAAGCATCCTCGGGGCTTACATAATAGCAAAGATTTAACGACCCAGGCATCCCCGGGGCTTACGTGGTGGCGAAGCTGCCCACGCCTGGTGGGGCTTGCGCTTATCGTGGGCGATGGATTCCCGAATATATCGGGGCGGTCAGTGAAGCGGTGATATTAGGCGGCCGACCAAATGCAGGGCTTACGCGTCGACGTAATTAGGCTGCACGAATAGGTGCGGGGTTTACGCATTAGATGAAGTCGTGCTGCCCAAGTAGGTGTGGGGCTTACGCATTAATGAAGAAGTGCTACCGGAGCAGGTGCGGGGCTTACACATTGGCAAATAGGTGCTGCCCAAGCAGGTGCGGGGCTTACGCATTGGCGAAGAAGTGCTGCCCGAGCAGGTGCGGGGCTTACGCATCGGCGACAGATGTTAGTGATTTGCTGATCAGCAGATGTGGACATACATGCGTATCAAAGCAATATAACTTTTATTGAAGTAATAAAACGGAAATACACATATCTGCCTTGACATGCTGTCAAGGATAGAAGCGACGGAGGTGTTTGATGTTCTAAGAATTGGGGATGTCAATGCCATCGAGGTCACACAGTCTGTATGAGCCTGGCCGAGTTACAGCTTTGACCATGTATGGCCCCTCCCATGGAGAAGAAAGCTTATGCATGCCCTCCTTGCTTTGCTTGCGGCGAAGAACAAGGTCGCCGACCACGAAGAACCTGCCGCTGACGTTTCGATTATAATATCGCCGCAGCCCTTCCAGGTACTTGGCCGTGCGTACGCAGGAAGCCAGGCGTTCTTCTTCGAGTCTGTCGATGCCTCTGCTCGTGCGCCGTCAGATCTTTCTTCATTGTAGTTCTCAACTCTGGGAGCTCAGAAGGCGACGTCGGCTGGTAGCACTGCTTCTGACCCGTAGACCATAAAATACGGAGATACGCCGGTGTTCTGGCTCGGCTGGGTTCGCAAGCCCCAAACGACCGCTGGCAACTCGTGGATCCAGTTTCCTGGACTTCTATCAACAACTTCGTGCAGGCGCTTCTTGTGGGCATCGAGCAACATTCCGTTTGCTCTTTCGACCTGCCCGTTAGCTCGAGCGTGAGCCACCGAGACATATTTTACCGCGATGCTTCTTTCGTCGTAGAAATCCCAAAAGTCGCTTCCGGTGAAGGTGGTGCCGAGGTCGGTGATGATGGTGTTCGGTAGGCCGAAGCGGTGGGATATGTCATTAAATAACTCCACGGCTTTGGCTGCTGTTGCTTTCACCAATGTATTGTACTTGATCCATTTGGAGAATTTGTCAATGGGGACGTAGACGCAGCGGTAGCCCCCTTTAGTTGCCTTGAAAGGACCTATCATGTCAAGTTCCCATGTGGCGAAAGGCCAGGATGCAGGTATGGTCTGTAGCTCTTGTGCTGAGACGTGTATTTGTTTGGCAAAAAACTGGCACGCCTCGCAATGGCGCACAATCTTCTCGGCGTCCTGGTCAGCAGTAGGCCAATAAAATCCTGCTCGGAAAGCCTTGCCGACTAGAGTCCATGAGGCTGCGTGGTTGCCGCACATGCCTCCATGCACTTCATGGAGTATCTTGATGCCCTCTTCGCGTGTGACGCACTTTTGGAGGACTTCACTCTTGGCGTTTTTGCGCATAAGCTTGTTATTGACTAGGACATAGTTCTTAGACCGTCTGACGAGACGCTCTGCTTCTATTTTGTCTGCAGGGGTCTTGGCTTCGAGCAGATAAGCGATGAAGGGTGCTCTCCAATCTTCTTCAGAGCTAGTGATGCATGCCACTATCTGATCGGATAGGGGTGCCTCATCCTCTTCTTCTGCCGAGATGGAGGGGTTGACCAAGTCTTGGATGAAAACACCAGGAGGGATATTAGCCCGCGCTGAACCGAGCTTTGATAACTCGTCGGCCGCCTAGTTTTCAGCTCGAACGACATGGTGAAATTCGATGCCCAAGAATTTTCCTTCGAGCTTTCTAATTGCGGCGACGTAGGAGTCCATCTTCTCGCTGTTGCAGTCCCAATCTTTATTCACCTGGTTGATCACTAGGGCGGAGTCCCCGAACACCATGAGCAGCCGGATGCCCAGCTCGGAGGTGTTTTGTAGACCATGCAAGGCGGCTTCGTATTCGGCAGCGTTGTTGGAGGCTTTGAAATAAATTCTTAGCACGTAGCGCAGGCGCTCGCCGGAGGGCGAAATGAGGAGTACGCCGGCGCCTGCCCCTCCAATGCTGAGGGATCCATCGAAGTACATTGTCCAGTGCTCCTCCTGCTCCGAAGGTGTTGAATCCTGCATCTCTGTCCACTCGGCGATAAAATCAGCCAGCACTTGTGACTTGAAGGTTGTTCGGCTGCGGAAGTCGAGGGAGTAAGTTCCCAATTCCACCGCCCATTTCATGATCCTACCGTTGGCATCTTTGTTATGGAGGATGTTGCCGAGGGGATATTGGGAGACAACCGCTATTGGGTGCGCTTCAAAATAGTGGCGGAGCTTGCGGGAGGTGATAAAGATGGCGTAGATCAGCTTTTGCACCGCCGGGTAGCGAGTTTTGGACTCATTCAGGACTTCATTGATGAAGTAGACTGGTCGCTGAACTGGGTATGCATGATCGTCCTCGTCTTGTTCGACGACTATGGCCATGCTGACAAGGTTGCTAGTCATGGCGATGTAGAGCAGCAGAGTTTCATCCTTTACAGGTGCTGTAAGGAGCGGGGGATGTACCAAGAACTGCCTTAGCTCCTTGAAGGCTTGATCGGCTTCTTCTGACCAGACGAATTTTTTGCCTGCCTTGAGCAGCTTGAAGAAGGGGAGGCCTTTTTCGCCTAGTCTGGAGATGAATCGACTTAGGGCCACCATGCACCCAGTGAGCTTCTGAACATCCTTGACGTTGGTCGGGGGCTTCATTCTCATGACGGCCTCAATCTTTTCTAGATTAGGGAGGATGCCTCGTTTGCTGATGATGTTGCCGAGCAGATTGCCCGACGGAACGCCGAAGATGCACTTGGAGGGATTCAATTTCCATTGAAAAGCATCCAACTTTTCGAAGACTGCTTCGAGATTGGAGATGAGGTCTTCAACCTTTTGGGTTTTTATGACGATGTCGTCGACATAAGCTGCGGCAATATCGGGAATGAGGTCCTTCAGGCATGCCTAGATGGCCCGCTGGTATGTTGCACCAGCGTTCTTCAGGCCGAAGGACATAGTCTTGTAGCAGTAGGCTCCGAAGGGGTGATGAAGGAGGTTTTCTCCTGGTCTTCTTCTTTTAAGGCGATCTGATGATAGCCAGAGTAGCAGTCGAGGAAGCTGAGTAGCTCGCAGCCACTGTGGAGTCGACGACTTCATCGATGTGGGGGAGACTGAAGGGGTCTTTAGGGCAGTGTTTGTTGAGATCGGTGTAATCAACGCACATTCTCCATTCATTATTCTTTTTTCTTACAAGGACCGGATTGGCTAACCAATTGGGATGATACACCTCTTTAATAAAGATGGCAGCTAGGAATCGAGCTATTTCTACCATAATAGCCTCCTTCTTGTCTGGAGAGAATCGCCGGAGCTTCTGCTTGACGGGCTTGGTGGTCTTCGAGACATTTAAGGAGTGCTCGATCAATTTCCTAGGTACGCCGGGCATGTCCGCAGGTTTCCATGCGAAAACGCCGACGTGCTTTCTGAGGAAGCTGACGAGTGTGTCTTCCTATTTGGGGTCGAGATCTGTCCCGATGCGAGTAGTCTTACTCGGCTCACCGGGGACGAGGGCGACGTCCTTTGTCTCCTTGTTCTTGGTAGCGGCTCTGGGCGGGGTATTCTCTGGGATGACTTGTTCTTGGGGCGCCAGCTTTCGTGTGTCCACTGCGCACGTGTTTATCAGGATGGAGACGTCGGTGGCTTCCGCCATGGCGATGGCTTCCTTCTCGCAGTCATACGCGATCTGGAGGTTAGAGCGGACCGTGAGGATGCCGGTCTCCGTCGAAATCTTCATGACGAGGTAGGTGTAGTTGGGGATGGCCCCGAACTTAGCCAGAGCTGGGCGGCCGAGTATGGCGTGATACGCAGCGTTGAAGTCGGCCACTAGGAAGTCGATGTGCTCAATGCGAAAGCACTGCAGTGTTCCGAACTAGACGGGCAGATTGATCTAACCCCGGGGGTAGGAGGGCTGCCCTGGGACAATCCCCCAAAACGGAGCCGTGGTCAGCTCCAGATCTTCTGCTCGGAGTCCGAGATCTTTGGTGGCTTCGGAGAAGAGAATGTTGAGGCCGCTGCCACCATCGATCAGCACCTTGCGGAAGCGGGTCGTGCGTATAACTGGGTCGAGGATCAGTGGGAAACGGCCCAAGTACGGGATCTCCGTCCACTGGTCGTCTCTGCTGAAGGTGATGGCTTTGTGCGACCAGGGCGGAAACTTTGGGTCGGCGATGGAGGCATCATAGTTGGCGACGGAGTTGACACGTTTAGGGATGAGCTTCTGCTCCCTCTTCGACTCCATTGCTATGCGGCCACCAATGATGGTGGAGATCGTGCGGTGAGCTTCAGTGTAGCCTGTAGGCGGGTCGTTATTGTCGTCGCGCTTGTCTTTGTCGGACTCTATGCGAGCCTTCTTCTTCTCTTCCTCTTGGAATGCCCTGGAGAAACCATAGCATTCTCTCATGGTGTGCTTGTGGAACTTGTGGACGGGGCATTGACTATCGAGGAGCTTCTCATAGGCTTCTTCATAATTGCACTTCGAGGCTGGTCGGGTGTTGTAGACCTGGTAATGGCGACGCCTCTGAAAGACCCTAGTTTGGTTTTGGTAATTTATGAAACCTAGTTACTAATCTAAGTGCTAAGTATGTGTAGCCAAGAGTAGATTAGTGATAAGGAGGAAGATGACATGAGCTAAAGTGAAGATCAAGATGAAATGATCAAGGAGAAAGAAAAGGACTTAAAGAAGAAAACCAGAGGCTAAGGTATATCCAAATAGGGATTTTCTTTTAGTGATCAAGACTCCAAGTGGGAGTGCTCACATTTAGGATAGATAGCCGACTATCAAGGGGAGAACTAAGCTATTGGATTACTTTCAAGTGCTCTAGGTTGCATCTCATGTGCATTGATCTAACCAACCTAGAGAATCTCTTTGAAAACCCTTAAAAAATATTTGCAAAATGCTAACACACTGTGCACAACTGTTGGAGACCTTGAGTGTTAGCACATAGAAGCAAGGGGTGAGAAATAGACTTGAAAAACGCTGAAAAAGGAGCGTCGGACGGTGTAGAGGCGTAGCGTCGGACCATTTGTTCGTGTCCAACGCCTACACTTTGAACTGTGTTGATGGCGAGCGTCGGACGCTCGGTAAACGAGTGTCGGACCATTGCCCTCTTCAGTTCGACGATGCCGAGCAGCGGCAGGGTGATGCGTGGCACGCTGAGGAGCGTTGAACGCTTGAGAAAAGTCCAACGGTGAGCGTCGGACGGAGTCCGACGAAGTTTTAGCGATTTCAAACCTTTCTGGAAGTGTCGGACGCTGAGTTTCTTTAGTCCGACGGTGCGCGCACAGTGAACTATGAGAGGGCGTCGGACTCTATTGTTTAGTCCGACGCCCGCAGTCCGATGGTGTAAAAACTGGCGCGAAGTCGACCGTTGAGATCGGACGAACGGAGTTTAAACCTGTTGACACATGGCGCGCATCCGAGCATCGGACGCTGGCGTTTAGTCCGACGGACTCAGTCCAACGGTTGTATAGTCCCTCCCTGGTCACTTGATGACACTCTTGCACATTTGGATCATTGTCATACACTTTGTTGCATTCTAGCCTCCCACTCTCTCACTAGTTCATCATCTTGATCATCCTTAGTGAGATTGAGTGAACCTCAAGTGCATCCTTGCTGTTGTTTTGCATTCTAGAGCACTTGAGAGCAAACCTTGGTTCAGTTCTTATTCTCTTGGGACATTGCCGTGTCCCTAGACGGCTTGGAGGATAAGAAGGTGTGGAGGAGCTTGGTGATTGTGCTTGCCCACACCCGGCGATTGTGAGCGGTTCTTGTGCCTTCCCTGAGTGGGGTGCTCAAAGGTAACTCTAGTGGATTGCTCGTGTCTTTGAGTTACTTCCTCTGTGGTAGGTTCTTGTGGCGCCTAGTATAGGCTCAGTGTGTGATACCGATTAGCCACCGAACCACCGGTTGAAGTTGACACAACGAGGACGTAGCGTGCTGGCAAGCACGTGAACCTCGGGGATAAATCTTTGTGTTCATATTGCTTTCCTCATCTTCGAGTGAGTGATTTGATCTTTATCCCGGTAATTGATTTCATCTCAAGGCAAAGGTATAATCGACAATCATCTCTTTCTTATCCTTGTGCTAAGTAGCTTGTTCTCTTGTCTTGAGTAGTTGTGTAGTCTTTTAGCTTTTGCTAGCTTGCTTGTGTGGCATAGAACTAAGGATTAACTAGAATTGTGTAGGTGGCTTGCCTAGGTTAGTAGTTGCTTTAGCTTTGCACATCTATCCATATTTGTTACTAACCTCTTAGCATAAGTACTTTGTAGAAATTTTATTAGGCTATTCACCCCCCTCTAGCCATACTAGGACCTTTCAAGTGGTATCAGAGCCGTGGTCACCATTTAGTCAAGGCTTAACATCCTTCGGTGCATTGAAATGGCTCATATCATGTTCAATCATGTTGGGGGAAAATCACCTCACTTTGATGGCACAAGCTTATTTGATTATTGGAAGAGAAAGATGAGGATGTATCTTGGCTCAATTCATGAGAAGGTGTGGGAGGTCACCGAGAAGGAATACATTGTGCTTGATCCCGCAAGCCCCACACCTAGAGAGCAAGGGAACAACCAATGTAACACCATGGCTCTCAACACCATTTACAATGGCATTGACTCAAAGGTGTTTGAACAAATCACGATTTGGATAGAGCAAGTGAAGTATGGGCAAGATTAGAGCAAACCTATGAGGGCACTTCAACGGTAAAGAGTGCCAAGTTGTACATGCTCAAGGATATGGTCTCAAACTTCAAGATGAATGATGGAGAGAGCATTCCGAAAATGTTCTATAGGCTTCATGTGATTGTCAAGGATCTCAAGGCCTTGGGTGAGAAAACAAGTGATGAGGACTTCTCTCACAAGTTTCTCATGTGCTTGCCCAAGAGGTTCAAGATCTTGAGAACTATCATCTTCCGAGGCGGCTTGAAGGGTGTCACTCCGAATGAGGTTCTTGGTGATGTGATGACCGAGGATCAATACAATGAGAAGAGTGATAGTGAAGAAATGAAGAAGGAGGATGACAAGAGCAAGAAGACCATGGCATTCAAGTCCACCACCTCTTCTTCCAAGAACAAAGGCAAGGGGAAGAAAGTACAATCTAGTGATGATGATGCATCTAGCCTTGATAGTGATGATGAGGCATTAGCTCTCTTTGTGTGCAAGTTTGGAATATTCATGAAGAAGAAGGGCTATGGTTCTAGAAAGAGAAGAGATAACTTCAAAGGCAAGAATGTAGTAAGGAAGTGCTATAATTGCAAGAGCACGGATCATTTTGTGGCGGATTGTCCTAATGCTAGTGATGATGAAGATGATTACAAGAAGAAAGGCAAGAAGGACAAGGTGGAAAAGAAGGAGAAAAAGAAATTCAACTTCTCCAAAAAGAAGGGTGGATCCTATGTGGTGACATGGGATAGTGATGCTTTCTCCGATAATGATGACTCTAGTGATGATGATGAGAGGAAGACATCCAAGAAGAAGGCCATGGCTTCTATTGCTATCAACAGGAAGTCTTCATCATTTGATTCATCATGCTTCGTGGCTAAGACCACCAAGGTAAAATACAATGACTCAAGTGATGATGAGAAAGATGATAATGATAGTGATAGTGATGATGATGAGCCTAGTGTAGCACAACTCATGGACATGTTAGAGCAAGCTGAATATCTTATTAGCTCTAAGTCTAAGAAGTGCAAAGAATTGTTCAAGAAATTAAAAACTCTTGAACAATCCTTTGATGAGCTAACTGCTTCTCATGAGTGTCTAAAGGAAGACCATGAGGATCTCAAACTAGCTCACACCAAGCTTGAGGAAGCTCACTCCTCACTCTTAGAGCTAAGCAAGGTAGAGGATGTTGCTATAACATGTGATGTGGGTGTAACTTGTGATCTAATAAATGAATCAACTAATGAAATAATTGTTGCAACCACACCTAATAACACTAGTTCTTCATCATCATCCACTTCTACTTCTACCTTCACTACTAGTGTTGATCCAACACTAAAAGTTGAAAATGAGAAATTGAAGAAGGAAGTTGACAAGCTAACCCGCGCATTAGGTAATGCCTATGGTGGGGATGCCCGCTTGCTGCAATGCTTGAGTAGCCAAAGATATAGTAACTCTAAGGAGGGACTTGGCTATATTCCCAAGAAAGGCAAGGCGGCCTTTGTAACTCCAAAGCCTAGATTTGTGAGGAGCAATGGTCGGTTTTGCTACAAGTGCAAGCAAGTTGGGCATATTGAGGCAAATTGCATCACTAACATCAAGAACAAGCAAATAAAATTTGCAAGTGCTAAATCTATTAGACTTGATTCTTGTTACATGCTTACCAAGGGTGAGAAAGGTGTCAAAGTCAAATACATTGGTACACCTAAAAAGAGCCCAAGGTTGAAGGCTATTTGGGTACCAAAGGCTTTGGTTGCTAACCTCCAAGGACCCAAACAAGTATGGGTACCTAAAAGACATTGATTTGTTTTGTAGGTAAATTACAAAGCCGGAGGGAGGCATTGGGTTCTTGATAGTGGGTGTTCTTAACACATGACCGGTGATTCAATAATGTTCAATCAAATCAATTCTAGTGGCAATGAGTATGATAGTATCACATTTGGGGACAATAGCAAAGGCAAGGTCAAGGGTCTTGGAAAGATTGCAATATCAAATGGTCTAAGCATCTCCAATGTGCTATTAGTTGAGAGTTTGAATTTCAACCTATTGTCGGTGGCTCAACTTTGTGATCTTGGTTTCAAATGCATCTTTGGTGTTGATGATGTGAAAATCATTAGTGTGGATGGATCAAATTTGATATTCAAGGGATTTAGATATGAGAATCTCTATCTAGTGGACTTTGGTGCTAGAGAATCACAATTGTCAACATGCTTACTCTCTAAGTCAAGCATGAGTTGGTTATGGCATAGAAGGCTTGGTCATGTTGGAATGAAGCAATTGAACAAACTTGTGAAGCATGACTTGGTTAGAGGTCTTAAAGATGTTGAGTTTGAGAAGGACAAGTTATGTAGTGCATGTCAAGCCGGAAAACAAGTAGGCAACACTCATCCTAAGAAGAGCATGATGAGCACATGCAAACCATTTGAGTTATTGCACATGGACTTGTTTGGACCAACTACATATACAAGCATTGGCGGCAACAAGTATGGTTTCGTGATAGTGGATGACTTCTCAAGATATACATGGGTTTTCTTCATGTTTGACAAAAGTAATGTTTATGGCATCTTCAAATCTTTTGTCAAGAGAAGTTGCAATGAATTTAAAACAACCATCAAGAGGGTGAGAAGTGATAATGGTAGTGAGTTCAAGAACACAAGAGTTGATGAGCTATGTGATGACTTAGGAATCAAACATTAATTCTCGGCTAAGTACACACCTCAATCAAATGGCCTAGTTGAAAGAAAGAATAGGACTCTCATTGATATGGCAAGATCTATGCTTAGTGAGTATAATGTAAGTCAATCTTTTGGGCCGAAGCAATCAACACGGCATGTTACTATTCCAATAGACTCTATTGCCATCCTATGTTGGAGAAGACTCCATATGAGATCTTGAATGGAAGAAAGCCAAATATTGTATATTTTCGGGTGTTTGGTTGTAAGTGCTACATATTGAAGAAAGAAGCTAGATTGAGCAAATTTGAGAAGAAATGTGATGAGGGATTCTTGCTTGGTTACTCCACCACTAGTAAAGCTTATAGAGTATGGAACTTGGGAAGTGGTCAACTTGAAGAAGTTCATGATGTTGAATTTGATGAAACCAATGGGTCACAAGATCAAAATAAGAATCTAGATGATATGAGTGGACCTCAATTGGCAAAGGCTATGCAAGAAATGGACATTGGTGATATAAGGCCGACACAAGTGGTTGACATAGAAGATGACAAAGATCAAGTGCAAGTTCCTTCAAATGATCAAGCTAGTGACTCTCAAGTGCAAAATCAAGATCAAGCTAGTTCCTCTCAAGCAAATCAATCAAATGCACAATCAAGCTCAAGCAATCAACCTCAAGTGCTTCAACCCACAAATATTGCAAGAGATCATCCTTTGGATCAAATTGTTGGTGATATTCAAAAGGGTGTGCAAACAAGATGAAGACTAGCATCATTTTGTGCTCACTATTCATTTGTGTCATTTGAAGATCCGGAGAACATTGAGAAGGCATTAAAAGATAGTAATTGGGTAAATGATATGCATGAAGAGCTCAACAATTTTGAAAGAAATGAAGTTTGAGAATTGGTAGAGAGACCAAAGAACTACAATGTTATTGGCACTAAATGGATATTTAGAAACAAGCAAGATCAAGATGGTGTTGTAATAAGGAACAAGGCAAGATTAGTGGCATAAGGGTACACTCAAGTATAGGGATTGGACTTTGGTGAAACCTATGCTCCGGTTGCAAGATTGGAAGCAATAAGAATTCTTCTAACATATGCTTGTGCTCACAACATCAAGCTCTACCAAATGGATGTCAAAAGTGCATTTCTCAATGGCTTCATCAATGAGCTAGTATATGTTGAACAACCACCCAGTTTTGAAGATGAGAAGAAACCAAATAATGTGTACAAGTTAAGGAAAGCACTCTATGGTTTGAAATAAGCACCAAGGGCAAGGTATGAGAGGCTAAGGGACTTCCTCCTCTCTAAAGGTTTCAAGATGGGCAAGATTGACACCACTCTATTCACCAAGAAGGTTGATGATGACTTGATGATCATGCAAATCTATGTTGATGACATTATCTTTGGATCAACTAGTCAAGTCTTGTGTGCGGAGTTTGAAAAGATTATGGCTAAAAAATTTGAGATGTCTATGATGGGTGAACTCACATACTTCCTTGGACTTCAAATTAAGCAAATGAAGAATGGCACATTCATAAGTCAAGGCAAGTACACAAGAGACATGATCAAGAAGTTTGGAATGCAAGATGCAAAACCAATTAGCACTCCCATGGGGACTAGTGGAAGCTTGGATGAAGATAAAAGTGGCAATATGGTTGATCAAAAGGCATATCGGTCTCTAATTGGAAGTTTGCTCTATGTCACTGCATCAAGATCGGATGTCATGCTTAGTGTGTGCATGTGTGCTAGATATCAAGCATCTCCTAGAGAGAGTCATATGAAGGCCGCAAATAGGATATTGAGATATTTGAAGCACACTCAAGATGTTGGATTGTGGTATCCCAAGGGTGCAAAATTTGAGTTGATTGGATATGCCGATGCGGACTATGCTGGTTGCAAGATAAATAGAAAGAGTACATCGGGCACATGTCAACTCTTGGGAAGATCTCTTGTCTCATGGTCATCAAAGAAGCAAAATAGCATATCACTCTCCACCGCCGAAGCCGAATATATTAGTGCGGGGAGTTGTTGTGCTCAAATCCTATGGATGACGGCAACTTTGAGGAATTATGGAATCAACTTCAAGAAAGTGTCATTGTTTTGTGACAATGAGAGCGCTATCAAGTTAACTCAAAATCCAGTTCAACATCAAAGAACCAAGCATATTGATGTGAGGCACCATTTTATCCGGGATCATCAACAAAAGGGTGACATTGATATTCAAAGCATTGGAACCGATGATCAATTAGCCGACATACTCACCAAGCCACTAGATGAGAAAAGGTTTTGCAAGTTGAGAAATGAGTTGAACATTCTAGACTTCTCAAATATGAGTTGAGATCACCCCCCACACATATGACATGCCTCTACTCCGACAATGCAAGGTAAAATTGTTTGACATAGCATCATACTTGCTAGGACCTGTTTAGAGCATATAGACATATTCACATCTTAGGATCATTCGTGGAAATTGAAATGCTTTTGATGGATATATGCTACCACTATTGCCTTGTTTGATTGTATGATCTAGTGGTAACATATAACATGCATGTGTGCTTAATCCCTTAGTGTTCAATCTAGTTCATTAGCTCAAGGTGTATAACTTAACATGGGCAAGATAACCCCTAGTGGCGTGAAGAAGCTTGTCCTTGGATCAAACCTAGTTATATATCTTAGGCAAGTGCACTAGATTGAGCCAAAGGGTACAATAATCTCTCTTTCCAAATCAAATGAACTTGACTAATTTCTCTTCACTAAACTAAACCTTTTTATGCAATTGTTGACAAAGGGGAGAGAAAGTTACAAAAGAAAGAAAAAGAAAGAGAAAGAGCGATGAACCATCATTAGGCCGATGATGGGAGAGCAATAGGCCAAAGGAAAGGGGTAATTAAAATTTTGAAGCACACAAGTAGGGGGAGCAATCACATATGCAAGTTGTTGCATTTGGATGTGCATTAATCATATGATTGCTCATTGCATTTGTATTTACTTTCTTATACATGCTTGTGTGGTGTATTGCTAGTAGTAGGATTTGAATGATGGTTTGAACAACTAGCATGTGTAGGGGTAACTAGTTGGCCGTATTTCTTCAAGTGGCAGCTAGAGCTTGCTTATAATGTGATCT
Source organism: Eremochloa ophiuroides (assembly GCA_038502445.1). Lineage (NCBI taxonomy): Eukaryota > Viridiplantae > Streptophyta > Magnoliopsida > Poales > Poaceae > Eremochloa > Eremochloa ophiuroides. The sequence continues at coordinate 53,959,117 of JAHLJS010000003.1, read as the reverse complement.
CATGGTATGCTCTAGTATTTGTGACCTTCTAGTTACTAAGGTGCTAAGGATGGTGTACATGGCAACTCCGATGGTATCACGCTTTAAAGGTCTATTCTATACACCATTAGCACAATCTTGGTAGAATTACTCTCTATTCAATACATATGTGCTAGCTTTCAATCCAAACTCGATGCACGTATGTAGGGGGAGCCAATACTACCAAAATAGAACTTATGATGGTTGTCCAAATTCTTTCATGATCTACTCATGAACAAGCATGATAAGTTCAAAATCTTAATACATATTTATTTTGTAAATGGGTTGTCATCAATTATCAAAAAGGGAGAGATTGAAAGACCCGAGTTTGGTTTTGGTAATTGATGAAACCTAGTTACTAATCTAAGTGCTAAGTATGTGTAGCCAAGAGTAGATTAGTGATAAGGAGAAAGATGACATGAGCTAAAGTGAAGATCAAGATGAAATGATCAAGGAGAAAGAAAAGGACTTAAAGAAGAAAAGCTAGAGGCTAAGGTGTATCCAAATAGGGATTTTCTTTTAGTGATCAAGACTCCAAGTGGGAGTGATCACATTTAGGATAGATAACCGACTATCAAGGGGAGAACTAAGCTATTGGATTACTTTCAAGTGCTCTAGGTTGCATCTCATGTGCATTGATCTAACCAACCTAGAGAATCTCTTTGAAAACCCTTGAAAAATATATGCAAAATGCTAACACACTGTGCACAAGTGTTGGAGACCTTGAGTGTTAGCACATAGAAGCAAGGGGTGAGAAATAGACTTGAAAAACGCTGAAAAAGGAGCGTCGGACGGTGTAGAGGCGTAGCGTCGGACCATTTGTTCGTGTCCGACGCCTACACTTTGAACTGTGCTGATGGCGAGTGTCACACGCTCGGTAAACGAGCGTCGGACCGTTGCCCTCTTCAGTCCGACGATGTCGAGCAGCGGCAGGGTGACGCGTGGCACGCTGAGGAGCGTCGGACGTTTGAGAAAAGTCCGACGGAGTCCGACGAAGCTGAGTTTCTTTAGTCCGACGGTGCTCGCGTGATCGTCCGTCGGTGCGCGCACAGTGAACTGTGAGAGGGCGTCGAACTTTGTTGTTTAGTCCGACGCCCCCAGTCCGACGGTGTAAAAACTGGCACGAACTCGACCGTTGAGATCGGACGAACGGAGTTTAAACCTGTTGACACGTGGCGCGCATCCGAGCATCGGACGCTGGCGTTTAGTCCGATGGACTCAGTCCGACGGTTGCGTCCGACGGTAGAAAATCGTGGTTAACGGCTGTTTTGGAGTGGGTAACAGCTAGATTTGGACTTAGGGGTATTTATACTCCCTCCCTGGTCACTTGATGACACTCTTGTACATTTGGATCATTGTCATACACTTTGTTGCATTCTAGCCTCCCACTCTCTCACTAGTTCATCATCTTGATCATCATTAGTGAGATTGAGTGAACCTCAAGTGCATCCTTGCTATTGTTTTGCATTCTAGAGCACTTGAGAGCAAACCTTGGTTCAGTTCTTATTCTCTTAGGACATTGCCGTGTCCCTAGATGGCTTGGAGGTGAAGGTGTGGAGGAGCTTGGTGATTGTGCTCGCCCACACCCGGCAATTGTGAGGGGTTCTTGTGCCTTCCCCGAGTGGGGTGCTCAAAGGTAACTCTAGTGGATTGCTCATGTCTTTGAGTTACTTCCTCCATGGTAGGTTCTTATGACGCCTAGTGTAGGCTCGGTGTGTGATACTGATTAGCCACTGAACCACCGGTTGAAGTCGACACAACGAGGACGTAGCGTGCCGGCAAGCATGTGAGGCTCGGGGATAAATCTTTGTGTTCATATTGCTTTCCTCATCTTCGAGTAAGTGACTTGATCTTTATCCCGGTGATTGATTTCATCTCAAGGCAAAGGTATAATCGATAGTCATCTCTTTCTTATCCTTGTGCTAAGTAGCTTGTTCTCTTGTCTTGAGTAGTTGTGTAGTCTTTTAGCTTTTGCTAGCTTGCTTGTGTGGCTTAGAACTAAGGATTAACTAGAATTGTGTAGGTGGCTTGCCTAGGTTAGTAGTTGCTTTAGCTTTGCACATTTAGCCATATTTGTTACTAACCTCTTAGCATAAGTACTTTGTAGAAATTTTATTAGGCTATTCACCCCTCTCTAGCCATACTAGGACCTTTCAGCCTCTCTCCAACCCTAGAACCTTCTCGCTCGTCGTGGCGACGTCGATCGGAGCGGTGCCGGTCACGGTGGTCGCGTTCACCGTGGCGGTAGTCCCGCCGAGCTCCTTGGTGATCATGGTGCCGATCAGATCGGCGGTCGGCGTCCTCATGGCGTGGCCGATCGGGGAAGTGGAGGCGGCTATGGACGGAGTGGTGGGCCGCCTCATTCCCTTCGGCGTACTTGTTGGCGATGCGCAGCATCTCGGCGATGGAGCTTGGTCTGCTGCGGTATAGTTTCCTCTGAAGTTCCTCATCAGGTCGGAGACCACGTATGAATGCGGAGATGGCTTCAGCATCCGTGACACCTGGGATGTTGTTTCTGGTCTCCGAGAAGTGCCGAATATAATCCCGCAAAGACTCTCGTGACGCCTGCTGAAGCTTTTCAAGATCAAACTTCGTGCCTTGCTGCTTGCAGGTGGCGCTGTAGTTGCTGATGAAATGCTCCCTCAGCTGGTCTCAAGTGTCGATGGAGTTTGGCTTCAGACTCAGTAACCAATTGTTGGCGGACGCGTTGAGCATGACAGGCAAGTAATTTGCCATGACGTCTGAGTTTCCACCGGCAGCTTTGATCGCAATCTCATAGACGGTGAGCCACTTGGTGGGGTCAGCGGTGCCGTCATATGTCTTGACGCTGACGACCTTGAAGTTCGGCGGCCAATGCACCGCCTGGAGTTCTGTTGTGAACGGAAGCTTGGGAGTGTTCTTGTCGTTGATCGGAGGACCGTGCATTTCATCATACTCCTTGCGGCGCTCATTTTCTGCTGAGAGTCGGGCTTTCTTCCGGTTTTCGATGCGCCCCCGGAGATCTCTGGTCTTCAGCTTCTCACGGAGGTTGGACTGATTCACCTCTTGGTCTCCATCTTGGCGATGACGTCTCCGGTCGCCACGGGAGTGCCCGCCATCTTCATAAATAATCTCGGTGGCCGACGCTGTGGAATGCGACGGTGGTGGTAGCTGGCGTTCTTCATTAATTTGGACTTGGGCGATCTGGAGGTACGATGTAAGGTGTTCAACTTCTGGAGTTGGGGCCAGTCTCTTGGCATCTTCTATTGCAACGGCGACGTTCACACTTGGAGTCTTGTAGACCTGGTGTTTTCCGACCAGATCGAATTCTGGTTCTAGATTCCGCACGGTGCTCTTCCTTGCCTCAGCTCGCTGCTCGCGGCGCCATCTTTGGTCGGCGTTTCTGCCCTCGTGGGCTGCTCGGGCATCTTCGGTTTCATTCGGTGGAGGAGCGCTGTCATTGCTGATGATGAGGATGGGCCCACCGATGTATCGACTAGTAGGGGGTAGATCAATGAGATCGTGGCCCTCTGCACCGTCGTGGTCGGAGTGGTCGTTATCGGCGACGATGAAGGCGGAGCTAGCCTCGTCGTGTTCGGAAGAGGCGTGATTGAGGTGATGAAGTAGATGCGTGAAGCTAGAGGCAGAATTCCGTAGGCCGATAGGCATGTAGCCACTCGGGAGGCGATGGTCGGGGTTTCTCAGAACCGCGACTGCTCGGGGCCGAAACTCGACGACGCGTCCTTGCGGGGTGACGGAGATGACCAAAGTCATATCCCGCCGTGAAGGGAAAGGACGTCGCGCCGCTGACGGGCGCTGAAGGCAAGATCTGCAGCCGACTCCAGGATCTGGAGACTCTCGGACAATCCTTGGGTGACCTGTAATACCCCGGGTATTACGGATTTAATTAATCTGCCATGTCATCATATTTAAATTAATCATTTGCATATGATTGTGATTAGGTCCCTAGAGTGATTTGAATTTAATTAGTATTTGTTTGTAAAATTAAATTCCCAAATAAAGGTTTAAAAATTTACTTTTATTAGGACCAAAACCTAATTCAAAATCTAGAAGGAATCTTGAGATAGTCTCTTAATAAAAGTTTTAGATCTTTTAAAATGGAACAACTTTTATTTTTGGAGATTTCAAAGTTCTGTGGTGGAAATTCAAATTAATCTAAAAACAATGAGTTAAAACTTGATTTTAAAATACCATTTCAAAAATTATTTAGAATCTGGTAGAACTTCCTTAATAAAAGTTATAAAGCTTACTGATTAGAACAACTTCTATTTTGACCATTTTTCAAGTTTCTGTGTAAAATCAAAAGTAATTTTGAAAATACAATTTGAAATTCAAAACCCTATTCTACCCCCTTTACTGTAGTTTTAAAATTATTTTGAATTTGGGTTTAGTTCCAAAAGCAAAGTTGTTCAAAATTTCAAAAGCTGCAACTTCTATTTTTGCACCTTGACCGTTGGATGCACAGTTTGGGAGCAATTGTGCAAAAACCGTCGGTTTGGGGAGATTTGGTGCTACAGTGCTTCGCCCCTCGCTCTGTTCACGAACAGAGCCGGCAGAGCGCCGTGCCGGGCGGGCAGCCGCGCGGCCCGTGCCGGCCGGGATCCTGCCCCGGGCGCCAGTTCGGAGGAGGATCGGCGTGCACCGCGCTGTCCCGGACCTGCTCCCTCTCCCTTGGTCCTTTTAGTGGACAGGTTTCCCCTCCCCGCCCCATTTTCTCCCTCCCGGTCGCCATCGCCACCTCTCGGTCACCGGCCAAATTCGCCGTCGTCACACCACCACCACCCTCTCCATCTCCCTGCTAGCTCGCCAACTCCCTTGCGCTTTGTTTGCAACCGTTGGCGAGAGCTGTAGTGGTCTGTAGGTGCCGGAGTGCTCGTCGCCGTTCTTGCGGGCGGTCGGAGCTCCGCCGCGGCTGTTCCCCGCGTGACTAACCCCTTTGTGGTGAGCTTCTTCTCCCTCGGGTTCGTGTTATGAACTCCCTGATCCCTGCCTAACCTCGTGCGCTCGGTGGTTTTCCGTTTCTTGCCCTGGAGTTCTCGGAACGGGAAGGACACCGCCGGTGCACACCGTTGCCGTTGCTGCCACCGCCAAGATCATTGTTCTGTGCCACCTCTGCCTTCACCGACTCGCCCGTTGGCTTCGTGGTGAGCCACTGAGTCTTTCCCGTCCTCTCTCCCTTCCTCTATCCCTTTGTTTTGGCCGGCGCAGAGCCGCCGTGCCGTCGGCTTCCGCCATGGGCGAGGTGCTCCTCACCGTGGGAGGCTAGGCTAGAGCCTAACCTCTCGGGGGTGCTCGTTAGGAGTTAGGGTAGCCGTAGAGTCGCTTGGGTTCGTCGCTGGGGTCGCCGGCGGCGAGGGCCGTGCTAGCCGCGCGCGCGCGTGCGCGTGCACGGGAGCCGGCGGGAGGTAGGAGGAGGAGCTGACAGGCGGGGTTCGCCCGTCAGCGTCTCGCCTCGCGTGGCCGTGGGCCGCGTGCGCGCGGGAGCGGTGCGCGCGTGCGCTTGGGCCATGTTGGGCCAGCTCGGGCGCGAGCGCGGTCGGCTGGGCCGTCTCGGTCGAGTGGGCCGTTTTCATTTTTTCCAAAGGGATTTCGAATGTCTTTTCTATTTTAATTTATTTGAATAGTGCTGGTGTTTGTTATTTTTGTATGAAATAATATGTTAAATGAAAAATTGTGAAAATAATTGTGTATGCTCTCTGTATTATGCAGTATTTGTTAAAAATATAAGATAGGGTGTTCCAGTGCCTTTAATCTGCTGTATAAATCAGTGAAGTAATTAATAAATGCAAGTTTGTGTAATTTTAATTAATTATCTGTAAATCCAAAAATCATGAAATTTATTGTGGCTCTGTTTGGTGATAAAACCTAGCTGTTGGTAAAGTTTGGTTACAATTGAAGTTAGTTTGGTCAATTAATAAATATATGTGAATTAGGGATTAATAAAGTAAATAGAAAAATGAATTTAGGTTTGTTGTGTGAATTTTTGGATTGAATGAAGACCAAGGATCTTTCACTGTGTGATCCTTGGCAATTTGAGAACTTAGTGCTTGGTAGTAGTCATGAAGCTGTGCAGCGGCTTTCTATGACTGTTAAAATAGGTTTAATAATAAAACGTGAAATACCGATTTACTTTAGGAAATCTCGTTTACAATTTTTCCGTGAAGGAAAGTTGTACTCAAGGTTTTAAATAATTTATTAATGCATCTGTGTGTTTGTCATCTGCACCTTGTAAGCATACATCATTGCACTCGTGTAGTGTCTGCGAACGAGGAGGTCAAGCTTGAGCCGACCGTTGAAGAGGTGCTTCCCGAGGTGACCCAAGGCTTCGACGTCCCTAGGACTGACACCGCACCGACCCTCTTCGCAATCCAAGGCAAGCCCCGGCGCATTCAGCCCTTCTGTTTGCAAAATATTTATAATTCGAGTTAATCTACTGCATTAGGTTGATAGGAGTTGATTGTTACCTATCCAGATGCATTGTCTCAAATAAATACCCTGAAACCTGATTTAAACGAAACTTTTGAAAAATGCTTAGTCATGCTTAATGAACCTAGCTTTTCATAAAAGAAAAAAAAACTATTTTCTGTGCTATGGATACATTATGATTGGTGAAGAACTTGTTATCCGTTGGTCGATGTGTATTTGGGTTAGAGTCCCAATGCATGGTCGCTTTCGGAATAGTTTGGAACTGGTCGATATCACTGAAATGTGTTTCGCCGGGTGTTGTGCTCTTGGGACGGCGTTTCCCATGACTTAGTACCCGGCAGGCGCGAAATCGGATAAATACATTAGGGACCGTTCGTTGTCGGAGTGCTGGATCGAGATGAACAGCCTAGCCACATACCAATGCGGAAAGCCTAGAGTTCGGTGGCGCTATTGCTGGAACCGACAACCACGCACTGGGAGTGGAGAGATGGCGAGAGTAGCTTGTACCCACGTGGCCGGCGTGCCTGGATATGAGTGGAGTACTGTGCTCTCGGGTGGCGCAGGACCGGTTCCGGGATAGCAAAGCCATGACGACGGGTTGGTATATGTATGCCGGCGTGCTGCATACACAGTGTGGTTAGAATCCCCAGCTGGGTACCTTCTGGATTCGAATCGACGTGCTCCTCGGTTAACGGAGACTCAATCCACTTTCCTACCCCGAACAGTGGTTCTCAACTAGGTTATCTGAATGAATAAAGAAATTTGAAGAATGATGATATTTGAGATTGGATATCGGAACTATAGTTGTGATTATGATATTGATAAAATAAAATATTGAATAGGATAGTAATGCTTTTCTGCAAACTCCTCATCCTCTGCTAGCCTTACCCATAGCCTTGCATTCCTAAGTCTCATTTTACACCCTTAGTCGGGTAAGTCTTGCGGAGTACCCCAAGTACTCAGGGTTTGTTAACCCCGTTGCAGGAGGACCGCAGTCGGAGATCTGTCTTGCTCCATGTTGCGTGACCGTGGTCGAGGAAGAAAGCGGTGATGAGTGAAGTGGAACCCGTGGGCAGGGTTCGAGTTATCTTATCTAGTATTGTGTAATCATTCCACTGCTACTGTTATGTCCTATGGTCTGTAATAACTATAGTTGAATCCCATTTGAACAACTGGTTTGTAATCTAAATGTTATGTAATCTTCCGCACTGTACTCTGATGTATTTTATTTATGAAATGTTGTAATCCTGTAATGGTTCTTCAATGGTGATCCTGTCGGAGAAAAGGGCGCTAATGTAGCCCGACAGACCTGTCTAGATCATTTGGGACACGGGCCCGGCTGTCAGAGGTCGTTAGTGACAATGACAGGTGCCGGTGGGCCAGGTGATTTAGCCGGTTCTGTTACAGTTGGTATCGGAGCATTCCATTGCTAATCATTACGGGTTACCTTTCAAAAACTTCAAAATGTTTTGGAACATAAAAGTTTAACCTATTATTTTGGGTCCAAATTGCTTCTATCCTTATCTTGTTCAATAGTTCTTGTCTTGTTCTATATTTTACCTTATAGGATTAAGGTAGCATGTGGAATAATATTATTATTAGCCCTATGTTAAAAGTCTATTTATGTATGTATTTACCTTACATGATTTAAATTCGTAAGTACGTGCATGCATCATGATAATTACACCTGTTAATTAACTTCCTCCTTAAAAGTGGGTTTTTTGGGATAAGTTACCAAACCTATTCTTGCTAACCCAATATATCCTAAAATTCCACTTACCTTCTCTAGATGGCCCGTTGCAAGCTCACAGCACGCAAGATGACCGGACCGCGTGGCGTTCCACGCCGCCAGTTGGCGCCACGCACTGGCGAGGAAGGAGCTTCTGGGAGTCGCCCACCTCGTCGCAGCAGCGAGGAGCTTGAGGCTGAGGTTGGAAGACTTCAGGAGCTAGTCAGGCAGTGGGAGGAAGAGTACAGGGTTGCACGTCTCAACCACTTCCGTGACGTAAGGACCAATCGAGATCTGCGTCGAGAGATCGATCGCCTGACCAAGCAGAGGGATGAAGCTTGGGATCGTGAGGAGACGATCATGGACAGGATGCTCGAGGCGGAGCAGCGTGTTGGTCAGCTTGAGCTCTACAACAACGTCTTGCACGAGGAGGTGCATGAGCTCTATGGTGAGCTCCACCCTATTCCTGCACCGCAGGAGGAGGATCCTGAGTTGGGAGTTGTCCTCGGTCAGGAGGATGAGGACGTGGAGGACGTTGACGTGGAGGTCGAGCCTGTCGAGGTCGTCGAGGCAGACGCCGAGGAGGACTTCGAGGAGATCGACGAGGACAGTGACGCTTCTGGCGCGTCTGGGATCGATGAGGACTAGGTCAGTGTGGCCTAGAGTTGTCAGCTAGATGCTCTCTTTTGTCTGTAAAATAGGTGCTTGCCTAGAAAACCTTAGTTATGGGTTGAGGGTCTTGCCTGGGTGCAAGCCATGTTGTGTGAACCTTGTATTGTAATATTTCTGTGTGCTGCTATGTTTGTCTAATTAATGTAAGACTCAAGTTGGGTTTGCTTATCAACAGATGGGAGACAACTCTGATAATGCAACTGGTGTTCCCCAACCACCTCAGTTTCCACCCACTCTGGCAGAGGCCATCGCTGCATTGACCAATGTTGCAGCGCTGCTAGCTCAGAATCAGCAAGACCGTGGTGGACGTCGTGACCGCCGTGATAATGAGGATACCACCTATGTTGACTTCACTGACACCCGCCCACCGGTGTTCACTAAGGCTGATGAACCTTTGGAAGCTGATGATTGGCTCCGTACCATGGAGCAGAAGTTTACTCTGATTCACTGCACCGAGATCCAGAAACCGCTGTTTGCAGCTCAGCAGCTCCGTGGCCCTGCGACTACTTGGTATGCCAACCTGTTGGCTGCGCAGGATGCTGGACATCAACTTACCTGGCAAGAGTTCCGTGATGCCTTTCGTGCTCATTACATCCCTGCGGGTGTGATGAAATTGAAGCTGGATCAGTTTCTGGCCCTGAAGCAGAATGAGTCCACTGTCGCTCAGTATCTTGGGCAGTTCAACCACTTGGCACAGTATGCACCTGAGCACACCAACACTGATGCTAAGAGGAGAGCCTGCTTTGTCAGAGGTCTGAATTTCAAGATTCAACGCAGTCTGTCTAACAACCTCAAGTGCACTTTTCATGAGGCAGTGGATAGTGCAATAGCTTTTGAGGAAAGCGACCGTCAGCTCCAAGAGGAGAAGAAGAAGAGCAAAAGGTCTAGCTCTTCTGGCAGTCGGAAACGCCAGAAAGTTATCTATCATCCTACCCACCATAACCGTCCGTCATATCCCCATCAGCAGGTAGTTGTGCGCACTGCCGCTACCTCTCATACCTCTAATCAGCAAAACACCACTCAGCCGAATGCCCCTGGCGTTCGTATCAACACTCCCCAGACCAACTACAATCACCCATGCTACAACTGTGGAAAAATGGGGCACTGGGCTCGTGATTGTCCATTTCCAAAACAGTACCACCAGAGTGTGCAGAAAAGTCCTGGTGTTCCGCAGCAGCAAGTTCAGCACCGTGGTCATCAGCAGCATGCTCAGAAGGGCAAGATTGTTAAGAAGGCAGGTCGGGTCTATTACACTCAGATTGAGGATATTCCTGCTGGAGAACCCGTCATGATGGGTAAGTTTCCTGTTGCTAGTCATTCCGCATTTCTGCTATTTGATTCTGGTGCATCTCATTCGTTCATCAACCGTACATTTGTGGTTAAGCATGAAATACCTATTGGGGAAATAAAGGAAGATTTCCTTATACATTCGCCCGGGGGGCGTATGACTACTAAAGAGGTAGTTCAGGGAGTACCTATAGAGCTGGGAGGGCATAAATTCCCAACCACAATGATAGTACTTAAGGATCAGGATATAGATGTGATATTAGGTATGAATTGGATGTATCAGCACAAGGCCTTGATTGATGTGTTGAATAGAACCATAAGAGTGAACATACCTAATAGTCAAACTCAACTTCTCATCCAACTTCCATTGCCCGTGAGAAAGATCGAAAAGTCCGTGCAAAGGCTATGTGCCACCTCAGTGGAAGAAGTGTTGAAGATTCCAGTGGTCTGCGAGTTTCCAGATGTGTTTCCTGATGAGTTGCCTGGTTTGCCACCTGATCGAGATGTGGAGTTTGCTATTGAGCTAAAACCTGGAACAGCACCTATATCTCGTAGAGCCTACAGAATGCCTCCTAAGGAGTTGGCAGAGCTTAAAGTGCAACTGCAAGATTTGCTAGATAAGGGTTTCATCAGACCCAGCTCATCTCCTTGGGGTTGCCCTGCCATCTTTGTCAAGAAGAAAGACAAATCCCTCCGACTCTGTATCGATTACCGTCCACTCAATGAGGTCACCATCAAAAACAAATATCCTTTACCCCGTATTGACCTACTCTTTGACCAGCTGGCTGGAGCTAAGGTGTTTTCCAAGATTGACCTTAGGTCTGGCTACCACCAAATAAAAATCCGTCCCGAAGACATCCCAAAAACAGCTTTCACCATTAGATATGGCCTATATGAATACCTTGTCATGTCTTTTGGCCTAACCAATGCACCCGCCTATTTCATGTACCTCATGAATTCCGTCTTCATGCCTGAGCTCGACAAATTTGTTGTCGTATTCATTGATGACATCTTGATCTATTCTAAAACACCCGAAGAACATGCCAACCACCTCCGTATTGTCTTGAACCGTCTGAGAGAACATCAGCTGTATGCCAAATTCAGCAAATGTGAGTTTTGGTTGGACCAAGTTCCATTTCTTGGGCATATCCTGACAGCTGAAGGTGTGTCTGTAGATCAAGTAAGGTGGAAGAGATCTTGAACTGGAAGCCACCCACCACTGTGCACCAAGTTCGCAGTTTCATGGGAATGGCGGGATATTACCGCCGATTCATTCCGGATTTCTCAAGGATAGCTAAGCCTATAACCAACCTATTGAAGATTCAGGTCAAGTTTGAATGGTCACCTGAATGCGAGACAGCGTTTCAAGCCTTGAAGAGATGTTTGACTACTGCACCAGTCCTAGCTCAACCAGACATTGAAAAACCGTTTGATGTGTACTGTGATGCATCGGGTACTGGTCTTGGTTGTGTCTTGATGCAAGAGGGCCGAGTCATTGCTTATGCTTCACGACAACTCCAGCCTCATGAAGAGAATTATCCCACTCATGATCTTGAATTGGCAGCTGTGGTTCATGCATTGAAGATCTGGCGTCACTACTTGTTAGGCAGCACATGCAATGTCTACACTGATCACAAAAGCCTGAAATACATCTTTACACAAGAAGAATTAAATATGAGGCAACGAAGATGGCTTGTGTTGATAAAGGACTATGATATTGAAGTACACTACCATCCTGGTAAAGCCAATGTGGTTGCCGATGCACTCAGTCGGAAGGCTCATTGTAATTGCTTGACTGTGAAGCCTTATGATCTGTCATTGTATTATGAGCTAGAAAAGTTGGGCATAGAAATAGCCCCTCAAGGCAGTTTGAATAATATCAGCATCGAAACCTCCATCCGTGGTGAGATCGTAGCTGCTCAGAAAAGTAGTAAGGGTATCAGGCATATCAAGGAGAAAATCCAAGCAAGGAAAGCAGATTGTTTCAGGATTGATGATGAAGGGGTCGTATGGTTCAAGAATCGGCTTGTAGTTCCGAAAATTCCCGAGTTACGTGGCAAGATTCTTGATGAGGCTCATTTGACAAGATACTCTATCCATCCGGGCAGCAACAAGATGTATCAGGATTTGAAACAAAAGTTCTGGTGGACCAAGATGAAGATAGGGATTGCTCAGTATGTAGCAAGGTGCGACACCTGTCAGAAAGTTAAAGCTGTACACATGAAGCCGGGTGGAGAACTGCAACCATTACCTATTCCTGCATGGAAGTGGGAAGACATCAGTATGGATTTCATCGTGGGATTACCTACAACCGCAAGAGGTTTGAATTCGATCTGGGTTGTTGTGGATCGTCTCACAAAACAAGCCCACTTCATGCCAGTTAAAAATACCTATACTGTGGCCACCTATGCCAAGCTATACATGGAGAATTTAATGAAGCTTCATGGGGTACCGAAGACCATTATCTCTGATCGAGGTACTCAGTTCGTATCCCAATTTTGGAGATCCTTTCATAAATCATTGGGTACAAAACTCCTGCATAGCACAGCCTATCATCCACAGACTGACGGACAGACAGAAAAAGTCAATCAGATACTTGAAGATATGTTGAGAGCATGTGCACTCAATTACCCTGACAAATGGGATGAGTGTTTGGCATTGGCTGAATTCTCGTACAACAACAGTTACCAAGAAAGTATCAAGATGGCTCCGTTTGAGGCAGTATATGGTCGCAGATGTCGTACTCCATTGAATTGGTCCGAGCCTGGAGAAAGATGGTTCTATGGAGTTGACTTGGTCAATGAAGCCGAAGAGAAGGTTCGTCTGATACAAGAGAATTTGAAAGTGGCACAGTCACGACAGAAAAGTTACGCCGATCAGCGGCGCAGACCTTTGACATTTCAGGTTGGAGACTATGTTTATTTGAAGGTTTCGCCTATGAAAGGAGTTAACCGTTTTGGAGTCAAAGGTAAGTTAGCCCCGCGTTATATTGGACCGTTCTTAATCATAGGACGCGTGGGAAAGGTAGCTTACAAGCTTGAATTGCCAGAACATCTCTCGGAAGTACACAATGTGTTTCATGTTTCTCAGCTGAAGAAGTGTCTCCGAGTACCTGGACAAGTCATCGACGTTGAAGGAGTAGCACTTGAACCTGAATTGACATACTCGGAGCAGCCCGTACGAGTTTTGGATATAAAGGACCGTGTTACCCGAAGGACCACAACCAGATGGTACAAGATCCAATGGAGTGATCATTCTGAAGATGAAGCTACCTGGGAGTCTGAAGATTTCTTGGCAGAAAACTTCCCTGAGTTCTTTGCTACCTTGTAAAATGTAAACCTGTCTTTTAATGTGTATGTTTTTCCCTTGTCTCTTGTTTAAGCATGAGCTGGTTGTTGTTAGCTCTTTTTCCTATGCCTTGTTTCAACTTTGGTTATGTACCTAATCTCGGGACGAGATTTCTTTTAGTGGGGAAGGCTGTAATACCCCGGATATTACGGATTTAATTAATCTGCCATGTCATCATATTTAAATTAATCATTTGCATATGATTGTGATTAGGTCCCTAGAGTGATTTGAATTTAATTAGTATTTGTTTGTAAAATTAAATTCCCAAATAAAGGTTTAAAAATTTACTTTTATTAGGACCAAAACCTAATTCAAAATCTAGAAGGAATCTTGAGATAGTCTCTTAATATAAGTTTTAGATCTTTTAAAATGGAACAACTTTTATTTTTGGAGATTTCAAAGTTCTGTGGTGGAAATTCAAATTAATCTAAAAACAATGAGTTAAAACTTGATTTTAAAATACCATTTCAAAAATTATTTAGAATATGGCAGAACTTCCTTAATAAAGTTCATAAAGCTTACTGATTAGAACAACTTCTATTTTGACCATTTTTCAAGTTTCTGTGTAAAATCAAAAGTAATTTTGAAAATACAATTTGAAATTCAAAACCCTATTCTACCCCCTTTACTGTAGTTTTAAAATTATTTCGAATTTGGGTTTGTTCCAAAAGCAAAGTTGTTCAAAATTTCAAAAGCTGCAACTTCTATTTTTTGCACCTTGACCGTTGGATGCACAGTTTGGGAGCAATTGTGCAAAAAACCGTCGGTTTGGGGAGATTTGGTGCTACAGTGCTTCGCCCCTCGCTCTGTTCACGAACAGAGCGGCAGAGCGCCGTGCCGGGCGGGTGGCCGCGCGGCCCGTGCCGGCCGGGATCCTGCCCCGGGCGCCAGTTCGGAGGAGGATCGGCGTGCACCGCGCTGTCCCGGACCTGCTCCCTCTCCCTTGGTCCTTTTAATGGACAGGTTTCCCCTCCCCGCCCCATTTTCTCCCTCCCGGTCGCCATCGCCACCACTCGGTCGCCGGCCA